>OZ007501.1:86698606-88086106 GCA_963931805.1 Microdon myrmicae
GTGACTACTATATCCAAGTACACTTTCTCAAAAGGCCTCTTTGCAATGCCGGTTATTACTATGGGCATACGTAGGTTTGACTTTGACTAGCTAAATAAGACCAAGACTGGATCCCGGTTGTAGTGCCGATGATGATAATACATAGGTTGGGTGAAGATTTCATGGCTTGACATGTTTTGCATACTTTAATGTATTGCTTTATGTCGCGCATCAAGTTTTCCCAACAATAGTTCCTACGTATTTTATTGTGTCTTAATCACTCCATGGTGTCCATGGTTTGCTATCTCCATTCCTTTTTCGTCGCAGGAAGGAATGATCCTCTGGAGAGTGGTAGAATCGTCCATTGGACTTCCCTGGGTTCCTTCATCATCATCATCATCATCATCGGCACTACAACCGGGAACTGGTCTTGGCCTTATTTAGCAAGTTCTGAGGCTTGTTAAATTTTCCATAATGATTTGTTTTTTCCGGGCAAGGTCATTAGTCTTGCGGCAGTCTGGGTTCCTTCGCTTATCCTTAATTTCTAAGCTTGGGCGCGTGTTACCACATTACACCATTGTAGTGTGGCAACCTCATCACAATTTTGCAGAATACGGCACAATGCATCTGCATATTATCATCATCATCATCGGCACTACAACCGGGATCCGGTCTTGGCCTTATTAAGTGGCTTGTTAAATTTTCCATAATAATTTATTTTTACGGGCAAGGTTATTAGCCTTGCGCCATATCTGCATATTATATATATGATGTTTGCCGGGTTTGTACGCGATTTGGTAATCAAACTCCGATAACTTCCGATGGAATTTGGTTAAACGTGACGTGGGGTCTTTCACGTTAAATACTCCCTTTAGTGGCTTGTCATCCGTATATGCGGTGAATTTATTTGTAAATAACAACGGAAATTCTTAGCCGCCCTCACAATGACTAATAGCTCCTTCTTGATGGTGGAGTAATTCCTTTCTGCCTTATTCAAGGTTCGACCTGAATAAGCGGCAGGCTGGTCTTTACCTATTTCACTTTGTGAAAGCATTGCTCCCAGTGCTTCGTTACTCGCATCCGTGGTCAGATTAAAGGGTTTGGTGAAATCAGGATAGATTAGTAGTGGCGGCGAGACCAACAACTCCTTTATTTTCTCAAATGCCTGCTGTCTGACCACGTGACTTTAACATCCTTCCTTAAAAAATTCGTTAAAGGGCGCACTATCCTCGAGAAATTTGCAAAAAATGTCCGATCGTAGTTTGCCAGCCCTAAAAAATATTGGACGTTCTTTGTCGTCTTGGGAATGGGGAAATCCCCGACACCAGCGGTCGTGTCGGGATTTGGCATTGTCCCTTTTTCGGAACAAACGTGTCCTAGGTATCATCATCATCGGCACTACAACCGGGAGCCGGTCTTGGCCTTATTTAGCAAGTCCTGAGGCTTGTTAAATTTTCCATAATGATTTGTTTTTTCCGGGCAAGGTCATTAGTCTTGAGCCAGTGTCCTAGGTATACTACTTCCTTTTGTAGGAACTTGCATTTTGCCGGTTGCAATTTGAGGTTGTGGTATCTCATTTGTTCGAATACTCTGGTTATTCGAACCATTTTCTTATGGTTTTCTAGATTTTTCCTATATATGACAATGTCGTCCATATAAACAAGGCATTCGATACCTTGCAACCCGGTTAGGACGTGGTTCATGAGTCTCTGGAACGTAGCCGGTACTCCCTTTAAACCGAATGGCATACGTTTGAACTCATAATACCCGTAGTATAAAGCTGTTTTATCCCGATCATTCTGATCCACTAAGACTTGGTGGTAGCCGGTGGCTAAATCGAGCGTGAGAAAATAGCGTCAGTGGCCGAGTTGGTCGAAAATGTCCTCTGTTCGAAGGAGAGTATACGCCCCGCCAATGGTTTTGTCGTTCAGTTTTCTGAAGTCTACCAAGAACGGCATTACCAAAAGTGGTGAGTTCCATGGACTTTTGCTTAGTTGAATGATATTATTCTCTGGCATATCCCATACTTGCTCCTTTATCACCTGTTTCATGCACTCAGGCAGACGGTACATTTTTGGTTTATAGGCGCTTGGTGCTGTACCAAGGTATTTCATGCGACTTCGCACTGGGATACGTAAGGTCGTTGAACCCTTCACATATTTCCACTATTGATTGGCACTCTTGAGGATTAAGTTTTCTCTTTAAGTAGAGTTCCTCATGTAATTGTGTCAAGCTTGAACCTTTTGGTGATTCATGAGACGACTCGTCCTCCGAGAAAAGATGTTGAATGTGTGGCGGTTCCGCCAAACCTCACTGTCTACTTACCCGAAGAACCCCCCATAACTTCAACCCAATTTTCATAGTTTTCCGCTAAGGCAATTGCATTAGCACCTGTAAGTGCTTCGCGCATCAAGTATCTAATGTACTTATGTAAAAGCTCCTGGAAGAGAATTCTTACCTTCATGCATTAATTCGCATTCAAAATTCCCTACAAGAATTTTGTCCAAACTTATCATAAATCCCAAGCCCAATTCGGCACCTTCGGTTGCCAGGCAAATCCCAATCTTACCATGTGCATTTTCCGTAGATGAATTCCTGTAAACGAAACAATTTGGTTTACATATATTGTAACCATCATAACCAGGGATAATAAACATTGCGTTGCCTATTCCCAGCCTCACCCTGTGTACAATAAATTCCTTTACATACACATTGGCTGGTGACCTTTACCCAAGGGACAGAAGCAAATATACGCATTTTGCGTCTTAAGGCATAAACCAATTTTATAGCATAAGCAAATGCAAATAGGAATTGTGTACTTACCCTTGGCAGCGATGCAATAAACACCAATCATCAGTGAATACGCTAAAACCAATTAGCACCATGCCCACGATGCATTACGTTCTATCAATACAGCTGCAATGCACATCCTAGACAATGATCTACGTGATCTCTTTGTCTTTTAATATTTTTGGATCCGCTTCTCATGACCTCGCGGCATTAGCAAACAGAAACCCATTAGTAACCAATGAGATACGGTTTGTTTACTTAGCCGAACTCACATCTCATTGATGTACATTATTCCCTTTCTATTTTTCAGATTCGTTCTCATGGCCTCGTCCCATGGAAGAACCAATGTTCACACATACATGCGTACATGATCTTCTCTATGAGATCCGGTTGCCTACTTCACGTGTCTCTTGGGATAGGAAATGCATCCCTAAATTAAGAGAGCCAGTACCACTGGCCGTAATTCCCTTGCCAGCGAATTGATATCGCTGAGTCGTATTACAACCACCGAACGCGACGGTCGGTTCGCCTCCCGCTCTCCGTAGCGCGGCGGAGATGCGAATATACCCCACCGAGTCGAGTAAGCGCACGATTAATACAAAAGTAATTCTTTCTTGTGCCTCAAGTATAATCACCACAAGTAGTGTACACCGTCTTATATTTTTTCGCATCCGTGTCATCGTCGGTGAAAGTAGAATCTGTTTTCCGTAACCTAATTTAATACAGTAAGATCAGTTTTAAATAAAAGAACCTCAGTAAACTATAATTTCAATAAAAAAATCATTCGAACATAAATCCAGTGTGTTTAATTTCTGCGCTGTGGTGTCCTGGGTGTGTATTTCCTTTTCCTTGTGGAACAGTTTATTTTACGGCGGACCTTGTAGAACTTGGTGAGACGAAGTAGAACCCCGTGCCGAAGTATTAATCTCCGATACGGGATGACTCGTTTCTTTATCAGAATCAATTCCCGTTGACACATTTCCTCGCTTACCGGTATGTATTTTCTCCTTGTTTTCCAGAGGAAAGAAGGAATATTTCTTTTTTGGAAGCAACTCCACCTTGATCCGGTCGATGGTTTGAGGATAATCTGTGATATTGAGTGCCTCAATCTGGGCACCCTTCGCCGTCTTCAAAATACAATTAGGTAGAAAGATCCCTGATTGTACTTCTTTAGGTACCAAGATTACCACTTCCCGAATTTTTATTGGGAGCCCAATCATCTGTCGTGAGCGCCCTGGTACTATAACCGGTCTGCTCAGAAAAATTTCTACCTCCGAATGGTCTTATGGTAGGCGTTCTACCGACGCTTTCCCCTTTTCGTTGTCTTTTGACTTTTAGGGTGTTGCCTTATTGTTGGAGTAACTGGGGCCAAACAAGTACGTTCTTCGGGTGACAGGTGACTGCGGTCTGTATCTTCTCCGATTCCCTTGGTGCGGATTCCTGTTCGGCTGCCTTATGCCATGGCATCCCCTTCCTATTATTTGTAAAATCAATGAGAAAACTTACAAGATTTATGGTAGTTTGGGGAAATTCCAAACAATCTCCCGGTCCATTAACTTTACAATTCTCAGACAGGAAGTCGTTACATTTATTATTTTTCCAGGATTTTTTTATTTCCATTTTTCTTAAATCATAGGTTAGACAAAAAAAACTTAAATTCCAGTTTAATTATCATATATTACAACCTACTGGTCCTACGCAGACGCTCTTAGCTACAGGAAGGCGTTACCCAACAGACCGCATGCAGACAACCCTGGCAAGGAGTTTAGTGCCTGGAAGCTACAGGGGATTTCCTAATGTAATTTGAACTTTCCAGGCAGCATCCCCTAGACTAGAGTGCCTTCAGCTTAAGGAGGTTGATCTCAGCGGTGGTGTCCACAATTAGGTGTGTAATGTTTCTACGGCCAATGTCCAAAGGGAGCTGAACAATCGGGACTTTGGGCGGCGAAAACTGATTCGCGTTTTGGCTGAATTGGGGATTAGTGCGGTTAGGTTGGTGTTTCCGACCCGACCTCTGGGAGTTTTCCGGCCTTTCCCACTTTGCTCTTTGTAGGCACACCGCCACCACCTGAGTATGCCGTCCGCAAAATTCACACCAGTGATCACTCTTCTTCAGAAGATCGCTCTGCTTTTGAACCACCGTAGACTCCGTGCTAGCAGAGCTAGAGTGGATTCGGCCCGCCTGGGACTGACGGTGTTCTGGTCGGTTCTTCCGGCGTTTTGATCCCGTGTTGTTGTTCTTGCTTTGCTTTTCAGCCTTACGCAGGTCAGTGCTGGCACAATTGGAACGGCTTTGGCCTTTATTGGTCCAAAGGTGTTGTGGCCCAGGGCTTCTGGAATTTGCCGCCTTTGTTGTGTGCATTTCCGTGGCTCTGTGATTTATTCTTCGTCCGGACTTCACTCTATTCCAGGTTGACCGTACAGGTCGGTGGGGCTTGATGGCGACGTACAGCACTAATCGTTTTAGTAGGTGCAGAGGTTGATGAATTCCATTTTTTCATTCTCCTTTAATTGCACCCTTCCCTTATGTGACACTTTCGACCACAAAACTCACAACAACATCGAAAGGTCTACCCCCTATGGTTCCATGTCATTGATTGTTTGGATGTAGACGGTTGGACTGGTCCCTGATTTACTTTATTCTGGCACTCCCTCTGTTGATATTGTGGCCTTTTTCCTGGAGGCCCGGGATTGGGTGGAGATCTTGCACACGGCAATCTTAAATACCATGCCCTTATTGTTTGCAATCTTTACAGAATGGTGTGTTTCGGCGTCTCAGACACTCGTCGTATACATGTCCCTTTTTAATACAAAAATTGCACGTCATGCGTGCAATTAACGGATGTAGCGCACGAGTGTTTTAGACCTGGGCGGGAAAATTATTGTGGTAATAATCTCCACTGCCCTGGTGAGGTTCTGTTACCCCAGGGCCTAGAGGTTTACACCCTATCGGTCCTTGGAACGAATGTGCGTTCGACTTAAACGGGTTCTTCACAGGATGAAAGCGTATAACAGGTTGGGGTTGTCCTGTGAAGGTGGAGAAGGACCTATTATAATGATCCCTAGCTGGCCGAGACGCTTCATTAACAGGTAGATCTTGCCTGTTGAACGTCTCCTGTGGGTTTGGTAATCATTCTCCGTAAGCTTGGTTTGAAACCCTTGTCGTTGCCTGTATTTGAGCAACCGTGGTAAGGAACTTGGTTCCTCCTCTATGGACAAACAGCTTAGGGTCCTCTCACAGCTTCCAATGAACATTGGTAGATACAGCTGCTAAAGGTCTCTTTGGTCCATTGGTTTCCGGCACCATTCTATGGACTGAGTCCAAAACTTTTGACCGCCTCGGTCAAGTACTGAAAACCAACTCACTTTAGTTTTTGTTTTCCTCCCCGAACGAAAACTTTCATCCTTCGTCCTGCAGGTCGAAGGATATCTCCTTTGTTATGCATGACCCTTTTTCCCAGTCGTCGCTTCCTTTCATTATTCTTTTGGCTTCGGTTCAACACGGAAACACAAAGGGACAATCAGCCAAGGATCTTGCAAATGTGCATTTATGATCCTTTTTGTGGGTGCTATAATAAAACGAATGTGTCGTTCTCTTTTATGGTGTTAATTGCTTAGTTACCTTGGTTTAGTTGAAAAGGAAAGCGAGGTCGTCTGTGGGAATTGGTTTGAGTAAACCATCCCCTACAGAGTCATAAATTTGCCGCGGCGTATTATATGATTCTTACCAACTTTACTTGAGAGTTGGTAATTTGGTCCGCAGATTTGGATCCAGGGGAATTTACGTGTTGAACATCTGGTTCGTGTAACACGTCTTGGATTTATGTTGAATTCAATATGGGCAAATTGAACGTTTAGTTCAATTTGTTTGATATTGAATTTGATATGGGCAAATTGAACGTTTAGTTCAATTTGTTTGATATCGGATTTTATATGGGCTCGTTTAGTGTATGGAGCAGTGCTAGGGCTTGGGGAGTGCTTCATCCTTTTAGTGGGTGCTTTTGCATGTACCGCAATGAATTGGTGGAGACTGGCTCCAAAGAGGTATGTATTAATGGGTGGGTGGTTTTGCACGTAATAACAGCTCCACAAATATTCTATATTTTAATTTGTCCTTTTCCCAGATTACTTTCAAAATATCATAAAGTGGATATGATTTTAAAATTAAACAAACGGATTTCCTAAAGGACGACATGTTTTTAACACGTTGACGCCGGGGTGTACCACCGGTGGTACACAGGCGAATGGTTCATCTGGCGGCCTGTATCACCGGCAGCTCACATTAGTTTGTGGGGGGTTTCTCTATTCTACATGAGAAACAACCCACAATTCCAACCAACATTTCCAGCAATTTCGACCGCTTTCAGTGCGTCATACTTACCAATTTCCATTATATGTATTCCCCTGTAAAACATTTCAAACGGATGTATAGCTAAACTCATCATCCTTTGCAGATAAATAAATAAATAAATAGTTTAGCTACATAAATGTCATACGGCAACTCCATTCTTGCTAATCATGAGTTTCCCATCGGAAATCTCATAATGTCGGTTAGCAACAACAAGTCTAAAAGAACGACGCTGTTGCAACATAGCAAAATAGCTGGGGTAATTTCAGCGTCATAGAGTCTGGTTCTCATGCGAATTATTTCCCAAACATCAGCGGCGTCCTATCGACTTTCCCTCAGATCACCCATTCGCTTGGGATCAACGATCTCTCTTTGCAGGGGAGTAACATCCGCAAGGGTTCTCTCTCATTCGTTTTTCTTTCCACGGTTCAATGCGCTTTAACTACACCATAGCCGTACCACTGGGTCAGTAGGTCGTGTCAGTAGCTGCATCTGATACCAACACACACAACCAAAGCTACCCCGAGATCACAGCATATCATGTTTTCTGTTCTCTCATTCTTCGTGTCCGTCAATTACCCTATTAACAAAAGTTACTCATACTTTGACGGGCGTGAGGTCGAGAGAGCAGAGGCGTGGTCTCTTTTGGTTGTCCTGTGTGTAGAAAGAAATTACGATTTCCACCCTAAATAGAGTCAGTCGCTATTCAATCACGAGGACGTAAGGTCGCGTCGCGTCAAAAAGCATAGTGAATAGTTTTTTTTCTTTGATAATTGATTACCAATTAGAATAAATTTCCGCAAAAACATATTTTCAATCGGAGCGAATAAACACTGAAACGCGAATTGATAAAAGAATATTAAATAAAGAAAAAAAAATAAATGTGACATCTAACAAACAAATTCAGTTAAGTGTGTGTGAATATTTCAATTTGGAAGCAAATATATTGGATTTTATATTTAAGAGATAACTTCAAATTCTTTAATCGGACAGCTCGCCTTTATATATATGTATATAATATATTCTTTATATATATGTATACATTTCAAATAGTTAACTGCAAGAACTACTTTTTAATTGTCGGGGGTGTTCAGTGAATCCTGTGCCATACGTTGGCAGCATACATCTACCCCCACAAGTTTGTATAGGTTTTTTTAAAAGATAGATTGTATAGTTATTAAAGTTCTTTTAACGATATATAAGTTCTTTAAGTTGTAAGTTCTTTAAAGATAAGCTTACCCACTCTATAGTGCAATATGCGATTACTAGTACCGCCCATATTTCGATTTTATACGAAAATAAGACTACCAAACTAGTACACATTTTCGGAGAAACAGGTTTTCGATGATTTATAGTAAATATCTCTTTAAATCACTATTCCGATCACATTTTGTGCAGAAATTCCGAATCGGAGTAGTCATGTGGGGGTTGTCGCTCATACGCCTTCACGGGCGTGGGTCCAGAAACACACCCACAAAACGTCGCGAGAGTAATTGTTCACAAGAAAGCAGAAAATAAAACACCGTGGTTTGTAGGGTAACGACTTTTATTGGTATTTCGAAAATCCTTGAGATCACTAATTATAAAAGTTATAAATACTTGAAAACGTGGCACACGAACGCACTGTTTTTAATCCCGAGTTCGCATATATGGCGAGCTTTCTTTAAATAATTAATTACTAAACAATATTAAATTCGCTCCCGTTTAACTTATGTTCACCGACAATAACTCGACACAAAATCGGACTCTTTACGACAGACTGTGGTGAGACTCGACGTCTCTCCTTGACCGATGAAATTTGACTCACAGGTAAGCTGTATTTGCTGATTATGGTCGGGGTCGAGCGATACGTGGCTCTTCGGGCCCTGAAAAGTCCCACAGTTATACTGTGGGGGTTCTCTACATCACACAGAACCAACCCACAACCCTAACCTGCAAACATGCAAAAATCAAATCTGCAATAGCATATATTCCCAAATATGCAATAAAATATTTCCCAAACCTCCAAGAGAATATAATTCAACCGAATATATTCTAATCACCACCACATGCATTTTCCCAAAATTGCGTTACTCAATTATCCATATTTCCTCGACGCAACCAAACAACCCACATTTCCCCGAAACTCGTATGCCACAGCAAACGCATATTCAATCCTCAACGGAACATCAGCAAGCATACCCAGCCGCACACATTTCTCCGAAGTTCATATGCCTTAACAAAGCGTATACCCAATCCTCAACGGAACACTACCAACCAAATAAACCGCGCACATTTCCCCGAAATTATTTCGGTTAACATTTCTATCTAAACGATACCCCTTGCTTGCACCCAAGCCATTCCAATTTCCCCCGAAGATGCATGCCCACACTCGCTCGCGTCGCCAAACCAATTCCCGGTACACCCAACCAACGAAGTCAACCCAGCCTGTACGGCCAGAATTCGTTGGAACTGAATCCCTATGCGAGCATAGCAACTCGTCCACAATTCCTCGTAGTTGGCAGCGAGCCTAACTTTGCTATGACGCACCGCCACGACGCAATGAATGAATTATTTTCATTCACGAGTCAGTCGAGATCCAACCACCACCGGGGCCACAACACGAAAGTCGAGTTTTAACCACCATTGAGCTGGGCTGCGTACACGGTTAAGTCAAGTTTTTCTTCCGTTTTATGAGGCGAAAAGGCCCAGTTCCAATCATAGTGGAGTGCGGGTTTAATTTAAAATTGGACAACTTCCAATTGGTCCATACTATCATTTATTGTAAAATCGAACGGTCGAGTGTCAATTAAACGTGGGCGTGGTTAAGAACACTAAAAATCAGCCGGACGCTGAATCTGTTAAAAGGCGAACTCGTTTAAGAAAGTGCGATTTCTAAACGTTGGACAAATATTTGTGCTAAATAATAAAGAAACATTAACATTAAAATCAAACCAACGTGTTTTCTTTCGTGGCCGATCCACTCTGGTGAACAGTTCTCTTTTGTTGTCGCGGTGGAACGACCCTTGTGCGAAAAATCGTCGGTGCGACCTCAGTGAATCCGGTGCCGTGCGCCGGCACACAATACTAGTCCCCCACACTGGTGACCCCGTAAAAACGCGCAACCCTCGAACATTAGCGACCGGAGAGCAAACACGCACCATTAAACACCGACTTACCCTTTACCAAACCAAAAAAACTAGAACAGTGACAGTGCTAGCAACCAAGTCCCTCAAAAAAACAATTAACATTCAGTGAAAAATAAAAACAGACCAATTCCAGTGAATCAACAAGCAAAGGAAGAAACAAAAAGTTTGCCATATTTTCTAATAAAATTAAAAAGCCTTCATTTATAGTATTATAGTAAATTATATAGACTATTACAGTAAATTAATAAGTTTACATTTTGTACATGCCGTCTCGGGGGAAATAATTGTGTGTAACCATCAGATCGTTCTATAAACTAACAACCGCAACATCCCGTGAAATCATTCCAACTTCGTCATCTAAACGCCGAACATGTCCCTGTTGACCTTTTAGAAATACAACCATTGAATTCACATGCTTCCATGTTGTACTATACATTCAATTCTATAGTTATACGGGACATTACCACTTGGATCAATAATATTTCACAAAAAGTTGCAGCCTAATAGTGAAGATCGCCTTATAATAGAAAAGTGTTAGGATTTTACGAACATTTTATATTAATTTCGCAGTGAGTCCATCTCCATGTTTGGGTGAAACTCGAGGCAAAACCTTGGCACAAAGAAAAGTATCTCAACCAAACGAACAACACAATCACCGTTACACCAATTAAAGACGAAGTACCCGAACCCGTAGAATCATCAGGTTCCTCATCCAGCACCGATCGACACAAATTTACGAAAGGAGTGCAGCCTCCACCCGGCAGCTTACCCCCACCTGTAACACCACAGCGAAGCCCCAACACCTCATCAAGGGATCTGAAGCTGCAGCACCGGCATCGACACAACAGCCCCGGATAATCAGGTCTGCCTTTCTTTTATTATACCAAGTGTCATTTCTCCTTGCGACGAGCTCCTTCTGAGCCACCAAAAATAATTTTTTAAATAATATTCCAAAATTTAACGAAATTGTGAACTTTAAACTAAAATTTAAAAATAAGTTAAAATTGTCAATAGAAACGCAAACTAAAGTTTTATGCTAAAGACAGCAGTAAGAAACCAAATTATTCCCAGTCCCCTACTTTTTCTGGCACATATTTCTTATATTCCGTTTTTAATTTATAATGACCTCAGTGCCCAAGTAATCACACATCTATTCAAGAACATTGTTACTAATATTTAAAGAAACATAATTAAATAATTACAAAAGAACACAATTAATTTAAACGACACAGACTCATGACTAAATAATTAAAGCTAAATAATTACAAAATTGATATCTTTCCGTACACACGCACAGTAAAGAGAAACGAGTCGCCAAACACCAATTTTACCAATCATTAAGCCTTACTAAGAATACCTAAAAGCTTTTAAACAAAAACAGCAAAATATTAAAACAAACATACAAACATAATTCGTTACAATAGAAAAATAGGATATATATAACCAAACACACTCACTATCGTATCAAACATCCAAAGTACTAATAAAAAGCGTACTACACAACATTAAAGATCAAAAAGAAAAGAGCGAAAGAACAATTAAAAATTTTTTTTTCTTTTTCGCAAACATAAAACCGACCAAACAAAACATAAGCATTTCCCTTTTAACAATAAAAATTATAAATTTATCGAGATCAAAAACTAAAATAACAATCGGCAAACCCGAAAATATTAAAACCAAATTAGGCGAAACAATTCTATCAAAATTACAAACTATTGTAAGTCCCCTTCCGGGTCCGAACCAAAAACAAGATCACGATTGAACCATACTTCAAAACCACCGTGTCATAATCATAAGCAAAAAAAACCAAAAATATCAAACTAAACTAGGCCCAAGAACCTTATCAAATTATAAACTGTCGTGCACCCCTTCCGGGTACAATCCACGCACACTAAACATAGAAGCAACTAAAGTAAAAACCGCGACAATATCCACGACTCCACTGGACCTTACGCGACTCTCGTTTGACTCCCCTCGACTCACGCGTCCGCTCCACGCCCCTTGGCTTCACCCACAGACACACCCCGTCCCTCCTCAATCCCGGCTACCCTTCCCGACTCCGGCACCACTATGCCCACCACACGAGCCGGTACTACCCAGCAGGAACAACCGCGATCCAACTCCCCCGCGTTTCAGGACGCTTCCGGCGTCGAATTCTCACCCCTTACCCAAAATATAAAGCTCCCCCCGTTCGACGAGGAGGATCCAGAGCTTTGGTTCGCTACAGCCGAACGTTTTTTCCGGTTCGCCAACATCCACGATGAAGAACATCGTGCTATAGAATTGCTGCGGGTGCTGGATGGGACACAGCGGACGCATATCGCGCACGCAATCAGGTCACCAGGCCCCAACCCATACAGCAACATGCGGGAGACGCTCCTCAACGCCTTGGACCAACCCATCAGCATCAAACAGCAACGACTGGCGAATGAGACCAATTTCTCGGGTATTAGACCATCCCTTTTCCTGACCCATTTACGCTCGATAGCGGGGACCAGGATCTCGGATGACCTAATTAGGCCACATTTTCTGAGGAATTTACCTCAACTTGCCCGCTCGGCACTATTGGCCCAACCTAATCAAAGTTTGGCCTATTTATCAAAGGTGGCTGATTCGATTATGGAAACCTTGGACCCACAGTCTGAGCTACCACCATATCAAGTCGCGGCGGTTAGTCAACACGCCGCACTGCCTACACGGCACCCTCAGCCGTCTCAAACTGCACCTCGAACCGCTCTGGTAGCGTCGACTCAGCTACCCCCCGCATCCTCTAGAAGGCACACTGGCCTTAACACGAATTCAACCCAACAAACCCTCGACCATATTATCGGCGATCCCCAGCCAGACAACCCCCCTACTCAGGTCACTACGGCCGACCTACTCGCGCTTCAGGCCTCATTCCGCCGCGAACTGGATCAAGTTTGTGCGAGGTTCCAAAACACACAACGAAGCGTTCAGAACCGCCCAACGAACCGGCGGCAACCTCCACAAAATACATCCCAGCGGACTTCTTTTCGTCGCCCACCTCCACGGCCCCCTCGTGACGAACCCGCCAACACGCAAAATCCGCCCAACAATACCGTCACACGCGCTTGGTGCGCCAACCACCAACGATACGGGGATCGTACAATTAATTGTAGGGCACCCTGCGGGTGGACTCGACCACCCAACAACCCGCCCCAGCCTTTAAACTAATTCTGCCGACCGACACCCCCGCGCAACCGGCCGGCACCGCATCCATAAGACGCCTCACAATCAGGGACCCGAAACTAAATATCAATTTTACCATCGACACCGGCGCTGATATCTCGGTCCTTCCGCGCTCGTTCGCCCCACCCAACCGCGTGCCCACCGCCTTACAATTGTCAGCAGCAAACAATTCTCCGATACGCACGTACGGAAGGAAAAAGCTGACACTCCACCTGGGTCTCCGACATCCAATCACACACCAGTTTGTGATAGCTGATGTTAACGAACCCCTAATAGGTTCCGACCTATTAGGAAAACACAATCTGTTGGTCGATTCGACACACAACAGGCTAGTAGCCCACACCGCACCTTCCTCGCCCTTGTCGGCATCTCCGGCGGTAATACCCAGGGCCACACCGTGTACAGACCCTATCCAAGCTATGGTACAGGAATTTGTCAATACGACAATTCCTCTACCTAACCAGCGACGACATAAGGCAAATGTGTTTCATCACATCGAGACACGGGGCCCTCCAGTAAGCCAACGCGCACGTCGCCTGGCTCCAGAAAAACTACGCGCGGCACGCGCCGAGTTTGATGAAATGATAGCACAAGGTATCTGCCAACCATCAGACAGTCCTTGGGCAAGCCCACTCCATTTAGTTAAGAAACGTTCCGGGGAGTGGCGCCCATGCGGGGATTACAGACTGCTGAATGCAGCAACAGTCCCCGACAGATACCCCATTGCACACCTATATGATTATTCATATAAATTACGAGGGTGCAAAGTCTTCACCACCCTGGATCTCACCAGGGCTTACCACCAAATCCCGGTGGCACCTGAAGACATCCCAAAAAGGGCAGTCATTACTCCTTTCGGACTCTTCGAGTTCAAAGTAATGACTTTCGGTCTCAGAAATGCCGCGCAGACATTTCAGAGATACATCGACTCGGCTTTACGTGGTCTCAATTGCTGTCATGCTTACCTCGATGACATTCTCATCGCCTCACGAGACCACGCGGAACACAAGCGCCATCTACGAGAGGTCCTCGAGCGCCTCCGCGAATTCGGCCTCGTCATCAACCCAGATAAGTGCCAATATGCCAAAGAGCAAATCACATATCTGGGCTACATTGTTGACGATCGGGGCATTCGCCCACTTCCAGACCGTGTAGAGGCCCTCACCCAATACCCACGTCCAACCAACATAAGCGAGCTCCGACGTTTCCTCGGCATGCTCAATTTTTACAGACCCACCCTTAAAGACGCCGCCCAAACCCAGGCCCCTCTGACTGAATTTCTAAAAGGAGCAAAGCGCAACGACAAGCGCCCAATTCCATGGACAGAAGCTTCGGACCGTGCGTTCCAACGGTCCAAGGAGCAACTGGCTAACGCCACACTACTCCGATATCCCTTAGAGGGAGCGGTTTTGTCTATCCAATGCGATGCATCGGATTCCGCAATCGGAGCAGTCCTCCAACAAGATTTTGAAGGCCAACCGGAACCGCTCGGTTTCTTTTCCAGGAAACTGAGTCCCACAGAGCGGCGATACAGCGCCTATGACCGGGAATTACTGGCGATCTATAGCGCCATTAAATATTTCCGTCATATGGTAGAGGGCCGGCCGCTCTCCGTGTATACAGACCACAAACCTCTGGTCTTCGCGTTCCGGAAAAAGTCGGGAAACGCTTCCCCCCGACAAGAACGTCAACTCGACCTCATCGGCCAATACACTACCGAAATTAAACATATCCCCGGTCCACAGAACATCTCGGCGGACGCCTTTTCTCGAATCGATACGATTCATTTGCGCGCCACTCTGAACAACGTCGACCTAGCCCTGGCCCAACAGGAGGACAGCCAGCTCGAATCTCTTCTAACTGCTGATACAGCACTCGAGCTACGCAAAATCACCCTCCGCGATCCTTTGGGCGAAATCTGGTGCGATGTTTCAACCGGAACCGCCAGGCCCTATATCCCCGAGAAGCTTCGTAGGGGCGTGTTCCAGGTCTACCATGATCCAGCCCACCCCAGCGGCCGCGCAACCGCTGCCGCCGTCCGTAAGAAATTCATTTGGCCCCGAATGAGCAAAGACCTCACCACCTGGGCCCGCGCTTGCCTCCAATGCCAGCGCCGCAAAGTAGCGCGGCATAATGTATTAGAACCTGCACAATTTAAGCTACCCACGGCACGCTTCGCCCATGTCCATATTGACATAGTGGGACCGCTTACTCCATCAAGAGGATTTTCCTACATCCTCACCATGATGGACCGCTTCACGCGATGGCCAGAGGCGACCCCCCTCAGAGCAGTTACTGCCGAATCTGTCGCCAAAGCCTTCTACTCAACCTGGGTCACACGTTTTGGCGTGCCCGCTACCATTACCTCCGACCGAGGACCGCAATTCGAAGCAACAATCTTCAGACAGCTGACAGACCTCCTCGGCTGCCAACGAAGCCGTACGACGGCCTACCATCCCCAATCCAACGGCATGATCGAACGCTGGCACAGGTCTCTCAAGGCCTCCCTCATGTGTCATAACGACACCAAATGGTTTGACGCTCTACCTACCGTACTCCTCGGTCTGAGGACTAGTTTTAAGGAGGACCTAGGTGCGTCCGCTGCGGAACTCACCTATGGCACCAACCTCCTACTACCAGGCGAACTGTTCGTGGATGGTGATACGCCACACAACCAGTTGCAGGGTGTGGGCCACCTCCGCGACCTTCTTCGTAAGGTTAGAGCATCGCCCGTGACCAGGCATGGTTCTAAAAAACTGTTCGTTCACCCTGAACTGCACAGCTGCACGCACGTCTTTGTCAGGGTGGATAAGGTCAAAAAACCCTTGGACCCCCCATACGACGGCCCCTTCAGAGTCTCCAACCGCATGAGCGACCGTGTCTTCGAGATCGACATCCGAGGCAAACGATCCACGGTCAGTGTCGAGAGACTCAAACCTTGTTTCCTGGAGGCTTCAGCCCCAGACCCTCAACCCGCACCAATACCCGATCCCACCAGCAACCACCAGCCGCCCCAACCACCACGTACCCGTAGCCAAGCGCGCCCCCCTGGACAAACCAAACCCACCGGACCCCTAGCTACCTAACACCCCTCCCGCCACACACCAACCTACTCCCTTCGCCCTACCCTTATTTCGTGACTGCGTCACTGGGCGGGGAGTACTGTGGGGGTTCTCTACATCACACAGAACCAACCCACAACCCTAACCTGCAAACATGCAAAAATCAAATCTGCAATAGCATATATTCCCAAATATGCAATAAAATATTTCCCAAACCTCCAAGAGAATATAATTCAACCGAATATATTCTAATCACCACCACATGCATTTTCCCAAAATTGCGTTACTCAATTATCCATATTTCCTCAACGCAACCAAACAACCCACATTTCCCCGAAACTCGTATGCCACAGCAAACGCATATTCAATCCTCAACGGAACATCAGCAAGCATACCCAGCCGCACACATTTCTCCGAAGTTCATATGCCTTAACAAAGCGTATACCCAATCCTCAACGGAACACTACCAACCAAATAAACCGCGCACATTTCCCCGAAATTATTTCGGTTAACATTTCTATCTAAACGATACCCCTTGCTTGCACCCAAGCCAAATTTAACGAAATTGTGAACTTTAAACTAAAATTTAAAAATAAGTTAAAATTGTCAATAGAAACGCAAACTAAAGTTTTATGCTAAAGACAGCAGTAAGAAACCAAATTATTCCCAGTCCCCTACTTTTTCTGGCACATATTTCTTATATTCCGTTTTTAATTTATAATGACCTCAGTGCCCAAGTAATCACACATCTATTCAAGAACATTGTTACTAATATTTAAAGAAACATAATTAAATAATTACAAAAGAACACAATTAATTTAAACGACACAGACTCATGACTAAATAATTAAAGCTAAATAATTACAAAATTGATATCTTTCCGTACACACGCACAGTAAAGAGAAACGAGTCGCCAAACACCAATTTTACCAATCATTAAGCCTTACTAAGAATACCTAAAAGCTTTTAAACAAAAACAGCAAAATATTAAAACAAACATACAAACATAATTCGTTACAATAGAAAAATAGGATATATATAACCAAACACACTCACTATCGTATCAAACATCCAAAGTACTAATAAAAAGCGTACTACACAACATTAAAGATCAAAAAGAAAAGAGCGAAAGAACAATTAAAAATTTTTTTTTCTTTTTCGCAAACATAAAACCGACCAAACAAAACATAAGCATTTCCCTTTTAACAATAAAAATTATAAATTTATCGAGATCAAAAACTAAAATAACAATCGGCAAACCCGAAAATATTAAAACCAAATTAGGCGAAACAATTCTATCAAAATTACAAACTATTGTAAGTCCCCTTCCGGGTCCGAACCAAAAACAAGATCACGATTGAACCATACTTCAAAACCACCGTGTCATAATCATAAGCAAAAAAAACCAAAAATATCAAACTAAACTAGGCCCAAGAACCTTATCAAATTATAAACTGTCGTGCACCCCTTCCGGGTACAATCCACGCACACTAAACATAGAAGCAACTAAAGTAAAAACCGCGACAATATCCACGACTCCACTGGACCTTACGCGACTCTCGTTTGACTCCCCTCGACTCACGCGTCCGCTCCACGCCCCTTGGCTTCACCCACAGACACACCCCGTCCCTCCTCAATCCCGGCTACCCTTCCCGACTCCGGCACCACTATGCCCACCACACGAGCCGGTACTACCCAGCAGGAACAACCGCGATCCAACTCCCCCGCGTTTCAGGACGCTTCCGGCGTCGAATTCTCACCCCTTACCCAAAATATAAAGCTCCCCCCGTTCGACGAGGAGGATCCAGAGCTTTGGTTCGCTACAGCCGAACGTTTTTTCCGGTTCGCCAACATCCACGATGAAGAACATCGTGCTATAGAATTGCTGCGGGTGCTGGATGGGACACAGCGGACGCATATCGCGCACGCAATCTGGTCACCAGGCCCCAACCCATACAGCAACATGCGGGAGACGCTCCTCAACGCCTTGGACCAACCCATCAGCATCAAACAGCAACGACTGGCGAATGAGACCAATTTCTCGGGTATTAGACCATCCCTTTTCCTGACCCATTTACGCTCGATAGCGGGGACCAGGATCTCGGATGACCTAATTAGGCCACATTTTCTGAGGAATTTACCTCAACTTGCCCGCTCGGCACTATTGGCCCAACCTAATCAAAGTTTGGCCTATTTATCAAAGGTGGCTGATTCGATTATGGAAACCTTGGACCCACAGTCTGAGCTACCACCATATCAAGTCGCGGCGGTTAGTCAACACGCCGCACTGCCTACACGGCACCCTCAGCCGTCTCAAACTGCACCTCGAACCGCTCTGGTAGCGTCGACTCAGCTACCCCCCGCATCCTCTAGAAGGCACACTGGCCTTAACACGAATTCAACCCAACAAACCCTCGACCATATTATCGGCGATCCCCAGCCAGACAACCCCCCTACTCAGGTCACTACGGCCGACCTACTCGCGCTTCAGGCCTCATTCCGCCGCGAACTGGATCAAGTTTGTGCGAGGTTCCAAAACACACAACGAAGCGTTCAGAACCGCCCAACGAACCGGCGGCAACCTCCACAAAATACATCCCAGCGGACTTCTTTTCGTCGCCCACCTCCACGGCCCCCTCGTGACGAACCCGCCAACACGCAAAATCCGCCCAACAATACCGTCACACGCGCTTGGTGCGCCAACCACCAACGATACGGGGATCGTACAATTAATTGTAGGGCACCCTGCGGGTGGACTCGACCACCCAACAACCCGCCCCAGCCTTTAAACTAATTCTGCCGACCGACACCCCCGCGCAACCGGCCGGCACCGCATCCATAAGACGCCTCACAATCAGGGACCCGAAACTAAATATCAATTTTACCATCGACACCGGCGCTGATATCTCGGTCCTTCCGCGCTCGTTCGCCCCACCCAACCGCGTGCCCACCGCCTTACAATTGTCAGCAGCAAACAATTCTCCGATACGCACGTACGGAAGGAAAAAGCTGACACTCCACCTGGGTCTCCGACATCCAATCACACACCAGTTTGTGATAGCTGATGTTAACGAACCCCTAATAGGTTCCGACCTATTAGGAAAACACAATCTGTTGGTCGATTCGACACACAACAGGCTAGTAGCCCACACCGCACCTTCCTCGCCCTTGTCGGCATCTCCGGCGGTAATACCCAGGGCCACACCGTGTACAGACCCTATCCAAGCTATGGTACAGGAATTTGTCAATACGACAATTCCTCTACCTAACCAGCGACGACATAAGGCAAATGTGTTTCATCACATCGAGACACGGGGCCCTCCAGTAAGCCAACGCGCACGTCGCCTGGCTCCAGAAAAACTACGCGCGGCACGCGCCGAGTTTGATGAAATGATAGCACAAGGTATCTGCCAACCATCAGACAGTCCTTGGGCAAGCCCACTCCATTTAGTTAAGAAACGTTCCGGGGAGTGGCGCCCATGCGGGGATTACAGACTGCTGAATGCAGCAACAGTCCCCGACAGATACCCCATTGCACACCTATATGATTATTCATATAAATTACGAGGGTGCAAAGTCTTCACCACCCTGGATCTCACCAGGGCTTACCACCAAATCCCGGTGGCACCTGAAGACATCCCAAAAACGGCAGTCATTACTCCTTTCGGACTCTTCGAGTTCAAAGTAATGACTTTCGGTCTCAGAAATGCCGCGCAGACATTTCAGAGATACATCGACTCGGCTTTACGTGGTCTCAATTGCTGTCATGCTTACCTCGATGACATTCTCATCGCCTCACGAGACCACGCGGAACACAAGCGCCATCTACGAGAGGTCCTCGAGCGCCTCCGCGAATTCGGCCTCGTCATCAACCCAGATAAGTGCCAATATGCCAAAGAGCAAATCACATATCTGGGCTACATTGTTGACGATCGGGGCATTCGCCCACTTCCAGACCGTGTAGAGGCCCTCACCCAATACCCACGTCCAACCAACATAAGCGAGCTCCGACGTTTCCTCGGCATGCTCAATTTTTACAGACCCACCCTTAAAGACGCCGCCCAAACCCAGGCCCCTCTGACTGAATTTCTAAAAGGAGCAAAGCGCAACGACAAGCGCCCAATTCCATGGACAGAAGCTTCGGACCGTGCGTTCCAACGGTCCAAGGAGCAACTGGCTAACGCCACACTACTCCGATATCCCTTAGAGGGAGCGGTTTTGTCTATCCAATGCGATGCATCGGATTCCGCAATCGGAGCAGTCCTCCAACAAGATTTTGAAGGCCAACCGGAACCGCTCGGTTTCTTTTCCAGGAAACTGAGTCCCACAGAGCGGCGATACAGCGCCTATGACCGGGAATTACTGGCGATCTATAGCGCCATTAAATATTTCCGTCATATGGTAGAGGGCCGGCCGCTCTCCGTGTATACAGACCACAAACCTCTGGTCTTCGCGTTCCGGAAAAAGTCGGGAAACGCTTCCCCCCGACAAGAACGTCAACTCGACCTCATCGGCCAATACACTACCGAAATTAAACATATCCCCGGTCCACAGAACATCTCGGCGGACGCCTTTTCTCGAATCGATACGATTCATTTGCGCGCCACTCTGAACAACGTCGACCTAGCCCTGGCCCAACAGGAGGACAGCCAGCTCGAATCTCTTCTAACTGCTGATACAGCACTCGAGCTACGCAAAATCACCCTCCGCGATCCTTTGGGCGAAATCTGGTGCGATGTTTCAACCGGAACCGCCAGGCCCTATATCCCCGAGAAGCTTCGTAGGGGCGTGTTCCAGGTCTACCATGATCCAGCCCACCCCAGCGGCCGCGCAACCGCTGCCGCCGTCCGTAAGAAATTCATTTGGCCCCGAATGAGCAAAGACCTCACCACCTGGGCCCGCGCTTGCCTCCAATGCCAGCGCCGCAAAGTAGCGCGGCATAATGTATTAGAACCTGCACAATTTAAGCTACCCACGGCACGCTTCGCCCATGTCCATATTGACATAGTGGGACCGCTTACTCCATCAAGAGGATTTTCCTACATCCTCACCATGATGGACCGCTTCACGCGATGGCCAGAGGCGACCCCCCTCAGAGCAGTTACTGCCGAATCTGTCGCCAAAGCCTTCTACTCAACCTGGGTCACACGTTTTGGCGTGCCCGCTACCATTACCTCCGACCGAGGACCGCAATTCGAAGCAACAATCTTCAGACAGCTGACAGACCTCCTCGGCTGCCAACGAAGCCGTACGACGGCCTACCATCCCCAATCCAACGGCATGATCGAACGCTGGCACAGGTCTCTCAAGGCCTCCCTCATGTGTCATAACGACACCAAATGGTTTGACGCTCTACCTACCGTACTCCTCGGTCTGAGGACTAGTTTTAAGGAGGACCTAGGTGCGTCCGCTGCGGAACTCACCTATGGCACCAACCTCCTACTACCAGGCGAACTGTTCGTGGATGGTGATACGCCACACAACCAGTTGCAGGGTGTGGGCCACCTCCGCGACCTTCTTCGTAAGGTTAGAGCATCGCCCGTGACCAGGCATGGTTCTAAAAAACTGTTCGTTCACCCTGAACTGCACAGCTGCACGCACGTCTTTGTCAGGGTGGATAAGGTCAAAAAACCCTTGGACCCCCCATACGACGGCCCCTTCAGAGTCTCCAACCGCATGAGCGACCGTGTCTTCGAGATCGACATCCGAGGCAAACGATCCACGGTCAGTGTCGAGAGACTCAAACCTTGTTTCCTGGAGGCTTCAGCCCCAGACCCTCAACCCGCACCAATACCCGATCCCACCAGCAACCACCAGCCGCCCCAACCACCACGTACCCGTAGCCAAGCGCGCCCCCCTGGACAAACCAAACCCACCGGACCCCTAGCTACCTAACACCCCTCCCGCCACACACCAACCTACTCCCTTCGCCCTACCCTTATTTCGTGACTGCGTCACTGGGCGGGGAGTACTGTGGGGGTTCTCTACATCACACAGAACCAACCCACAACCCTAACCTGCAAACATGCAAAAATCAAATCTGCAATAGCATATATTCCCAAATATGCAATAAAATATTTCCCAAACCTCCAAGAGAATATAATTCAACCGAATATATTCTAATCACCACCACATGCATTTTCCCAAAATTGCGTTACTCAATTATCCATATTTCCTCAACGCAACCAAACAACCCACATTTCCCCGAAACTCGTATGCCACAGCAAACGCATATTCAATCCTCAACGGAACATCAGCAAGCATACCCAGCCGCACACATTTCTCCGAAGTTCATATGCCTTAACAAAGCGTATACCCAATCCTCAACGGAACACTACCAACCAAATAAACCGCGCACATTTCCCCGAAATTATTTCGGTTAACATTTCTATCTAAACGATACCCCTTGCTTGCACCCAAGCCATTCCAATTTCCCCCGAAAATGCATGCCCACACTCGCTCGCGTCGCCAAACCAATTCCCGGTACACCCAACCAACGAAGTCAACCCAGCCTGTACGGCCAGAATTCGTTGGAACTGAATCCCTATGCGAGCATAGCAACTCGTCCACAATTCCTCGTAGTTGGCAGCGAGCCTAACTTTGCTATGACGCACCGCCACGACGCAATGAATGAATTATTTTCATTCACGAGTCAGTCGAGATCCAACCACCACCGGGGCCACAACACGAAAGTCGAGTTTTAACCACCATTGAGCTGGGCTGCGTACACGGTTAAGTCAAGTTTTTCTTCCGTTTTATGAGGCGAAAAGGCCCAGTTCCAATCATAGTGGAGTGCGGGTTTAATTTAAAATTGGACAACTTCCAATTGGTCCATACTATCATTTATTGTAAAATCGAACGGTCGAGTGTCAATTAAACGTGGGCGTGGTTAAGAACACTAAAAATCAGCCGGACGCTGAATCTGTTAAAAGGCGAACTCGTTTAAGAAAGTGCGATTTCTAAACGTTGGACAAATATTTGTGCTAAATAATAAAGAAACATTAACATTAAAATCAAACCAACGTGTTTTCTTTCGTGGCCGATCCACTCTGGTGAACAGTTCTCTTTTGTTGTCGCGGTGGAACGACCCTTGTGCGAAAAATCGTCGGTGCGACCTCAGTGAATCCGGTGCCGTGCGCCGGCACACAATACTAGTCCCCCACAATACCTTCATAACTTTTGAAATATTGGTCAGGAATGAAAACACATTTAATTGTCAACTACCATATTGTGACGAGCTGGCAAGACTTCACAACAAAGTACTGGAATAGACTGGAAAGTACTGGAAACCTGGAGACTATGAGCAAAAAGAAGCGAGAGGAAAAACGATGGCTCCAGCGACAGAAGTGTCACTTTTGACGGAGTAGCGAAAAGTGAAAGAACGGTTGTCAAGAGCATGAAAAATAAAGATTTAATAGAAAATTGATTTCACGGCTTATTTTGTGTGAATAATTAATCCAGCGAACCCTAAGCTCGCTACAATTGGTGTCAGAAGTGGGATTAATTGAAGAAATAAGTCTGTGGAAGTGTATTGTGACGATGTCAGATCTACATTTGGAGGATCTTCGCGTTCCTGAGTTCAAGAAGGAACTTGAGGACCGGAATCTGTATAGTAGAGGACAGAAGCAAATTCTTCGACAGCGTCTGCAAGCAGCAATGGAGGAAGAGGGTATTGATGTCGACACATATGTTTTTACGATTGGGGCAGACTGTCCGGATGGAGAAGAAACAGCGAGTCAAGATGGTGGTGTGGCGATTCCGCCAGATCCCACGGCTCGCCTTCCTGAAAAAAACCCCCATAACCATAACCCGGGTCTGCACCAGCTTTCGCTAATGCAATTCGCATTAGCATCTTAGATGCTTCACGCATCAAACAGACCCAATTATTTTAACCCTAAAATCCCTATAAAGAAAACTTACCTTCATGCATCCCTTCGCATACAATTTTTCATAAGATTTCTTTGTTTGCTTATTTGGTATTCTGAACCAATTCGGTACCAGACAAATACCATAAATATCGCGCCGTCTATTTTCCTAGCCGCGCCATATACCTTTTCATATACATTGCCTGGCAACCTTTTTTGTTTGTCTTACCAACAAACAACCCAAGCAGCTGCATATAATTAGCGCAATAGACGCTGAAACCAAATTCTCCAGCATTTCCTAATGCAAATATGAACCCGGTTTCTATTGCAGCCAGAGATGCCATAAACATCCAATTTGCTTTTAGCACCTTTTTCTTCTAACGTCGAAAATAGCGACGAGGCATCGTATAAACATGACCCTCATTAAAGAGCGAACCATTTGGTCGTCTTTTCTTTTGTCTCTGCCGCCTGCCTGTTTCGCTTTTCCACTGCACGTGTGAATAGCATTGATCTCAACGATCTCACACATACCACCATGACCTGTATTACAAGATCTGGTTTCCTATACCACCGAGAGACTTTACGTTTCCCTGGTGGTAGGTAAAAAACGATATCCTTATTGGTGAGGATATCGTTTGAGTCGTAATTCAATCTCCGTGGCGGTCGGGTCGCTCGCCATTCACCGTACCTCCGCCGGGTACGGTACGAAACCAGTTTAATCCGAGTCGAGTGTTTTCCTTTGAAGAGGTTAGTGTGGTGTAGTACTTTGCGGTTTTTAAAAGATGCTGGGCGATTAGATACAAAACAAGTAGTTATTCAGATTGAATCAAATGAAGCCATTCGATAAAATACATCCAATAAAAATAAAATTCATTAACTGTTTGATTTTCAAAATTTAAAGTGAACAACTGTTTTGGTGTTTCCTTTTGTGTCGGCGGAACGACGGATTTCCTTCGGTGGAATAATTAGTGACAATTGGATGGAGGAGGAAGTGAACCGTGTGCCCATGTCAGGTACAATACTTCCTCCCCACATTGGTGACTCCGAGTTGGAACAATCGCGCCTTCGGGAAAATAAACAGTCGGCGAAAACAGTGCGCGTTTTTGTGAAGCACGAACTTGCGTTTCTTGGTGTTTTTCGTTCCAGTGACAACAGTGAGCAATTGTGGCGGCAATTGCCGGAAAATAATCAATGGGCAAAACATCGCCCCAACGCCAGCCTTCCTTCCAGCACCAGCAGCCAACACGCACCAAAACAACAACCACCTCAACAACAATAGCCAGGAGTTGGTAAGATAAGTATCCTTCCTTCTTTTTTTTGTATTCACCAGCCTTATAAGTGTCGGAACTAAGCCAATCAGATGCCTTCGAATTAATACACAATTAACAGAAGACAATTAAAAGGATACCCACTACCCAACACCGCTTTGCCAACGACGTCCCAGCGATGCAGCGTAGCCACCTGTATCACCGAACAGCAGCACAGGACACATGCTCAACATCACCAACGTAAACAAGACACGCCACTAACGACACACAGACTAAACGCGTGTATAATACCCCTTGGTGACATTTTGACCAGTATGGAATTTTATGCCAACAGCTTCCTCGAAGAAGGCTACAACGTTAACATTACCGGATGGCTGGAAACAAAACCTAAAGGCGCATTAACAGCAACTGGAGCAAAATTTTACTTTGTCCGTCTTACCAAATGACTGGAACGGAAATTTGGAGCAACAAATGTAGACGACAATGAACCGGAAAGCATCGCTCCAACGTCCCAGCGACACCACCTGACTCAACACTTTATCCAACAACATTGCATCACAGGTTTGCCTTTTTTTTTTTTTTGTTCATTAGTTTCATTTTTATTGTAAGCTCCTTCTGAGCGAAATCAAAATTTAAAAATTTCAATAATACTTTTAAGAATTAAATAGTGGGTTATATCCAATACAAGGAAACATAGATATAATTATTAAGCTTGTTTTTTTTATGCAGAAATTAATTAGTGATTTGAAGTGCAAATTTTCACATACAGTTCTCGTTGGTTAAAACCTCTTTAATTTATTTATAAAAGATATCGGCATTCGTATAGATGGATATATGTCCGGAAATATGTTCGTTTGTATGAGTGCGTTTCTTTTATTTTCTTTTGAAATGTACAAACCAACATGAACAATTGGAAATATCCAACAGCACGTATTCCACATAGATCTTCCTTATAATAAATATGCAAAGGAACTTCTATTATTATTATCATTTTTTTGTTCTTCTACTAAACATATACATCACTTATATAAAGATACATACATACAATCAATTCTTAGACAACTTAACCAAGTTAAAAGAAATCATAAACAATTGAGGGGAAGTATATATTAAAATACCACCTTGTTTAGTTTTAATATAAAAATGGAATCTTACATATGTACCCACATATACATAATTATTCATCTAAATGAGTAACATAAGACCAAGAGTTATGTACTGATTAATTTTTGATTTCCCCTGAGAGTACCTTATATCCTAATTACGCGGCATTATGTTCTTCTCCGTCTTTAACATAATTTTTACTTTGTATTAGCATTAACAATGAAGTAAAACAAAAAAACAATGTACCCCTACCACGAAAAAATTATAATAATAATAATAATAATTATTATTGTAAACCCCTTCGGGGTACAGCGCAATATACATGTACAGTTTTGTTGATTGTTTTGGGTCTCCAGCAAACATGTTTCCTTTTAATAAATTACGAATTGTAACGACAACAATCTATAGTACACACTCTTAATACCAAAAAAAACAAAACAAAACAATCACGGAACATATAAATTAAAAAAAAAAAAAAGAAGAAAAGAACCGATATATTATGTCTTTGGTAGTTTATAATGTAAAACAAATTCGCATGGTTTGAAATTGGCTTAACATCTTAATAATTCCTTATGAGTGTGTACCAATCAGAATAAAGTAAAAACAAACAAGCAATTAAAACCAACCATGCGTCATCCATTTCATAATGTATTAAGTATCGTGTATGGTTATTTACAATTCAAAAACGGGATTTATTGCGTCAGATCCTGGAATCATGTTAAAATTAAAAAGGAAAACTACCTAAATTAAAGTCGAAATGACCAACTTCCAAAGTACAGAAAATCAAAATATAATAATTATTGTAAGCCCCTTCAGGGTTTTGATTAAGTGCAACCTTTTCCAACACTACTCGACTCCACACGACTCCTTTTCAACCTCTTCTGACTACATTTAATTTCTTTTTCGACTACACGTCGCTCACATTCAACTCTCTCGACTCCATTCATTTCTCCACAACCGACTCCTCTCTTAACAGCTCGTCTCTTACATCGGGACACAATGCCCCTTAAACACTGGACCCCACCCAACCTCACTTGACCCCACATCGGCTCAATTTATTCCTTCAAACCGGCTCCTCATCACACTTTTGCTACTCCGCGTAGCACATAATCAATAGGACGCCTGGTTTTGTCCCGCTCGTAATACTTCAACCCCTTTCTGGCCCTCCTTAAATATTGGCATACAATGCCCTCTATTTCAACATCTTCTTTTTCGGTCCTTTCCTAAATATTGGCGCACACTCTCGCCATTGCTCAACACCCATTTTTTGCAAACCGGCCCCTTAGCTAACAACAGCTACTACGCGTAGCATATAATCAATAGGACGCCCGGTTTTGTCTCGCGTGAAACACCTCACCCTTTTCTGTCTCTTTTCTGAAGGTTGGCGCTCACGCTCGCCAACCACAGCCTTCACGCAACCCCATGCATCCCTTCTCGACTCTGCTTGACCCCTAACACCTTTTTCTGTCTCCGTTCATATATTGGCGCCCATCTACGCCAAAAACAGTTATCACGCGAAACTGCTCATCAATGCTCGACCTTCTACCCGATTGCAGCAAGCCAGCTTCCCTCGTTACCACAGCTACTACGCGTAGCATCTATCAGGGCACCTGGTTTTGCCCCTTTATTTAAATTTCAGGACATTCGTCCTTAGATCTCCTACGTCTCCCAAATGTCTCAGCAACACCGGTCCTCAAATCAAACCGATACCACCGGACTGAGACATTATACCTGATCCCCCAATCTTTAGCCACCATGGCTCCCCTTTAGCGGCAACTAAAGGCTATACACGCCCCTCTACGCCGCCTCAAATACCGAGGTGCATAATACTTCGGAGCGCACTTCTAATAACCCTAGGGCGCCCTGGGGTTGGACACAATCAACCACCCACCAGGAGCCCCCTAACCAAAATCCCCTATTTTTCTTTTTTTCTAAACAAGAGCGACGGCCGGCACCTCACAGCAAGTTTCCATTCGGTCGAGGTCGCAGCTACCGCTACATTGGCACCAATGTACCGGTCCTCCCTCGATAGGTAAAACGTGCAATTAAGGGCCCGCCCTCCTTTACCAGTCCCAGCGGCAAACAAATTGCCATACAAACGTATGGACAAAAGACACCCGCTCTGGACTTGGTCACTTTCCATTCCGCACACGGCAACCCGTCACTGCGGATGGGAATTACCCTGGGATAAGTTCCCCTCCATCTCGTACACGCCATTTCGTCACTGCGGATGTGAGCGGATTTCCGATGGGTTCCGACCTATTCGGACGATAAGCCTGTTGGTCCACGAGACCCATAACAGGCCTATGGACCACGCCGCACACCCTTGCCCTTGATGGCATCAATCGGTAACATCTGTGTCCACCTTATTATCGACAAAGGCCCATACTATACCTGGAACTAGTCACCATGACAGTTCCCCCAATTTAATTACAGCGCCTACCGAAGTGCGCAGGGCCACCTTGTTCGTCAAGTGTTCAGCCCTCCGCCTATCATAGCACCATGCATTCGAGCACCCCTACAGCCCTACCTATTTTTCGTGACTACGTCACTGGGAGGGGAGTACTGTGGCGATTCCGCCAGATCCCACGGCTCGCCTTCCTGAAAAAAACCCCCATAACCATAACCCGGGTCTGCACCAGCTTTCGCTAATGCAATTCGCATTAGCATCTTAGATGCTTCACGCATCAAACAGACCCAATTATTTTAACCCTAAAATCCCTATAAAGAAAACTTACCTTCATGCATCCCTTCGCATACAATTTTTCATAAGATTTCTTTGTTTGCTTATTTGGTATTCTGAACCAATTCGGTACCAGACAAATACCATAAATATCGCGCCGTCTATTTTCCTAGCCGCGCCATATACCTTTTCATATACATTGCCTGGCAACCTTTTTTGTTTGTCTTACCAACAAACAACCCAAGCAGCTGCATATAATTAGCGCAATAGACGCTGAAACCAAATTCTCCAGCATTTCCTAATGCAAATATGAACCCGGTTTCTATTGCAGCCAGAGATGCCATAAACATCCAATTTGCTTTTAGCACCTTTTTCTTCTAACGTCGAAAATAGCGACGAGGCATCGTATAAACATGACCCTCATTAAAGAGCGAACCATTTGGTCGTCTTTTCTTTTGTCTCTGCCGCCTGCCTGTTTCGCTTTTCCACTGCACGTGTGAATAGCATTGATCTCAACGATCTCACACATACCACCATGACCTGTATTACAAGATCTGGTTTCCTATACCACCGAGAGACTTTACGTTTCCCTGGTGGTAGGTAAAAAACGATATCCTTATTGGTGAGGATATCGTTTGAGTCGTAATTCAATCTCCGTGGCGGTCGGGTCGCTCGCCATTCACCGTACCTCCGCCGGGTACGGTACGAAACCAGTTTAATCCGAGTCGAGTGTTTTCCTTTGAAGAGGTTAGTGTGGTGTAGTACTTTGCGGTTTTTAAAAGATGCTGGGCGATTAGATACAAAACAAGTAGTTATTCAGATTGAATCAAATGAAGCCATTCGATAAAATACATCCAATAAAAATAAAATTCATTAACTGTTTGATTTTCAAAATTTAAAGTGAACAACTGTTTTGGTGTTTCCTTTTGTGTCGGCGGAACGACGGATTTCCTTCGGTGGAATAATTAGTGACAATTGGATGGAGGAGGAAGTGAACCGTGTGCCCATGTCAGGTACAATACTTCCTCCCCACAGTGGCAATGTAACGGAGAAGAGTTCGCCACTGTTGGACATTTCGGAGATGTTCAGGATGATGATGACAAAATTGGACGCGTAAGCTGCAGAGTTTAAGGCAAAATTGGATGCACGAGCTGCAGGGTTTAAGGCAAAATTGGATGCCCAAAGGCAGTGTATGAAAGAATTCTGGGACCTGGAAGCGGAAGAATATGAGGATGAGGAGGAATTGGAGCCACATGAAAGGAAGAAACTCAGGAAGAGCAAAGCTATGGCCGACAGCAGTGAGGAAGAGGAGGAAGATGACGATGATGTGTTACGTGAAGAACTGATGGATTTCATCGATGATAACCCGATTGAAGAGGACGGCAGTGATGGTGAAGACACTGATGCTTCAGGCCGTTCCCCGAAACGGATTTACAATGATGATGAGTTGGACGACCGACTGGAAGACGACGACTGTGACCTTATTGAAGAGAATCTTGGTTTGAAAGTCGAACGCAGAAAGCGTTCCAAGCAGCTGCGTCGTACACAGGACGAAGAAAGTGATGGAGAGGAACAGCACGTCGATGAAGGTTCAGCACGTGAGGCTATAGACGAACAGCTATTCGACGACGAAGATGATGTTGAACGCAGCTCAGAACGTAGTCACAGGGAAACTGAGACGGCAAAACATTTCAATGATGATGAGGAATCGGAGTCTGATGCTCAGGATTTTATTCTAGACGACGAAGGAAGGCCAATTGCTGAGAAGATGAATATAACACGACTTCTAGTCACTGACGCGTCATTGCAAGAAGGTCAGGACAGTTTCGGTGTAGATTTCGACTATGAGGATTTCACTAATTATGACGAGGACGGGTATGAACCCGAATACGAGCCTAGTGAATTGGAAAGGGGTCACTTTACGGATTTGGACAATGAAATCCGTAAAACGGATATTCCTGAGCGAATGCAATTGCGCGAAGTTCCAGTTACGCCTGTTCCAGAGGGACCCAATGAACTACAACATGAAGCTGAATGGATTTACAAACAGGCGTTTTGTAAATCAACTGTTTCCAAACAAGAGAGATCAACGGATGTTGAAGGTCGAGACCGCTATTGTAAGCCATCAGATACGGCGGGAAAGATCAAGCAAGCCCTAGATTGTAGGCGTAATCAACAGCTAGAGGTGCCGTTCATTGCGTTCTATAGAGAAGAACACGTGAAACCAGAATTAACGTGCGACGATCTATGGAAAGTCTATTACTACGACGCACGATGGTGTTTAGTGTCACCTCCAAAGAACAAACTGCTCCAGTTATTTGAAAATATGCGGGACTACCAGTTGGATACGCTTATGAAATCGACAGATGCTCCAATACCAGATGATACGCGTGTAATTAAAGATGAAGATCTAGATCGCTTACTTGATGTGCAAAGCCCTTAAGAAGAGCTTAAGGGTATGCACATGCATTTTCTCTTATACTATTCGCATGAGATCCCTAAAATGCAAGAGGAATTCCGTCGTCAGGAAAAGGAAGAATGGCGGCAGGCTAGAGCTGACGCGAAAAGGAGAGCAGTAGTCAATTTGGAAGAAGGCCAAGAACTTCCACCGCCGAACGCCAAGATGAAAGTGGTACATCGTGACCGACTGGCAACTTTGGTTATCCCAGAGGACCAGTGAACTTAGGTCGGGACGAACTAATCTAGGCGGAGAGTGGTGTGACGAGCTGGCAAGACTCCAAAACAAAGTACTGGAATAGTCTGGAAAGTACTGGAAAACTGGAGACTATGAGCAAAAAGAAGCGAGAGGAAAAACAATGTCTCCAGTGACAGAAGTGTCACTTTTGACAGAGGAGCAAAAAGTGAAAGAACGGTTGTCAGGAGCAGAAAAAATAAAAATTGAATAGAAAATTGATTTCACGGCTTATTTTGTGTGAATAATTAATCCAGCGAACCCTAAGCTCGCTACAATATAATATTTTTTTTGTTCCAGAACAGAATAAATCAACCAAATCTGACATGCATTTTAGGACACTTTTTATTTATAAGAGTATACCGCTCTATATATATTACTCCAGCCAGTGGTTTTACGGCAACAGTGCTTTCAACCTATGTGAGGATAAATTTGATATTGTATTGTTGATAATACAATCTTTAGTTGTATTTATTTGATATAAGTTCAAAATACATCCAAATATTACATTGCATTAGACTAGGGAAAAAATCAGTAATTTAAAACAAAGCACAAGTAACAAACATTCAATGTTTCTATACAATTAAAGGAAAATATGATTAGCCAATTACAGATCTGGAAATTACTATCGGAAATTTTAACGCTACTGGTTTTCAATAATAATAATTTGTAGTACTAAATAACAAAAGTTTGCTCATAAAGAAATTTCATTTGAGCTTTTCTCTTCATTTGTTCCTCTTCCGGAAGGATTTTCCTACAGAAAGCAAGGAATGTATAAATAAAAATCCAAATAAAACTGTGTCAACACCTGTGCACTCAACAATTTCTATCTACCTGTTCCACAACAAACAGAGATTAAAATCTTATCTCCTTGTATACAACGTATGGATTCAAAATATCCTTATGCACATACCCAACTGAAATCCTACTTGATCTTTTAAGGATTATTGTCCCTAAAAGGAAACAACTGAAACAAGGATAAAACCGAATCTCAGCGACATCTTCCTGCAACTAGACCGAACCACCACTTAAAAGCTCAACTAATCCTAACCTAAAAATAACAAAACGCTCCCTTACGCACACATACGCGCAGCATATCCCAACCTATGGCAACACAATTCAAAGTCACTAAATAACTAAGTGAAAAACAGCAGAAAAACATGAATTTTCGCCGAAAAAGCTTTGGGAAAACTTTTCCCATCGACACTCGCCTTGCTAGGCTATCCGTAAAAGAATCTCTGCATTCTCAGTCCGCAGCGGGTGTGCGTTTAAGGAGTATCTCGTAGTTAAGTGTGCGCCATCGGTAGTACGAGTGTGGTTCCTTTTTGTGTTGGCCGCGGGTTCTATCTTTCTGTCTCTCTCGCCTGTCCTTCTAATTTCGTAGTAATTGGTCAAGTTGAGTCTTAAAAAAATTATTAAAAATAAAAATATACCATATATATCTATATCTAAATGTAAGAAGCAGATATTAGCTACCCGTGAGGGCTGTAATAATAGTGAAATAAGCCTTTCGTTCTTGGTACGTTCTTTCTACGGATGCCAGTGGTAGCTAGTCAGTCCTAGATGATATGAATAAACAGTGTTGTATATAAATTTAAAATTAAAACAATTAGTGGACGGAATTATAAAAAAAAAATCATCGGTTTGTAAAAAAATTAAGTTTGAAAATTTTTCTTTGAGACAAGTGAACAAAAGATTCGGATAAGTAACAAGGCAAACAAAGAAGCGTTCGTTTAGTGTGTCAATTGCGAAGGGACCAAAGAGGGCAGAAAAAAGGATGCAACGGTAATATATATATTCCTCAATTTTGCAACAACACCAAAAGCACCTATTGCACCAGTGAAGTTAAAGTAGACGATAGGAAACGGAAAAGAGAACGCCAATTGAAAAGGACGACGGTGTTTAAGGAGCACGAAAAAAGCAACAAAGCCAGCTAGAACAACATCAACAACAGCAACAACAACCACAACAACAAGAAAGTAGCCTGAAGGATTTAAATAGCGAACTAGTTTCTGCCAATTAGGTAATAATATCGAGCCGAGTTGTTTGCCTTTCTTGAAAATGTGTGGGGTGTGCGGTATGCGAATGAATGTAGTATGAAAAGTTACCGTAGAATAGGGAAGATAGTGACTTTAAAACTTCTAGGATATAACATCATGGGGTGTCTGTCTTTCGACGATGCCTTTGTTGTCACAGGAACTCACATAAAATGCAATTAAGAAATTAGCACGCTAAATACACATTCAGAGTATGTTGTAAAACAGTAGGCCGAAGGAACAGGGTTTCGTGGAAAATACTCTGTTTGCCACTGTGTCATGGTATATGTGTCGCGGGGCTGTTGCGAAGACTCTACGTTTGATGCCAAAGTGTGATAAAAATAAATTCTACTTAGCCGCTATTGTTGGTAACGACGACGTAGATCATACATCTGCTCATTAATTCCTGAGTGAATATTTTGTTTCTTTTTATTTCCTCTCTCCTCTGAGCTTTGTTTTTTGTTTGATTTTGTTGTGGTTGATATTAATTCACAATATTGGGTCTGAGAATTTACTGTAGGCTTTCTAAACACAAGACAAACAATGTGTTTGCCATTGCATTGGTAAATTCTATGGCACACAAGCACTTTTCAGATCTAGCTGATTACACACAAATCAAGGGATACATTTTAAAGAATTGCCAAAGAAATGTCCTGAATGTAGAACAGGACCAGTGGGAAAATTGATGCAGAAAAATTGCACTTCTCCCATACTTGTGCTTCACTTGTGGCTGATGTTTTCATTCGTGTGGGTAAAGCGGTTCACACCCACACACACCCCATATACACACCTGCTTCTCTCCTAAATGCATAGAATGCAAAAAACTTCAACAGTGGATGTAACAAAGCAAATATAAGAACAGAATCACAAATAAAAAATCCTCTTCACTAATGACCTAAAAATAACAAAGCATAAGTCCTCTGCCATTACATTACATTGCCCTTTATTGCAAGTGTGGGTCGCGGTCTTGCAGATGTCACAACACAATGCGGGGTAATGTAATCATCGTATACAATGTGTGATCTGTTGTCCTGTAACGTATTCATCGTAATCGGCTCCTTTATCAGGAACTTGTTGTAAACTTTAAGCTTTTTTAGGGATACTCAGATGCCAGAGGAAATAAAGCTGAAGTGAAATACAGATGTCGGTCATCGTAATATAGTATGTCTCTTATGACATTACGGTCTGATCTGGAATGTAATGGGTCGGTTTTAAAGATTTAAGATAAAGACAGTTATAAAACCCAGTGGAAACAAAATACAGGCACTTATGAACACTGCTCTTTATATAGCCATAGCTATGAACCACTTCTTTTCTTAAACATCATGAAGCAATTATTTTTATTACTTACATGAAAATTTAAGTTCATTTTTAGAGGGTTTTTAGACAAGCAAAAGTTGTAACAAAAAATGCCCATTCATTGGTGCTGCTTCTAAATATTTCTTTAATGTACCACTGCACTTACAACAAATCGTGTTCTTTATATGGTGAGCATTATTCCACTAATAGTTTGTTGTTTATAGAACCATAATCATGCCGATTGTTCTATATGGATACGAAACATTGGCTCTCATAAAACGGGAAGAAAACGAATTCCGCGTATTTGTGAATAAAGTTTTAAGGAGTTTCTTCGACGGTAAATATGACGAAGAGGCAGAACAATGGAGGGAACTCCATAACCACGAAGTGGAAGACCTGTGGGGAAGAAGTATGGTGTGCAGGCGTACTGCACTGGTTAGTGCTGGTATTTGCTGGTTGGGAACGGGGAGTTGGGTTAGGACGATGGGTGGTGCTTCGGGCGCCTTAAAGCACCCTCACTTCACCCCCCCCCCCCCCCCCCCCCCAGTGGCGTCGTCAAGAAATAGGTAAGGAAGGTTGAGAGGAGTTTGGCATGGTGTCGGAGGGATGTAGTTGCCTCTGGGCGCGAGTGCGGGTAGCTCGTGTAGGTTGGGCGCTAGTAGTGTCAGGAGGCTGCTCAGGAGCGGAAACCTACAGGAAACAGAGTTTAAGTCTCTCGACGCTAACCGTGGATCGCTTGCCTCTAATATCGATTTCGAAGACGCGGTCGCTGATGCGGCGGAAGACTTTGAATGGGCCATCGTGAGGGGGGTCTAGGGGTTTTTTTACCTTATCCACCCTGACAAAGACGTGCGTGCAGCTGTGCAGTTCAGGGTGGACGCAAAGTTTTTTGGAGCCATGCCTGGCTACTGGGGTTACCCTAACCTTGCGTAGCAGGTCACGGAGATGTTCCACTTCGTGAAGTTGATCGCGCGGTGTTTCTCCACCCAGGAAGAGTTCTCCTGTAAGAAGGAGGTTGGTACCGTAGGCAAGCTCCGCTGCCGAAGCACCTAGGTCCTTTTTAATCGGTCGCCTTAAAGAACCCCCACAGATACATACCGCAAACCTACAATAGTGAGAGTAATGAGGTCGTGAATATTAAGACGGGTCGGACATGTGGCGAGAATGGGCAACGATAGGACCGTGCGTAGAATTCTTGACGGAAGACCAACGGGAAAGAGACCGATAGGACGGCAGTGACAAAAATGGGAGGACAATGTAAGGCCTGACCTGGAGGGGATCTGATCAGATAGTCAAGCAAGGGAGAGTACACATGACAGGGAAGGTTGGCGCAGCCGAGTCAGTGAGGTCATGAACTTCCGGGTTCATATAGGCCAATAAATAGTAAATAGTAATAGTTTGTTGTTGATTATTTCTGAGAAAGTCCCCTAGTCCAGATTGGATAGATTTAGTCTTTATTGTATAAATTGAACTATAGTCGAAACCTTCTATGCGTTGTTCACTATATTATTGAACAGTTTGGAAATAAATTTGCCTTACAATATCCCCAAGTTGACGGGAAAAGTGGAATCAGGGAACATTGTGTTGGAGGAAATGTGAAACAAGCAGATTAGATGCGTTTCAATCAGGTTATACGAGGGCCGTTTGATATGCCAGTGACTTTTTGAATAAAATATATTTTTTGGGCAAATAAGCATTTTATTTCTCAACATAGTCTCCTTTTAGCTCGATACATTTGGTACAGCGTTTTTCCAAAAGTTTTTTATTCCTTCATGATAGGTTTCCTCAAGGCTCTGAAATAGGCAATTCGACGGAAATCTCTTACCGTCAAACCAGGTTTGGAACCAGGAAATAGTCGCAGGGGGTTAAATCTGGAGAATATGCTGGATGGCGTAGGAGTTTGTAGCCCAATTTACGGATTTGGATTGATTATGGTTAATCAGCGCACGAAATTCACTTTTTTCCATTGTCATTAAAATTCACCGGGTTGTCAGCTTTCAACGGCTGTCAAACACAAACTAAACGACGCAGCTTGCTCAAACTTTGACAGTAGTCTCTTTATAGACGGGAGCAGTATTGCATGTAAAGTTACAGCGCAGGAAATTCGAAAAGTCACTGACTTGTCTAAATGCGTTTGTATATATGCAACCATCGGGAATAATACAATACCAAGAGTGTTTTTTTTTTACTGTGATGTGGCGATGCTGGCGCAAGACTAATGACCTTGCCCGAAAAAAATCAAATCATTATGGAAAATTTAACAAGTCTCGGGACTTGCTAAATAAGGCCAAGACCCGCTCCCGGTTGTAGTGCCGATGATCATGATGATGTGGTGATGTGAGTGGACTGTATTTTTTATTTCATTTATTTCCGAATGTAGTACGTTTATAGCATTTGCGATGACAGTGAAAAACGTTTGATTCGAACTGATGCTACGACGGTGAGAATCACTAAAAATTGAACCAATAGTCAACACATCAGGCCACTGCCGCGTGTACGAATTCGATTTATAAATTCAAGTACACTCAACTGATGTGGAATTGCTATGTTTATTGCTTGGTATATGGCTGATGCGTTTGCTTATTCGATTTTCTTTCTGTGTTGTTCTTCACCATTTGCTTGTTTACTGTGCTTATCTGTTAGAAACGCCACAGGCTCCTTAGATAGTTCTGTGGGTAAGATATATCCAATTGGATTGGCGGCGTTACGTGGTATTTGTCGTTCTTTTATTTTGCACTTTTGTAGAAACTTCTAATGGCTGGCGACGTAATAGAAACCCTCTGTAGATTTTCTGTGGTTGTCGGAACTGGACTTCCACTCTTTTTCACAGACAATATTCGTGGAGAAGTCAAATCAGTTCACTTGTTGTGTTATATGAATAGAATTTCTTCGTCGATTAAGGGCTGATAATAATTCCAAAAACAAAATAACAAAGTCCGAATTTGCAGCTAAAAATATTTTATTCATTTAACGTGGGAAAGTGAGAACTCATAACTTATCTATGTTCCTTGGGTAGTTTTCGTTCTGCCTGTAATCAATTTCCAAATCCTTCGACCCGTGTTGTTTGGAAGTAGAATTATATTGATCGATAATAACTTTTTGATAAGACTTCTAGTGTCCAGTTTTATGTTAAATGGAATTAATGAAAAAAAATATTTCACCTAACTACCGAATGTCTACAATTTCGCCTCAGAACTCAACATCTGTTCTTCATTTTAGTCTCAAGCTTCAACGTCACTTTTCTTGTTTCTTTCTTCGATCTGTTGTTCTTCCTAATTTCCTTTCTTTTATAAAACGTTATCGTCGCGCTTCTTCTCTCCAGGGCTTTTGCTGTTGTTTTCGATCAACAGCAGTACTGATGTACTGTTCTCTTGAATTCGCCCCATTATTTCTTGTGTTATAGTTGAATGTAATCGAAATTGAGCTAATCGGTTGTGACACAAGCTAACACCTCGAGTGTAGAGGTTGGAGTGTTATTTTAAACATGTTATTATATGACGCACACTAATCATCACTAGTTGCATCGTGCAACAAAGAGGGATTTGGAAAAGATATAATCAGAGTCGTATACCAGAGCAATTTGCATAACAATCCCACCTGAAATAGTAGTCTAGAAAAATACTTCATCGCCCACACGGGATATGAGGGGGCTGGCCTTTTGGTTATAACTTGTGGTGTTATTCTAACCGTCATAACGACAGTTCGAATCCCGTTCATAGTTTAATTTATACCCGTGTAGATGCGCCCGTCGTCGGATGTGTCAATGCTTTGTTTCTACGTTCTAATACTTCGCAAAACTTTGTGGACTCATTTTTTCTGTTGTATTGATGATTGGGGGAGGGATAGATGATGAGGTAGAGCCTCCGTATTCGTTTTCGTCTCTGATCACGCAAAAATTTTCACTCTGAATGTGTGAATGGCAGTAATGCTTACGCTTATAGAAATGTTTCCGGCTTTCCTCTATTTTCTTTGAAAAAAACAGAAGCTTAATTTTTTCGCTTTCGTTACTTCCCTGCACACAAAATCAAATCACATATTCGGTTTATATTTGACACTCCTTTCTCTGTGCGGAATAAAAGTCTCCATACTAAGTAAAATCTGTAATCACGTGTTATTTACACAATTACGAGCGTGGGCTGAAAAGATTCCGACCAAACAAAGATGCAACACATTTTTTCTTAAAATTAATTTTTATTTTTTTACATAGTCTCCTTGGAATTCTACACACTTCTCCCAGCGAGACTCCCATCTCTCTAACCAGTCCAAATAGTACTCGGCATTTTTGTCTCTAAAATAACTGTTCACGAAGGTGATTGACTCCTCATTTGACGAAAATCTCTGTCCTCCGAGCGCAATTTTTAGGTTAAGGAACAAAACACTTTTCACAAAGAAAAGTGGAACATCGGTTCCACCCCTGATGATGAATGGCCGGGCCCTCGAGGCTGGGGAAAGTTTGAGATTGCTCGGCATCACGGTCTGTGGGAATGTATCATGGCATAAACACGTATCGAGTATCGCCAGTTCAGCCTCAGGAAAACTGAGCTATCTTTTTAGAGCCAAGAAATATTTTACTCCGGCCCAACTTCTTCTCCTATATAAATCCCAAATTAGACCCGGGCTCGAATATTGCTCTCATGTTTGGAGCTCGGCTCCTAAACATACCCTCGACCTACTTGAGAGCATACAGAGACGAGCGATCTGCCTGATTGGGGACTGGGCGCTGACGTCGGGACTACAGTCGCTATCACATCGAAGGCGCGTAGCCGACCTCTGTCTGTTTTACAGATATTATCACGGGTGCTGTTCTTCGGAGATTGTTGGTATTGTTCCACGCAATTCGGCTTATATGCGCTCCACAAGACAATCCGACGGATCGCACCCGTTTGTGGTTCATCTCCCGACGGCGCGAACATCCCTGCATCAGAACTCGTTCCGTTACAGAGCGGGGAAGCTGTGGAACTCCCTTCCCACGCGAGTGTTCCCGGAGCGTTACAACCTGCAACTGTTCAAAAGGAACTGCAACGGTTATTTGATGGCATCTCGGGGCGCCCACTCGGCGTTATAGGTTCGCCTCTCCCGAGAGAAGTCTATTAAAAAAAAGCAAAAAAAAAAAAGAGGTCGCTTGGGGCTAGATCTGTTAAGTAAGGTGCATGGTCAAGCAGCTTAACCTGTAATTCGTGGATTTTCGTCATGGCAACCGTTGAGTTGTGAGACGGTGCGTTGTCTTGGTGAAATAGGATTTCCTTTTTCTGCAAATGTCGTTTTTCCGCAATTTCTGCCTTCAGTTGGTCAAGTAATGATGCGTAGTATGCTCCTGTAATGTTTTTCCATTTTGAGGACTATCCCAAAAAACAGTCGGCATCACCTTCCCAGCCGAAAAAAGCAATTTTTGCTTCTGTTTTGGAGCCGATTCCCGCTTTGCAATCCATTGATTTGACTGTACTTTTGTTTCGGGCATATAATGATGTATCCAAGCTTCATCGACAATAATTAATCGGTGCCAAAACTCGGATTTATTGCGCCTAAACTGCACCAACAGAGCGTTGGAAACGTTCATTCGAACACGTTTTTAGGCTAACGTGAGCAAACGTGGCACCCAACGCGTGTACGAGGGTTGCCTCTTTTGTTTCGGGATTTGGCAACCCTAGTGTTGCAATCCGGCAATTGACAGCTCTGTCGTAAAGTTGGACATTTTTGAGGTTATACGCACTCAGAACGTTTTGACATACGAGCGCTATTTGTGTTGTTTACAGTCACTTAAAAGATTCATCTCGGCCCAAAAATGGAATTAAATCGTCAACATTTTCGTGCGATTATTTTTTACAACTTTCGACATGGATGAACTTAATTCAATTTTTGGCGATGAAGCCCCATCAAGGACCAGTGTTTATCGATGGTATGGTGAATTCAATCGTGGTCGTAGTTCACTCCAAGATGAATTTCGTGAAGGTCGTCCAAAATCAGTTGTTGTTCCGAAAACCATTGATGCTGTGCGCGAACTGATATTGGAAGATCGTCATGTGACCTATCGTGAGATTGAGACAACCTTAGGCGTTAGTGGGACCAGCATACATTCAATGTTGCATAAACATTTGACTGTCAAAAAAATTTGTTCGCGTTGGATCCCACAGAATTTGTCAATCGCCCAAAAAAAGGCTCGTGTCAATTGGTCGAAAGAAATACTCAAAAAATACGGTCGCGGTGCTTCGAAACACGTCTATGACATCGTGACAGGTGATGAATCGTGGATTTACGCGTATGAGCCCGAAAGTAAACAGCAATCGACTGTCTGGGTGTTTCAAGATGAGCCAAATCCAACAAAAGTTGTTCACGCACGAAGCACTTCCAAGCAAATGGTCGCCTGTTTTTTCGGAAAAACTGGACATGTCGCAACCGTACCACTAGAACAACGCAGAACAGTCAATTCTGAGTGGTACACAACCATTTGTTTGCCAGTTGTCTTCCAAGAAATCAGGAAAACCAACCGCCGAAGACGGATCACTCTTCACCAGGACAATGCGAGCTCTCACACATCGACTGCGACAACTGCATTTTTGAGCACCCAAAACATCGATTTGATGGGTCATCCGCCGTATAGTCCTGACTTGGCACCGAATGACTTCTTTTTATTCCCGTACGTAAAAAACAAACTGAGAGGTCAACGTTTTTCGACACCTGAAGAAGCGGTTGCTGCATTCAGAATGCATGTGTTGGAGATACCTCAATCAGAGTGGTGTTGTGTGTGATATTTTGGGAGGCAGCGTGGTAACTGTGCCTTGCCTCCTTTTAGGAAATTCCCCAATACTCGGCTGCGGGACGTTTCGATATAGTTGGTGCGTCGGATCGACTCTCATCCGTTGACATCACTGGCACTGGGTGGATCAATTGTACCAACACGTCACTGCAAGGGCTGGCGCGTCGCGAAGCCAAACCAGCCCAAGAGGCTGCAGTCGGATATCGAGGGCAATGCAGTTTCAAGCGGGAGGGGAGGCCGGGCCGAAAGTCAAACCACGCAAAAGACGACAGGACAATCCTTTTATTAATTAGTATTTATTTTATTTCTCTGAAGTTTGGTTACATCGCGCGTGACCAGGGGTTTGGCCTCTGGAGAATTACTAAATTGATTTATATTTTTGTTTGTCATAGATTCGGCCTCGGAACTTTAACTGATCACGAAATTGAAATTCACTCCCCTTTTATAGAATTTTTAGTTGAGAATTGTCAACTATTTTAGGGTCAAAATTCCCAGAAACACACATAAGAGTTTGTGTTTCAATTTGAGTTGTGTTCTGGGAATTTGTTAGAGGCTTTAGTTGGATGGGTTCTAGGAAGGGGAATCATGAAATGCGTTTTGAATTTAGCATTTCATGATTTTTTAGGAATTGAGTCAATGTACGATGAATTAACTTTTGGTTAAATTCGTTGTACATGTGACTCAATATGGGAGCAATGGAAAATTTGGGATTTGGGTTTTTTATGTGGAATTGAATCAATGAGTGATAAATTAACTTTGGGTTAATTTATTGCTCATATGATTCAATATGAAATTAGGAAATTTAGGAATTGATACTATTGGGGATTTGGATAGGGGTAGCGATTTAGGATCGCTACATCCCTCCCCCCTTTAGAAAAGAAAATTAATCTAGAAGAGATTAATTTTCTAGAATGGGTGGAAAGCAAAGGGTGGTGGCATTTCAATTTCGCGATAGTTTACATTTGTTTTACTTTAATTTAACATTTTTTGCGTTATTTGGTTGTATTTATCAACATGGTTTAGGTATATTTTAAGAATAGGCATATGTGTTATAAAGGTAAGTAGATGGCTTTTAAATTAGTAAAAGTTTTGGTTTAATTTGTGTTTTGCAATGTTATTTTTCTAACATAGGCTTAAGGATATAAGATGTTGATATTTATAATTTTTTTGATTTGGAAGTAACGGTAGGTTACTAACTTAATAGGTAAGTGTGTATTATTTTTAAGAAGGTCTTATTTTAGTGGTGGATATAGAGCATATTTTATAATGATAAAGGATATTATTTATCTGATATGTACCTTTTGTGTTTTATTATTTTATGTGAATTTAAAAGTGGGTGCATATAATTGTAAGGTTTGTTAATGTTAAATAGTTGAGATTAATAATTAGTGTTAATGTAAAAGTTGGTAACAATAATGGGCTAAATTATTTTGGATTTGCCAATAATTTTGTTCAGATTCTTTCTTCTTTTTACAATTTAGTTTATAAACTGTCTTCCTCATTTAGGGTTAATGTTTGTACGTGAATTCTTGTGTACTTGATTGTTTTTCTATATCAATCTTAGTTTTATTTGTGTGTTATATGTAGTGTTACGTTTATTTGGTAGTTAACTTAGGGGTATGTTTCTTATTCATTTGTTTTTGGGTATAGTATTAATTAATTTGGTTATATTATTCACAAGTCTTGTTTAAAATGAAAGTAAATTTTACAGTAAATAAGTTTTAAATTAAGGTATAAAGGGTCAACGTAAATGTTCTTATTTCACTTTGGTTTTTTATTAATAGTGAAGTTGTTTTTTCTAGTATATATATTTAAACGTTAATGTTAACTTTATTTGGTTGTTGGTTTTTTATTTTTTAATATAAATGTAATTATGTTTAAAAAGGGTCTTATTCTAGTAATACATGTATTTTGAAATGGTTACAATTTTGTTTGTTATTTATAAATCGCCTTCCTTATTGAGGGTTAATGTCTGTTTTGTTTGTTTATATTTTACATTTGTTTTAATATTCTTTTGTATAATATTTATTAGTTTTTATATTTTCTGATAATTTTTGTGTCGTCTTTTATTTCTGTCCATATTGTGTATTTAGGAAAGTTTTTAAGTGATGGACTGTAATACACCTTGGGGATAGCATATGTCTAGGGTTAGTAGTGGGGGGGGAATTTGGAACTAGGGTGAAGGATCAGAACTAATTGGTCTTGGAATATGGTTTCAGTTTCCCATTGTTTATTTTTACTGATTTTTCGCCAATTTTGATTGTCGTGTTGTTTGGCCCAGTTACTCCTGTAATGAGGAAAGGGCCCTTCCAGATGGGTGTTTCTTTGCCCTTGTGGGTTTTGTGCCTTACCAATACCATCTTTCCCTCTGGAAACAATCGCGGTTTTGTTTCAATTCCGGGGCATGCGGTTACCTTTGAAGAACGGCATTCTTCGCATTGCTTTCTATATTTCCGAATGTCGGAGAGCATGGACGGCCACCAGTATCTTTGTCGTATTTTATTATACGACTTGGTGATGCTCAGATGTTCACCGGAAGTGGAATTATGATAAACCCTGAGTATTTCCGCGATCTCATTGAGGTTTATTATTTTTTCAGGCGTTGTAGGCATTTGCAATAAATTATTATTTTGAGAGGAGTTAGGGAATGGGTTTTTTGGATTAGCTGGCGGAGTATCAGTTATTTGGTTTGTACCCTTGATATTACCACTTAGCCCCTTGGGGTTCCTTTTTAACCTGAGGATTTTACGTTTAACTTGGGCTTGCTCCTTTTTTCCTTTGGCGTATTTGTTTTCAGGCGCCTTTTTCTCGAAGTGTGAGAATTTTATTGGCACGCTAAATACGCTAGGGTTTCTTTTCGTGCGAGGAAAAGTGACGCGTTGTTTGGGGCCCTCCACGTTGCAATTCCTTGACAGGAAGTCATTTCCCAGCAGACCGTCTTCTGGAAGATCGGGCATATTGCTCACTACTTGGAATGTGCATGGGAGTTTGGGCTTACCTTTTAATTGGAAGTTGACCTTACAGGTTCCCAAGGTCCTAATGCTTCCGAATGGCGTCTCTAAAGTGCAAGCTTCTTGCCGATTTATTTTGCAGTCTGTTTTGCTAAGGCAATTTTGGCTGATCAGGCTGATTTCAGCGCCGGTGTCCACTACTAGTGTTGTGTTCTTGTTAACACCTACATCTATAGGTAGTTGGACAGTTGGGGTGCTGGTTAACGGCGCGCGTGGGGTCCTGATGTGGTAGGTTTTTGCCACCGAGGGTTTTGACCTTCTTTGTTTGGAAGTAGAGGAGTTCTTTGCAGGTTGGCATTGAACTCGCGACTCCCATTTCAGCTTTTGCTGACAGGATCCTAGATTGTGACCTTGTTGGCCACAGAAGTCGCAAGTCTGCCTTACGTGCAGAACTCTTTTTACTTCCCCTAATTGCCGGCAATCACGGATATCGTGATTTAATTGCTGGCAGTGTGTGCAAAAGGGTGTGTTCTTCCTTTTCACACAATCCTCATAGGCATGCCCCCTTTTGTTGCAGTAGCTGCAGGTTATCCTACTGAGAGAGTTTGCATGTGTCAGGGGTATGCTGAGGGGGTCTGCTTCCATTATTCCTTTGGTTTCCCTGTATGGTTGGTCAGCTGGCGGTATTTGCGTCTCTAAGTTTGGAATCCCCTGTGCTATTAGTTGTATGTGTGGTATTGTTTCCACATCTGGGGTGTTGGACACTATTTGGGCCATAGGCTGATCCAGTTGGGTATCTAAAATTGGTTTATAGGGAGTTGGGGGTGCTATTGGTGAATAAGATGAAAGGGGATTAAGTGGAACCTGCGCAGAGATTAACGGCAGCTGAGGTTGTTGGATTTGTTCCAACTCCAATGTTTTTTCCATTAACGTTTTCATCGGTGCGTCGCCCATTAATATTAAGAATTGCCGATGGTACGGGTTTGTTAACCCCTTCTTGTAGATGCTTTTAGCGAAATCATCTAGTTGTGTCTTTACTGCCTCAGACAGTATGGGACCATATTTTAGCTCCGCGGCTTTTTTGCATTCCATTAATAATTTTTTCAGTCGTAGTTGGAAGAGAATAATAGCTTCTGCTGGGTTTTGTCGAATGGCTAAAAGTTTATTTACCAGGTCTTGATAATTTTCTACCGGTAAATAAACTTTTCTCAACACATCCTCGGCTTCCTGAAAGGTTGCGAACGGAGTGGACGCGAAGAGGGCAGAAGCTTCTCCCCTCAGTCTAGTGGGGAATATCTGTAGAAAAGCCTCGTGTTCTTCGGTCCTGAGGCAGTTTAAGACCCTCTTGCAACAATCCAAGAATGTTTCCAGCTCTGTACCTATATGCGGATTTAATTCCCCGGAGAAGATGGGGATTAGCTGTGCTGACAGCTTCGCAACCTTTGTATAATCAATAGCCATTGTTTCAAAGGTTACGAGATCCGTTTGGTGCTGAGGAGCTGAAATTTCTGGTAGGTTTGGGCTAAGGTCGCGAGTTTTTATCGGAGGGGTTGTTTCGATGATAGTTCCGCTACGGAGTTTTTTGGGTGAAGGATTCAAAATGTCGTGGGGCGTAGTAGTGTTTGGGGTGGTTCCTAATTCCATAGATCAGGGGGGGGGTAAAACGGTAGTGTGTGTAAGGGTCAGGTATGTCGATGGTAAAGGGTGCTGTAAAAACTAGAAATGGTGGGAATAATAGTAGTATAATCGTGTAAGGAAGAAGGGGGAGGTTGGGTGTATTTGGATTTCAGTGGTTTGCTATCCCAAACGTGTTTTTGGTTTTTTGTATATAAAAATTTAAATCCTTCCCTAGGGCTTAATTGCTACACAATACAGACAAGATTGAGACGGGATGTTTTTGAAATAGCAGCAAGATTATAATTGATTTTGTAGCAATTTGTTGTTTTCTGTATGTAAGGGTTATTTTTGTGTTTAACTTAGAGTAGAGCAGATTTTGGGTAGGTTGGGGTCAATAGGCATAAAAATGTGTATTGTAATAAATGAAAAATGTAAGCTATACTTAATAAGAGTAAATTAAAAAGGAAAATGAATGACCACTTAGCTGTTTTCTGTTGTTCTGCTGCTGTTGTTCGTCCGGTGCTGTTGGAACTGCTGTTGTTGTTGGAACTGCTACTCTTGTTGGAACGGCTATTCTTGTTGGAACTGTTGTTTTGTTGGTGTTGTTTGAACTGCAATTCTTGTTGTAACGGCTATTCTTGTTGGAATTGTTGTTTTGTTTTAGGTGTCTTTTATTTTAGCTGCTCTCTGTTGTTCATTGGCTGCTTAGTCGTACTTCTCGTCTGGTTTTTGTCCCTGTGACTTGGCATTTGATTCCTTGCTCTTCTTTTCTTCACTTATGTTTTTTGGATTCACTTTTTGTACTGCTTCTGCTAGTGTTTCTTCTCGGTTGTTTTTCTTAGCTTCGCAATCTCTTCTTTAGTCCTCTTGTCAATAAGTCCTTCTCGATTTTTTATTAACTCCAAGGTTAGTCTAGGTCCAGTCCCGTGTAATAGTGTCGGTGGTTTGTTAACCTCACATTTAATCGTTGGATGGATGCTTTTGACGATGGTTGGGCTGATGTCCTTAAGTGCTGAGAAAGTATTCTTTGCCGCAATATCTGTGCTGCTGATGTCAGGTGAAAATCCTTGTATGACAGTAGATTGGTTATGCTCATTTGTCCATGGTTTTCCTTGTGGTGTTTTTTGTAGGTTTGTAGGATTTAGGGTTTAGTAGCTCTTATTAGAACCGTCCGTTCTATGGCTTTACCTAAATCCTACCGGCTGCGCCAGTTGTTGGGGGTGATATTTTGGGAGGCAGCGTGGTAACTGTGCCTTGCCTCCTTTTAGGAAATTCCCCAATACTCGGCTGCGGGACGTTTCGATATAGTTGGTGCGTCGGATCGACTCTCATCCGTTGACATCACTGGCACTGGGTGGATCAATTGTACCAACACGTCACTGCAAGGGCTGGCGCGTCGCGAAGCCAAACCAGCCCAAGAGGCTGCAGTCGGATATCGAGGGCAATGCAGTTTCAAGCGGGAGGGGAGGCCGGGCCGAAAGTCAAACCACGCAAAAGACGACAGGACAATCCTTTTATTAATTAGTATTTATTTTATTTCTCTGAAGTTTGGTTACATCGCGCGTGACCAGGGGTTTGGCCTCTGGAGAATTACTAAATTGATTTATATTTTTGTTTGTCATAGATTCGGCCTCGGAACTTTAACTGATCACGAAATTGAAATTCACTCCCCTTTTATAGAATTTTTAGTTGAGAATTGTCAACTATTTTAGGGTCAAAATTCCCAGAAACACACATAAGAGTTTGTGTTTCAATTTGAGTTGTGTTCTGGGAATTTGTTAGAGGCTTTAGTTGGATGGGTTCTAGGAAGGGGAATCATGAAATGCGTTTTGAATTTAGCATTTCATGATTTTTTAGGAATTGAGTCAATGTACGATGAATTAACTTTTGGTTAAATTCGTTGTACATGTGACTCAATATGGGAGCAATGGAAAATTTGGGATTTGGGTTTTTTATGTGGAATTGAATCAATGAGTGATAAATTAACTTTGGGTTAATTTATTGCTCATATGATTCAATATGAAATTAGGAAATTTAGGAATTGATACTATTGGGGATTTGGATAGGGGTAGCGATTTAGGATCGCTACAGTGGTAAAAGTTCTTCGACAATTGGTTCAAACGCATGCAAAAGTGTATAGATCTGTAGCGTTCTACGAACGCACAATTCTACGCAGGTAAGGTTCCTATCTTCAAAGAACGTACTTACCTGAGAGCGTTGCACGCGCCCACAGACGCGTGCCCCAAAGTCCCACGATAGGGCCTGCAACTCGCAGCCAACGTTGAGACCGACACCAAAAAGCAAGGAACTGAACGTCCCCAAAGCTTTTTAGGTCAAGCTCAGCAATTATAACTCTTCATGCCTGAAACAAAGGTATAAACATCCATGCGTTCTATTCCTAAAAAAAAAAACAATTCCCAAAATGCCATACATGCTGCCTGCGCCCAGGAACATCTCATCGAACCGGCAATTCCGAAATTCAATACAAAAGAATTGCTATCATCAAAGAATGAGCCGATCAACGGATGCACGTGCGGGTAATCTAACGCAAGGACCACCCAAATCCGTTGAACAACAGAAGGCAGCCACGACCTATCGCAATCGAATATATCTCAACGAGACATCCGATAACTTATGAGGAGTTAAGCCAACAAAGGCAATACTCCGGTCCCACGGCCACGCTAGAATTTCGCACCATTATAAAGATCTAATGGATTTCGATTCCGGGTACCAAGTTCAAATAAGTCCCACGGACTGCACGTCAAAACAATCGCCGAATATCTCTGGTCTGGGCGCCAGATGTTCTGTGCAAACAGAAGGCCGTGGAAATGAAATTCTATCAGCGATAATAATGATGTATGCAAAGATGACTTTCCCCTTTCAGGAAACTACAAAATATCCCGGGGGATGTGATAACATGCTGCTAACAGAAATTCGGAAGTTCTGTTAGCAGAGCAAATAGGGAATATTTTCCGGATAGATACAGATACCAGTTTGAATCTGGGTATCTGTGTGAGCAGGATATGGTTGAGGGCAGATAGTTAGTCTAATTCTGATCGTCAACGGGACGACAAGCATAGAACGAGGAGGAACGCCATCGGGGAGGTGTTACTATATATACAGAATAAATCCGAGTAGCGCGAGTTGTGAGTCGTGTGAGTTCGCGTCTTAGAAACAAACTAGTTGTGTCGATTAAGAAAATCGTCGTGTGCTCAAACCGTAACCTTTCGTATAGTGATTCCGTGGTGATCAAGACGGTCGTACGTGCACTAACTTTGTCAAGCTGTAACAGTAAACTTGCAATATCTACGACACTAACTTTATTCCAATGTAAATAGTGAACTTGTAATATCTGCTTGTAAGCAAGTACAATAAAAGTAGATGTATACACCAAAACCTTCTGAGTTTTTTTTATTTGTGCCGTTTCCGCTCAGTGTGTTCTTCCTCGTGTGCGGACAGTGTTCGGCGGAACACTTACGACCGAATCGATTACAACCGCCAAAGATCTTCAGGGGGAATATTTTGAAAAACAATAAAGTGATTTTCGATGATCAATATTTGTTTTTGTTCTCTTATCCCGAAATATAAAAGGCAACCCTCGTATAGCTTTCACATGCCTAAATCTGGATTTAATATGTGACAAACACGTTATTTTATGGCGCAAGGCCAATAACCTTGCCCGGAAAAACAAATTATTATGGAGAATTAAACAAGCTTCGGGACTTGCTAAATAAGGCCAAGACCGGATCTCGGTTGTAGTGCCGACGATGACGATGATGATGAAACACGTTCTTTGGACATTTTCATAGCCTCTGCTATCTCTCTCACTTTAATTCGGCGGTCGCCTGGCATTATTTGGTGAACTTTGGCGATGCTATCGTCAGTTGTTGCAGTTTGTGGACGTCCCGAACGCCCATCGTCTCCCAAGCTCTCACGGCCACGTTTAAATTCAGCTGCCCAACATTTTAGAGTCCAACTCATCTTTGATTTGCGTAAGCGTATTGCGTTTCAAAAACAAAAATTTAATGACAGCTCGATGCTCAATTTTGTCTATTTTCACAAAAACACTCATATCGAACGACTGTCAAATAAAAACTACGCACCCAAAATAACTGAAATTTTGGCGAATAACTGTCAAAAGGTTCACAACTACATTCACCAGCTTTTATTGGCGAGTGCCGCTATCTTCACGTTGAGGTCGGAAACTTTTCAGTCACTTTCGTATGCCTTTAGCATTGCTACAAGGGTAGTCGCTAAGTATCTAACATAAGGTTTATATGAAGGTTGTTGTTTGAAAAGAATGACAACGGTGGAGATTTAATACTAAACCTACTAGAGCGGTTAAATGACCGCTTTTGAGAACCCGAAAAATAAATGTTTTATAATTATTATATGATAAGTATTTTGTGTTTATTCTTTATGCTAAATTCTGTATTAATTACAATCAACTGGAAAAGACTATAATGTTTATTTCAAAAGCGGTCATTTGACCACCATCGGTAGAAATAGGTATATCTTGGAAGACAACTGGCAAACAAATGGTTGTGTAGCACTCAGAATTGACTGTTCTGCGTTGTTCTAGTGGTACGGTTGCGACATGTCCAGTTTTTCCGAAAAAACAGGCGACCATTTGCTTGGAAGTGCTTCATGCGCGAACAACTTTTGTTGGATTTGGCTCATCTTGAAACATCCAGACAGTCGACTGCTGTTTACTTTCGGGCTCATACGTGTAGGGTTATATTTGTATTTATTTGTTTTTTTAGGCTTACCTCCTTTTAGTGCCCACGATTGAAAATAAGTTTTAAGTTTGGTATTTTGTTTAATTATTTTATTTATTTATTTTAAAATTTTCTTGTGACCGTTCTGGCCTCCGGATCCAAACTGATCTCGAATCCAAAATGCACTCCCCTTTTATACTCTGTGGCAACAGAGATTTGTTAAAAATATTACTTAAAAATTCCAAGAAGCCCAAACAAAATGTTGTGTGCTTCAATTGGAATAGGATTCCCGGAAGTGTATACGAATTTTATTTGAACAAATTCCCGGAAGGAGAAATCATGAAATGCATTTAGTATTACTCATTTCATAATGTTAGGATTATTAGGAATTGAATCAATGTACGACAAGTGGATTTTGGTTTAATTTGGTCGTGCATATGATTCAATTGGATTATGGGTGAGGTACTTAGGAATTTGAAGCAATGTGCGGCAAACCAACTTTTGGTTTAACTTGTCGCTCATATGATGCACTTGGATTGGGATTATAGGTAAGTGGGTGAGAGTAGTGATTTAGGATCACTACATACGCGTAAATCCACGATTCATCACCTGTCACGATGTCATAGACGTGTTTCGAAGCACCGCGACCGTATTTTTTGAGCATTTCTTTCGACCAGTTGACACAAGCCTTTTTTTGGGCGATTCACAAATTGTGTGGGATCCAACGCGAACAAATGTTTTTGGCAGTCAAATGTTTATGCAATATTGAATGTATGCTGGTCCCACTAACGCCTAAGGTTGTCTCAATCTCACGATAGGTCACATGACGATCTTCCAATATCAGTTCGCGCACAGCATCAATGGTTTTCGGAACAACAACTGATTTTGGAAAGCCTTCACGAAATTCATCTTGGAGTGAACTACGACCACGATTGAATTCACCATACCATCGATAAACACTGGTCCTTGATGGAGCTTCATCGCCAAAAATTGAATTAAGTTCATCCATGCACTGTTGCTGACTTAATCCACGCCGAAAGTTGTAAAAAATAATCGCACGAAAATGTTGACGATTTAATTCCATTTTTGGGCCGAGATGAATCTTTTAAGTTACTGTAAACAACACAAATAGCGCTCGTATGTCAAAACGTTCTGAGTGCGTATAACCTCAAAAATGTCCAACTTTACGACAGAGCTGTCAATTACCGGATTGCAACACTAGGGTTGCCAAATCCCGAAACATAAGAGGCAACCGTCGTATAAGCCCAAGGGCGGATAAATTTCGATGAACTATTTGTTAGTCTCTGAGGTAAAGAACAGATCATTTATCTTGGCGGAATTATCTTCTACGTTTGATACCCATGGTAGCTCAATTACGATCTGTCCAATTACAATCAATTATTTACATCTGAGAGGAACGAAACTTGTAGCAACTCTATAATTTTATGCTGCCACAAAGTGCCCGTTCTTAAATACAAACAGGGTTTGATAACTGATGATATGCTTCGCATTACTGTCTCACATAATCGGATAATGCAGCTGCGAAATTTGCTTTAAACGTGTTTATGGAATTTATAATTAACCATGTGAAGTGTCAAAAGTAGCAATAGATCGATTCACTGATCCGCATACCGACACGAGCGATGAAGCGCTATTCAATAAATCTTTTTTAGATTTTTCATGCGAAACCAGACGCCGGTCGACTTCTCCTGTTCATTGAGTATGTACCCATAATTTACGAGATTGCATTCGCATTTCAGAGGAATCAAATTCTTATGTTCGAGCTAGCCAACAGAGATGCAGCTTTTATTATCTCGCGCTTGCATGCAACCGGAAATCAAAATTTTGTGGTCCTTGACTATAAATGTTTAATTTATGATATTGCAAATAGTCATTACTGACATATAATGTATGACACTTCGTGTATTATTTCGAAATATTGTGGTACATGTAATGTACATGTAATTTCCAACAGATCAGTGTTCGCACGATAAATGCAATTATTAAAGTTCAGAAAAATCTCAATAATGTTTTAATGACAATAGCTGAGGTGTACGGTAGACAAAAGTCGCTATATATTTCAAATTAAATTTATGCTTGCACGGAATGGTATTTTCGTTTAAAAAAACACATAAACAAATAGAAAAACGTCTTTGTTATATTGAATATTAGATATAGAAATCTGCGCTCAGTCAATTTGGATTCAGGACTGAGTCATTTGAAAGGCCCGTGTGGTTTCTAAAAAAAATATCGTACAACTGTCATCTATTTTATCATCAAGTTTGAGTGGCATCTGTCGCCATAATAGTTATTACGCTACTCCTACACCACAAAACGAACCAACTAATTAATTTAACAATTTATTTGAGGGATGTCATAGATGCACCCAAAACTGCACAAATTTGAATTTGCTCAGCGTCACAATTAGTGTAACGTGCTATGAACATGTCTCAAATATTCCACACGCTAGTGTAGATCATTTAAATTACCTAAGATTCCACATTACCATGCGGTTGAGCAGACAATGAATAATCCAAATGGGTACAGTATTTTGTTTGGTTAAGAAGCTCGTGCCCTGTGACTAACCATCCGAAAATAAAAATTTTGGAAGCATCACGACACGGCGGTGTGTTGTGGGTTTACACTTCCTAAAAAAATGTTGAAAATATTCGAAATCAGATGTATACTGCAGCTGTCTAGTTCACAAGTGTCAAATATGATTGACGTACGATGCCATTTGTAAAAATTATTACATCTTCCGATTAGGTGATTAATTTTGCGCCACCTTGTATCATTCGCGTTGGCGCAAGGCTAATAACCTTGCCCAGAAAAACAAATTATTATGGAAAATTTAACAAGCCTCATACTTGTTAAATAAGGCCAAGACCGGATCCCGGTTGTAGTGCCGATGATGATGATGATGATGTATCATTCGCGTAAAGCGAGATAGAGGAGTGATTGGTACTATATTGTCGTTAATGGTTAGGATAAATAGGAGGGGGCCGAGATGACTGCCCTGGGGGACACCTGAGATTGGAAATAAAGGTTCGGAGAGAGTGGATCTAAATTGCACGCGGCAGGTTCGATAATTAACATAGGATGAAATCCAGCGTATCAGCAGGGGTTCAAAACTGAGGGAAGATTACTTAAAGAGAATGAGATTGTGGGAGATTTTGTCGAAAGCCTTGCTAATATCGGTAGTGATTACATCAACTGCATCGCCATTTCCTAAGGCAAGGAGTGTGTGGGACGTGAATTCGACAAGGTTGGTAGTAGCTGACCTGCCGGGGAGGAAGCCGTGCTGGTTGGGAGGGATTATGGGTGTGCAGCGAAAACATAATGCATCATATAGAAGGTCTTCAAACTGTTTAGGAATGTGCGAAAGCTTAACAATGGGTCGATAATTGGATATATAGTTTTTTGGTCCCTTTTTATGTATGGGGGTGATATAAGAGGATTTCCAAATGTCAGGGAATATACCTTGTTCAAGGGATAGATTCAAGATTAAAAGGAACGGGAGAGAGAGAAGAGGAGCATTTTTTAAGAGGATAGCTGGGAGTCCGTCTGGGTTGGGACTGAGCTCGTTTTTCAGTTGTTCTAGTTTTTCTATAACTTGGTGTTTTTGAGCGTAGTGTGGTGAGAGGGTCGAGGGAGAATTCAGACAGGTCAGTAAAGTAAGAAGGGTTAGGCTTGAAAGTGTTGTACGTGAAGCATAGTTTGAAGAAGGACGCGAAAAGATTGGCAATGGAGAAGAAGAGAGAGTTGGGATAGGCATCAGATTTCCGTTTGTAGTTGATAAAGTGGAAGAAAGATTTAGGGTCCTTGATCAAGTTGAATTGAGGTAATTATGGTAGAGGAAGCTGTGAAGCTCTGTGAAATGATAAAAGAAACCGAGAGATAGTTGGAGTAGTCTAGGGGAGAACGCGTATTTAGAAAAGTGTCCCACAGCTTATTCCTCTTGTTGGCTATTGATACTGGGGATGAGGTTACTTTCGGTCAGAGCGTATATATCAATAGGGAGGGGAGTGAGTGTTTTGTAAGATCAAGTGGGTTTTCGACCGAAGTTCTCAGACATTCTGATAGTAAATGGTTAGGGGGAGAATATTGGGAGACCCCGTAGAGAGCAGGGTGGGCACCCAATTAAGGCCGAAAAAACTTATTATTAACGGTTTCATTGTGATGGGAACCAGATGCCATTTTCGTGTTAATATATTGACAAAAGGCCGAGAGGTCTTTTGATACTTTAAGTGGGAAACTTGAAACTTTCGTGGAATTTAATTTAGAGATTTCGAAGGCTAGGGATGTCGGTGGATAGTCCTTCCTGTTGAATGGAAACCTTGACGCTCGTTTTAGTTTTGCTTTCGTAAGACTACATGTTAAATTCTATTTCATATATATAATTCTTACATTAACATACTGGCTCTTCTCAAGCACTCAAAATTATACAATTTCAATTTATTTTTTTCTTATTCCTTTCGGCGTAGAGGTTCCTAAGAACGGTCCGGTCTCCGTTATTGCTTCGGATTTTTACGGATTTTTACTATGAGTCGCCCTATCTGTTATTTATCCATTGCCGTAGCAGTCTCTTTAAACTAATGATTTAGATTATATAATACGACAAATTTGTTACATGTTGCAAAATTTTCACCACTCAATAATCATCCGATTTTCAATTTACATATGTATAACTTGGGCTCACACCTAGCATCCTCTGCTCCCGTGAAACGCTCCCAATTGACAGAATTCCCAGCGGTGGGACTATGTATGTCATCGTTCTCAATAATTGTGTTCGTACAGGAAGTAAAACAAGTTGAAAACAACTTTTGGGACAGTGGTAGCAACACTTTCAGATCTCATATTGAGATGTTCATATTTAGGCACACGTATTTTTTTACAAAAGTTTATGTTCATTATCATATCACCTTGATCCCGGTATTTATACAGAAAATGCGAAACAATTTTTTTTTCTGAACATGTATATTGCCCACTTCAAAGGGAAGTCTGCAACGATTGGAACGCACTTATGTGAGCGGTTGGTCCAATCCTGGAAAGATTTTTTATACTTGTTGTTGGAATGGTTATCAGAGCTATCTTCGGTTTTTCAACTTTCTTTTTTCGGCAACTGAAAGGCATTATCCCCGTGGTTGTTTGATTCGATTGAGAGAATATTTCCTTCACATTATCGGTTTTTCATGTTGACAAGGACGAACTTCCACTTCTAAAACGTTCGTGCCACTCGAATAAGTAGAAGAAAACTATGGCTCTCCCAGGGTGAGTGACCAATAAACCGCTCGTCAGCATGTATATCTTTTAAACAATAGCGATCCAATCCCACGGATCGGTCGATTTTCGAGAAAGCTCTTCGTCCAGTCGCAAAGCTGCTGGGAAAGTCCATATGAACGAAGTTTGCTCAGCAATGCTTCATGCTTGACGCGACCAAAAGCCTTGTAGATATCCAATGCGGCCGCCTTTGACCCACCATGCACCTCGATCGCAGATATCCATATATCGGATATAAGAGTCAAAAGGTCTCCCGTGGACCACCTGCTACGGAATACGTATTGACGATTATTCAGGAGTCCGCTGCACTCCAAATACTTAATTAACTCGACATTGATGACCTTTTCCATCACCTTAGATAACATAGACGGAAATGCTATTAGTCTGAAATCTTGTGGGAGACATTTTTTCCCCCTTTTGGGATTGGCTGAAGCCACGTTCCAGCAGGTGGTAAATGTCCTCCGTGGATAACATAAACGAAAGAGTCTGCCAAGAACCTGCTACAGTTCTTAAGGACTACTGGTGGTATGCCGACCGGGCCGATTGCCGTAGAATGCGTTGAATAGTATATATAAGCGCGATCACAGGTAGCCCCAAAAGACCGGCATCGAGATTTGAATTGCGGATGATAGTATGCTTGTTTCCTCTTGTTCGAGTGATCGGCCGATTGGTGCATCAGGCTCGTACCAGCTTAGATGTGGACAGATCGATTCTCTGAATCGGGATCTGGATAAGGTCCAGCCGTGGGGAAAAACCAACCTCCTTGACTTCAATGCAACAAAGACACAATATACAACATTCATTAAGAAAAGAGGGAGATTGGTTCGACAGCTGATGATGATTCGCTCGAATCTGGGGAAGGTATGAAATTGCTCGCCGTCTCGAATGTATCGCGACATAAACACGTGTCGAACATCACCAGATCTGCCTTTGGAAAACGGAGTTATCTTTGTATAGCTAGGAAATATTTTACTTTGCCCCAACTTTTCTCCTGTATAAATCCCAAATTAGACTCGCGCTCGAATATTGCTCTCATGTTTGGAGCTCGGCCCCTAAACATACCCTCGACCTACTCGAGAGCATACAGAGATGAGCGTTCCGCCTGATCTTGGACAAAGCGCCGACGTCGGGACTACAGTCGCTATCACATCGAAAGCGCGTAGCTGACCCTTGTCTGTTTTACAGATATTATCACCGATTCTGTTCTTCGGAGATTCGTGGTATTGTTCCACGCAATTCGGTTTATATCACGCTCCATGAGACAATCATCAAAGTTCATCTCCCAACGGCTCGAACATCTCTGCATTAGAACACGTTTCCTTATAGAACGAAAAAGCTGTTCAAAAAGAAATGCAACAGTTATTTGGTGGCCCATCGGCGCCTTGACTTGGCCTATAGGTTCGCCTCTCCCGAGAGAAATATAATTATAAAAAAAAGGTCTTTATATAAGCGGAAGTTCTGCAATTCCTTTTTGGGGCGAGACTTTCGAAGAGTTATCTCCTGTCTTGTTGAGGACGGCCAAAGGGAAGGTGAAAAAATGCCCTTATAGTTCGATATTTGAAAGTTTTTCGTTTGCAGGCGGGTGCAAAGCATTCAGATTTCTATGTTCGTCACTTCATAATCGTTCCCAGTCTGTTTTCCTAAAAGATCTTCTGGTTTCGACGAACCGTAGATTGGACTGTTGCAATTTTTTGTATCTATAGCTTGCTGAGTTTCAATTATTTTTACTGTTTTCTCTTGAGATTTGATAAAGCTTTAGTATAAGATGGGTCGTTCCAACAGCGGCAGTAGGTGTTGTGGCGCACGTCAGCGAGACGATATGTCATATGGTTAGGGCTTTACCTATGAACATCCTACCGTTCTCACTTCAATGAAAATGTTTAGCTCTGACAAACTTGTTTGCACTATGCTGTTTTCCTTAGTATCGTTAAAGCTACCTTTCAATTGGTGTCATTCCTGAGAAAGTGGTATTCGTTCAGAACACCTTTGTGACAATCTTTCAGCTGTGACTTCTCTATAAGAGTAATCGCCATATGTTGGTTTTGGAGGAGCTACTTGTCTGAGGATCATTCTCCTTGAATGATCCCCATACACGTAACGTTAAAAGATAAGTCGCACGTTATGTAAAATATGGTCATTTAACATCGTTTTTTTTTTTTTTTTTTTTAAATTTTTTTTTTATTTTCTTTTTATATTCTTAGTTTCTAAATTAAAGGCTAGACAAAAAATGCTTAAATTCTAGCTTAATTATCTTATATAATAACTTACTGGTCCTTCGCAGACGCTCTAAGCTAAACATTACTTAATATTTGTATAATTTGCCTTTCGGCGACAGAACTTTGTGGCAATACTTATAATTATTTGAAAGACAAAGAAAAATTTGAAAAACTTTGTTAATTTTTTTTTCTTAAAATTTAACTTACTTAACTTACCTGTTTTTTTTTTTTTTTTTTTTTTTTAAATTTTATGTAAAATCACTTAGCTTAACTTAAATCTTATACTACCCTAATTCTAGAAAAGCTAATTCTATGTAAGCTAGCTGATGATAGTGTGATTCTATACCGACTTTGGTATCCAGGTCTTTATATGCCATTCAACCACCAGAACTGTTGACGCTGTCTAATACTATCGTCCCGGTCTATGGGGGAGCTAGCCCTACTGAAGCGCAGGAGCTCTTCTTGGGTGCGCGTTACTTCCCGGTCGTAGCACAATCGCCCGTCTACGGATGATCTACTTACATGATAGATCAGCGGAATTCCGGATCTATCCTGTATAAGCCCTTTCATGCTCAAATCAAGGAACGCCTCTGGTGGAACAAAACCGTTGCGACGCACGTTCTCATAGTACAGGGTATTTGGATAATAAGCCCGGAAAATTAGGTCATTGGACGAGCTTATTGCTCTCGCAATATGTCCTCTGATTAATTTAATCATAAAATTATCTACCCTATTTATGCAGGTTTCATTATATACAGTCTCATTTGAGTAGTACTTTTTGTATTCCGATTCCGGTCTTCGATATAATCTGAGACAGGTTCTCAGACACTTCCTTTCGAACACCCGAATCTTTTCCATCAAATTTGGACCTATGTTAAACCATACTGGACAGCCATATATGAGCATTGGCCCGATTAGCGTCATGTAGCATATGACTTTTACCCTGCTGTCAAATTGGCTACTGTGAAATAGCCTCCTTGTCATAGCAAACGTTTTTCTAGCCTTGACCAGAGCAGCTTCTACATGTCTGTTGAAATACAGATATTGGTCTAGCCAGATGCCCAGGTATTTAACTAAGCTCTTGGTTTCCAGTTTATCTCCATGCGGTCCCACGATAACTAGCTTTCGCCAGTTTTTTCTTGTGTCGTTCGTGGCTTTATATAATGGCGTTCTAAATAGGATGGCTTCACATTTCTGGAAGTTGATCTTAAGTTTCCAGTTGTCGCAATAGCGCTGCACGTTGTTGAAGTCTCGCTGTATTAAACTATTTATGATCTCAACTTTCGGAGCTGTTCTGTAAATTATGAGATCGTCTGCGTACGCAATAGCCTGCGGAAGTGCATCTAATAAGTCGCTAATGTAAATGTTAAAAAGAATCGGAGAGAGTACCGCACCCTGTTGCAAGCCATTCTTGATATTATACGTTTTATTAGAGGTCACATTACCACTTTTGACCACGAACATCCTGTCCTTTGACATATCGTAAAGTACATATAGTAAAGGCTTATGTATGCCATGTCTGACCAGTTTGTAATACAACCCTTCGATCCAGACGGTATCAAACGCTTTTTCCAAGTCGATCAGACAGGCACCTGTGCATTGGTTCCTACATTTATTCCATTGTATGTCGGAGACCAGTTTAGCTGCGGCATGTTTGGTTTCATGACCCGCCCTAAAGCCAAACTGGTTATTTGGAATAATGCTATTGTCGTCTACCCATTTTACCAGAGCTTTGTTAATGATTTTTTCAAATACTTTACTGATGCTTGGGAGTAAACTTATCGACCGCATGTTCATTGGGTTTGTACAGTCTTTGCCCTTTTTTGGGATGGGCTGAATGATAGCCGTTTTCCAACGCGCGGGATAATATGCATTATTCAACGCGTTGTTAAACAGGACCGTGTATATATCTATTGCCTTTGGGGGCAGGTTCTTGAGGTACTCCATCTATTCCCACTGACTTTTTGCTTCTTAAAGAGTCGAAGATACTCTGGATTCCTTCCCTTGTGATTAAAAGGCTATTAGCCCCACCGTTGGCATTAATGTCAATTGACAGATTATCGTCACTGAATTCCGTAAAACCCGGATTCTCCGATTGCCAATGTGAAATTTCATTCCGGAGGTGCAGGTGATTCAGTCGAATTCTGTCCTCCAGGTCATGATTTCGGTGAATGCTTTCATTCACCTTGTACATTTCCTGAAAGACAGCTCCCTTGTGATTAAAAGGCTATTAGCCCCACCATTGGCATTAATGTCAATTGACAGATTATCGTCACTGAATTCGGTAAAACCCGGATTCTCCGATTGCCAAAGTGAAATTTCATTTCGGAGGTGCAGGTGATTCAGTCGAATTCTGTCCTCCAGGTCATGGTTTCGGTGAATGCTTTCATTCACCTTGTACATTTCCTGAAAGACAGCTCCCACAGCGTTCGCCTTCTCCAAAGGATCTTCGATCACGAAGAGCTCACTATTGAGGATAGCGTTCTCTGTATCTATGCCAATGTTGGTTAGCAGCTGCTTGTTTACCTCGGTACGTGGAATTTGGAGACACTGAATCTCGTTTTGATTATTTCTCCTGAATATTTTATTTATTTGTGGGAACATATTCGGGTTATTAGTTTTTATAGCTCGAATTCTGTTGTTCCAATACAAATTTGTTGCTAATCTATAATTAGCTTTAAGTAATTGTTGGAGGTTTTTTAATTGAGATTTCAGTGATATTATCTCCTAGTCTTGTCTGTCTGTAAACTGTCTGTGTAATTGTTTTAATTTCGATAGCAGTATGCTCTTTTTCTTGTGGAGTGCGTTTATTGTTGTGTTTCTGTACATGTTTATGTGATCTGTAACCGTAGTTTTGGGAATTGTTTTGTCCATTGTTCGTTTTACGGTTTCGTCCATTTGTTGAATGTATTTGTCGATTTCGTCATTTGTCAGGTTTCTGTTTACTGGCAGATTGAAGTCATTCGAACAAAGTTCTCTTGTTAATGATCTGGTGAACCGCGGCCATCGCATTGCCCTGTAGTTATAGGGTTGCGGGATCACGAATACCTCCAGATCTGCGAGCTCGTTCGGAAGCTCTATTACTGCCGTGCATTTAACATGGTTTGACAGATACACAACCTAATAATACCCCTTGAAAAGGCCCCCGGTTGGTTGGTTGGTTTATTTGCCATCATATCATCGTACAAAAGCGAAACATGCTTTTTCTGTCGGGTCGTACGTTCCTAAGGCTAGCCCAAGCATCGCCATACAACATGAGGGTGTGCAGTACGTGCGTCCGGCTCGACGGTAGCGACTCTTTTTTACGGAGCTGTCTCGAATTTCTTGTTTACAACGATCGTCCTAGGAAACTGGCTCACCTAAAGAACAATATACTCATCGATAGATTGAAACTAGCTGAATTTTCGAGTTTGGTTAACGCATGGTATTGATAATATACATATTTTTCTCAGGAAAGGTAAACCTATAGCGGTCAGTCAATATCCTGAGGCGTCATTAGATAACTTAGAGTTCTTTTTGGACGGTTGTGGGTTGTAACGCTCTGGAAATACCCGGGTAGGGTAGGAGTTTCATAGTTTTCTAAGTTTTGGTACAAAGATATACGTGCCATTTAGATGAAGCGCAACTTAATGGGATTCGTCAGATTGTCTTGAAGAACGCAAAAAAACCAAATTCCCCAGAATTATACTTCCCGATATGATTGATGTGATCTTTCAAACTGTTTAAATAAAATAAAATAAACAAATATACCATTTTAAATCCTGCACTTAGTGATAGAAGAAGGATTAAACCGATGTTTTTATTGATGTTTTTTTAATTGAATTTATAAATCAGTAAGTTCCTCTACCCCACCCCGTGTATCACCTTAGTGAGTTTAAATAAACTTACACATAAGTAAAATTTGTGTTTACTTAAGCTCTTAAAAAAATCACATCGGTTATAATTCAAGTCGAATAACACCAATTGATCCCTATCTTGGATTTTTTTATTTGTTTGTTTTTCTATTGAGCACAAATTAGAAAATCTCTAAATATGATATATAATAATTGAAACCCTAAAACCTATAGCTACGTAAAAGTCTTTTACATCCAAATTGACTTCGTCAACTGTGATATTACCTCACTAACCCATGCGATGTAACAATGCAAAATAACCCAATTCCCTTCAGGTTTATTTTATTTTTAATTACTATACATTGGCACTGCAAAGTGGTAACGCAAATTGACCTCATTGAAATTGTGGGGTGTTAATGAAAAATAAAAGAAAGTAATTTGCACTGCAACATTTTAATTGGCATTAGTATCTTCAAGTGCTATTGCTATTCAAAATTCCATTAGGAACCAATTCAATAGTATCATACTCTTATACATATCTAGTTTCAGTTAAATGATGTTTACCTGTCTTCAGTTGAGCAAAGTATCATATCCTACACTCGAGACAGTGTAAGCATGGAATTGACACCTTTTTGTCAGTTTCCGTTTGAAGAAGATCTAATTTACTGATAAATCGTTTGAAATGAGGTGCTTCGGATGTATAAATTCAAATAACATCGACGTGTTCCACCTCTCAATGGTGTAGGTGGTAAAGTGCGGCTTTAATAATTGCAACTGTATGTCGGTTACCATGGCTGAACAATGAACTTAACTATCAAACTTCTTTAAAATGTGGCAAACACTGAGACTGAAATTGATATTCGGGCCTGTATGAGTTCAAAGATTATTAGTTTTAGCTTATTGGGTTCTTGAACAATATCTCGCTGGCTTCAACTCTCACGGCACCCAATGGGTCTTAAATCATTCCTAATGCTTCGGGACGTTTCGAAATTGTTGTCTGAGCAACCTAATGATTTTGCAAGTTCAGCTAACTTCTGAAATGGGTCTTTATAAAGTATTCAATTCTTTGTCTTTAAATATTTGGAGCGCCAGATCGTTCCTTATCTTCAACATCAAATTCATTATTTTCGAAGCGTTTTAACCAATCTTTACATATTGTTTCCGACTTAGCATAAGTCGCCGTAAATCTGAAGAAGACTGCTGTTTGCCTCACGTGCAAATCTTGTCATGAATAAAATCATCATCATCATCATCGGCACTACAACCTAGAACCGGTCTTGGCCTTATTTAGCAAGTCCTGAGGCTTGTTAAATTTTCCATAATGATTTTTTTTTTTTTTTTTTTTTTTTTTTCGGGCAAGGTCATTAGTCTTGCGTCATGAATAAAATAGTGTAATAATATTTCTAACAAGAATTCCTTTTTTGGCGCAACTAGATATGTTTGAGACTCTTTAAAAAAATTGTTTACAATTCAGCTAAATGACAAACATTTAATTTCAAGCTTGCATTCGGTGTTTTCCGAATCTTATACTACACGTATGCGGTTCTGGTAATGCCATCCGTAGAAAATAGTAAGAACATGTAAAATGATGTTCCCGTAAGACCCTTAAAAACATTGAATAAAGCAGTGCATCGCTTCATGGTTGAATTGGCGAAGTCACTTTGCAAATGTCAATAAAAAACTACTTTTGATGTTTCGACGTCGTTCCTAATTAACATAAAACATCTCTAGTGTGAACACGTTTCAAATACTTGCTTTTCAGGTAGATATTTACAATTCAGATAGTCGGCATCATCATCATCATCATCATCATCATCGGCACTACAACCGGGATTCGGTCGCGACTTTCTTTAGCAAGTCTCTCCACCGATATCCGGTCCATATCCGAGACTTGCTAAATTGTCCATAATACGAGGGTTGCCTCTTATGTTTCGGGATTTCGCACCCCTAGTGTTGCAATCCGGCAATTGACAGCTCTGTCGTAAAGTTGGACATTTTTGAGGTTATACGCACTCAGAACGTTTTGACATACGAGCGCTATTTGTGTTGTTTACAGTAACTTAAAAGATTCATCTCGGCCCAAAAATGGAATTAAATCGTCAACATTTTCGTGCGATTATTTTTTACAACTTTCGGCGTGGATTAAGTCAGCAACAGTGCATGGATGAACTTAATTCAATTTTTGGCGATGAAGCTCCATCAAGGACCAGTGTTTATCGATGGTATGGTGAATTCAATCGTGGTCGTAGTTCACTCCAAGATGAATTTCGTGAAGGTCGTCCAAAATCAGTTGTTCCGAAAACCATTAATGCTGTGCGCGAACTGATATTGGAAGATCGTCATGTGACCTATCGTGAGATTGAGACAACATTAGGCGTTAGTGGGACCAGCATACATTCAATATTGCATAAACATTTGACTGTCAAAAAAATTTGTTCGCGTTGGATCCCACACAATTTGTCAATCGCCCAAAAGAAGGCTCGTGTCAATTGGTCGAAAGAAATACTCAAAAAATACGCTCGCGGTGCTTCGAAACACGTCTATGACATCGTGACAGGTGATGAATTGTGGATTTACGCGTATGAGCCCGAAAGTAAACAGCAGTCGACTGTCTGGGTGTTTCAAGATGAACCAAATCCAACAAAAGTTGTTCGCGCACGAACCACTTCCAAGCAAATGGTCGCCTGTTTTTTCGGAAAAACTGGACATGTCGCAACCGTACCACTAGAACAACGCAGAACAGTCAATTCTGAGTGGTACACAACCATTTGTTTGCCAGTTGTCTTCCAAGAAATCAGGAAAACCAACCGCCGAAGACGGATCACTCTTCACCACGACAATGCGAGCTCTCACACATCGGCTGCGACAACTGCATTTTTGAGCACCCAAAACATCGATTTGATGGGTCATCCGCCGTATAGTCCTGACTTGGCACCGAATGACTTCTTTTTATTCCCGTACGTACTAAACAAACTGAGAGATCAACGTTTTTCGACACCTGAAGAAGCGGTTGCTGCATTCAGAATGCATGTGTTGGAGATACCTCAATCAGAGTGGCAAAAGTGCTTCGACAATTGGTTCAAACGCATGCAAAAGTGTATAGATCTTCATGGGGAATATTTAGAATAACAATAAAGTGATTTTCGATGATCAATATTTGTTTTTGTTCTCTAATCCCGAAATATAAAAGGCAACCCTCGTAATTCGTTTTTCTGGGCAAGGTTATTAACCTTGCGCCAAAGTATAACAAAGAAAAATTTAAAAAACTTTTTGCCAAATTTATACTTAGATCGGTTATTCGCTTGAAATGCAAGTGGTTGCGCAACCGATACGAAGCAGTGATCTGAGTCTCCCAGAGGCGCAGCAACCTCCACGGTATAAAATGCTCGAGCGGATGTCAATACCGATCCAGGGTGTTCGCATAATCAGCTCGGGTATCCGGGTTGCGCCTGGGTTCCCCCACGAGTTGAGTCAAATTGCGGTTAACAGCGAACATCTCCGTCAGCCTCCGGCCTCTTTGGTTCTGTTAGAATGCCCAACCAGCTGGAATTGGTCTACCAACCATCATCATCATCATCGGCACTACAACCGGGAACCGGTCTTGGCCTTATTTAGCAAGTCCTGAGGCTTGTTAAATTTTCCAAAATGATTTGTTTTTTCCGGGCAAGGTCATTAGTCTTGCGCCAGAGGCTCCCCGACGGGGAATCGAACCCCGGTCTCCTGCATGACAGGCGGGTATACTACCAACCAGCCGGACATTAAACTCCTCACGGCAATTTTAGAAGCGGGGTGGTTGATCTGTATCCAGGCAACGGTACGCGAAAGATGGTCGAAAAGTGTCGCCGGTCGATTGTCATTCGGGGAGATGTAAAGGCAACAAAGAATTTTAACAGAATTCCTCAGCACGACCCCCAACTACGTGATGTCCATATTATTGTGTTCCAACGTCTCCATTCTCCAGCAAGCCGGATTGGACCACGCGGACGCGGAGGACACACTTAAATCGGAATCTCGAATGTAAGTCGTATCCTGAGCAACGAAGATATGTCGAATCAGTTAACGAATCCACCTGGGTCTCAGTTGGCGCAAGGATATTAGGCTTCGCTGGTACAATAACTACTAAGAACACCCGCCACAGTATTTTAGTTAATTGGTAGCTTGTGACGTTCATACGGTTGTGAGTATGCTGGTTCAACTGTGGCTGTGATGTTGTAGCTATATTACCTTGTAAAATTAAGGCAAGCTGAGGAATCCGGTATCAGCTTAAGAAGGCTTCGGCCATACAGGAGCCATAACTTCATAGGTTCAGTTAAAAGCGTAATTGAAGATTTTACCCATGCGTTGGCGTGAATAGTGTCGCACTTATATGTGAACTTAAATGTTAGCCTCCAAATCTTTTTTCGTGTCAAGGGATGTTACAAGGTTATTTATGCTGATGTCTAGGGTAATAAATTACGTTATAAGTTTAAAAACTCTGATGTCTGCGAATTATATCAAAAGCATATTTGTGGATGGATGACTGAGCAAGCATTCACAAGTGCGTATTTAACGCCTTTGTAGAATCTCATATTTGGCAGCAATAAATTAAATCAAATCAGAGTATAGAAAACAATGGTCTATTCAAATAATATGAATAACCTGTTAAATATTATATTGGTAAATAATAGCGCTGGGAATATCTTTTTAATTTTACGATTTGGCAAACTCTGTGGCCAAGTCTAAATATTTTAAATATTTCTTGTTTTTCCAAAAAAAATCGAACGAGTTGAGGAACCTTTCCTCTTCAAACACCCACTCGAGTGTCTGTCAAGCAAATCTCTCTGCTTGGTGTTGTTGACAATTTTTTGTGTTAATTCGTGAAATACAATGGAACAAATGTAAATGAGTCAAACAACAAATTTCTCGTGATTTGTGGTTTTTTTCTGATTGATCGTTTTTCTAATTCATTTGGTTTAATTTTTTTATTGTGCAATAGGTTTAGAACTTAATTTTAGTTATAAGCGAGAAATTAAGTATTATTATTTAATAAAATAAGAATGTAATTAAAGTTTTGGGGAACAAATTTGTTGGTATATTGAATTCTCATCCAGATAGTCGTAGGATGTGTATCTGGAAAGTGATGGCAGTTTCAGTTTCAGTTTTATCTGCCTTTACCTGTAATTCTGTCACCTGAGTGGAATATATTATAAAGTGACTGCTTGGCTACAATATTTCGTAAACTCATTATTAACATGCGCGTGATTTTTTAAACACCGATGCTGTCAAAAGCACCATTCGAATATTTTACTTAACGTATGTTTCAATATAGAAATGTAATATACGAAATCCTCAATCAAGTTATTCTTAGCTGAAAGTTATGAGTAACAATGCTTCAGCATACCTTTAAAATTCGGCTGTCCGATTACTGAACTCTGAAATGACTTTGTTGTTTCATCATCATCGGCACCACAACCGGGATCCGGTCTTTATTTTAGCAAGTCTCAAGGCTTTCCATAATAATTTATTTTTACAGGCAAGGTTATTAGCCTTGCACCAAACTTTGTTGTTTAACTTATGTTAAGTTCTAAGGGCATCCACCGCACATATCGAAGGGAATGAAGAAAAAAGCCAGCGTTCAACAAAGAATAGGAATGTCAAAATCGTTGAATATCAAAACATTTGTGAATACGTAAAGATTCTGATTGAGAAATTGTGGTCTATTACTATCTATACTATTTATTGGCCTGTGGGAACCCGGGAGTTCGTGAATTCACCGACTCGACTCCGCCATCGTCCCCTGTCCTGTGCACTCTCCTTCCACGCTTGACCAGCCGCTCCGAGCGCCTCAAGGTCAAACCTAACATTGTCCTACCATCTCCGTCGCGGCCGCCCTGTCGGTATCTTTCCCGTTGGTCTACCGTCAAGAATTCTACGCACGGTCCTGTCGTTGCCCACTCCCCGGAACATGTACGGCCCATATTAATCTTCGCGACTTGATTACTCTCACTATTGTAGGTTTGCGGTATAGCTCTTCCAATTCGTGGTTGTTCTGCCTCCTCATTATATTTACCGCCAAAGATATCCCTTCGAACCATATTCTCGAATACGCGAAATTTGTTTTTTTTTCCGCTTTGTGAGACCCCATGTTTGGCATCCGTATGCAACAATCACCATGATTATGGTTCTATAGACACGGAGCTTTATGTTACACGGTACCAATTTGGATTTCACCAGTTTACTGACTGCGTGCCAAATATCTTTGCCGGAGTGTAGTCTTTTGTTAATTTCCTTCGACATTTCGTTACTGGGCGTCAGATACTTAAATTCCCTAACTTTTTCAAATATCTTGCCTCTGACATTTATATATGTTCCCTGAGGTCCACCTGATCTCGCCGTAATCATGTATTTTGTTTTGTCTTAATTTATTTCTAGGCCCACCTCTTCTGCCGCTTGCATGATGATTTCACTGCTTTTACGTACAGTTTCTAGATTATCGCTTAGAACGGCGATGTCATCCGCATATGCGAGCACTTGTGTGACCCCATTCAGGGATGATCCGGTCATGTTGTCGTCTTGTACCTTTCTGATGACATACTCGAGCACAAGGTTAAAAAGACATGGTGAAAGGCCATCTCCCTGTTTTAGTCCGTCCCGGATTTCAAATGGTTCTGAGAAGTGGTTTTCTATTCTAGCTGGCCCTTTGTTTTCTGTTATGCAAATTTGAATGAGGGGGAGATATTTTTTCGGATTCCCAGCTCAACTACAATATGGTAAAGTCTTTGTCTTGCCACTGAGTCGTAGGGTTTTTTGAAGTCAACAAACAGTTGGTGAGCCGTCTCTCCGTATTCCCCCTTATTTTCCAGCAGTTGCCAAATTGTGAACATTTGGACCGGTTCCTACGGAATCCGCAATGGTAGTCTCCCAGTATTTCTTCTGCGTACGGTGTGATTATCGCCAGTATGATATTTGTTAGTATTTTGAATGTGGCTGGGAGCAAACATTTTCCTTTGTAGCTTTTGCAGTCAGATCTGTCGCCTTTTTTGAAAATGGGGATGACTATTGAGGTTTTCCATTCTTCCGGAGTGATTTTGTGGCATTTCTAACAGATACACACACAAAATACAAGTAAATAGTGAAGAACACCACTGAAAGGAAATTCGAATAAGCAAAGCATCAGAGCCGTATACCATAGCGATAACATAGCAATTCCACATTGTTGGGTGTACTTGAGTTTAGATATCGATTTCCTACACGTGGCCAGTAGCCCGATGCTTCAATACATCGCTTTTCACCCGTTTAATCGTACGTTCATATCACCGTCTTCACTATCGTTGCTAAACGCCACAATCCCATTGTGTGATCTGTACACACAGCACACACTCTCCCATAGTAAACAGGACTTTAAACTACGATCTCGACTTCCGCATAGAGCACCGGCACACTCGCTTGCTCCGACGTCTCCCCGGCCGCTCGTTTCTCGCTTTGTCGTTCGCACACGAAGTTGATCATAACAAAGTTGTTGAGGAGGGAGTAGTGTAGCGTTTGTATTTTGAATGCGGTTGGGAGTACAGATTTTCCTCTGTAGTTTAATCGTATGTTCAAATCACCGTCTTCACTATCCTTGCTTAACGCAACAATCCGACGTGATGTGTATACACAGGCCACACACAATCTTCCATACGTAAACAGAACTTCACTTACTCGACCACGACTTCTGCATAGAGCACAGGCATACTCGCCTGCTCCAGCGTCCTCTCGCTCGTTCGTTCCTCGCTCCATCGTTCGTACACGAAGTTGATCGTAACAAAGTTACTGAGGAGGGAGTAGTGTAGCGTTTGTATTTTGAATGCGGTTGGGAGTACAGATTTTCCTCTGTAGTTTTTGCAATCAGATCTGTCGCCTTTTTTGAAAATGGGGACGACTATTGAGGTTTTCCATTCTTCCGAAGTGACTCTGTGGCATTTCTAACAGACACACACACAATGTACAATCAAATAGTGAAGAATACCGAAAGGGAATTCGAATAAGCAAAGCATCAGAGCCGTAATAACAATTCCATATCAGTTGAGTGTACTTGAGCTTGAACATGTTTTCAAAGTATTGCTTTCATCTTGTCACGATAATGTTTGTTTCTGTGACAAGACAGCCGTTTGTGTCTCGAATTATTTCGGCTCTCCCTCGGTAGCCATTTCTAATTGAATTTATGCCGGCATACATACCTCTGATGTTCTCTGCTCTGGAATTTTCTAAGATTTTTTCGATTCGAGTCTTCTCCCATTCGCGTTTTTTGCGTTTGGAGAGTCTCATTGTCTCACTCGGGATTCTCACGTATCTTTCTGTGTTGACTTCATCATATCTTTGTAAGTGGACATCTCTGAGGCGTTTACGTTGTTCGATCTTCGCCCTGCACTTATCGTCAAATCAAGGTTTGGACTTAATTGTTTTCTTAAATCTTAATACCTTTTGGTCTGTTTGTTTGATTGTGTCTCTGATCGATGTCCATTTAGTGTCCACACGATTGGCTTCATCTTCCTCACTGCTCCCATTTTCTAGGATGTTAAATCTATTTGTTAGTTCGTCTTGATACTCAGCTCTTTTACGCAGGTTTTTTAGTTTATCAAGGTCGAACTTTTTGCTCGTCTCCCGTGACTGTCCATGTGGGTTTGCTGCGAGTCGACTTCTTATTTTGCCCACCAGTAGAAGATGATCGGAGTCGCAATCTGCTCCTCTATATGATCTTACGTCAAGAATGCTCGAGTGGTGTCTTTTGTCTATGAGTAAGTGGTCTATTTGGTAAAGCCGTCGGGTGATATCCATGCGGCTTTATGGATTTGCTTTTGCTTGAATATCGTGCTTTTCACTACCAGATCTTTTGACGCTGCGAACGTAATACTTCGAATCCCATTATCATTTGAAACGTCGTGTAGGCTTTTTTTACCTATAGTTGGTTCGAAGATATCTTCCTATCCAATTTTCGCATTGAGATCCCCGAGGAGGATTTTAACATCGAAAGCTGAGATCCCATCCAATACTTCATCTAGGGTCTCGTAAAACGTGTCCATCGTTTCTTCGTCCGTAGATTCTGTTGGGGTGTGTACGTTTATAAATACATAATTGTACCATGGGCTCTGTATTTTTAGCACAGACATTCGGTCGTTAATAAATTTCACATCTTTTACATCGGGTGTAATCTTCTTGCTTATGATGAAACCGGTTCCGAAGTTATGTGTATAGGTACCTCCACACGCCAGTGTGTGGCGGTTCCGCCAAACCCCACGGCTCCCTTACCTGAAAAAACCCCCATAACTTCATTCCAGTCTGCATAGGTTTTCGCTAATGCATTCGCATTAGCACCTTAAATGCTTCACACATCAAATAGATCAAATTTATTTAACTAAAAGTCCCTGTAAAGAATTCTTACCTTTCATGCATCTCTTCGCATACAAATTCCCTGTAGGAATTCTTTCCTAACTTATCAGGAACCCCAACACCAATTCGCCACCTTCGGTGCCAGGCAAATGCCCCTAGACGAATTCCTGAAAACAAAATGATTTGATTTACATACAATGTAACCATCATAACAGGGATCATAAACATTGCGTCGCCTATTTCCAGTCCTCACCAAGTGTATCATAAATCACCATACATACACATTGGCTGGCTACACCCTAGGCACCAAAACAAATATACGGATCTCGCGTCTTAAGGCATCAATTAAATCCTACCGCATAAGAAAATGCAATAGGAATTCAATACCTACCCTTACCAGCGATGCCATAAACACCATTTCCCGGTAATCTACCTAAAACCCATTAGCACACTTCCACATTGCATTGCCTCCTATTTATTAAGCCGCAATGCACATCTCAGACAAAGACCCAAACGTTCCCTTTGTCTTCTCATATTTCGGGATCTGCTTCTCATCAGCAGCGGCATACGCAAACATAAACCCAATTAGCATCCAATGAGATTCGCTTGTTTGCTTAGCCCAACTCACATCTCATGGATGCACATTTTCCCTTTCTTTGTTTTACATTCTTTCCCATGGCCTTGTGTATGAAAAAACCAATGTGATCTTAACTCATACATACACATACATTTCCATCCCATGAACCAACCAATGTAGACACATACATGTGTACCACCATGATCTTTATTACGAGATCTGGTTTTCTATTCCACCAAGAGAGACTTTACGTTTCGTTAGTGGAGAGGATACATGTCCTTAGTGGAGAGGATGTCTACCACCACACCACCAAACTGACCCCATTAGCGAGTCGGCTCTGCATGAGCCGTTTATCACTGAGTCTTATTACATCCGCCGACCACCACGGTCGGCCTGCCTCCCGCTCTCCGTCGCGCGGCGGAGAAGCGTAGATATACCGAAGTCGTGCGAGAAAGAAGTGTTTCATCTTGTATAATATTTATAAAAATCAATTTAATATTAATAATAGGTTCTAAGTAAAGAAATAAAAAAACGGTGATCACCAATAGACAGTGTTTAATTTTCCGTGGTGCAGTGCCTGGCAGTTTCTATATGTGTTTACCTAATCGTTGTTGCCCTGGTATTTTACGCAAAATTGTGGACGAACGTGGCGGCGTTTCGTTCTTTTCCTCGGCGAACAATTTCTTGGAGAAACATTATGATGGAGGAGAAAGACGAACGGAGTGTCCGTGTTTGGCACAATACTTCCTCCCCACAAGTGTAAACCCTTTGGTTTCGATTACTTGATGTGGGAGTCGGACTTTCTGAAGCGCGACGATGTCCATTTTATATTGTTTCGCGTTTTCTACAACTGTCTGTATCGCGCCTGGTTTATATAACGTTCGAACATTCCATGTGCCGATGCGTATATCCCGCTTTTCCCGTTTTTGCCAACGTCTTCTTTTTGCCAAGTCGATATTTTCTTGAGGATTTGTTCGCTTATGGTACTGTCGGCTTATAGCGTTTGAAATAATAGTGAAGAAGATCGTGTGATACGAACTGACGCTATGACAGCTCGAATCACGAAAAAAATTTTACCTAAGCGTTACACACCAGGCTACTGACCGTGTTTAGAATTTGATTTCCAAACTCGACTATATTCCACTGATGTGAATTATTTTTTATTATTTATCGCTTGGTATACGGTTCTGATGTATCTTTCTTATTCGATTTTTTTCGTTCGTGTTCTTCACTATTTTTGCCTGTGAATTGTGTGTATCTGTTGTGAGAGTTGCCACAGGCTCATCCCACCTACGCCCACAAACTGTGGACAGACCCAATTTCAATCGATTTAACATTACAATTCTCAGCGAGTCATCACAGGACAACAAATAAAGAATCTTGGCTTTGAGTGCACAATTATTTATTTGCATATAAATTCCAATCTGTTTTGAACAACATTCGTTTCAATGGTTTGTAATTGCCCTATACAGCATGCTTAAATAATGCATCCCACCGAAAAGTTATTTTCCACCCCAGCAAATTGTTTCCATGACTTCCTATTTCCCGCCACCTTATCTAACTATAACTTATCATCACATTGTTCAAAACTACATAGTGTTACTTTTGTGGGCCATCAGTTATTTAGGACAAACAAATTTGCCTTTGGTTCAATTCAGAATTACTTTAATTGCTTTACAATTTAATGAGTACGACCCCTGCATTAGTTTTAAAGAATTCACGAGGGATTACATAATTTCTTACTGAAACTTCACCATCTGTTGATGATTATGTGAAGGACGGACTACAAATCATAAAACTGAAAGTTTATTTTCAGTGCTGATAAAATCTGGAAGTTCTAAAGGCATCCGCAGAATATTGTGGTATCGTTATCCGGTTGGCAAGAGTTAACTAGTATTCCTCTGATAGTTTACAGTGACATTTTTAAGTTGCAACTGAAGTTTTCTTCAACTAGTTTTAAACCACAGAGTCGCTGAAAAATCTGTAAAGATACGAGACAGGATTTTTATGACAGTTTTAGCTGAAAGAGGTAGTAATATGATCACGGGTCTCCCGGGGGGTTGTACTAGTAAAGCGAAATTATTTCACACAGTATCAGAGGAGGTTTCAGAAGAGGCCACCCCAATGTTTTCATTGTCCTATATAATGCAGGTTTAATGAATTTTGGAAGTAGATTTAAAAGCATCTGAATCTAAGGGATGGTATTGTTTTGTTGTTTACTAAAGTTCTCACTGCATAAAGAGATACGTACTCTTTGTACTTGGTATAAGAACTGGCCTTTATAAATTTCCTTACTCTATTTATACTTAAAACTTGTTGAGGTTAACAGTAAACGATTTACAAAATATGAATTGTTAGCGATTTTTTGTTCGAAACAACTTTTGCTTTGCTTTTTGACAAAATATGAATTGTTGGCATAAGCAAATCAATGACGCGTATTGAATTCAGTTAAATAACTATTGAAGTTGCTTATTGAGCAGAATTTCGTGTAATTCCCATAAACAAACTCCTGACTGAAAAGTGCTCATGTTGGGTTACGGAACGAATTTTAAATCTAAACTGGGTCTGTGCTTATGTGGGTACCATGGTGATTCGTGTATGCCCGTACCCAACCACCTTGCCTTCTTTGTTGACGTAGCTGAGGATAGGAAGGCCTGACCTTTGTCCTCTGCAGCGTTCACAGCCGTAGATGATTGAAAATAGAGTAATGCAGAGGATGGTACAAATAGCCCGTAAGCACCAGTATTGATGATCCCAGAAGTCCCAGCCGTTGTCATCCAGTTCAGCTGAGAGTCATGTTTTGAGTATGGCAAGACGAGGTTCCTCTTTGGGCTCTTCGCTTGGATCGATTTTGGGAAGGGACATATAGTCTTCGGTTGACACCTTCTTGCTGTCAGTCTCGATTTTCTTGATATCTTCGATGTGAGACATAACATCAAATTGGGTGCTGCAGATTCTGCAACTCCAGATGTAATGGTCGGCTATTCAAGATACCTTCGATACGACCTAATAAGGACTTGAATTCTTCATAGGTTAGGTTATTTATATTAGACATTTTCTTCGTTAGATGTTTCATAGGCTTAACGGCGGCCTACCATAGTCCGCCAAAATTAGGGCGGTAGGGCGGATTGCTCTTCCAAACAATCTCCTGGATTGCTAGTCTGTCCATGCAATTATTGGTGACCTTGCTCCATTCTTGGTTGATCTTCTTTTTAGCTCCAATAAAATTGGTAACAATATCCGAGAGGACCGGGGGTGGCCAGCACCGTCAGGTCGCGACCAGTGTGAAGGCTGCCAGGAACATATCCGTACTTAGATCTGAGCGAATTTCCAACTGAACAGCTTAGGTAACCAAACACACAAAGACCGCCACCTAAACTTTTATGATTTTATCGAACTTTGTTGCGCTGGCTTTAATACAGAAAGGACCGCGCAATTCGACCCCGATTTTGCTAAATACTAGTGCTGGGATGATTCGTTCCATGGATAGATCTCCCATAATCGGCTGGACAGCAAGATTTTCTGCAGATTTCACGTAATGTATGTTCGCCGGACTGATGGCTTTCCGAATTTTGGTAACTCTTGTTATCGATCTTGTTGTTACTGCGTAGACAGCTTAGCGCTACTTCACTCTCTGTGTTTACGATAACCGTGATATTAGGATAGTGGAGCTTGCTTCTGATTTGGTTGAGAAGCTCGGTTAGGAGCACAATTCCTTCTAGCTCCATCTTGGGGCTCGTGCATAGTTTACTTTCTTTGTTTGCTCTTGCTTTAAGTGGCCTCAATCGACCCCTGGATGCTACTAAGCTTCCCCATTTTTAAATCGACTGTAAATCACTGCTGCGTAGCCGTCGCCCGAGGTATCACAAAAAGTCAGCTTCTCTCACTTATGGGATGTGATTGGCGCTCACTGTCTAGATTTGGGTATGATAGGATTGTAGAAGTTCTACGAGTACAAGTTCTAGAAGTTTCCTGAGACAGTTTGAAAACGGTGAAGTCATCATTTTTTAAATATTAAGCCTGTTCTGGTTATAAAACAAAGATAAAGATGCAGCTTAAGTCCAGTAGCAGCCCATTCTCAATGGTTACGACGTTGACGAGGTTGATACACGGTTTTCGATTATTGGTATTATTGTAGTTTGGGGGACGACGACGAGATGATGGAAATTTTTCGAAAGTGATTTTTCTCTATTAATATTTTACGCAACCTTTTTTTATTATTGCACAATAGAATCTCTAATCCTCTAAAGATACAGCGGGGTGGAGACACTAGCATGCACGATTTACAGAGTTGCACAGTATGTCACATTTAACGGTACCACTCTCCCTGCGGGAATGACTTCGGGTTTTCTTTCACGAGGCTGGTTAGCCCGTGGCGGTTCCGCCAAACCCCACTATTACTTACCTGAAGAACCCCCATAACTTCGACCCAATCTTATAAGTTTTGCTAAATGCTTCACGCATCAAATAGATCAAATTTATATAACCTAAAAGTCCCTGTAAAAGAATTCTTACCTTTCATGCATCTCTTCGCATACAAATTCCCTACAAGAATTCTATCCATTATACAGGAGCATAAAACAGAACCTATTCGGTACCTTGCCAGGCAAATTCCAACCTTCCCACACCTGCAGCGCAATCTCCCCACAGCAAAAACATTTCCTTGCCAAGGATAATTAATGCTTTCAATGCATTATCTGGAAATGCCTGCAACGAATTTTCCCTACAAGGGCATTCATACATGTATCAATGCATCTCTGCACTAGCGACCCAGAACCGAATTTCCAATTAGTGTAGATTTTCACACCAGAGTTCGACGCTTGCGTCGCCATAGATGCCATGTACCATTGATACAGATAGTATATACAAACCGTCATTGTATAACCATCTAATCTGCCTTGCAATGACTTGCAACTATCAATACAGCTGCAAGCACCTTTCCCAGAAATGTTCCTTTGTTTGAATTTCCAAACAATCATCGTCTTCGCGCATAGCCGCCGGATTGAATTCAAAGCATAAACAATGCAAATATAGAATCCGTTTCCCACAAACGAATTTCCCTGCATATACAAATGCAAGCAAGGGATTTGTTTCGTCCACCAACCCATTAACACATTTACCAATGTCTATTCGTATATTTACACAAGGGCATCACTAATTTTTTTCGTTTTTAAAACTTTTTTTTGTATTTTCTTTTGATATTCTTAGTTTCTAAATTAGATGCTAGACAAAAAATTTTTAAATTCTAGCTTAATAATCTTATATTATAACTTACTGGTCCTCTAAGCTAAACATTACATAACTATTGTATAATTTGCCTTTCGGCGACAGAACTTTGTTTGTGGCAGTACTTATTATTATTTACATGACAAAGAAAAATTTTGAAAACTTTGTGTCTATTTTTGTTTTTCTTTTTTTTTTTTTGGCACCACTCATCTAAGACTTTTATGATGCCCTCGTCTCATCTTTTCTCTTACCGTCGTCTATTTATTTAGACGCGATGCACTTCATAGACAACGATCTTCTCGATCCCTTTGTCCTTGCCGCCTGCCTGCTTTGTTTTACCATAGCCTTTGCGCAAGTTATGGTTCTTGGTTATGCGTTGGGATAACACTTACACCACCAGAAAAGCAACGACCACTCGTTGAAACAATTAAAACACAGAGTCTTTTTTTTTCTCTCTTTTTATTTTTACTATCGTTATATTTCGCTTTTGCTTTACATCTGATTTCGTTATTTGTTTTATAAGTGCTAGTACACGAAAAGATTTCACCAAGGAAGCGCTTCGCACAGAAGTAATCATAAATGGTAAAACTAACAAAGTTTATTGGGTGTCCAGTATCAAGTTTTAATATATTCGATATAGTCACTTTTCTTATTAACAATTTTCGTTATCTCACTTTGACATTACATTCAATATTTAATATATTCTATGTAGTTAGTTTTCTTATCGTTAACTTTCGTTATCTCACTTCGACATTACATTCAAGTATTAATATATCCTATATAGTTACTTTTCTTATTATCACCTTTCGTTGTCTCACTTCGGCATTATTTTCAATTGTCAATATGGTCCATGTAATCACTTCTCTTAAACTTTAGTTTTTTTTTCACTCCGACATTACATTTCACAAAACCAAAAATCTTCTTGTTTTCTAACCAGTGACCACTTTCTCTCTTTATAACCATCACCAGATTCCTTCCATTACTGACTCCTGTTCACACTTCTAACTATTGACCTCCAATCAGACTCCGCTCTTCCGATCACTTAAATTCGAACCACCACAATCTAATTGACTCTATCATCAACCACCGACTTCTCGATCAACCACAGACTCAACCTTCTTCGCGACCAACCACCGAGTACCTGCTAACTGCCTCTTACCATTTCTCTTCACCTCGGGGTCAACACCTCCGATGACGATCATGCAATTACATTTTCCAGTGACCCAATTTCCGGATTTTAACTTTAATTTGTTTTACTGCGGCGTCAGCCGATATTTCTTCATCGCTTTACGCCACAGTTCAATATTCGTCGCTGCAAATTGACCCAATTAATTATTTTGTGCTTGACTGCAATTAATTGCCTTTCCGTGATTTGTTAATTGCTTTTGCGTTATTGGGCAATCGCTTTTGGGATATGCAATTAATTGCTTTTTTTGTGGTTCATCGATTGCGATGAAATGTGCAATTAATTGCATTATCGTTCTGGGGTTTTTCGTCTGAGTGTGTCAATGATCTCTTGTATGTCATCTTTGGCTATGACGTCATCGACACACTTAACACGCATTAGTAAACAACACAGATCTGAACGATCACACACATACCACCATGACCTCCATCACGAGATCTGGTTTTCTATTCCACCAAGAGAGACTTTACGTTTCTCTGGTGGTAGGCAAAAACGATATCCTTAGTGGTGAGGATATCTACCACCACACCACAAACTCACCCCAAACGAAGGTTGAATCTTTGAGTCTTATTACATCCGCTGACCAGCACGGTCGTGCCGCCCCCGCTCTCCGTCGCGCGGCGAAGAAGCGTAGGTCGTGTCGAGAAAGAAGTGTTTCATCTAGTATAAAAGTTATAAAAATCAATTTAATATTAATACCAAGTTCTAAGTGAAGTATAAAACACTAACATATTTAATAATGGCTGAGAACAAAGTGGTTTTTATAAAGAGAATTATCCTTCACCATTTTAAAGATAATAACGAAAGTGAAATAAACTAAAAATTAATTAAGAACAACTTGTGTTTTAATTGCTATCTGGTGGACGGTGTTTTCCTTAACTCCCGGTTTTGGACAAACGCGGCGGCGTTTCGTCCTTTTGGTTCGGCGTTTTACTTAGTGGAATATTATAATGGAGGAGGAAGATGAACAGAGTGTCCGTGTTAGGCACAATACTTCCTCCCCACAAGCCCTTTAGTTTAGTTTAGTTTAGTTTAGTGGGGCAACCACCCCATTTATGATTACCTACATCTAAAGTACTTTCGATGTCCACCAAATTGTCACCATAACCTTTTTTGGGTGAAGATCGGGCTTCGAGTGTGTTTTGGTTTTTCACCTGTATCCACCACTGCCCAGGTCTTTTACGGTTATCATACAGAATCAACTTTTTATCACGGGTGATTATCCGGTGCAAAAAGGATTCAGTTTGGTTTCTTAATCTAAGTGGGGCGCAGATTTCCAGGCGCCGTCGCTTTTTGGGACCCGTTCAGTTCATGAGGTACCCACCTATCGTGTTTCTTTACTTTTCCTATGAGAGAAAGGTTCGACTTATTGTCGTCGGGGATATTCCCATACCGTGTGCAATATCTCGCACTGATTTCGTTGGGTTTTGAACTGCCGACAGTATGGTAAACAATTTCTAGGAAAAAAAAACTGTACTTGTAACGAACCCTAAAATGCTCACACGTCAAGCACACGTACCACTTTACTTTATAAAAAAAAGAAGAAAATTTAACGTTCTGGGACAGGTGTTCACTCGAGAACTTCTTATTTCCGACCGTGCGTACCTCGGCCATTTCATGTGGTACAAACCCAATTACGGGTAATGAAGCATCGGGTAACGAATTTGACATCCAAGCCAGTCAGGAAGCTTTCGAACGGCGCCATCCAACTGAGCTAAAACCAAAAAACCCACATCAAAGTTAATCAAAACTCAAGGTAATGTTGGCTGTTTTCTTTGGTTATCGCGCTGTTGTGCACTCGGAATTTTGGCCAGAAGGCCAGGCGGTGAATAAAGAATATTACCTAAGCGTTATGAGTAATTTGATAAAGCAAATTTGCCGAAAAAGGCCAGGTTTATTGATAGAAAACTCATAGACTTTGCACCACCATCCCACAAGGCAATCATTCTGAACGAATTTTTGGCGAAAAACTCAAAAAATATCATCGAACAACCACCATATTCACCTGATATGCCTTCGGAAAATTCTTTTGTGTGGGCTCTTTAAGGCGCCTGAAGAACCTCCCATTTGCCTAACCCAACTCCCCTTTCCCCTACCTGCGAATCTCATTATCTACCATAAGCAGCTTACCTCCAGATGAGCAGTCAAGTTTCCCTGCAACAATACTTACCTGGAAGACTTTAGCCGTGGCAAAATTATCTAGAACGATTACCGTTTGCTATTTTGCTATCGCATTGGCATTGTGTGGCATAAATCTTCGTCTTGGTGCCGGCGTTGGCACAGGTTGTACGAAGATTCTCCATCATTGCACTTCCGTAGATTGTTCTCGCAGAACGACGACACCTGAACTGCTCACGGTGGAAAGGAGAAACACAACTCGAGTCATTGAAAGTACCGAGCAACTATCGCCGAGTTGCGTTCACCAAATAAGCAACACAGGATAAATGAAACACGCCGGGTTTTAGTTGTTAATTTCTTTCTTTATTTCTGATCAGCATTAATACGTTTTTCGTTTACTTGCGAAACTTTAATTAAAATAAGTTATTTTTAATTTCGGCTTTAATTGTTCACACGATTCATACTAACACTCGGGGGTAGTAAATTTACTTTTAAGCTGACACACTCAGTGCAGTGCACACTTTCGTGTGCACTCTGCAGTGACGAAGAGATGCTGCGCGCGCAATGGTTGGGATACGACTCAGTGATTCAATCTTCGTTTGGGGTGAGGTTGGTGGTGTGGTGAAAAGGAAATGAAATTTCCTTTGACCAGTGACCAATGGAAGGCGATCTCTGAGACGCGGTGGTGTATGTGTGTGTTTGTACACATCACCGTGTTTATCGATGCATTTAGCCAAGGATAAACTAAACTTGAAACGAGGAAAAAAAAAAACAAAGGGGAAATGACCTACGGCATCTTTCGGTAATGAGGGTCAGCTGTCTAAATAGCAGCCACTCATTAGATGCTAAAAGGGATTGCGATAATTCATAGAATAGAGATCGTATATCGCCTCTCTGCCGACCGGGTTCTTTTGTTTGTATATGTTTATGCTATTGAATCCGTTACGACGACAAAACGTGACGTCGGTGATTGTTTGAAGGTTCAAACAAAGAAAAATAAAGAAAACCATCATGTCCTAAAATCCAATTCGGTTTTCCCATCGTGTAACCGACATAAACATCCGAACATGTCAATGCGCATGGCTGAGGAACATTTTTCCCATATTCGGTATGTCATGCTTACCCTTGCCTTATCGGCAGACCCATCGGCCGATCATCCTGTCGACAATATACAGCATAGCCATCGCTGGCTATCCACAAGCGATCGAGTGTTGTTTAAAGTAAACACACACTCGATCCATCGACCTAGGAGACGTAACATTTCGAGTAGAATCGAAGTGACGCTTCACCACCATGACAAAAGTGTAAACAAACACTGCCTACATGCTCCCCAGATACAGCTGCAGCTACCCTTCCACGGTAATCTTATATTGCACCCATATCCTGAGGTTCGCAACACTTGCGACCAATTCCCTTTCATTGGTTATCAACCGATCATGGAATTTGGGCATGGATATGATCATTGTTTAGACAATCTTACCCATGCCATGCCCTAGGATGACCCACCAGCAAATCAAAGCAAACACACAGTACCCCACTGCGTTTGTTTTGTTTACTAACCGCCGGTCCATGGTTCCCTTGGGTGAGGCGTTTGCTTGCACATCTGCAGGTCAAATCCCTCACCACCATAAATAATTTTCCTCCTAGAGCACCAGAGCCACACGGCTAAAACAAACAAACCCCAAATCTTCGGTCGTTACATAAACACAATGCCTGCAGCCCTTTGTTGCTCGCTCACTTGTTTGATCAGGTGTTGGCGATCATTGTCTGTATTGCAGGCAAAAGGGCCATTGTACGCGTCCCTATGCAGCATTTGAAAAATCCTCCCATTGAACCCTTTCCTCGATCACCATTGGCCGCTGCCATGTTGATCCGTTTCGCTCCTCCCGTATCGATGTGATCCACCACCACCCAATCTGACGGATGTGGATTGCATCGTAGAGTCAAATTTCATATTCCAACGTGCACTATTCGAGTCGCCAGAGGGTTGTCGCCTTATTTTCACTGTCGAGTGCATTAATATGAGTTGTTTAAACCAAGTGCTTTTTTTTCCTTACGTGGCATTGTTTCAACAAGTAATTTCTGTTGTTATTTATTATGTGTAACCCAACATAACTTTATGTCAATCAAGGTGTGTGTTGCGTTGTGCTCCCGAACTGCAACTAACCAAATTAAATGATTCAGTGTTTTGTATCAACGAACTATTTCTTGCCACGGAACTCAATAAAAGAACAAAACTTAACAAAAAGGAACCAAGGTGTTTTTATTTCTCTTTCGCTTGGGACACCGTCGCCGTTGAAGTTAATTCCAGAGGACCGCAGTTGTGAAGTTGTCGGAGTTTAGTGGATCTCGCGCCCATGCCGGTGCTCTAACCAAAACGACCCCGCACTTTCTCTTATCAAGCTTCACCGCTTCGAAGCACCCATTGTAGTCGATACAAGACGTAAAAGAGAATTCGTGGGGAGAACTGAAGTAAATTCCAGAAAATGGACATTATAAATAAACCAATTGTCAGATCAACTTCAAAGGATAGAGGACAGTTATGCCAACTTTCCGGCGAAAAGAATTTCGACTACTTCTTTTAGCGGGCTTTTTAAATGATTAATTCTCGGTACTTTTTTGACAGAATATATGGCTTCCATGACGATAGACAGCTAATAATAGAGATCATAGCAGAATAACACTTGAAATCAAATCCAGTTCGACACAGCCAAAAGTAACTAAACTGATCTCATTTGCAACAGCTCAATCCCAATGCAAGTTGCGCATATCGAACATAGTATAGTGAGCGTGAATTACTGAAGTTATTATATCTGCGAATCATTTTGTTGTCCTAAAAAGCGGAATAGTTAGAAATAATGATGGCCAAGTTTTGGAACTCGTGTTCTTAGTATCCATTGATATTTTAAATCCACTTAATCCGATTTACTTGTTCATGGTTAAGAAAAATAATAACGACCTACTCTACGACTTAGTCTCAACTGCCAATATCCAGATTGAGGTGTACAAGTATCATACACAGGAATCATCAATTTGTGAAAGTAATAAATTACAGACGATTTCTCATTTAGATACACAAAGATCTATCATCGAGCATTACCTCGACCTGATTCCCGATACCATGACTACAAATGTCAACATTTCCATATATTCCTCAATTTGGGTAGGCTTAAAGGCTTCACGTACCTAGGTAGGCACTCAAACAGCTTTCTTGTGGTATGTTTATACAATTACGAGACTCGTAAACAACAAGCTGCATATGCCAATGACTGTTTACTTTGCTAAGACGTCATTTATTAGTCGCGATACGTTTCTTTACTTCCACTCATAGTGGCCGTTTTGAAAATTGGCTAGTTTGGTCGTATACAAAATAGCAACAGCGGGTGGCAAAGGAACAATATAAACACTTCCATATTTAAGTACTACTACTAGTAGATAAAAAGGGACAATTGCTTTTAATGTTATCAACGAATATCAGACATCTGGGTGCTACGAGCTCAGACAAAACTACATGAGCCACCACAGGGCAACTGAAATACTCATCACCGTACACGACTTGGCAAAGGCGCTACAAATATAAATAAAAATCCGTCTGTGACAAAATCTCTCATTGAAATACTTTCGGCTGTACCAGATTTTGATTGAACGAAGAGGACGCAAACAATTTATTCGCTCAAACGCAGGCGAACCCCGCTAACGTTAAATGCGTTCACCTGTAGATGTATCCGAATGTCTAGGCCAATCGCTAAGTAGTATTTACGAGATTCTATGAAGAGAAGAAAAACGTGCTAAATTTCTGTGGCGAATTAGTAGGTGCAAACAGTTAACGTATAAGTAGACCAAATTAAAAAAAGAGATGCGCCATTGAATAAATAAAACCTCCACAGAGGTAGCTGATTTTTAAATTTGGTCGACTGTGTCGATAAAAATAAACGACTAAATATGAACTTTCCAGGTAACGAAAGGTAGAAAAACGACACAGCTATCCGGAACTGCAATCCGTTAAGAAAATTAGGTCAAACGACAAGTCCACTTGCAGTTGTCCTGCTTTTATTTCACTCGAAAATTGAGCAGTGTTTTATTCATTAAGCTTTGTTTGTTTTCCAAGGACACACAAGTCGAATGCCAAGAGTACTGAGCTGGTCTAATATCTTCGCGGATAAAGTGAACAGCTTTATCTACATTAATCAAGGCATTAGTCACTCAGAGCGTAGCTTACCCGATTGCTTTTATTGATAAACAAAAGACATTAGTTCTATATAGCCATTAGTTAATGGAGTCAAGGGAACCCCTCCCGTAGGTTACGGTTGGAACATATGTGACACGTACCCAAAAGTATTGTTAGAAACGCAAAAAAAGATTTCCCTAGATACTTTGCTTAGAATTAGCTTTTTTTATTAGTCTAGTCATATGAATTCTCATTATCTCCAAATTGGGAGATGCGAACGAAATGACTTACGGGACAACTTAAGAGATCGATGATAGTGATAGTAAGGAACTTCATCCAGAACGCGTTGAACCTAAAAGAGCTTAATTGATGCATCGACTAAATTTGTCATTGAAAAATGGACAGATGGTTTGTCGACTAATATATTTGTATATAATGGGTAGGTCATTTAATGGTATTAAAAAAAAAAATTGTTCAATTTTTTTTATATTTCTACATCGAGATGCCACCAAATAACTGTTGCAGTTCTTCTTGCACAATTCCAGGTTGTAGTGCTCCCGAAACGCTCGCGCAGGTGGGGAACTCCACAGCTTTTCCACTCTGTAACGGAACGAATGCAGGGATATGTGGGGGTTCTTTAAGCCATTTCCCGAAAACCACCCATTCCCTTTCACCCGTCTCCCACTTCCCAAGCAAGTCTTTCTACTTACCTGCAAAGGGGCAGCGTAAGCTCCCCTGCAGCATCTCCCACCTGAAAGCAACCTGGCATGCATATTATCGAATGGTTCTGGTTCATAATAATTGAACCATTCAATGGCCCCCTATCGGCTCAGCTTGTCAGCAATTATAATCGACAAATACACGCTGGCCAGCGTATCTGTTGACACAGCTGTAGCCGATATTCTTTCCACAGTTCACAATTGTATATCGCGCCTATACCCTTAGGTCCGCGACAGTTGCGACAATTCCCCGTTATCGGCTATCAACCGATCATGGAATTTGGGCATGGATATGATCATTGTTTAGGCAATCTTATACATGCCATGCCCTATGATGACACACCAACAAATCACAGCAAACACACACTACCTCACTGCGCCTGTTTTGTTTACTAACCGCTGGTTCATGGTTCCCCTGGGTGAGACGGTTGCTTGCACATCTGCAGGTCAGATCCCTTGTCGCGGTTCCGCCAAACCCCACGGTCCACTTACCTGAAAAAACCCCCATAACTACTAACCAACTTCCTTAAGTTCGCTAATGCAACAGCATTAGTACCTGTAAATGCTTCACGCATTATATAGATCCAATCTATAATCTTAAAATCCCTGTGAAGAAAACTTACCTTTTCATGGATCCCTTCGCATACAATTTTCCGTAAGATTTCTGTGGCGGTTCCGCCAGATCCCACGGCTTGTCTTCCTGAAAAAACCCCCATAACCACACCCAGTCTGCATAAGCTTTCGCTAATGCAATTCGCATTAGCATTTTAAATGCTCCACGCATCAAATAGATCCAATTATTATAACCCAAAAGTACCTGCAAGAGAATTCTTACCTTTTCAAGCATTCCTTCGCTTACAAATACCCTGTAAGAGTTCTTACTTCCCTTATCATAAATTATCCTGAAAAGAAAAACCCCGGTTCACATATCATGTAACCATTTCAGCCAGAGATAAATATCATGGCGTCGCCTATTCCTACCTTCATTCATGTATACGATTTATTATTATCATTATTATTTATTGGCCTGTAGGAACCCGGAAGTTCATGACCTCACCGACTCGGCTTCGCCATCCTTCCCTGTCCTGGGCACTCTCCTTCCACGCTTCACCATTCGATCCGATCTCCTCAAGGTCAAACCTAACATTGTCCTCCCATCTCCGTCGCGGCCGTCCTACCGGTCTCTTTCCCGTTGGTCTACCGTCAAGAATTCCATGCACGGTCCTATCGTTCCCCATTCGCGCCACGTGTCCGGCCCATCTTAATCTTCGCGACTTGATTACTCTCACTATTGTAGGTTTGCGATATAGTTCTTCCAATTCGTGGTTATGGAGTCTCCTCCATTGTCCTGCCTCCTCGTCATATTTACCTCCAAAGATGCCTCTCAAAACTTTATTCTCGAATAGACGGAATTTGTTTTCTTCCCGTTTTGGAGAGCCCATGTTTCGCATCCATATAGAACAATTGGCATGATTATGGTTCTATAGACACGGAGCTTTATGTTACGTGATAGCAGTCTGGATTTCAGCAGTTTACTGACTGCGTGCCAACTCGCGTTGCCGGAATGCAGTCTCTTGTTAATTTCCTTCGACATTTCGTTACTGGCCGTCAGTATCGTTCCCAGATATTTAAATTCTTTAACTTTTTCAAAGATCTTACCTCTGACGTTTATATGTGTTCTCTGAGACACACCTGCTCTCGCCGTAATCATGTATTTTGTTTTGTCTTCATTTATTTCTAGGCCCACCTCTTCTGCCGCTTGCATGATGATTTCACAGTTTTTACTAACAGTCTCTAGATTATCGCCCAGAACGGCGATGTCATCCGCATATGCGAGCACTTGTGTGACCCCGTTCAGGGATGATCCGGCCATGTTGTCGTCTTGTACCTTTCTGATGACATACTCGAGCACAAGGTTAAAGAGACACGGTGATAGACCATCTCCCTGCTTTAGTCCGTCCCGGATTTCAAATGGTTCTGAGAGGTGGTTACGTATGTATACGATAAATTTCTTTATGTATACATTGACTGGCGACGTTTTTCTCCCAGCAATAAAATTTCCTGATTCGCACAATGTGCAACCCAAAGCAAATACACATTCCGCGTCCCTTGGCATCAATTGAAATCCAAGCATAAACAATGCAAATAGGTATGCAGTACGTACCCTTACTAGCGATGCCATAAACACCATTTCCCAGTAATCTAGCTAAAACTAATTAGCACATTTCTACATCGCATCGTGGTCTCTTTGTTTAGCTGCTACGCACATGCATCCGACGATTTCGGTTTTATTTGCTTTACCGAAATCGTATCCTAGGAATGCACTTTATGTCTTTCTTTGTACTAGGCACACATACGATCATGACCACGATGAGCGAGTGAGCTCTGAACAAGCAAAAGATCGTTGAGTCATAATTCATCCATCGAAGGAGTCGGTCGGTTTGTCTACCTCTTCGCCGTGCCGTGCATACGGTACGGTACGTTTATCGAGTGATCCTTTATTCTCAGCAGAATTGCAATTTATATTTTAAAGCTGTTTCCTAGTTTCGTATTCATATTCGTTTCTTAAATTAATTTCGACATTATAACTAGTGCACAATTAGCGTTAACTAAAGAAAACAATAAAAACCCTCAACATATAGTATCTATTCCGTGGTTTTATTCGCTGTGCTGTGTTATGAACCCGCTTGCTGGTGAACGGATTTCTTCTAGTGGTCAACAGGATACTTTTGTGAAGACGAGGTAGAAACCTGCGCCCATGTCAGTGCCACGATCTCGTCCCCCACATTTCTTTCTTTTCTTATCTGGTATTGTAAACCAATTCGGTACCAGACAAATTCCTGTGAACAAAAAAATTCGGATTGCATTCAATGTAACCGTCATGACAGGGACCATACAAATTGCGCCGTCTATTTTCCCAGCCGCGTCATGTGTACAACAAATACCTTTTCATACACATTGGCTGGCGACCTTTTTCTCCCAACAATAAAATTCTCTGACTCGCACAATGTGCAAACCAAAGCAAATACGCATTCTGCGTCTCTTGGCATCATTAAATCCTACAGCATAAACAAACGCAAATAGGAATTCAATACGTACCCTTACTAGCGATGCCATAAACACCATTTCCCGGTAACCTAGCTAAAACCAATTAGCACATTTCCACATCGCATCGTTGTCTCTTTGTTTAGCCGCGACGCACATGCATCCGACGATTTCTGTTTTGTTTGCTTTACCGAAATCGTATCCCATGAATGCTCTTTATTCCCTTTCTTTGTTCTAGGTTCGCTTTTCATCCATGAAAGGACCATGCACACATACCACCAGGATCAAGATTAGCGAGTGATCTCTGCACGAGATAATTATCGCGGAGTCTTATTCCATCCTTTGACCACGCTGGTCACAGCACTCCCGCTCTCCACCGGCAGCGGAGATGCGTAATAATATACCCGGAGTCGAGTGTGTACTAATTTCCGACATTTAACTTTTAACCGGCCGAGTTTCAGTGCGTGTTTATTGTAACTACCATATTAAGATAAATATATACCTTTTTTTCCAATAAAATAACATTAATAAGAAATAAAAATTATTCAGTGTTTTAATATTCCAGGCTGCAGTTCCTGGGGGTGTCATCGCTTATATTTACGCCTTGCGGCCAATTTTCGGTGCTAGCATTCGTGGCGGAACTTCGATTAGTGATGGGGAGTGAAGTTAACTTAGTACCCATGCGGTTACATACTTCCTCCCCACACCCTCACCACCATACCCATGCACCAGCACATTAACCTAACCATATAGCCACCGTCGCTGAGGTTTCTGTTGACTTAAAGTCCATGAATAATTTACCTCCTTGTGCTCCAAAGCCATACGGCTAAAGCAAACATAACCCAAATCTCCGGTTGAACCAGCATCACCAGTATGTATCGCCTACAACGGCATTTCCCTTGAACTCATAGATAAATACCATGACGATTCCATGCAACATCGGCAGACCACGAAGGTCGTCATTTGACCCTTGAAATAGCGTTTTTGTTTACTTTGAAGCAAAAACCTATTTCGTTCTCAGGCGTGGATGATCGATGATTTATGACCACATTGCCTGCAGCCTCTGATGCTCGTACATTTGTTTGATCAGGTGTCGGCCGATCGTTGTCTGTATTGCAGGCAAAAGGGGCATTGTACGCGTCCCTATGCAGCATTTGGGAAATACTCCTATTGAACCCTTTCCCTGATCACCATTGGCCGCTGCCAAGTTGATCCGGTTCGCTCCTCCCACATCGATGTGATCCACCACCGTTGAATCTGACGGATGTGGATTGCATCGAGGAGTCGGATTTCAACCCCCGAAGGCAGCACACGGGTCGAGTATTCACCGCACCCGAGTTGTCATACGCGAGGCCAGTTAATATTAAATTTCGATTCAAAGTTAACGCTTATATCGAAAACAATTCGGTTACATCCCAGTGAATGTTAAGTGGTTATCTTATTGAGACGAACGTTTAAACGTTTGCTCAAAAACAGCATTGGATTAGACTGTAGTGATCATTAAATTGCCGACTAATATAGTAATACATCAAAGGAACAATTAAAAAAATAATAAAAGAACATTCAACAGAACAACAACATCTGTGTTTTCATTTGACATTCTTCTGTAGTGCAGAGTCTCCAGGAACTCGAGTGCGGAGGTCGGTATTCGTTGACTCAATTTTCATTGATAATTTCCTGTGAACAATCCGTGGTGTTTTTGCTCAACCTGCGTCCGTGCCGACACCCCTAGAAAAACCAACCCACAGATATTCGCGGCGTCCAGTGATGAACCCCAAATTGATGCGGTCGGATTGTCTTATGGAGCGCATATAAACCAAATTGCGCGGAACAATACCACGAATCTCCGAAGAACAGTACGCGTCATAATATCTGTAAAACAGACAGCGCCCAGCTACGCGTCTTCGATGTGATAGCGACTGTAGTCCCGACGTCAGCGTCGTGTCCCCGATCAGGCGGATCGCTCGTCTCTGTATGCTCTCAAGTAGGTGGAGTGTATGCTTAAGAACAGAGATCCCACCATGACAGCAATATTCGAGCACGGGTCTGATTTGTGATTTATACAGAAGAAAAGGTTGGGCAGGAATAAAATATTTCTTGGCTCTAAGAAGATATCTCAGTTTTCCTGAGGTGGATCTTGCGATGTTCGACACGTGCTTATGCCACGATACATTCCCATAGGCCGTGACTTCATATATTCCCACAGATCGTGTCTTCATGATACATTCCCACAGACCGTGACACCGAGCAATTTTATGCCTTACCCAAATTCGAAGTCCTGGCCGTTCATCATCAGCCGTAGAACCCATGATCCACTTTTCCTTGTGAATATTGTATATTCTGTCTTCGTTGCATTGAAGTCGAAGAGATTGACTTTTCCCCACTGCAGGATCCAAATCCTGTGGGGTAGGAAGTCGTGGTGCCGGCGTAGTTGGGCGTGTGTTGCCTATGGTGCCGCTTGGTTGGGCCATGGTGGCATGGGGGACGTCGGGAGTCCCTAGAAGAAAAGATTATAGCGTTTCGGACTGATAGTGAAGAACGTGCGATTCGAACTGACGCTATGGCAGTTAGAATCACCAAAAATTGAACCAATGCTTAACACATCAGTCTACTGGCCGTGTTTGGTATTCGATTTTTAAACGCAAGTATATTCCACTAATGTGAATTGTTATTTTTATCGCTATGGTATACGATTATGCATTATCTTATTCGATTTTCGTTCGGCGTTCTTCACTATTTGCTTGTTTATTGTGTGTGTATCTGTTAGAGATGTCACAAGATCCTTACGTCAGAGCAGGGGGGGTGGGGCCGGGCATCCTAACAATTGATTACTACGCGGAGTAGCTATTATTATGTGAAAAGCCGGCATTGTGGGAATTATAGAGAGTCGTAAAGAAAGTAGGGTGTGAGATGAAACCGGGCGTCCTACTAATTGTTTGCTGCGCGTAGTAGCTAATGTGTAGTGAGAAGCTGGAATTGAAGGGGTTTACGATAGACGAAGGGAGTCGGGTGTGTATAAACGGAGTCGGAAGATTTGAATGTAGTCGCATGAAGTTGGGTGTCAGTGAATGGAGTCGTGTAGCGTCGACGGGATTGGAAAGGTCTGTGAAAAGTGTCGCGAGAGGACGCGAGGAGTCGAGTGGGGTTAATAGCGGTGTGAATATAGTTGGTTGAAAATCAGTCGAAAGGAAGTTGAGAGAAGTTGCGAGGATCAATGGTAAACGGATCCAGGAATATGTAGGACAAAGGGAATTTATGATCTGAGAGTTCAACTGAGTAAACAAGTTGCAACTCATTAGATGGTAGATGCATTTGGGATACTTGAATGGTTTGAATTGTTTGCCGTATTCGCCAGAATGCCTGCTGAAGGACAGCGTTCTTTTGTTTGTACATGGTACATGCTAGGGAATTAGTTTCAGCGTCTATTGCGCTAATTGTATGCAGCTGCGTTAGACTGTTTATCGTTGGGTAAAAGGGTCGTCAGCCAATGTGTATGTAGGTAAATTTATTGTACATATATTGCGGCTGAGAATAGCCAACTCAAGGTTAAGATTCCCTGATTATGCGGTTGCATTATATGTGAAACGATGAGTTTTCTTTCAGGGAATTTATGATAATTTTGGGGAGAATTCTTATAGGGAATTTTTAATTCGAATTAATGAATGATGGTAAGAATTCATTTCCAGAAGCTTTTAGCTAAATACATTTGGTCATGTGTTGTGTGAAGCATTTACAGGTGCTTAATGCGATTACATTAGCAGAAAGTTATGATGGCTGGGTTGTAGTTATGGGGGTTCTTCGTGTAAGTATACAGTGGTGTTTGGCGGAACCGCCACAATCCCGATACAGAGACTCGATCTGGCCACATCTCAGATGGTACGACGTTGATGCACTAATCGGGCGGTCACTCGAAAAAGAGGAAACCAGTATACTATCATCTGCAAAAATGAACACTTTGTTATCCGTTGACTCCAAACGAATCATTCATGTGAAGCAAAAACAAGGTTGAAGCCAAAATAGAACCTTGAGGCATACCGAAATTAACAAGACCCAGAGCCGACAACAAGCTGGACAGATTGATTTTCGAGGAAGCTCTTCGTCCAGTCGCAAAGTTGCTGGGAAAGTCCGTATGAACGAAGCTTGCTCAGTAATTCTCCGTGTCATACGTGGTCAAGAGCCTTGGAGATATCATAAGCAACCGCCCTTGACCCGCCATGCTCCTCAATCGCAGATGTTAATACAACAGTTATAAGGGTCAAAAGGTCTCACATGGACTGCCCGCCACGGAATTCGTATTGATCATCATTCAGAAGTCCGTTGCACTCTAAACACTTAATTAACTCGGCATTGATGACCTTTTCCATCACCTTAACATAACGTAACATAGACGGTAATGGCATGGGCCTGAAATTTTGTGGGAGACACCCCCCCCCCCCCCCCCCCCCCACACCCTCCTATGTGATTAACTGAACTCGAGCTATTTTCCAGCAGATAGGAACTTTCCGCCGTCGATAAGATAAGTGGAAGAGTCTGCGAAGAACGGGAGACAGTTCTGGAGCACAGTTCTTAAGGAGTACTGTTGGTATTCCGTCCCGGCCAGTTGCCTTCTTACAATTCAGTCCAAGTAGAATGCGTTGAATAGTACGTGGGCGGAACCTCACATCCCATATCGAAGACCGTACCGGCGCGGTAGCAAGTGGCTCCAAAAGACCGGTATCGAGGTTTGAATTCCCGAACACATTAGCTTTATCTTTTGAATTTGTGACTAGTATCCTACTGTCCGTCACTAACGGGGAAAAGTAGGAGGAAACGAAGTTATTGCTGACAAACCTTCCCATTGACAGAAGGGACTCGAACCAATTGGGCAGCACTCAAAGAGTTTACTGATCGCTCTGTCGTTGTGACCCTTCTTCTCGGTATCAATTGCCTGGTTGCACGTGTTTCTGATTTTAACAAAATTTATTCTTCAGTGGGATTGGAGTGCCATTGCTTAAACGTTTATTTTTTTATTTTTTTATTTTTTTTTGTGTTGTAATCTGCTCGCGTTTTTTATCAAACCAAGGCTTGTCAGATGAATTTCCTTTGATAGATTGGGGGATGTAAATCTCCACCCCGAAAAGTATAATCTCCGTAGCCGCACATGCGCTAACATCGGAGTCTCCAAACCACACCTCGGATCACGGAAAGGATGGGAAGAAATATCGCAAATTGTCCCAGTTAGCAGCCACATACCATATTCATATTATCGTACAAAAGTCCCATTCTTTATACTTGTTTCTTAAATATTATTTCTCTCAGATATTGACCATAACTGCGTCTAGCATGATCCACTCTGAGCTTCCAATTACCGATGAGACGTTCAGATTATGCACATCGACTAGTATTTAGCGAATGTCGTGAGTAGTGTTAGCTTCCAATTTCTTTGAATTTTATGTAGCCCGAAAGGAAATAGTCGAGAGGTGTGGGTTACACATCATCTAAACGGCCCATTCAAAGTCCTAAAGTGCGAAATTAACTGTTCACCGACTTGCTGTCGTAAAAATACTACTGTCGCACAGTTGTGTGGAAAGTTTCGCCGTATTGTTGGAACAATATATCGTCAAGATCGGGGGCTTCAACCTCAGGCATGAAATAGTCCGTTATCATGGAGCGAAAAATAGGTACCATGGGCTGTTATGTTTTGCCCGGGCTCACTTTTTAAGAACTATGGACCGATGATTCCACAAGCTCTCCAGTCGAAGTAAAGTTTTTGTGGTTATTGACGTGGTAGTTAAGCCAGAATTGAACCTTATTGCTGAAAAAAATTTTGTCAAAAACAATGGATCTTTTTCAAGTTATATATATATATATATATATATATATATATATATATATATATATATATATGTGTATATGTAGGTTGTAACACACGAAAATAGTCGCATCGAGAGGGGTCCAGAGATGCGCATTGCGTCGGGAGATGCACCGTGAATTGGTGAGATCTGTGGAGGTTTAAGTATGTGTGTCGGGAAGGACACGGGTTCATCGATATTCCCACCTAATTGTTCTACCGAGAGCGAAAGGCACCGAGTTCACCCGCAGGCTTTAGAAACGTAAAAAAAGTCAAGCACTGGTATGTTGTTTATTTATTTATTGTGTGTATTAGCTTTACAAAATCCATTTGCGTAAATTCCTCGCACTCGGAATAAATTTTAATCCAATCAAGTTTGTGAATTTTAAGTAATTAGTAATTCAAAACTAAAATGTCACAGTCTCACATAATCGTTAGCGTAGTTAATCAAACACCTAGCCGTTTAAATATTGCGTACACACATCGCGCGTAGGAATTCTGAACCGGGTGACATGGGAACAGCACAACCATTTGAATTAATAACGCCGGTAAATAGTGTAAAGACTGCACTCGTACACGTATCTTAAATTTACGCCCGTCAATTTGCGATAGCGATTCGTTGAGCTCACGACTCGACTACTCAGGGATGCGCACTGGAGGGTATGATGGGACGTCTGTCCTCTGGGGTGGTTATTACTCGACTGGTTAATTACTGGCGAGGAAAAGTTCGTCGCGTCGTGGCAGTGGAGTCATAGCTCGAATCGGCTCGCTGCCATTTACTAGGAACTTCGAGAAGAGTTGCTATGCCTGTATAGGGGATTAGTTCCGGGGAATCCTCGCCGTTAAAGCTGAGTTGGATTCGTTGGTTGTGTGTACCGGGAAATTAGTTTGGGCGGCATAGCCAAGTATGATCAAGGGTCTTGATCGTTGTGATGGTCGTTTCGCGGAAAATTAGGGAAAATCGAAGACCATAGGAGAATGAGAGAACAGAGACACATACTACTATAAACCCGGGGTGGGTTTAATTGTGTGTGCATGAATCAATGCAGCTCTGAAGTAGCCCACTGACCCGATTTGGTGAATGTGGGGACCTCAGCGCGCACTGACCTGTAGGGAGATAGAATTATGGAGGAGAGGAAATGTGGCCAGTGCTATTCACCTACGAAAAGAGATCATTGATCCCAAGCGAATGGATGATCTGGGAAAAGCCGAAGTGACGCTAAATTGGGTAGGGTAATTTATCGTGAGAACTAATTAAAATGTTGATAAATTCCCCAGCGGTTGCATGATTATGCAACAGTGTCGTTTGATTCGACTTGTTGTTGCTAACCGACATGATGTGATTTCCGGTGGAAATCGGTTGGGTTTTAAGTTGGATGCCGGCGTACGGTGCTGGTTCACTAAATAAACCACCGTTCGTACAAAATAAAACACAAGTTATTGATACCGAGCGGACACGGAAGCCAGGAAATCAAATGCGTAGAAATGAAACTCACTATATCAGTAGGCGACAATTGATCTTTTATTTGTGGTACTTTAGATTGTTAGGTTACACGGGTGTCCTTATTGTTACTTAACTCAGCGCAGGTAGTAGCGCTTGCACATTAATTCGAACTTAAAAACTGCGAGAATTCATTTAATCAGAGGTTTGTACATTAATTGGAACTTAAAAACTGAGAGAGTTCATTTAATCACATTCGTACACTAATGGCAACTTAAAAGCTCGACTCCACTACTCGACCTTTGAATTTTACTACTTGAACGCAACGACTGTGGCACGTGTGCGTGATTCGGCGATTCAAATCTGACTCCTGGTGTAATGCATTGTAGGCATTATAGAGATACGCGATAGCGAAGATCGCCGAAGGGAGAAATAGGTTTCTGTGTCTTAAATAACAGAAACGCTATTTCGAGGGCCATAAATCTTTGATGACCTGCGCCTGAGAACGAAATAGGTTTTTGCTTTAAGATACACAAAAACGCTATTTCAAGGATCACGATGATATGCACATCGTATTTACTCAGGCGTTCATGATAATGCCGTTGTAGGCTAAACATTCTGGTGACGATAGGTCAGCCGAAAATTTGGGTCTGGTTTACAAGACGGTGCCGGTACATGAGTATAATGGCGAGGAATTAGCTTTGCAGATGTGCAAGCGTACATCTCGCCCAGGGTGGCCATGGACCAGCGGTCAGTTAATAGGATAAACACAGTGATGCTACTGTGTGTTTGTTTATTTAACAGGCCAGAGCATCGTTAGTCATGATCTAGGGTATGATTGTCTAACGTCAATCATATCAGTGCCCAAATCCCATGATCGGTAGATAACCGATAAAGGAAATTGGTCGCAACTGTGGTGAACCTTGGGATTGGCGCAATATTCACTCATGAACCGTAGCAAGAATACCGGCTACAGATGTGTCAACAATTACGCTGGCCAGCGAATATTTATCTTTTATAATTGCTGACAAGCCGAGCCGATTGTCTGGCACGGTTCATGTAATATGAATGAAATAACTTGATTGATGTGCATGCCTGCTGGGGTTTTACTTTCAGGTGAAAGTTATTTGAAAGAAAGCATACACTGCTCGAATGCAGGTAAGTATAGTGGTTTATGGCGTGAGGGAAAGGTAGGTTGTTTTAAAGAAATGGATGGTTCTTTAGGAAGGTTTTAAAGAACTGCCACAAATATCATGGGCTAACAAAACGGAGTTGCCGTATGGCAAAAAGGTAGCTGATTTCAATTGTGCATTATCTGCATAGAAGAATGAATTCAGCTATGCGTCCAAATGGGAAATATGATATTCCAGGTGAATAGCATGAACGGTGGGCTAGGGGTTGACGTGATGTGCTGTTAGCGGTCGAAATAAGGCGGAAATTGTGGTTGAAATTGTGAGTTGGTTCTCCATGTAATATAGAGAACCCCCACAGATCTTCATTCAATATAGAGTAAAGAGTGCTAAACTAAAGTAAAATATGCGGTTTGATTGATGGTTTAATGTCCTGGGAGATTAGTAGCTCTAAAGCAGATTTAAGAGTGCAAAGACTGCAATTATCACAGTTGGAAATGAGACTTTATTTGTAAGAATGATATTTGTAAAACAGAAGTTAACATTTAGTCTTAAGTTAAATCTTGAATTAAATTGTGTTGACGACAGGTTCAGCGGCGAAAGGAGAGATAGAGAAGGTCTTTTTTTTTCAAAACTGTACTTATTAACCATAATTAGAATTCGTACATTTAAGTAATACAGTGACTTAAAATTAATTTTGTAACAATTGCTTACATGTAATTATTATAATAATATATACATTTTCCAAACAATATTTTATGAGATATAAGATAGATCCGTTTTTATAAATTTAGTGGTATTATCTTCCTGGAAAAGGTCAGAAAACCAGGAATTTGTTTTTTCAACTTTACTTAGTCTAAACTTAATCCTAATTATATAAATAACCTAATTTAGCCTGATTACACTATGATTTTCATAAAGCCATAAAACAAAGTTTTATAATTAATGCGATATATGTTATGAATTAAATGATGTGGAATGAGGTCAGTTATGGGTTAGAGGTAGAGTATTTCTCTCCGGTTGTTCTTTGGAAAAGCGTAGGATGTTGGAAAATGGTTGGACGTTACAGTATTTGAACTGGTTGGGGGTAACTTCGGTGTTGTGGTATATGATCTCATTTGAATCATTTACCAGTCTGCCTGAGGCGAGAGAGAAAGTCATCGGTGCCACTGTTTATATATGCCCTGCTTGTTGACCTAAGCGCCACCTGTCCGGCGCTAAAACTACTAAGGTTGTTACCGGAACACTCTGTAAGCGTTCCCTTTCCAACAATCACATTTACAACACAAAGATTTCGCACCACCGGAAATTGAGATAAGAAATATTATATCACACTTTGCCATGGTGTTTGTGTAGAAGATGGTAAACCTAATCTCCTCATATAATCCCATGTTTATGGTTGATGGATATCCAATTAGAAAGTGAATCTATTTCACGCGAAGTTTCATACAAACTCCACCTCAAGACATCGAGGACAGGTAGCACAACAAGCCAAAGTCGCATCTTGAAGTTGAATATTAATATATTATTAATCGTAAATCCACAGCTTGGATGGCGTTTCCCCAATTCTTTTGAAGAGATGTTCCTCTTCACTAGCCACAAATCTGCGAGCGCTCTTTCATCTGTTCTATTCATCTAATAATGTCCCAAATATGTGAAAGACAACGAATAGTTAATCAATTCACGTAAAACGCGATCCATTATCTTCCTCGTCCTATAAGCACGCCATAAACTTCTGTTGTCAGGAAAGCATTGCATTCATTGATTAACATTCATCTCTCGAAATATTTAGGATTAATCGATCCCCTTGATGAGTGCGAATGTGAGTTCCGTGGCAGTGACGACTCTTGCTATTGTGACACTTGATCACAATTACTAAGTGGTAAGTGGGATTCCATCGTCCAGCCACTTCGCTGAACCCACAGGAGATATGATGTACCATACCGGAAACTCCCTCGATGAAAACAATGTTGTCGGACTGAATATCTCAAAAGCTTTCGGAAGGCACTTTTACCTAATCCAGTAGTCGAAATTGCAACACATACAATTGACCAACCATTGATTTCATTGATAACAAGCTATTTTTCAGGTCATCCAATCCAAGTAGTGTCAACTTCGCATCTTATCAAATTAATACTGGTATTCACCAGAGCTCCATGATATTACCTATTATAATCCTTATTTTTATAAAAAGCATCGCATGTAAACATCTAGGCATCACATTTGGATATATGCAATTTTTTGCATGAAATTATATTATAACTCATATATGTACATACATTTGCTAAAAAATTAATATTTTTTTATTTGCACAAAGTTATTGTCTTTTGAATTCATGTGAGGTAGAAGACCTATACCCACTACTAAAGCACCTAAAATAAGCATTATTGTTACCTTAATGGTCATTGTTACAACATTCGGCATCCTCCTGCTGGCGCCGATCAGTGCACTACCGAATTATGTACATAAGATGTAATCTTACTTAAATGGTCCGAACACGATTAAGTTGTTCTTTTAGCAGTTGCTAAGGGAGCCATCTTCCTCTTTGTTCTGATCCTTAAGTAATTAAAAAAAATTAATTTGCATGTTTCAGATGCCGGCGAATCTAATCCAACAAGCGTAACGAATTGTATTTAAAGTATCATGAAATTTATTCCAGCAAGTACAAATTTATTAACACAAGAACTAGGCATTTAAGCTGCTCAACGTTCATAAAACTATGAAATTATCCTTCCTTCTCAAGGCCTAATGGGTTTGTGTTTTAAGAGTAAAATTCAAACAAAAATAGTTCGTGTTAAAACTCCTAGTTGTTCAAGAAGAAGGAGAAGGAGGAACAACACGATTTCTTCATATAAAAACCAACGTGCCAAGTTCTGATTTATGAAGTGGCTGTGGAAAAGGAAGTCAAAGGAAAACTGAAGTTGTAATTGTGGCACTTTCCTCCACGGAACGTTCAAAGTAAACGACAATTTTTATGAAACTAAATATGAAGGCATATTAGTGATGTCGAAAGTTTCGCTACTACAGCACTCCAACAGGACATCAATTATCGTGTAAAAAATTAAAAATGTTATTGTTCCGTAATTGCCATTGTTTTATTTATTTATTTTCCTAAGGAACTGAAAATCAACTTGAGATCCTTTCAAAGTGCGTTGGGCGTCAAATTGTAGGAAAAGAAAACCACGAACTCAACGGCAGGATATGTACGGCGTGCACAATCAAAACACAAACGTATTTAAAAAAACAGCAATGAACGTGAACGTGTTCGGTATTAAAAATTTAAGGTTTTTCCCCGAAATTCTCATCGTACATGTTGACCCGAATGGAAGACATGAGTTCAAGAAATGTTATTTGGTACGCGACATTATTTATAATTATTCGAATGAATAATACAAAAATCCTGTAGAGTGGAAGCAGTCGCATAATCATTTCAATCGATTCTTCCGTCGATGAACAAAGTAGTAACATTAGCGATAACAGTGGAGGGTGTGGGCGTTTGGTAATAGATTTCGAGACATTTGCCCTTTTTATACGAAGGAAATAAGTAAACTTTTTGTTTTTTAAGGAAAGAAAGAATTCGGCATGATGTTAACAAGAATTCTTGTTGCCTAGGGTTTCCGAGGATATGGTGTTACACTTTGCTTTGATCATAAAATTATTGGACAAATCTCCAAAGACACGGCGAATATTTCATCTATAAAAGCAGAATACACAATGGAAGAGTAAAAGTTTCGCAAGTAATTAGAAAATGGGATTAGGACGTTGTCAGGTTCCTACCCTAATATTTTGGCGACTAAGTAGAAAACTTTATGTCTCCAGGACTCATGAGATTACATAATCCATCGTCGCTCGCAATTTGTATATTAGACACTTTGTTGAATTTCTGAGAAGCAGAAGATTAATTGTTGCAAATGTGTTGTTGTATCATGTGTTGTGCATGTGTGATAAGATAATTCATTTGGATTTATTTGTTTTATTCACTATTTTAAAACAATAGGGTAGAAACTAGGCGTATTCATTCAGTGAGAATGCTAGAGTAAGTGTAGACTTGCTGCTATCACATCTCAAAGGCAGATGTGTTCGACATATTGTTATTTGTCTTCCTCATTTAAGTACGTTACAAGTAATGAGTATCATCATCAGGGTATATTTCAGACCTCATTCGACAATTCGATTACACATTCCTTTTAGCCAAACAATCTCCATATGACGTTCTTAATCCGACGACACAAACGAATTTCTACCTTTATTGGGTTGTACCACATCAAATGTCCGATTTTATAGTAAAAATTTAAAAGCCAACATTATTTTTTCGTAAATTTTTATTCAATCAAAATAGGCGCGTGACCGACCTCTGTCTGTTTTACAGATATTATCACGGGTGCTGTTCTTCGGAGATTCTTGGCATTGTTCCACACAATTCGGTTTATATGCGCTCCACAAGACAATCCGACGGATCGCACACGTTTGTGGTCCATCTCCCGACGGCGCGAACATCCCTGTATCAGAACTCGTTCCGTTACAGAGCTGGGAAGCTGTGGAACTCCCTTCCCACGCGAGTATTCCCGGAGTGTTACAACCTGCAACTGTTCAAAAAGAACTGCAACAGTTATTTGATGGCCTCTCGGGGCGCCCACTCGACGCTATAGGTTCGCCTCTCCCGAGAGAAGTCTAATAAAAAAGAAAAAAAAAAAAATTCCGTTGGCATCTATGACATTCCTCCAACGTGATACAAGGTCAAATATTCCTTTTTAGTAGAAGTGCTGACTTTTTGAGGCAATGAAATCTTCAAAGGCTTTCATGACCTCTGCTCGGCTGCGGAAGACCTTCTGCCGGCAAAATGAATCCAGATTACGGAAAAGATGGTAGTCCGTTGGGGAAATGTCCGAAGAGTACGGTGGATATGGAAGAATTCCAAATCCCAGGTGTTTTACGGTTATCATACAGAATCCACTTTTCATCACAGGTGACTATCCGGTGCAGAAACGGTTCAGTTTAGTTTCTTAATCTAAGCGATGCGCAGATTTTCAGGCTTTTTGGGACCCGTTCAGTTCACTTATCGTGTTTCTTTATCTTCCCTATGAGAGAAAGGTGTCGACTTATTGTCGTTGAGGATACTCCCATGCTTTGTGCAATATCACACCCCGATTCCGTTGTGCTCTTAAAACATCGTCGTCAACTAACGTCTCCGGCTTCCCACGTGGTTCATTTTCGATGCTGAAATCTTCCGAACGGAACTTTCCAATCCAACGTCGTATAGTGCATTTGTTTACCGCTACATCCCAAAATGTGTGATTAATGTTTTTCATTGCCAATGACGCATTATTTCCCATTTTAAATTTCGTTCGAATTTGAACTGTCAATAGTGTTATGATCCGGGACGCCGTGCTTCCTCTATCGAGGGAAGAGCGTGGACCTTTTATTTTTCCTTACCAGTGTTACGAGTCCGGCGCCGTTCTTCCTCGGATGGGGGAAGAGCGGGGACCTTTTATTTTTCCATTATATAATTTTTCAACTTATTACTTCTTAATTCTCAATCCTTAATTTCTTTTCTTTCAACTCAAAACTTCTTAATTCTCAATACTTATTACACTTAAACTGAAACTTGACTGTTAACTGTAATCTCCAAAAACTTACAATTCAATTGCTAACTCAATACTAACTAAAACCGATCTTACAATTAAAATTTCTCTCTTCTTATGCTACTTATTGTTCAATTGGTTGTAAATTATAATTTGAACAAATAAAAATTTTATCAAAGTATTCCCTTAGTCTCTGTGACTTTTAAATTTTGAATAAACTTTGAACGAAAATCAAAGTGCCTATGTTTTGAATGAAAAACGGTGCATGTCATGAAAAGGGGCATGATATTAAATGTGCTGTAACTGGCTTGATATAGAATATTGCGAATGTTTATGTATGGTATGTATTAAGTGAGAATGTAAGATATGTAAAGAGGAAGTTTTAAGGATGTGTTAGATAAGTAATGAAATTAGATAAGTAATGTGATTCAGTGTTAAAGCTAATAAGGGTAGTATTCTGGAATACTACATCCCACCCTTCTTCGAGAAAGAAAATTATCCTTGAAGAGAATAATTTTCTTGTAACTATAGATTAGATTAAGATTAATTAAAGGCTTGGATTTTCGTTCAAATACAATGGTTTGCAAAATTAATCTTCCATCAAAGGTTACAATATTTAAATTTCAAAAAGTTCTCAACACTATTGTCTCTTTACATCATATATTAACTAAATTTAAATATTTCTCCTTGGAACCTCTTCTTTTTCTATCCAAAAATTTTAATACTTATTATATTAATTATATAATATTAATATGTTTCAAAATTCTGTTTTCCGTTCGAATATATATATTAACTCAAAAATTTCTAATATATATATTAACTCTGAAATTTTCTTTCTTTCCTCCCCCCCTTTAACTTTTTTTTTTTTTCTTTTCATTTCCGTCATTTCCTACAATTGTTTGATTATTTCATATATATTGAATAAAAAAACAGGGGCCATTTGTTATGTGTGTATCTTTTCTTTAAATTTATGGAAAATTTTCCAAAACCGTTTTGGGCCTATTACTACGATGATTGAGTAAAAGTGAATATTGCCAAAAGTTTTCTTAATAAATGATCCCAAGTATCTTACATGATGGTGTAACTTTCTATTTTTTTGTATATTGTATTTGAATAAATGTTTATTGGTGTATTTATATATTTTTTGTAATGTGTTTATATAATTTTTCTTTCCAATACTTATTTTAGTTGGATTATTATTTTCAATTTTCATTATTTCGAGTTTGAGTAAGTGTTTGTGTTCATTTTCGTTGTTTAAAATATTTACTGTTTTCGGCTTAATGTCGTCATTTTCCATAGCGTAGAGTGATTGCGAAAGTGAATTGAGAGTCCACGACGACTTTTTAATATCCACACATGAGAGCTTGTTCCTCGGACGCTTTCTACACTACACCAGTGGCTCTTTCTGCCCATTCGCGCCCTTTTATACCAATCCTCCATTCCTGATCGCACACTCATCCTTACTTTCTCATTTCCCCGCCCACCAAATGCGAATAAACTCTTTCGAATCCACTCAGCAGTCAATGAACTCGGGGAGAATGGAAAAATTGCAAAGGAGAGCAGCTTGGTTTAGGGGTTGATTTGGTTTCGCCTGCAACGAAAAGCGAAATCAAAAGGCTAACCGCGTGATCTCGTTTAGTAGCTTGGCAAATTCTCGGAATGCAGAACTACGAAGTCCATTTCAAGAATGGGAAATGGAGTGGGTTCAAAAGTAAACTCATGTACACTTTTTATCGGATGGAAATTACTCCCAAGTGAATAGCGTGTACTTTATATATCTTAAAGGAGAACATTGGCTTGGGATAAATTTTTACATTGGTATGTGCAAAAGGTATTTGAGGATGGACTAAATTGTTTCGCTATGTAGAAACAGCGTCGTATACCCGTGATTTGCTGTTGTTAAACAGCATGCTGGATTTTGATGATTTCAGGTAGGGAAAGGGGTATTTGCGATCTAGGAAATCGGTTTTTTTATACAAAAAAGACGCGAGTCAGCTGAATGATTCGTTGGCGCAGTGGCGGGGGGGGGGGGGGGTTAATATGTAAGAATAATCACTCATTTCCACACCACTTCTTCATATGACGACTTTTCCCTCACCCGGCTGGTGACGTACTTAAACTGGGTAAATGTTCCGTTGTCTTACACGATATTAACCCTAATATTTCCATAAGCCACAAAAATACCCCTAATGTTAATCGCCCAACCCGCCTTACTTTAATTCGATAAAATCTCTACCCAATATATCTCAACAGGGCATTTTACCCCGTCGTGGCCAGTCCTCCAAATCCCTTATTATCACCGATCTTATTCAGCTCCCAAAATCTTGGAACCGACCAATGGTTACCTCTAATCCTGGCAAGACTTTTAGTTTTTAGAAAATGGTTTTCAGCCCACCCATGTGCAAAGGGGGTACTCATGGTTTTTCTTCCCTATGCTCGTAGGTTGGTTTTAGTATGGTAACACTGTTAGCGACGCATCATTGTATCTCCAGAAAGACGCCGCTTCGATACATCGCCCAAATTGTTAGGAAGATGCAACACGAAATAAGCATGTCAATTCCTGTGAAGACGCTTCGCAGCTGTACCCATGACATCGGTGCCAGCAACTACAAAAGGCGAAGGAAATTGTATAGTGCTTGAGTCCACAGCGCAGATTATCGGACGCCAAAGACTGATAACCTGCGTTTACTACCGAGCCCAAGACCTACCGGACTTGTATGATTGCCCTCCCACCATCCCCCCGTCGAAGTAGTTAGAGAACATTCGAACTAACCCTGTCCATACTCTCCTTAGATACTTCCCCTCTTCTTTCTCAGATATCTTGAGACCGAACCCAACATCCTTACGAATGTGGATGATTCTGGCTGTCGCAAAATGACCAGAAGCCAGAGACAAGATGAAGGAAACATTTGTTCTTGTCTAATTTAAATCGGCTTCCCCCACTCCTTTGTTTTTTTTGTGCGTGAGTTAGATTTTCGAAGCTCAACGGTCGATAGGTCATCCCAATACGTCAACTAAGATAGCTTTAATTAACTTGTACAAAATAAACTTATAGTATAGAAAGATACTCTTGTACCACCTAGAGAAAAGTTATTTAAATCCACTCTTTGCTTTTTCAGGTAGCCCACAACGCTTTCGCCACCAGTGGAGAGGGGATTTCAACCGGATTTACTCTTTCAGGTAATACAGAGCACTTTTTTCCATCAGTGGTAAAGGCTCCTCGAAATTGATTCTTCTTCGTTTAGGTACACGTAAATTTCACGTGTTTTACAGTTTACTTAAATTCTATATATAAGCTATAAGTTTACTGTTATTAAATGCATTTATTGCTTGTCTCTATCCAAGGCCTCCATTAATAATAAAATTATACCCGGCCTTTATAAAATTAATCACCTCTCCCACTCCTAAACATCGCCCTTCCCTGTCGTGCCAGTTATACTAAAGTCTATCCATCTTTGTTAGTTCCCCATACTAGCTTCCCCTATAACCTCGTCTCTGTAAATCAGGCAGACAATCATCTTACGCACACTCACCCCTGCCCCTTCTTTTCCTCAGTCTTTTTTTTGTCTTTTTATAACTTAGATTTTAAGTTAGTTCGTAAGTAAGAAGACCTTGATGACCCTAGATACTAGCTCCTCCTATAACCCCGTCTCCGTAAATCAGGCAGACAATCATCTTACGTACACTCACCCCTGCTCCCCATTTCCCACAGTCTTTTTTTTTTCTCTTTTTATAACTTAGATTTTAAGTTAGTTCATAAGTAAGAAGACCTTGATGACCCTAGATACTAGCTCCTCCTATAACCCCGACTCCGTAAATCAGGCAGACAATCATCTTACGTACACTCACCCTTGCCCCGCCCCCCCGCACCGATTTGCGGTTCAATTCTGGATGGCGCGAATATCCCTGAATCAGAACCCGTTCCGCTGCAGCAACTGTCCTCCTGCGCGAGTGTTCCGGGAGCGTTACAACCTGCAATTGTTCAAAAACAACTGCAACGGTTATTTGAGGCATGTTGGGGCGCCTTGTCGCCTTAGGTTTGCCTCTCTCGATAGAAATATATTTTAAAAAAATATGTATAAATCACTTGTACTAAGCTAAAAAAAAATAATTATAGTGATTTAACGTGGTTAACACGTTGTATGAAGCTCTGTCATGAATATAGATATCCCAGTAATATATAGGTATCGCAGTAATATTTAAAAAAACTGGAAATTCGATTGGTACAAGTATAATGTTTGGTATAATGTTTGGTATAATGTTTATGTAATATCTGGAAATTAAGGGGGCACCCTGGTGTAGAAGGGCAAGAAAAAAAAAACAAAACTGATTGAATTTTTTGTTAGAAAAAACTATTTAATATATTATGTTTTTGCAAATTTGAGTATTTATTGTGCATATAAAAAAAAAGTGGTGTGCAGTGTAGAGCCTCGTTAGATGAATCGTAAAAAAAAAGAAAATCGGTTTTATTTAGCTTATGAGTGTAGTCAATTGATGAGTATTTAGGGTAATTAAAAAAAAATTTGTATAAATAAACTTGATTGAGAAAACAGTCTTTTTTGTTCAAATTTCAACATATTTCTGTTTATAACTTTTTATAAACAAAATTTTAACTTCTAAAAATACATTCGTCCAGTGGCAAATTAACTAACTTTTCATTTAAAAAAGGTCATATGAATTCATTTTTAAAATTTTGAGTTATCACGCGTTTCAAAACCAATGTTTTGAGAAAAATGCATATAAAGCTTCCGAACACCGTACAGCCTGCCCGGGCATGCGAACTTTTCGAGCTCATTTTGACCCACTCAAATACAAATTCTTGAGAGCATATTCTACAAGTGGTATCTATCGATGAAGACAAAACAAAACATCGATTTTTTCATGCCGCTGTGGGTGTTCTCTATACCACATGGAGAACCAACCCACAATGCCAACCAATCTTGACCGCTAACTGCGCGTCGCCCTACCCTAACCTCTAACCCATTTCAAAACATGCAAAAACAAATCCCAATCTCCAAGCGCATCCATCCTGAACTTGCAAGAATCCATCTCCCAATCTGCAGTGAAAGGCATTTCCCAAAACTCCCAACAGAATACAATTCAATATAATACATTCTAAATCATCTCCCTCAATTACATCACCCCACATGTAATTTTTCCCAAAATTACTTCGGTCAATTCCTTACTTAATTCATATTCCTCCCTTGCGACCAAGCAATCTTAATTTCCCCGAAAGTCATAAGTTGCAATAAAACGCATTTTCAAACCTACAACGGAACATTAACCATCACCACCAACTATACCGAGCCGCATACATTTGCCCGAAATTACTTCGCTTAATACTGTAGCGATCCTAAATCGCTACTCCCATCCAAATCCCCAATATTATCAAATCCTAAATTTCCTAATTTCATATTGAATCATATGAGCAATAAATTAACCCAAAGCTAATTTATCGCTCATTGATTCAATTCCACATAATAAACCCAAATCCCAAATTTTCCATTGCCTCATATTCAAATTCCATATTGAGTCAATGTACAATGAATTTAACCAAAAGTTAATTCATCATACATTGACTCAATTCCTAAAAATTTTGACATCATGAAATGCTAAATTCAAAACGCATTTCATGATTTCCATTCCTAGAACCCATCCAACTAAAGCCTCTAACAAATTCCCAGAACACAACTCAAATTGAAACGCACTAAGTCGTTATGTGTGCTTCTGGGAATTTCGACAAAAATTAGTTGACAATTCTCAACTAGAAAATTTATAAAAGGGCGGTGAATTTGAATTTCGTGATTAGTAGATCTCCAGAGGCCGAACCTACGGCAGTGATCAGTCGGATCCTAATATATCAAAAACAATCAAACCGGGCCTTTTTATTTTCGTGGGATATAACATCGGTGGGAAGCCCAATTTTCAAAGAAACATTGACACTGTATAGTGGGCCCTGAGATGACACCTCAACAATACCTTATCTAAACGATATTCCTTGCTTGCACCCAACCAATTCCAATTTCCCCCGAAAACGACTTCGGTTCATTTCCTCCTTAAATCATACTTCTCGTCTGTAACCAAGTGACAGCTAATTTTCCACGAAACAATCACAACGATCAAGACCCTTGATCATACTTGTCTATGCCAATTTCCCGGTATACACAACCAACGAATCCAACTCAGCTTATACGGCGAGGATTCGCTGGAACTGAATTCCTATGCAAGCACAGCAACTCTTCTCGAAATTCCTAGTAAGTGGCAGTGAGTTTATATTAGCTATGACACGACGCGACGCACTTCTTCCTTCCAATAATTAGTCAGTCAAGATTCATCCACCGTTGCGTCCGCACACGCAGAGTCAGTTTACAACTACCGTAGAGTGCGCACAGTCGCGTGTTATCTTTCTTGCCCAAGTCGAGTCGATGGGGAGCCCGCGTTAGTTATTAATCCGCAAATCGCTGCAAGACGGGAAGGGGCAGTTTTAAATTCCCGCCGAAACTAAAACGAACAACCGGCCCCCAAAAGAAAACACGAAAACAAGGTATTCGTACCGTTAGACTGAACATACCCCGTCTCATATCGCACGGCAATTGCGTAGCAGACACGTAGCCGAAGGAATAGGTAAAGCACTTCGCTCGGCGCTTGAAACAGAAGCAGCGGCAAAGGGAGAACAATCAAATGATCGTGTAAAATGCAACCGAGTGTTTGTCAAACCCCAAAGGGGACCTTCGACGTCCAGTAATAAAGTGGATGGACACCAGAACACGTGTTAACCTTTTTCTTATTTTCGCAGCGCATTGTTAACTTTCCTTTCTGTAAGTAATTGTATGTCCCTATTGTATACCGAGTTGTACATCGCCCCCGTGGAACAAAAAACATCAACCAATAAAAGAACATATTAAAAAAAAAACATCAATGAACAAAACAAATGTTTTCATTTCACCCCATGGATATTTGTGGCGGACCTTCTATTTTCGGAACAATTCTCCGTGAATAACCTCCGGTGGCGCAAATCGGAGGGAGCGTAGTGAATCCGTGCCATCAAAGAACCCCCCCCCCCCCCCCCCCCCTCACACCGCTACAGCAGGGTGCCTCCTTAACTGTTCATAAAGGACCCCATGCTATCCAAATTATTTACTAGCTTCATCTGATTTTAGAGAAATCCTTTTAAAATTCCAAATTTAATACAAATCGGTTTGGATTGTAAAAAAGAAAAAAAAGAAAATGTACATGTCCTCAATGTACCAACAATAAAACAAATTTTGCGGTGGCAGAGAATTAGTTTATGCTGTGCAGCTTAACACAACCTAGTTGAATGCATGTTATCCAATTCAAGTAATATTGATTTAATTTACTACGTGCTTTCAGACATTCAAGTAAGTCAATTGAAGACCAACCATTCTGTGGTGAGCTGGTTGTTCCATTCCTCAACCTGGGAAAGCAGAAACCAATAAGAAACACATTTTGTTTTACTATAAAATTTTTATTACTCTCGGGAAATGAGTCTTTCATTTGATCTGTTCATCAATGATACAAAAGCAAACGAGAATGAATGCCAGAAACCGGAATAGTTTGGTAAATGTTAAGCAGAGCGCAAGTACATGTCCTGGAAATTCACCTGATACCGATGGATAAATCTGTTTGCCGATTTGTATCTCCAAGTATGGTTCTCTTTAAATCCTTTTTACAGACATTTGTTTTTCAACAAGTTGTTTTGTGAGGTATGCTCCTTCGATAACATCCAGCTAAACCAGGAAAATCGTAATATATTTGAGACTCTTTCTGGATAGGTACCGAAATCCTTAATTTTAATTATTGCCAAGATAGAGCCATGAGTCCTGAAACCCGTACAGATACTTCAAAAATACCACATGAGACTTAGGAAAGTACACCCCCAACAGCTCCGACTTTTCAACATTGTTCACGTATAAGACCCTATTAGTTTTACATTAATGCCCCCACAGAACGTGGCATTCGGAAGGAAATAGCTTTACCCTAGTTGCCTCGTCGATCGATCAATCTTTCATGCTTTCTCGTAAATGGAAAGTACTATGATTTGAAAAGAAAGCAGATTGGTCTTTGCTGGCACCTGCGTCCAAGGTGACGTTTGCATCGTTAATTAAACTCAAAGGACATTAACACGATGACCGCATTCCAGTTTTACTACCCGACTGGGAAACCAACACTCGTGCTTTGTTTTTACTCAAGCGAAATAAGATAGAAATTAAATGTGTTACGTCTAGCTTAATATTATTAAGTCATGTCCTCTGCAGGTGGGGGGATGAAGGATTGAACCCAAAATTCAACATAGTAATTGTATTATGCGTCAATGCCAGTTATGTAAGCTCTTGCGCTTGTCGCTGTTCTTAATATCTTTTTCCCGTTCTGTCACTACCAAGGGAGTGCGCTACAAACAAGAGGGTGTAACCTTACCTCAACTCAATCAACAATATGAAGGTCGAAACGTATGAAAAGGAGAACAAAACAATGGTGTATTACCCAAAAAGGATCTCAGTGGTGCAGTGTACACGACAAAGGACTGTAGAAAGAGACCACTCTTCAGTCAATCATTCCCCAACGAGTGGAGAGCTCAAAACTCCCTTCCACAAATATTGCGGTACAACAGAAACTGAATACACAAGCCAAGGGAGTATTAATAAACTCGATGGAATTAGGATGGAAAAAAACGTAAAAAGTTAACATGCGAAATGTGTGCAAAAATAACGACATGGAACTGTACCAGGAATGATGACGAGTGTTGCTGTTAGTATGGCGACAAACTGGGGATTATTATAGCGTGCTTACCAACAGCAGACGCACAATCGTCGGGGAATTCATATTGATTTTCACCTCAGAGCTGGCTCCGAAGCATGTTCCTTTAGTGACAGTAAAATATGCTAGTTCTTTGAAAAAGAATGGGAGCCCGACTAGTCCGTGTGTTACCTACGTCGGAGTTCTGTTTAATTTTTACTTAATATTTCTTATTAATTTACCAAAAAGCAGTTCTTAGAACTATATAAATGTGGTGGTACAGGACTAAAAGAGAAAGAGGGTTTTGAAAGATCCTGTGGTTCCTCTTGAATGATCGAAAATGATGTTCTCACATATTTTTCCGCATTCGACTGAAGAACGAGCCGTAAATGTGCGAAAATCCACGATTAACATGAACTGGTAAACAGTCTGTCGCTGATTAGTATCATGAATAGAGACTTGGGGATATGAGGGATAAGTTAATATTCGATTAAGTTCGTTATGGAGGGAAAGCTGATAAAATGTATGCAAGGGAGTTTGTTATATTATGTTCTAATGAATTAATTCTCCTCAGTTACAACAGATCCTTTATGGGTTTCAGGTGATCCATAATTTTCACAAACTGGTCGACCCACATACCCGTTTTTATCACTATCATCGGCATCTATTGGGTCCAGTATGTGGTTTGCAGAAATCCCTGACCACATTTCGTAGCTTGGCTGATTGCAATGCATGAAAAGTTGGAGTAGATGGTAGCTTGCATTTCAATTCCAGTTTGTTACCCCCATTAGGTATATTATAGATTACGTAATGCGCTCGGCGGAAATATTTGACTATGTTGCGGAGCTCTGAGGACGTTCTTGTCACAGGTCAGGAAAAATGACGTGTTGAAAGCTTCTAAGATAAGGATTTCGAACGTAAGATTACTATTTATTGGTCTGTAAGAACTCGAAACTACATGACCTCACCGAGTCGACTCCGCCATTGTTCCCTGTCCTGTGCGCTCTCCTTCCACGTTCGACCATCCGATCCGATCTCTTCGAGGTCCAACCTAACATTTTCCTCCCATCTCCGTGGCGGTCGCCCTGTCGGTCTCTTTCCCGTTGGCTTACCGTCAAGAATTGTATGCACGGTCCTATCGTTGCGCATTCGCGCCACGTGTCCGGCCCATCTTAATCTTCGCGACTTGATTACTCTCACTATTGTAGGTTTGCGGTATAGCTCTTCCAATTCGTGGTTGTGGAGTTTCCTCCATTGTCCTGTCTCATGGTCATATTTGTCGCCAAAGATACCCCTTGGGACTTTATTCTCGAATACGCGGAATTTGTTTTTCCCGTTTTGTGAGAGCCCATGTTTCGCTTTCGTATAGAACAATCGGCATGATTATGGTTCTATAGACACTGTGCCTTATATTCGGTGATAGCAGTTTGGATTTCAGCGAACGTAAGATAATCACATAAATACTTCCATAAGCCTTTCTCAGGAAGAACTGTGGCGGCTATACATGCTTTTGGTGGTATTTACAATATACCCATAACAGGAAGTGAGAGTCATAGTTAGGAATTAATTTAATCTGTCTTTATTAATAAATTTAATGGTCACTGTATACAAATAAAATAGCACAATTTTTTGTTAGTGGTTACAAATTACACTTTTGGGAATTGACCACAGACGATAAACACAACGTGCACAATTAATTTTTACGAGTAACAACAAATACCGACGTCATTGAAATTTTCGGGGAGTTCTAAATGATGGATGTAGTTTCGTTATTTTACTTATTTATAAGTAATTAATATTTTAGAACAAGTAACGTATCTATCGTAATTTCGAATCAGATCTCGAATTATTTAAGCAAATTCGGAATTAGCATCGACGGGGTTTGTTTGTCGTAAAAGATCGGTTCTCCGAAGAATACCGTCAGTTAGCTGCTGTAGTGCTCCAAGAAGCCCTACCATTTTCCTCTCACATACATTTCTACTCACCTACTATGTCATGCATCCATATCCCCAAACTATAACAATCCGATGTTTAAATATCAAATCCTTCCTAAATACTAAACACCACAATGCACATCTGCATATTCAAACAAACCTATATTAAAACATATCCATTTCATTCCCATACACACAATCCTAAAATCCAGCCAGATGTGTATATTCTAAAAATAGATACCACATCCCTTTTCTCCAATACTCGACTCCAGTCGAACTACATTTCGAAATTCTGCTTGCATTTCGATGCATGCGATACAAAATCCCGATAAGATTTTGTATAAAAGGGCGATGGATTTCAGATTCGAGGATCAGTTTCAATTGGCGTCCGAATTGGTAGGACGCCAATAAACAAAATCAATTACAGTAAATTAAGTTAAAAATAAAATAAGAATTTAATAAAATAAAAAGTATTTTTATTGGGCTTACCCGAAGTCCCAGGACCATATTCAACGATCGGTAGCTGCTCTTCCCTCAAGGTTGGGGGAAGCACGGCAGCAACCGCAACGGGTCCCCCCAGGAGCTGTCTTAAAGAGATCCCTCGTCCTTTTCAGGACGAGACATGCTCCCTGAGAGAAGGACCATAACAAAAATGGTGGCAGCGGTGGGGTCCCAACATCCCCTACCAAGAAGAGTCTCTTGGTTGGCGTCCGAGTTTAAGGACAATAAATATATATATATATATATATAAATAAATATATAAAAACAAAAATAAAAGTATTCTTCTTGGATTCGGCCGAATGTCAGGTCTTTTCTGCAGCAATCGGTTGTCACTCTTTCCGGAGGCCCCGGAAGCACGGTGGCGACCGCAACGGGTCCTCTCAGAAGCGGTCTTAAGAGATCCCTCGTCTGTTGAATATATGTTTAACAAATATTTATTAAGGGTTATTAAGGGTATACTAAACTTACCCCTAACTAATTGATGTCCGCTGCACTCCCTTCCTGTTCTTGCTCGGTGAAACGATTTCTGCTTCTGTTGCAGGTATATGGGGATATGCACTTCACTAATGAAAACTCCTTTGTTTCAATTTGTTAAACTATTTTATTTTTCTTTTCTTTTTTTTTTCTTATTACTTTTTATATTTTCCAATTTATATTACGTTAACCGGCACACACGATTTCATTGTCAATCTTTTGAACGGCACAGCACACAACCGCATACGCACGCGATACACGTTTTTTTTCTTTCACCAAAATCTAATTTGAATATTTTATATTGCTCCGGAAAAATCGACTACTCGCAATCACGATACTATCAAGAATAAGCGACAATCTCGTGACTCTCGCCACATATTCTTTTTCGTTCCGCTTCCACGATAGTCATTTCGAGGAAGCAGTCGAAATGGCTAATAGGGGGCGACTATGGCTAATAGAAGGCAATTGACTATTGTAATGTGAGTGGGGTTTACTTTTATTTAAATTATATTCTATTGTAAAAAGGATATTCTATTGTAAAGAGAATAGGAAATTAGTAATTTGGTGGGAAGGGGAGGATATGGGAAGGATATGTGCGTAAAGACACGAGATGTTAATAATCCAAAGGGGGGGTGATAATTAATTGACTTTAATTATATAACACGTCCTTTTCAGGGCAAGGAGACGCTCCCTGGGAGAAGGACCACAACACTGCGACCATTCAAGATCTGGTGTTGTTATGTGTCATCGTCAATCGCAGGACACTTTCGTATCATTAGTCTTCGCAAACTAAGTTAAGTCATATTAGGAGCAAAATGAGACCGTCATTAAATGACTTGGGGGTTGCTTTTACGCTCAATGAGTATACCATTAGAATATACTCACAGTTGGGCCGGCTTGTCGTAGGACGCGACTAAAGACCAGGCGCTAAATGGGGTCCCAATGCCCTGTCGCTCTGCAAAATACCACACATCAAGCTAAAGGCTCCGTGAAATGGTCGGGAGAAATCCTTGGCCATCTCTCGGAGCTTGGCTGTTGAACCGGTTCGAGTACAGGTTGGTTTAGGTGGTAGTCGGTCCCAAAATTGAGATACCATCCCGTCACGCTATACATTCCGCGATAACGTCGGGAGAAATCTTCGACTATGTTTCGGATGTATGTCTGATGGCCTGGGCTGACACGGAGATAAGCCATGGTGGTACCTTCTGAGATAAAGAGTTCCGGAGGTAAACTAGTTTCCCATTCGGATTTCCGAGGGGACTATGTCAGGGGGAACAGTATTCGCTCCGTGTTCGGTTTGTGGACAGTGTTCGGCGGAACACTGTCGACCAAAAGACAAAAATCCGCCAAAGTCTTGTCATGGAAGCGCAGCCTTAGGGCGTAAAATGTATCATATTTATTTCTGCGGATAAATTTCCCAACTCCTTCCGTGTGTTGACGAATTCCCCATGTATCTGTGGTCGATATACGGGAGGGGGGGTCTTGTTTTCCGTTGTAAGCGTCGTAACATGTACTCGAGCAACTTCTGGACTTCACCAATACACTGGTTTGCTAGCCCATGCCATTTGTCTTTGTTGTGGCATAGCTGCACCGCGTGAATTAGTTAACCTCTTCCTCACTCTTCCTGCTCGCAACACACTCTGCGTTGAATTATTCTAATGGGTCTTCCAGCTTATAATCAAGTACCTCCACATCGAGGTTGCTAATCTGTCGGTGACGAATCTCCACTGTGGTAGTATTGGCACTTCATGGCTTGATGGCCACTGGAGGAACCTGGTTACACGTCGAATCCCAAGTCTGCATATTATGTATATATTTTTTTTCTTTTACGAAGAGGAACAGGTTCAGGGATATTCTTCGGAGGACGATTGAAAATGGTTTCTAATAATTCTTCATATGTCATTCTTCTCTATTTTAGTTCAAAATAAAGTAAATCTGAAAGTATATAAAAAAATATTGTGTGACTAAAAGTTTGTGGTAACTCCAGCGGATTATGCACACGTAGCCGTAGAACGCAGCACCAAAAGCGAAACGAAAAAATAATCTGCGCCGTATAGCATAGCATTAACCTAGCAATCACAACGCATTCCCACTCTGATCGTCTTAGTGTGTAGACGCGTTTTGCCACTGCCACTGGTTGACAGAAAGAAAAGAAAAAAAAAACAAAAAAAAACACGTGTGCGCGTGTGAACCATAAATGTGGTACCGTCATTAAGAACGGTCTGTGACAGAACATTGTTCTTTGTGTAAAGTGATAGTGAAAATTACTTAAATCTCGGTGATACCTTATGAAAACTATTACAAAATTGGTTAACCGAAACAAAAAATAAACGACCGTATCCGGATTTTGCGTTCGCAGATGCCGGGCAACGGCCCCAGTGCTGCCCAACGATTAACTATAAAACGAAAAAAAAAAACCATCCACAGTAGCTTAAACGCCCCGAAGAAAATCGCTACAATGACTACTCAACCAACCATCGACTACCAGAAGAAGTACAATGACGCCATGTAACAAATAAGGCTGCTTACAGCCCAAATGAACCAACTGCATGACAAAATACGCTCTCTTCAATCACCGGCCAAAACCTACGACGATGTCTGCATGAAGGAAGTACATCTCCAAAGATCAGACATCTCCTTAACAACCAACATCAAGCCATCGTCATCACATAAACCGTCAACGTCCCAATATACCAACAAAATAGATGACCAGTGGCAAACAGTTGGACACAAAATTACAAATAAGGTGGGGCCACCACCAATTTACATCAAAAATGCAACTAGCATCAAGGAAGTAGTCAATATGCTCGAGAATGCCCTAGGACATCGAAACTTTACCACAAATTCCAAAGGCTCCTCAATCTCGATCATGACAACAACTTTGACGGACCACGACACGGCAGTAAAAAACTCACAGAAAAAAAAATGAGTTCTTCACTTTCCAACATGGCCAGAGTAAACCAAAGACATTCATCATAAGGTACATTGACCCAACATGGACGAATGAGGAACTTCTACTCGAAATACCGAGGATCTGCCCGTATCTGAGTATACACAGTTCTTCCAAACTCCTCATATGAGAGAAAACAATATTCGGAGTTTAAGAATCGTACAGATTCCACCGACGTTCTCCATTGCAAAAGATGTCAAGGTTCAGGTCACAGCAGTTGCGTGCCATTTAAGTGCACGATGCGGGAAATGTGCCGAACAGCATACACCTGGAGAATGCAAGGTAAACCCGCCTGGTACTGAACCAACAACAATTCAAAAAACAAACGCTGATGGATCAACAAGCACAAATAAAATCACAGTAACGTGCTGTAACTGCGGAGGCCCACATCCAGCGAACTTTTCCCAATTGCCCGAAAAGCTGCGAATCCTCGAGAGACGATCGGCACACACGACAACAAATAAACCAGCACCAACCAAAGGAACTGCAACTAAACCCTCATCACCTCCACCATCTCATCTCGCGGGATCAGGAATATCCTATGCAGAAGTTACGAAAGATTCCCGAAACTGGACTAAACCTCATCAACCCAATTCCAACGTTCTCAACCTGGACATCATGGGTTATATTAGAAGACTGCATACGCTGCTACCCACCCTGAAACACAGCTCGGAAATAGAAAAAAAAGGTCAGATCTTAGATTTAATAACTTCCCACATTCTTTCCCTTAATGAATAGTTTAACCGTAGTCTCCCTCAACACAGAATCCATATATTCCCACACTCGTAGACAACACCTCCGTTTGTTTGTTGAAAAGTTCTCCCCAGATGTTCTTCTTCTCTCAGAAACTTGGCTTAAATCAAACTCTCGAGTATACATTCCTAATTACACATTTGTGTCCAACCCGCGAAGCCAGTGGTTCTGGAATTCTAATACACAAGAAATTCCAATTTACTGAAATCAGGTTCACTAACATAACTAATGTCGAATACACGGCAGTTAAACTCTTCTGCAGAAGTAATAAAGTACTGGTTTTGTCGTCTATATAGATTCACCCTTCCCGTGAACCTAACTTCCCTAGTGCAGACATTTCTCAAATAATCCAGCAGTCTCTGCCGGCACCTTTCATCATAGGGGGAAACTGGAATGCTCGACATACATCATTTAATGACATCAAGTGCAACAAATATGGCTACCAACTCCTAGATCTCCTCCCACTTCACCCATATGTTTACGCAGACTGTCCATTGCAACCTACTCGAATTTGTAGTACAACCAAATCAACATCGATTTCTTCCTAAAATCCACAGATATCTATTCACATAATCCCCCTACAGTGTCCTTTACATTCCCATCCGATCATGGGTCCATCCACTCCACGGTTCAAATCCCTTCACTCGAACCACTATACACAGTGATTCCTATCTCAAATTTTTCCAAAACAAACTGGAAAAAAGTCAATAACGATATTACTGCCAGTCTTTCAAATTATTCTTTACCGGCATCTTCAAACCTTTTCCCTACTGAAATTGACCAGGCAGCTGTAAAAATAGAGCAAATACTGGGAAATGCTCTCTTCAGCCATACCCCTTCGACCGTCCCTCATAACCACTTAGGAAAACCATTACCCAACCTCCTCACAAAATTATTGCGCATAAAAAAACAACTCCGACGTAAATTGCATATTAACTACTCACCCTTTATTAAACAACAGATACAGCTTTTGACCACCCTGATAAATGGACAACTTAAAAATTTCACCGATCAGACCTACACGTCTACTCTAAACAGTATCAAACCAAACCGTGACCTATTCAAAAATATAAATCGACTAACTGGTCGTAAATTCAAGCCTCGAATAGACTATCTCATCCAACCAACTAACAGTAACATCGCCCAATCGGACACTGATATAGCAAACTGTCTCGCTGAACACTTCTTTAAAACTCATAAACAAAACGATTCCCTCCCAGTCACTAATTTCCACGACACCGTGAATGAATTCATCTCAGGCACACTTGAGCCATCCTTCCCACCATTCATTACTGAATTCAACGAAACCAATAAAGCGTCACATCCCATGGGAACCGACACATTCCTAAGCTTTACAGAATTATCTGAATTGATTTCTTCGCGTAACAATAAAAAATCTACAGGCTTGGATAGAATCCCTAACCTTCTATTTAAAAGGCTTCACCCGGAAAACTTACTCCCCATTCTCGTTCTTCTCAACCACATAATAAACGCTTCACATTTCCCAAAATGTTGGAAAACAGCGGTGATAGTCCCTATTAGTAAATCCGGTTCTTCCAACAACCCGGCTAACTTCCGTCCCATATCACAGCTAAATTCGCTTAGTAAGGTTTTGGAATGTAAGATATACAAAAATCTTCTCTCATTTGCTAGAGACAACTCCCTTATCCCGAATTCTCAATTTGGCTTTCTTCCACAACACTCAACTTGTCATGCTCTGCTAAAACTGACACATGATGTGACAATGAATCTTCAAAACCAATCCCCTACAATATGCGTCTCTCTCGACATAGCAAAAGCATTCGATTGCGTTTGGGTTGCAGGACTGCTCTATAAGCTACATTCAATGTTCGGATTAAACACCCACACCATAAAACTTCTCGCTTCCTACCTTTCTGATAGAAAGTTCATGGTGAAAATAAGTTCAACTCTTTCGACACCATACAGTATAACCGCGGGTGTTCCTCAAGGTTTCATTCTCGGACCATTATTATACCTCCTTTATACTTCAGACACCCCGCAGCCACTGTCACCTAATACAGTAATGCTGAATTATGCCGATGACACTTTAATTTATTCAAGCAACAAGTTTGTCAAGGAGGCAAGAAACTGTATTAACAGCTATCTCCCGAATCTCTCAGCATATTTTACTAAGTGGAAAATCCGACTCAACCCAGCCAAAACTCAACTCATAGTGTTTAAAGGCAGAAATGCGAATTGTACTAACAACACCATACGCTACCATAACAAAATCAGAATCAAGTTAAATAACAATATAATTAAACGCTCCAAAACCTTAAAGTACCTGGGAATAACCTTCACCAACAATCTGTCCTTCTCCGCCCACACCAAAAACTCGATTCGCAAAGCCGCAATTCAACTTAATCTCTGCAGAAAGTGATGTACAAGCCGAATGGTCTCTCTCCCAAAAGTTAAATCACTTATCTACAAACAGATAATCAGACCCACTCTCACATATGCATGCCCGATATGGTACCATATCACACCCGCCCAAATGGAGAAGCTACGCATCTTCGAAAGGAAATGCTCGAGACTTATCACTGGCCTCAGCCGACATCCCAACTCCCCTAATATTACAACAGTAGTTCGCTCTACTATGCCGCTAATATTGAACGTATAGATCGACGCTTCCTCGAACTGTCCATCAAATTTATCGAAAATCTTCCCAATAATCCCAACCCGATAATAAATGCGCTCACATCGACTCCGTCAGATAACCGAACTGCCTACCCGAACTGTCTCCTCATCAGAACGTTCTTCACCTCTGGCAGGTTGGTTAATAACTCTAATGAGATTGTATACCACAATACAGAACTTTCACCTCACCAATTTAAATATAGTAATATTCAACCCTTCTCCAATATTTTGCGTTTCAACGAACAAACGGAAAGTGGTTCCCCAACCCACATCCCTGACTGACAATATCCTCACTAACCCATTGATCACTATGCTACCCCCTTCCAGACCACACTAACTTATTTCAATAATAATTAGGTAACTAGACTAAGTTAAGATAAGTTAAGTTAAGTTAAGTAAATTAGCATAGGTTAAGTAAATAACTATATCCCGGTTTTCTGACCTTTTCCAGGAAGCTCTACTCACTAAAATCTTAATCCATAACCAATATATAACTTTTATCATATTGTTTGAAAAATGTACTAGTAAGTATATGTAAACAATTATAGCTAAGGTATCATAAGTTATTGCTTATTGTAAAAATTATTTATGGTCAATAAATACAGAAATGTAAAAAAAAAGCAATCACAACATAACATATGCAGTAAGTTGAGACATTTTCGCAACACAGGCGGCCGTGGTCCGCTGTATCGGTACTTTGGTTCCAATGTTTCCTAACGTAGGTTCGAATCGTGTTTTTTTATATGTTATTCAGCATCATCTGCATCGGCACTACAATCGGGAACCGGTCTTGGCCTTATTTAGCAAGTCCTGAGGCTTGTTAAATTTTCCATAATGATTTATTTTGTCTGGGCAAGGTCATTAGTCTTGCACCAGGGGTTCCCCGACGGGGAATCGAACCCCGGTCTCCCGGGTGACAGGCAGGTTATTAACCAATAACTAATTTTAAGTTGAATTGTATTGGAATATATGTGTAAAATAATGCAACGTAAAAAACAATTCCAGGCCAAGCTTATAACATCAAAGGCAAACTCGTTGGAATACCCATCGAGCCTCGCATTTATCCGTACTTGGTTTCACTCCTAGAATATCCAACACTAGTTTTTGAAAACTTTAATAAAGTCGGCATTTATTTAAATTTTACTAAACCCTTCTTTGACATTTTTATTATTTGTTGTGTACTGTTCCAGCTATCTCAATTTTTCCTAGAGTGTCTCAATATAATTTGTAAATTTATACCCTTTAGGTCTTGTGAATTTTGAACACAATCCCAAGGAGCAACTTCATACCCTGAAGATGCTTTAAAACTCTCAAAGAGAATTTGTGGAAAGCCTCCTCTTCAAGAAAATGTCTTTCCTCTATTATTTTTTTTTCTTTCCTTTCTTCTTTATTTTGCATTCCCTCGATTTTTATTTGAAATGAAGTCAAGCTGCACGAACAGCATGATATTAACGAATAAACTCGGTCCCTCAGTTCCATGCATCACTGAAATACGGTGTCGCCCCCTTGACCATAAAGTATTTCTATAGCTATACAGATAAGGATTATTACATTCTAGAGTGGGTAAACAGATAGTCAAACCATGAATGTAGTTGTAAAGTGAGGCGTCTGGGAGATGGATGTTGAATAAAGGCAATCTTTTATCCGAGCCCAGCACGCTAGAGCTGTTGACATTCTACGAAACACTATCTCAAGGTACCCAAGTGAAAACAGATACAAATTGCGCCAGCTTAAAACTTCAAAAATGCAAAAACGAATGTGTGAAATAGACATCAGGCCCCAGTGTGATTTCGTCCTTTATAAAAACCAAATTCAAACGAATAACATTTTGTTATTAGCCAGAAGATAATATCGGCCAAAAACCGAAGGCGTCGTATAATTTATCTTAAAGGTCCTTTGTCCCTTTAAAAAGAGAAGAAAAACAAATTTTTTTTAGAATACCAAATAAGTTTTTGTTTTGTGTTGTTACTTGACGCCAAACATTGCGGTATCCATTACCAAAATCCTCCCATAATCGTCTACAAAACTTCCCCCCTACACAGTGACATTTACGAGATTATGTGAGACCGAATACAACACAATTGTATGGCTTCTTAAAGAAGACAATTCGAAAGTCTTTCTCTTCCTTAAGAAACAGGAAATTGAGTCATTTGGGGAAGGAAACGTGTACATAAAAAGGAGGAAGACAAACCGTGTTAATCCCTGACACTGAATGACGCTGAGAAGCACACCGCTAGAGGGACCACTATCGCTTATACTTATTGCTGTCAACCGAGCATGTTGTTCGCATCGTCCTTAATGAAACACTAATTTATGAAGTATCGCATGTTTTATTAACAGAGTGAGTTTCGGTGTCCGATTAAAGATGCATAATAAATTTGCTTCCTTGGGCTGTGATTGGAAATGTGTGGGTGCGGTGGTGGGAGTGTATGTGTGTGCAAGCGGAAAAGGAGTAAGATTTGCACCCGGATGTGGCTGTTGAATAATTAAATTTTGATTTCGTACCATCATCAGAAGTTTCTCACCTCGAGAATCTACTTAAAGGAATTCAAAATGTGCACAGGATCGTGTTCAAGGAATCCACATGCATGTGAAGTAATCCTGCAAATGAGTTGCACGATTCTAAATAAGTTTTTGTGCTGCTGATATTATACAGCTCCTTCCCTGAGTGGAATACGAATTAAGTTCGGTATACAAGAAGTTCTGGCGCAGCCTATTGTGGACAAATATATATCCTCTAGCTACTGAATCCGTCTTATGCAGTTTATCTTCTAATTTATGCCTCCTATAAATGGATGTAGTGGTAAATTATTTGGTTTGCACTAATATGGTATGTTAATATAGTCAGGAAGTTTTGGCGTGATTGTCTTTTAAAGTATTTTACAAAGGCCTGCATGGAAATCAGTTTCGTATTACCTCCACCCAACAACACTTTTGAAAAGATCTACTCTTGGGTTGTGTGTTCCTGCAATGCACACGTGCTAAGGGTTATGCATATTCATATAATGTTGAAAGAACTGGTGTGAAGAGTTATGCGGGAAAGAAAATGAGTGTCAAAATATATTGGTTTTGAAAGTCTGCGTCATAGAGTGAACAAAAAATCTAAATAAAATATTCTATTACGAGCATATGCAAAAAACAAAGGTCCTTTGTCCTTGGTATTTTTTTTCTATTTTTTTTTTTACTTTAAAAACGCATTTATTTCATTGTTAGATTACATTTTGTCTTATTATTTAGGATTTAATATTACATATTTTTAATTAGCGTACTGGGTCTTCGCGAGCACTATAAGTTATACAATTTTTTTGCCTTAAAGTGTTTGCCTTTCGGCTTGTTTGTGATCATGTTTATAAATAACTTAAATTATATAACATAGCTGTGTATAAGATATCTTACATTATTACTTGTAAGTATATCTATTATGTAAAAGAATAACGAGTTTTTTCAGTCAACATGCAATCGAATTAAAACCCAACGAAAAACCAATAAAACAATAAGGGGATTAAGAGAAAGGGGAAGGATAAGAACAAAATAAGATAAGGATAAGAAGGGCAATGGGAAATGCGCTGCATCTCATAAGCGTTCTATATTTGGGGACGTTCAGTCCCTTCTTCATCATTGAGCCACCACCAATTGGGTTGGATTTAGGTTTTTCATTGATCACCATACTGAAACGTAGGCGATCTGGGACGTTAGAGATTTCACTACTATGGAGAATACGTTTATCCCTAGCACCAGGGGAAGCGTGTTAAATAATGGGGACTCCATGTTTGTTTTGGATAGGGCCTTTTTTATACAAGAAAGGGAACGCTTCGGGGGGAATAAACCCATTCTGGAGCGTACTCTCCAGATACATGTTATTGAGATAGTATGCTCCCGATATAAAATCGTTTTCACTACCCATTGTCCTTGCCGTGTTACCGCGAATGATTTTAATTTTTATTTCTAACACTAACGCTCGCACAAAAGGAGATTTTGAAGTACCCTTAAATGTCAGAGCACAGTGCAAGCGGATGGAGAGGAAGTGGATAAGGAAAGTAGGTGTCGATGTATACTGGCCTTGATTGTCACATCACAACGACCAGGAAACACATGATCAAGCAGAATATTCCACATTCGTGTGGTTCGGCTAAAGAATGACTCTCTATGTTTATTTGTGCGCCTGAAGTCCACTTTGAACGTGAACTGATGCGCATTCACAGATTGACGGGTATCACGGGAAAATGTCTGAAGGGGAGGAACACATTCCGCAAGTTCAATTGAGCAACGTCTTTGGTACGAGGGTTGGCTTTTATATTTCGGGATTAGAGAACAAAAACAAATATTGATCATCGAAAATCACTTTATTGTTTTTCAAAATATTCCCCGTGAAGATCTATACACTTTTGCATGCGTTTGAACCAATTGTCGAAGCACTTTTACCACTCTGATTGAGGTATCTCCAACACATGCATTCTGAATGCAGCAACCGCTTCTTCAGGTGTCGAAAAACGTTGACCTCTCAGTTTGTTTTTTACGTACGGGAATAAAAAGAAGTCATTCGGTGTCAAGTCAGGACTATACGGCGGATGACCCATCAAATCGATGTTTTGGGTGCTCAAAAATGCCGTTGTCGCAGCCGATGTGTGAGAGCTCGCATTGTCGTGGTGAAGAGTGATCCGTCTTCGGCGGTTGGTTTTCCTGATTTCTTGGAAGACAACTGGCAAACAAATGGTTGTGGTCCACTCAGAATTGACTGTTCTGCGTTGTTCTAGTGGAACGGTTGCGACATGTCAAGTTTTTCCGAAAAAACAGGCGACCATTTGCTTGGAAGTGCTTCGTGCGCGAACAACTTTTGTTGGATTTGGTTCATCTTGAAACACCCAGACAGTCGACTGCTGTTTACTTTCGGGCTCATACGCGTAAATCCACGACTCATCACCTGTCACGATGTCATAGACGTGTTTCGAAGCACCGCGAGCGTATTTTTTGAGTATTTCTTTCGACCAATTGACACGAGCCTTTTTTTCGGCGATTGACAAATTGTGTGGGATCCAACGCGAACAAATTTTTTTGACAGTCAAATGTTTATGCAATATTGAATGTATGCTGGTCCCACTAACGCCTAAGGTTGTCTCAATCTCACGATAGGTCACATGACGATCTTCCAATATCAGTTCGCGCACAGCATCAATGGTTTTCGGAACAACAACTGATTTTGGACGACCTTCACGAAATTCATCTTGGAGTGAACTACGACCACGATTGAATTCACCATACCATCGATAAACACTGGTCTTTGATGGAGTTTCATCGCCAAAAATTGAATTAAGTTCATCCATGCACTGTTGCTGAGTTAATCCACGCCGAAAGTTGTAAAAAATAATCGCACGAAAATGTTGACGATTTAATTCCATTTTTGGGCCGAGATGAATCTTTTAAGTTACTGTAAACAACACAAATAGCGCTCGTATGTCAAAACGTTCTGAGTGCGTATAACCTCAAAAATGTCCAACTTTACGACAGAGCTGTCAATTGCCGGATTGCAACACTAGGGTTGCCAAATCCCGAAACATAAGAGGGAATCCTCGTAATACCTATAGAAAAGAGATAGGCATGATACGTTGCGCCTGTGTTCTAACGACCGAATTGATCGACTTACGCCCGAGTCCCCAATAAGTTTCACTGCTCGTTTTTGCATCCTGTGCACGTGTAGTGCAGTTTTGGATGCGCTGACAAAACATGGGAGTTGGACTCTATTTTGGAACGAAGGTATGCCTTGTAAATAGTGGACAGGTTGGATGGAGTGAAGTATCTTTTGCATCTCTTAAGAAACCCCATACATTCGGCTTCACTTTTCGCAGCTTCAAATATGTGGTCATTCCAGTTAAGAGTCGAATTAATTTGAGTTCCGAGAATTGATAGTTCCTTGGCTTCGTCGAAGCAAGTGCCATTCATCAACAGTATATTTACTTTAGGGTTCACCTTTGACGACAGGAGACAGCAGTGAGTTTTTAACTCATTGAACTCTGCTGGGTTATATAATCTCCATTGATATATCTTGCGAGGTCGGAATTCAGTATATTAAGCATAATCTCCTGATTGGTATTGACGTTCGAAAAGTTTGGACGGAAGTGTTCCTATGAATATGAAAAACTCAATGTGCTATCATCAGCAAACGAGTGAATTGGGTTGTGAATAATTGACAAGAGATCATTTATAAAGCTAAGGAAGAGAGTGGGGAACATCTGCATTAATTTGATGGGAGACAGATTTGACACCATCAACAACCGGTTGAATTGAACGGCCAGAATGATAGTCTCTTATCCATTGGATCAGGGAATTGTCCACTCCATATGAATGTAATTTTGACAAAAGGGCTTGTGGGGAATAATTTTATGTAGGGTGTACCGGCGTACGGCACTGCTTCACTAAAATCCCACTTGATGTTGAGGAACTTTGATCAATGAGCACCCACGACACAGGAACAATTAAAACTCTTGAGGATGTTCGGTGAACATTGCCTCTATTGTTACTAATTCAATTTAATTTTACACAGCTTTTTTTAACATATATTCAGTTCCAGGACTGAAGGTACTTTATTTGTTTTTTTATAACACTTTCATCGCACTATAATTGTCGATTACGGCGATAGCATTTGTCTTTAAGAACGGTTAAGTGGCACGTTAAGAATTAATTCCAACGACAAGATTTACTTTTGAAAACTGATTAGAATTTACACGACTCCACTCGACTAACTATCCGCGCGCACACTCTGGATTTTTAATTTTGTGTGTCCACACACCACTGGGGATAAAATCTGACTCCCTGATGTGTTCGTCGTCAACATCCACTAGCTGCGGTAGTGGTAAATTTCCCGATCTCCGTGCAGCCAATCGGCGATCATATAGGGATTGCGTGGGAGGGTTTTCGTATGACCGTACGGTCAAGTATGATGCCTCTTTCGCTCGAAGCATCGACAACGAACGATACTGCAACTGAATCAACAAAGGAACGAACTTAAGGGACTGCAGGCAATGTGGTCATAAATCCTTGAGGACCTGCACCTGAGAACGAAATAGGTTTTTGCTTTAAGGTAAACAAAAACACTATTTCAAGGGTCACGATGAGATGCACATCGTGTTTACTCAGGCGTTCATGATAATGCCGTTGGAGGCTATACATTCTTAGGTGACGATAGGTCAGCCGAAAATTTGGGTCTTGTTTACATGACGGTGCTGGTACATGAGTACAATGGCGAGGAATTAGCCTTGCAGATGTGCAAGCGTACATCTCGCCAGTGTGGCTATGGACCAGCGGTTGGTTAATAGCGTACACACAGTGATGCTACTGTGTGTTTGTTTGTTTTACAGGCCGGAGCATCATTAGGCATGATCATGGCTATGATTGTCTAACGTCAATCATATTCGTGCTCAAATCCCATGATCGGTAGGTAAGATAAGAAATTGGTCGCAACTGTAGCGAACCTTAGGGGATAGTGGTAATGTATATTTATGTACGGTAGAAGGGAATATAGGTTGCAGCTGTATCGGCAATATGCTGGTCAGCGTTTGTTTATCGTTAATTGCTGACAAGCTGAGCTGATAGGAGATGTAAACTGGTTCATGGAGTATGAACCAGAAAAGTCAGGAATTATATATTCCGTCGCAGAGATTTCCTTTCAGGTATGAAAAATGCTGCTGGGAGCTTACGCTGCCCGAAATTGCAGGTAGGTATGGTGTCTTGTGGGTGAGGGAAAAGATAGGTTAAGTTGAGGAGGTGGGTGGTTCTTGGAGAAGACTTTAAAGAACCGCCACAGGTTTGATGCCAAACTCTCTCGAAGGCTTTTGAAATTTCCAATGCGACTACCTTGCTTTCACCGAGGTAGTGGATGGAATGCCTCCACTTTTCGGTAAGGTGCGCCATCAGATCTCCTGTGGACCTGTTGCTTCGAAAGTCATATTGGCGGTCATTTGATTCCACATATTTCGAAAGTTGAGGATTGATAAGTGATTCCATTACCTTGGAGAGAATAGAAGTTAGTTCTATGGGCCGATAAGAAGAAAGGGATGATTTGTCAACCTTTTTGGAAATTGGCTGAATGTTCGCTGTCTTACATCTATTTGGGAAACGGCCAGTAGAATAAGACAAATTGAAGTCTTTCGGCAGTGGCCTAGCGAGTGAAGAGGAACATCTCTTCAAGAGGATTGGGGGAATGCCATCCGGACCACCGGATTTGTGTGCGTTTAGCTCTTTGAGTGCGCGGGCAACAGTACGCGTTCGGAAGTGAATCTGGGTCATGGTGTGCTACTTACGCTCAAGTTGAGGTGGAACTGATGTCGTATTAGGCAGCGTTGAGTTGGCTGCAAAATCTGCAGCAAGTAGATTCGCCTTCTCTATTGCAGTAGTGACTAGTTTGTCATCGACTATAAGCGATGGAATGGATGAAGAGACCGAGTTTTGAATGTTTTTCACGAATGCCCGGAAGCTTCTACTACATGTGGGAGAGTGTAGTATTTTTTGTTCCACTCTCTGGTCACGCAAGCACTTGGCGCGTTGAATATACGCATTGCAGTCATTTCTACCTCTCTTAAATCTTTTCCGGTTTTCGTCAGTATTGTTTTATTTATACAACCGGAAGCTCAACTCTTTAGCCTTAATGGCTTTTCTGCACCCGGAATCGAACCACATATTTCTCTTGGGTTTAATACTCTTTACTATGTGTGGAATAAAGGTCCTCATGCCAAGTAGAAGTAGTAGTAGTGTCTGTCAATGTGTCCGTTATAGAGCCACCATCGTTATTCAGGAAATAAATCAAAACCGATGAATCACAATCCGATTCAATTCAGGAAACTAATGCTAGGTTGAGTCGATTATAAATTACTTCACGCGTTACTTAATATTACTTGTTTTAAAAAATTAACTGGAAAACTACTGTTTATGACGATTATCAGTATTTTAATTCCAACCACCCAAAAAACCTTTTTGCCTCCTCCTTCCTTTGTCTTCGCGATCTGTTTGTTTTTCCTGTATATCCGCAATCACCTTTTCGTTTTTTCCGCCGTAATCAAAGACGTTTTGTTTTCTATTTTCTCACTTGTTAATCGATTAATTTTCAACAACTACCGTATTAAGCTAATAGCTATTAATATGGTTGGGATCGATTTTTGATCATGTCTCGCAGCTTTGCTGAAGGATCGAAAAGAATAGCATCTCATGGCGAAGATTTAGCGCTACACTTTCACCTTTCTTGAGAGAAGTAAAATAAAAAAATCCAATGCATACTCCGTGTCCCTTGCACTTTGGATTGTTGTAATGAATAATATCACAATACATTAATGAACAGATTTTCTTATTTGGGGTTGGAGAAATTGTTCGTATGTGAAAAATGCACGCCTAATGCTTTAGCAAGTTTCTTTTACATTTGACGCACAATAATGGCTCGAATTCTTTATCTTGAAAAGTATCTGGCATTCCTTCATGTTGTTTAACATTGGTGTCAAATTTACTACTTCTGCATTGTCGAACATTTCAGATAGCATATGTTTACCTTCATCTGGCTTTTGCTTTCAATTGGAAGCAAAATTGTATAGCTACCTTCAAATTACATTTTGTTAATACTGTAGTTGACCGCGAAACACAAGGTCCTGCACGGACCAACTGCAAGTCGACAAGTGTGCAACCAACGCGAAGACGGAAAAGCAGGGTCAATCCAGAGCAACCATATATATACCATGGAGTAGTACCGACGCCAAACAGCAACGCCAAAAAGAAAAGAAAATGGTAGGCTTTGCGTTGTTCCCCCCAAAGTCCGGTACTGGATGACGCAAGACTGTCGTCTCTCCATGATTTCTTTCTCAGCAAACGCTACAAAAAAGCAGTTTCGTGGCTATATCACTGGCTGATGTCCCACTTCTGCTTTATGCCACTTGCAAGTTTTGAATCTTCCCTCTGAACGATATAATTTTTTAATAACTTCTGAATTTTCGTGGACAAACTGGAAAAATGCGACAGAGAGATAACAACAACAACGGTTGCTACGTAGGACTTGAAATTTTCATGGCGTCGTTTGAAGTGGGAAAAAGACAAGTATTCGAAGTAAGTGATTCTTTTAGTGTCCGCTTTTAACAGCATTTTTAGGAGGGGAGTTAACCATGTTTTTATTACAAAAGCTCTGTATGGTTATATGGTGCTCCATTCTTTGGATTTTCAAACTAATTTCCATTGATATCTCCCTTTTCGAAGCTCTCCCTCTTCTTCGTACCGAACACGGCATTTACATTTAAGATATCAAAAAATCCTGCTGGACTAAGTGTACCATAAAATATGAGGGGCATCCGAGTATTGCTAATTGACCCTCCACTCCCGTTTTAACAGCGAAGTCAATCCCAAAGGTAAAACACATTGTAAAATTACGTCCAAGAGAAAAAAGGCAGTCAGAACAGGCTGACAATGTAGAACTCACAGGACTTGCAGGATACAGGATTGAAAATCATTCATTATCGAGGTGATAAGACCAAGAAGAATAAGGTCCCTTCAACACGGCAGAATGTGGGTCGGCCTCGCCCACAGGATATTGCTTGTGAAACCACCGGAAAATTGATATGTTCGAGGATAGCGTTAAAGTAGGAACATGCAGGAAATTGAACGTGATAATGATGGATAAAATACTCAGGTCATTACCCTTGCCCTAAGTATTTAAGTGAACTTTTTTTTACCTTTCGGAGGGTAAATTAAATAGTTATTTTTGAATACTGTTGCTTGTATATCGTTGTTTGATTCCCCTTACGTCTACTTCATCTGTAAGTCGATAACACTTCTAATTGGCGTTGCTATGGTAATTTACTATTTGCAGCTTTCAAAGGAACCACAAATAATCGAGATAGGGTATAAAATAACTGAAACCTCATAATACCTCAAAGTGAGCGGCAACGTCCAGAATCATTCCCTTTTAGACATGTACTCCTTAAGTGCCAAACAAGAACAACGAAATGTTATGCAACATTAAGTGATTATTAATCACACATAATTAAGTTCCCTCTCAAGTAAGAATTATGGTATGTTGCCGCTATGTATTTCAATTCGGTTTTTGCTCCGCACATTGCCAGGAATCTAATAAATTTCTGCAGTGTTTTTGCGATTCATGTTTTGGTTTCAACACAACGGGTTTTATTCAGTCGTTATCAAAACGAGGCCAAGTAATTTGGGGGTTGTAGTCGGTGATGTAACCTGGCCAGGCCCGCCCTCGTTCAATTTTCGACGACGTTTCGTATATTGGTGGCTTTTTTGGCAATATTTCCCTGTCGTGTTATTTCTTCCTATGAGGTGGAGAAATCTGAGACTTCGTGAAAAGCCGATATCCGCAGCAATTAAGTTTAATGAATATTGGTTTCTGTTGCTCGTTTTGGAACAAAGACATCTTGGCTTCTATTTCGGTTAACCAATTTTAGTCCGTTTTATCGTTTGTTAATTAGCCTTTGTAATTCACCAAAGAACTACTTAGATAGTTTTCGATTACGATAACATCTCATTATTTATTTGATTGAAACAGCAGAATAGTCAACCGACGAAAATGAAAATGGTAGTGTTGAACTTCTACTTGAATTGAAAAATACTTACGAATGTCCCGACTACTTCAGTGTGGAATGAAAAGAGGCAGTCATAATGAACATAAAAATAATAATAAGGCAATAATGGCGCCTAAATGTCTTGACGTTGGAGAATATACTGAGTTTGGCGGTGCCATAAATTGAACATTTCTGAAAGCTGTAATAGGAACTGAAATAGAAGTCGAACTTCGAACTGGAATGTATTCATTGAAGTAGGAAAATAAAAATAATAATTGTAAGACTAATTTATTCTGTCTGGGGCAGTAGCAGATAGAGCAGCTGAAATATACTACTGTCGGGGATAAGGTTCATTTAAGGTTAATGTAATAAAGAACTTTATTGTTGGGCAATGAAGTTATTTATTTATGTATAATTATCTATTTAAAAAGACCATTGAGGTTGAAGTTAATTGGAAACATCAATACTATTGATTTAAACAACATCAAATTGAAATCGTACACACTTCGAATACATTAGTATTGCATACATCAGACACCATCAATCTGCAAGATTGCAATACGTCGTTACTTTACTATATACTAAAAACATAACACCTGAGGAAAAGGTTGGTTGAGACAACAAACAAAGAAACTAAAAACCGATCTTAAACGGACGAAGATGATGACCAGATCGTCGACATCAAAATCGAAAAACCTTTTATACTTCACAAGTTTTAGTCGTACGACTTTGTTGCACATGTAGTTAAAAGGGTCGATCAAAAACTAAACAACAGTTGGCATTACTGAAGAAAGTCGACGTTACCGTCGTGTGTTGTCAATCCTTAAACGAAACCATTCTAATGTGAATTTGATTTCGTTCTCATCTGACAGTCGATTTAATCACATGAGTTTTATGTTTTTTTTATAAAATAGGAAAGAAATCAATATCGGTTTAAAATTTCGTTTTTTATGTTTGTATAGAAACATATTGGCGCACGGCTAATAACCTTGCCCGGAAAAACAAATTATTATGGAAAATTTAACAAGCCTCAGACTTGTTAAACAAGGCCAAAACCGGATACCGGTTGTAGTGCCGATGATTATGATGATGATAGAAACATATACGACGCAAAAATAACAGCGAAGTTGCATGCTCTCTATGGACACCTTCTCTGCCTATGGCAGCCGAGAGATTTTTTTTTGTTTTATATCCACGTTTATTCAACAATTCAATTACATATTTTACTTAAGACTAAATGTTAACTCCTATTTTACAAATTTCATTCTTACATTAACTTACTGGCTCTTCGCAAGCACTCTAAATTATACATTATCATTTTTTTATGCCTTTCGGCGTACAATAACTAATGTTTTTATAACATGTCACAATAATTTAAATGTTTTCTTTTTTAAATTTATTCTATTTTTTCTATATCATGTATATATATATATATATATATATATATATATATATATATATATATATATATATATATATATATATATATATATATATATATATATATATATATATGTATATATACAAATATATATATATATTTTTGTTTAATTGCATATATAGGGGGTTGACAAGTAAAATAAAAAAAACGAAACAAAACGGACAAACTTAACAAGGAATACAAATAAAAATAAAAAAAAATAAAAAATTAAAATTAAATTAAAAAAAAAATTAAAATAAAAATTATTGGGAATTGGGGATAGGGGGTGGAAAGCGGTGCGCCAGAGAGGCATACTATTTTGCGACGATCTTTTATTGATTTATCTCTTTCACCGATCACCATACTAAAACGCAGGCGATCTGGAAAATTAGAGATATCGTTATCATGGAGAATTCGTTTATCCCTGGCACCACGGAAAGCGTGGTAAATAAAAGGGACTCGTGTGTCTTGGATTGGTCCTTTTTTATCCAAGAAAGGGAATGCTTTTGGGGGAATGAACCTGTACAACCAACTATAGGTTGAGATGTCGTTTCCGCCAAGGAATATACTTACCTCTATCCATTACACGTGCCCACAGACACGTGTTCCAATAGGCGGTGATCATACCTGTAACAAAGGTTGTGCGAAATTGTAACAACGTTGAACCCGATATCTAAAACGAAGGAACTTAACTTTCAAAAGCTTTCAATATCGAGTTCAACTCACCCATACATGGTATTCTACCCCAATCCAAAAAGTCAGCAAGCATCGTATCTAAACAATGCGGGAGATCATCGTATGTAATCGATCACCCAGCCTGGGCAGCAACGCGATGTTTTCCCACGAAATACCATGTCGGTAAGTAAACCGAACAAGGTATACATTCTAGGGTAGCTAAATGCAATTAGCACCTAAATTACTCGCATGATCTAATGCTAAGGCACACTTTCGCAAACAAACGATTCGTTGCGCCGCTGATTAGTAGCCATAGAGCCATAAACTCTAAACACTATCCCAGATAGATGTTTATGAGTGAAAGGCAAACAAAAGAATTACATTCCATGGTTCCTATCCCTTTTCTTCATGCCAGATGCATTGGATAAACAAAACCACCGAAAGATCGGAGAATAAGCGGTGGAATCCGATCTGTAATGAAAAGCAAAAAAAGATACCGACCGCCAGCAGCGAATGTAATGATAATGATCACGAGGAAGATTTCTCCTTTTTCAGATCCGATGGGAAATTCTCCTTTTGAGATGCAAAGGGAAATTTTATGCTTCTAACAGATGCGATGGGGAAAATCTGTTAGCAGACAGGATGAAAGACTTTCTTTTGCAGAGGCGAGGAATGACTTAGAATGGGATATTTTTTGGATAGGGACAATGAGTCAAGGAAAGATACTCGAGCCAAGGAGACTATATCAGAGAGTCTGGAAAAAACAGTCGCACCGGAAGATACAGAGGTAACGAACGACGCGAAGGGTGTGCGCGATTTTTGTTAGTAAAGCAAATAGTTTACCAGTTAATTCATCCGGAATTCAAATTCTACTAAAGTTTTATGTGCTGCCAAATGTTTAACATAAGTGTACGAACGCGGAGAATCGCAAGTAACGAAGAACTAGAATTGTAAAACTTATTAACTTCTTTAACAATATTTGAAACAATCCGTGAATCAATAAACTTTGGATCGTGACCTATGAGTGTCCAACAGTGTTATCTAAATTGAAAGAAATAAAATCTAATCACTGGTTAAAAACAACTCAACTACTTGTTTTATTGGCGACAGCATTCGTTTCTGGTGCAGTTTTGTTCGTGTACAGTGTTCGGCGAAACACAGTGTCTAAACACAATTAAATCGCCATAATTGGTGACTACAACGTGATCTGTGCACACAGCCCACAGTTTCTCGTAGTAAACAGAACTTCACACACGATCATGACTTCCGCATAGAGCACAGGCACACTCGCCTGCTCCGACGTTCTCTCGTTCGCTCCGTCGTTCGCAGACGAAGCTGATCGTAACGAAGTTACTGAGGAGGGAGTGGTGTCGCGTCCTTAACAGATACACACACAATACAATAGTGAAGAACACCGATCGAAAATCGAATAAGAAAATACTTCAGAGCCGTATATCATAGCGATAACAAAACAATTCACATCAGTGGAATATACTTGAGCTTAAAAATCGAATTCTAAACACGGCCAGTAGCCTGATGTGTTACGCTTAGGTTCAATTTTTGGTGATTCTAACTGTTATAGCGTCAGTTCGAATCACACGTTCTTCACTACCATTTCAAACACTATAAACCCATTCTGGAGAGTACTCTCCATATACATATCATTGGGATAGAATGCTCCCGAAATGAGATCATTTTCACTGCACATTGCCCTTGTTGTGTGACCACGAATAATCTTGATAATGAAGTTATCTATTCTGTTTAGTCCTGATTTATCATACAGGACTTTATTGTGATAGTATTTCTTATACTGTGACTCTGAGGTTCTATACATTCCGAGGCAGGTACGCAAACACTGCCTCTCGAACATCGGAAACTTCTCCATGTAAAATGGGAATATGTTGTATCATACCGGGCAGCCATATACTAATATTGGTCAGATGAATGCTGAGTACGAAATTATTTTCACCTTGGGGTCCAGAAGACTACTACGGAAGAGACTCCGTGTCATTGCAGCTGCTGTAAGAGCCGCTGCTGTATGCTTATCAAAGTAAAGATACTGATCAAGCCACATTCCAAGGTATCTGACTACAGTTTTTACTTATAGAGGAGGATTATTACTTCCTGCAATGGAAAATGTTTTCCAATTCCGTTTTGTATCCCTTGATGCACTGGACAGGGGCGTACTGAAAAGGATGGTCTCTGTTTTTTGGAAATTTATTTATAATTTCCAGTCGTCGCAAAAACGTTTGATTTTGTTGAAATCGTTTTGCAGAAGTCTGTTGATGACAACAATCTTTTCTCCAGATCTATACACCACAATGTCGTCGGTATACGCGATTGCATGGTTGAGAGAACCCACTAGATCACTAGTCTAAATGTTAAATAAAATGGGAGAATTCACTGCTCCCTGTTGTAGACCGTTTTTGATGTGTAAAGTTTTGTTAGAGATTATATCTCCACATTTCACCACAAATTGTTTCATCATCATCATCATCGGCACTACAACCTGGAACCGGTCTTGGCCTTATTTAGCAAGTCCTGTTAAATTTTCCATAATGATTTGCTTTTTCCGGGCAAGGTCATTAGTCTTGCGCCAGAGGCTCCCCGACGGGGAATCGAACCCCGGTCTCCCGCGTGACAGGCGGGTATACTAACCAGTATACTATTGAGGAGCCCACAAATTGTTTACCCATTATAATATCGTAGATAATGTATAATAAATATTCGGGCATACCTAGATTTGATAACTTATATACAAGCCCTTCCCACCATACGGTTGTTAATTAAATTTTTTCCACACCACCCACTTTGCACACCGTACACACTTCAAATAAAACACGGTTTGTAATTGATTTCAGTCTGGTGTTAAAATCTAAACCACCGACCTCTCATATATTACATTGCTTTTCTAGTATAATTCTTGACTTTACGTTTATTAATGTCAATTCTATTTATTTTGTTTTACAATTAGATTAATTCGATGTTCCACAATTTAAACTGATTTTACCACTTATTAATGTCAATTCTATTTATTTTGAGTTACTTTAACTTTTATGTTAACGAAGATAATCTCTAACTGCCGACCACTATCACCAATCACCGCCTCAGTCAACTCTCGAAAAAACAACTCCCGTGTCCGTTCTGGACTATGTCTCACAACTAACAACCGACTCGATTGCGATCGTTCGATCGGAGGTAAACTTTTTCCACGTTAACCAAAGGCACGTGTTATTTTCGTTTTTTCTCTTCCTCGCTGACCTCACATAAAATCCTTTATATCCGGATCTCTATTGTGACCAGCGGTCTTTTGTTTGATCCTTCGGTAATTTTCCTAGGATCAACAATTTCCATAGGCCATTAAACATTACTTGGGATTTTTAGTAATGTTTAGGATTGGTGTTTACCACGGGTGTTTTTGGTAATTACATTTTAATGGACAACGATGCCAAAGATATTTTGTACGCCTTAATGCTATTGTTCTGCAGCAATCCTATTCACATGCATCGCTCTTTGTTCCGTTTAGGAAACGTATCCTTACAATGGATTAAAAGAAACGGTGTCACCATTGAGTTTTGTTCTCAGATGTGCTTCTGAACTCAATGGTTTTAGTCTCTAGCGATGTCGGTAGAGAATTTTTCTTAGCGGATTGGTACATTAATCAATCTGCAGGGGCTTCACCGTATGTGATCCGAAATTGAATGGAGCTTCGCCCGGTATGAATGTTTGGGTCGGTGGTCTTGGTACGTAACAGGGTGTTGAAAGCCTTTTCAAAGTCAACCATACGGGCCCCTGCGCAGTATCGCTTCGCCTTGTTCCACTGTATGTCGGAAACAAGTTTTGTCGCAGCATGAACTGTGTCATGTTGCGATCGGAAACCAAACTGGTTTTTCGGAATAATACCATTTTCCACACACCAGTTAGTTAATGCCTTATTTACAATTTTCTCGAATACCTTGCTAAGGTTCGGAAGCAAACTAATCGAGCGAAGATCGGTTGGAGTGCTCCTGTCCTAGCCTTTTTTGGGGATGGGATGGACTACTGCAGATTTCCATTGGGTTGGATAATATGCATTATTTAGAGCGTTATTGAACAAAATAGTGTAAATCTTCACTACTTCAAGAGGTAAATGCTTTAGAACAATGTTTGGAATACTATCTATTCCAGAAGATTTTTTGTTCTTAATCGATCTAAGAATGTCTGTCAGTTCATACTTGTGTACAAATATGCTAGTGTTTAGATTTCTAAGTGGGGAATCCGCTCTATTATTTTCACTAAAGATAGTGAAACTTCGACTTAAGAGACGCCAATTGTTAAGTTCATTGCGTAGCGAACTGTGTTTTTGGAGAGCCCTATTTTCCAGGTCAAGGTTAGAATTACCCAATTCGTTCAATCTATACACTGCTTCGAAACAAGCACCAATTGAATTCGCTTTTTTTTACGGATCTTCGACTATTATGAACTCTTCGTTAGAGTTAATGTGGTCCAGGGTAAGTCCCGCGTTCAGCAGAGTGTGACAATTCTTGGGATTCCGCGGAACTCAGAGACATGGGACGTCATTATAATCTTTCCTTCGAATGACTTTATTTCTTTGAGGGAACATATTCGGTCCACTAGCTTTAATGTCTTGAATTCTGTTGTTCCAGTCTTCATTAATTACTGATCCATAGTTGTCACGGATCAGTTTTTGAAGATTTTTAATTAGTGACTTAATTGTTTTTATTTCCTGGCTGTTTGGATCGGTGAACTGTCTGTAGAACAGTTTTGACTTAGAGAGCAGAATACTCTTTTGCATATACAGCTCGTCGATCGTTGCGTTTCTGTACCGGTTTGTTTGGCTCTCCATGTGAGACACTTTTGGGATAGAACGATTGATTGTATTAGTAACAATGTTGTTCATTGTCGAAAGATAATGATCAATTTCGTCATTATGAAAATTTCTGTCAGTTGGTGGATCTATGCCACTGGAGCGTAATTCTTTTTTTATTATCCGATCAAAGCGCGACCAGTGTGCTTTTCCGAAATTAAAAGAATGTATCTGTTTGTGCTGCTCAAGTAGTGAATGTTCGTTTGGGACATGTATTACGGCACCAAGTCCATAATTATCGATTGTACGAAGATAATTTCGAGTAGTTAGATCCGTATGTAATAATTGTATTCGTTCGTCCAGCAACAGTAAATCCAAGAAGGAATTTCCTCTTGGATACGACGGGGTACTTGTAGCGTACAATTCTAGTTTATGTTCGACAGCGTTTGTTTGCCACCAGTCAAACCACACATTGCCTCTGGTGTTTGTGATAAGCTACCCCAAGCACTGTGCTTGGAATTGAGATCTCCCGCAATAAATAAATAATTATTTTCCGAGTCTAACTTGAGACTTTGAAAAGGGTATCAAGTTCATTGAAAAACTGTATACACTGTGGAGCATCGGGAGCATAAGCAGAGATCACATATATATGCCTTTGACTTTTCAAAGGAATAACCAAAAAGGCAGGCTTCTAGCACCTGGAACTTCTATACATCTCTGCTGTAAACGACATTTTCCAACTTCCTCGAAATCTCTGAAGTGCTGCTCTGCGAGTGCGTGCCCCATTAACGCGAAGAGGTGATAGTCAGATGGCGCCAAATCTGGAGAGGAGGATGTCCCACCCAAGCGATTTCAAGGTGTCTTTCACTAGTTTTGCTGTATGCTGCGTACTTTTCGCTGGCACCATCTCTTAGTTAAACCGAAAAAAACGTATGTATACACCTGGTATTGATCTTCCCCATTACTCGTAAACGTCTGCTGATTGTTTCTTGTGACACATGTAATGCTCCTGCTAATTGCCGTTGGGTTTGAGTTGGATCATCATCCAATAACTCCTGCAACTACCCGTCTTCACAAGTTTGTGCTCTACGAGAGCGCTCACTGTCGTTTACATTGAAATCACCACTTTTAAATTGTCGAAACCATGTCTCACGTGTCTAATTGATGTGTTCGCCATATGTTTTCACCAGCAAACGATGACTGTCAACAGCCTTTTTCTTCTGATTAAATAAGAAAAGCAATGCGTGCCGCCAATGTTCTTTTTCAGCCACAAAACTAGACATGATCACTGAACGATAAAACAAAGACGCTAGTTTTTGGCGGACTCAACTTGTGTGTGTATGTAGTTAAATCTCAGATGAACAAAATAACATATGTGTCAAATTAATACGCTGCGTGCTTTTCGCTGGTGCCATCTTTTAGCTAAACCGAAGAAAACTTATATATTATGGTATATGAGGGTGATTCTAATATTAACGATAATTTATATTTATTGAATAATGTTACACACTCACCCTACTATCAACATTTTTCAATATAGTCTCCAGTGTGATCTACACACTTTTGCCACCGATTTGAAAGCTTTAATATCCCTTGTTCGTAGAAATATTTACGACGAGTTGTTAGCCAATTACGCACATGTTCCTCGAGTACTGAGATTGTCATGAAGAAGGATACTCGTAACATCTTGAATGAGCATACCTCGTCTTTTGTTTCGATATGCGGCTTTTGCCGACTGTAACAACCGACAGTAGTAACCTGCATACACTGTTCGTGAAGAAAATCAATCATTAAAATTCCCTTTGAGTCGTCTGACTTTCGTTTTCGATAAGTTCTTGCGCGCTTTTAAATTCCCGCCTTTATTTGTTAACATTTTTATAGAAATCCGTTGCGCAGCAGACGTATATACCTCTTGCTCGCTCATGGCTGTACTGACTACAAAGTCGTGGGCGATCGCTTGTCAAGCCGGTTACCCTACTCTTCATAAACCAAACAACAGCCGCGCACAGGAATATCTAGCTCACATCTTGTTGCTAACCAAAAAAAAAGTAAAATTACCGTTTATATTTGTTTTACCCTCGTATTTTCCCCAACGAACAATGCAGTCATTCACAATTTTGTTTTTATAATCACGTGCCAGAGATCGGCTTCAGTTCTCTTATCTTTATGTCTTTGTGGGGAGGAATGGTCTGTGCGTCGGCATGGACGCTGATTCTACCATCCACCCACTACTTCCACTAAATATTCCATCGAGTTTGATCCACCGTTGATTAAAAGAACGAAACAAATTCAGCGACACCGCCACGTTTGTCCAGAACCGAATGCAAAGGAAAACACTGCCCACCGTAGACATTCGGAAATAAAACGCACTGTTCAATGGAATAAATGGTTCTTTTTTTATTTTCTTACTCACTAATAGTTACTTTTTGGTTAACTAAATAAACAAAACATGAATTAAATGTCACTGCCATCTTACACGTATCTTAATTTAAGCGCACTCGTTGAATCGTTCAACGTACACAATTCACGATTTGGTGATAAATGTTAATTAACCGACTCGGGGTTGACTTTTCGCGTGTCCGCAGCGCTACGAACAGCGGGAGTAAAACGACAGACTCGGTCGGTGGATGTTAATGGACTCAGCGATAATCAGCGCGTGCGGCTGATTCGCTAACAAAGGGAAATTTGGGTGCATTCGTTTTCACGGTGGTGATAACCGGATCTCATAGAGGAGATCGTCATGGTACACATGTATATGTGTACGTCGGTTCTTTTCATGGGTCGAAGCCATGATAACGAATCTGAAACACCAAGAAGGGGCATAATGTGCATCCAGGAGATGTGAGTTCGGCAAAGCAAACAAAACCGAAACTAGTCGGATGCTTATTGGATCTTTGTTTGGGATCTGCCTCGCGGCTAAATAAATAGACGCGACGCATCGAAGAAATTGTGTTAATGAGTTGGTGGACTAAACGAATTCCTTACTTGCATTTGTATATGCAGGGAAATTCATTTGTGGGAAACGGATTCTATATTTGCATTGTTTATGCTTTGAATTCAATCCGGCGGCTATGCGCGAAGTCGATGCTTGTTTGGAGATTCAAACAAAGGAGCAATTCTGGGTTAAGTGCTTGCAGCTGTATCGATAGTTGCAAGTCATTGCAAGGCAGATTAGATGGTTATACAATGACGGTTTGTATATACCATCTGTGTCAATGGTACATGGTATCTATGGCGACACAAGTGTCGAACTTTAGTGTGAAAATCTACACTAATTGGAAATTCGGTTTTTGGTCGCTCATGCAGAGACGCATTGATACATGTATGAATGCCCTTGTAGGAAAAATTCTTTCCAGGCATTTCCAGGTAATGCATTGAAAGCATTAATTATCCTTGGGAAGGAAATGTTTTTGCTGCGGGGAGATTGCGCTGCAGGTGTGGGAAGGTTGGAATTTGCCTGGCAACCGAAGGTACTGAATAGGTTTTGGGTTTCCTGAAAAGGTAGAAAAGAAATCTTACAGGGAATTGTAAGCGAAGGGATGCATGAAAGGTTAAGTTCTTTTTTACAGGGACTTTTAGATTATAAATTTGATAACCTAGATGCGTAAAGCACTTAAAGTGCTAATGCGCTTGCATTATCGAAACTTATAAGTTGGGTCGAAGTTATGGGGGCTTTTCAGGTAAGCGAACCGTGGGGTTTGGCGGAACCGCCACATCTTCAATCGATACAAATCGGGTCACGATGTGAAAATTTGAGTTTTGGAAACAGGAAAAGTTCCAGTGTGTCATGTCTGGAGAATATGGCATATGCTCGATCAGATTGGTTTTTATTAAAAACTCTCCCTTTAGTGATGCTCCATTTGAAGAAATTTCAGGTTTTTAGTATGACGCATCTCTTACATAGAACATCAAGTAAAATGTGGCGAAGTAAGTCGTGAGAGATGATTAGTTGTTTGTTTTGTTCCGAAAATAGAAGGTCCGCCACAAATATCCAAGGGGGAAATGAAAACACTTGTTTTGTTCGTTGATGTATTTTTTTAATATGGTCTTTTATTCGTCGGTGTTTATTTGTTCCACGGGAGCGATGTACAACTCGGTGGACAATAGGGAAATACAATTACTTACAGAAAGGAAAGTTAACAATGAGTTGTGAAAATAAGAAATAGGCCAACGCGTGTTCTGGTGTCCATCCACTTTATTACTGAACGTCTAAGGTCTCTTTTAGGATTTGACAAAGACTTGGTTGCATTTTACACGATCATTTGATTGTTTTCCCTTTGCCGCTGCTCCTGTTCCAAGCACCGGGCGAAGTGCTTTACCTATTCCTTCGGCTACGTGGCTGCTACGCAATGGCCGCGCGATATGAGACGGGGTTTGTTCACTCTACCGGTACGAATACCTTGTTTTCGCGTTTTCTTTTGGGGGCCGGTTGTTCGTTTTAGTCTCGGCGGGAATTTAAAGCTGTCCCTTCCCGTCTTGCAGCGATTTGCGGATTAATAACTAACGCGGGCTCCCCATCGACTCGACTTGGGCAAGAAAGATAACACGCGACTGTGCGCACTCTACGGTGGTTGTAACCTGACGCAACGGTGGATGAATCTCGACTGGCTAATGAATAGAAAGAATCTATTCATCGCGTCGTGGCGGTTGAGCCATAGCTGGAAGAAACTCACTGCCACTTACTAGGAATTTCGAGAAGAGTTGCTATGCCTGCACAGGGAATTCAGTTCCAGCGAATCCTCGCCGTATAAGCTGAGCTGGATTCGTTGGTTGTGTATACCGTGAAATTGGCATAGCCAAGTATGATCAAGGGTTGTGATCGTTGTGATTGTTTCGTGGAAAATTAGCTGTCGCTTGGTTGCGAATGAGAAGTATAATTTAAGCAGGAAATGAGCCGAAGTGGTTTTCGGAGGAAATTGGAATTGCTTGGGTGCAAGCAAGGAATTTCGTTTGGATAAGATATTAACCGAAGTAATTTCGGGGAAATGTATGCGGCTCGGTATAGTTGGTGGTGATGGTTAATGTTCCGTTGTAGGTTTGAATATGCGTTTTATTACAGCATATGAATTTCGGGGATATTAAGATTGCTTGATCATAAGGAAGGAATATGGTTTAGATAAGGAATTGACCGAAACAATTTTGGGAAGATGTATGCGGGGATGATTTAGAATATATTCTGGTGAATTGTATTCTGTTGCGGGTTTTGGAGTGTGTTTATTGCAAAGTTTGGGATATATGCTATTGCGGATTTTGCATGGGGAGTTGGGTTAAGGTGACGCGCTGTTAGCGGTCAAGATTGGTTAGAATTGTGAGTTGGTTCTCCGTGTCATATAGAGAGCCCCCACAGCTCTCCCAAACTAATGTTAAGATTTTTTTAGCACATTTTCATCACTAAGTCGATGTTGACTTCAGTGACTATCGTTCCAGACCATTTTTGATAATATAAGTTTTCAACTACTTCACGGCTCTATTTAGACGCTTTATACTACTATCTTTATTACAGAGCTCCCGAGGGCTTTCTATAATATTTTGAATATGTCTGAACAAAAAAATTCTATTCGGAATATCGCAATCGGCTTTTGACAACAAACAACCTGACAAATGGCGCCCAAGTTCAGCATCAAAATAGATGTCAGACGTACCTATATTGAAAAAAATGCATTTTTTAACCGTTAAGGCTACCCGTTTTGAAAGATTGAGCCCCAATTAAAATTTGTCAGAATGTATGACTCTGATTATGGCAAAGAAGTTGTACGAGTTTCCTGCTATATAACTCTGCTCAATATGCCATTTCTTTTTTATGTTTATTTAGGTGCATTGATCGCAACGCTTGGTTTTCGAATATAAGCAATTCTTATTTTCCAATACAAGGATCGTTATTTTAATTTCTATCTGCAACTTTTTAACTGTTAATTCAATGAGCTACGGGTCTTTAAATGGGTCGTTAAACTTTAAAATTCGATCAAGTAGGGTTTTTAAGGAGAAGTAAAAAAGGGAAAAATGTTTAATCACGTTATTTTAAGCACGTTTATTCAGCAACGGTTATTATCACTTGTATCATACTGACCACTAGTGTCCCGTGCGCTATGAAAGGGTTTCCTATACCGCGACATTTCATTTTTCTGAATAATGATAACATTTTCTTAGAAGTCATTAAAAAATTAATTTTTAGAGATTCTCCACTCGTTTTAATTATCCGATTCACCTTACCCAAAATCAGAACACGAGAGGCAGGAAATACTTTCTGAACACATAATTACATTATTTAAATGACATCCTTACTATGTCTCATATGATTTCTGCGTCAAATGTGTCTCCTCCGCAGCGATAAATAATGAAGTACATTATAGAGATATTAGGGAATTTATTTTCTGTCAGTTTTTTTTTCTGCAGCACGCATGTTGAGTTTAATTAAGTTAAAATATAGGATCCCCCTTCTATCTTATCCCTTAATGTAACCAGAATACAATTTTCACAGCACTTACTTGACTCACCTTCTTTTGCATATCACACATCTGCGAATATCATCCAAAGCGACATTTGTTGTTGTTGATGTCGCTCCAAGGAGGCGAATTCTGACGGCGATAAACCTGTCTAAGTTAACCCAATTCACCTGTTTCACTCATCTGGGGTGATAATAAGTAATTGGATTTCGTCAAGACTGTAATTATTACTCAGACCCACCATGAACTTTATTCTCGTACAACATCCATCAACTCTTGTCCAAACCGCCCATTCGCAGTCATCTTTCCAGCTCCACGAAAACCGGCAGATGTCGATTTAAATTCCTTTCATGCTCGTGAAGCACCTGAAATGACAGATACCAGAAACGAAACTTGAACCGGTATGACAGCCTTTGATATGTTGTGTCACTTTGTCAGTCGCCTCTTTACAACAACCATAAAGTGGCGAGGACTCTTTGTAATGAGCGACGGTAATGGCTTTTTTGCGGAAACTGGAAACAAAGATGGAACAATAAGTACTTGAACTTTTTTCCCTTGTGTTGCCAGTTCGTTGTCGAATGAGGGTAAATATGAAATACTTCTGAAGGGTCGTAGCCAGTTAACTGGTGGGTGTTAATGACATAATCGACATAATCCTGGATTTAATATTTTACCCGTAATGGTATCCTTTGTTCGTGTTTTATTTTATAGAATGAAAATTTATCAAGTTTTCACGATTTTTAATGTCGGCTGTCCATCACCTTCCCAAGTTTGTCTTGGAAATATTTTTGTTTTTGATGTAATGCAGATAATTATGACACAACGGATGTTGTTGAGTAATTACAATAAATCCCCGTGTTGTCTGTGGGAAACAAGCTTACTTACCTTTGTGGGGTACCAACTAAGCGGAAGTGATGCTTCTAGCTATAAATTGCGGGTAAAATTTATGTTCTTCATTTATCAAATTAAAACTTATCCCAGTATTCATCGGGAACAAGTAGATAAGGAAGGGGTAGCTTTGAGTTCAAGGATGTTGCCTCAGTTAAGTTATTAATGTAAAGTGAAAAGGCAGATTTTTTATGTTTTACACAAAACGGGAGTTTTAGGTTATTGACAAAGAGAAGTTGTGGCGGAGGGAAAGGGGGAGTACAGGTAGGGAATATATATTGGTAGATGAACGTCCCATCACGAACATGATTGTATATATAAATATATAGGGTTTTCCAATAGGGACTTAACAACTTTTTGTCGGTAGTAAATTTTTATAAATCGCAGACGTTGTTCGTTCGTGTACTTAACCATTAGGAAAATGTTGAGTTTACTGAATAAACTGACAGTAACAGTTTGATGATTAGTGAAAGGGTGCGTCCACAAATTGAATTCAAAGTTGTCAAATCCCTATTGGAAAACCCGATATAATAGATTATAATATTTTATGAATTACATTCAGTAACATTCTGACAATTTTGCTTTCACAGATCTTAAAATAGCATTTCTCTAGTCTTTGCGTGGAAAGAGAAAAAAGTACCATCTCATTAAGATACGGGAAACGTGTTTTTATAGACTTTAGTAATTACTAGAACCGGGCGCTGCTTTGTTAACCAGACGACGCCCACGTTTGACTAGGAGACGAGTATTGATTCAAAAAAAACCGGTCCAATAAGCACTTGTAAAAGGAGTTTTTGATAAATTTGCGCTGTTTGTTTATAAGCACATCGCAACGACGGAACTGCGCAAAAACAGAAAAAAAAGGATACAGTGTCCACATCACTGCAGATCTATATAACGAGGGCATAGTCGACTCAGTCTAGTATGTAAACTCAGAAAAGTAATTTTTTCTCTTATTTGAAGAGATTTTAGTAGATGGAATAGAAAAATAAATCTTTAACATTAAAATTTTTAAATACATTGGAGAGGAAAATTAGGGCCAACTATCTTTTTTTTTTTTTTTTTTTTTTTTACATTTCTGTTTTTATTGACCATAAATAATTTTTACAATAAGCAATACAGATAACTTATGATACCTTAGCTATAATTGTTTACATATACTTACTAGTACATTTTTCAAACAATATGATAAAAGTTATATATTGGTTATGGATTAAGATTTTAGTGAGTAGAGCTTCCTGGAAAAGGTCAGAAAACCAGGATATAGTTATTTACTTAACCTATGCTAATTTACTTAACTTAACTTAACTTATCTTAACTTAGTCTAGTTACCTAATTATTATTGAAATAAGTTAGTGTGGTGTGGAAGGGGGTAGCATAGTGATCAATGGGTTAGTGAGGATATTGTCAGTCAGGGATGTGGGTTGGGGAACCACTTTCCGTTTGTTCGTTGAAACGCAAAATATTGGAGAAGGGTTGAATATTACTATATTTAAAATGGTGAGGTGAAAGTTCTGTATTGTGATATACAATCTCATTAGAGTTATTAACCAACCTGCCAGAGGTGAAGAACGTTCTGATGTGGAGACAGTTCGGGTAGGCAGTTCGGTTATCTGACGGAGTCGATGTGAGCACATTTATTATCGGGTTGGAATTATTGGGAAGATTTTCGATAAATTTGATGGACAGTTCGAGGAAGCGTCGATCTATACGTTCAGTATTAGCGGCATAGTAGAGCGAACTACTGTTGTAATATTTGTGGGAGTTGGGATGTCGGTTGAGGCCAGTGATAAGTCTGAAGCATTTCCTTTCGAAGATGCGTAGCTTCTCCATTTGGGCGGGTGTGATATGGTACCATATCGGGCATGCATATGTGAGAGTGGGTCTGATTATCTGTTTGTAGATAAGTGATTTAACTTTGGGAGAGAGACCATTCGGCTTGTACATCACTTTCTGCAGAGATTAAGTTGAATTGCGGCTTTGCGAATCGAGTTTTTGGTGTGGGCGGAGAAGGACAGATTGTTGGTGAAGGTTATTCCCAGGTACTTTAAGGTTTTGGAGCGTTTAATTATATTGTTATTTAACTTGATTCTGATTTTGTTATGGCAGCGTATGGTGTTGTTAGTACAATTCGCATTTCTGCCTTTAAACACTATGAGTTGAGTTTTGGCTGGGTTGAGTCGGATTTTCCACTTAGTAAAATATGCAGAGAGATTCGGGAGATAGCTGTTAATACAGTTTCTTGCCTCCTTGACAAACTTGTTGCTTGAATAAATTAAAGTGTCATCGGCATAATTCAGCATTACTGTATTAGGTGACAGTGGCTGCGGGGTGTCTGAAGTATAAAGGAGGTATAATAATGGTCCGAGAATGAAACCTTGAGGAACACCCGCGGTTATACTGTATGGTGTCGAAAGAGTTGAATTTATTTTCACCATGAACTTTCTATCAGAAAGGTAGGAAGCGAGAAGTTTTATGGTGTGGGTGTTTAATCCGAACATTGAATGTAGCTTATAGAGCAGTCCTGCAACCCAAACGCAATCGAATGCTTTTGCTATGTCGAGAGAGACGCATATTGTAGGGGATTGGTTTTGGAGATTCATTGTCACATCATGTGTCAGTTTTAGCAGAGCATGACAAGTTGAGTGTTGTGGACGAAAGCCAAATTGAGAATTCGGGATAAGGGAGTTGTCTCTAGCAAATGAGAGAAGATTTTTGTATATCTTACATTCCAAAACCTTACTACGCGAATTTAGCTGTGATATGGGACGGAAATTAGCCGGATTGTTGGAAGAACCGGATTTACTAATACGGACTATCACCGCTGTTTTCCAACATTTTGGGAAATGTGAAGCGCTTATTATGTGGTTGAGAAGAACGAGAATGGGGAGTAAGTTTTCCGGGTGAAGCCTTTTAAATAGAAGGTTAGGGATTCTATCTAGGAATGTGTCGGTTCCCATGGGATGTGACGCTTTATTGGTTTCGTTGAATTCAGTAATGAATGGTGGGAAGGATGGCTCAAGTGTGCCTGAGATGAATTCATTCACGGTGTCGTGGAAATTAGTGACTGGGAGGGAATCGTTTTGTTTATGAGTTTTACAGAAGTGTTCAGCGAGACAATTTGCTATATCAGTGTCCGATTGGACGATGTTACTGTTAGATGGTTGGATGAGATAGTCTATTCGAGGTTTGAATTTACGACCAGTTAGTCGATTTATATTTTTGAATAGGTCACGGTTTGGTTTGATACTGTTTAGAGTAGACGTGTAGGTCTGATCGGTGAAATTTTTAAGTTGTCCATTTATCAGGGTGGTCAAAAGCTGTATCTGTTGTTTAATAAAGGGTGAGTAGCTAATATGCAATTTACGTCGGAGTTGTTTTTTTATGCGCAATAATTTTGTGAGGAGGTTGGGTAATGGTTTTTCTAAGTGGTTATGAGGGACGGTCGTAGGGGTATGGCTGAAGAGAGCATTTCCCAGTATTTGCTCTATTTTTACAGCTGCCTGGTCAATTTCAGTAGGGGGGCCAACTATCGCTGAACAGGAATGTATTGCGGGCGCCGTATCGGGTTTACGTTAAAAGATACTGTCCGAATGTAACACAATGAATAAGAGCCAGATCCACCTTATTCTCCAGACTTGGCTGTCTGCCATTTAACTCTGCAACTAACTATTAAAATAGTAGTTGACTGGTTGAAAGGTGTAAACCGAACGAAGAGATTAGGTGCTCGTACAACCAGTTGATTTTTCAGATAACATATTCTTCAATGATGGGGCTCATTTCTTGTTCGGCAGATACTTGAGTAATCATTGTGTAACTCACTGGATTAGACTCAGTATCATATCTTTGAAAAGAAAACCAGTGGGTTCCACGTTTAACTTAAACTCGGATTCACACACTATCAGCAGCTGGGTTCACTCTCACAGCACAAATCACCAATCTTTGACACCACCTCATAGTTTTTTATAGTAATTTTGAACTTCATTCGCCAGAGACCATTGCGTTTTTATTATACTAAAATACAATTCCATATGATTTGGAGAATCTTTATTGTTTTTACATTTTATTTCTAATACTTATCACTATGGCGCCTCGATAGTATAGTGGTTAGTATACCCGCCTGTCACGCGGGAGACCGGGGTTCGATTCCCCGTTGGGGAGCCTCTGGCGCAAGACTAATGACCTTGTCCGGAAAAAACAAATCATTATGGAAAATTTAACAAGTCTCAGGACTTGCTAAATAAGGCCAAGACTGTTCCCGGTTGTAGTGCCGATGATGATGATGATGATGACTTATCACTATATTTACATTCGTTTATATGTGTAGATGTACATTACTATTTCTATTTATAGGCCTGTAGGAACCCGGAAGTTCATGACCTTGCCGGCCCGACTCCGCCATCCTTCCCTGTCCTGTGCACTCTCCTTCCACGATTGACCACCCAATCCGATTTCCTGAAGGTTAAACCTAACATTGTCCGTCCGTCCCCGTCGCGGCCGTCCTGTCGGTCTCTTTCTCGTTGGTCTGATGTCAAGAATTCTACGCACGGTCCTATCGTTGCCTATTCGCGCCACGTGTCCGGCCCATTTTGATATTCGCGAGTTGATTTGTCTCACTATTCTAGGTATGCGGTATAGCTCTTCCTATTCTCCTTCCTCCATTGTTTAACCTCCTCGTCATATTTACCGCCAAAGATACCCCTTAAAACATTATTCTCGAATACGCGGAATCTGATTTCTTCCCGCTTTGTGAGAGCCCATGTTTCACATCAGTATAGAACAATCGGCATGATTATGATTCTATAAAGACGGAGCTTTATGTTATGTGATAGCAGTTTGGATTTCAGCAGTTTACTGACTGCGTGCCAACTAGAGTTGCCGTCTTTTGTTAATTTCCTTCGACATTTCGTTACCGGCCGTCAGTATCGTTCGCAGATATTTAACTTCTTTAACTTTTTCAAATATCTTGCATCTGACGTTTATATGTGTTCCCTGAGGTCCACCTGCTCTCGCCGTAATCATGTATTTTGTTTTGTCTTCATTTATTTCTAGACCCACCTCCTCTGCCACTTGCATGATGATTTCACTGTTTTTACTTACAGTTTCTAGATTATCGCCCAAACGGCGGATGCCATCCGCATATGCGAGCTCTTGTGTTCAGGGTTGATCAGGCCATGTTGTCGTCTTGCACCTTTCTGATGACATACTCGAGCACAAGGTTAAAAAAACATGGTGAGAGGCCATCCCCTGTTTTAGCCCGTCATGGATTTCAAATGGTTCTGAGAGGTGGTTTTCTATTCTAACTCGCCCCGTTGTTCTCGTTCATGTAAAATTGAATGAGGGCGGCATATTTTTCGGAATTCCCAGTTCAACTACAATATGGTAACGTCTTTCCCTTGCGACTGAGTTTTTTTAAGTCAACGAACAATTGGTGAACCGTCTTTCCGTATTCCCACTTATTTTCCAGCAGTTGCCTTATTGTGAACATTGCGTCGCTCGCTGACCAGCTCCTACGGAATCCGCATTGGTAGTCTCTCAGTATTTCTTCTGCGTACTGTGTGATTCTCACCATTATGGCATTTGTTAATATTTTGTATGTGGTTGGGAGCAATGATATTTCTATGTAGTTTTCGCAGTCAGATCTGTCGCCTTTCTTCAAAATGGAGCCGACTATTGAGGTTTTCCATTCTTTTGGAGTGACTTCCTTATCCTAAATTGCTTTAATTAGTTGGTGGATCTTTCGAGCAGTTGCCTCTCCTCCATGCATCACAAGCTCTGCCGGTATGCAGTTCACTCCCGGAGCTTTGTTGTTTTTCAATCAATTTATTGCGTCTACAACTTCTTTGAAAGAGGGCTCTGGGATCTGAGGCTCGGCTGTATGTATGTCTGGTGCATTTATTTGTGGTTGATGGGTGCGCACATTATTGTAGGTTTTCAAAGTACTGTTCCCGTCTTGTGACGATATTGTTGGTTTCTGTCAACATACAGCCGTTCTAATTGAGATTATGTCGACATACATACCTCTGATAGTCTTTGCTCTGTCATTTTCTAGGATTTTTTCGTTCCGAGTCTTCTTCCATGTGCGTTGTTTGCGTTTGAAACGTTTCGTTGTCTCTTTCCGAATTGTCGCGTATCTTTCTGCGTTTACTTCATCATATCTTTCTAGTGGATTGCTCTGAGGCGCTTACGTTTTTCGATCTTCGCCATGTACTCATCGTCAAACCAAGGTTTGGATTTACTTGTTTTCTTAAATCCTAATACCTTTTGGGCTGTTTGTTTGATTATGTCTCTGGACGTTGCCCATTTAGTGCCCACACTATTGGCTTCCTCTTCCTCACTGCTCCCATTGTCTAGAATGCTAAATTTATTCGTTAGTTTGTCAGATATTCAGCCCTTTTGCGCAGGTCTTTTAGTTTACCAATGTCGAAGTTTTTGCTCGTTTCCCGTGACTGCCCATATGGGTTTTTGGCAGATTTTTAGTCAATGTCTACGGCCGTTGATGTGTTCCGCCGAACAGTGTTCACCAAGAAAACACAACGGGGCGAATACGGTTGCAAATGAAACACAAAATCCTTTTCTTTGTTGGAAACGCTCTTTATTTTTCGTTCGTTACTTGTCACTTAACGTCTAGAACATAATTTTGATTTTGCTTATGATGGTGGTTCAGGTAGATATTAACAAAAGAACAACATACTTTCACCATACCCTTACTTGTATTAATACCTGTAATTATCCTTATTTATTTCTGTTAAATTGTATATTAACTTTCACTTAGCGTCTAATGTACACATTTTAATATTTTGTTCTTTATCACTATATTTGTATCGTTCGATCTTTCAATTACTTGCGAAACTAAATTGTAAATCTATTCGCGAAAATCGAAACAACTTTCACAGGTTGCGAGAACTTGTATTTCTACTGCGCGTTACTTTACTGTGCGTTGCACGTCGAGTATATACGTTAATTTCAATTATATTGCGCGGCCCGGACCAGCCTCCTCGTAGGGTTCTCTGTGTCGACTGTCATTTCTTCTCTGGGGATGATTCTATTAACCCCATCGTTTTCTTTTTCCTTTCGCTTTCCCTGGGTGGTGACTTTCTCTCAATCGAGAATCTCTCTACCAGGGAAGATGACACTCACACATACAAATGCAGGGGTTGCCGCCTGTGGGTTCACCAGAAATTTCAAATTTCTGTTGCGTTGTGTGGTTTACTTTAGGCGATCCTGGAATCGTGTTTGGTTTGCCCTATGGGAACAGCATTTTCGTTGCTGTTGCTGCCCAACGGCCTTTGTTTAGGCGAAGGGCATTGCAGCAGGGACAAAGGTTTTGCCGACGGATTGTTTTCCGGTAATTGGCTTATCGCCGGGGATGTAATGTTTGTCGACATCTGGCGCAGCTGTGCCAACCGTTTGTGTTTATCCAGTTGATGGATCGATACACAATCTCTATGCTGGGTCATTCTTCGGGACTTGTGGCCCACGTATCTGTGGATACGTGGAGTTGATGACACCAGTATGAATGTCACCTTTGGTCAGGTGAAAAGGTGGACCTTGGAGACACGTATCTGTGGCCACGTGAAGTTTGGTCATAGGTGAGTATGTTCCTAGGTGGAACGAAGATATCTCGACCTATAGTGGTTTGTCTGGTTCGTGGAACGGCCACAGTTTTGCTGCGAGCCCACTCTTAATTTTGCTCATCACTAGAAGATGATCTGAGTCTGCTCCTGTATACGATCTTACGTCAAGGATGTTTGAGTGGTGTTTTTTGTCTATGAGGAAGTGGTCTATTTGATTACGCGTTACGCCGCCGTGTGATATCCATGTGCCTTTATGGATTTGCTTGTGCTTGAACATCGTGCTTTTCACTACCAGATCTTTTGACGCTGCGAACATAATAATTCGAATTCCATTATCATTTTAAACGACGTGTAGGCTTTCTTTACCTATAATTGGTTAGAAGATATCTTCCTTTCCAATTTTCGCATTGAAGTCCTCGAGGAGGATGTTAACATCAAATGATGAGATGCTATCAATTACTTCCTCTAGGTTCTCGTAGAACGTGTCTTTCGTCGTTAGATTCTTTTGGGGCGTGTACGTTTATAAATACATAATTGTACCATGGGCCCTATATTTTTAGCTCCGGCGTTTGGTCATTAATAAATTTCACATGTTTTACATGGCGTAATCTTCTTGCTTATGATGAAACCGGTTCCGAGGTTATGTGTGTCGGTCTCTCCGCACGACAGTCTAAACCCGTTGGTTTCGATTACTTGATGTGAGAGTCGGACTTCCGTCAATCTACTTGCTGCATATTTTACAGACAACTCAACGCTGCTTTATACCACATTAGTTCCGCCTCAACTTGAGCACAAGCAGCACACCATGAGCCAGATTCGTTTTCGAACGCGTACTGTTGCCCGAGCATTCAAGCAGCTGAACGCAAACAAATCCGCTGGTCCGGATGGTATTCCCAAGAAATGTTACTCTACATTCACTAAACCGATGCGGAAACTTTTCCATTTGTCTTATTCTACTGGCCGCTTCTCAAATAGATGGAAGTCAGCGAACATTCAGCCAATTTCTAAAACCTGCGACAAATCGCCCCTTTCTTCTTGAAGAGATGTTCTTCTTCACTCGCTCAACCACTGCGGAAACCCCTTCATCTGTCTTATTATATTGGCCGATACCCAAGTAGATGGAAGTCAGCGAACATTCAGCCAATTCCCAAAAAGGGCGACAAATCATTATATCTGCTGATCCGGATGGCATTCCGGCAATATTCTTTAAAAGATGCTCTTCTTCATTCGTTAAATCGTTGCGGAAAACCGTCCACCCGTCTTATTCTACTGGCCGCTTCCGTAGTATATGAAAATCAGTGAACATTCAACCAATTCCCAAAAAGGGCGACAAATCATCCCTCTCGTCCATATCGACCCAACTGCACTTACTTCAAGTCTCTCGAGGGTAATGGACTCACTGATTAACCGTGAACTTTTCAAATATCTGGAATCAAATGACTTCTTCGATGACCCCCAATATAGCTTTCTTAGCAACAGGTCCACACCAGATCTGATGGCGTATCCCATAGAAAAGTGCAGCCATCGCATACAATATTTTGCTGAAAGCAAAGTGTGGCATCCAGCCCTTTTCTTGTTCTTAGCGACACACAGCACTAATTTCTATTCTCGCAAAGGTAATGGAATCACTCATCAACCGTTAACTTTCGGTATTTCTGGAAACAAATGACCTCCTTAATGACCCCAAATATAGTTTCGTAGCGACAGGTGATTGACGGAGTGCCTTACCGAAAAGTGGACCCATTCCATCCATTCATCATAATCATCATCATCATCGGCACTACAACCGGGATCTGGTATTGGCCTTATTTAGCAAGTCTGTCCACCGGTATCTGGTCTTTATCCGAGACTTGTTAAATTGTCCATAATAATTTATTTTTCCGGCAAGGTTATTGAACTTGCGCCAACCTTTCTCAGGATGTCGCTGCATGCATTGGTTCACTACTTGGCGGGTGCCAAAGTAGCTATCCAGGGGTGTCACGTGGAGAGTGCATGTCAACTTGGATTGAGCAGGGACGCGGATCGTCCCGGCCCATTCCATCAATTACCTTGGCAAAAGCAAGGTTGTCGCAATGGATATTTCAAAGCCCTTGACAGAGTTTGGCATCCAGGTCTTTCGTCAAAATTACATTTCTAGGGAGTGGATAATTTCCTGATCCGATGAATAACAGACTATCTTTTTGACCGTTCAATTCAAGTAGTTCTTGACGGTGTCAAATCTTCTTTCCATCAAATTAATGCAGGTGTGCCCCAGGGTTCTGTACTCTCACCTACTCTCTTCCTCGTCTTTACAAATGATCTTTTGCTCGTTACCCACAAGCCGATTCACTTGTTTGTTGATGAGAGCACGTTGAGTTTCTCATACTCATTCGAACATTTTCGACCATACTCTTTGAACCTCATTTCCAACCAGCAGGTTATATTAATACATTGAATTCCAACCTCAACAAGATATGTCAATGGGGATTATCATTCCCGACCACACTCTTCGACCTCATTGACAAGTGGCGGTTCCACTAAACGCCACGACCTACTTCCAAATTATCCCCTAGCTTTCTGTCCGGAAGCTCCGTAAACCCCATTGTTTCGCTAATGCAACGGCATTAGTAGCTGCAAACATTCCTTGCAACGAAGCGTTTCCCTACTCAAGGGCAATTAATGCTTTCAACGTATTACCTAGGAATTCCTGAAAAGAATTTCTCCCACAAGGGTATTCACGACCAAGAACCGAATTCTCGATTAGTGTAAATATTCACACTAGAATCCGACCCTTGAGTCGCCATAGATGCCATTTACAATCGACGTAGATGTTATACACAACCGTCATTGTGTAATAATCTAAATTGCATCTTAACGACTCGCAACTATTGATTCATCTGCAATATCCAGACAAACTATCACTGGTCTCGCGATTACCCGCCAAATACAAATTCGATAGAATAACCAAATGCAAACAAGAATTTTTGTTCTTACCATCGGCAGCGATGCCATACACATCCAATTCCCAGTGTGTATGCCGAATCCTCTTAGCACCTCTTTTCTCAATAGCAATGCAGCTTAGCTGAACCTAATTACACACGATGTCCTTGGTCCCTTCAATTTTTCGGTTTCGTTTCCGATTGACCTTCGCACAGGAGTAAACAATATGATCTACAGGATCACACATACATACTACTGCAATACCAGAGATTGCCGTTCATTGGTTACTGGCATTAAGGAAAGATTGCATTTCCGTGCTGACCACACCCTAAAGAGAAATTTTCTCTCTCTTTATCTGATCTCACCATCGAACTGGGGGTTGGATCAAGCGTCGGATTACAACCCTCAGTGAGTCGTTTTCCATCACCCGACCGAGCCCGTCAGTCCTCCACCACCGCTACCCGTAGCGCTGCGGGTATGCGTAAGTACCAGGAGTCGCGAATTAGTGTACATCAAGTGTCAAGATCCTTCTTCGAAAAAGTGTGAAAATTGTGATGAACGCAAATTGAGTCAGATTAATTTGCTGCGTCGGGACGTCAAATTTGTGAGGACGAAGTAGAACCCTGCGCCCATGCCGGCGCCACGATCTCGCCCCCGCAGACAATCAGCACGTTATGCTTAACACATTGAATTCGGACCTTAACAAGATATTTCAATCGAGATTATCTAACCGAGTAGATTTCTATGCCTTAAAAACTCAGTGCTGCGTCCTGTCGTCTAAGGTGAACCCCAAAGTAAATATACGGTCGATGAACGGCTTTTGAATCGACGAAGCCCTTTTGAATCGACGAAGCCAAGGAACTATCAATTCTCGGCACCGAATTAATTCGATCCTTGATTGGAACGACCAGATCTTTGAAGCTGCGAAAAGTGCGGCCAAATGTATGTGGCTCCTTAAAAGACACAAAAAGTACTTTACTCCATCGAACCTGATCACTATTTACAAGGCGTAAATTCGTTCTAAAATTGAGTTCAACTCCTATTTTTGGTCAGGCGCACTCTAAACTGCGCTACATGTGCTGGATAGGATGTAAAACAGAGCAGTGAAACTTACTGGGGATGTAGCCATAAGTCGTCCAATTCCGTCGTTTGAACATAGACGCAACGTATAATGGCTGTCTCTTTCTTATAGGTACTATCACGGCCGTTGCTCAATTGAAGTGGCTGAAGGTGTTCCGCTGCTCCAGATATTTTCCCTTGATACCCATTAATCTGTGAATGCGCATCAGTTCACGTTGAAAGTCAACTTCAGGCGAACAAATAAACATAGAGAGTCATTCTTTAGCCGAATCACACGCATGTGGAATGCTTTGCTTGATCATGTATTTCCTCGTCATAGTAAGGTCCAGGCATTTAAGACCGATGGAAATCGACACCTCCTTGCTTATCCACCATGCGTTATTCTGCCTGCACTGTGATCTTACGTTTAATGGCCCTTTAAACCCCCCTGTGTAAAAAACCGGTTCGGATGGAATACCTGCAATAGTCCTTAAGAACGTTGCTTTATAACTCTTGCAGCTGTGCAACATTGTGCAACGTTGTGTAACATCGATACGATTCGTTACACCAAGTTTGGAGCTTTTGAACAACAGACAATGGTGTATGATATGCTCGCGGACGTGAGTGTTAATCTCCGATTGGGAATAGACTCCATGATGTGGCAAAAGCTATTGAGTAATATCATTTTTTTCATACGTGGTTATCTCGCGATATGGAAAGAGCAGAATACCTAAGTTATATCTAAGCAGAAGTGTGAGATATCGTTATCAGCAAATATCTGATTTTCATTCAGGGGAGGAAGTGTGGAGGTTCTCTATATTACATGGAGAACCAACCCACAATTCCAAGCATAATTTCCGCCTTATTTCGAGCGCTTTCAGCGTATCATACTACCCCCTAACCCACTAAGCACCTAACTCTCCTTCAATATTCCACTCCAAACTCCCTCACACCCCAACCTTTCTTTCGTGACTACTTCACTTGAGGGGGGGGGGGGGGGTACGTGGGAGCTCTCTATATTACATGGAGAAGCAACCCACAATTTCCGCCTCATTTCGAGCGATTTCAGCGTGTCATACTAACCCCTATCCAACCGTTCGGTATTCACCTGAGAATCATTGATTTCCCAAAGGACGCATAGCTAAACTCATTACCCTATGCAGATAATGCAAAATTGAGTTTAGCTACCCTTTTGCCACACAGCAACTCTATTTTTGCCAGCCCATGAGATTTCCATCGGAAATCATCACATCATATCGGTTAGCAACAACAAGTCTAAGCAGACGACACTGTCGCATACTCATGCAACCGCTGGGGAATTTATCGAAATATCTAATTAGTTCTCATGATAAATTACCCTAGCCAATTTGGGGTCACTTCGGCTTTTCCGCAGACCATCAATTCGCTTGGGATCAATGATCTCTTTTCACAGGTGAATAGCACCATCCACTTTTCCTCTCCTTCACAGTTCTGTCTTCCTACAGTTCAATGTACTTTGAGATCACCATATTCACCGAATTAGGTCAATGTGTTATCCTCAAAGTTACATTACATTCTTGCACACACAACCTAACCCACCCCGAGATCATAGTGCATCGTGTGTCTGTTCTCTCATTCTCCCATGTTCGTCGGCTATCGAATTAACCGATGTATTCACTACACATCGACGGGCGTGGCAATGAGAGAGCAGAAGTATGATCTCTATTGGTTGTCCTGTGTGCAAAAATTAAATTACCCATCTTCATCCCTTTTTCAGCAGTCAAGTATCAATCTCTGAAGCGCGCACACACCACAGAGTCGTCTTGCTGCCAAAAATAGTCGTGTTGGATATTTTCATAGTAAAGTAATTTGTTGACTACTAAAGTTAGATAGTAAATTGTGAATTTTATTTATAAACAGTTTTAAGTTTAAAACAAACAAAAAAAAGAAATAAAAACAAAGTCAAGAACATAACAACAACAGAGCAGTTTATTTTTCACTCTTTGATGGATTATTGGACATTCCTTTTGCGAACAATTTTCGGCGGATCCTCGCTGGGGAAAAGTGAATCCGTGCCATGCGTCGGCATTCATACTAAACCCCCACAGAAGTACTGTAGGTTGATAGAGGTATCTCATTTCAAACATTGAATGTTGCACTGGTATAGGCGAATCTCTCGGGCGTTTGCAACGACTTCTTATAAAAAACCAAACCTCAACGGAATGGGTACAGAACAGAAGTTCGGGATATTAGTTGGATAACTGACATCAGTTATTTGAAACTACACGTTTGTATTATATTTTTAATCGTTTCTTTTATCGTAATTCATGTTTCTGCGCTTAAGTCTATTTGCTCTCGTGGTTGTTAGTAGTCTATTTCTCTTCGGGTATCGCAGAGGTGTTGGTGTTCAAAATAAAAAATCTTATGGCGAGCTTTAATTGCCTGAAACCCATTTGCTTGGAATAGCAAAAATAATTTGGTTTGAATTGGCAGATATAGATGTGTAAGGTTACATATTAATGACACAATAATCCGCCACTTCACGCCACGTTTTCGTGTTTTAAGACTATTAAATGTTTTTACTTTTATTCATTCACTCGTTTTTGTGACCTCATACAGAAATTTTATCGGAATTGATCGTCGACATTATCCTTTCCCTATGAACATCCTACTGGTAGTATAAAGGATTGTATTTCTTTTATACGAGGTTGTCAAAATGACCTCATGCTTGCATGTCATATAATAAACACTTATGCGCATAAGGCAGGGAGTCATCCATTTCACACTATTAGCAACGAGGAGTATTTAAATGTTATTTATAATAGCGAAATATCGAGTTTCATGCTTTAAAACAATAATAGTGGAGCACACCGTGCATAAGATTGCCTTTTGTGATGGTGGGGAGACCAAGAGGATTTAAATTACTTAAAATCTTTGTGTTTTGTGCTGTGTTGTAGTTGAAAGCAATGCAGACCTTCATCAACAACTGATTCTAGTTATTATATTTTATTCATTCACATTAAAAAAAAAAAAACAATGCCTCCCCATCTATGCACCAAATGGAAAGCACATAATTTAGAGGAGCCCAGGTTGTCCCTGAACACGACAGTGACACGAATTGCCGGCATTAAAATGTTTGACCCACGAATATAATTGATTTCAACGCTTGGTCATGAAAAAAGGATCAGGGACACGACCATTATACATCGTCTACTATTAGTTTTACCATATATCCATATGTGATACGTCGGCCGAGAATCCCCTTGAATGCAGATGTTTGTGCAGAGGAACACAGATGTTTGTGCAGAGGAACACAGAATGACAGATTGTTTCATTATTAAAGTCGATTTTGTAATTTGTTTGCCAATATTTTTTATTGTTTTGTACAACTGTTTGAATTAATGTAAATCAGTTATGGATGTAATCTACGCCAACGTTCTCATGTTATTGGGTTTGTAATTTCGTTACTTCGAATGATAACTGAATGTAATATCAAATAACGAACTGTTTACAAATAGACTAATTAATCAGCAGCAACATCCGGAACAAACCGGAGACATCAGATATCAATATATTGTATATTAATAGCCAAAGTGCTGATTCGAGAGATTAATAAATCTGGGTCAAAAGGATTTCATCCTGGTATCTTTATGGAGAAAAATGGCAAAATGTTTGTAAATGGCGCATATCAGAAAGGCTGAGTCATTAAGACGTTGTGTGCGAAATTGATTATTCGACACACCAGTGAATGAGAAATCTATGTAGGTCACCGAAGCTTGTCCTTCTCTATGCTACACGTTAAATTGCCACCCTTAAATATCTTCAACGTCGGGTTACCTTTCATCATACCCGGAATTACTTAAGGCGAATTCCACGCTGCTGACCAGTTTCACTCTGATCAGCAAAAGAAATTATCCAATTGCTAAAATGTAAACTCTTAAAGTGGGAGTTCAATCAAAGCTTCATTTTTCTTCATACATAGATTTTAAAAATTAATGGAGAAAATTAGTACACATTCATTCAGACAACCGTACATAGAAACTAAAAATGAACTCAGATTTGTTTCATAAAAAATAACTGATTTATTACCACAAAATTATAAAAAACGAAAGCTAGTACTCGTAAAACACAAGCCGCAGAAAAATGTTATAAATTATGATTATAATAAAATAAAACAAATATTATCCAAAGGAAAATAAAAAATCACTAACAGCTGAACTTAGCTCAAAACAAGTTCAAATACTAGAGTAAAATGCAATTATAGAAGCAAACAGTTCTTTAATGTAGAATTTAATAAAATATGTGAGAGCAAATCCTACAAGCAAATAACAGGCGAGTTAGCGCGTATATTACTCGCTTATTTCCCTCTTCGCGCACATTGCTTTTCTCTGTCTATCTCTCACATACAGATATCATAGGAAAGCATTTGTCATTCTACACAGAAATTTAAAGTAAAAACATAATAATCAAACATGCAAAAATTGTTAGGTATAGATAATTACTAAATTTGCTATGTCTTCATTTTAGTCGAGGCGGCAGCTACTGTTAAAATGAGAACTACATTAAGTAGAAAATAAAAATATAATGAAAACACTAAAAATTGAGCAAAATAAATTGCGCCTAAGAGAAAAAACAAAATATATAAACCTAAAAGAACAGAGTTTTATATTCAAATAATAATTATTGTAAACCCCTTCTGGGTACTGTTACGGCCACAACCACCCATCCCATAAAAATTACCCTTTTGGAGCTAGTTTCCACCACTAACGGCGATACACGCCAAAAACATCCACTTAAAGGATGTGCCATTTTGCTAAATCAAAGCATTACCCCATACACCTCGTCCCGCATAAATTGATAGCAAGCTAAAACGCGCAATTTGCGCTAATCAATTAAATGCCAAGTAAATTGAGCTGACCGCTAAATTTACTCACACAAAAAATCCGAAAATATAATCATTGAACCAAGGGTTCACCACACAAACCCCTAAGAGCCAAATGTGCTGGCCAGATGCCGTCATCCAAACCAAATCGATGAGAGTCATAAAAATACGCGTCAGCAATTTTATGACTCCTTAGAAAAATGGTTACCCGAAACCATTAAAACAATCAGCGCCAGTTTTCGTTTTAACCAAATTAAGTTAAAACAAACAAAAGGTAAATATTCGCCTTTGTATCGATTTCCCACGGAAAAGATTCTTGTCCATTCGGCTACAATAAACAACATAGAGAATCAGAAATGTTCATTAGCACAATTCTCTATTTGTGTTCCCTATCGTATTCTCACAAAAGGGATCCTTGCCGATTCGGCTAAAACAAACAATAGGCACCATTAAACGAATTGCACATTCGTTTAGCGCCTAACAAGATAGAGGATTATAAATGTGCATTAGCACGATCCTCTGTTGATTTTTCCCTTTGTGTTTCCGCTTTTGATCCCAAGCCGGGAAAGATAAAGAAAGGAAATATCGGCTGGCAAAAGGGCAAAGTAAAGAGAGAAAAAAATGAGATATCCTTCCATCTTCAGGATGAAGAAAAAAAAGGTCTTCGTTTTCAAGAGTTGGTTTTGGAATTTACAAGAGAACGGTCCGTTGAGAGTTTGGTTTTCGAGTTGTTATCTGTTGAGTGTCCTAACTAAGAGTATTGCTTCGTGTTTAACTAACTTCAGGAGCGTTCCGGTGTGTGCTTATTATTTCTATATATAAAATAATAGTTTGCACAAGCAGTGGTGAATTTAATTAATTTGAAAAATACAAACCAAAAGAAGTGTGCTTTTTGAAAATAATTCCTATTCGACCAAGTAATGCGGTTTATTAATAAAGACTAGCTTATATAAAGAACAAAAAGTGTTTATTTTCAAATGTGTGTTAACTGGGGTGGTAAAAGTTTAATATAACAATAATAACATAAATACCTAAATTGTAAGTCCGGACCTGTTTGATTATCTATTGACCAATAAATGTAAAGTGCATGGTGAACAGAAAGACTTGTGTATGTGAAACAAAAAATAAAAGTAAAAGATCAAAATTCAGTTAAAGAAAATTAAAAAAGGCGTGTTTTATTTAAACTGTGTGTGGTTTTTGAAAGGAGTGACTACAGAAAAGTACTACAGTACAAATCAGACACAACCACTTTTCAGCTTACGGGACTCCTTTCAACTCTTTCGATTACACACGACTCCATTTCGACACATTTCAACACATCTGGCCTTTCTCTTACCATTGGCACACAACGCCCCCATTTAACTACTTATCGACCCCATCAATTCCCATTCTTTTCGACTTCGCTCGACTCTTTTTCTTCGTCCTACGACTCCATTTATCCAACCCACTCGACTCCACCCAACCTAACTCCACCCCACACCGGCCAAACTTAATTTCTTTAAACCGACTCCTCATCACACGTTAGCTACTCTGTGTAGCACTTAATCAATAGGACGCCCGGTTTCGCCTCTCACTTGATTCCTCTTGACGCCCTCTTTAAACCTTTCCGCCGCGTCTACAAATATCGGCGCCCATGCTCGCCAAAGGCAGTTTTACGCGACTCTGCCTGCCCCTGCTCGACACCCTTCATTCACGGCTTCGGCTCCTCACGACATTACAGCTACTACGCGTAGCATACACCCAGTAGGACGCCAGGCTCTACCACCTTACTCCCACGTAAGGATCCTACCTCCTTATATAGACTTCAGGACCTTCCTCCTCGGGTCCCTGGACATCTCCCATGCACCCCACATACACCGGTCGGAAAATCAAACCGATTCCACCGGTCTGATACCCTATTAGAACACGTTACACAGCTGTCTCGACCTAGCCCCATCCTGGAACACCTCATACAGGTATTCCAGTCAGTAGGCTCCTCCAAGGCCCGATATTAGCGGCAACCCAAGGCAATACACGCCCCTCCATACCGCCTCACATACCAGGTGCTTTAATACCTTCGGAGCGCGCATCTATTAACCCTAGGGCACCATGCTGTTGGACACAACCAACCACACACCAGGAGCCCCCTAAGCTAAGTCACCTACCAAGCGTGACCGGGGCGGCACCTCCTCACAAGTTGCCGTTCGGTCGAGGTTGCAGCTACCGCTACATTGGCACCGATGTACCGGTCCTCCCTCGATCGGTAAGCCGCGCAACTGAGTACCCGCCCCCCCCTTCACCTGTCCCAGCGGCAAACAATTCGCCATACAAACGTATGAGCGAAAGACACCGACTCCGGACTAGGGTCTCCCCTCCACCCCGCACACGGCACCCCGCCGCTGCGGATGCGAGTAATCCTGGGATAAGTCCCCCCCATCTCGCACACGCCATTTCGTTACTGCGGATGCGAGCGGATTTTCGATAGGTTCCGACCTACTCGGACGATAAACCTGTTGGTCCAAGCGACCCACAATAGGCCAATGGACCACGCCGCACACCCTTGCCCTTGACGGCATCAACGCGGTAACAACCGAGTCCAAACTAGTATCGACCCAGGCTCTTTCTATGACCCAGGAACTCGTCACGCGAGTTCCCCCGACATTACCACAGCACCTCCCGAAGTACGCAGGGCCACCTTGAATCCCAAGCATGCAGCCCGTCTCCCATCACCGCACCGACCATTCGAGCAGCCCTTCAGCCCTACCTTTTTTTTCGTGACTTTGTCACTGGGGTGGGGGGGAGTACTGTGGCAGTTCCGGCGAACCCCACGGTACATTTACCTAAAAACCCCCATAACCTCATCCGAAGTCGCATACGTTTCTGCTAATGCAATCGCATTAAGCACCTGAAAATGCTTCACGCATTAATTAGATCAAAGCTATAATCGTAAAGTCCCTGTAAAGAAAACTTACCTTTTCGTGCATCTCTTTGCATACAATTTTCCGTAAGATTTCTTTCTTTACTTATCTGGAATTCCAAACCAATTCGGCACCTTCGGTACCAGACAAATTCCTGTAAACAAAATGATTCGGTTTGCACACAATGTAACCGTCTTGACAGGGACCATAAATATTGCGCCGTCTATTTTCCAACTTCGCCATGTGTACGATAAATTTCTTTACGTACACATTGGCCGGCGACCTTTTTTCCCAGCAATAAAATTCTCTAACTCGCACCATGTGCAAACAGAAGAACGCTGTAGGTTTCCTGCGATACCATAAACAATTCATATCGTTTGTGGTATCCGAAAAACATTTCTTTTTTCATTTAATGAGCGGCTGCTATTTATTTAGCTTACCCTCATTACCGAAGGATGCATAAGCAAACCCATTAGCATCCGACGAGGTTCGATTTGTTTACACACATCTCTTGGATGCCCATTATGCCTCGTCTTTGTGTTCCACGTTCGTTCTAATGGTTTTGACTCTTGAAAAGAACCGACATACACCCATACATGTATACTATGACGATCTCCTCTAATGAGATCCGGTTATCGCTACAGGTAAAGGAGATGCATCCAAAGATTCTCTTGACAGCGACTTAATATCGCTGGGTCAAATTCCACCCGCTGACCATCATGGCCACGCGATCTTCCGCTCTCCGCCGGCTGCGGAAATGCGTAATATACCTCGGGGTCGTGTCGAAGTGTTTGCAACCTCCATGTCGAATATTATTTGCGGCAGTCCTCGAAGATTGTGTTTTCTTTATTGACTTCATGATGTAACTTTCACGCAATGCTACCGTAAAATTTTAGTAAACAAAAGGAAATGAAACGGAACAATAATCTATTAATTCAAACAAGTTATCCAACAATAGTGTTTTTCAATTAGGAATACTGTGTTTAATTTTTCCGCGTGTCTTGGTGGCGTGTTTTATTTCTCCTGTGTGTGATGTTTCCCCCCGGTGAACTATTTACTCCGGAACTTTCATCAAGTGAATGATGGGGATGCGAAGAGAATCAGCGCCGTACGCCGGTGCACAATGCTTCGCACCCCACAGTGCCATCCATAAAAACGGTTATAAACACTTGTATCGCAACAATTAGAAAAAAGTGTGGATACATTTGTGGTTGCCCACGTGTTTTGCGAATACTTGTGTTGAAAGTCATTCGAAAACAGGTACAAAAATCCATCAAGGAAAGTAGTGGTGAAGGAATGTGTATTTATAATTTCTACTCGCATAGCTCATATGATATTTCTTCAGTGCATCATTTCGAATCCATTCCCATCAAAAACTATGTTGAACTCTTCGACAATAAATTCACTACATATCGACTTGAAAGTTTGCGTTCAACTGTGATGTCATATCTATTTTGAGAACTCATTATTTACCCAGTCTAGACTTTCTGTCTAAGTTCAAAGGGACTATTTCAAATTCGTACACATCTTCTTTTCAAAGTCGACAAATCTGATCCTGAAATGAAGTCAAGAGCAAACTTAAAAGTCATTATATGCTGTTGTTCACAGTTTTTTGTTATCCACGTTATAAATTTATCCGTCTTTTACAAAGTCAACGATGATTTTGACTTCATTGCCTTTACCTTCCCCATTAAATGATGCCCATTAAATTAATCTTCTGACATAGGGTGATTTCGTCAAGGATGTTAATGATAAATCTTTTCTCTCATTTCCGTAGGTTTTTGTTTTATTTTCTAATAAGCTGCGGAAAGAAACACCCCACTCGTCACGTTAAATAAATTGGCAGTGTTGAAGTAAATTTATATATTCAGGGTCCTGTTTTAAAAATGTAGACAGGATATTTATTGTTTGTTGTTATTGCAAGGAAGATCTGTGGTTATTCATAAATTGAAATTAATAGACGATCTCCGACAGACTTGGTAAACTTATTCAAGCGTGAAATTCATATCCGGCGCCTAAGGAAGCAATTTTCTGAATATTTTTGAGAACACTAGTTATGATTTTCATTCGACGTTATACAGGTCAGATGTGCGAAAGAGGATTGGAATAAAAATGTATTATCAAGTTCAACATTGGAGAGGAAAATGTTAGGGATTTATTATAGTTCGACATCGGTGTTGATCATTAGGGTATCAAGAGGATAAAGAATCGGGCTGGGATTTTCAAAAGAACTAAAACCCGGAAAAGACAAATTTGGCATTATTATCTGTTGGAAAATGGTGCATCATTTTTTCATTTTTAAACATTTTTTTATTTTCTTTCTATATTGTTAGTTTCTAAATTAAAGGCTAGACAAAAAATGCTTAAATTCTAGCTTAAATATCTTATATAATAACTTACTGGTCCTTCGCAGACGCTCTAAGCTAAACATTACTTAATATTTGTATAATTGGCCTTTCGGCGACAAAACTTTGTGGCAATACTTATAATTATTTGAAAGACAAAGAAAAATTTGAAAAACTTTGTCAATTTTTTTTTTTTTTCTTAAAATTTAACTTACTTACTTACTTACCTATTTTTTTTTTTTTTTTTTTTTTTTTAATTTTATGTAAAATCACAGCTTAACTTAACTTAAATCTTATACTACCCTAATTCTAGAAAAGCTAAGTCTATGTAAGCTAGCTGATGATAGTGTGATTCTACACCGACTTTGGTATCCAGGTCTTTATATGCCATTCAACCACCAGAACTGTTGACGCTGTCTAATACTATCGTCCCGGTCTATGTGGGAAATAGACCTACTGAAGCGCAGGAGGTCTTCTTCGGTGCGCGTTACTTCCCGGTCGTAGCACAATCGCCCGTCTACGGATGATCTACTTACATGATAGATCAGCGGAATTCCGGATCTATCCTGTATAAGCCCTTTCATGTCCAAATCAAGGAACGCCTCTGGTGGAACAAAACCGTTGCGACGCGCGTTCTCATAGTACAGGGTATTTGGATAATAAGCCCCGAAAATTAGGTCATTGGACGAGCTTATTGCTCTCGCAATATGTCCTCTGATTAATTTAATCATAAAATTATCCACCCTATTTATGCAGGCTTCATTATATAAAGTCTCATTTGAGTAGTACTTTTTGTATTCCGATTCCGGTGTTCGATATAATCTGAGACAGGTTCTCAGACACTTTCTTTCGAACACCCTAATCTTTTCCATCAAATTTGGACCTATGTTAAACCATACTGGACAGCCATATAAGAGCATTGGCCTGATTAGCGTCATGTAGCATATGACTTTTACCCTGCTGTCAAGTTGGCTACTGTGAAATAGCCTCCTTGTCATAGCAAACGTTTTTCTAGCCTTGATCAGAGCAGCCTCTACATGTCTGTTGAAATACAGATATTGGTCTAGCCAGATGCCCAGGTATTTAACTAAACTCTTGGTTTCCAGTTTATCTCCATGCGGTCCCACGATAACTAGCTTTTGCCAGTTTTTCCTTGTGTCGTTCGTGGCTTTATATAATGGGGTTCTAAATAGGATGGCTTCACATTTCTGGAAGTTGATCTTAAGTTTCCAGTTGTCGCAATAGCGCTGCACGTTGTTGAAATCTCGCTGTATTAAACTATTTATGATCTCAACTTTCGGAGCTGTTCTGTAAATTATGAGATCGTCTGCGTACGCAATAGCCTGCGGAAGTGCATCTAATAAGTCGCTAATGTAAATGTTAAAAAGAATCGGAGAGAGTACCGCACCCTGTTGCAAGCCATTCTTGATATTATACGTTTTATTAGAGGTCACATTACCACTTTTGACCACGAACCTCCTGTCCTTTGACATATCGTAAAGTACATATAGTAAAGGCTTATGTATGCCATGTCTGGCCTGTTTGTAATACAACCCTTCGATCCGGACGGTATCAAGACAGGCACCTGTGCATTGGTTCCTACATTTATTCCATTGTATATCGGAGACCAGTTTAGCTGCGGCATGTGTGGTTTCATGACCCGCCCTAAAGCCAAACTGGTTATTTGGAATAATGCTATTGTCGTCTACCCATTTTAGCAGAGCTTTGTTAATGATTTTTTCAAATACTTTACTGATGCTTGGGAGTAAACTTATCGAACGTATGTTCATTGGGTTTGTACAGTCTTTGCCCTTTTTTGCGATGGGCTGAATGATAGCCGTTTTCCAACGCGCGGGATAATATGCATTATTCAACGCGTTGTTAAACAGGACCGTGTATATATCTATTGCCTTTGGGGGCAGGTTCTTGAGTACGATGTTAGGTACTCCATCTATTCCCACTGACTTTTTGCTTCTTAATGAGTCGAAGATACTCTGGATTCCTTCCCTTGTGATTAAAAGGCTATTAGCCCCACCATTGGCATTAATGTCAATTGACAGATTATCGTCACTGAATTCCGTAAAACCCGGATTCTCCAATTGCCAGTGTGAAATTTCATTCCGGAGGTGCAGGTGATTCAGTCGAATTCTGTCCTCCAGGTCATGGTTTCGGTGAATGCTTTCATTCACCTTGTACATTTCCTGAAAGACAGCTCCCACAGCGTTCGCCTTCTCCAAAGGATCTTCGATCACGAAGAGCTCACTATTGAAGATAGCGTTCTCTGTATCTATGTCAATTGGAAAATGGTGCATCGGTAATGAGATACTACATAAATATGTTCGACTATGGAATGAATACACATGGCTAATTTATTTGATTGTCAACTAGGTTACGAAACCGTTTCAGTTCCCAAGATTTGTGTGCAAGCAAAACTATGGTGGGAGCCAGAGAGCATGTCATACATTTTGATAGTAAACGAAAAGAGGGGGGGAATATTGTCTCGAGATAGTGCAGTAGAGAACCACACAATTTTTCAGGTTCGAATCGAACTTTTATAGGTAAGAAATCTTAGAAAAACGGTGAGAATAACGTTCGCAGTGAAAATCGATCGCAACTAATCTGAAATTCATTGTTCAAATTCGCTCACAGAGAGAGTAAGTCTTGGGTCAGAAGTGCCAGGCATGATTAGAAGTTGGCCATGTGTCAAAAGTAATGGTATTGGTATTTTCAATTTAGTCATGGACAGCAGTTTTAGAGATCGGAACTATTGACACGAGAATTAGTGTTAATTGGAGATCGGAGGTGACAATGATGTAGGCCGGGCAATCCCAAAGTAAGTGCGTCCATATGGACGAACTCAAAAATGAGAAAACGAATTCGCAGACTAAAGAAATAAGCCCTAGCATAGAATCTCATCCATAAATTAGAGCAGTAGTGATATCTTAGGCGCAAAATTAATCATCTAATATTTTTTTAAATTATTTTTTTACTATATAAAAAAAATTGTTTTGAGTGATAGAAATCTTTATTTGGACCTTATAACTGTACCATCTGCAAAGGTGCCTATGAATCTGTTCTTGGTTCCTGGAATGTCTGCTGTGTATAGTAAGTAGAGGAAAGGTCCCAGGACACTTCCTTGTGGTAGGCCCGCTTCTATTGTATAGAAGCTAGAGTGAGCTCATTCGTGTGTTACTTTGAACGTTCTATCAGACAAGTATGATTCGAGTAGTTCTGGAAACGGTTTACTCATTTTATATATGAGACCTTCATGCCATACTCTGTTACAATATTTTCTAGTTCTCAAATGTCAAATATGATGTCTAGTTCACAAACGTCAAATATGATTGACATACGACCCCATTTGCAAAAATTATAACAGCTTCCGATAGGGTGGATTAATTTTGCGCCAGCCTATATAAAATCTTTCTTGGAAGAGTTTTCCTTAGAAATTTCGTAGATTTGTAGAGACTGTAAACAGACACTCTTGATATAAATCTTTGGTATAAAGATGTTCGTGTATTCCATACCATAATTAAACATCATCGGCCCGGACGGAATACCAGCAATAGTCCTTAAGAACTGTGCTCCAGAACTATCGCCGGTTCTTGGCAGACTCTTCCGCTTATCTTACGCACGGAGGACCTTCCCTGCCTGCTGGAAAATCGCTCGAGTTCAGCCAATCCCAAAGACGGGAAAAAAGTGTCGCCCACAAAATTAACGTCCGATAGCATTACTCTCTATTTTATCTAACGTAATGGAAAAAGTCATCAATACAGAATTGGTTAAGTATTTGGAGTGCAACGGACTTCTGAATGATCGTCAATACGGGTTCCGTGGCAGGTGGTCCACAGGAGACCATTTGACACTTATAACCGATATATGGACATCTGCGATTGAACGGCATGGTGAGTCAAGGGCGGTCGCATTGGATATCTCCAAGGCTTTTGACCGCGCCTGGCACGGGGCATTGCTGAGCAAACTTCGTTCATATGGACTTTCCCAACAGTATTCTGTTAATTCGGGGGTGCCCCAAGGTTCTATTTTGGCTTCTACCTTGTTCTTGCTTCACATAAATGATTTGTTGGAGACAACGGATAACAAAGTGTTCAGTTTTTTGGATGATAGTACGCTTGTTTCCTCCTTTTCGAGTGATCGGCCGATTAGTGCATCAACGTCGCACCAGCTGAGATGTAGACAGATTGACTCTCTGAATCAGGCTCAGGATAAAGTCCTGCATTGGGGAAAGGCCAATCTTGTCGACTTCAACGCAACGAAGACCCAGTATACAACATTCACAAAGAAAACTGGATCATCGGTTCCACAGCTGATGATGAGTGGCCGGGCCCTCAAGGCTGGGGAAAGTTTGAAATTGCTCGGCGTCACGGTCTGTGGGAATGTGTCATGGCATAAACACGTATCGGGTATCGCCAGATCAGCCTCAGGAAAACTGAGTTATCTTTTTAGAGCCAAGAAATACTTTACCCCGGCCCAACTTCTTCTCCTATATAAATCTCAAATTAGACCCGTACTCGAATATTGCTCTCATGTTTGGAGCTCGGCTCCTAAACATACCCTCGACCTACTTGAGAGCGTACAAAGACGAGCGATCCGCCTGATCGGGGACTCGGTGCTGACGTCGGGACTACAGTCGCTGTCACATCGAAGGCGCGTAGCCGACCTCTGTCTGTTTTACAGATATTATCACGGGTGCTATTCTTCGGAGATTATTGGCATTGTTCCACGCAATTCGGTTTAGATGCGCTCCACAAGACAATCCGACGGATCGCACCCGTTTGTGGTCCATCTCCCGACGGCGCGAACATCCCTGTATCAGAACTCGTTCCGTTACAGAGCGGGGAAGCTGTGGAATTGCCTTCCCACGCGAGTGTTCCCGGAGCGTTACAACCTGCAACTGTTCAAAAAGAACTGCAACAGTTATTTGATGGCATCTCGGGGCGCCCACTCGACGCTATAGGTTCGCCTCTCCCGAGAGGTCTAATAAAAAAAAACATCATACTCACATCCTTAATCAATCTTTGGGTAACTGAAATGTGTGCTTCGCAATCTGCTATTTTTTAGATATTCCACACTTTTTCATGGACTCATAATATCATAATAAAAGAAACGAGCATGACATCTATTACAGCTGTCATGCAAAACACCATGTGCTCGGGGTAGGCTTTCTAGTGGCTTTGATGCAATAAACGAAAGGCTATGCACTCTTTGTGTGCGAGGCAAGTTTAAGAGCATAAGTCTCATAAACGTTCATGGACCTACAGAGGAGGCCCCTGACGACGAAAAGTAAGAATACTACGAGAATGTTAAACGGGCGCTCAACTCCTGGCCAAGATACGATGTGAAAATCGTTCTTGGTAATTTGAATGCGAAAATAGGTCGGGACCCGGTTTTTAGGCACTACGCAGGTTCCCATTGTTTGTATGAGAACACTAATTACAATGAGTCATCAAACTGGCAGCATCAAAAAACTTAGTCGTTACGAGTACCAGGTTTCCCTGTAAAGATATCCACAAAGCCACCTGGGTATCACCTTATGGAGCCACTCGCAACCAAATTGATCACGTGTTGATAGATCGCCGCCACTCCTCGAGCCTGATGACGGTACGAACGTACCGAGGTACCAACGTCGACTCTGATCACTATCTTGTTGGTACAGTTTTCCGAGCGCGGATTGCCTTACGGAGACGTATTGCATGCGCGGATCAGGTTCGAATCAACACGGTTGCCTTACACAATAAGAACACCAGTAACACCTTTGGTCGTACATTAAGACTTGCCCTCGAAGAGCTCGTTTGAGGGAGCGTAAGTCCTGGGGCCAGAATGCCGGGTGTAGAAGAGAAATGTACACGCCTTAAGAATATTCTCATTAGTACTGCCAACTCCATCTTAGGCAGTAGTCGTAGAGATTGGAGCAACTGGTTTGATGATGAGTGCAAACAAACGACTGAACGTAAGAATGCTGCATACCGGGAAATCCAGCAGTCTCATTGGACACGGGGACACGAGGAGAATTATAAAGAGCTCAGAAGATCTGAAAAAAGACTCCCCAAACAAAAGAAAAGTGCCTGGGGAAAAAATCTAGTTCGTGAAATACAGAAAAGTAGAGATCGGGGTCCGCACAAGGCGCGGAAGTTCTACTAAATTATCCGCAGTATGACGCGGTGGACACCGCGCTGCACTTACTGCATGGATAAAGAGGGTAATCTGATCACCGATCCTGAAGGCATTCTGGAGCTTTGGGAAGTGTACTTCGAGGAATTGCTAAAAGGTCAGCTCACAGAAGAATAGGGGACTCCACCAACGCAAGATCAAGGCCAAATGGTGCAGCCACCAAGCATTGAGGAAACATTAAAAGCCATAAGACAGCTCAAATCAAATAAACCTCCCGGAGATGATGCCATACTAGCTGAGCTGATCAAAGAAGGAAGGACAGCGTTACATCACGCAATTCATGAGATCATGTTGCACGTATGAGAGCAAGAGGAGATGCCGAAAAATTGGCGTCGTGTAATAATTTGCCCCATACATAAGAAGGGAGATATCACACGATGCTGCAACCATAGGGGTATAGCATTGCTGAGTACCTCGTATCAGATACTCTCCACTACCCTACAAGATCGGATAGCCCCATACGCTAAAGCCATCATTGGTCAATATCAGTGTGGCTTCATCCCAGGCAAATCAGCGATTGATCAGATATTCACCCTTAGGCAGGCGATGGAAAATGTCTGGAATTTAAGATTTGATTATATCATATATTTATAGACTTTAAGGCCGCCTACGACAGCATAGCCAGGGTAGAACTATATAATGCCATGAGAGAGTTCGACATTCCAAACAAATTGATACGACTTTGTAGGTCACCATGACCAACGTAACTAGACAAGTAAAAATAGCCGGATTGCTGTCCAAACCAATAAACATCTTTAATGGACTCCGATAAGGGGACGGTCTGACCTGCCTGCTCCTCAACCTTGGGTTGGAGAAAGTAACCCGTGACTCTGTCGTTACAACTAGGGGGACTTTTTCACCAAGTCCAGCCAGATACTTGCCTACGCACATGGCAACGACATCATTGGTAGATTCGATTCAGCTATACAGGACACCTTCACCCAGATCGAGCAGGCGGCACAAAAACTGGGACTGCACTCATGAGGGTAAACTAAGTACATGGTGGCAACTTCTGCGAAGACAAGACCTTACGTTGGTCAAACTATCAGGGTAATGGAACACGAATTTGGAGTAGTGCAATCCTTTAACTACCTTGGGTCAATAGTATCAGCCGATAACAATATGGAAGAAGAAATACACGAACGGTTGATCAAATCCAACAAAGCCTGCTATGGTCTATCAAGGCTCTTTAAATCCCGAAATTTATCCGGAACATCAAACTACTACTGTACAAAACCATTGTCTTACCAGTACTCTTGTATGGATCCAAGACCTGGGTGCTCAATAAAAGGCACTCTGAACTCTTAGCCGCGTTCGAGAGGAAGGTCTTAAGAAGAATTGTTGGCCACCTATGTGAGGGAGGACGAGTCCGGAGACGCTACAACCGTGAGTTGTACGCGCTCTACCTTGAAACTAATATTGTAAGAAAAATCAAGCTCGATAGACTCCGGTGGGCGGAACACCTAGCTCGAATGGGCGAAGACGAGCCTGCCCGAAAAGTTCCCTGTGGCGGGATGTATGGAAGGTGACAGCGCGGCAGACCTTGTCTGCGATGGAGAGATGGCGTAGACCAGGACGCCCAGAGCCTGGGAGTGCCAAACTGGATGACTTCGGCTCGAAATCGCGACCGGTGGAGAGATTTGTTAAATAAGGCCAAGACAGGATTCCGGTTGTAGTGCCGATGATGATGATGAATATCGTAATAAGCGTTTTCGGTAAGTTATCAATCCCAAATAGGTTTAAGGAAAAAGAAATCATTAATTTTGCGGTAAAAGAAAATTTTGCGGTGGTGGTGAAGAATGTGATTCGAATACAAGCCATGGCCATATTTATCCACGAGTGCCTTTATAGCGTTAACCAAGGATAGTGAAGACGGTGATTTGAACATACGATGAAACGGGTGAGAAGCGAAGCAATGAAGCATCAGGCTACTGGCCGCGTGTACGAATTCGATTTCTAAACTCAAATACACTCAACTGATGTGGAATTGTTATGTTATCGCTATGGTATACGGCTCTGCTGCTTTGCTTATTCGAATTTCCTTTCGATGTTCTTCACTATTTGCTTGCATATTGTGTGTGCATCTGTTAGAAACGCCACACCTTAACTCTCTAAACGGGGATTGATAAGTTAAGTATGCAGTGATTTTTTCGATTTTCTCTTTATTATAAATTAAGTTAAACTGACTACTGGGTCAGGGGATCCTCAAAATTTGCAACAATGTAGTGGGCTGTAAAAGAGACTAAAATACGTTCAGCCCCAACTACTCAAAGGATACCTGAGAGTCAAGGAACATCAATCGGAAACGACTCCCCCCTAAATATTGGAGAATGTTTTCTATACCGCAATACAAATGGCTATTATTAAGTGTACAACTAAGTTTCCGCAATGTAATGTAATGTTCCGTTTGGCAAAAGATGGCCCTAATAGAAAATTATATGGAAATTGTCAGATGTCAAATGTAATATTGTGAGTTTGAACACATATTAAGAACATAACCTCAAAATATTAATGGCTTTGTATCAGCTTTACATAATTTTTTCGTGCAAAAATGTCTATTTATGTGCCAAATAAGCGTAATTTGTGGGAACTTTTGATTTACTTTTTTAAATTGAAGCAATCTGCTGCTGGGGAACATCGACTGTTTGTAGAAGCATATGGTGGGGCTGCTTTGAGTGAGAGAGGTGGCGTGAGCATTTTCAAGAGTTTAAAAACGGTGAGTTTGACGTGGAAGACAAAGAACGAAGGGGAAGGCCGAAAGTGTACGAAGACAAGGAATATTGGAGGAAGATCCTCAACTCAACAAGCAATTTCACATCGTTTAAAATTGTAAGAGATGATTCAAAAACAGGGAAATTGGGTTCCATACGAACTGAAGCCGAGAGGCATTGAACGCCGACTTTGCATAACGATAACCCAAAGAAGAAAAAATCATGAGGACCACCTGGCCATGCTTCAACATCGAAAGCAAAACCGAATATTCAGGGGAAAAAACTCATGCTGTGTATTTGGTTGGATCAGATTGGTGTCGTGTATTCTCTACCGAACACAATTAATGAGATGTAGCCGAGCACTCAAGGAAAAACGCACCCATTACTACTCCAGACATGACAAAATTATTCTTCTGCATGATAATGCTCGTCCGGATGTTGCGGTGTCGATGACCAACTTTTTGGAAACACTTGATGGGGAAGTCCTACCCCACCCGCCGTATTCACCAGGATTTGCCCCTTTCGATTATCACTCATTTCGTTCCATGGCACATGGTCTGTCTGAGCAGCACTGTACAACATATGAAGATACCAAAAAATGGGTCGATTCGTGGATATCCTCAAAAGATGAAGAGTTCTTCTTCTTCTGCCAGAAAGATGGGAAAAAGTAGGACACTACTTTGAATAAAACGTAATGTATCGTTCTTTCAGAATCAATTCCTAATGTTTTATAGAAAACTTATTTGTACACCTAATATAAATATTTATTCTATATATACATATGTACAAATATTTATTCTTTATATACATACGAAGGTGGTCTGAAAAGCTTCCGATACAATACTCTTTTTCTTAAAATTTATTTTTATTTTTCTACATAGTCTCCTAGTAACCCTACACACTTCTCCCAGCGATGCTCCAATCTCTCTAACCCGTCCATATAGTACTTGGCGTTTTTCTCTGCAAAATAGCTGTTGATAAAGGTGATTGCCTCCGCTTTCGACGAAAATCTCTGTCCTTCGGGCGCACTTTTTAGAAATCGCTCGGGGCTAGATCTGGTGAGTAAAGCGGATGGTCGATCAGTTCAAACCGTAATTCGTGGATTTTCGCCATGGCAACCGCTGAGATATGAGACGGCGCGTAGTCTTGGTGAAACAGGATTTTCTTTTTCTGCAAATGTGGCCGTATTTCCGCAATTTCAGCCTTCCGTTGGTCAAGTAATGGTGTAAAGTATGCTCCTGTAATGGTTTTTCCTTTTTGAATCGATTAAGATATCTCCATGACTATCCCAAAAAACAGTCGCCGTCATTTCCCAACTGAAAAAAACATTTTTATTTTTTTTTGAAGTCCACTGTTTTGACTGTAATTTTGTTTCGGGCGTATAATGGTGTATCCAAGTTTCGTCGACAGTAATTAATCGGCACCAAAATTCGAATTTATTGCGCCTAAACTGCACCAACAGAGCGTTGGAAATGTTCATTCGAACACGTTTTTGGTCCAACGTGAGCAAACCCGGTACCCAACAGCTTTCTCATGCCTAAATCTTTTTTTAAGATGTGACAAACACGTTCCTTGGACATTGTCATAGCCTCTGCTATCTCTCTCACTATAATTCGCCGGTCATCTAGCACCATTTGGTAAACTTTAGCGACGTTATCGTCAGTTGTTGCAGTTTTTGGATGTCCCGAATGTTCATCGTCTCCCAAGCTCTCACGGCCACGTTTAAATTCAGATGCCCAAAATTTCACTGTGGTAAATGATGGTACAGAGTCCCCATACACAGGGTCCAACTCATCTTTGATTTGCGAATGCGTATTGCCTTTCAAAAACAAAATGTAATGACGGCTCGATACTCAATTTTGTCCATTTTCACAAAAACACTCACACCGACTCACTCAAATTTCAGAGTTCAATACGACTGTCTATCAGTAGAAGTTCCAGGAAGGGCTCCCCCCTTGGGAAACAAAGTGTGCTAGTGGCGTAAATTTCTAACTTGTGTTTGGTGTTTGCTTGCCACCATTCGAACAAAGCATTACCTCTCGTGTTAGGGGTTAGGTTGGTTCAAGTGACATGTTTAGCATTGATATCGCCTGCGAAAAGGAAATAGTTGTATTCTGATTGTATCTTAAGACAATGGAAAAGCGTATTTAATTCGTTTATTAATTATGCGCCCCGATGAGCTTGTGGGGCATATAGTGACATGCTCTGATGAGCTTGTGGAGCACATAGTGACATTGTGGCGTTTCTAACAGATACATACACAATACACAAGCAAATAGTGAAGAACACCGAACGAAAATCGAACAAGAATGGGCATCAGAGCCGTACACGCGCCAGTGTCCTGATGCGCTGAGCATTGGTTACATTTTTAGTGATTCTAACCGTCATAGCGTCAGTTCGAATCACACGTTCTTCACTATCGTCGCAAACGCTATAACATTCCCTGATGAGCTTGTGGAGCATATAGTGACATCACATACAAATGCCTCTGACTTTGGAGGGGAATGTCTACTATGCACACTTCCAGCACTTGAAAGTTGTACACTTCTTTGCTGTGCAGGATCCTATGTCGAACGCTTGTTTTAATTAAAGTGCAGCACCGCCTAGTTGTGTGGTTTGGGGTCTATCTCTTCTTATCATAATGTAGTTTTTGTAGCCCAATTTATGCTTCTGGTTTAGCTTTGTTTCGCTAAACAGGGCGTTCCGCTTCCAATAATTTTCCTAAGTTGTCTCTTCTCTCAATTCTAATAAGTGAATTAACATTCGCAGCAATAATTTTTAGGATTGACTCAGCTAAGGAGAATTTAATGATTATGCATTTTTATTTGCAAACAGTGACGAATAAAGAAAATCGATTCGGGCTGTTATTTCTTTAATTATTTTTTCTAAGTCCGGGCGTGCAAATCATTTTTATATCTGATTCTACTTCTGTCGTGTGCGCTTTTATCGCATATTGATGCTTTGATTTAATTATTTAAGCCAGAGATCATTTAAGTATATGACATGTTGGGCGCAACGAAATTGTTGTAAGAGTGAGCTTTCATTCGTTTTTATACTTCGTTTTCAAGCCTTCGCTTATCCATTCTACCCTCAAAGGCTTGAAATTTGGGACATCCTCTAAAATTAGCAGTATGACTTGAATTTTCGCTTACCACACAGTCTAGTTTACTTTTATTTGATAATTTTTCATTCCAAGTGGACATTCCCCAGTGTTTTGACGCATTTAAACTGCATGTTACAGTTTCTAGCAACATGCCCAAATCGTTGACAATGCATGCATTGTAACACGATTGGGCTTATGGATTTTTTTCCCAGCTCATCATTTGATAGTTGAGATGTTTTAGGTGTCTCAGCCCATCAATTTTGCCATCAGGGCTTAGCGAAGCTATGAAAAAAGGCAACTTCCGATTGCCTTTTCTTGAAAATTCAAGAAATTCATTTGGCTTTACAGAAATGAATTTTAAACGGTCAGTTTCGATAGACTTTTGGCGGTTCCGCCAAATTCCATGGCCCACGTACCTGAAAAAACCCAATAACTGCTACCCAACTTCCTTAAGTTCGCTAATGCAATCACATTAGCACCTTACATGCTTTGCGCATTAATTAGAGCAGTTTATAATCTAAAGGCCCCTAGAAGAGAATTCTCACCTTTCATGCATCTCTTCGCATACAAATTCCGTATAAGAATTCCTTCCTAACTTATCATAAATTCCCTGAAAGAAAATTCATCGGTTTACATATAATACAACCGCATAATTAGGGAATCATACCCTTGAGTTGGCTTATCCCAGCCTCAACATGTGTACAATAAAAACTACCTACATACACATTGGCTGGCGGCCACTTTAACCAACGATAAACAGTCCAACGCAGCTCCATGTAATTAGCACCATAGACGTTGAGACTAATTCCCTGACTCGCACCATGTGCAAACAAAAGAACGCTGTCCTTCAAAGGTTTTCTGGCGATACCATAAACAATCCACATCTTTTGTGGTATCCCAAATGCAATTCCTATTTAATGAGTTCCAGCTTATATATTTAGCTGACCCTAATCACAGACCGATGCATTAGGTCGCTTCTCCTTTGTTCTTTTTCCCTAGCTGTGGGTTTTGTTTATCCTTGCTGAAATGCATCGATAAACACGGTGATGTGTACCAACATACACACCACTGCACCAAAAGATCGCATCTCCTTGGTGGCCACACCCTTAAGAGAAAGATTTTCTCTCTCTCTCTTCCGTTTCTTCAGCCCATTAGCGAGTCGGCTCTGCACGAGCCGAATATCGCGGAGTCTAATTACATCCGCCGCGATCTCCGCTCTCCGACGCGCGGCGAAGAAGCGTAGATATACCGGAGTCGTGTCGAGAAAGTAGTGTTTCATCTAGTATAAAATTTATAAATATCAATTTAATATTAAATATAAGTTCTTAGTGAAATATAACAACCTTTTATAATAAATAAAAAGTGCGTTTCGATTATTTACTTCTGGTGGTGCCGATCGTTTAATGTGGACAACAAACGTGGCGGCATTTCAATCTTTTGGTTCGCGTATTACTCGGAGGAACTTTTATGATGGAGGAGGAAGATGAACGGAGTGTCCGTGTTTGGCACAATACTTCTTCTCCACAGACTTATGTTCCTCAACGATTTCCTCGGGTGAAAGTTCCGGATTTACTCCTTTTAAAGTAGTCACTTTATGCTCTTTCTAAAACCGTTTTGAATTCATTATAGTCTGTCACATGGTATGCTATATTTTTCAAAACTAATTCTATTGCGTGAAAGTGCCTGTGACTGCATTGGGATCCTAAACACCATTCATGAATACAGTCACCTGACTTGTATTTTCGCCTTTATCAAAGCAAATTTGTAATATATACCGAATTTTGTCTTTGTCAACTTTGGATATTTTACACCTTATAATTGACAACTGAATCAAGTATTCAAAAATTTACCAAGAAATGTTTTTTTTAGTACGAACTATCACTTTTCCAATGAGCACTTTTCAAACACTATATCGTTCTAGCGAAAAAATGGATTTCTTTTTCCCCAAACATAATTTCATATTTTATTTTCATCCCCATAATGTCATCAGAAAACCCAGTCACCCCACCAATGACCTTTATATTCAAAGTACACCACAAGGTGGTGTTCCCAAGCACACCTTCCAGTATTTAAGAGATTCAAATCTTAAATTACAAGCGGAGCGGGCAATAATTCAAATGAAAACTTTTTCATCTGCAGATCGATTTCTTGGGAGAATATATTAAAATCTCATTAATATTCAACATTTCAAGGGTTTCAGTCACACAAATTAGAACGAATAAATCATCTAACCAAAGATTACTTGGGTTACTCTTGAATTTTTTTAGAAGGACACTACACAGAATTATGCTCTGTTCATTACGACCATTAGTCCTACTCCCCTTTTCAGGCAGACTCGAAACCAAGCCAAATATTGACTTAATGACTTGAAAATGTTAGCAATTCGCACCAAATTGTCTGGCATTCCATTTGCCTCACGCCATTAGAACATCAATGCCTCAATAGAAACCAACAAATCGCTGACAAATCCCCCTAAGAGCGCTGCCGATAAAAATAAAAAAGGCAGGTCACACACAAGCAGAAATTAAATTGGACCCGGACCCCTTATCGCAGGTTGAGTCCAATGCCAGTTATTCTAATGGCCATGCCTGATGGCGATAAATTGCACTCGAGATGGCCATTAACTCTAGAGATGGGCATAAGAACGGGTCTTGTGCGTATTATTGACGGCGTAGTGTTGCTTGATATCCCTTTTAATGGTGAGCCTGAAAAAGTTACCATAGATGCCTCTGTTAGGAGCACAAAACGTTCAAGTAACGTTTAAATAATAAAGAAAACCCCTACGACAAGGATACACGCCTTTGGGGGATGTGGGGTGTACACATTAGTACAGCAAAATTAGAAGATTCTTACAATATGCTCCTTCGCCCACTGGTTATCAGGAGGCAAAAGTTCCGTCCCAATTGATAGGGGGTTCAAATGCGGGCATTTTCTGGGCTAACGAATCACAACTCATATTTGACCAGAGATTTATTTTGCTCCTAGATGGTAATCTGGCCATGTGAGCTGGCAGGCTGCTCAGAGATTATGACACTCTTGCCAAATATATGTCTTGTTAAGTGCTCGTTTGCTTCATTTAAATTTTAATTATACCCCATAAGGGGAGGTTTTGATTTTTATATTGGTATAATGGCACGGAATGGGCAGAAGTAATCCTACAAAGTGTTGTTGGGTTTATAATAGTGCTGTGCATATATTGTGACGACCGTCCATGGTCAATTTCTTATCTAAAAAGACGCGTATGTGTGACAAAGGATTTTGGGGTGTTTGCTTGAATGAACAAATTGACAAACCAATTTAATGCAAAGTTGTATCAATTGGAAAGATTAGAAGGATGTGTTGTGTATATCTATTTCCGTCGGTCAGACTAGAAGTGTGAATATTTAAAATTAATGTGAATGACTGTTAAAGCAAGAAAAGGTTATAAATTGTAGTTTTCATACCGCTGTTTGATGTGTTAATTAGGATACTTATAAGGACATGGATTGTAGTTTTACTGGCTTTCGTTCATGATGTGATGAACACCTTGAGAACGTGTTATTGCTTCTGTTACGATGCGGGACGCCGTGCTTCCTCGGTTGAGGGAAGAGCGTGGACCTTTTATTTTTATTTTATTAATATTAATTAAAACTCAGGATTGCGAATTTTAATTCTCTTCTTTATTTCTAATTTATTCTTTTTCTTAATTTTTCCGAACTTAACTTCACTTCTCTGAACTTCCGAATTTTACTTAATCTTATCTTAATCTCAAGTCGTCTGTACTACTGATTTTACAATTAAAATTCCTCTCTTCTTATGCTACTTATTGTTCTAATTGGTTGTAAATTATAATTTGAACAAAACAAATTTTATCAAAGTATTCCTTTAGTCTCTGTGACTTTTAAATTTTGAATAAACTTTGAACGAAAATCAAAGTGCTATGTTTTGAATGAAAAAAGGTGCATGTTATGAAAAGGGGGATGATGTTAAATGTGAGAATGTAAGATATGTAAAGAGGAAGTTTCAAGGATGTGTTACATAAGTAATGAGATTAGATAAGTAATGAGATTCAGTGTTAAAGCTAATAAGGGTAGTATTCTGGAATACTACACTTCCTTATAAGGATATTACCAACTCTTCAAAACAAAAGTAGTCCATAAAAGAAAAGTGGAATATACATGGTGAACAACAGAACGGAGACAGTGCTGCAGGTCTATATTAGGCGGATCGGGTTGAATGGCTCATCTGTATCCACGCTAGCGAACGACTAACTAGGTACCTACCATTGTGATAAGTCTAGATTTTAAGAAATCCTTTGAGACGATGTGGACCACACGTCTCGTTTCCAAACGGTGGAGCACTGGTAGCAGTAAAACGCTGTGCAAGATTGTCTACTAATTAATTCAAAACAAAATTGTTTAAGTTTGACTGATTGAACAATTTTACGGCATCTTCCACACCTCTCTAGGCATCCCATAAGATTTTATTATAGATCTCATGTTTTTACGAAGGGCAATGCTTAAAAGGGGCACAGAGTACTTTTAAATTACAAAGCACAGTGCTGGTGAAATAACAAATGCCTTAAGATTCCATGGCGAGCTACCCCATTCGTGGCATAGCACAATCACACTCACTACTTGATAGCAGAATGTATCCCTATTTTCATCCATATAGGTGAAGTTATTTTTTCGTCTCGGATCATGGGAAAGTATCTAAAGAATTAGATAACACTCAGTAAGATGGCGGTTCCATCGTGATAATACTTCTAGAAAAGAAAGAGTATGTTACGTTTACGTTCTAATGCTGGCAATGTAAGACTTGCACCCAGATCCCCGATAATGATTTCCTCTGTATCTGAATCGGAAGGAGAATTTAAAATTCCTACCTCTAGCTCTGCCGTACAAAAAAGTTTGTGTTTGGCGAAACGCGATAGCAAGACAGATATGAACGAGAACGAAGGAAGATTTACATTTTTCCTGCATCAGTTGGAGCGTACAATGTTCATAACCCCAATCGGACCTTTGCTACGATATAATCTCGTGGACGAAAGTCAAAAACTTGCGTTACGAACTTTTGAAGGCGATAAGAAGAATTATAATATTAAACTTTTAGTAAAGACTCATAGCGCTGCACCACAAATCGGTTATTAATTATATACTAGAACATTTCTCTAGACTATGAAACGATAGCACCGAGAGAAACCCATGCACACAATGGGTACAACGAAGCGAATCATAGATCTGCGACATGCTTTTGAAATCTATATTTATTGCCATAAATGTAATCCTTCACAGGTGGAGTGTGTATTTATATTATTAAAATCAACCACAAAAAAAATGTATATCAATTAAATCCTGCAAGGAATAACATTTCCTACATCACTCGGGCGAAACTAGATTGCATAAAAATCAATGTCTCTTTATCCCAATCTATAAATGGGATAAAGAGTAAAGGAAAGGATACTACCCCAGACGCCAGTACCAGATATTCCTACTGTTCGTCGAACAATGGACAGTATACATATGGTATTATACATAGCCATTAAGGTTAGTCAAATTAAAATTAAAATAAAAAAAAAAGTAGTCTGAAGCAATTGCGTTGTTACACCCCAAATGGAGTCATCATCATAGGCACTACAACCGGGATCCGGTCTTGGCCTTATTTAGCAAGTCTCTCCACCGGTATCCGGTCTTTACCCGAGACTTGTTAAATTGTCCATAATAATTTGTTTTTCCGGGCAAGGTTATTAGCTTTGCGCCATGAAGGGAACGAGTAGTAACTGACAATCAGCCATTTAAGGAGCATGTTCAATAAAGATTGATAGGCGTATACTGGTATCAAGTGGTTATATGTACCTTAAAGAGGTAAACATTTGCTATACGCAAAGATAGTCCGATTAGTTTCGCGTGAAATGTGCAAAAAATTACACGTTCAAAAGTTCACCCTAAAAAATGTTGTGATGACAGCGTTAAGTGAGTAACAGGTCGCGATAAAATATCGCGTTTCGCGTGGGTTAACAAGTACCGGCACATCCAAAGATGGGAGAAGAAAGATAATAAAGCAAACTCTTCACCAAGGGTATTATTCCTCTCCTAAGAATAATGCAACTTTGGATGGTTTTTTTTTTGTTTTTTTTTCTTGTTTTGGTAGGAAGGTGAAAATCTTCAAACGATACCTGAGACCGATCCAGAGGCATGCCAGGTTTTTACCGACTAAAACCACCTCCCACCAGGCTCATTCCCATTGATCCCCGCGGAACTTTCTTTTAGATATTCGATCGTGGGGCGGGACGGAGTTTACCCGTTACTCCGCTCGTCACGTCGCAACTGCTGCGTCATTTCACCGAGAATACCATTTGTTACAGACCATGCCCGTTTTGAACTCAGCATGTATTCTATTACTCCAGGCGGAGTAACTGTCCGTCTCATATGTCTCCAAAATCGTTCGTGCGGTCTCGCATCTCCCGCACTCTGTGAGTAGGGGGGGGGGGGGGGGGCAAATTGTGTTTAAAAATTTGTACGGGAACTTTGCTGTCGGTTTTGCTTAGCGGCTTGTTGTAATTTTGATGGACACCATGTTTTCTTTTTTGGGCTGATCACACCAACGAATTGTAATCGTCTAAAGATGGCGCAAAACTGAATCTCTGATATGCACACTTCACCGAGTTGTAGCGTTTGTACCAATCCAACCACTTGCCCGCGAGACTGACTTTTTATTGGCATTTCAAGTGTAACCTGTTATTTCTATCTTTTCTATTTTTAGTATCACTTCATCTGTTCCCTGTTCTGCACTGTATTTTTTATCACTGATTTTATTCATGATCTCTTATCCAGCTCAGCAAACAAGAAAGATTATCAATCCACTAATGGGGGAGGAAGTGTTCACTTCAATCCACCAATGAGGCAGCACGTTCTTTCTCGAGTGAGTTTACCAGCCAAGTTCAGAAGGCATTGACACCATCCTACTACTCAGTAATTGTGCCGAACTATATACAACACCTTACCTCATAATTGCATAGTGCATCATATATCCCACTTCAAGACTCAAGTCGAGGGCGGGTTAAATAAAAAATATAACGTAGTTGTTTAATATTACAATGTTTGTCAATCACATCTGAGGAGTGAAAAGCCAAATTTTTTGACATATATTACCATGTTAAATTACGTATCACTATAATAAAATACTTTTACGGCCAAATTTCAGTTTATATAGTAAAAGTATATCTATATATAATAATACTTTTTCTAAGCAACATCTCCTTCCAATTGATGTATTCGTTATCGTTTCACTCAAATTTTCTCTTTGTCTGAAACCTGCATAGTGACGAATTAAAATATTCGCAATGAATTAAGTAACTAAAAATAACTAGCCTCCTAATTCAACATAACTTGGCTAATTAGTAATCTATCCTCCGGCTGTTAATTAAATCATAACGCCAAAGGGATATTATGAACTTATTGCATCCTTCCACGTAGTCCAATTGTTTATGAAAAGTGAATGAAAATAGGAAGCAGAGAAATAAGGAAAAAGATTTCCACTTAAGAGGTCGGGCGGTGGCACGTCTCGTTGGACCATCATCTCTCCCAACCCCAATGCTGTGCTACCGTAGCAAAAACATAGACATCTTGGCATTGTAAATTAACCCCAATCCAGCGCAACACTTCACAACATCATTACACAAACTAGGTCGACATTTAGAGGGCCTAGGGAGCACAGGCAAATATTTGCACACAATTCCATAAGATACAATCCGAGAAGGAAGGAAGCACAAATGTTTCACTATAAACTTGAGGCTGGAAAGAAAAATAATTAACAGTTAGTGTTACAAATTATGACTCAGAGGAGGAACGTAAGAGTCGTAGATGCCTATGGGGGAAATTCAAGTGACAGCAATGAACAGGGCGAATTGACACATACAACCTCCTGGTAACGTTTATTCTAAGCTAATTCAAATATTTATATGCTTCAGACTGAATATGAAATTAAAGCGACTCTTGTCATTGTCATGTTCATATCCGTCCCTATCATATGATCATAAAGTTATTAGCAAATAAAATTTCACATCAAGATTGATTGTATGTGTATGTTCTAATCAACTTCCAATAACATTTCTTGTCTTGATTTCTATTTTGCAGATGTCATAACATGGGCTGTAAGTCAGAAACAGCCACGCCAAAAAGTCGAAACTATGGATTTACATCTATTACTCACCATCCAAAGATAACAATACCGACACCGACAATAGTGGGAAGCATCCTAACCTCCACGTCACAACCAGAAACAGAGACGGATACAGAACCATCAATAGGGAATTCAACAAGGAAAAGCAATTCGTCATCACTACCAGCGACATTGTTATCGGCACCGGATATCTTTGATATCATCGGGAAACAAATTCAATTGTTTTCTAAATATCTTTACCCTTCGGTGCCTTATGGAGCTTTGTTGTCTTCATCATCATCACCACCCACTGCTTCTATCTGTAGCTACTTGAACAATAAATATCGCTACCATTTTCACAACATCACCAATCTAGTTATATCGAAACAAAATAAAATATCCTGTGAGGATGCTAAGCGCATCCAACATAATGCAGACTCAAGTAATCGTGTTGAAACGATTAATTTATCGCTACCGTCAATACAATCGACTAAATACTTATTCGATGAGTGTATACGAGTGGGACATTACGTGACTTCAAATCTACTTAAGTACAACCAAGACGAGAGTATAAGTAGGCGGAAAAGCGGTGGTATCCTCAGTTCTAGCAATAATGATATGAGATTAACACGGCAAATGGAGCATGCAGCTTTGATAGCCGAAACACACAAAGCAAATGTAACAACAGCAACAACTACATCAAATCGAAGCTCAACAAACTTTTCAACAGCCTCTAGTATATTTCTAGTTTTATGCTACTTAACGTCGTTTACATCTGCTGCGGTCACTGATCATCCGATGTAAGTATCCCACAAATATTTTATGAATGATTGAAAGCATTTAAACCACAGTTCTATGAAGCATAACCCTAGATGCTGTGGAAAACAACTCTGAGGTTTTGCTGTTTAGTCTATCATAAAAATACCCTACATAGAGTAACGAAGTATGATTTTGAAACTAGATAATCGTAAGCATATGCATTGTCGGGATAGTTGCCCCGTTCTTATGTCCACTGTATAGAGATACAATTAATTATTTTAGTTCTTCACTAGAATACCATTGTATTGTAAAAACAAATCCATGACTCTCAACTATTCTCATTTCAAAACTTCATTCAAGATTCGCAGCGTACTAGAAATACGTATATACGAGGGTTGCCTTTTATATTTCGGGATTAGAGAACAAAAACAAATATTGATCATCGAAAATCACTTTATTGTTTTTCAAAATATTCCCCATGAAGATCTATACACTTTTGCATGCGTTTGAACCAATTGTCGAAGCATTTTTGCCACTCTGATTGAGGTATCTCCAACACATGCATTCTGAATGCAGCAACCGCTTCTTCAGGTGTCGAAAAACGTTGACCTCTCAGTTTGTTTTTTACGTACGGGAATAAAAAGAAGTCATTCGGTGCCAAGTCAGGACTATACGGCGGATGACCCATCAAATCGATGTTTTGGGTGCTCAAAAATGCAGTTGTCGCAGCCGATGTGTGAGAGCTCGCATTGTCGTGGTGAAGAGTGATCCGTCTTCGGCGGTTGGTTTTCCTGATTTCTTGGAAGATAACTGGCAAACAAATGGTTGTGTACCACTCAGAATTGACTGTTCTGCGTTGTTCTAGTGGTACGGTTGCGACATGTCCAGTTTTTCCGAAAAAACAGGCGACCATTTGCTTGGAAGTGCTTCGTGCGCGAACAACTTTTGTTGGATTTGGCTCATCTTGAAACACCCAGACAGTCGACTGCTGTTTACTTTCGGGCTCATACGCGTAAATCCACGATTCATCACCTGTCACGATGTTATAGACGTGTTTCGAAGCTCCGCGACCGTATTTTTTGAGCATTTCTTTCGACCAATTGACACGAGCCTTTTTTGGGCGATTGACAAATTGTGTGGGATCCAACGCGAACAAACTTTTTTGACAGTCAAATGTTTATGCAATATTGAATGTATGCTGGTCCTGTGGGGGTTTCTCTAACCACATGGAGAACCAACCCACAATGCCAACCAATCTTGACCGCTAACAGCGCGTCACCTCAACCCAACTCCCCGTGCAAAATCTGCATTTGCATACATCCCATACTTACCAGGAACCCATTTCCCAAGCTGAAATAAATGCATATTCCAATTTACAACGGAATATTAATCATTTCCCTCAATTACATCACCCCACATACGTTTTCCAAAAATTGCTTCGGTCAACTTCCTACTTAAGTTATATTTTCTCTTTGTGACCAAGCAATCTTAATTTCCCCGAAATTCATATGCCATAACAAACGCATATCCAAATCCTCAACGGAACATTACCAACCAACTAAACCGCGCACATTTCCCCGAAATTATTTCGGTTAACATTTCTATCTAAACGATATCCCTTGCTTGCACCCAAGCCATTCCAATTTCCTCCGAAAATGCATGCCCATACTCGCTCGCGTCCCCAAACCAATTTCCCGGTACACCCAACCAACGAAGGCAACCCAGCATGTACGGCCAGAATTCGCTGGAACTGAGTTCTTATGCGAGCGTAGCAACGCCTCCAAAATTCTTCGTAATTGGCAGCGAGTCTAATTTCGGTATGACGCACCGCCACGACGCATTGAATGAATTATTTTCATTCATAAGTCAGTCGTCCTCCAACTACCACAACGCGCGTATCGGTAGTTCCCTGTAACCGCCGCGGCCACGCGGGGGTACGCCGCCCCAGCGTGCCAAATAAAGTCCGCCCTAATGTTCTCCTTCCAATTGCCGCGGGTACAGCGTCGAAAATGAATAGAAAAAAAACATTCGGGCGCAGTTCGCGGATTAAAACTAGACAACTTATGACAAATCCTAAGATGAAATAAAAAGACCCTTACGGCCGTCTCCCAGTGTTTCATTTCTTTCCTTGCGCTTGCGGACACTTTCGCTGGTAAACAACTCTGTAGTGGGGCGACGGTTAACTGGTGCCATACGTTGGCACACCCACCAATCGCACCCCCACAGTCCCACTAACGCCTAAGGTTGTCTCAATCTCACGATAGGTCACATGACGATCTTCCAATATCAGTTCGCGCACAGCATCAATGGTTTTCGGAACAACAACTGATTTTGGACGACCTTCACGAAATTCATCTTGGAGTGAACTACGACCACGATTGAATTCACCATACCATCGATAAACACTGGTCCTTGATGGAGCTTCATCGCCAAAAATTGAATTAAGTTCATCCATGCACTGTTGCTGAGTTAATCCACGCCGAAAGTTGTAAAAAATAATCGCACGAAAATGTTGACGATTTAATTCCATTTTTGGGCCGAGATGAATCTTTTAAGTCACTGTAAACAACACAAATAGCGCTCGTATGTCAAAACGTTCTGAGTGCGTATAACCTCAAAAATATCCAACTTTACGACAGAGCTGTCAATTGCCGGATTGCAACACTAGGGTTGCCAAATCCCGAAACATAAGAGGCAACCCTCGTATCGAAGTAGGTTAATTCGTCCGATAAAACTTCGTACAGATATGCACATGTTTCAATTGCGTTGCGTACTCTAAGACATAGGCAATATCTGAAGGTTTTGTTTCAAGAAAAAACTGGAGAGTTTTAAGTCGAACTACATTCCTTAAATAGATTACACACATCCTTTTCCTATTGCAACAAATAGTGAAGTGTATGCAAAAAAAAAAAGAAAAAATTGATTTATTCTATAAAATAATGTTACCGGGGTCAAAAAACTCTATGCTCTACGATTTGGAACAAGCTTGTCATTGAAACATTTGTCGCGCACTTTCTATCAACTAACTGTGAATTATAAAAAAAATGCACGCTTCTGACAGCTGTCCGATTATATGAAATGTAAAAATAGAGGAGAGTATGTAGCTCGATTGCAACCTTTATTAATTAGCTGGGGTTCGATTGAGAAGTTTTAAAATTTGAGTCAACATTATTAAAAATTAAGTAGACATGAGTTCCTTTCCATGAGCTTTCTATTAAATAAATAACTAAATACATAACAGAAAAACTAAATCAATGTGGCCGTGTCATCTTTATGGAGCTAACAATTTTCCGCAATTAATCTCAGGTATTGCAATTTATGATCTACAATTTTACTGGAGTATGTAGTAAATTTATTGTCTAGCCTTCGCAGTTGGGCCTGTGTTCACATGCTGACAAAATGCCTCTAACCTTAGCTACTGGAGCGCGCTAAAGTGGATATTAAACGAGCTAAGTATTAACTCCTATTGATTCTGTTTCATTTATACTTCGGCGATTTTCCTTTCTGAGTTGACAGACGACTTTGCCTCTATGAGGCAGTCGTCCAATGAAATTACTAGGAACACGTCCTCGTAGAGAGACGAAGTCGATAAGGTCGGGGAAACCGATCTTTTGTCGGATTAACCGTTTAAGAAACTTTTTTTTTTTACCATTTCGTACAGGGTTCGGTAACAGGAGGTTGCGCCAGGCTTTGAAGTTTCAAAGACCGTGACTATATATTCTTAGAATACAGGAAAAGATAGAAGCTAATCTTATCTTAAGGAGTCTCGTACGATTCTGCATAGCTCGCCAATAAAATCTGGGCCGGCAGACTGATATTACTGCCGAGCGCATTGTGGATTCCGTCTCCGCTCAGCTCCAGTTTCACGGCTTCGTAGAGTTCCTATAACTTCTTTGTGGAAACTAACTACCCCTTTGAATCGATATTCACATTCGACATGCTGTTCCTGTGCTCTATTTCCTCACCGACAGGCAGCTTGTCTCCGTAAACGAGCTGTTGCGTCGCTATTCCAGCTTGATGCTTAGCTTTGCGGCCTGTTTGTACATAGTCTTGATGACAGAACTCGTTCCGGCTTTGTCTGTGAGCGAAGTAGACCATGTGTTTACCTCTACTGGCGAAGAGGGCTAACAGCTCGGTTTTGCACTTATCCTCGATTATCGGAGGGACGTAGGATGTGGTGATGAAGTGGCGGTTCTTTAAAATCTTCTCTCAGAAGCATCCATTTCCTATCAAATCACCTTCCTCCTGCTTACCTGCAATCGAGCAGCGTAAGCTACCTTTCATTCGCTTTCACCTGAAAGTAAAACCCCAGCAAGCATGCACATCAAACAAATTATTTCATTCATATTACATGAACCGTACCAATCCAATCGGCTCGGTTTGTCAGCAATTATAAACGATAAACACTCGCTGGCCAGCGTAATTGTTGACACAGCCGTAGCCGATATTCTTGCTACGGTTCTTGAGTGAATATCGCTCCAATCCCAAGGTTCGCTGCAGTTGCGACCAAATTCCTTTATCGGTTATCTACCGATCATGGGATTTGGGCACGAATATGATTGACGTTAGACAATCATATCCATGATCATGCCTAATGATGCTCCGGCCTGTAAAACAAACAAACACACAGTACCTCACTGTGTTTATTTTACTTACCAACCGCTGTCCATGTTTCCCCTGGGTGAGACGTACGCTTGCACATCTGCAAGTTAAATTCCTCACCAGCATACCCATGTTCCATTTAATTAGCTCAAACCAAAGCCACCATAGCCTTGGCCATAGGCGAGCAAACCCTCGGTTTGCTTATCACCACAAAGAATCTATTGCCTGCAATGGCATAAGTTCGGGCGATTATGTAAACAGCCGATGTTCCCATGTAGCATCGGCTAAATCACAAATAATGTGCATCGCATCGTATGACCCTCGAAAGAGCGTTTCTGTTTATATAAGACACAGCAACCTATTTCCTCCTTCGGCGAGTTTCCTTATCGCTTATCTCAATAATGCCTGCAGTTCATTACACCAGTCCATTTTTATTCAGGTGCAGTTTCGTCGTTGCCGATATGCAGGCTAAGGGGCATCGTACTTGTCCAATACGGACACATAGAGAATCCTCCCATTCGCTCCTTTTGTGGTCGCCCATTGGCCGTCGCCTACTCGCTCCTTCCACACCGATGTAATCTACCACCGTTGAATCTGACGGCTGTGGATTGCACCAGGGAGTCAGATTTGAATCGCGCACCAGACCACACGTGTCGAGGACGTTGCCGGGGAGTCAAAATCATCCCTTATCGTGTACACACACAAACAAGAAGTTAAGTTCATTTCCCCGAGTCGTGCATACTGTTGGATTTATTTTCTACAGCAATTATTTTGTCTTTTACAGAACTTACCCTTGTATGTTTTGAATGTTGAGACGTGGTTGGGTGATTTGGACCTCTGTTTTAGGTGGATGTTGGCGCCGTGGGCGTTTCGCCAAATATAAAACTCTTTATTGTTGATTTATGTAAAATTAATTTATTAACTCAAATGTACTTAATCCAGTTTATTTATGAAAACTAATTTATTAACACAACGGTAACTATTTCAGTCTATTTGTTTGTAAAACGATGTTGTTAGCATTATTAACTCAAATGTACTTAATTCAGTTTATTTATGAAAACTAATTTATTAACACAACGGTAACTACTTCAGTTAATTTACATAAAATTATTTTATTATCTCAAAGATAACTATTAAACACAACCGGGACGCTTCGCACACTTCTTTCAACTCACTACTTTTTTATTTTTTAATTTATTATTTAAATTGGCCGGATAGCACAACCACTCGTAATCGCGGCACAATTCACAAGAAGGAATCAATCTCGTGTCTCTCGACACATATACTTTTTCGTTTCGCTTCCACGACAATTATTTCGAGGAAGCAACCGAATTGGCTAATAGGGGGTGACTATGGCTAATAGAAGGCAATTGACTATTGTAATGTGAGTGGGGTTTTAAATTGGGGTTTACTTTTATTTAAATTAGATTCTATTGTAAAGGGGATATTCTATTGTAAAGAGAATAGGAAATTAGTAATTTGGGGGGAAGGGGAGGATATGGGAAGGATGAAGGATATGTGCGTAAAGACACGAGATGTTAATAATTCAAAGGGGAGTGATAATTAATTGACTTTAATTATATAACAATACAAATTGTCAATTCGGTTTCTTGGTTCTCGGCCTAATGAATAGTGTGAATGTAAAACGGCGTAAAACAAACAAACACACAGTACCCCATTGTGTTTATTTTACTTACCAACCGCTGTTCATGTTTCCCCTGGGTGACACGTACGCTTGCACATCTGCAAGTCAAATTCCTCACCATCATACCCATGTTCCATTTAATTAGCTCAGACAAAAGCCACCATAACCTTGGCCATAGGCGAATGGTGTAAAATAAATCAAAAAAGAAGTTACGTAAAATAAATCTGTGTTTCAGTTTTTCTTTCTCCCGTGGTGCTCAGTTTTGGCGTACCCCAGTGTGGAGAACGGTGTCCGTTGGAACAATTTTTATCGAACTATCAGTGGGATTTTGGCGCAAGACTAATGACCTTGCCCGGAAAAAACAAATCATTATGGAAAATTTAACAGGCCTCAGGACTTGCTAAATAGGGCCAAGACCGGTTCCCGGCTGTAGTGCCGATTAATGATGATCAGTGGGATTTTAGTGAAGCAGTGCCATACGTCGGTACATCCTACATAAAACCCCCACAATGATCCTCGTGGCCTTTTTCCGCTTAAGTTTTTTTGTGGACTAGTTGAGACTGTATTGATAACACTGCAAACGGATCGTAATCACTTCTTAAGCTGGGTTCCGGTTCGAGTATTTCGTGCTCTAAATCCCCCCCACCCACGTCCTTCAGTTTGGGTTTGAAGGCCATTTTAGTCACGGTTTCGACGTGCGCGATCTCAATTTCGAGGTCGTATGAAAACACGAATTTACGCGTCAAAAACTTTAGGTTCCAAAATTATGCTATTTTGAAGCTTTGTGTTATGTGGTGCATCTAGCTATGTTTTGTTTTGTGCTTCCGTGGGGATTTGCTCTTTTCAACCGCTGAGAAATTATTTCCTGAGGAGGTACCTCATCGCTAACGTGGCATTTAGCGCGTCCAATGAAATCTACCACGTACAACAAAGTGAATTGCTGCAATAAATTAACAATCAAGTTCTCTTCGTTGTATGTAATCGAAAATTTCGGGTAATATTCCAATGAGGCGCTTCCACATGCAAATGTATTTAACTTGGATTTCATTACTGCAATCCATCCATTTGTTCATCCAGTTCTTGTTTTTTAAGACGAATTTCATGCATGAGTCTGTTGAGGACCCCGAGCTGATTGCTGGCGTCTGCAATTGTTTCGCTGACCGCTAGTTCTTGGAATTGGTTTCCAGTCCCTGAATATTGGGCACCATGGGCGTTGTCTTCGTCGTCGCTGTTGTCACTCAATGTGTTTTTATTGACTTTATGGCGCTTAGTCTTTAGATTTGGGTTTGTAGTTTGCCTTCTCCGAAGCAGCATTTTGGCATCCATTTGATTTACGTCCATATTATGGACCACGTGTTCTCACTTTTTTTTAATTGTTTTTTTTTTTATTGCGTGAGTGACAAATAGAAAATCAGGTTCAAGAGTTTATTTATTATGTGTATACAAAGTCGATAGTATAGTGGTTAGTACACCCGCCTGTCAAGCGGGAGACCGGGGTTCGATTCCCCATCAGAGAGCCTCTGGCGCAAGAGTAATAACCTTGCCCAGAAAAAAAAAATCGTTATGGAAAATTTAACAAGCCTCAGGACTTGCTAAATAAGGCCAAGACCGGTCCCCGGTTGTAGTGCCGATGATGGATGATGGATGGATACAACGTCCGCAGTTTGCTGTTATTTTCTCTGTGTGGAGGACACATACACCCCACACACATGTACGCGAATATATATAATAATTTTAATATATTATTTTTTTTGACGAGGGACGGTCGATGTAGTTCTTTTAACGATTTTCCAGGTACTGATCATTTGTCCATTATTCATAACAAATATCCGTACCTGACGACATTTCTTTCACTTACTCAAAGTAAATGGCTGCGGACTAAACCGGCCCTCATTTTGAATATATTCTGTCAAAAAAGTACTGGGAATTGATCATTTAAAAAGCCCACTTAAAGGGATTTTCAACATTATTTTTGTTGCTACGTTGGCACAACTGTTCTCTAACTTGAGATGTGAGTATAATCTGTCATTTAGTTGGTTTACAGTGTTCGATTTTCTTAGTTAATCTCAAGTGTGTATTACGATTTTTCCTGAATATTCTTCAAAAGTTAAGTCGCGTAAAGGTGGCTGAAGAGGTGCTATAGCGAGTCAACCCCACATTCAGTTTTGACCCCACATTCAGTTCTGAGCCAACATTTATAAAACATGTTATAACTGGTGACGAGACATAGTTTTACATGTTTGATATTCAAGCCGGTCAAGAGCTTCGGAATGGTGCCTTGCAACTGAGCCGAAACCGGAAAAACCACGTCAAAGTCGATCAAAAGTCAAGGTAATCTTGATTGTTTTCTCTGGTAATCGTGGTGCTGTACACTCGGAATTCTTGCCAGAAAGTCAGAGTGCAAATAAACAATATTATTTGAGAATTATGTGGCATTTGAGGCTCCTCGATAGTATAGTGGTTAGTATACCCGTCTGTCACGCGGGAGACCGGGGTTCGATTCCCCGTCGGGGAGCCTCTGGAGCAAGACTAATGACCTTGCCCGGAAAAAACAAATCATTATGAAAAATTTAACAAGCCTCAGGACTTGCTAAATAAGGTCAAGACTGGTCCCCGGTTGTAGTGCCGATGATGATGATGATGAAGTTGCGTTTGAGTGGACAAATTAGACCACGACATCGCATCACCTCACAAGGCTATTGTTGTGAAAGAATTTCAGACCAAAAACTCAAAACATTTCACACAACTATCGTATTCACCTGATATGGGGCCGGCTGCCCTTTTTCTCTTTTCTAAACTCAAATTACCACTTCGAGCCACCCGTTTTCAATCGGTAGAAGACATAAAAGAGAATTCGCGGCGTGAACCTAAGGCGATTCAGTAAAATGCACACTGTAAACAAACTAAATGACAGATCGCACATAAAGTTCACGATGGGATAGAAGACAATTGTGTTAACTTAGGAACAACAAAAAACTTGAAAATTCCTTGAAATGGGCTTTTGAAATGATCAATTCCCGCTATTTGAAAGAATGTCTATATCTGTGCCCATCTTTATCCGGAACAGGACTGACATCTCCCGTCTCTGCTGTTCTTGCAGTTCTTATAGTCGGCGACGTTTCTGCATCACGTTGTCAAAGAATGCACTGATGAATTTCCATCCATTGTTTGAAGTTATCATTAACATTCCTGTATATATTGGTCACATCTAGAGCATCGTAGATTTGCTCTGTAAGTACAAAGCACATTTTCTGGAATCCATTGCATTCGATGAGGATGTGTGCCGCATTTTCTACACATTCCCTACAAAACAGACAGTATAGGACAACCCTGTACTTCAATCGGTGCAAATATTGTCCATCGCATCCATGTCCTACTAAGTATTGGAACATGTAGAGGTCTACCCCGCCGGTCTTCGAGTCATCCGAAGAGGAGTTTACATTCTTTGGTGTTTGATATCATTTCGGAGATCTATATTTCTGAACTTGGCTAAGGCTCTGTTCTCGGTTACCAGTGTATTCGGCTTTGTATGCACTGCAGTCGCGTGTGTTCAGATGACACTGCTAGGAACGAGTCGATGGACTTAATGTATGAGAAAAGCACAGTTACTGCAGTCTATACGAGAGCTGTGCATAAGAGGATTAATTTGCTCACATAGGATAAGAGCCTGCCAATCTTTTAGGTCCGTCAACACTTGGCATTAGTTTGCCCCGATGCTGGGTTTTGTTACCGTTACCCCCTTTGCCGCATAGGCTATGTGGTGGTAAACGAGATTCAATTAACTCTCAACCAACATCTGGATCCCGCCATCAGTAATTATGCACATCTGAGTTATAGCATCCGCCGTACTCCTTTTTCGTTTGTAACCACACTGCATTTCTGGGAATTCTCTTCTTTGCTCCGTGTATTCCTCCAGTCTCGCGAGGATGATGGCTTAAGAATAATTTTGTATTGATGTAAATAATGTAGTCCCGTTTTTAATCATGTCAGTTCGATAGGCTTGTCAGGGTTTATGTCATGAATCTTTCCTTCACAAAGTCCATACAAAAAGAAATCACGAATTACTTTAAGGGGGTATTCTGGTCTAGACGCACGAATTTAACGCAATTTTTGAAGTGCTGTAAAAAAAGCAATCAATATTTCGATTCATGTTTTTATAGAATCTTTATTAATATTTCAAGAATACAGTAAAAAAAAATTAAAGTAAAAAATTCAAAATTCCCCCTTAAGTGTTCATCCGAATCCTTTTAAAACCTCGTAGACCAGTTACAAATTCAAAGCATTATTCACGTACTTCATTTGAGTAGTAGCTTGACCATTTGGATGAGAAGGATGGTGATAAATTTCGAGATCGGTTATTCGAAGCTTTTCTGGAACGTAAGAATGAGCGATTCCAGTTGAGATATCACACGAAATATCGTGCGATTTGCCAAAGAGAAATTTAATTCTGTTTATTGTCTACCCGGAATTTCTCATTTAAAATTCCCGCTTAAGTCTGTTGTCAAATTTATTTTTGCCACTAAGTTAGTACCATTGTGAGAATTAATGGCGTCAAGTTTGAGCACTATCTGTTAAGTAGTTTGTTTAAAGCAGCTGATTTTGTTGGTTCACCTTAAGTACGATTTTTGGTTATTATAATGAATATATTGGCTGGCAAAGAGTTTGCATTAAATTTTTTGTTCCCAACGGAATTCTGTGCGGAATCGTTGAATATGTGCTTAAGACGTATGACAACTCTGTTCTATCGAAAATACAAGTATATGAATGGTACAAAGCATTCAAAAGTGGTCGTCAAGACGTTAATGATTTGCCTCGCGCGAGCACTGCAAAACAGCTGTGACTGAGGAACAAGTCGATAGAGTGAAGTAATTGGTGCTTGAAAATCGTCGCCATAGTTTGAGAGATCTAGCAGAAGAAGTAAACATTTCACATGAATCATTTCGTGAGATTTTGGTATATTGCTATTAAAGCTACCATTGTGAGTGAATTTTTGACCTAAAACTCAACTAAAATGATCGAACAAGCATTCACCAGATATGTCGCCTGTGACTTTTTCCTTTTTTCTCAAACTCAAATTGGCACTTCGAGGAACACGTTTCGAGTCGATTGAAGCCGCAAAAGACACATCGAAGACCGAGGTAAAATCGATCCCGGCAGCAGCCTACAAAACGTGTATGGATGATTCGATTAATCATTGGAATAAGTGTATGGCCTCGGAAGGGATCTACTTTGAAGGCGGTAAAATACATTTTGATAACTAATTCAAATTTGTTATTTTATTGAAATCCTGGTAGACATTTGACAGAATGTACGTAAATTCAAAGACGTCCTTGCTTTTAATAAAGAATCCAGTTGTGCATCATCCTAATTCACCTGAATAGAATCCATTCGAGAAAATGCATCCGCTGCAACGTTCTGCAACCGATTGCAAAGGTTCCAACTTCCCATCATGTTCTAATATAGTACCCATTACTGTGCCTGATGCATCATTGGATGAACAATGGATCCTTTAATGTAGTGTCGCAACGAAGTAACATTAGCCAATTGTTGCTGCGATAGGCAAAATACCATATCAGCTTTCACAGCACCTCGCACCAGGTTAAACGAATTTGCAGCCATGTTCTAGACCATCGTTCAGTTGGTCAATCAACGGGCACGATATTGTTAGACATTGAAAAAGCTTTTGATTCCGTATGGCACAATGGGATAATATATAAAATGATACAGTTCGACTTTCCTTTGTATTTGTGTAAGGTCGTCCAGAGTTTCTTATCCAATAGATGTTTTCAGGTTCATGTCAATTGTGATGTTTCTAGATTGATATTTTTTGATTGTGGCGTCCCCCAAGGTTCAGTACTTGGTCCAGCTTTGTACAATATCTACACTTCGGATTTTCCAAATCTACCGCAGTGTGAATCAGCTATCTTCGCTGACGACACTGCAGTATTTGCGTCGCATGAATTTTCTCTCAACGTTGAGACAAATCTAAAGCATGCGATCGAGATACTTGAAAAATATTATATGAAATGGAAAATCAAGCTAAATGTCGGGAAGATACAAGCCATCTTTTTTACACGAAAGAGAAAAGCTTGCTATCTTCCCAGCAGTCAGCTGCAAATAAATGGTACCACGATTGCATGGGAGCAATCCGTAAAGTATCTCGGAGTTCATCTCGATACAAAACTCACATTTAAACAACATATTCAAAGTACTCTTAATAAAATGAGTATTGCTATTAAGATGCTTTACCCTTTTATTAATCGCAAGTCTTTACTCACAAATGAAAATAAGATTATTATTCATAAAGTTATTTTCCAAGCTATACTGATATATGGGTGTCCAGTATGGGGTAACGCTGCAAGGTGCCATTTAAAGAAGTTACAGGTATCACAAAACAAAGTTTTGAAAATGATGCTAGACCTCCCTTGGCACTATTCAACCTTAAGTCTCCACGGAAGGGCGGATGTTGAATTGATTTCTGAAAAAATTCGTAAACTAGTATATAACTTTAACATCAGCTGTGAAAGTTCTGATCCTCTCATAACCCAGCTTCTTGCTTAATTTGTCATAATTTCATGTAAATATTTACATTTTATATTATTTATTATTGGTTTTTTTTTTTTATTTTATTTTTTTTTTTTAAATGAAGGTTTTTCTTTTTCGTATTTTCCTTCGATTTATTCTTTTAATTATTAATTATACATATTTTTCTTTTCTTTATCCAAGATAATGTTTCAGTTATAAGATATAACTTATCAAATCTCTGAATTGTAAAATGTGCGGTCACAGACTTTTTTTTTGAAAATATTATTACGAAATAAAAGATCTCTCTCTAAGCTTACTCTGTCTAAACGATAATTCTCTTATCATTCTTTGATCCAATCAAATACTCGTTTACAGGTGCCTGTTTATGCGCATCCTTTTGAACAGTTGAGTTAACATTCCCAGATAACTTCTAAACTCCCCCATATTGGTGGGACAAGTGAACCACATCAAACCTTCAACCTTATCTGGTATGGGCGAATACCTTGTCTGCCAATGAGGAAAACAAGGTGCTCGAACCAAGGTACTCTCTTTTTTCCGAAGCGGCAATCACTAGTATTGATGATTAAGGCAAACTATTGGAGACGTTTGAAAACTTGCCTCATATGAGAGCGATGTTCTTTCATCTTTGGTTTTCGATGCTATGAGGATATCGTGGTTGTAAGCATAACAAAAACCAAGATCTCTTAGAGCTGGTTCTATATACCTCTGGGTAGTTTCCGCTGCAATCCGTAAGTCTAAAGTCCTCGCTTTGAACTAAAATAATCTGAACGGTGTAGTGGCAGCTGTTTTAGGAATATCCTCTGGGGGTACAGGAATTTGATAATAAACTTTACCGCGGTATAGCGTCGTAAAGATAGAGCTTTGCAGGGTAGGAAGTTGTTTGTTATGGCAGGGTCGCCATATGCTGGGAGAGCCGCCTTGTAAGGATCGTGCGTCACCAAGCAGGATAATGCAAAAATCTGACGTAAAAGGTGAAGCGTATTTTCCAAATTTGTAGAGGTCAATGCAATGTTGTGTCGAGTCCAATTCGTTCGAACACTGCTATTAGAGGTAGAAGGTATCTTTTGACTATATTGGCTGGACACGAATGCTGTAGGCTTCTGTCAGAAAGTCAGAGTATATTCATAGGGCAGGGCACGAATGCCATAAATATCTGCCAAAACGAAAAACAAAAAATCAATGAGACGCAAATTTGATTGTAGTCAGCTTGTATTTACTTTATTCTTTCAAAAATCGGTTTTGAAACACTATTTCTTCCATCAACATTTCTGATGCCTATCGATACCAAGTAGGTCACATGCCATCATATATCGACCGTCAAATCATGGCCTGAAAACTATTCCTAATTTCAATCACTCATTGCACATTGCATGGCAAATTCACAATTTTTTATTTATTCGGCTTAATTCAAGCTTAGTTAATATAAATATAATACCTTATAAACTAACTTAAACTAAACCTGTAATTAAAAAAGAGAGAAAAAAAAAGAAAATTATATATATATATATAATTAAAAAAGAACATGTATTTAAAAAAAAACAATGAAAAAAACAAGGAAGGAGAAACGGACTTCACGGTAGGGGGGGTAGGAGGCTGGAGAAGAGCGAATGTATGTGGGGGTGGCAAATGTGACATTTGTGAGACAGCGACAATGAACGGCATATGTGTTGGAATGTATACGGGTTGTGAGGGTATAGACGGAGGGCGGGGCAGGGGGGGGGGGGGGGGGGGGGGGGTTGAGTGCAGTAGATGTAAGGTGGAAATCGACGGACGTAGGGTAAGAGTTTGCCCACCTCAGCATTGGCGAAATGGGTTCATTAGAGGCGTAAGAAGTGTGGAGGGTGGGCAGATGGAAGAGACGACGGTTTCGCTGGTTACGGGGGTTAGCGTGAAGTGCAATGATGGAAAGCAAGCTTGGGCAGTTGATTGTGCCTGAAAGGTGACGGAGGACGAAAAGGATATCGGCATGAGTTCTGCGCTCCTCAAGTGTGTTGAAGTTGATCAGGTGGAGCCGGCTTGTGCATGGGGGGTGAATCCGAGGATTCGCCCAGTTCAATCCGCGGAGGGCAAAACACAGAAAACGACGTTGCACGCCTTCAATTCTGCGGATATGGGACGAGTTGTGTGAAAATCAGACCTGACTGGCATATTCCAGAAGGGGGCAGGCGAAGGCTATGTAGAGAGAACTGGAAACATAAGGATTAGATAATTTTTTAGACCAGCGTTTCACAAACCCAAGGGCAGAGTTGGCCTTAAGAATGATATCATCAATATGCGGGAAGCTAAGCTCCTTGTCAAAAAAGATCTCCTGGTCACGTATCGAGGGTACAGATGATATCTGCTGGTTTAGCGTTTGCGGGAGAATGTGATGGAGTGACATTTGACAACGTTGAGTTCGAGGCAGTTATTACGGCACCAAGTTGAGAAGCTGTCGAGATCCGTTTGGAAGAGTGAGAAGTCGAGAGGAGAGATGATCGCTTTGTAGAGTTTGGCGTCGTCCGCATAGAGGAAGATAGATGAGTAATTGATAATGGGATCAACGTCATTGATGGTAAGGATAAATAGGAGGGGACCTAGATGACTGCCTTGCGGAACCCCTGACATGGTAAGAAAAGGATTGGAAAGGGAGGAACTGAATTTGACACGGTAGGATCGATCTTTCAGATAAGAAGATAACCACTTGATCAATGGGGGTTCGAAACCCAGGGAGAACAGCTTAAAAAGGATGAGATTATGGGAGATTTTGTCAAAGGCCTTGCTGAAATCAGTGGTGATTACATCGACACCGTTTCCATTCTCTAAGGCACGGAGAGTGTGGGTTAAGAGCTCGATCAGATTGGTTATGGTCGACCTACACAAAAGCTGGTTGGGTGAGATGATGGATTTACAACGGAAAGATATCGCATTGTAAAGAATCCCTTCGAACAGTTCAGGGATTTGAGACAGTTTGGCGATGGCACGGTAGTTGCTTATATCATTTGTAGGTCCCTTTTTAAGTATGGGGTGACAAAGGAGGTTTTCCAAATACTAGGGAAGATACCTTGTGTACGGGATAGATTAAATATATTTCAGAAGAGAGACATTTCTTTAAAAATACAGCCGGGAATCCATCAGGTCCAGGGCTGAACTCGTCTTTGAGTAAGTTTAATTTGTCCTCAACTACGTGGTGCTGAATAATTTGAGGGGCGAAGGGGCCGAGGGAGAATTCGGGCAAGTAAGACGGATTGGGCTCGAAGAAGATGTCTGTGAAGGATTTATTGAAAAACGAAGCGAATAGATTGGCAATAGTTAGGGGGTCGGTTGAAGCAGTCGCGCCATAAGAAAGGGAGTTAGGATAGGCGTCGGATTTACGTTTGTAATTTATAAAGTGGAAAAAAATTTGGGGTCATTGATCAAGTTGGATTGTGTTTTAGTGAGGTAGTTGGAGTAGAGGGAGTTGTAGAGCTCGGTAAATTTATAAAAGGAACCGAGATAGTTGGAGTAGTTTTGGAAGGATCGCATTTTTAGTTTTAGTTAAAAGTGAAAATGAAATGAATGAGTAACTAAATAAATAGGTAAGTAAGTAAATAGAATGAAGGCGTTACACATAGAATAGAGGAGAGAAAAACGGTAGTTGAGAGGACAAAGAGAAATTAAAATCTGAGATAAAATGAGAGAATAGAAATGACAAAAATCATGAAAATTCAAAATAATACAGGGAACAGGCAAGGAAAAAGAATATGAATGAAAATTATAAAAAAGAAAAATTATGAATATAAAGATAGTAAATAAGAGTGTGTAAAATAATAAAAACAAAGATAAAAAAGAAAAAGAAAAAAAAATAAAAACAAGAATTAAAGAATAAAAAAAAAATTGAAAGTTAAAGAATAAAAAGTAAATTAAAAAAAAAAAGAAGAAAGAGGATTAAATCTAAAATAACTGATTTGGTTGAGAGAATGATTGTTTCGGATTCATGATTATATGCTCGGGGAGAATCTATTCCATCGTCTAGTACTCTCCCCGACACATATTTACCACACATGCCAACAACACGATGACAGTGTAGAAACTGTCATCGGTTGTATTGTTTACTGTTGTTGGTGGTTCGGCAATTCTATAGAAATTGAATTACTGTCATATACGGTGTTTTTGGTGTTCAACAATAATTACGGAGTCTATACTGTTTTGGTGCGCAATCGACGGTTTTGTAATAACCCTAAATGTACATTTCAATTTGTAAGAATTTTCTTGTTCAATAAATGAAGAACTTTCCATATTCGAGCGTTGTCTGGTGTACACTGAATTCATCTCGTTCGTGAACTTATAACCTGGTGAATTCAACAATTCGATTCCCCGTCGGGGAGCCCCTGGCGCAAGACTAATGACCTTGCCCAGACAAAATAAATCATTATGGAAAATTTAACAAGCCTCAGGCCTTGCTAAATAAGGCCAAGACCGGTTCCCGGTTGTAGTGCCGATGATGATGATGAATTCAACAATTGTTTAAACATGGACACTGACTTGGGTGACAACAACATAATTTGTCAAACACATCCGTTCCGCGCGGATATCTCGATTCGCTGTTGAACACAAACGCAAACACGAACCTTGACGGAGGGACAACAATTTCTGCAGGAGTTGCAAAAAGGTATTGCTGTGCCCTTCATCTCAATATACATTTTGTTTCAGGCGACGTAATCTACCGTCGCAATTCCCCGAACGACATTCCTCGTCCGGCGGAACAACATCGTATAAGATCTCGGCTGACGACATTCCTCGTCAGGATCGAGACAAAACATTTTCTGGTCCTTCGAGCCGGATCCAACAACCATTGGATCGTCTCATCGCCGCTCAGTTCGCGGCACCATACAGCTGCAGCTCAACAATCAAAACAATTGCAATAGCAACGAATGCTGGAATTATCGTAACAAAGTGCGGTGCAGTGAATTACAACCGATAAAGGCTCAGCAACGCAGACGAAGATTCATCAATCAATCGAAAACGTTTCGCGTAGTCGTGCCCTCTGCGTCGTAATTGCAACAATCCAGCTGTGTACCTGTACCTGGCAGCAAAAACCAAAAAAGGTACACAATAATAGCGGAAGAGAACAATGGTCAAAGTAAACCTCGCAGTTGTGAAAATAATATTATGAACATTTGTTTTCAAAACCAAAGTGTCAAAGAGTTGCCAAAATAAAAGTGTTCGATCAATTACGAAAGTGCAAATTTATAAATAATTGCATGTGATACCGACTTACGAAAAGTGAAACGAGAACAGTCGTTCATGACATAACGAACTTATTGTATTCGTAATCTACTGCAATTTGGTTGGAGTGAAATTTATCGAAATTTTTGCCCCATTATGCAATTCTGCTCGTGATAGGATCAATTAATTCACTTAATTGTACAGCATTCAAACGATACAAAATAGCCATTGCTCGTTGTGACCGTCCATCGGCGGCCAACGACGTGAAGTCCTCTAAGGGAATCAACACACGACAACTGTAAAGACAGTTCAGAGAAAATATCATCAGAATTAGACACGGAAACTAGATCGACAACTGCCAGTCACCTCGACACAAATCAAGGAATTGAAGCTGCAACATTCATGAAATCATAATATCTGTAGGATGTGAAGGTATTACTAAACGTTTTGTATCTGTTATTCATAATCAAGCAAGCAGCAACATTTGCTGAAATATCAATTTAATTTTCAATCCAATCGTCTGTGAAACAAACACAAGATGTCTGACTGGGGCATAGTTACGGTTTTACGTAAACGGGCTCCGAAATCACCTGCCCTCAAAACAAAAGGTGCTATTAATCAGGCACGTCGTCAGGGCGTTCAAGCGGATACTCAACAGAAACTTGGTGCCGGTACTAATAAGCAGCACATCAACACTAAAAACACGGCTAAATTGAACAGGGAAACTGAAGAACTTAAACAAGAAAAAATACCTTTAGAAGTCGGCAAGATCAGTCAACGGGGACGTCAAGGGAAAGGATTGAGTCAAAAGGACTTGGCAACAAAAATATGTGAAAGTTCACCTCCAAAGTTGTAAGTAAATACAGCGAAAAACCAAAACAACGGTTCCCCGACGACATTCCTCGGTCGGCGGAACACCAAAGATCTCGACCGACGACATTCCTCGCGCGGAAGAGATCATGCATGTCTTAACACTATGCGTAACGGAGCCGACAATGGTGACGACAGTGGTGACGGCGGCGACGGCGACAACGTTGACAATGGTTCCCCGACGACATTCCACAGGAACCCACAGGATCTCGATCGACGACATTCCTCGGCCGGAAGAGATAAAAAATCTTCAGAAACCCCTGTTGCCGCGAACCAACCTATCGATGAACCAGTCACGATTGAAGAACTCATCGCCGCTCAGTTCGCGGCACGGGATCGCATCTCTGGCACCTTCCTCAGCGCACAGGACAAGGGACAACTAAGTCCAACAACAATCGAGGCAACCAAATGCGCACTCCGCGCCGAATGGGAAGACTTCTCCAAGCGGCACTACGTCATCTTCGTCACGGCGACACCGGACTATCTACAGCACGCATACTTCGCGGAGGATTGTTTCGGCGAAACCGAAGAAATATACCTGGAGGAACAGACGAAGCTCCTCGAGGCTCAGTACGCGCTCAACTCAGCCTCCCCAACCATGGTCAACAGCACCAATCGCCTTCACCCTAGCGAGCTGCCCCCAGTGCTGCTGCCAATGGCCGACATCAACCCATCAGAAACGGAACTGCACCCCAGAACAGTGGATAAGAGTGAGCAGACCGCCGACCAGAGTGCCGCCTGCCCAAAGCCCAACCTACCCCAGGTCCAATGACCGACCTGCCGAAGCCCGCACAGAAGACGATGCCGCGCACGCATTGTGGGTTGCGAACTTACAACTCCGACCCAGAGGAACTAGCTACCATCACACGTACTCCAGAGCAAGCAGGGGGCACGGCGTACTTAAGATCCGTGCCAGAACTAACGCCAATGCCTCCCACAAAGGCGCCTTCAACTGGTCCAGCAACAGTAGCTGGCCCGATGACTAGCCAACCCCGTGTCCCGATGCACGAAACACCGCCGGCACCCGCAAGGCAACAAGGCGCTTGCACATTCTGCAGGGCCTCACACACCATTTACGCTTGCGGGGGCTTCCGATCACTCACACCTGGTCGTCGGAAGGCCTTGGCACACGAACGGAACTTATGCGTCAATTGCTTGGGTCGCCACCGCCTACGCGACTGCAACTCCAGCAAGACGTGCCGTCGATGCCAGCGGAGACAACACACTCTGTTGCATGTCCTGACTACCGCCATCGACGGGACAACATCACCGCAGCAACGAGCCAAAGGATTCGCACCCCGGATCGACCGTCATGAAGGGGCCTGCGCACACACCATCAGCACCCCTTCACAGCATTCCGCGTTGCTGCAACAGCCAGAGTCATCGTGGCGTAGGAGAAAAACCAGAAGATTGAAGTCCGTGCTCTGCTGGACCCCTGCTCCAGCGGCACCTTCATTTCATCGTCACTCGCCCGAAGATTAAACCTCCGACGCCAAGCATCATCCGTCCCCACCTACGGTGTCGGGGGCACTCGTGGCCTTGCCACCAGGACTCAGGCCGCCATGAGAATCACTTCTCGCCTCCACGGCTCGAGACGATGGACACTGAGAGGCCCTTCATCCTGTCCGGGCTCTCAGTGTATACACCACCATCACAATCGGCGACGAGGGATCTCTCGTTCGTGGCGGATCTGAACCCGGTCGATCCAAACATCGCTTCCGCCGACAAGGTGGACATCATCCTTCGTGCAGACGTGTACCCTAACATCATCCTCGAAGGCCTAAGCAAGGACCAACGTTCCGGCATCGTCGCGCAGGCCACTGAACTGGGATGGGTGCTAACAGGCTCAGCACCCACCATATCATCCAGCGCAAAGGTGACAAGGCCTGTCACCAGCCATCATATGGCCATTCCTCGTAGGTTGCGAATTTACAACTCCGACCCAGAGGAACTGGTCGACTTTCCGACTGACGGTCGCGGCTTCCATCAGAGAACGCAAAGGAAGTCTCGCCGGCATCGGCCCCAATGGCCACATACGAAGCCCATTCAACTACCAGCCACCGACCACTTGCGTGGCCCAACTACGAGACACCCCGCTTGCCCGCTGAACCACCGCAAAGGCGAGAGGCAATCGAGGAGCCAGCAGCCCGCCCACCCAAAGGCTTTAAGGCATCCCACCACACCCAGGACACCACGTGGTCAAGCTCCTGCTCAGGTCCAAAACTACCCAGGCCAACCGCTACCACGTGTAGCTACCACAACAAGACCAGGGGCGCGCAATGCCCCGCTTGGCGGGCGGCGCTCCCCAGCAACCAGCGAACCAGCACGCCTCTCTGTGCATCCACAGAGGCTGCATTTCGACGACCCCGGGAGGCACTTGGCGCGCGACTACCATTCCGCCAGGAAACGCGGACAGTGCCAGGGACGAGGCCGCACCCGACTCCACGCTAAAGCCTCACCAAACCACGACCGCATCCCGCCGGCCACTTACTCCAGACGGGCGTCAACGTGCGCAGTACCTGCAACCACCACCGGTCTCGATGCAGCGAGACACATCACAAGCTATCACGTGGTCATTGATCGTGGGTTGCGACTTTACAACTCCGACCCAGATCAATTGGCCACCTCCGTGACCTCAAATGTTAGCGGACTCCAGCGATGGAAAATACCATCCCGTCATCATTGTCCCTCCAGCCGTCAGCGCTCCTCAGGGCGGGCGGCCCCCCCAGAACCGACGATCCACGTGGAAGTGGACAGCAGACCGCGACCAGCAGCGGACCGCACACCCCCGCCTTTGGGCCATCATCCCATGGAGCCAGACGGTTCGCCACTGCTTGGCGAAGGCGGGCGGAATGTTTCGGATTCATGATTATATGCTCGGGGAGAATCTATTCCATCGTCTAGTACTCTCCCCGACACATATTCACCACACATGCCAACAACACGATGACAGTGGAGAAACTGACCTTGACGGAGGGACAACAATTTCTGCAGGAGTTGCAAAAAGGTATTGCTGTGCCCTTCATCTCAATGCACATTTTGTTTCAGGCAACGTAATCTACCGTCGCAATTCCCCGAACGACATTCCTCGTCCGGCGGAACAACATCGTATAAGATCTCGGCTGACGACATTCCTCGTCAGGATCGAGACAAAACAATGATATTGACAAAAATCAAGAAAAATTCAAAAATAATATAAAGAACAGGAAAGAAAAACGAATATGAATGAGAATTATAAAAAAAGAAAAAATAATGAATATAAAGATTGTAAATAAGAGTAAGTAAAATATAATAAAAAAAGAAAGAAAAAACGAGGATTTAAGAAGAACAAACTAAAAAATTAAAGATTAAAAAGTGAATTATTAAAGCACAGAAGAAAAAAAAACAAAAAATAAATATATAAATAAATAATTAAGAATAAAATGAATAAGACTCTGCCGTGGGTTGAACGTAAGTCCTCCCGTGCCTGAGGCCAGCGTCTTGTTCGGTACGACGTCCGTCTACTCTACAATCAGTGGATTGTTTAGCCCTTCGTGCTACAATCTTAAAATCGCATATAGTTGAAGACTGGATAGTACCGATTTAAGCTGCTGATGACGGTTATCCACCTGTAACGTGGGGTGCGTCAGCTCAGTTACGTTAAGGTTCCGTGCACAAATGTGATGAGTATGCTATAGCTGTGATGAGCTTTAGGAGCACACAATTAATTTGAAGCGACGATTACAATAGTGATGCGAGTTAAACTGCGGCCACAAAGTTGGTTTTCGATGCTTGATTATGATATCAAAGTTCTGTCCAGATTTCGCCACTTTATTTGTTGTATTCACGTGAATACATTTTGTCTGATTGTTTGTTATTAATCACTTGTACAGATTATTCACTGCGAGAGCATTTCCATAACACATCCGTGTTCGGGTCAGACTCGTGTCTTCAGTATGACTATACGCCAATATGAAGTAACTAAAAGGCTCCGGATTTACACAAATTTAAATTAGAGTAGATGGATTCTAGTAATTCAGCGAGACACGTATTCATTAATCACTGACGAACAACACTTCTCTTGATGGAACTGAACACTTCTTTATTTGAGACAATGAGTCACTTCTCAGATGACGCATTAATAGGTGAGTACCAAGCACCATGACACACATCTATCGGAACACCTGGGCAATGAGTGCTATCATGTAATACTTTTTGTGGGTATCATGCACCGTGATATAGTGTGCCATACATGACACACATCTATCGGAACATGACACACACTTGAGTTTTGTCATATTATACTTTTTGTCTGATTTCTCTTGATGTCCGTGCTTTGGTTTGTGCCGTACAGTATTTTGTTTCATAATCCTGGATTTTGATTTGTGATCCGGTATACATTAACTTTTTTAAAAAATCATCGCCGCCGGACATTTTAAAAGACTATCGTGCTTTATATCTGAGTTGTGGATTACCAGTTCAATAGGCTTCCCAAGGTTTATATCACGTATTTTTCATTCACAAAGTCCATAGAAAAATCACGAATAACTTTGAGTGATTCTTTTGAAAACAGTTTAAAAGCTTGCAGCTCTGTTAGAAATTCAAAACCTACTTCACGCAATAGATTTGTATCGAAACGTCTTTAATTCCAAATTATTTACACTATTTAGTTAGCTTAAAATTACAAAGAGTAAACATCGTTAAACCCTTCTTTTTGTAACACAGACGTTATTTCCTTTGTTAAGGTAATTGATAACGGTACTTTATAATAGCTGCAATATGGGTTTCGCACTGATCATGAAACAAACATTCCGGTAAAATGCGGTATTTTATGGTCTAGTGATAATACTGTCGTATTACATATTACCCACTAAGAAGTCGGTACCGCCGAATCGACCGCTCAATTCCATACTAGGAGGCTTCTGCCGATCATAACAATATTGAGTTTTGATCGAAGAACAATAAAATTGTCACCGTAACATATCATTTTTCAATTGAGTTGAAGGTATACATTCGAGGTACACATTTGATTGTTTAGTTTGTTTTCCTCTGACAACCTAAACCATTTAAACAAAGTGATACTGTGGCGACTCTAACAGATACACACACAATTCACAAGCAAAATAGAGTGAAGAGCATCGAACGAAGAATCGAATAAGAAAAATACATCAGAACCGTATACCAAGCGATAACAAAAATAATTCACATCAGTGGAGTATAGTCGAGTTTAGAAATCAAATTCAAAACACGGTCAGTAGCCTGATGGTTAACGCTTAGGTTCAATTTTTTTCATGATTCAAACTATCATGGCGTCAGTTCGAATCACACGATCTTCTTCACTATTATTTCAAGCGCTATAAGTATACTACTAAGTAAAAACTTCTAGTGATAGGCAAAGTTAGGAGTCGGCTCGCAGCAAACCCACATGGGAAGTCACGGAAGACGAGCAAAAAGTTCGACATTGATAAACTAACAGACCTGCGCAAAAGGGGTGAATATCTGACAAACTAACGAATAAATTTAGCATTCTAGACAATGGGAGCAGTGAGGAAGAGGAAGCCAATAGTGTAGGCACTAAATGGGCAACGACCAGAGACATAATCAAACAAACAGCCCAAAAGGTATTAGGATTTAAGGAAACAAGTAAATCCAAACCTTGGTTTGACGATGAGTACATGGCGAAGGTCGAAAAACGTAAACGCCTCAGAGCAGTCCACTAGAAAGATATGATGAAGTAAACGCAGAAAGATACGCGACAATTCGGAAAGAGACAACGAAACGTTTCAAACGCAAACAACGCACATGGAAGAAGACTCGGATCGAAAAAATCCTAGAAAATGCCAGAGCAAAGACTATCAGAGGTATGTATGTCGACATAAACTCAATTAGAAATGGCTACCGAGGGAGAGGCAAATTATTCGAGACACAGACGGAAATGAACAATAACGTGATAAGATGTAAGCAGTACTTTGAAAACCAGCTCAATGTGCGCACCCATCAACCGAAAATAAGCGCACCAGACGTACATACAGCCGAGCCTCGGATCCCAGAGCCCTCTTTCAACGAAGTCGCAGACGCAATAAATCGATTGAAAAATAACAAAGCTCCCGGAGTCGATTGCATACCGGCAGAGCTCTTGTAGCATGGGGGAGAGGCAACCGCTCGACAGATCGACGAACTGATTAAACCAATATGGGATAAGGATGTCACTCCAGAAGAATGGAAAACCTCAATAGTCGTCTCCATTTTCAAAAAAAGCGACAGATCTGACTGCGAAAACTACGGGGGAATAGATTTGTTCCCGACCACATACAAATACTAACAAATGTCATACTGGCGAGAATCTCACCGTACGCAAAAGAAATACTGGGAGACTACCAGTGCAGATTCCGTAGGAAGTCAACTGCTGGAAAAGAAGTGGGAATACGGAGAGACTCTTCACCAACTGTTCGCTGACTTCAAAAAAGCTCACGACTTAGTCGCGAGGTAATGACTTCACTATATGTAGCTGAACTGAGAGTACTAAAAAAATATGCCGCCCTGATTCAAATCTGCATGAACGAAAACAAAGGTCTCGTAGAATGTGTCCTTCGTTTCTTCATCGGTATATTCTGTTGGGGCGTGTTCCTTTATAAATATATAATTGTACCATGGTCCCTCTATTTTTAGCACTGACATTCGGTCTTTAATAGATTGCACATCTTTTACATGGGGCGTAATCTTCTTGCTTATGATGAAGCCAGTCCCGAGGTTATGTGTATCGATACCTCCACATGCCAGTGTAAACCCGTTGGTTTCGATTACTTGATATGGGAGTCGAACTTCCTGAAGCGCGACGATGTACATTTTATATTGTTTCGAGTTTTCTACGACCGTCTGTATCGCGTCTGGTTTATATAGCGTTCGAACATTCGACGTGACGACGCGTATATCCTGCTTTTTCCGTTTTTCCCTGCGTCTTCTTTTTGCCGAGTCGGTGTTTTCTTGTTTCACCTACGCCTCCCAGGTTATTTGTGGGATTGGTTTTTATATATTGATTATTAATTTTTGATCCCACGAGTCTTGGGGCTTCAAATAGTCCGCCATATCAGAGCCCCTCTTTGGTATGGTAAGGTCTGCTTACTGATCTGATTCGACAGGGTGTCAGAGAGGCGCCGTTATAATACGTCCGGTATACCCGTGGCTGCAAGCCATCCAATGGGCGCGGTGACGCGTAACACTCTGGATTAGGGGTGGTAGATCTTTGTGTGTTACTCCTCGCTAGCCTGTCTAACATGGGTGGCCCTACTGTAATCGTATGCTTCCGTTAGCATTGCCTGAATGCTTCATTGTAGTTTAAGCCTCCGCACCACGTCAAGGTTTCTACCAAGCGTGGGGTTCTATACGGATCCTGTCACAAAACGGTAAATATGCCGAAGAGGCAGGATAATGGAGGAAAATCCACAACCACGAATTGGAAGAGCTATACCGCAACAGTGAAAGTAATAAGTTCGGGAAGATTAAAATGGGCCGGACATGTGGCGCGAATGGGCAGCGAGAGGACCGTGCGTAGAATTCTTGACGATAGACCAACTGGAAAGAGACCGGCACGAAGGTCATGACCGAGATGGGAGGGCAATGTTAAGTTTGACCTTAGAAATTCAAAACCTACTTCACGCAATAGCTTTGTATCGAAACGCCTTTAATTCCAAATTATTTACACTATTTAGTTAGCTTAAAATTACAAAGAGTAAACATCGTTAAACCCTTCTTTTTGTAACACAGACGTTATTTCCTTTGTTAAGTTCTTAAAAGCCTGAATCATTTTTTTGGGTTTTGTTACCTTTTGGCTTCCCTAGATCAATTATGAAGTGTTTCATAATGAGGCCATATTCTCTTATGCGCTACTTTTTGAGAAATTTTAAAGCATTCACTTCATAACTGGGGTGTCGTTCCACTAGTACTGTGGTAAATCTGTTCGTTTTTCTGCTTTTGTCAGCATAGCAGGAACACATCAGTCAAGTTTTCTATTCGTTTTGGAACTTACTCTTGGGGTGAACCTTCTGATGCCCAATCCTCATATTTTCTCGTAATTATAATCTTGAGACATTCAAGACTAATAAATATCCAAAACTTATTTCCTTTGAGGACATTAGAAACGATGTCTTGCGTGGGTGTTTTATAAAGAAATTCGACCTTTATTTGCTGATAATGTTAAACATATTTGGACGTGATTAATCTGCTTGGTCGGTTTTTTGACGAAATGTCAAACGACATTCGTATCCTTCTGTTTACCTTTCGTTTCTGCTTTCCATATTACACAAACCGTCCTATTATAATTCACCCGGCTGGTAGGGAAAGAAAATGTCACGTTTGTTAACCCTTATGTCAATGACCGGGTACCCGGGTACCCATTTCGATTTTTTAAAATGTCAATTTGAAAGTAAAAAAAAATTTTTTTTCATTGAAATTTCGTAATTATCATTCAGAAACGTTTGAATGGAGATGATCTAAGACATGGGACCGAAATTCGTCTACTAGGCCCAGCAATCGTGAAATTGCGACGAAATGATTACGGAAGAAGGAAGACGTTCGAAAACGAAAACCAGTGGGGTAACTTGTAAAAGGTCAAATACAAGAATGTACTTACGATGCTGTTGTACGTCGTTATTAATATGTTCAATATTGCTTCCTGGTCGCCACTTTCTTACGATCAATAGTTTATAAAGTAGAATTGACTAAAATCTCCTTACCTTTAATTGTCAACTTTTCGTGACTATCTTGTGTTGATGCATTCAAAATATATGCAGCATAGGCCTAAAATAGAATGAAATGACAAACTTCTTGGCTACAAACTTGGATCCCAATCATTTAACCTTCATGCAATTGATATCTGTTTAATAAATCAACTCCGCGCTATTCGAAATTCACCTTCAAACTATCAATGTCTCTAGCTCGAACGGGGTGAAAACCACCCACGACCGACTAAATCTCATAAATTTTTGATGAGCTATACAAAACTTTCAAAAAACTTTTCATAGCTGTTTCTGTTTCAACTTCGTAACTGTGCGAATGGCTGAGTGAAATCAATTTCGAAAAATATCCCTTCGGCTTGGACGGGTGTAATCCTGGCGCAGTCTTATGAATTATTATAGAGATGAATGTTTATAGTATATGTGTGACAGATAAGTAGTTTTTGAATAATTCTCGAACTTTCATTTCAGTTTCGATGAATCAAGTTCGGATAAGGAAATTTTGGATCACTTGCTGCAGAAGACGCGCTATGATAAAAGACTCCTTCCACCAGTAAATGGTGAGTAAGTTAATGGTAAACATCCGCATCATTATATTCCCATTGGTTTATGAAGTATAAACAGTTTTTAGTTTGTGTGCCTTTTTTTATGTATAAATTTAAGTGTGTTGAGTCATTCGTAGATGTGAGTCTGGTTACATAGCATTTGTTCAATATCGCTTATGATGATTTCAGGGGCCAGTACAAATTAAAAGTTAAATAAAAAACTGCATATTTGTATCTTTCAATTCCTTCAGCAATAATGTTGTAGAATTTTCTTTGGTGGCTCCAAAAAAAAAAAAACAAAGAGCCACCAGTATTTGTATACGTGTATTCTCTACCCTCCTACAAAAGATATTCAGTAAATTTAATGCATAAAATCTTTAAACACTTTTCCCTCAAAATGACTTTTTCCGTTGAACCGATTTCATTAAATCTTGAATTGTGTCATTTATTAACGTGTCCTATGTACTAGTCACCACAATTTGGCCAACAATTTGATGAGAAAACATTTCTCAAATAAAAGAAGAAAACATTGATTTTCGACATTCATCATGTTTTTCTCTATTTTTAGATTGGGTTTTAGAGAACTGCGGGAAGATACCTTCCGCACAAAAATGTCCTTTTACTTTTTTTTTATTTAACACTTGTCAATCCTTACATTAATTGGATAAGATCTATTTCGAGTACTCGATTTATGCGCTCTCTGCAGAGTACACAAACAACTTTTTTCTACTCTTGAAGAATGGAAAGCAATTTTTTTTTTTTTAAAGCTTCATCATCATCATCGGCACTACAACCGGGAACCGGTCTTGGCCTTACTTAGCAAGTCCTGAGGCTTGTTAAATTTTCCATAATGATTTATTTTTTCCGGGCAAGGTCATTAGTCTTGCGCCAGAGGCTCCCCGACGGGGAATCGAACCCCGGTCTCCCGCGTGACAGGCGGGTATACTAACCACTATACTATCGAGGAGCCTTAAAGCTTCAGTGTCTAATAAAATATTGCTACTTAATTGGTACTAGTCCTATGGGGGTTTGCAAGCCACCTCCCATTGTTTTTCGCTAATGCAATTGCATTAACGCCTGAAAACATTTGCTTTTCCAAAGACATTAATGCATACAACGCATTATCTAAAATTCCTAAAAAGAATTCTCCCAACATTCACGCATTTAATGTGCTATTCAAATTCCCTGAAAGAATTCTTTAATGTACATATGCATCATAAATCCCAAACCATTCGGCACCCTTTGTCATCATTAAAATGCAATGTCGGACAGCCTGTTTATGTAGCTGCAATAAACCGACCAGGGATTCGTTTGTTCAATCGGCAAACAATTACTGCATCTTCGGCATTATCAGCGAAACCGAATTCTCCCGCATTTCCTAATGTAAACACGAACCCAGTTTCTACTGCAGGCAGAGATGCCATAAACATCTAAAACCTCAATTAGCACCATTTCCACGATGCATTACGGTCTATCTATATAGCTGCAATGCACATCATAAACAATGATCTACACGACCCCTTTGTCTTTCAATGTTTCAGGATTCGTTTCCCATTGACCTTCTCGCATGAGTAAACAACACAGATCTACACGATCGTACACATACATCGGGATTTAGCCAGCAATATTCACTTACTGGTTACCCTATAGCGAGAAATTTTCTCTCTCTTCTCTTTGATGCTGACAAACTCACCACCGAATTGAGGGTGAATCAGAAGTCAAATTCAAACCCCCGGAGAGTCGCTTTCCATCACCCGACCGAGCCAGTCGGTTCTTCTCCCGCTTCCCGTAGCGCTGCGGGACGGGATTATTTTCAGAACGAACCCTTGCCATGTTGTGAATTCAAAAGACAAATTAAATCAAACCTATGGTTAAACCCGTAAACCGTGTTGTGTATTCAAAAGTTATAATAAATCGAGTACATGATTTACAAGTTTTAGAGTTTTAGAGTTAATACGAACATGGTTATTCTAGATCCAATAATAAATACTAATTAATAATAACTACCACAACACAGTACGTCTTATTGCGAACAATTTTTGGTGACCAATTTTCAGTGAACGTTGGCTTACATGTTACTGAGTTTAAAGTTCCTGGGTGTTAGCTTTCATCTTTTGCCGTATGTGGACAATTTTGGTGCTCGATTCGACGGAACTATTAGTGACGATGGGAGTGAAAGTGAACCCCGTACCGTACGCCGGCACACCTACTTCCTACCCCACAGTCTTTTAAGCTGCCATTTGCAGCAATCTGTCGTCTATAAACTATAAACTATCGCATATTATATAAAAGTAATAGTTTACTTTAAAATAATTTGAAGGTAACAGTTTACCTTACAGAAATCAAAAAAATTGCATTAACAAAGTGCAACAATAGTAATTGCAAGTAAAAGTTTACTTCACAAAACAAAAACAAAAAAAAATGGTTTCGGAGTTAAAAGTACCAGCTTACTTTGCGCACACAAACATGGATCAACTTGGCATATTATAGATAATCTACAAGATGTTATTACCCAGCTAGAAGAGATTAGGGTCATCATTTTCATTTGTAAACATTTTTTTATTTTCTTTCTATATTCTTAGTTTCTAAATTAAAGGCTAGACAAAAAATGCTTAAATTCTAGCTTAAATATCTTATATAATAACTTACTGGTCCTTCGCAGACGCTCTAAGCTAAACATTACTTAATACTTGTATAATTTGCCCTTCGGCGACAGAACTTTGTGACAATACTTATAATTATTTGAAAGACAAAGAAAAATTTGAAAAACTTTGTCAATTTTTTTTGTTTTTTTGTTTTTTCTTAAAATTTAACTTACTTACTTACTGACCTATTTTTTTTTTTTTTTTTTTTAATTTTATGTAAAATCACTTAGCTTAACTTAACTTAAATCTTATACTACCCTAATTCTAGAAAAGCTAAGTCTATGTAAGCTAGCTGATGATAGTGTGATTCTACACCGACTTTGGTATCCAGGTCTTTATATGCCATTCAACCACCAGAACTGTTGACGCTGTCTAATACTATCGTCCCGGTCTATGTGGGAGCTAGCCCTACTGAAGCGCAGGAGGTCTTCTTCGGTGCGCGTTACTTCCCGGTCGTAGCACAATCGCCCATCTACGGATGATCTACTTACATGATAGATCAGCGGAATTCCGGATCTATCCTGTATAAGCCCTTTCATGTCCAAATCAAGGAACGCCTCTGGTGGAACAAAACCGTTGCGACGCACGGTCTCATAGTACAGGGTATTTGGATAATAAGCCCGGAAAATTAGGTCATTGGACGAGCTTATTGCTCTCGCAATATGTCCTCTGATTAATTTAATCATAAAATTATCCACCCTATTTATGCAGGCTTCATTATATAAAGTCTCATTTGAGTAGTACTTTTTATATTCCGATTCCGGTGTTCGATATAATCTGAGACAGGTTCTCAGACACTTCCTTTCGAACACCCGAATCTTTTCCATCAAATTTGGACCTATGTTAAACCATACTGGACAGCCATATATGAGCATTGGCCTGATTAGCGTCATGTAGCATATGACTTTTACCCTGCTGTCAAGTTGGCTACTGTGAAATAGCCTCCTTGTCATATCAAACGTTTTTCTAGCCTTGACCAGAGCAGCCTCTACATGTCTGTTGAAATACAGATATTGGTCTAGCCAGATGCCCAGGTATTTAACTAAACTCTTGGTTTCCAGTTTATCTCCATGCGGTCCCACGATAACTAGCTTTCGTCAGTTTTTCCTTGTGTCGTACGTGGTTTTATATAATGGAGTTCTAAATAGGATGGCTTCACATTTCTGGAAGTTGATCTTAAGTTTCCAGTCATTGCAATAGCGCTGCACTTTGTTGAAGTCTCGCTGTATTAACCTATTTATGATCTCAACTTTCGGAGCTGTTCTGTAAATTATGAGATCGTCTGCGTACGCAATAGCCTGCGGAAGTGCATCTAATAAGTCGCTAATGTAAATGCTAAAAAGAATCGGAGAGAGTCCCGCGCCCTGTTGCAAGCCATTCTTGATATTATACGTTTTATTGGGGGTCACATTTCCACTTTTGACCACGAACCTCCTGTCCTTTAACATATCGTAAAGTACATATAGTAAAGGCTTATGTATGCCATGTCTGATCAGTTTGTAATACAACCCTTCGATCCAGACGGTATCAAAGGCTTTCTCCAAGCCGATCAGACAGGCCCCTGTGCATTGGTTCCTACATTTATTCCATTGTATGTCGGAGACCAGTTTAGCTGCGGCATGTGTGGTTTCATGACCCGCCTTAAAGCCAAACTGGTTATTTGGAATAATGCTGTTGTCGTCTACCCATTTTAGCAGAGCTTTGTTAATGATTTTTTCAAATACTTTACTGATGCTTGGGAGTAAACTTATCGAACGCATGTTCATTGGGTTTGTACAGTCTTTGCCCTTTTTTGGGATGGGCTGAATGATAGCCGTTTTCCAACGCGCGGGATAATATGCATTATTCAACGCGTTGTTAAACAGGACCGTGTATATATCTATTGCCTTTGGGGGCAGGTTCTTGAGTACGATGTTAGGTACTCCATCTATTCCCACTGACTTTTTGCTTCTTAATGAGTCGAAGATACTCTGGATTCTGAATACTCCGCAATTATAACAGCACATTGTGTTTGTGCTACCGTCATAGCGACACATATTATGCATTTTTACCTGGTACCTTTTTGAGTTATCTCCTTTATTATAAAATACTGTTACAAGTTTGTAGCGGCTCTAAATTATCCGCCTATAAAATTCAGAATTATTACACCATCATTTTGGGCCACAGAATTTACAGAGTTGTCCCTCTGAATGGCTTCCTTAGTTTCTGAACATTCACAAATATACTGCGAATGTGAGGCCAAACAAAAACAATGTCACGTCAATCATAAAGAATTTCGATGGTGTTGGTTTTTGTTGTTGTTCTGTTCGGTCAGACTGTGGCGTAAATTGTCATTGTGAATCGATATAAAATAATGGGTGCATGCATATCAAAATGTATGTTTAAGCGGTTTTATTTATTCGAATGAGAATCAAGGTGAAATATAGGCTTTTTGTGAGATTTTGGAACTAGCGACCAACCGTAGTTTTCTAACATTAGAATTAATCAGTTTAATTTATTTTTTCATGTAAATCTGGAGTTATAGCAATTGGAACGAACACGCCAAGATCTAAAGTGAAAGACTATCGCGAGCAGACCCGATTACTTTGAAGGGGGCATTTACAAATACTTCTCTCAAGAGAGGCGAATAGCTGACTTGGTTTTGTATCAAACCAGATTATTAACGTCTACACAACCTTCTTTGAATACATTGCACTATTCTTATACTTGTGTGTTCGCTATAGGTCTTAACGAACCCTTTCAACAATTCCCCAGAAGAAACAAAATTTAATACAAACTCTTTGCTTAACCAAATTATCCAATTATCAATAGAGGTGAACCGACAAAATCGGCAGCTGTAAACTAATTGACAGATAGCTAACTTGAAGTCATGATGTCTTACAATGGTGCCAACCTAGTGGCAAAAACAAATTTGACAATGGGCTGATGTTGGAATTTTAAATCAGAAATTCTGGGTAGACTTTCGACAGTATGTATATCAATGGGGATTATCTAATCGAGTCGAAATCAGTGCTCTGACAACCCAGTGCTTTCGCTTGCCGGTAAAGACAAACCCCAATGTAAATACATTGTAGAAGAATGGCAGTTTTATCGTCGAAACCTAGGAACTTCCAATTTTCTCGAGTTAATTCGACTCCTTATTGGAAGGGTCGCAGAATAGTTTACGGAAAAACACAACGTTTGCGTTTACTTCAGGACATTTAACTCGATGATTGGCCGATTTAAGTCAAACAAACACCGTTTTATTTTCTGATTAGTTGTTACTTTAAAGGTAACTTTAGAAAGCCTCTCACATAGAAGTCCTGTTCCCTATTGGCGAAAAACAGAAGTTAGTGATTTTCACAAACTTCTCTTAATACCGATAGTAATAGTAATTTGCATGATGTACCCCCTCAAGAAACCTCCCTGAATACCCGATTGAGGATAAATTTGAGCTTTGAAGAAATATATTTGACTGAAGATTCATATATATCGCTCAAAACTTTTCGGAGAGTTGTTCCAGAATTCAGAGACCTTATATCAGAGAACACATATAAACGTCAGGGGCACGATATTTGAAAATGTCAAAGAATTTAAATATCTGGGAACGATACTGACGACCAGAAACGAAACGTCAAAGAAAATTAACAAAAGACTACATTCCGGCAACGCTAGTTGGCATGCACCCAGTAAACTATTGAAATCCAAACTGCTATCACGGAATATAAAGCTCCGTGTCTATAGAACCATAATCATGCCGATTGCTCTATACGGATGCGAAACATGGGCTCTCACAAAACGGGAAGAGAACAAATTCCGCGTATTCGAGAATAAAGTTTTAAAGGGTATATTTGGTGGTAAATATGACGAGGAGTCAGGACAATGGAGGAAACTCCACAACCACGAATTGGAAGAGCTATACCGCAAACCTACAATAGTGAGAGTGATCAAGTCGCGAAGATTAAGATGGGCCGGACACGTAGCGCGAAAGGGCGATAATAGGACCGTGCATAGAATTCTTGACGGTAAACTAACGGGGAAGAGACCGACAGGACGGCCGCGACGGAGATGGGAGGACAATGTTAGTTTGGACCTCGAGGAGATCGGGTCGGATGGTCGAACGTGGAAGGAGAGCGCACAGGACAGGGAACAATGGCGGAGCCGAGTCGGTGACGTCATGAACTTCAGGGTTCCTACAGGCCAGTAAATAAAAAAATAATAATAATATATCAGTTTTGCAAATTGACCATCTAGAATCACGTAAGCCAAGCGACTACTTGGCTGACAAGGTACATATAATATTATAGTTTCCAGATATCTCGGTAATTGATAACGGTACTTTATAATAGCTGCAATATGGGTTTCGCACTGATCATGAAACAAACATTCCGGTAAAATGTGGTATTTTATGGTCTAGTGATAATACTGTCGTATTACATATTACCCACTAAGAAGTCGGTACCGCCGAATCGACCGCTCAATTCCATACTAGGAGGCATCTGCCGATCATAACAATATTGAGTTTTGATCGAAGAACAATAAAATTGTGACCGTAACATATCATTTTTCAATATGAGTTGAAGGTATACATTCGAGGTACACATTTGATTGTTTAGTTTGTTTTCCTCTGACAACCTAAACCATTTAAACAAAGTGATACTGTGGCGACTCTAACAGATACACACACAATTCACAAGCAAAATAGAGTGAAGAGCATCGAACGAAGAATCGAATAAGAAAAATACATCAGAACCGTATACCAAGCGATAAGAAAAATAATTCACATCAGTGGAGTATAGTCGAGTTTAGAAATCAAATTCAAAATACGGTCAGTAGCCTGATGGTTAACGCTTAGGTTCAATTTTTTTCGTGATTCAAACTATCATGGCGTCAGTTCGAATCACACGATCTTCTTCACTATTATTTCAAGCGCTATAAGTATACTACTAAGTAAAAACTTCTAGTGATAGGCAAAGTTAGGAGTCGGCTCGCAGCAAACCCACATGGGAAGTCACGGAAGACGAGCAAAAAGTTCGACATTGATAAACTAACAGACCTGCGCCAAGGGGGTGAATATCTGACAAACTAACGAATAAATTTAGCATTCTAGACAATGGGAGCAGTGAGGAAGAGGAAGCCAATAGTGTGGGCACTAAATGGGCAACGACCAGAGACATAATCAAACAAACAGCCCAAAAGGTATTAGGATTTAAAGAAACAAGTAAATCCAAACCTTGGTTTGACGATGAGTACATGGCGAAGATCGAAAAACGTAAGCGCCTCAGAGCAATCCACTAGAAAGATATGATGAAGTAAACGCAGAAAGATACGCGACAATTCGGAAAGAGACAACGAAACGTTTCAAACGCAAACAACGCACATAGAAGAAGACTCGGAACGAAAAAATCCTAGAAAATGACAAAGCAAAGACTATCAGAGGTATGTATGTCGACATAAACTCAATTAGAAATGGCTACCGAGGGAGAGCCAAATTATTCGAGACACAGACGGAAATGAACAATAACGTGATAAGATGTAAGCAGTACTTTGAAAACCAGCTCAATGTGCGCACCCATCAACCGCAAATAAGCGCACCAGACGTACATACAGCCGAGCCTCGGATCCCAGAGCCCTCTTTCAACGAAGTCGCAGACGCAATAAATCGATTGAAAAATAACAAAGCTCCCGGAGTCGATTGCATACCGGCAGAGCTCCTGTAGCATGGGGGAGAGGCAACCGCTAGACAGATCCACGAACTGATTAAACCAATATGGGATAAGGATGTCACTCCAGAAGAATGGAAAACCTCAATAGTCGTCTCCGTTTTCAAAAAAGACGGCAGATCTGGCTGCGAAAACTACGGGGGAATAGATTTGTTCCCAACCACATACAAATACTAACAAATGTCATACTGGCGAGAATCTCACCGTACGCAAAAGAAATACTGGGAGACTACCAGTGCAGATTCCGTAGGAAGTCAACTGCTGGAAAAGAAGTGGGAATACGGAGAGACTCTTCACCAACTGTTCGCTGACTTCAAAAAAGCCCACGACTTAGTCGCGAGGTAATGACTTCACTATATGTAGCTGAACTAAGAGTACTAAAAAAATATGCCGCCCTGATTCAAATCTGCATGAACGAAAACAAAGGTCTCGTAGAATGTGTCCTTCGTTTCTTCATCGGTATATTCTGTTGGGGCGTGTACCTTTATAAATATATAATTGTACCATGGTCCCTCTATTTTTAGCACTGACATTCGGTCTTTAATAGATTGCACATCTTTTACATGGGGCGTAATCTTCTTGCGTATGATGAAGCCAGTCCCGAGGTTATGTGTATCGATACCTCCACATGCCAGTGTAAACCCGTTGGTTTCGATTACTTGATATGGGAGTGGGACTTCCTGAAGCGTGACGATGTCCATTTTATATTGTTTCGAGTTTTCTACGACCGTCTGTATCGCGTCTGGTTTATACAACGTTCGAACATTCGACGTGACGACGCGTATGTCCTGCTTTTTCCGTTTTTCCCTGCGTCTTCTTTTTGCCGAGTCGGTGTTTTCTTGATGATTTGTTCCGTTATGGTAGTGTCGGATCATCACACCTACGCCTCCCAGGTTTTTTGTGGGATTGGTTTTTATATATTGATTATTAATTTTTGATCGCACGAGTCTTGGGGTTTCAAATGGTCCGCCATATCAGAGCCCCTCTTTGGTATGGTAAGGCCTGCTTACTGCTCTGATTCGACAAGGTGTCAGAGAGGCGTCGTTATAATACATCCGGTATACCCCTGGCTGCAAGTCATCCAATGGGCGCGGTGGCGCGTGTCACTCTGGATTAGGGGTGGTAGATCTTTGTGTGTTACTCCTCGCTAGCCTGTCGGACATGGGTGGCCCTACTGTAATCGTATGCATCCGTCAGCATAGCCTGAATGCTTCATTGTAGTTTAAGCCTCCGTACCAGGTCAAGGTTTCTACCAAGCGTGGAGTTCTATACGGATGCTGTCACAAAACGGTAAATATGCCGAAGAGGCAGGATAATGGAGGAAATTCCACAACCACGAATTGGAAGAGCTTGTGACGTTTCTACTAACGCCACTGCTACCTTTTCAACCTACCTCCAAATCTTACTTCCTAAAACTTCACTAAATTCATCATTTTTGCGTATGCAAACGCAATAGCTTCCCCAAGCATCCAAAATCAAGCATCCTACATCAAGCATCTGCCCATCAAGGACATTCACGCAATTAACGCGTTACATCAATTTTCCCTAGAAGAAATTCGGTACGACAGTACCGCATACACAATGCATCTCAGCATTGTTCTAAAAAGAAAACATTTCGGTTGCCATACTAGATAACCGAAGTGGATTATGAAAACAATCAGCAGAACCCCTGTCTGCCTGCATTTACTGTCCCACACGTGCGCAACAGATTTTCATGTGCACCAGTACTCACGGCGGCTTTTATACAATCTTGAAAGCACCGGCGCAATTCGCGCCTAGCTGCCAACAGCCGAATTCAATGCCAGTGTAAATACTTACACTGGAATTCGACCCATGACTCCCTAGGAATGCAATATACAATTAACATGGTTGTAAACACAACCATCATTGTGTAATTATCCCAAATGCATCGTAATCCCTAACGTACTATTTGGGCAACTGCAAATACTTATTCCAAAAGATGCTTTTTCATTCCCACGGTTCGACCACCCATGAGCTCGCATGACGAGCCAACAAGGTGACCTGCGCGCAAAAGTAGTTCAGTCGATTAAATAGTGGTAAAGGAGTCGAGTCTCCTGGAGTGCGCCCGGAAAGACGAGTTTGATACACGGAGTAGTGCGCCCGCGCGATAAAAACGTTTTACTTAAATTGTAAAATAGAGAGTCAAAGTTAAGTACGAAACCACGAATAGAATAATAGTCCCGGGTTGTTTCAAATAAATCGAGTGTGCGGAAGCGATGTAAGTTGCTGTGAATGTAATTTGTGAACTTAGTGACCGACCTAATGTTGTGAAGATCCGTCACAGAAAGATTAAGAGAAAGATAGTTTTCGAACAATAAAAGCAAAACTGTATCACCAACCCTAATGTTTTATTTTCTGCCTGGTATCTGCGCTGTGTCTGAGCGCTCGTTGTGAAGTTTATTCCGAAGTGACAGTGCAACGTCCAAACCTGAAGAAGCTCTATTTGGCTGCTGTTTACCTGAGGACGTGGATTAGGTAACTCGTAAGGAAATCTTAGTCAGCCCGTGCCAATGTCGGCACATAACTAAGACCATTCCTACAATTGGTGTGCGAGTGCATACGCAAAAATGATGAAATTAGTGGAGTTTTAGGAAGGAAGATTTGGAGGTAGGTTGAAAAGGTAGCAGTGGCGTTAGTAGAAACGCCACAAGCTATACCGCAAACCTACAATAGTGAGAGTAATAAAGTCGCGAAGATTAAAATAGGCCGGACATGTGGCGCGAATGGGCAATAGGACCGTGCGTAGAATTCGATAGACCAACGGGAAGGAGACCGGCACGAAGGTCATGAACGAGATGGGAGGGCAATGTTAAGTTTGACCTTAAGGAAATCGGATCGGATGGTGAAGCGTGGAAGGAGTGCGCAGGGCAGGGAACGATGAGGGAGTCGAGTCGGCGAGATCATGAACTTCGGGATTCCTATAGGCCAATAGATAGTAGATACCAAGTAAAAACAATTAAAGTATTTGCGAACATTTCAAACTGAAGCCTTGGGCGACTAGAGGCCAACCCTTACGAGTTGCTCCAACTTTATAAACACTCTCAAGGATCAATTTTTGGTGATTTTAGGCATGTACTGCCAACACGAGAATAAAGTAACAATCAATTATAGGTTTATTAAATTTTTTTTACAGTTTTTTTGAACAATGAATTGAATTAGAGATTGAAGAAGCACTTGAAGTATAAATTGGCAATGCAAAACAGCATTCGATGTGTTGCTTATAAACGAGCGGCACAATTGGTGTTGTTAAAGCCAACTGGCTCATCCCTACCGCGAAAAAAAAACCGACACCGTCGAAATTTGTAGAGACATCTAAATGATTGGTTTGGCTTTGCAGTTGTTGTCTTGCTCTCGCAGTGTCTATTCAGGAAGTGTTTTTTATAATTTTACGGTGGAGAAAAAAGTAAAATTCCACCATAAAACCACATCATATCTAAAAATGACTTAGCACACTGAATGCATGCTAATAATTTATATTAAATAATGGTCACTCGTCTTGCAATAAATATTCATAAGTTTATTTTATCACACTGTTTTAGTTATGTTATCTCCCTTGGATTGGCCGTCTTCATAGATATTTTGTGAACATCTTATAGTAGTTTCTAGTTAATATTAAATAGTGATGTTAAAGTCTCAACACCCACACAAACGTACACCTTTACCTCAGCATTGTATAATCGTGAGATTTCATATTTTGCTCGGTTTGTCCTGATCTGATCACCGCTCACATTACTTAACATGTTACCTGACAAATTGACTGTGAATTTTATTTTGTATTCTGTAGATTTCCGTCTCGTTAGCTGCACCATCGTTTCACATGTTTTAGTCCTTTTATTTATATTATTTCTTTTTCGTTTGAATCTAAAGACATTTGATTGAATTGCTGTTCGTTTTGTATCCTTTCAACGTGTGTAGCCTGGATCAACAAAAGCAATTTGCAATTGTGTTTATATTTCGTTCCTTCCTATCTATTGACTCGAACATAATCCATGTGCATCCGACTGTATTTTCACATTTTCGCTAATATCATGCAACATTTTTCCAGATGAAGACTTCTGCTGTGGGTTGTCATCGCCGGATATGGCAAAAAACCAGACTACGATGAGACCACATCATCGCGGTTAGTTCAAATTAAAAAAAAAAACCAAAAGATATAATACACATACACCAATAACAGAAAACTAAAACTAAATTTAAAACAAATGCAAAAACAACATCAATAAGCATAAAGAAACTCCAGCTATTTGCTTTTTAAAAACATTCCAATTTTCATTTTTCCGTTTTCTATTGTGGCACCCATCCAAAACAGCGACCTGATGTTTGAATATGTTCGTCCTTACGCACCGTACTCTTAAAAAGCACGCTCAACTGCTAATTAGGACTGATGTTGAAAAACCCACTCTCCGGGGATGTCACTGTGTTCGCGGGCGGTGTCTGGCGGATTCATTTTCGGTGTGGATTGTTTAAACGGGGAATTAAGTTGATGGTTCAGTTTTTGTCATCAGTTGTGCCCATGGATTTGTTTTCAATTGATTTGCTCTGTCCTTCTATTCTATATGTTTGAATATGAGATATTACTCGTTGCCATTACCATGAAAGGATGTGAAAATGATTTTTCATTATTCTGTTTGTTCTACAATAAACTACTAGTCTCTACTCGGATGTTAATGGCTATGGGTGGGGGGCGGGAAATCCATTTCAAAATACTGCGTCATCATTCTCCCTGGATTGCTGAGAGGCTTCGAACAATGTAGAGTCATTCTGTCCAATGGCTGTAGCAGAGAGTGGGTTATGAGAAAACTAATAACATAATTTCCTAACGGAGGCAAATAGAAGGGGATTGGTCAAGAGGATTTATTTGAATATCTGAAGTGGGTCAGCCAACCTGTGGCAGTACGAAACTTAGATGAACAATTGTTGGAGCTGCTATGCTGCGATTAGTCTTGGAGCTACGTAGGAGTTCGGTCCTGGCACTGCATTCGCATTGACTTCATTGTGGCAAATGCCAATTTGTTAAATGAAGCCACAAAATTGGGTCGTTTTAACAAGGAACACTACCAACTTTTTTTATTAAACTGCGATTGAGTTATCTGAAGTGCTGGCAGAAGTTGTTTTGCAGGACGGAAAGACTTATTCCAATAATAAAAGAGATTGAGCAAAATATTAACAATCAAAATGGAAGTTTATAGTTTCGGAAGCGTGCCAAATACGTTATGGAAATGTATGCCCCAAGGCTCGTTTTGTAGATGGGAGAAATGACATTGAATAATGTTTATAATGCTTTTGGAAAAAGAAATAAATTGCTGTGAACGGTACATTGGCAGCTTCTATGGTGATAGATTTAAATTATACAGAATCGTATCTGACTAGTTAAAGAGACAATATCATGGGATCAAGTTAAATATCAAGAAATATGCAAGCGAGGTGTTGGGAGATACATATACTTATAAATTTATAAGCTTAGATAAAACAGTAACAAAAGTTTACAAGAATTCTTAGCTATAGGGTGATATGCTGGCTTTCAGGATCATCTCGTCAATATGTGAAAGGAGGTTAAGCTGCCTATCGCGAGGAATTCCAAGGTCACGGATAGTTTGAACTATGGTTAGCAATTGTTTACGAAGGAAATAGGGGCCTATGAGAAAAGGTTATAGATTAAACAATTTTTGAGGAGATTTGCTGGGATACCATCTGCTCCCGGAGTGAACACGTCTATGAGTTCGAGTAATTTAGATTCACTTAAGAGGGGGTTTTCGGCGCAAGGCTAATAGCCTTGCCCATAAAAATAAATTATTATGGAAAATTTAACAAGCCTCGAGACTTGCTAAATAAGGCCAAGACCGGATCTCGGTTGTAGTTCCGATGATGATGATGAAGAGGGGGTTAGTGGAGTGAGGTCTGGAACAAAGGAGTCATTGGTGAATGATTGTTTGAAATGAGCGGAAAATAGATTAGCAATAGTAAGAGGATTAAAGGTGAGCGATGTGGGATAACGATCATATTTCAGTTTATAATCGACGAACTGTAAACATATAAGTCGTTAGAAAATTAGGATGATTTTCCTTTATTTTCTCATTTAATACCTAGTAAGAATCATCATCATCATCGGCACTACAACCGGGAACCGGTCTTGGCCTTATTTAGCAAGTTCTGAGGCTTGTTAAATTTTTCCATAATGATTTGTTTTTTCCGGGCAAGGTCATTAGTCTTGCGCCAGAGGCTACCCGACGGAGAATCTAACCCCGGTCTCCCGCGTGACAGGCGGGTATACTAACCACTATACTATCGAGGAACCAAGTGACGAATGGCGATTACTAAAAACAGACCATTATCGATGCTACAAGCGCAATCGTAGGCGTTTCTAAGGACTTATTGATCTAGGCTCGTAATTCACTGAATTAAAGGTAATAGCCGTGAAAGTTAGAGTAGTCGACAAAAGTTTTCTTGTTACGCGGGGAACGAAGCCTGTGATTGTACCAAGGTGGAGATGAGAAATTATATCGTGGTGCACGTACAACAAGAGGAGATGGCGGAATGTTAGCATACACCGCATACACAAGATCAGAGATATCACATCGTGCAGCAACTATAAGGGTATAACATCATTGAATACCACCTATAAGATACTCTCCTCTATCCTACATGATCGGATAGCCCCATACGCTAAAATCATCATTGGTCAATATCAGTCTGGCTTCATCCTAGGCAAATCAGCGATTGATCAGATATTCACCCTTAGGCAGACGATGGAAAAAAGTCTAAAATTTAAGATCCCATTACATCATCTTTAAGGCCCTCTACGACAGCATAGTCAGGGTGGAATTATATAATTCCATGAGACAGTTCGGCATTCCAAACAAATAGATATAACAATTTGTAGGTTGACCATGACCAACCGAGGGGCGGGACACTTAGTCGAGTGAAAATAGTGGGATTGCTGTCCAAACCAATAAACATCTCTAATGGATTCCGACAAGGGGGCGGCCTGGCCTGCCTCCTCTTCAACCTAGCGTTGGAGAAAGCAATCCTCGACTCTGGAATTACAAATAGAGGGACTATTGACACCAAGTCCTACCAGATACTTTCCTACGCAGATGACATCGACATCATCGGTAGATCCGATTCGGCAGTACAGGACTTCTTCACCCAGATCAAACATGTGGCACATAAACTGGGACTGGACATTAATGAGGGAAAAACTAAGCACATGGTGACAACTTCTGCAAAGAAAAGATCTAACGTTGGTGTTGCCATCCTTTAACTACCTTGACTCAATAGTATCAGCCGATAATAATATAGAAGAAGAAATACGCGGACGGCTGAGGGCTCTTTAAATCCCGAAATTTATCCAGAACAACCAAGCTACTACTGTACAAGACCATGGTCTTACCAGTACTCATGTATGGATCCGTGATCTGGGTGCTCAATAAAAGGCACTTTAAACTCTTAGCGGCGTTCGAGAGGAAAGTGGGGAGGATTTCCGAGACGCGACAACCATGACCGCGAAAAATCAAGCTCGATAGACTCCGGTGGGCGGGACACCTTGCTCGAATTAGGGAAGAGGAGCCTGCCCGGAAAGTCCTTTGTGGCAGAATGTATGAAAGGCGACAGCGCGGCAGACCTTGTATGCGTTGGAGGAATGGCGTAGACCAGGGCGGCCAGAGCCAGGGAGTACCAAACTGGATGACATCGGCTAGAAATCGGGACCGGTGGAGACACTTGCTAAATAAGACCAAGGCCGGATCCCGGTTGTAGCGCCGGTAATGATGATGGAGATGAGTAATAAACGTATAGGGAAATAAAATAAATAATGTCGGCGTAAAAGAGAGTGATGGCACCTTCAATGGATAGGTGATCATAGTTGAACGAAAGACTGTCTAGTTAGTCGTTGATGAAGCAAAAGCAGTTTTACGGAAATCTTAGATGTAGTAATTAGTAGGGGGAAGCATCGGTGGCGAGTGGTCACAAAAGGAGTCGGATGACAAGCGGGTGGTGATTGTCGATAAAAGCGGGGGAAAAAGAGCTGGCTGAGGCTGAGGTACTGATAGGGTCTATTGTAAGTATGAGTTGCCTCCCCATAAAATTATAGCGTTATAGACTTGACAAAGGCAAGATTCGGCTAATCGATCCTTGTGTTTATTGGTATTTACTTATAATTTGATTAGAAGTGGAGACGTTTCTGTTTTTTTTTTAATATACTCTATTTAACAATGCTCCCAGGAGAACAATGGCAATGTTGACATGTCGTGACTAAACGTCACAAAATCGGCTCTGTCCGATAGTCACCCACGAAGAAAAACAGATAACGTTGATCCTCTTGCCATTATCAAAACGTATTCACGTTCAGATTTACTAGCAATTCGAGGTGAGATGGTAGAAAATACTAAACCACAATTCGTGGAAGAATCAAGATACTTAAATTTTCTTAAATCGGAAAATGGCCTGGCTAACGGGTTCAATGGAAAAGGAAAGAAACACAAGCACTACCGTGACTCAAGTGCATCTAACCAATGATCATTTAATGCCAGTGTTACGCACAAAACCCTCCACCCCTGAATGTCTACCTCTTTGGAGCTAAACTCCATCATTAGTCGCGCATACACCAAATATCGCGATATCAATTCAATATCAAACAAATTGAACTACATGTTCAATTTGCCCATATTGAATTTAACTTGAACCCAAGACGTGAAAGAACGAACCATATGTTCAACACGCAGAATCCTCTGGATCAAAATTTGTGGACCATATGACCAACTTTCAAGTAAAGTTGCTGAGAAACATAAATTGCACATCTTGTTTACCCAAACCATTTCCCACAAGGAACATCCTTGTCCATTCACCTAGAACAAATAACTGGCGCCATAAATCAAATCGCATGTGCATTTTAGCGCCTAACAACATAGAGGATTATAAAGGTGCATTAGCACGATTCTCTGTTGATTTTTCCTTTGTGTTTCCTCTTTTGATCCCAAGCCGGGAAAGATAAAGAAAGAAAATAGCGGCTGGCAAAAGGGCCAAGCCGAAAAAAGGACACATCCTTCGGTCTGCAGGATGGAAGAAAACAGTCTTCGTTAAAGGAGTTGATAGTAAATACTTGACCGAGACGATCGTCCACGAGTGGGGTTGGTGCGAGATTTTTGAAGTCCGTTGCGCGTAAAATTATATCGAGAATATTACGAGTCAAAAAGATGGATGGGCTGTGATTTTCTGTTGTGTGCAATATAACCAGCGGGCGTGGAGTTATCATGTGTGTGTGTGTCTAATTTATTATCTAGTAAAGTATACATTAATGTAAAATTCACTAGTCCTAAGTGAAATTGAATAAAAGTTAGAACTGAAATAAAACAAAGTGTGTTTCTTTTAACATTAAGTGTGTGCGGTGTGCAAAGTGGGTGGTGTGAATATAAGTTAATAATACCAGGATCCTTCAAATGTAGGTCACTGTTTCAAATGGTAACAACGACCATAGTTCCAATGACCCACAGAATCTTCGTAAATCTGGTGATACACACCAGTCGCATCGTCGTGTTGGCAGTGGCCGATTACAAAATCTCTATCTTCATAATTGGGATCACATCTCCGAGAAAGACGACACTCCTCGGGACAACACGCCCGAAATCTCTTCTGCTAGAGACAACTACTCTAGCTACAACAGCAATAAACGTAATTTGAGAAAATACAAAATCGATGAAAACCAGAATGTTCGTTTTAGCGGTGGCAGTGAAGCTGAACGTCAATAGATTGGTTTGGACATGACCAAAATGTCTACTACAACAGATATTAATAATAACCAAGAAATACCACAGTCAACGTTACCAAAAACGACTACTGAGAGTATTAAAGAAAAGAAGCGTCATTTCGACGAAGGTTCAACTTATACGAGGGTTGCCTCTTATGTTTCGGGATTTGGCAACCCTAGTGTTGCAATCCGGCAATTGATAGCTCTGTCGTAAAGTTGGACATTTTTGAGGTTATACGCACTCAGAACGTTTTGACATACGAGCGCTATTTGTGTTGTTTACAGTAACTTAAAAGATTCATCTCGGCCCAAAAATGGAATTAAATCGTCAACATTTTCGTGCTATTATTTTTTACAACTTCCGGCGTGGATTAACTCAGCAACAGTGCATGGATGAACTTAATTCAATTTTTGGCGATGAAGCTCCATCAAGGACCAGTGTTTATCGATGGTATGGTGAATTCAATCGTGGTCGTAGTTCACTCCAAGATGAATTTCGTGAAGGTCGTTCAAAATCAGTTGTTGTTCCGAAAACCATTGATGCTGTGCGCGAACTGATATTGGAAGATCGTCATGTGACCTATCGTGAGTTTGAGACAACCTTAGGCGTTAGTGGAACCAGCATACATTCAATATTGCATAAACATTTGACTGTCAAAAAAATTTGTTCGCGTCGGATCCCACACAATTTGTCAATCGCCCAAAAAAAGGCTCGTTTCAATTGGTCGAAAGAAATGCTCAAAAAATACGGTCGCGGTGCTTCGAAACACGTCTATGACATCGTGACAGGTGATGAATCGTGGATTTACGCGTATGAGTCCGAAAGTAAACAGCAGTCGACTGTCTGGGTGTTTCAAGATGAGCCAAATCCAACAAAAGTTGTTCGCGCACGAAGCACTTCCAAGCAAATTGTCGCCTGTTTTCTCGGAAAAACTGGACATGTCGCAATCGTACCACTAGAACAACGCAGAACAGTCAATTCTGAGAGGTACACAACCATTTGTTTGCCAGTTGTCTTCCAAGAAATCAGGAAAACCAACTGCTGAAGACGGTTCACTCTTCACCACGACAATGCGAGCTCTCACACACCGGCTGCGACAACTGCATTTTTGAGCACCCAAAACATCGATTTGATGGGTCATCCGCCGTATAGTCCTGACTTGGCACCGAATGACTTCTTTTTATTCCCGTACGTAAAAAACAAACTGAGAGGTCAACGTTTTCCGACACCTGAAGAAGCGGTTGCTGCATTCAGAATGCATGTGTTGGAGATACCTCAATCAGAGTAGCAAAAGTGGTTCGACAATTGGTTCAAACGCATGCAAAACTGTATAGATCTTCATGGGGAATATTTTGAAAAACAATAAAGTGATTTTCGACGACCAATATTTGTTTTTGTTCTCTAATCCCGAAATATAAAAGGCAACCCTCGTAATAGAAGTTATACTAGTAAGCACCATCAGCAACAAGGCAATAACAACAAAATACCTTCATCCAAACTCATGAACCAACTACTGAACCACAAGCGCTCTTCTTCGATGGGCATGACTTCCTGTTCGAAGCACAAATACCCGTCCACGGATGATCTACTTACATGATAAATCAGCTGCGTACCGGTTCCATCCTGTATAAGACCATTCATATCAAATTCGAGGAACGCCTCTGGTGGCACAAAGCCGTTAAGATGCACCCTCTCATAAAACAAATTATTGGGTAATAAGCCCCAAAAATTAAGTCATTGGACGAGCTTATTGCTCTCGCAATACGTCCTCTGGTTACCATCCACCTTATTCATGTTGGCTTCATTATATAAAATCTCATTTGGATAGCACTTTTTATAGTCAGATTTCGGTGTTCGACAGAATCTGGAAAGTGGGTCACTTACGACAGCGTCAAGTGAAAAGGGTCGTTGTCGAATCACACTGAGTCAACGCGAACCGAGGCCAAGCCCGGACTGGTGATCAGGAAGATTTTGCTGTGTCTTTGGGGGGATCAGCAGGAAATCATCTACCATGAGCTGCTCCTCTACGGTCAAACTCTTAATTAGTGAGTGTACTGTCAACAACTGGGCCTGAAGGAAGCCATCCCCTAGGAGCGGCGACCTTTCGCCAATAGGAGAGGAATTGTGTTTCATCAGGACAACATCAGGGCACACAAATCGATAGTGACTCGCCACAATAAACTCCGGCAGTTTGGTTGGGAGGTTCTTATGTATCCACCTTATGGTCCGGACCTGGCACCATATGATTACCACCTGTTCCTGTCTATGTGAAATGACTTTACGGGTGAAAAACTCCCCCCAAGAGAAGCTTGTAAAAATCAACTGTCCCAGTTTTTTACCAATAGGGTCGAGAGTTTCTATGAGACAGATATAATGAAAATCTTCGAAATGGCAACAAGTTATCGAAGAAAACGATGCATATTTGATCTAAATCGTATCATTATAACTATGCTAAATAAAGCCTTCAATTTCATGCAAAAATAATGAATTTATTTTTACTACAACTATTATGTTTATCCTACGTTGCCAACTTATTTATGTAAACCACAGTATTAAAATAGCCTCAAAGGAAAAAATCGAAAGGTGTTAACTCACGAGACCAAAATGATCACTTGACAGAGCCGCTTCTCGAAATAACACTTTTGAATTTTGACTTCAATGACTTGATTGTTTGAATGAGTGTAAGGCCATTGACACCGTTTTGTTGAAGACACATATCGTCAAAGTCTACTAAATATCATCTCATTTGTCCCCAAAATAATCAGAGAATATTGTGCGATATTGACCGTTCTCTCTCTGTTGACCGTTCCCGAACAGCCTGCATCGTTCAAAAAGAAACACGGCTCGATGAGGTTGCGAGTGTGGAAACCGCACATAAACACATAATTTTTGATAATTCAAAGGCGGCTGATAAAAAGAGCTCAGGAAACACTTTGAACCACAAACCACCAAAGCTATTGCAGCAAAAATTTGCTTCATTGCTAAGGATGATTTATAGGAACTGAAAAATAGAAACTTTTTCAAATTCGACGCGTTTTATAGTCGTAGGTTTTTGATTCATACATCAAATCTTATGTCGATATAGGCCTAGATTCTTTCTCAAAATCCACCTAAAAAAGGTGGAAGATACGGTATGTAGAAAACACAATGAAATTGATTGAATTAGTCCACAATATTCCTCACACTTCGGGAACCTCACGTATTAGATGGCTTGACTTTCTGTACCAAACACTCCAACAACAATGGACTTAAACAATTATAGCGACCGAAAAATCGAATTAACTCACGTAAGGTTGACACACCTGAATCCAAAATTAGAGTAATAAATTTAAATTATTTTATTTTATTTGTAATAGGCGCACAAGCAAAAACTCGGCTTTTGGTCAAATTTAGTGCAATTTTAATTTGCACACAAAAATAAATTAAGGTAAATATTAGAATAGCGTACTCATGGCTCGTGTGGCGTAGGTGTCTTCGCTGCAGGCTCTCTCCTAAGGTAGTTCACCTTGATATACCGGAGGGGTTTCTTGAAATGGACCCTTGCAGATAAATGAACTGTGTGATGTAAAGTAAAGTGGTACGCGTGCTTGACGTGTGAGAATTTTAGGGTGCGTTACAACTACAGTTATTTTTTTTCTAGGAATTGTTTACCATGCTGTCGGCATTTCAAATTAGAACCTTCCCCCTTTATGAATTTAAAATGGGGCATAATGCGTCATTGGCAATGAAAAACATTAATGACACATTTGAGGATGTAGCAGTATACGAATGGAATATACGACGTTGGTTTGGATAGTTCCATTCGGGAGATTTCAGCCTCAAAAATCAACCACGTGGGAAGTCGGAAACGTTAGTTGACGACGATGGTTTAGTAGCAACGGTGGATGCGGACCCAAGGAAAACGGTGCGGGAAATTACAGAAAGCATAGGAGTATCCCCAATGACAATAAGTCGACACCTTTTTTTCATAGGAAAGGTAAAGAAAGCTTCGGAGACTCCGATGTTAACGTTTGGGCGAAGTCGGTCACAGAGATTTGTGACGGTTTCGCCAAACCCCACGGTTCGCTTTCCTAAAAAACCCCCATAACTTCCATCCTGTCTGTATCAACTTTCTGCTAATGCAATCGCATTAAGCACCTGTAAAAGCTTCACGCAATAAAATTCACCAAATGTATTTACCTAGAAGCTCCTGGAAGAGAATTCATACCTGCATTCATTTATTGGAATTCAAAATTCCTCTTAAGAATTCTGTTCCAAACAGCATATTCCTGGAAAAGAAAACTTATCGGTTCACATATCATGTAACCATCCCAGCCGGGGATAATTATCATTGCGTCGCCTATTCCCAGCCTCATTCATGTATACAACAATTCCCCTTTCATACACCTTGGCTGGCGACCTACACCCAAGGGACCAAAGAAAATATACGCATCTCGCGTCTTAAACCATAAATCATACAGCATAGGCAAATGCAAATAGGTATGGTATGCTTACCCTTGGCAGCGATGCTATGAACACCAATTCCCTGTGAATACGCTAAAACCAATTAGCACCATGTGCATGGAAATTGCGGCTATCGTTACAGCTGCAATGCATAGCTTAGACAATGATGTACTCGATCCCCTTGTCTTCTTATATTTCGGGATCTGCTTTTCATCAGCAGCGGCAAGAGCAAACAGAAAACCAATTATCATCCAGGGAGATTCGGTTTGTTTGCTTTACCGAATTCGCATCCCATGAATACACTCTATGCCCTTTTCTTTGTTTAGATTCTTTCCCATTGCTTTGATCCATAGAATAACCAGTGTACACACATACATGTGTACAGTGGCGATTTACTGTATGAGATCTGTGGGTTACCCCAAAGAGAGACTTTACGTCTCTCTCGGAACAGGAAAGGCACACTTAATTTAAGAGGGCCAATTTTACTGGCTAAATTTCGTTCGGCAACGATTGAATATCGTCGAGTCGTAATTAAATCTTCGAAGCGGACGGGTCGCCCGCCATCCACCGTACCGGCGCCGGTATGGTGGGCTCTCTAGAAGTCGTTTTTCTTTTCCAGTTTTCTGTCCTCTTCGTGATTCGTGTGTGTCCTTAAATGTATTTCGGAGTTCTAAAATTGTGTGAAATAAATTCGTTATAACAACCCATAATTACGGGATTGTATTCGCATCCGTGCTATTTATCGTTATTGGATTGATTATATATGTCACCAGGATTAAGTTTAAATTGTCGCCAACTATGGATGTGTTGCCCTTTCACTGATAGGGCAGTTGACTGAACCAGTGAGAAGACGGTGGATGAAGAGGATGTCAGCGTGACGTCTGCGCTCTTCAAAAGTGTTGAAGTTTATTAGATGCAGACGGCTTGTGTATGTAGGGAGACCGCGAGGCTTTCCCAAATTTAACAATTTGCAGGGCAAAACGCAGAAACCGACGTTGGACGTTTTCGATCCTGCGAATATGGGACGAGTAGTGAGGAGACCAGACCTGACTGGTGTACTCTAGAAGGGGGAGGACAAAGGCTATGTAGAATGATCGCGAAACGGAGGGATTAGAGAATTCTTTCGAGCAGCGTTTCACGAATCCAAGGGCGGAATTGGCCTTAAGAGTAATGTCATCGATATGCGGGATGAAGTTAAGCTCCCTATCAAATAAGATACCAAGCTCGCAAATCGAGGGTACAGATGACATCTGTTGGTTGAGTAAGAAATAGACACATGGTGGGGAAGGGGGACGTTTGCGAGAGAAGGTAATCAAGTGGCATTTGGCAACGTTGAGTTCGAGGCAGTTGTTAAGGCACCAAATTGAGAAACTGTAGAGATCCAATGGGAGAAGTGAGGAGGCGAGAGGAGAGCGTATCGCTTTGTAGAATTTAGTGTCGTCAGCGTACAGAGAGATAGATAAGTAGTTCATCTTAGAATCAATGTCATTGGTGGTAAGGATAAACAGGAGCGGTCCCGGGTAACTGTCCTGAGACCCCCCTGACGTGGGGAGAAAAAGATTTGAAAGATAGGATCTGAATCTTACACGATCGGTTCGTGCTTTAAGATAGGGCGATATCCACTTAATCAATAGGGGTTCGAACCCAAGGAAGGATAGCTTAAAGAGGATGCAATTATGAGAGATTATTCGAAGGCCTTGCTGAAGTCGGTTGTGATTACATCGACTTCGCTGGCATTCTCTAAGGCAAGGAGAGTATGGGATGAGAACTCAACCAGATTGGTGGTGGTCGACCTTCCCGAAAGGAAACCATGTTGATTGGGTGAGATAATGGATTTACATCGAAGAGATAACGCGTTGTAAAGAAAACCTTCGAACAGTTTTGGGATATGAAACAGTTTCGTGATGGGACGGTAGTTACTAATATTATTTTTGGGTCCCTTTTTATGTATAGGCGACACAAAGGACGACTTCCAAATGCTAGGGAAAACGCCTTGTGTGAGACACAGCTTGAAAATCTTTGAGAGGGGGCGAGAAAGAGAAGAGGAACATTTTTTTTAACAGGGCAGCGGGAAGTCCATCTTGGTCGGGGCCGAACTCTTCTTTAAGAAGGTTTAGCTTTTCGCCTACTAGGTGAGGGTTGAGGAGATGAATAGGTTGAGGAGATGAAAGGGCCAATGCAGAATTCGGGCAGGCCTTTGAAGTAGGACGGATTGGGTTCGAAAGAGATGTCCGTGAAGAATTTCTTGAAGAAAGTAGTAAATAGGTTGGCAATAGTTTGGGATCGGTTGAGGTAATCGCGTCATAGGAAAGGAAGTTGGGATAGTCGTCGGATTTACGTGTGTAATTGATAAAGCGGAAAAAAGATTTAGGGTCATTGATCAGATTGGTTTGTGTTTTTGAGATGTAGTTGAAGTAGAGGGAATTGTAAAGCTCGGTGAATTTATAAAAGGAACTGAGATAGTTGGAGTAGTCTAGAGGGAAACGCGTTCTTAGGAATATGTCCACAAGTTATTCCTCTTGTTATGAAGAGTGCAGAGTGTGTGGTTGTACCTTAGAGGCGATAAAACCGAAGACCTAAGTCGAGAATAAGGGACATATAGGGATATGACGTAGTAGATCTCCTTGTAGAGGACGGCAGTAGCTGCTTCTAGCTCCAGATGATCAAAGCGAAATGCGATTTTGCTAAGATGCTCATTCAGAAGGCGAAAGCTGGCTCGACGGAAGTTGTAAGATAAGCTATAATAGCCTTGTTTGAAGAAACTCTCAAAGAGCCATTATGGTCGTTCTAGACGAGAAGTAATTTGTCAAATTCCCGCTATACAAGAATCATCTTGCTTGTTTGTCATGTTTTTTATTTCGAAGCTTTTATATTAGTACACTTTCTCGTAACAAAAGTACTTTTAACATAACAATTTTAACTATAACAATTTCTTATAAGGAAGTGTGTAGTTAGTTCAAAATTCAAATTAGTTATCTTGCGAAAGCTTATTTTTTCTTGTTGAAATATTGCCTTGAATTTTTAACCGCGAATTTTTATGCTCATATATTTGATTACTAAAAATAAATGAGTGGCTTTATTGCATGTATAGCTAGAAATTTGTCTAACTAATTACAGGTTGTACACAATTTTTTGAAATAAAGTGGAACTAGCAAATGATCTCAGGGAATATGCAATTGATTACACCACACTACAATTGATTACACCACACTACTTGCCCTTCTGCAGCACGCCATATGGTAAAGTTTTGATGCACTTACGTCAAACACACGTCAATTATGTTGTTATATTGTGGGAATAATGTAGAGAGCTACATGCACTATAAGAAAAAGTGCACATAACTCGAAGAGGTAAGATCATAGGGACTCGATCGCTAAAATATCCCCAACTAAACACATTGAAAATTCGGAGATATACTAATATGACCAAATGAACTTCCATTCATGAGACAAGTGGTAAGCCAATGTAAACAATTTCAAGACAGGCGCAGGGCCTTAAAAATGTGTTATTGCGGAGACAAGTAGAAATGTCGGAAATACAATGGCAAACAATGTATGGTGACCATAAATTCTCGTCATAGTGCTATCTAGAGCCGAAACATTGGCAATTACAGACGATCACATATTTGATGTTTGCAGAAACTGAAATATTAAGAAAAATAGTATCGGCCAATATGCCCAACAACGCATGACGCTCTAAAAATCAGGATGTCGGATTTCCTGAAGGTGGCTTTAAGGTTTAAAAAAAAAAAAAAACAATTTTTGGGACCTTTTTAAGAAACCTTTAACGATCATCAATAACATTGTTCTTTAAAATTCATGTTTTGAAGTGTACAAAAAATGTATTGTCCTGGATATTGCTGAGTTCAGGGCTGTATAGAAAAAATCGCTCCAACGGTGTCCACGATTTTGTTTTCGCGGGCATTAAAAAATTCCAATGGCAATTTGAAGAAGAGTGTCTTACGGACCTGCCATGCCTTTAAATAACCAAGATTATTATTTTTAACGAAATTACAGGCATTTGGGTGAAAGTTCTCACAAAATGGCGCCAAAATGATTGCATTTTGATATACTGAAAACAGCTGAAAATAAGAAGAAAGTGACTCGGGGAATGTTCCTTAGCAAGTGAGTTTTATGTTTTCCTTATAACCAAGCATCTGAACGTCTGCTACTCTTACTTTGCTCTAGTAATGAGGAAATTCATTGGGTTCAAAATCCATTTATTGTATGACCTTCAATATTTTCCACTTTGCCTCGTCTTATTCTATGCTCGGGAGGATGTCTGTTGATGCGCCAAGTGTGCATTGTTCTATAGTTCTTGCCGATCGGATGAATCCCTGGAATTGCTTGTACGATTCCTTGTACCTGACGCGTTGTCGTAATCTCTCGTATATCACGAGTGGTGGCCAGTTCTGTATTTCACAACTGGGCGTCTTGAATTACTGTGTGAATTTCAGGGATTGCTTTCCAATGCCCTTCATCTTGTCGAGCCTTTGTTCAGGGGCTAACAACCTTTCTCTATAATATTTTTAAATTCTTCCAGCCTATTAGGGGTTTTTTTAAATGGAAGTCGCACCTCGATCGATTGTTGGTTGTGGTTGTCCGGTGAAAATGGGATTCGCATTTCCGTTTTGCTAGCGACATCTCTTTTTTGCCTAATAGTTGTAGTCATCCAAGGATTATCCATCTTTTCTTCTTCTGCTCAATAATATGAAAAGTCATTACGCCGCACATCGGATTTTTTCTTGATGTCCTTATTGTTGGACTGTCCATTCAAGGATCGTGTTCTGTCGCACGTGCAAGTAGGGTCCAGTTATCATACGAAAAATGATAGGTGAGAACACGCGCTAGCTACCCGTGCATATATAGCGCTTATCATGGACCAATCATCCATCTGTAACATTTTTGCTAATGCAATGCAATTCTGTTGAAGTGTATTTTCCCAAGAATTGTTCAATGTATTTGCCTCTAAGAGGTTGATATAAGTAGAGCCTTAAGAGGAAATTGTGTTCAGGTATAAGTTGACAGTCAGTAAACCGAGACACTTGTCCCAAATAAACATTTGCTTTTATTTTGTCAAATTGCAATTAAAAGTTTATAACTATCCTAACCGAATTTGACCAATCAATAGGAGGTTGAGGTAAAACTCTGCGCCGATCAGCACGTCAACGGTGACAGGTTTGTTGAATGTCGGGTCGGCTAACTGGAGTTTGTTAAGCACTATCGTAGTGGATCTTTATTGGCTCCGCTCTTTGGTCCGATACAATCTTGAATAGAATGCAAGCCTCTAGTCTTACTGTGAAAGAACTCATCGTCGATCTCTCCTTCATGTTTACATTTCGCCTGAATCGTTGTCTACTCTGACCAATACCCTGTATATTTTCCGAGACATTAATCGACCCCAAACGTTTTGCCATCAGTTCAGTGATGAAGGTCACTTGCCAACCGGAATCCAGTATGACTCGACATTCTATCAGCCGCCCGCATACGTCGATCAGTTCAGAGCAATATATTAGTTCTTCCTTCCAGCTCCCTCGTTCGGCGGTTATTAGTGTACTGGGTGTCGACGTCGGATAGATTCTGTCGGTTCTGCATGTAGAAGCGTGTGATAACTTTGGTCGCATTTGACTCCAGTTATGCCCGACGCTTAAACAATTCAGTAACAGAAGGTTCCTCATCAGACACAAATATCCATCTCTTCTTTGCGAACTTGTCGGATGAATTCGGGACAACGTCTTAATACTTTTACTTCCTTCGCAACCAAAGTCCAAATCTGCGACCGTGATGCTGGCTCCGATTAGGCGTATTTGCCAATGCTTTGCTCTTTCCTGTGAGTGATTCAAGGGAATGGAACCTTTACTCGAGCAAGTTCATCAGATCTTTCACTTTCTTTGTCATTACGGGTACGGTGATGAGATACCGGCTCCTCGATAGTATAGTGGTTAGTATACCCGCCTGTCACGCGGGAGAGCGGGGTTCGATTCCCCGTCGGGAAGCCTCTGGCGCAAGACTAATGACCTTGCCCGGAAACAAAAATAAATCATTATGGAAAATTTAACAAGCCTCAGGAATGGCTAAATAAGGCCAAGACCGGTTCCCGGTTGTAGTGCCGATGATGATGATGATGATGATGGGATACCACAATCTCGTTTTGATGTTGATGCCATTTAATGTGTGAATGCATACTTGGCTGATATTATACACTTTGATTGAGCTGGCTGAATGTGGCTGATTTTGCAAGCAGCCTGAATAGTAACAAATCAAAATTAAGCGACTCGGGTAGGAATATTTCCTAGAGTCGCTTAATTCTAATTTTTTGCTTTTCAGGTAGAGCCGTGTTGCTTCCCCCCACCCGCGGCAAGCGCCAACTCAAACTGGACTAATCTTCTTCCCCAAATTTTTAGGCATCGCAAATCGCTTCTTCTGACCAATGATAAGAAACGGTTCCCAAAAATTTTAAACCTAGATGAATTAGAAAGTATACCGGGATACACTGAACCGGTGATAGCCGACGGCTGAATAGGTAGAGAACTCTGCTCAACGAATCCTCTGCTCAAAAGGGGGATTCCTCAATACCGTCGCATATTCTAGGTGAACCGGTGGAAGAACCCTCTGATAAACAGCTGTCTTTTTTTTTTGTGGGATTCAGTAGTGCAACCACATTAAGGCCACTAAAGTATTCGCATTTGTTCCTTCATTGTGGACTCTAGCATACATCTCAACCCGAAGTAGTATTAGTCTTATGTATCGAATAATTGCAATGACACGAGAGTTTCGCGTTAACCAAAGCAACAATGTTACTTAAATTCCAATTTCTTTGCTTTCTTTCCTTGCTTATCAACCACCTACCAATGATATGTGAATTAATTGAAACCCAGGTCAAAGATGATACCTCGAGTTTTCTGTATATTCCGAATTTCCTCGATACAGCCTAATGCATTTGTTCTTCTTAGTAACACATATATGGAACGATATTGTTTGTCAGTTTTGCCACAGTATACTCGTACTTTCTGTTCTGACCTAATATCTGACTTATCATTGGTAATTATCACGTCCTTAGGTATCTTATTCATTATTTTTTTCTTGTGAGGTACCTTGCCTTTAGATAGAAATACATTTGCCTTCTTACGAGGTGGGAGAAGTATTTGATGGATACAAAACTGGATCAAAGTATAACTAGCTCCATTGATTAAGGGAATAGAGCCTCTCTATTGACCGCTGCGGATTTATTGAAGGCAACATTGATGACAGTTACATTCGGCCATTGTACTTTAGTGATTAAAGAATTGAACTACCACCACTTGGCGTTAAGGAATCAGCCGAGCCGCACTTTCGTCCGCGTTTTCAAATTATCTTGCCGATTCGATTTCTTAAACAAAGTGGGATACCCATTTACAATCCCGTTCTCGGTTCATAAGTAAAGTTATGGGGAAACTGCGCCAAACAAAAGATTCGTACGCATCCGAGAGTGACTGATTGTGCGAGATCATGTGTCATGATGTGATTAGTGCCGTAATATTATCCATTTCTAATATCAGCTCATCTTTAGCGCGCCCACTACATTGGCTGAAAAGTCCCGGGATTTTTCAATAGGTGGCGCCATCAGAAAATGAACATAACTCCTTTCGAGAGGCTCATCTGTCACTAGTTTATGTATTAAGTTTCGTGACATTTCGTCCATTCGTTTACAAGCTACAGTCATTTGAGTGACACTACTTTCGCCTTCGCAAAAAAAAATGGAAAAACAGGAGTATCGCATTTTGATCATATATTGTTTTTTGATGGGAACAACTTCTGAACAGTCATTGCAATGGTTGCAAAAATGTTATCCAACAACTGCTCCTTCGAGAACAACAGTTTATCGCTGGTTTATTGACTTTACAATTGGTCGTACAAGCACCAAAGACGCACCTCGCTCCGGAAGGTCAAAAGAGGCTAAGAATGCGGAAATCGTAGAGCAAGTGCATGGAATCGTTTTGAGTGATCGTAAAGTAAAGTTGTGCGAGTTATCTGAGGCCGTGGGCATCTAAAAAAAAATGGGCGGGATACATTTTGTATAATTTTTTGGAGATGAAAAGGCCATTGGAGCGATGGGTGCCGCATTTGCTAGTGGCCGACAAAAAACAACACGTTGGTGATTCAACGGATTTTTTTTAGATATTTTCTGGCGAGAACGTTGAACGAACAATGCCTGCCCAAGATTCGATGTGAAAATCGTTTCTGGTGATTTGAATGCCAAACTAGGTCGGGAGCCGGTTTTCAGGCACCAGGCAGGTTTCCATAGTTTGTATGAGAACACTAACGACAATGAACTACGAGTCATCGAACTAACAGCATCAAAGAACTTTGTCGTTGCGAGTACCAGGTTTCCGCGTAAAGACATCCGCAAAGCCACCTGGGTATCACCTAGTGGAACCACTCGCAACCAAATTGACCACGTGTTGATAGATCGCTGCCACTCCTCGAGGCTGATGACGGTTCGAACGTACCGATGTGCCAACGTCGACTCGGATCACTATCTTGTTAGTACAGCTTTCCGAGCGCGGATTGCCTTACGGAGACGTATTGCATCCGCGGATCAGGTTCGAATCAACACGGCTGCCTTACGCAATGAGAACAACAGCAACACCTTTGGTCGTGCGTTAAAACTCGCCCTCGAAGAGCTCAAAGGAGGAAGATTAAGTCCTGGGGCCAGAATGCCGGGCGTAGAAGAGAAATGGACACGCCTTAAGAATATTGTCATTAGTACTGCCAATTCCATCTTAGGGAGTAGCCGTAGAGATCGGAGCGACTGTTTTGATAATGGGTGCAAACTATTGACTGAACGTAAGAATGCTGCATACCGGCCAATCCACCAGTCTCATAGGACGCGGGTACGCGAGGAGAAATACGAAGATCTAAAAAAAAACACTTCACAGACAAGAGAAAAGTGCCTGGAAAAAAACCTTGTTTGTGAAATAGAGAAAAGTAGAGAGCGAGGTGCGCACCAGGCGCGAAAGTTCTACCAAATAATCCGCAGTATGACGCGATACACACCACGCTGCACTTACTGCAAGTATAAAGAGGGTAATCTGATCACCGATCCTGAAGGCATTCTGGAGCGATGGGAAATGTACTTCAATGAATTGCTAAATGGTCAGCTCACAGAAGAATTGGAGGCTCCACCAATGCAATATCTAGACCAAATGCTGCCGCCACCAAGCATTGAAGAAACATTAAAAGCCATTAGACCGCTCAAATCAAATAAAGCCCCGGAGCTGATGGCATACCAGCTGATCTGATCAAACAAGAAGGGACAGTGTTACATCACGCAATTCGTGAGATCGTGGTGCACGTATGAGAGCAAGAGGAAATGCCGGACGATCGGCGTCGCGGAATAATTTGCCCCATACATAAGAAGGGAGATATATCAGAGTGTGCAGCAACTATAGGGGTATAACATTGCTGAGTACCGCTTACAAGATACTCTCGTCTATCCTACAATATCAGATGGCCCCATACGCTAGAGTCATCATTGGTCAATATCAGCGTGGCTTCATCCCAGGTAAATCAGCAATTGATCAGATATTCACTCTTAGGCAGGCGATGGAAAAATGTCTGAAATTTAAGATTCCATTATATCATCTATTTATAGACTTTAAAGCCACCTACGAGAGCATAGCTAGGGTAGAAATATATAATGCCATGAGAGAGTTCGGCATTCCAAACAAATTGATACGACTTTGTAAGTTGACCATGACCTACGTGACTAGTCAAGTAAAAATAGCGGGATTGCTGTCCAAACCAATAAACATCTTTGATGGACCTGCCTCCTCTTTAACTTGGCGTTGGAGGAAGTAATCCGCGACTTTGGAATTACAACTAGAGGGACTATTGTCACCAAGTCCTGCCAGATACTTGCCCACGCAGCATAGCCGAGGTAGAACTATATAATGTCACGAGAGAGCTCGACATTCCGAATAAATTGATACGACTTTGTGGATTAACTATAACCAACGTATGGTCAAGTAAAAATAGCGGGATTGCTGTCCAAGCCAATAAACATCTTTAATGGACTCCGACAAGGGGACGGTCTGGCCTGCCTTCTCTTCAACCTGGCGTTGGAGAAAGCAATCCGTGACTCGGCGTCACAACTAGAGGGACTATTATCACCAAGTCCAGTCAGATACTTGCCTACGCAGATGACAAAACTCAACTCATGTTGGCAACTCCTGAAAAGAGAAGACCTAACGTTGGTCAAACTATCGGGGTAGTGGAGCACGAATTAAAGTAGTGCAATCCTTTAACTACCTTGGGCCAATAGTGTCAACCGATAACAATATGGACGAAGGAATACACGAACAACTGATCAAATCCAACAAACCTACTATGGTCTATCAAGGCTCTTTAAATCCCGAAATTTATCCAGCACATCCAAGCTACTACTGTAGAAGACCATGGTCTTACCAGTACTCATGTTTGGATCCGAGAGCTGAGTGCTCAATAAATGGCACTCTGAACTCCAAGCTGCGTTCGAGAGGAAGGCTTAAAGGAGATTTGTTGGCCCCGGATGATTCCGATGACGTTACAACCACGAGTTGTACGCGATCTACCTTGAAGCTAATGTTGTAAGAAAAATCAAGCTTCGTAGATTTCGGTGGACGGGACATCTAGCTCGAACGAGCGAAGAGGAGCTTGCCCGGAAAGTCCTTTGTGGTGGGATGTATGAAAGGTGACAGCGCGGCAGACCTTGTCTGCGATGGAGGGATGATAAACCAAGACACCCAGAGACTGACAGTGTCAAACTAGATGACATCAGCTCGAAATCGGGACCGGTGGAGAGACTTGCTAAATAAGGCTAAGACGGGATCCCGGTTGTAGTGCCGATGATGATGATGAAAGGTGGACCCATTACCATGCGCCTGAGTCCAATAGGCAGTCTACAGAGTAGCTGGAAAGCCATGAAAGCCGACCAAAGCAACAAAAAGACCAACGCACGACTGAGAAGGTTACGGGCTCCGTTTTTTTTTTTTTTTTTTTTTTTTTTTTTTTTTAAATACGCATTACATAATCTTCATCGATTCACTGCAGAGAAGAAGAACGGTCACAGGACAATATTATGCAGCGTTATTGGACAAAATGAAGGACGGAACAAAGAAAAAGGGGCCCCATACGTCGAAGAAAAAATGTTAATATTATCACGATAACGCACCGTACCACACATGTAGTGCTCCAGGACGCCCTACCATTAATCCATATTATCTGTTCCCAAATCACAAGCGGTGGCTCCGGAGAAAGAGATTCAGACCGAATGAGGAAGTCATAGCAGAAACCGAGGCGTATTTCAAAGGCTTAGGCGTTTCATACTACATAAAGGGCGTCGAAATGTTGGAAAATCCCTATACCAAGTGTATCGCCCTCGAAGGCAACTATGTTGCAGAATAAATATAATCCGAATTTTTCAGTCTATGTAGTATATCAATAATTTCATATTTGAAACTAACGATTCGTATTTGTAGTGTTGTTTGGTTCTGTAGTAAGTTTAGTTCAGGGAGCGTGTCTCCCTGTCTTGAAAAGGATGAGGGATCTCTTATAGACCGCTCCTGAAAAAACGTCCTACAAGGGGGTCGTCGCCGTGCTTCCTCAAACCTTGAGGGAAGAGCAACGTCCTTAGTTTGGTCCTGCCGCGTTTTCGTCTTTCACGGTCCTCGGCTCCGCAGGCTTCCGTGGGGGCAGGTGATACTCAGAATCTGTAAGGATGGTTTTTTCTTGTGGAGGTACCACAGCTTTACTCCCCAGTTGTCCGCTAATTGAAAGTCGCGCTTCTCTCGGTAAAAAGTGTTTTATTTCCAATTAAATTCTTTGCATCCGTTTTTATAAAGTTGAGTTTTTCTCCTGGGGTATTTCCTCCAGGGACTATGATCGATGTTATACTGCTGCCCGGAGATCCCTTTACTATTCCTTTATAAAGGAAAACAAATCGAGATTTGTATCTCAAAAATGCACAGTTTCTTACAAGAATCTCGATTTTTGTATCCTGAGTGAGATGCTCAGTGTTTACTTAAGATAAGAATTCAGTTTCTTGAATTCTTATGAAACTATTGTGCAGATGTGGATATGTAAAGGGATTCGCTTTTCTGTTTGTTTAATTTGATGGAATTTTTCCAGATAGAGATAACGATCTCTGGATTTTGAATTTTGCTGTTGCCGTGGGGGCAAATGTTAAGCGATAAACGGATGTTTGGTTCGTTTATTGCGAATTTTGGATCATGTTTGGATTTTTTTTTTGGGTTTTGGAGTATTATTGCTGGGATTTGGATGTAGGAATGGGGGAAAAGGGTGGTAGGGCTTTTTAGAGCACTACAGTTTGGGAGTAGGATACTATCTATTAAGTCCAGACCATATGTTTATGTTCTCCAAAAGAATACGAGCATAACATCTATAACAGTCACTCTCAGTAATCCATTTGGACTTCAGTAGAGATCCCTCCTCGAGACGGTATAGATTTGCCATGCTGAATAATTGCAATGGTACCAGATTTTCGCGGTTGTAAATGCAGTAATATCCATGGCTTGGTGTACAATCTCCCTGCTGTATTTTCTACCTCACTCTACAATTTTTTTCACTATAGTTGTCGGCATTACGAATTTCAATCTGTATGATTATAACTTGCTCCTCGATAGTATAGTGGTTAGTATACCCGCCTGTCACGCGGGAGACCAGGGTTCGATTCCCCGTCGGGGAGCCTCTGGCGCAAGACTAATGACCTTACCCGGAAAAAACAAATCATTATGGAAAATTTAACAAGCCCCAGGACTTGCTGAATAAGGCCAAGACCAGTTCCCGGTTGTAGTGCCGATGATGATGATGATGATGATTATAACTTAATTCCTATTTTCTTCCCACATCGTGATATAGCCACAGAGATAAGAAATTGAATAGCTCACATTGTTGGCTTTGTTCCAACAAGGGGTACATTTTTTTCTGGGCTATACATCAAGTTCGCAAGCACATTATACACCATTATTTTTATATGTGCATATAAACCTGAATATACATTAATGGGCGAATACCATGATCTGATTCTATTGATGGGCCCTTAATCCTATGCTCGCACACTGAAGTCGTTATTACGAACAATTTCAATGCGCATACTTGTCTGTTCAATAGCTTAACTAAGCTCGTAAATGAGCCATCACGGTTAAATGAGGCGTAATGGTCATTCCGCCAATACATTGAATCTGTTTCTCACCTTCCACTCTAAGAGATATACATGGAAGGTCTCCTCGCTTTTCGAAATTTATCCGAGAGAAATCATCAAATTTCTGGGCTGTTAGTTAATTTCCCGAAATAATCAGATTGAATAGTCTGGACGGTTTAAATAGCTCGTTATTTTTCCTTACAATAGACGTTATCCCTTCGTCCGTTGCAACAATTAACATCATTCATATTGGCATGATATACTTCATGCCATACTGAGTATTATAACCTAAGTCGAATTTGTAGACAGGTTTCAGAAGAAGCTGTTAGGCCAAGTAGTATAAATTTTAGTTTTATAACTCTGTTTTTTAACAGGTATGCCTCGTATATCATGTATCGTATACCACACTTCAAAGTCCCTGTATACTACAATAGAAGAAGCTGTTAGGCCAAATAGTATAAATTTTAGTTTTATAACTCTGTTTTTTAACAGGTATGTCTCGTATATCATGTGTCGTATACCACATTTCAAAGTCTCTGTATACTACAATAGAAGAAGCTGTTAGGCCAAGTAGTATAAATTTTAGTTTTATAACTCTGTTTTTTAACAGGTATGTCTCGTATATCATGTGTCGTATACCACATTTCAAAGTCTCTGTATACTACAATAGAAGAAGCTGTTAGCCCAAGTAGTATAAATTTTAGTTTTATAACTCTGTTTTTTAACAGGTATGTCTCGTATATCATGTGTCGTATACCACACTTCAAAGTCCCTGTATATTACAATACAGAGGAAAATCGGCGGCAAGTTGAAGAGGGACATCTGATTTGGGTACATTTAATGTGCATGGTTTTTTATGACTAGAAATTAAGCGAAAAAATATTACACTGTCATTACTTATGATTCAACGAGGCTCAGCAACACGTCTTCAGTCGGCCGGCATGAATAAAGGCCATATAAGAGTTGTCTGGTATTTATACCTTGTTTCATTAATGCATCGTCTTCGCTTCGATTGCAAAACCTGCGGTGTTTTGTGTGCTTCTATTAGTTCACACAAATTATATAAATATTAACTGGATTGGGAACATATCCTTAAAGTGCCCATTGTTTGTGGTAGTAATAGAATTATCCAATAGTATACTACGAGGGTTGCCTCTTATGTTTCGGGATTTGGCAACCCTAGTGTTGCAATCCGGCAATTGACAGCTCTGTCGTAAAGTTGGACATTTTTGAGGTTATACGCACTCAGAACGTTTTGACATACGAGCGCTATTTGTGTTGTTTACAGTAACTTAAAAGATTCATCTCGGCCCAAAAATGGAATTAAATCGTCAACATTTTCGTGCGATTATTTTTTACAACTTTCGGCGTGGATTAACTCAGCAACAGTGCATGGATGAACTTAATTCAATTTTTGGCGATGAAACTCCATCAAGGACCAGTGTTTATCGATGGTATGGTGAATTCAATCGTGGTCGTAGTTCACTCCAAGATGAATTTCGTGAAGGTCGTCCAAAATCAGTTGTTGTTCCTAAAACCATTGATGCTGTGCGCGAACTGATATTGGAAGATCGTCATGTGACCTATCGTGAGATTGAGACAACCTTAGGCGTTAGTGGGACCAGCATACATTCAATATTGCATAAACATTTGACTGTCAAAAAAATTTGTTCGCGTTGGATCCCACACAATTTGTCAATCGCCCAAAAAAGGCTCGTGACAATTGGTCGAAAGAAATGCTAAAAAAATACAGTCGCGGTGCTTCGAAACACGTCTATGACATCGTGACAGGTGATGAATCGTGGATTTACGCGTATGAGCCCGAAAGTAAACAGCAGTCGACTGTCTGGGTGTTTCAAGATGAGCCAAATCCAACAAAAGTTGTTCGCGCACGAAGCACTTCCAAGCAAATGGCCGCCTGTTTTTTCGGAAAAACTGGACATGTCGCAACCGTACCACTAGAACAACGCAGAACAGTCAATTCTGGGTGGTACACAACCATTTGTTTGCCAGTTGTCTTCCAAGAAATCAGGAAAACCAACCGCCGAAGACGGATCACTCTTCACCACGACAATGCGAGCTCTCACACATCGGCTGCGACAACTGCATTTTTGAGCACCCAAAACATCGATTTGATGGGTCATCCGCCGTATAGTCCTGACTTGGCACCGAATGACTTCTTTTTATTCCCGTACGTAAAAAACAAACTGAGATGTCAACGTTTTTCAACACCTGAAGAAGCGGTTGCTGCATTCAGAATGCATGTGTTGGAGATACCTCAATCAGAGTGGCAAAAGTGCTTCGACAATTGGTTCAAACGCATGCAAAAGTGTATAGATCTTCATGGGGAATATTTTGAATAACAATAAAGTGATTTTCGATGATCAATATTTGTTTTTGTTCTCTAATCCCGAAATATAAAAGGCAACCCTCGTATATGGGACTTACACTTCACACTTACTCTACCACTCATCCACTTAATTTATTTATTTGAATTCTTGGAAGTGTGAACATTCCACGTTTAAAATGAAAAGTCGTCACAGCCAAAGAAATTTTAAAAGCTCAATCATTAGGTTCAAGCCAAACAATCGATAACCATACACGGTTGGACAAGCAGGGAATTCCTATCCATCCAACAAAAATAGAAAACATACTTGAGTCGCCAGTGATGCGTGAACAAAACCGCAAAATCAATTTTCCAATGAATTATTCATATCAAGAATCATGGGCAATTGTATCCGATTTCCGGTTGGGATCTTCAAAATGTAACGGCTGTGGTAACAACCGAACACCCCCACAATGAATGTGTCCTCCAAGGAAAATGTTATTACACGCTTCACCTTGGGGTAGCACCCCTGTGAGCCTATTCCTCATGACTCTATATAGCAATTCAACTATTGCCAAGGGCGTAAAAATCGACGAGCAACCATGGCGATGTGCTCACGGTGTACTGAAGGCGACAAGAGGTACATAGAAAGGAAACGGCATGACGATTCAAAAGGAAATAAAATGGAAAGATAAAATATATCATTACCGAAATTTCATGCAATAGCACATGGAGCTGTTGGGTGTTTGTCAGTGGGTGGTACTTCCCGAAAACCCACCAGGCACCATATCCACTCATCTGTGTTTAAGAAAAATGGCTTTTTAAGGGCAGATACACTCGAAATGCGTCATGTTATGACCCAGATCAATGAACAATCAGATTCTTTAACCGGAAACGACTAATCTGAACCCAATGGTGATATAAGACTTACCGATGACGACCATTAATGTCCAAAGGTCAGAAAAGAATGAATTAACTAAATTTAGGTTCCTGCTACGTTTGAAACAAGTGACAGCACTCAATTATTGCTCAGACTTCTATTCTCATGAAGAGTGCTCACGCGATAGTTTGCGAAAGGCAATGGACAACTGTCAAAGGTTCTCGTCTACCATTGGCTGTGTCGGAGTATCGACCACTGTCGAAATGTTGTGGAGGTGACTACATGTTTAAGTGGGTAAATGTTGACAGCACCATCCACTGGACGACAGTCGATTACGGGAGCCATCAATAATTATACAAATGGGAATGGTTAAGGGGGTATTTTATGTTTGAGTTTGATTAATTCAAAATGATCTGAAATGCCACAAATCGATTTCGTCTGAGTCGTCAATTCTTATAGAAATACACCCTTTTTGTTTTTAAAGCCGATGTTCTACACTAGATAAAACTTTTAAAGTCACTACAAATTAAGAAATGTGTTGGGTAGTTGTTTGAAAATATGTTAACCTACGACCCAGATAAACACTTCAAGTGATGAGTTGCAGCCATTGAACAGGCACATTCTTTTCTTAATCTTACCCACCATCCGCTTTGAATCTCAAGATTACTGATGTCTTAATATGTAAATCGAGATCTTAAAAATAACTCTGAAGCGGAAAACGGGTAAGTTCCTGAAACTTATTGCAGCTGATAAGGTTTGACACTTATGAACTTATTTTTATGATAAATGTTCATGCAAAATACGAGAGTTGTTTAATCAGCTAGAAACGTTTAACTTTTTTAATTTCCAAAGTTTTAATCTCGAAGATGGACATCGCCCGAAGGTGAACATCGCCTACTGACATTGAGGCGATGTTATATAACGTTTGATTGAAAACACTCACTATTCCACCTGGTATAAGATAAAATTGATCTAATTATTTTTAGATTATTTATAAATGCTTTTGCGTGCTTTTTAACACAAAAGTATCGGATGTATAAGTCTAAATCCGCTGTTTTTCAGTCAGAGAAATACACGTTTTTTTAGTGGAAAGCAAAAAAATAATTAATCGTTCTCGCTTGCTACACAAATTTCATATTCTCGGGCAATTTGTGGATACCACATCAAAAAGTTCCTTCTCTTTCGTGGGAAACCACTCATCATGCCATTTTCGGATGTCTTCGAAAGACTTGAAATATTGACAATATTCTCATAGCATCGAAACATGATAATCGCTCTTATTTGAGACAGGTGTTCGAAAATCTCCGGGAGATTGGCTTAGTCATCAATACGAGTATGTCCCACTCCGGGAACGAGCAGGTCAATATCTTGTCTGTCAGATTTCTCTATTGACAGACAAGGAATTTGTTGAGGTCCCGCCGTGCTTCCTCTATCGAGGGAAGAGCGGGGACCTTTTATTTTCCCTTTTTGTCCTTACTCTTATCCACTCTCGCTGTTCCTTTTGCTAAGTACTTATTTAAGTACTCTCCGAAAGCAATTAGTTGTCTCCTTTGATGCAGACACACTTCCAAATGAATAACGTTAAGTGTCTCTTCGGCAGACCAAAACAGAATGTGATGAACTATAAGTCTACTTCTGGTAAAGGATATTTTATTTACGCCTGAGGTTCAGGGTTTTACGATGAATTCATATTACCAGCCATTTTAAACATTTGATTATATTATCGTTTATAGATTTTTTTTTTTTGTTTATTTTTGAAATAAAAGTTAGTCGCCATAATCTGTAGGTTGTTACTTTAATATCACAATTCAAACTAAACTCAATCTAAACTCAAACTTATTCAACTCTCAAATTCAAACTCTACTGCCAAACTGAAACTGAACTGAACTCAAAAGTGTCTTTACAAAAAAAAAAAAAAAAAAAAAAAAAAAAAAATGTGGCGAGAAGGCCGAATTTGGCGAGACAGGACATATGTGTCCTTCATCTTGTCTCTGACTTCTGGTCATCTTGCGATAACCAGAATCACCCACATCCGCGAGGATATTGGGCTCGGTCTCGCGGCATCTGAAAAGAGAAGAAAAAAGGGGGGTATCCAAGGATAGTGTGGACAGTGTTAGTCCAAGTGTTCTCTAACTACTTTTATAGAGGGATGGTGGGAAAGAAATCTTACAAGACCGATGGGTCTTGGGTGCGGTAGTAAACGCAGATCACGTCTTTGGCGTCTGATAATCTGCTCTTTGGTCGGTGTGTATGTTTGTGTTTGTGCCGTCTTGTACTGTGCGTTCGTGTGTTTGGTTTGTTAATTGTAGATCCTATGGGATGGGTCCAGGAATCCTCTATTATAGAGGGGAATGTTGTTGGGAAGGGTGCTTTTTTCAGTTTTGTACTGAAGAAGAAATTGTGGGGGTTTGAACCGAAGAGATCGAGAGAGAGAAGGGTCAAGAACGCAAGAGTCCCGTACAAGTAGGTTCTCGCTGTTCTGATTGTTTTCGAAGTACTTATATGCTAATTGAAGCAAGTACTCGTCGATAGGGGTAATGGAGGCGCCTTCGTATAGGTGAGAGTTGGGGTAATGACGACCGTCAGGCCTTCTAGAATGATTGGTGCATCTTCTGAGGAGTTTCCTTTCGAAAACCCGAAGTCTTTCCATTTGAGCCGAAGATATGCAGGACCATATGGGAAAGGCGTACGATATTCCAGATCGGATTAGCTGCTTATAGCAGAGAAGCTTAACTTTGGTGTCAACTTTGTTCCTCCACTTCAGGATGTTGTGCAGTTGCTTAGACCGACCAAGGCCCCTTTGGAGAATGTGGGTCACATGTTTGATGAAATTCATTTTTGGGGTATAAGTGACCCCGAGATATTTCATCTTGTCCTGTGGTCTAATCGTAGTATATCCCAGTTTTATTCGAATATTCTGTGAATATCGAGAAGTAGGTTGGGAGTGTTTACTACTCAGAATTATGGCTACTGCTTTGGATGGATTAAGTCGTATTTTCCATCGACTGTAATACTGATACAGTTCGTCCAAGTGACGGTTGAGTCGATTTGTTGCGAGGTTAGGGCCTTTGGTTGACGTGTACACCAGGACGTCATCCGCATAGCATATTTGGTTTACTCTCCCGTCCACAGGGCGGGGAATATCGGAGGTGTAAATATTGAATAAGATGGGGCCTAGAATGGAGCCCTGTGGTACGCCTGCAGCGGCGTAAAAAGTTCGGGAAAGCTTTCCATTCATTCTAACTTGGAAGGTTCTGTTTAGAACGAACTGGTAGATGATGCTACATAGCGTTCTACTGAGGCCAGTATTCAGTAGTTTAAAAGCGAGACCTTCGATCCAAGTCGTATCTAAAGCTTTTTCAATGTCTAGGCTTACCGCAACGGTGGGTTCCTTATTAAAGAGCCGCACGCAGACGTGGTTTTGAAATAAATTGAGAGCCATAAAGTGTCTTTACAATACAATTTTCCTCTTCTTATAGAACATTGTGTTCTAATTGGTTGGAAATTATAACATGAACAAAACAACTTTTAACAAGGTCTCTGTGACTTTTAACATGAATAAAATTTGGACGAAAATCAAAGTTACTATGTTTTGAATGAATAAAAAGGTGCAGGTTATTAAATGTGCTGTAACTGGCAATATTGTGAATGTTTATGAATGGTATGTATTAAGTGAGAATGTAATATATGTTAAGGATGTGCAAGGAGAATCAGTGTTAAATTTAATAAAGGGTAGTATTCTGGAATACAACATATTCGACCATTATCAGACAAGTTTGAAGCTTTGATGTTGTTCCCTCGGCCCAGCAATGTGCCTGAGCTTAGACGTTATCTGAAAATGTTAACTTTTTATCTAAACAAAACTGATTATCAAAAGCAAAACTCTGCGCATATACAGGCATCTCTGAACGAGTACCTGATTGGAGCAACGAAGAATGATAAGAGAACTATCGTTCGGGCAGAATCAGATGACAAGGCGTTTCATCTCTTGAAGGAACAGTTGGCTAACACTACTTTATTACGACACCCTATTGAAGGAGTTCCACTGTTTAGTCAATGTGATGCGTCAGACACAACAAAGGGAAAGTTGGAACCGCTTGGGTTTTTTCCGAAGAAGTTCAATACAACTTAGCCGCGTTACACCCGGCGGGGAGTTACTTGCTATTTATTAGTAGTGTTATACAATATCCGCTAACCGAGAAAGCTCGCGTGGTATTGTGGGGTTATAAGTAGTGTGTCTGGCACGACACGGATTCACTAAATAACCCACCGTTCTTTCACAAAATAAAACACAAGTTATTGATACCGATGCAAAATTGAGCCGACGAACACTGGCTTCAGCACTCAAGTTCCTGGGATCTGTGCACTACAAAACCAAAACACCAAATAAAAAACACGATGTTGTTGTTCTGAAGAATGTTCATTTATTTTTGCTGTTCCATTGATATATAACTATTTTACGTCAATTTACACTTGTCGGAGTCTATACTGGGTTATGTAAGACGTGAACGTTAAACGCACTTATTTATTAAACATAAACATCACGATCACCAGATATAACAAAGTGTTTGAACATTAGGTTTTAACTCCTTCCTTACTGAATAGCAAAATTAACGTTCGTTGAACTCGCCTATATATAACCGAATTATTTGCACATTAGCGCTAACACTATCTTAATGGAATAACAAAAACTAACAGTCGATGAACTCGCGTACGACAACTCAGGCTTTGACACACTTCGCTTAAAACACACATGTGTTTGCTTCACAGCGGATAAAATCTGACTCCCCGATGCAATCCATATCCGTCAGATTCAGCGGTGGTGGATTACATCGGTGTGGGCGGATTCTATATGTGTCCGTATAGGACAACTACGATGCCCTTCAGCCTGCATATCGGCAACGACGAAAATGCACCTGAATAAACAAGGGCTGGTGTAATGTATTGCAGGCATTATTGAGATATGCGATAGCGAAGATCGCCGAAGGAAGGAATAGGTTTCTGTGTCCTAAATAAGCAGAAACGATATTTCAAGGTGCAAACGATGCGATACACATTATTTGTGATTTAGGCGATGCTATATGGGAACATCGGCTGTTTAGATAATCGCCCCAGACTTATGCCATTGCAGGCAGTAGATTTTTCCGTGGCGATAAGCAAACCGATGGTTTGCTCGCCTATGGCCATGGCAATGGTGGCTTTTGTTTGATCTACAGGTCGGAGCATCGTTAGGCATGATCTAGGGTATGATTGTCTAACGTCAATCATATTCGTGCCCAAATGTGTGCCCATGATCGATAGATAACCGATAAAGGAAATTGGTCGCAAGTGTTGCGAACCTCGGGATTGGGCCAATAAATGGTTATGAGCCGTAGCAAAACCATCGGCTACAGCTGTGTCAACAATTACGCTGGCCAGTGAGTGTTTATCTATTATAATTGCTGACGAGCCGAGCCGGTGGAGATATGGTATGGTTCATATAATATCAAACGGAAAAATTCAATGTAGTGCATGCCTTGATGAGCTATACCTCTTGTGTTAGAGGTTATAAAAACTCCAGTAACTAGAGATGGCAATGTAGTATTCCAGAATACTACTGTCCTTATTAGCTTTAACACTGAATCTCATTATTTATCTAACACACCATTAAAACTTTCTCCTTACATATCGAACATTCTCATTTAATACATATCATAAATAAACATACACAATATTCTATATCAAGTTAGTTACAGTACATTTCATAACATGCCCCTTTTTCATAACCTTCTTCATTTGAAACATGGCTCTTTGATTTTCGTTCAAAGTTTATTCAAAATTTAAAAGTCACAGAGAGTAAGTAATACTTTGAGAAAATGAATTTGTTCATATTATAATTTACAGTGAATTAGAACTCAAAGTTCTATAAGAAGAGAGAAAAATTTATTGTAAAGACAGTTTAAAGTGAGTTTAAAGTGAGTTTTAAAGACAGTTTTGATTTAGAGAGTTGAGAGTTAAGTTTGAGATTACAGTTTCAGTTGAGTTTAAGTTTTGAGTTGAAAGAATATTAAATAAAGGAAAAATAAAAGGTCCACGCTCTTCCCTCAACCGAGGAAGCACGGCGCCGGATCTTAACACGAACAACAAGCTATTTGTTCATTCTAATCTGTGGGTAAAGTGCTGTGAGTAAAAAACTCTCGCCAAATATCATGTTTACTTATATTACACTTCGAAAACACCTTTCGTAAAATGTTTATAGTGAACTTTGATGTTCGATGCCTATATCAATTTTCGCTGTCAAAGTTTACCCGGTGAGTTAAAAATTAGAAATCAAAACAATCGATTTCTAGCCTCTCATAGAGTCGAATTGAATTTGAATTTACTTCTGTAATATAGAAGAAGTTAAACATATTTATTTAAAGTTGAGTTCGATTTAATCGTGAAAAACAATTTGAGACTGTAATAACTGTAATTAAATAAACTCGAAACATAGTCGTTAGAACACAGGCGCAACGTATCATGCCTATCTCTTTTCTATAGGTATTATCACGGTCGTTGCTCAACTGAACTTGCTGAATGTGTTCCGCCCCTTCAGAAATTTTCCCGCGAAACCCGTCAATCTATGAATGCGCATCAGTTCACGTTGAAAGTGGACTTCAGGCGCACAACTAAACATAGAGAGTCATTCTTTAGCCGAACCACACGAATGTGGAATGTTCTGCCTGGTAATGTGTTTCCTGGTCGTTGTGATGTCCAGACATTCAAGATCAATATACATCGACATCTTCTTTCCTTATCCACTTCCTCTCCATCCGCTCGCACTGTGCTTTGACATTTAAGGGTACTTGAAAATCCCCTTTTGTGCGCGCTAGTGTAAGAAAAAAATTGTAAAGACAAAATCAAAAACATAACATATACGCTGCAATATTGATTAGAAAATGTTTCCCTAAACATCACCAAAATTCAAAATTATGCAGCCTGGGAATTTTTCGCACAATAAACCCAAAATTCATCGTGTTTTATGACACCGTCTTCTTGGAACCGACCACATACCGCTTAGATCGTAATCTCCAATTAACGGCAAAAAAATGCCTGTAGGTAACATAGCGCATGTCAAGGGCGGCAAGACCTTTCAAGACACTGTGGGTGTTCTTAAAGCTCATCTGAAGAATGCCCCCCCCCCCCCCCCCCACATATTCGGAACCCATTTTTGCATCTCCAGCACCAGCACACCTGTAAAACTTTCCTTCCCGTAAGAAATTAATGCACCTAGGGCATTGCATTAAACTCCCTATAAGAATTCCTTCATCCATGCATCCAATGCATTTCACAATTTCCCTGAAAGAATTTATCAAATACTTACCCATCGTAAGGTAAGTGTTTGATAAATGAAAGGAATTCACCAAGGCCAAACACAATGTCCCTGAAAAGAAAACTTTTCGGTTCACATATACTGTAACCGCATAATCAGGGAAACTTAACCTTGAGTTGGCTAGGCCCAACCTTACATGTGTACAACAATGTATTACAAACACATTGGCTGACGATTCCATTGTCCAACGGCCAAAGCAACGTCGGGCAGCTTGTTTGTTCAGCTGGAATATACCCGACCACGATCCCTCGTCTAAACGAATAAACAATCACCAATTTCGTTCTTTGCCACAAACTAATTACCCTGCATATACAAATACAAGCGAGGGATTCGTTTCGACTACCGACCCAAGATACGATATACAATTTTCATTGTATAAAGTATTGTAATCCATTAACTAGGGATCCCGAAAAAATATGCCACCCTCATTCAAATTTGCATGAATGAAAACAAAAGGCGAGTTAGAATAGAAAATCACCTCTCAGAACCATTTGAAATCCGGGACGGACTAAAACAGGGGGATGGGCTCTTACCATGCCTTTTTAACCTTGTCCTCGAGTATGTTATCAGAAAGGTACAAGACGACAACATGGCCGGATCATCCCTGAACGGGGTCACACAAGTGCTCGCGTATTCGGATGACATCGCCGTTCTGGGCGATAATCTCGAAACTGCAAGTAAAAACTGTGAAATCATCATGCAAGCCGCAGAAGAGGTGGACCTAGAAATAAAGGAAGACAAAACAAAATACATGATTACGGCGAGAGCAGGTGGACCTCAGAGAACACGTACAAACGTCAGAGGCAAGATATTTGAAAATGTCAAAGAATTTAAATATCTGGAAACGATACTGACGACCAGAAACGAAACGTCGAATGCAATTAACGAAAGACTACATTCCGGCAACGCTAGTTGGCATGCAGCCACTAAACTGTTGAAATCCAAACTGCTATCACGTAATATAAAGCTCCGTGTCTATAGAGCCATAATCATGTCGATTGCTCTATACGGATGCGATGGGCTCTCACAAAACGGGAAGAGAACAAATTCCGCGTATTCGAGGATAAAGTTTTAAGGGGTATATTTGGCGGTAAATATGACGAGGAATGAGGACAATGGAGGATACTCCACAACCACGAATTGGAAGAGCTATACCGCAAACCTACAATAGTGAGAGTAATCAAGTCGCGAAGATTAAGATGGGCCGGACACGTGGCGCGAATGGGCGATGATAGGACCGTGCATAGAATTCTTGACGGTAAACTAACGGGAAAGAGACCGGCAGGATGGCCGCGACGGAGGTGGGAGGACAATGTTAGGTTGGACCTCGAGGAGATCGGATCGGATGATCGAACGTGGAAGGACCACCCACAGAACAGAAATGGCGGAGCCGAGTCGATGAGGTCATGAACTTCCGGTTTCCTACAGGCCAATAAATAATAATAGCTCCTCAATAGTATACTGGTTAGTATACCCGCCTGTCACGCAGGAGACCGGGGTTCGATTCCCCGTCGGGGAGCCTCTGGCGCAAGACTAATGACCTTGCCCGGAAAAAAACAAATCATTATGGAAAATTTAACAAGCCTCAGGACTTGCTAAATAAGGCCAAGACCGGTTCCAGGTTGTAGTGCCGATGATGATGATGAATAAATAATAATAATAATAATAATCCATTAGCGCCTTTCTCTAATGGCTATTCGCCTATTTACACAAGGGCATCACTCATCTAAGACTTTTATGATGCTCTCGCCGCATCTTTTCTTTTAGCACATTTCCTCAATGCATTGCTGTCTATTGATTTAGCCGCAATGCACACCACTTGTCTTTACCGTTTTCCTGTTTTGTTTTTCCATCGCCTTCGCGCATGAGTTGAATAATATGATCTTTCACGATCACTCATACACTCATACAACCATGATCTTCATTACCAGATCTGGTTTTCTATTCCACAAAGAGAGACTTTACGTCTCTCTTGTGGTAAGTAAAAATATATCCTTAGCTGAGAGGATATCCACCACCACCGAATCGAGGGTGAATCAAGAGTCAGATTCCAACCCTCGATTGAGTCGTATTGCAACCACCGTACGCGACGGTCGGTTCGCCTCCCGCTCTCCTTAGCGCTGCGGAGACGCCTTTTATTTACCCCGAGGCGGAGTTAGTGTTGCGTCATTTAAAATTATAGTAATTGTAGTCAATGAAAAGTAATCTGTTTTTCTAAACTGACTAAATGTCAAAATATCGCGTTAATAAAAAGAGCCTCCTTATAAGAAACTAATTCAGTGCGTTCCTTTTTTCCCTTTTGTGGACGTTGCGCGGTCGAGTTCTGTTTGTGCTTTTCCTTTTGTGTCCGGTGGAACAATCACAATCGGTGAATTATGACGGAGGAAGAAGGGAATCAGCGCCGTACTCCGGCGCAACATACTTCTTCCCCACAACACCTCATCGCCTTAAGGAAAGAAGAGCAGTGGGCAGAACAGTCGTCCAATATAGATACCTGCAGATTTTTGTATTATATCACTTTTTTACAACAATCGTCTCAGAACCCTGACTCATCTAAAGAACAACATTCGCCAGGCTGTCGCCAATAAACCCACCAATATCTTGGGAACCGTTAAACGAATTTTTCACCTAATGCCGTCTGTTGGCAATAATAAATGCCACCTGTTTTATAGGATCTTTAGAACAGCGAAAACTAAATTAGAAAATGTTCTGCGTCGAGCTCATCCTCGACGAGAACAGCAAACAAAAAAAGAACCAATGCTACTTTGAAAAAGCGTATCCAATAAAAATAAACAAATAACTTAACCGCACTGAACAATAAAACAGATGATTACCGCAGATCGTCTTCACGACATTATTTTATTTCAATCACTTCTACATTAAAAACTGTGTTAAAGCATTCAGTGCTACTGCAGAGTTTCTGTTGTAACCTCATAGTTGGATTTTAGATGTATAAGCTTAGGCGCATAATCTTGAATATATTTAACAAGAAGAATCTCCTCTTGTTACAGGCCGCAAACGAGTTGGTGAGATATTATTATTATCAGCAATCGTTAGACTGAATATATTTGTGCGTATACAACCGCTCCCTGTAAAATCAATTGTTCCAACCCGCGAAGTTGCTGTGAGCATTAGATTACTGGTGGACAATGTAGATTGACTGTTTGATGTCATCGTTGATGATGTGTTATCGAATAGACGACGCGTGTTGCTGGTAGCAATTTCAGTGATATGGCCGTTCGGTGAGTTTGGCATAAATTCACCATCTTAATTCAACTGTAGAAATGATCCGAATTCATTGGTACTGTGCCGAGCAGTGCATCTGATATCAATTTGTCGTTTGGAATCACTGCTGGCATTTCCGAGTGACATTTGGGGTTGCTTGACGTTCTCCTTCTATTTTGTATCTTTATATCGTTATGCGTTGTTGCTGTACTGCAACAGCTTGCCGGGCCGACGACGATGCACCAGTGGTTGTTCTTCCCTTTGGTGCTGTCAATTGGCCTGTCAGCGTAGTGGTTTTGCGGTTGGTAACTGTGGTTGAGAACAGAGGCTTCAAAGCTCGTGTTGCTCATGAACCAATAGGGTGCAGAGGTAGGGTGGCAAAATTAATTATATTGTTATACTATATATTGATTCTATTAATTGATTAGGTTATAAAAGATAATGAGTTATTGTTTTCAAATAATTCGTGCTCAGTTATCAGTGTTAGTGTGTTTTTTTTTTTTTGGTAGGAAGGTGGAAATCTTCGAAAGATACCTCTAGACCGATCCAGGAGCATGCCGGGTTTTTACCGACTAAAACCACCTCCCGCCAGGCTCACATTTCCGTTGATCTACGCGGAACTTTCTTTTAGATATTCCATCGCGGGGCAGCACGGAGTTTACCTGTTACTCCGCTCGTCACGTCGCAACTGCTGCATCATTTCACAGAGAATACCTTTGGTTACGGACCGTGCCTGTTTTGAACTAAGCATCTATTCTATTACTCCAGCCGGAGTAACTGTCCGTCTCGTGTATCTCTCCAAAATCGTTCGTGCGGTCTCGACTCTCACGCACTCTGTGAGTACGTGTTCCGCATTTTCTATTTTGCCCTCACAATACAAGCAGTATGGGTGATTCACATGCTTATACTTGTGCAAGTATTGCCGGAAGCATCCATGTCCTGATATTAGCTGAGTCAAGTAGTAATTCAGCTCGCCATGTTTTCTTTTCACCCATGCTTCTATATCAGGTATCATGGTGTGGGTCCATCTTCCTTTGGTGGAAGAATCCCACCTTCGTTGCCATTCTCTTACGACGATTCTCTTGGGAGACCTTATGCAATGCATCGTTTTCTTTAGCTGCAATGTCAAGTGGTGCCCTCCGGGCAAAACATTTATGGCATCTTCGGATGCACGGCATACTCTTAGTGATGCCAGTCTATGCGCTGTGTTCACTCCCCTCATATATGACTTATACTGTGCGGCTCCTACCCATATGTGAGCTGCATACATTATAATGGCGGTCTTGACAATGGTTATGAGTTTTCTTATGTGGGGCCGGGGTCCTCCAACATTGGGTTGCAGTCTCGCCAAAACTATGCACACTCTTGCTGTTTTTTCACTCGTTTTCCTCAGGTGTTCCTTGAAGCTCAACCTGTTGTCGATTATAACACCAAGATATTTAATATAGGGACTGGATCTGATTATTTGTCCTTCTATTTCCAAATGAAGGTGTGTGAACTTTCTTGCGGCTGCTTATTAAAACTGCCTCCGTCTTATGTCCAGCTAGTTTCAGTCCGCCCATATCTAGCCAGCATTTAATGCTCTAGATTGCTTGGGAGCAAATATTCTCCAGGTCATCTAGATGTTTAGCAACGGCTACTATTGCCATATCATCTGCGTGTGTGTGTGTGTGTGTGTGTGTGTGTGTGACCGAAGACCCAGTTGGCCATTGATTGCTAACGTTGTAGCTTGAAATAAGGCCGTCATTGTTGTTGTTGATATTCTCCGACATGTTGTGGAGGGGTTGCCTGAGAGGCGATATTTGCCGCATCAGCCGCGGCAACGATGCGATCTGTATTTGTGTTATCCCATTGGTTGAGGTCACTATGGTTGAATTCATTACTATTGAGTTTGTTGTGTGACTTGTGCGTTTAATGTTGAATGTTGTTTGGATAGTAAGTCCCTGGTGTCATCGATGAGCTTCTTGGACGTAGTCCTCTTTTGGATCGTGAATCCCTCTGTGTCATCGATGACCTTCTTGGACGTAGTCCTCTCTTTGGGTCGTGAATCCGTATGTAGAGTATCAATATGTTGGACGTAGTCCCATGTTGGATCGTAAATCCGTTTGAATGATAATTGAGCGATGTGGTCGCCAATATGCTGAAGTGTTTGTGTTTGTCCTTGGTTGGAAATGTGGCCATTTAGAAATAGTTGAAATCTAGGTGCACTAGATGGAGTTGTTGATTCAGTCCAAAGAACGCTTAGTTGGGTTAATGTCGGCCGTGCAATGTTGTGTTTTCACCATCTTCTGAATATGGCCAACCTGTGTCGATATTAGAAGTGTTAGAGTTGCCGACAACTCTATAGGAACATCTGTGTTTCGAATCCAAGGTGGTTGCTGTGCCTGATGCTGTTGCAGTTGGGAATTTATACCATCTACGCCGCTAATGTCACTGCTTGGCGTTGGGTGAATTTCTCGATGGGAGCTAAGATTAATGTTGGCCACATTGCCTGGCGGAGTATTTGATCCACTGGTTGAGTGATTGTGTTGATGATGATGACTTCGGTAATTGTTATAATGGCCACCATCGAGATGATCTTGCTGGCCTTGAAGACTGGAAGAAGACAATGTGCTGCTTGATTTGCCAGACTTCGCTGAACCTTCCATCAGATCAGAAGGGATTGTATTGTTCACTTGATGGTAGTTCGTGGGAATTGATTCTCCGGTATTGTTGGATGCTCTGGCATGTGAACTGTAGTTGCCATCAGCCGATTCGCATTTCTGACGTTGAAGTCGCTGAGCGTAACTCTTAATAGCTGAATCTGGACTGCGGTCATAAGGTGCAGTTGTAGCGATTCTAACAGATACACACAATTCACAAGCAAAAATAGTGAAGAACACCGAACGAAAAAAATCGAATAAGAAAAATACATCAGAACCGTATACCAAGCGATAAATAAAAATAATTCACACCAGTGGAATATACTCGAGTTTGGAAATCAAATTCCAAACACGGTCAGTAGCCTGGTGTGTCACGCTTAGGTAAAAATTTTTTCGTGATTCGAGCTGTCATAGCATCAGTTCGAATCACACGATCTTCTTCACTATTATTTCAAACGCTATAATTGGTGACCCCGACGTGATCTTGTACACACAGCATACACTTCCCATAGTAAAGCAGAACTTCACACACGGTCACGACTTCCGCATAGAGCCCAGCCTCCGACGTTTTCTCGATTCTCTCTCGTTCGTCCGTCGTCCGCATACGAATCTGATCGTAACGAAGTTACTGCGGCGGGAGTGTGTAGCGATTCTAACAGATACACACAATTCACAAGCAAAAATAGTGAAGAACACCGAACGAAAAAAATCGAATAAGAAAAATACATCAGAACCGTATACCAAGCGATAAATAAAAATAATTCACACTAGTGGAATATACTCTAGTTTGGAAATCAAATTCTAAACACGGTCAGTAGCCTGGTGTGTAACGCTTAGGTAAAATTTTTTTCGTGATTCGAGCTGTCATAGCGTCAGTTCGAATCACACGATCTTCTTCACTATTATTTCAAACGCTATACAGTCATTGTCTGTTGACCACCATCATCTTCATAATGATTGTCATCACAATGTCTATGCTGCTGCCGCGGTTGTTGTTGTGGGTGCTGTGACCGCATGTGATTCCCTTTTGGAACAGCATAGTTGTTCAGGTTTTGATGGTGTTGTGGTTGAATACCTTGCGACATATCCTGTTGAATTACAACTGGCATTTGATTGAGCCTGACAGGTTGCGCATCCGGGTTGCTATTAGGAAAATTACTCTGCTGATCAATAGAAGCCTTCGTTCCATTGTGCCGCAGGATGAAATAGTCCCAAAGCCAGGTACCTTTCTTCTTCGACGGGTGGCTGGACCATGTGTTCACAATTCGTTTTCCGTTGATATGCTCTCTCGAAAGGTGCTGGCATCTTTCCTGTTCCTCATCTTCTATACTCCCTTATCCTGTTACCGTAAATCCAGCTTAGACACCGACTCTGTTGGAATGGTGCCCTCGTGGCAGCAATGTGCCTGGACGGTGTTACGAGGGTGCCCCCAGAGCATTTCGTCCTGGCGGCGAGAAGCGAGGAACTCGAGACACGTGACAGATGTACCCAGGATCGGAGGTAGATGAAGCGGTGAAAATCGCAATTCCCGGGGTTCTTGGCTCTATTCATCTTCAATTCGATTTTTGGGTTGATACTTGCTGGCGCAAGACTAATGACCTTGCCCGGAAAAAACAAATCATTATGGAAAATTTAACAAGCCTCAGGACTTGCTAAATAAGGCCAAGACCGGTCCCAGGTTGTAGTGCCGATGATGATGACTTGCAGGTATAGGACCGGGTGTGCCTTTTTTGACAAAACTTTTCTTTATACTGACCGCTTGTGATTGAAACGCTGACTCATCAGATGATATTCTTATACAGGAAGGGAGTTTCCAAAAATTCTCCTGTTTCCCTGATGTTGTTGCAGGTGACGCTTGCTGTTCCGTGAGAGCTTCTAGCTCTGTCGTTGAACCTGATTTCAACATGTTAGGATTCAATGGATTTGTCCTCTGGGCTATTGCCCGATGGGTCATCGTCCTCTTCTTGAGGTTCTTTCAGGTGTACGTGGGGCGTATCTAAGTGGTAGCGTGGGTCGTCCCAAGTATCTGCAAGATCATTTAAAGAGGAGCCGAATGATGTCCTCAACCGAAACACTGGAACCGATAGATAACTTCTTTATTTACCCGCGGTGAATTCTGTAGAATTAAGAAAAATGAAACAACCTTGGATGTTGAACAGTGGACTGTAATTTGGATTTGCTAAATGTTATATGGTTTGGTAAAATTACTAGCTTACGTATATTAATGATGAGATCAATATTATTATTGAGGTTGTTGTTCGACCTATGTGTTAACGCTGAAATCTTGGTTCGTTTATCTTGGAGTCTGTAAGATGGGACAAATAGAAAGTATTCATTATTTTATCCCATTTTCCATGTTTAATCAGTAAATTCTTCTGTCCCACCTTGTATATTCTTGTGACGTTTGGTGAAAGGAAGATTTATCTGCGGTTGGTGCAAATTGCATGATTCTGTCGTCCAATTTGTTTAACCTCTCTAGTCGTCCTCATCTGAGAAACGTACGAGTATATTACACGATTCCCTCAGTCAGTATGCCACAAATGTGTGGACGGAAACTCTACACATCACCTCCCTTAGCATGAAAGACAACAAATACCCAACCTAATGTCAGTTTGAGTCCATTTCACAGGACGTGTTGCCCTATACCATAGTTTGTTTTTTGTTTATGTTTGTTTTGCTCCACAGACCATTGAGGTTTATTACTACACTACCTTAGTTATTAGTTGCTTGATGGAGATTCTTTGTTAATGTCTTAATAAATAGTTGTGGCGCCATATGTTTTGTTTTCTGTCTTGCAGGAACCTTAACAGTTAATGTAAACGTATTACTTCTAAGTCTAGCATCGCCCGATGAATCTAGTTTGGTGAGTCTTATTTTCAACTTTATGTTATAATACATTTATAACGTTGCCTAATATCATTTAATCTGACGGATCATGGCCTTTTTTATCATTTTATCGGTTTCTTCCTTTAAAATAGAAATATGAAGTGGAGTTCCTCTTGAATCAACAGTGGAATGATCCCCGTCTGCAATATGGTAATAAATCGGAATACGATTATCTGAACGCACTACATCATCATGACAATATCTGGACACCAGATACGTACTTTATTATGCACGGCGACTTTAAGGACCCCATCATTCCGATGCACTTCGCTTTAAGAATCTACCGGAACGGGACCATTACGTACGCAATGAGGTGAGTTGGTGTCCTTTGGCTCATCATATACTTTGCATTCACTTACCATTTTCGCCATCGTCGAATCTTGTCTATTTTCCATTAACAACAATTTACAATCATTCGACTATTTGTATTCAAGTTTTTATTTTATTGTTTTAATTATTATTTCCTTTTTTCCTTTCATGTTTTTTGTTTCATTTTGCATTTTTGTATATTCATGTCTTTTTAAAATCCTTGATTTTGTCATGGGGTTCTTTTTCTCTTTCAGACGCCATTTAATCCTGTCCTGCCAAGGAAGTTTGCATATATTTCCCTTCGATGATCCTAAATGTTCATTCTCGATGGAAAGCAGTAAGTAGAGCAAAGCCATATTCCTAATGCGTTGCACATTATTCACATCCGTCAGCTGGTGTTAGAACCTCATCAGGAAGGAGATGAACGCGTGTCAAACGGATTCCTAATGCGAATGTGGTGTCTGTCCATTTGCATTAATTAGATATCATCATTTGTTAATGATTGTATGCCATTTCACTTCAGTCTACTTACTGCCAGTAATGTCAGAATTTAACACGAAAGGTGATGCAAACAATAGAAGTTCATATTTAAAGTAGGTCCTTAAACAATTTCAATTACAAAAAAAAAGGGGTAAATGCAATGGATGTAGATATTGATAATGTGTGCCTTGTAAACGGAATGCTTTCAACTCTATGTAAAGTGACGCACGTTGTCGTTTCAGTTTCGTACGAGTTGTCGCATATAAAATACGTGTGGAAAAACGACGAGGATACCCTACGAAAGAGTCCTTCATTAACGACGTTGAACGCATATTTAATACAAAATGCAACTGTAACGTGTTCTGTGAAAAGCTGGAGAGGTGAGTTTTAAAGTTTTTCTTATGATTTCTAAATATGAAAATTTAAATGTGTAAACTGTTACTAAAATAAGTTATTGTAGATTTAACGTTTTTAATATTTAAATTAGACTTCTACTAAAATAGGAATATTTCTCTAATAGTTTTTTTTTATCTAAAATATAAAATGTAGACATATAATAAGATATTGGAAGTGTATAGATTTAATTAAATCACAATTTTATAATTCAATTTTTTGTTTTACTAAATTAAGGTGTTGAGGGTTTACGTTTTTAAGACTAACATTCAAATATAGGCTTTTAACCTGTTACTAAAATATTTGTTGCTTTAATTAAACAGTTCAACTGTAGATTATCGTAGTAGACCTGAAAATTGTGAAGTTTATTGAGACGTCACTTGTTATATTTAATTTAATTTATGATTTAACTTTGTACTTGCCTTAGGCAATACGTTTTTTGTTTAAGTGTATAACATGAAATTATGACTTCTGTGAATGCTAAATGGTTTTAATTTAATATGTAACGTTTAACCACACAACAAAAGTTGTTTTTAATTACCCTATAAAATATTCAGTTTTGTAATTATTTCATTAAGCTCAGAAATCTCTGACACTTTGTACTAAGAAGATGTCTCTAGGCAAAAAAAAAAAGGAGAAAAAACACAAAAGATGAAGTATCTCAATACTAAGTACTAGAATTCCCCTTCTCACAAAGTTGTTTGTATTTAATGTTCAATATTAATGTCCCATTTGTAAGGTCATGAAATATTTATAGTGAACAATTTTCCTTTTTTATAACTTTGTATATGACATATGAAAATTAATCGCAGTATAATCAACATCGCAAATTAGAACCTTTGGCAGATTCATGATGAAGTGTACAACTTACACTAGTCCGAAAAGGTAGACAGAAAAGAGACTACTATGGATAATTCAAAACTTTAAAATATGGTCAATGGTGGACAAAATCCCAACAGAAAAGATATTACGATGGTGAATCAAATATAAACTTTTATGCATTTATTGAATAATATTAAACACTAACTATACTATCAACATTTTTCAATATACTCTCCTGCGTGATCTACACACTTTTACCACCGATTTGGAAACTTTAATATCCCTTGTTCGTAGACAGATTTAGGGCGAGTTGTTAGCCAATTGTGCACGTGCCCCTCGACTTCTTCATTACTTTCTAGTTTTTTTTCCGCAAATGATTCCTTCAAGAGTGCGAACAAAAAAATAGTACTCGTAACACAGAGACAAGTATGGGCTATAAGTAGGGTGTTAAAGGGTTTCCCAGCCCATTTCTTCCATTGTATCCCTTATCAAGGACGCGATGAGAGGCCTGGCGTTGTCATGAAAAAGGATGACATTTCGAATGGGCATACCTGGTCTCTTGTTTCGTGTAGTATTACTATTTTTGCTTACCACCTTTGGGGCGGCTTCCTGTGTAGTTAAGCCCGGGGGTGAACTTTTCTGCGGTGTTGATCGGCCGAACAGTGTCGTTTTTTTTTTTTTTTTTTTGTTTATATTCACATTTATTCAACAATTCAATTACATATTTCACTTAAGACTAAATGTTAACATCTTTTTTACAAATAATATTCTTACATTAACTTACTGGCTCTTCGCAAGCACTCTAAATTACACATTATCATATTTCATATGCCTTTCGGCGTACAATAACTGTTTTTATAACATGTCACAATAATTGATATGTTTTCTCTTTTAAAATGTATTCTATTTTTTCTACATCCTGTATTATTTATAATTTTATTTTTTTTTTAATTACATATATAGGGGGTTGACAGAGTGTCCTACTGGTCCAGTTGTGTTCACAGCCAAGATTAAAATCAAACAACTGTTTTGTTTGTCCTATAATACTTCCTTTATTTTTCTCGACGTTTGCTTGACTCCAATCTGAGATTCTAATTCCATTATGCCTCCAACAGAACTCCCTATTTATACCCCAAAATCCAGTCCGAATCCTACATTCTTTTCTACGATTCATTTCTCACCTTGAGATAGCCACCGGATGCCAGCCCCAGTCGAAGTCCATGCCAACGACGAGGGGAACTGTAACGTTGCAATTTGCCGCCATTCACCCTGAGGTTGTAACCTTACGTCTACTCTGCCTGCAGCTCCCCCCCAAAGCCATGGGAAAATTTCGATTCAAGGTGGTGCGAATCCGATTTGCCCATACCCAATAGCATGCATGTGCGTGGGTGAAATTTCCTTGAAGGTGATGGGGTGCTGGGTGATCATCAAGGTGATGAGAATTGTTTGTTTGCTTATAGGGCATAGATGGAACGTGGGAATTGCAAAATTGCAATTCTGGTTATGAGAACTGGAAATGCGTTTAGCAACAGGTAGCCTTGTGATAAGGTTTCACAGCCACACCGAAAGGACTCCATCGCTTGCAGAAGGAAATTATATTTGATGCTACACCGAAAGAAGTTTTTCGGTTTAAAGTTAATAAAAGATGTCCCATATGCATGCAACATGATTGTAATTGCAGAATTTTGCGTATAGCATACATGTAGAGTATAGGAATTCTGCGTGTAACAGATTTATTAGATCATGGGCTACATGCGTATAGTATACATGTTATATGGAATGTATTGGGAATTTGCGTACAGCAAAGTGTAATATACAAGTTATATGTAAATATATGTTACATTATTGAAGTATCAGGTGTTGCATGTATGTAATTATCGGAGTATTAGATTTCTGCGTGTAACATTCGATATGCGGCTTATGCCAACTGTAATGACTGACACTTCGATCTGTATTCACTGTTCGTTATTAGTGAAGAAAATCAATCATTAAAACTAGCTTTGAGTCGAAAAAATCATTGCAAGAACTTTTCCGGCTGAGAGACGAGTTTTGATCTTCACTGGGCAGCCTTCATCCTTCCATCGCCACTCATTATTTGCCATTTTCGTCTCGGGAGTATAATAACGAGTGTACCCACGTCCTATCACATGTGAGGATACGCTTCGAAAAATCCTCCCCTTCTGGTCAAAATCGATCCACAAGTCTTCCATAGATTTCCGACCTGACCTTTTTTCTGATTTACGGTCAGTAACCTCGGAACGCTTCGAGCAGTAATTTTTTGAAAATAATATCATCAGTGATAATGGATTGAAAACTTCTATAGCTGATACCCACTTCTGATGAGATTCCTTCAACAGTTAAGCGGTTATCACTTTCAATAAACTCTGGAACGGCACGGATGTTGTCATCCGTACGACTAGTCCTTGGGCGTCGATCATGACTTTCGTTTTCGATACGTTCTTCCCCACTTTTGAATTCTCTGCCCCACGTATACACACGATTCAGAGACTATGTATCATCATCAAACTGTGCCTTGAATCGAGAAAAAAATTCCGAGGGTTTAACACCTTCATTTGTTAAGCATTTTATAACAATCCGTTGCGCAACAGTATGTACCTCTTGCTCGCTCATGGTTCTACTGACTATAAAGTCGAGCGCGACCGCCGGCCAAGCCGTCCCCCTACTCTTCATAAACCAAACACAACCACGCACAAGATTATCTGGCACGCAACTTGTTACTAAACAAAAAAATAAAATTACCGTTTATATCGTGCGTTATACTTGCCTTAGGAGAGAGGAACAAAAAACGCTGAAGTACTGAACATTAGTCTTCTCATTACAAGGACACCACCCACCAATATTTCAACATTCTATAAACTCATCTAAACAAAGTTAAGAAGCTCTAGCGAATTATTCATTAGTGACTAACATGCACGCACCTGACTGAGAGTTAACGTGTTATTATAGTATGCTTCTCCAACATAAGCATGTATGAGACACGTAGTGAAACAGCTACTGAGGATATGTTCTTAGTCTCCGGTCTGGACGGGGAATCATCATCATCATCGGCACTACAACCAGGATCCGGTCTTGGCCTTATTTAACAAGTCTGAGACTTGTTAAATTTTCCATAACAATTTGTTTTTCCGGTCAAGGTTATTACCATGCGCCACATTGGACGGGTAATACTTCTTAGATGGAATGGTAACAGTACTTCGGCTTTTGGAGTGGCATGCTTCCCGTTGCGCCGCTTTTTAACATTGAAATGTTTCTCAAACCTACAGCCGGTCTTATTGGTCATCTTTGCGATTCCAGTTACCGTCGTGTAGAGAGTCATCCATAGTCCACTTTCTCTATTGGAAGTTTTACTCTTTCGATTCCGACTTCGAGTTTATAGATTTCCATGACTACTCCCCGAGCATTCTTTCTACTGGGATTTCGGCAACAAATGCCTGTTGATTCTTAAACCCCATCCTCGGTAAAATGTATATATTTGATTCATATGTTCGGAAACGATTGCGAAACCTCCCCTAGGTGTCCTGCAGTGTTTTAAAACGATAGTCAAAACAATCTGATTCGAACTCTGTGATGGTTAGAACCACAAAAGCCTCAACACTTCAGTCCACTGCCGCGGGTAGGTGACGAATTGTTATTCTCAACTGCTCTTTAGTGATCATCATCATCATCGGCATTACAACCTTTACTGATACAGAATACTATATTATTTGCTGTGGTATGCGACTCTGATAATTTACTTTTCGATTTTCTTTTAGTGGTGTTCTTCACAATGGTTTGTGTACCATGTGATCTGTTTGGAGTTACCATATCCCATCTATGCCTATGTATGAAAGCTCCATCGATATACAGTAAGGCTTTAGAGCCTATTAAAAGTGGTTTTAATATATGGGGAGTGGGAAAAATTATATTATACATATAAATATTATACAATTTCGGACTCAGTATTGATTCCTGTGGTACTCCCCTCTCTACACGAAATGTGTGAGATTTACCAAGATTGCATTCAATGTAGCCTTTATGTTCGTTTAAGAAACAAAAGATCATACATGTTATATTAAGAACATTTTTTTCTTAGACCTTATATATTAATTCTGCTCTCCAGACACTGTTGAAAACTTCTTCCACGTTGAATGAACATGCCACTCTATATTTTCTCCCCATCCGTTCTTTCTTTAAGAAGAGGCGAACCTCACTGAGGAGAGAGAAACAATGAATGAGTTCCAATGCTTTCCCGTCCTGTAACGGGACAAATTTTGATACAGAGATGTGTGGCGTTTCTACTAACACCACTGCTACCTTTTCAACCTACCTCCAAATCTTCCTTCCTAAAGCTCCACTTATTTCATCATTCTTGCGTATGCCAGCGCAACGCCACAGATGTGAGTGCCATCGAGAGCAAATTGGTGGAATTCGTCGGATTGTCCTGTGGAGCACAATAAAATCGAATTTAACAGAATGTGGCATAAAAATATACGCTTTATTAAACTTTTCATGACTGACTCTCTTATTCCTTTGCTCACCCTATCAAGGGTGTCCTGCTCTGATTGACTGTAAATTATAGGATAAAACAAAATTCAGCTTGTCTCCATTATCACGATGTGGCCGTGAACTATAAGTTTATCTCAAATTCACTTTCGTCATTTCCATTCCACGCTCGGCCGCCCTGACTGGACATTCGACCCGAATGTTAATCGCCTTCGTCCTCTTCGTCACTCCTAAATAGATCCTCACTGTCGTCGCTTGCCCAGGGTTTCATATAGTCGGCTACGGATGATGTCTGTTTGGGCCCCTGACTCTCTCCTGCACAACCTAGCGACCGTTGCGCTGGGTCTTGATAACCATATATGGTCCAAGGAACTTGTGTGCGAGCTTTAAGCCAGGTGCTTGCTGTATTTTGCGAATAGCGACGATATCGCCTTCCTGATATCGGAGCGCCCATCCTGAGAAAGGTTGGCGCAAGGCTAATAACCTCACCCGTAAAAATAAATTATTATAGAAAATTTGACAAACCTCGAGACTTGCTAAATAAGGCCAAGACCGGATCCCGGTTGTACTGCCGATGATGATGATGATGGTGATGATGATATCGGAGCGCCACCTTCCTGTTTTTATTGAAGTTCGGTTTCTTTTCGGACTGAATGCGTTGGATATTCTCCTTTGCCTGTTTGTGGAGATCTGCTCATTGGTCGTCGAATGAGGCAATCAATTCTTCCTCCAGAAACTCCTTAATCTGCGGTTCGTCCTTTAAACGAGCATCAACTCCGAACATTAATCAAAATGGTGAGATCCCTATGCTCTGATGCGGCGTGGCGTTGTAGCATCTTTGTACCGTGTGCAGGTACCGGTACAACCTTCTATGCTTATGAGCTGATAGTTTTGTTAGCAGTAGAATTAGGGTGCTATTCTCCCTTTCAAATTGTCCGTTGGCCCTTGGTATTCTCGTGGTTACCGGAATATGCTCAATGCCCTCTTCGCGGCAATATCTCTCGAACTCCTTTAAAGTGAACCCGGTACCCCTGTCGCAAATGATCCTCCGAGGGTTTGCAAAGGTAAATCACTGCTTTGCAAATGACAGATGACTTCTGTGGATGCCGTCGATTTTGTGCCATACAGCCAAATGTTCTTGAAAAAAGCGCCTACAATGACCAGGATATGTGCGTAAGACTTTTTGGTTAACGCCAGCGGACGTAGGTGATCGATGTGGAAGGTGTCGAAGGGCACACTGCCTTTCTCCATGGGATTCAGAAATCCTTGCCGTTTTCCTGGGTTTCGCTCGGCCAGTATTCACGGAATACAGTTCCGAATTACCTTTTCAATCTCAACCCTTAAATCAGTTATCCAGCAATTATTCTGGACCAGCGCTACTGTCTTATTGATGTCATAGTGGCCTAGTTTATGGGATTTTCGTATCACCTGTAGCTGCATTCGGAATCACAACGCGCACCTTGTTACCAACATCTTTATAAAATAAACTGCGTTGTAAGGTATAGCCATCGAGCTTTCCTTCTTCCAACCGCTTGACCTTCTCCTACAGATCATCGTCGTCTGCTGTGCTTTCTTGAGTCGAGTAGTAAGGCATTCGTGTCTTTCATTAATTATCAAGCATTCGGGAAGTAGGTTTCGGCTTAATGCGTCGATGTGCTTCATACCCTGTCCCAGTCTATGCTCTATCGAATACTGAAATTCTTCTAGCAACAATGCCCATCGAGCCACTTGAACGTAAGGATCCTTCTTTCTCGTCGTCATTGTAAAGGCCTTGCAATCCGTTACAATCTTGAAATGTATACCCAGCAGATATACTCGGAATCGCCGAAGTGCCCTGATAACTGTCAAAACTTTAAGCTCATAGCTCGAATACTTCTCCTCCACAGGCGTTGTTTTACCGCTAGGTAAGTACATTGAAAACGGTAGCCTGTCGTCTTCATCGCGTAGCAAGATGATGGCTCCGTATCCATATTTCGATGCGTCTGAGATCTGAAACCCATCTGTCGTGACTTCTATGTGGAATTCTCCTCACGCCTATGAGCAGGTGATCCTATTTCTGTGAACTGTACTTCGGTGAGCTGAAGCGGTGGGGATCCAATTCTCTCGTATTCGTCTATGCGCATGAGAGTCAGATCGCTCCAGGTGTCGATGAGTGCGTCGATATTCTTGCCTCGATATCGTTACCATCTTCATATACTTCTTCCGTGGACTGCGTGTTACAGTGCAAGCCTCTTTCTTCTGTCGACATTTTGTTGCGATGTGACCGTATTCATTGCAATGGAAACACATTGGACCTAGCTCTTTCGAGGGACATGTTGCGCTTTTATGACCTGTTGGCCAGCAATTGAGGCAGCTTTTAGGATATGTCCATTCTTCGTTGACAGTGATGGTTACTACGTTTTTGATGCTGCCAGTTCGATGACTCGTAGTCCATTGTCATTAGTGTTCTCATGCAAACTATGGGAACCTGCGTAGTGCCTGAAAACCGGCTCCCGACCAATTTTTGCATTCAAATCACCAGGAACGATTTTCACATCGTATCCTGGGCAGGCATTGAGGGCCCGTTCGACGTTCTCGTAGAATTCTTCTTTTTCGTTGACTGGGGACTCCTCTGGTGGTGGTGTTCTGCATGATAGCTGTAATAAATGTCATACTCCTTTCTTTGAATAACACGACTCCCCGCCCATCTTATTTCTTAGAATGCTGTTATGTCAGCCTTATATTCGGACAGGGTATCGGCCTGCTCGTGTATCCGGTATCCGAGGCTTGTTAAATTTGCCATAATAATTTATTTTTACGGGCAAAGTTATTAGCACAGCGCCAACCTTTTTCAGGATGTCACTGCATGCATTGGTTCACTACTTGACGAGTGCCAAAGTAGCTATCCAGGGTTGTCACGTGGAGACTGTATGTCAACTTGGATTGAACGGGAACAAGGATCGTCCTGGCCTTCGCCGAGTTGAAAGCAATCAGAGACTTTACCCAGTATGTTCACACGTCCTTAAAAGCAATGCCCACATTGAACCAATTACGATTTGAATTGATTGCTCATCTACCGTATTCTGCAGACTTTGCCTCCAGTGGCTATTATCTGATCGCGCACTTCGTGGTGAGATTCGAAGGCTTGGACGTTTCGTACTACAGAAAGAGAGTCGAAATGTTAGGAAATCGCTTTACCAAGTGTATCGCCCTTAAAGGCAACTAGATTGAGTGTTAAATGTAACCTCGCTTACCTGGACCATGCTGAAGTGCATATTCGAGGTGCGGTGAGTCGCTGTCGGCATTCCTTTGGTCCTGACGAAGTGATGCAAGGAGGGTTTGTAGCGCTCAGATGAATATGTCAGGAGGGTTAGAAATGCTCAGATGAATCTGCAAAATAAAACGAACCACTATAGTACCTGCGGTGAGAGTCACCGTACGTAATCACCAAATTTATCTTCGTGAAGGTGTGGCCCTGTGGGTACTCGCTTATTCGGCAGTGACGTTGGTACTGACATACAACATGGGGTTGTAACTCAGGTCGCAATCAGGGGTTTCTTCTTCGAGACGATGGTGTAGACCGGAGTGAGGCGATGGGGGACTTCGTTCGTCTGCATTGACCCTCAAGGGCCATAGGTTCACCGGACAATAACGCGCACTGGAGTCCACGGTAACATAGGCCACTGGTTTCATTTCATTGCGTACTCGTACCTTGATGACGCCTGTTTGCCGCAAGCATCCTTTCGTATAGCAGATCCAGATCAGAGTTGCTGCGTAAGCGATGCATTTTACCCCCCAAACAATATCACAGATCGTTGTGGCTACAGAATCCCGTGAATCCTTATGTGGCCGGTGGCGTCCGTGTCGAACCTACGCGAATTTATAAGTTTTAACACACTGGGAGGGAGGGGGTGGTTCTGGTGACGATGTACGTCCTTGCACAATATTTATGGACAATCAGGAGACTTATTTGCCTCTGGTCGCACTTTTAGACACACAAACGTATATACTCGCTGACTTCACTGGGAAGGATATTGTTCTCCTTACGGCTTTTCAATTGTGTACTCGCCCAGATGCAATTAATCATGTGGGATACGTCAATAGGATGCGTTTGTCAGAATAGGCCCACACCTGCAGTTTAATTTACACCAAAAGGAACCGCAGGGTTGCGAAGGTAGAACATTACCGACTACAAACGCGAATTGGCAGGACTGTGGAACAGTTACCATACTTTAGTTTATTTTTCAACAGTTTTTGGGTCTGCTCTAGATTTCTTCGTCTTCTTTTTTTTCCCTCTAATTGCAGTCTTGATTGACGCGTTTGGGAAAGGGAATGAAAAAGGCTGTCCACACAGAATCGAAATTAAGACACACACGCACTGTTTCTACTACCGACCATTTATGACTTTATCCATGGATATAAAAGAGAAACAACGCAACTCAGAATTATGTTCTTGTTATCCGGAATGTTTATATTACGGGTGCGGATCATGATCATTGCAGCTGCAGATGGTTCAAAAGTCACTAGGTCGTGCGACAGATTGACAAGGGTCGCATGAGGCTGTCAGTATTGTGCAGTTTTACGGCTGGCATTTGAGTCCCTACGGACGTTGATCTTGTTGCAGGTTTGTATGGTTGCTCTCGGCTTGATCATAACTAAAGGTCACCGGGTCTTTCGTCTTCTGGAGAAGCGTCGTATTGAAACTGAGCTTGACTGACAAATCCAAAAAGAAATTTGACTCAGTCGGCACTGCTCTTAATAGTTGGAGATGAGGGGATGAATTATAGTTTTTGTTTGTTACACATTCTCTTGTCGGGATTTTGGTCAGTATAGATTTAGGGCGTATTTGTTGCCTGGAGTGGACGGAGATGTTGTTGAGGCAGTCCGTGGGCCGTGCTTTAACGTCAAGACGCTGGGTGTTGGTGAGGCAAACCATGCGCGGTGTTTTAACATTGAGGAATATATATAACTTTCCCGGAAAACACTTGTTTTCATTAAAAATCTCGGGTATTAGCAGGTCAATAAGTCCTTAGAATCGCCTACGATGGCGCTCATAGCATCGCTAGTAGTCTGTTTTTAGTAAGCGTCCCTCAGGCATCGATACTCTCGATTGATTTATAATCTTTGGAGGGTTTCTGGTGTTTTGAGTAGTGTAGTTGTCACGAAAGGAATGTGACCTGGATTTCAGAACGGATCTACTGGGGCACCTACTACAACGGCATACCACCAGTAGTGGGTTGCTTTCGCTTATCTATAGCCGGGTCCGACTTACATCTTTTTTTGGGGCGGTATTGGTTTTCTGTTTCAGGCCATTTCAATGGAACGGGAATTTCACGTCGATCTGTGTAACATTCGCGGCCTAAGATTCAATTTCTCCTCTGTGTCTGCCCTCGTTTCTAACCAGAAACCAACTATCCTTGCACTTAGCGAGACTTAGGTAATAGCTAATACAGAGATTTCCGATTTTACTATACCCGGTTATAACCTACTGCATTTGTTCTTTCCACATCGTGGTCTAGCTACATACATACTTAGTGATATTGCTTATCAGCTTCTGCCACAATATGGGCTCTGCTCCAATCCAGAATTAAATTTCGCGTGGCTAAAACTTTACGTTTGTAGGCATGTCATACATTACTGCTTTCTTTACAGAAGCCCAAACTTGGATAGAAACGCATCCTTTAACGAATTTAATGCTCTATCTGATTCCATCGATAAGATCATGACCCTATATCCCCACACTGAAATCGTTATTGAGGGTGATTTTAATGTGCATAACTCTCAGTAGCTTCGCCACTCAGGACGCACTACACCAAAGGGTCAATATGTTCAGCTCTTTGCTGAGTGAAATAATTTAACTCAACTCGTCAATGAGCCAACACGGGTACCATATTATGTAGATGGTCATTCCGCCAACACGCTGGACCTATTTCTCACTTCCCACCCAAACAAATACACAATTGAAGTTACTTCGCCCTTGGGCACTTCAGACCACTGTGGCGTATCAGCTAAATTTCCTCTAACCAACAGCAACGCATACGAGAAAACTCCCAAAAGAACAGTATGATTTTATTAGAGAGCCAACTGGGAAGGTCTGAACGACTTTTTTGGGAAGTTAAATTGGACTTTTTTTTTCCGCAATAATGATGTTGATTCTATAGCGGACACATTGAGGAACACGATTCTGTTTGGCATGCGAACCTTTATTCCACACAGAGTAAAAAGTATCAAACCCAAATTCTGGGTGCAGAGAAGCCATTATGCTAAGAGTTGAGCTTCAGGTTATATAAATCAAACAATACTAACGAAAACCGGAAAAGATTTAAGAGAGCTAGAAACGACTGCAATGCGTATATTTAATGCGCAAAATTCTTGCATCACCAGAGAGTGAAACAAAAAATACTACACTCTACCATAGATAGTAGAAATTTCTGGGCGTTTGTGAAGTACAGTCAGAACGCAGTCTCCTCATCCATTCCTTTGCTTATAGTCAATGACAAACCCGTCACCAGTGCAACAGAGAAATCGAATCTACTTGCTGCACATTTTGCAGCCAACTCAACGCTGCTTGATACCACATCAGTTCCACCTCAACTTGAGCATAAGCAGCACACCATGAGCCAGATTCACTTCCGAACGCGTACTGTTGCCCGGGCACTCAAGGAGCTAAACGCACACAAATCCACTGGTCCTGACGGCATTCCCCCAATTCTCTTGAAAAGATGTTCCTCTTCACTCTCTAAACCACTTCGGAAACTCTTCCATTTGTATACTACTGGCCGTTTCCCAAATAGATAGAATTCAGCGAACATTCAGCCAATTCCCCAAAAGGGTGACAAATCATCGACCCATAGCACTAACTTCTATTCCCTCGAACTTAGTGGAATCACTGCTTAACCGTCAACTTTCGAAATATCTGGAATCAAATGACCTCCTCAATAACCGCTAACATGGCTTTCGTAGCAACAGGTCCACAGGAAATTTGATGGCGTACCTTACCGAAAAGTGCACCCATTCCATTCACTACCTCGAAAAAAGCAAGGTTGTTGCACTGGCAGAGTTTGACATTCAGCTCTTTTGTTAAAATTGCATTCCTATGGAGTGGACAATTCCCTGGTCCAAGGGATAAGAGACTATTTTTCTGGCCGTTCAATCCAAGTGGTTCTTGATGGTGTCAAATCTGCCTCCCATCACATTAGTGCAGGTGTTCGCCAAGGTTCTGTACTCTCACTCACCATCTTCCTGATCTTTATAAATGATCTCTTGTCAATTACCCACAACCCAATCTACTCGTTTGCCGATGATAGTGTGGGGCTTTTCAGGGCCCGAAGAGCCACGCATCGCTCGAACCCCACCATTATCAGCAAATACAGCTTACCTGAAAGTTGAATTTTCGGCAAGATTACATAATCTTGCTAGGGCATTAACTGCCAACCAATTTCCTGAAATCAATTCGGTTATCCCCACAGATAACCGACATAAATACCCCATAGGCAGCTTACCTTTTTAAGGGCCGTTCCAAGCCACTTCGAGCGGTCACACCTGAAAACATAAACCCACGGCAAAGATTACTACCTTGCCGTGTCGACCAAAACATATTCGTGTCCCCTGATCGGCACCCATGCCCATTGCCAACCATTAAGAAAACTTCCGCAGTCCCCTTATCGCAATTTATGGCAATCATGCTCACAGAAATCCTTCTGTGTTTGCTTTTCTCAAGCAATCACCGATCCTACGGCCACATAATGCAAATCGATGCCTATGCAGCTGCATCCAATTATCTGGGATCACCACTGCATAGGCAATCCTAATGTATTTTCATTGGCTTGTTCAAACAAAGCCGCATTTTTAGCGCTTATGCATTGGATCTCATTTCGGTATTCAATATACCCTCTATTGTTATGATAGAAATGTTAGGGCTACCAATGCTAATGTGTGAACAGCTGCATATCTCCCTTCAATTCGTTTTTCAATGCGAGTTCGTTTGTCCTTCCTTCCAATAGGAAGACATTCGTTCCAATAGAAACGATCTTGTGCATGGACTTTCCAATGGGACGATGATCGGCTCCCATTGGTCACTGCTTGACGGAAGAGATGTTTCTCCTGCGATGGTGTGCGTGGAAACCCATCGCAGGCATTGAGGCTGGGTCAATTTCTTTTAGAAAAAGTCAGTCAGATTTTATTCTTTGAAGGGTGCGCACCTTCGTTTACCAATCTCCGCGGAGAGTTTGTCCGAGAGTTGTCGCTTTACACTTGTGTCTTTTCTTTCGTGTGCGTTTTAACTCAAAGTTTCAAATTAATTTCGTGTAAAAGAAAACCGCTTTGCTGGCTGGTTTGTTGTTTCTTAAAAAAAATCGAACTGATTGTATCACAGTGCAATGATATTCGCTAACTTAAGAAATACTACAGAAACTGTATATGCTGATATCAATGGATAAATAAATATCGAATTGAATGAAAAGAAGATCCAGTGTTTTATTTTCTCCTTCCTTGGCGGACTATTTTAGGGAAGGATTCATCGGTGGTGTTTTATGCTCGACCCGCGTCCATGCCGACGCATTAGTGGCAAACGCCACAACAGCACATTGAGTTTCTCACAATCATACGAACATTCCTGTCTAAACTTTTCGAACGTTAATACCAATCTGCAGGTTATTTATTTATTTATTTATTTATTCGGCTTAATACAAGCTAATTACACTAAATATAATTCTTATAAACTAACTTAAAACTAATGCTTAATACACTGAATTCCGACCTCAACAAGATATATCAATAAAAACTCAGTGCTGTCTCTTGTCGTCAAAGGCGAATCCCAAAGTAAATATACTGTCGATGAATGGCACTTCAATCGACGAAGCCAAAAAACTATCAATCCTCGGCACTCGAATTAATTCGACTCTTAATAGGAGCGACCAAATTTTTGAAGCTGCGAAAAGTGCGGCGAAATGTATGGGGTTCCTTAAGAGATGCAACAGCCACTATTTACAAGGCGTGTATTCGTCCCAAAATGGAGTTCAATTCCCACATTTGGTCTGGCGCATCCAAAACTGTGGCACACGTGCTCGATAGGATGCAAAAAGGAGCAGTGAAACTTATTGGGGACCCGGCCGTAAGTCGTTTAATTCCGTCGTTAGAGCATAGCCGTAACGTATCTTGTCTATCTCTCTACATTTCGCACATCAAAATCATTATCTCTGAACCGCTTAAACCATCTTTTGCATGTTGCTTCCGATAGAGGATGATCACCATAAGCCTCGACAAACATTCGATGCGACTCTGCAGCACTTTTCTTCAAATGAAAACAAAAAATTAATACTTTCCGCAAATCATCATTTTCTGGTACAAAATTCGACATTTTTAACAGGATTAAAAAAAAAGATGTTGTTTGTACAATGACTTAATGCATACTAAATATGTTTAATAGATATCATAGCAACCAAATAAAAAGAATATATAGGCTCGTTCACAACAAACGATACATTTGTGTCTTGACGCTCACTTCACACCCGTACACCTGGTATAGGTATTATCACGGTCGTTGCTCAACAGAACTTACTGAATGTGTTCCGCCTCCTCAGACATTTTACCGCGAACCCGGCAATCTGAGAATGCGCATCAGGTCACGTTGAAAGTGAACTTCAGGCGCACAAACATTCATTCATTCAGTCATTCTTTAGCCGAACCACACAAATGTGGAATACTCTACTTGATCATGTGCTTGCTCGTCGTTGTAATGCCCAGGCATTTAAGGCCAATGTACAACGATACCTCCTTTCCTAATACACTTCCTCTCCTTCCGTTCGCACTGTGCTCTGACATTTAAGGGTACTCCAAAATCCCCTTTTGTGCGCGCGTTTGTGTAAAAAAAAAAAAAGAAACCCTTACACTCTTATCTTCCAATGTTCAATTTGTTTCATATTTCAATTTTGCATGGTAAATTGGGTATGTAAAAAATACCGGCGAGATGAGTGTCCAGATGAGCTTCTGTGCAAATTAGTAACTGTAGAGAAAACATTGATACACTACTATACTCCCGAGACGAAAGAGCTGTCAAAACAGTGTATTGTTAAAAGCGAACGAGCTCCAAATAAGGGAGCGATGATATTGCCGAGAACTTAACCAAGATTTTTTTAACTGAGTCTAGATATTACACATTCGAACCTTTTATATGTCGGTACAATATTTTTTGAGGCCAGAATTGACATTATTGGTAATCGAGATTATATCTGTCGGAAAATCATACGTTTCTCTAAATTAACCTTAGACTTCCAAAGCAATTTCTTTTGTAAATCCATACACAAAGTGTCAGAGCTTTTTGACATACTATATTAAAATAAAACACAAAATCAAATAAAGAAATGAAGAAATGAAGAAAAAGTTAAAATAACAATAAAACGTATTTCTTCCTATTTTGGAAATCTCTTGACTTTAACGAACGTTTATGAAGGTTTATTTTAACTTTTTTTTGTGATATACGTTTTTTTTACATTTATGAAAATGTATATGTCGACTTTTATTAATTTAGTTGTGTTTTACTGTGATTTACACTAATGTTTTAAATATATACTAATCATGTACAATAATTGTTTTGAATTAATTTTTGTGATAGTGTGTGTGTTGAATTAGTTTTTACTGTACTAAGTGTTAAGATATGAAAATGTATACTAAAATTAGCTGAGAAATAATAAACTAACTGAAGTTAAATCAAATAGAAATATATAACTAAATATCATAGGAAACTACAGCTGTCTTAAGGTCGATTTAATATTTACAAGAGATCGAGCATTCTATTTCACCACCGTTTTTATACCTGGAATTATATTGGTGACGTCCTCGTTTATCACATTCTGGCTCGAATGGAATGCAGTTCCTGCTCGATCCATGATAGGTAAAAGAAGCTAAGCAACAAAACCAAACCCAAAATTATTAAATCAAAATTACAACAATTACCATTAATCTCGATACAGATAAAGACAAATACACCACCAACGATTATTTTAAATAAATTGTCATTATCCTAGCTATTTGTACCTAACTGCTAGCTAAAAGAAAAAAAAACAACCAATTAAACAATTATGTCTTGATTTGATTCCCCAAAAAATTTGATTTTAATTTTGTTCTCATTCATTCCTCCAGTTTTTAACTGAACAATACAATCAATCGGACACATATTTTGGCGTACCCTCGATTTTATTTGGATTATTGATATTAATATTGTTATTTAATTTATCCTTTTCGGCTAAAACCTGCAGCTGGTAAAGTTAACAACACAGCAAGTTACTATTATGCATTTTGGTTGTAAAAAATAATCAAATAAACTAGATAATTAAACATAACAATTTATTTTATTACAAAACTGTTTTGAAATAATATTTAAATGCCTGCCGTAGCTGATTGCCTTTTTGATGAATGCTATTGTAGTTTACTTTTAAAACAAAAACAAAATAGCGAGTTAATCGAACATCACCTTTATTACAGTTGAATTGCTATATGCGTATTCATGAGTTATTTTTATAATTTACATCGTAGATATATTAGTAATATACTCGTATAGAAGATTATTCCAACATTATTATTGAATATTAAAAACAATGCAAGTTAATTTTGTGCATGGTAGATTAATTTATAATATTAAAAACATCGTAGAAATATATTCGCATTGATATTATTTCGCTGACGCAGGGCGGTTCAGGAATCTAGTTTTATTTGCAAAAAAAAAAAAAAAATAGTTTGCTCAGTCTACATAAATAGCAAGAGTGGTTCGTAATAGAAAGATAGTCCGTCTTTAAGCAAGTAAAGTCAATGAACCCTTTTCAAAAGAGAATATGTTACAAAAAACTACATAAGTCCATTACTTCTTTTAAAACGTTATACAATCATAATCAAAATCCTTATATAATATTGTAGACTATTTTTTCCATGAATAATCAGCAATAGGTGACAACAAAGTGGTATTCCGCAGCCAATGATCACAAAGTATCCTAAATATTTCATACAACTTTTAAGGAGAATCTTACGAATAGATTATGAAGTATAAAATTACTGTCAGCTAGATCGTTCACTTTTTCCCTAATCTTTTTTTGGACATTACATTAAAGCAGTTGGAACTACGAAATATTATTTCTTTCGTCGCCTTTGTACTATTTTAGGAAAACAATCTTTTTGTGTCGTCATATCTTAAAAAAGGAAGGATTTTAAGAGAACGAACTTTCCGTGTTTGGTTTGGTGGCATTGCCAAACTATTAAATTGTCAATTTTTCAAACTCGAACTAATTCGGCTCTTAATTTGAACAATCACATATTTGAACCTGTGAAACGTGAGGAGACATTTTTAAGGCTTCCTAGGAAAAACACAATTTATAAGATGTAAATACGTTCAAAAATGAAATACAATCTCTATTTTTATTCAAGCGCGTTAACAGTTCATACATTGTATAAACGAGCAATTAGACTCATTGGGAACCCAAACACAATATTGAATACTGTGGCGGTTCCGCCAAACCCCACGGTTCACTTACCTAAAAAACCTCCATAACTGCCATCCAATCACATAATTTCGCTAATGCGATCGCATTAGCACCTTAAATGCTTTACCCATCTAGGATTATCTAAGGTATAATCTAAAAAGCTTCAGTAAAAGAATTCTTACCTTTTCTTGCATCTCTTCGCATATAAATTCCTGTAAGAGTTCTTTCTTACCTTATCATAAATTCGCTGTAATAAAATTCATCGGTTCGCATATCATACGACCGCATATCAGGGAATATTACCCTTGAGTTGGCTAATCCCAGCCTCAATATGTGTACATAAAAACTATCTATGCACACATCGGCTGTCGACCCTATTAGCCAGCGATAAATAGTCCAACACCAGCTGCATGTAATTAGCACCATCCACGTTGAGACTATTTCACTAACTCCCACCATGAGTAAACAAAAGACCGCTGTGTGAAGTTGTCGAGTTGTGTTTCCTTTTTTTAACGTGTGAGCGTGCGGTCAAATCATAATGACATTTGTGTTCAGATAGTAATAGTCGGCACCATTGTGAAATTACTATAACAATAGCGGACATATTAATAAAAGTTTTAACTAGTTGAAATCGGTGTTTCATTTTACTTTCGTTTCCTGGTGATTGTTGCAGCTGGTTGAGTTCGTTCGAACAGGGAAGAGTTGTGAGGACGGAGTAGAACCCTGTGCCGTACGCTGACACCATGATTTCGCCCCCCACAATACCCTCAAAATGTAGGCACAATCTCTTTTATAAAAGTTATCACGATTGTTCCCTAATGAATTTGGAGAGTATATTTTACAACTCTCAATATTTTCCCCTAATACCCTTCAATCCACGAGTGGACATGAGATATCATCAGCCAAATCCCGAAACTAGGGCAAGGATTTCCCTCGACCATTTTACAGTGCCTATAACCAAATACGGTAATATCTCACCAGGTGGCAGGGCATCGCACATACTATTGAGGTGGTAACGCGGCTCACAATGATTTGCTCTTACCAATGCTTCAATATCAATTGTTATGGTGTGAGTCCATATTCTTCTTTGGAGAGGTATCCCAGCTTTGTTGACATCCTCTTTGCCAAAATTTTTTGAATTGGATGCGCATTGTTGAATTTTTTTTTTATTACACTTCTCTCGGGAGAGGCAAACCTATAGCAGCGAGTCAGCACTCCGAGAGGCTACCAAATAACTGTTGCAGTTCTTCTTGCAGGCTGTAACTCCCCGGAAACCCTCGCGCGGGGAGGGGTTTCGACAGCGCTTCCGCTCTGTAACGGAATGAGTTCTAATGGGGGAATCCAGCCATCCAGAGATGAACCGTAAATTGATGCGATCCGTCGGATTGTCTTGTGGAGCGCATATAAACCGAATTGTGTAGAACAATACCACAAATCTCCGAAGAGCAGAACCCGTCATAATATCTGTAAAACAGACAACGGTCAGCTACGGGCCTTCGATGTGATAGCAATTGTAGTCCCGATGTCAGCGTCCTGTCCCCGATCAGGCTGATCGCTCATCTCTGGGTTGAAGGTATGCTTAGCAGCGGAGCTCCAAACATGAGAGCGGGTCTAATTTGGGATCTACACAGAAGAAAAAGTTGGGCCGGAGTAAAATATTTCTTGGCTCTAAGAAGATAACTCAGTTTTCCAGAGACGGACCTGGCGTGTTTTTGCCACGATACATTCCCATAGAGCGTGACGCTGAGCAATTTCCTGCTTTCCCTAGATTCGAGTCCCTGGCCATTCATCGTCATATGTGGAACCGATGATCCACTTTTCTTTGTGAACGTTGTATATAGTAGCTGGCACCGATGTCACTTCCCATCCGTTTTATCGTGTGCTCAATTCACCTTTTTCATTACCCTTGCTAAACGTAACAATCCTCTCGCGTGATCTGTACACACACCGCACACACTTTCACATACGTAAACCGAACTTTGCTACTACGATCACGACTTCCGCATAGAGCACCGGCACACTCGCCTGCTCCGACGCTCCCACCCGCTCGTTCCTTCCGGCGTTCGCACACGAAGTTGATGGTAATAAAGTTACTGAGGAGGGAGTAGTGTGGCGTTTCTAACAGATACACATACAGTACATAAGCCAATAATTGAAGAACACCGAAAGAAAATTCCAATAAGCAAAGCATCAGAGCCGTATACCATAGCGATAACATAACAATTCCACATCAGTTGAGTGTATTTGAGTTTAGAAATTGAATTCGTACACGCGGCAGTGGCCTGATGTGTTGAGCATTGGTTCAATTTTTAGTGATTTTAACTGTCATAGCGTCAATTCGAATCGCACGTTATTTTCACTATGGTCGCAAACGCTATAGCCTTTTCATCACTTTTTGTAAGTACTGCCCAACATATGACAGGCAAACCTCATGTATATATTTGTGGATGATATTCTTCCTTGTTGACGAATTCCGTATGTGGGTGTACGTACTTATCGAATCTTGCTCTTTTTTGTAAGCGTTGTGACCTGTTACATTCGGCTCGTATTTTGGCTCTTTCTGGGGTCCACCCGCATTGTACGTTGATGTCTCAAGCTGGTTCTCTTTTGGTGGCATGGCAGTATCACATATATTATATTTGTTAGTCACATCATTGCTCTTCGAAACAGGCTCACGTGGTACAGTAGATTCGTGTCGAGATAATTCTCTTTCCACTAATTTTTCTTAACTTTCTTCACAGCACTATGTGTGATGCATGGCAGTTTAGCAATATCCCACACGTCATGGTGTGATGGTCGCTGGGAGTATAGGAGTCCAAAACCCTTCATTTCATATTTCTTGTCAACATTGTGCTGACAAAGTGAATGTCAGTGGTAAACCGACCTCTTCGGGTAATACAGTTATTCTCTATACCGTCGTTTAAGAATTATACACCTGAGATTATGGTGGTTTTAATTAGTATTGACCTTTTGTATTCGCCCCACAGCTTCTTTGTTCTACTACCAATACGATACAATCCCCAGCAATTACTAGGGAACTTTTACCTCTGACAACTTCGATTAGTCGGTCTACGAAACTCTCGAATCCCAATATGCACAATAATGGAGTATGTGGCGGTTTCGCCAAACCCAAGGGTTCGCTTACCTGAAAAACGCCCATAACTTACACCCAATCTCATAACTTCACTAATGCAATCGCATTAGCATCTTAAATGCTTCACGTATTAAATAGATCAAATCTTTAACCTAAAAGTCCCTGTAAAAGAAAACTTACCTTTCATGCATCTCTTCGCATACAATTCCCCGTAACATTTCTTGCTTAACTTATATGTAATATCAAACCAATTTGGCACCTTCGGTGCCAGGCAAATTCCCCTAGACGATTTCCTAATAACAAAGGATTTGGATTACATACTATGTAACCTTCACCAGGACCATAAACATTGCGCTGTCTATTTTTCAGCTTCGCTATGTGTGTGATAAATATCTTCACGTACACATTGGCCGGCGACCTTTTTCTCCCAGCAATAAAATACCCAAGCAGCTGCATTCAATTAGCGCAATCGACGCTGAAGCCAATTTCCCTAACTCGCACCAAGTGCAAACAAAAGAACGCAGTTCCTCCATAGGCTTCCTGGCAATACCATAAACAACCCATATCATTTGTGGTATCCTAAATGCATTTTTCATTTAATGAGTGGCTGCTATTTACCCAGCTGGCCCTCATTACCGAACGATGCATTAGATCGCTTCTTCCTTTGTCCTTGCCGCCTGCCTGCTTCGTTGTTCCGTTGCCTTTGCGCATGTGTAAACAACACAGATCTGAACGATCACACACACACCACCATGATCTCTATTACGAGATCTGGTTTTCTATTCCACCAAGAGAGACTTTACGTTTCTCTGGTGGTAAGTAAATACATATCCTTAGTGGAGAGGATATCTACCACCACACCACAAACTCACCCCAAAACGAGATATGCCATCGAATCAACCGTGAGTCGAGTAGTGGTTGTTTTCCGTCTAATCGTGAGTTGTGTACTTTTGAATGTTGAAATGAGAACACTCAAAATAAGAAAGTTAAATATTCCTAGTGACCTTTGATTCATGCTTTTCATTTGATTCAACAAACAATAAAATTAAATTGCATCCTATCGCGGTATGTGTGTTACAAACAGTTCGCGGCAAACCACCTCGCAGCTGTTTCTTGCAATAGTTTAAAAGGACTAAAATAAAATAAATATTAACAAACAAAATAGTGTGTTTAACTTTTCTTCCTTGTGGGCGGTATGTCGGGAAGTTTTGTTTTGCGTCGTTTCCCTTATCCGGTGCATGTTCTGTGACAATTGTTCGATGCTGGTGTTTCCTTTCCTGCTGCAGTGAATCACCAAGAGTTTGGCCGAACCTTGTTGAACAGTGGAGCGAATGCTGGAGGAAGAAGGGAACCAAGTACCCATGTCCGGCACAATACTTCTTCCCCACAAGTATAGCAACAACAGAGCTAGATTCATTATTGTCAATGCACTGCGTTAATCAAACTCGGAAATTTCGTTCAACTTTTTGCAATATATCGATGGACAAATTGGCGACAATATGGATACGGGATCAAATAGTCAATCAAATTTTAAGATAACGGCTTGAAAAAAAAAGTTAAGTTAGGCGACTGTGCTTGGCAGGATGTACGTTACTTTTTTTTTTTTTTTTTTATTAGACTTCTCTGGGGAGAGGCGAATCTATAGCGTCGAGTGGGCGTCCCGAGATGCCATCAAATAACTGTTGCAGTTCTTTTTGAACAGTTGCAGCTTGTAACGCTCCGGGAACACTCGCGTGGGAAGGGAGTTCCACAGCTGTCAAAGAATGAGCGAGTATTGAAAAAGTTACACTCGACGGCGAATGCATGCTTCATCTACTACGCAGAAACGAAAATTGTATGTATCTTACTCTCAAATCCACCCATCTCTGTCAATTTCGATGCAACCTCCACTGGAGAGTGTGTACTTCAAATCAGCAAGTTGCTCTGCCCATCCCTGTATAAGATTCAGATTACTTTTTGAGCGAATATAAAGACAAATAGATTCTTACACAATTTTACAGTGATGTTCTCTTGCCATAAGTTAATAGAAGGGTCAGTTATTAAATTACGAATCGCAAAAATATTTAATCTAGGAATAACAATAATATCTAAAAAGAAAGAGGGTTTACTATGGAGTCAATTGCAATAGTAATTTTAGTATATCCAAAGAACGAATTTATATTTCAACAGTAAGATATTGTTCTAGTTTATAACTAAAACGTAACTAACAACAAGATTAACTAACAGTTGCGAATTGAGTATTATTATTGTTTTTCTGGTTTCTTTAAATGAATGCCAAACATATACCTTTGTTTTTGTTACACTTCAATCAGTTGTTGTTGCATTGAAGACAATACCTTTCCCGCAACGAGATTAAAAACCAATTTCCATTTTTTCACCAATATCCCAACGTGCAATTTTCCTCACTCAATCACGTGTGTCACATTCCCGGACCCTTTACATGCAAACTTCGCCCGTCACGCAAATTCAATAGGGACCACTCTATGCTCACCGCAGATACATTTGTCACCACACATCCTATGACGATAGCATCATTGTCTATTTCAAATTCACCAGGATTTAGCCAGAAATGTAAAAAATCTCCATCATGCGAAATGGCATTTGTCCCCCTATTTCACTACTTCGATTGCTCCACCAGCAAATAGGAAAATAAATTCATTTCCCGAGATACCTCCAATCACACACTGATTCCACATGCAAGGAGTTCAATGGAACCGACACCAACCGTTCTATTACAGAATTGAATTATCTACCCTTTGTTGTTCTTCTCTTCCATAGCATTACAATACTATATACGGTTTGCCTACACAGAGAAGCTTATTTAGTGAAATAGTTAAAAACAGGTCTGAAACATCAAAAGGCTTTACAAGCTCGCGGCGGTATAAGGACCCCCTACACAGTTGGAGGGCTTTAGCGCATATTTGAACGTACATTTATGTATACGTTAAGAAAATCTGTGTGTATAAAAAGAAAATCTAGTATTAATTATAAGACAAACAACAAACAATAACCGAGAAACTTTTTTTTGATCCTGGCTATTGCTCGCTTTTCTTTGAAGGTAACTACAGTTGCCTGAAAGTTGAACTAATGTTCACGAGGGATCGGGCTTTTTATTTCACGACCGTGTTTATCCCTGGAATCATATTGGTGACATCATCGTTTATCACATTTTGGCTGGAATGGAACGCAGTACCAGCCAGAGTAATGATTGGTATGTAAAATTTAAAAACTAAAAACCGATTTCAAAAACAGAAACAAAAACAAGATTCAGATTAAACCGAAGATGCTGTGAAACACATTGTCGAATTAATGATAAGAGAGGATATTTGTGATTAAAATTATAGAGAAAAAAATATTACAAGCGAGAGTTAATTCTACTTCGAAATTGGACCGCAAATTTGAATCCAATCGACCTTAGGTCCGGGTTAAGATGAGGAGATACATAAACACCTTTTGCAGATTGCAATTTAGTTAATTAATTTACTTGTTCTCATTTTAGTTCTTAATTAAATATGTATGATTTTCACTTTCAGCGCAGTTAGATGTACAATTTAGGCGAAATGCATTTGGTTTTGTTATGACTTTTAATATCCCTTTACTAGTATTGGATCCACCTTTATGCACTCTGAGCTTTTTGTTGCATGCGCGGTTTCCTTGTTTTGGTCAGCTATGTAATATCGTTTTGTTTTAAATTCGTCCTTTCAATTTCCTCAGCTCTCTATAGCATTCGAAGAAGATTTAATTAGATTTCATTGTAGTCAAATGGCAAGTATATTCAAATTCATTAAACAGTGGAAACTTGGGCAAAATGATTGCCATTGAAGCTGAAGTTGTCTCAAACAATGGACCAGGTAAAACGAATGATTACACCGAGAGTTTGAAAACAAAAGACAGGCGCAGTATTTAGATGATACCATTTTCCCATTCATACAAAGTTACAGCAATGCTACAGGATCGCGCTTTCAATGTTGTGAATAGTCGCTAGTGGAACAATATGTTTAGTGAAACATGAATGCTATGGGTTGGACGTTATGCAATGGGTTATAAGCGTTGTATGAATGGAAAGGCAATTCACAAGCTGTGCAGGTGCTGCTGGCGTTTCAAAAGTGTCAGACAGTTCATCGTTTCATTCAGTTCTCAATTGTGGGTCACGCTCACATGAGTTTGAATGTGTTATAAAGCAGATGTGCCCTTTTGTAACACATCATTTTTTGTTGTCTATTGTTGAAGTGTAAAAACGGGTTTTAGAATGGGTTTTCTTTTAGAACAACTCACTAGTTGTTAATTAGGGATGAACTTCTGGTTTTCTTCCTTACAGGTAAAGTCATATGTATGCAGACTATTGTGAAGACATAAGAAGCGTTTTGCAGTTGATGTTCTATAACGATGATGAACTAACTCAAGAAACGTTTTTGGATTGGTTTTTTGTCTTGCTCTCCGCTTTATATTTAATTAGGGTGCTTTCCAAATTACTACTCATGCTTTTGCAACGAAATCATCATCATCATCAGCACTACAACCGGGAACCGGTCTTGGCCTTATTTAGCAAGTCCTGAGGCTTGTTAAATTTTCCATAATGATTTGTTTTTTCCGGGAAAGGTCATTAGTCTTGCGCCAGAGGCTCCCCGACAGGGAAACGAACCCCGGTTTCCGGCGTGACAGGCGGGTATACTAACCACTACTACTACTATCGAGGAGCCCTACGAAATGCAACGAAATACTCCCACTTTTAATCTTATATTTCTTATGGACTATATCAACTATGCGCTAAATATATTCTAAACACCAGGTGTTAATACAAAACAATGGGAATTTTGGAATTTCGCGAACTTCCTAAATTAGATTTAAAAAAAAAATGTAACACATGTTCCTAACGCACATTGTCATTTGAAAGTTTTTTTTTTTTATTTCCAATACTATTACAGATTTTACCAAAGACTAAATGTTAAATTCTATTTTATACGTATCGTTACATTAACTTACTGACTCAAGCACAATATCAATTTGCTTGTCTTATGTCTTTCGGCATACAATTACTTTTTATTTTTTGACGTATGATAGTGATGTATATGTGTGGGGGTTCGTTTAAGCTTACCCGAAGAACCCCCCATAAGTGCAACTCAACTCTCATTGTTTTTCGCCAATGGAATCGCATTGGCACCTGAAAACATTCCGTTGTCCAAGGACAATTAATGCTTGCAACACATCAACTAGAAATTCTTGAAAAGAATTTCACCAACAAGGGCATTTTTCCATGCATCAACGCATCGGCAAAATGTTCCCAACAAAAAATTCTTAGCATTCATAATTCAATGCATCATATTTACTTTCCTAGAAGAATTCCTTAAAGAACAAACAGCATATCCCTGAAAGAAAACATATCGGTTACAGTACCATGTAACCATCACAATCAGGGATAATGATCATCGAGAAAGCTATTCCCTGCCTCACCATGTGTACGGCAATATTCCCCACATACACATCGGCTGGCAACTCATTTGTCCGACGACAAAGCAACTCCAAGCAGCTTATTCACGCCGCTACAGGCAATTAGCGCAATAGCCGCTAAAACCAAATTCTTTAGCACGCATCATGTGCAAACAAAAGAACGCTGTTCTTCCGCAGGCATTCTGGCGACACGATAAACAATCCAAATTGTTTGACGTATCCCAAATGCATTTCCCATTTAAGGGGGGAACCTCATGTAAAATGGAATTTTTTAGCCATTTTTTGTTTTTGCCTAAATTGGTAGGAAATTTCCTCGAAAATACGAGAAAAAAAGTTAGAAGCTGATCCGAGACCTCCTTGTACTTTATTTTCGAAAAAAAGTAAACAGTCTAATTGGGCGGAGCACTCAAATAGTCGAGCGCTCATCGGACGCTCGGCCATTCGGTTCAGACCAGAACAGTTTGAAGAAGAGGAAGGTCTACTCTATGGCCCTGGAATCGCAGATAAGCAAAAAACTGCGGTATGTTAGAACGAATTACGAATTTTTTCACGATTTTTCTATTACTCAAACTTTAAAAGCGTTTTCCTCGAAACGCAAATTTTCGCACGCCGTGCAACGTAGCTGAAAAACTAATCAATCGATTTTTTTGAAGTTTGGTATAGAAATTCTATAGATAGTCGAGCGCTCGTCCGACGCTCGGCCTTTCCGTTCAGACCAGAACAGTTTGAAGAAGAGGAAGGTATACTCTATGGCCCTGGAATCGCAGATTAGCAAAAAACTGCGGTATGTTAGAACGAATTACGAATTTTTTCACGATTTTTCTATTACTCAAACTTTAAAAGCGTTTTTCTCGAAACGCAAATTTTCGCCCGCCGTGCAACGTGGCTGAAAAACTAATCAATCGATTTTTTTTAAGTTTGGTATAGAAATTCTATAGATATTTGGCCTCAGCATGTCGAGCTCCGATTTTTTATTTTGTAATTTAAAACATTGTTATTAAAATAGTTTATAAAAGAAAATCCTTTTTTTTTTCAAAACTTCGCCATTTTTGCAAATTTGCAAATTTTAATAAAAGGGGAACGTCATGCTGAGCGGTTTTGCATAAACTAAAGAACCCATTTTGTATTTTTTGTTTCAGATCATTTTTGTGACCTGTATGCTGCACGGCGCATTTTCAAGACGCTGTTTTCAAGCCGCCATTGCACCGTTTTATTGTTAACGATTAGTCTTAAAAAAATATTTTCTTAAATATTATAACGTAAATAGATTGTGTCTTAAATTGCAAATTCATCTACGCATTACATAAAAAAAAATCCTGAAAAACAGGATATTTACATGAGGTTCCCCCCTTAATGTGTTGCAGCTTATTTATTGAGCTGACACTAATTACAGACCGATGCCTTAGGTCGCTTCTCCCTTTCTTCTTTTTCCCTCGTTGTAGGTTTCGTTTATCCTTTGCTGAAATACATCGGTAAACACGGTGATGTGTACAATCACGCATACACACAACTGCATAAAGAGATCGCCGTCCATTGGTCAAACCCAGTAAGGAAAGATCTCATTTCCTTGGTGGCCACACCCCAAAGAGAACATTTTCTCTTTCTCCTCCGTATCTCACCCTTAACTGAGGATTGAATTCAAGCCAGAGTTTTATCCTCGGTGATTCGTATTTCAACCAGCAGACACGCCGGTTGTGTCTTCCCCCGCTCCCCACCGAGCTGACGGGGCCGCGTACGTTGTCGAGTCGCGTTTCATACACGGCGGAGTGCAAACCCCCGGGCTTAAACAAGTCGAATTTATAGCCAATCACCAGTTTTCCGTTTCACTATTGTTCGCCGCGTCATTTTGCGCTGTGCTTTTTCTCCAGTTAATTAAATTTGTAATAAGGATTAAGAAGGACAAAATTCATTGTAAACGAGTGTTACTTAAATTACCCCATAATAAAGGAACATTAAACAATTAAAAAACAAATTTCGAAACAACATTTCCGTGCTTTATATTTCGTGTTGGTGAACGATTGTCCGAGTGATTTTAGATGAGAAACTCAAGTATTTCTGTAGGCGATACATCATTCTCGTAAAGTGTTCGGAGGAACTATCGCTGGGGACGGGAGTGAATCTAGTGCCGTACGCCGGCACACAGAACTTCTTCCCCATATATGTAAGAGTTATTCCTCTTTAAAATTGTCATTTTTGCGATGTATCGGTTTTTTTTTTAAGTTGGCTGGAAAAAACTAGAAATAGAAACAAAACGTACAAACATAAACAAATAAAATAAATTAAAATAAAAAAAAAATAGGGCTGGGGTGGGGAAGGAAAACATTGCACCTGAGACGCATACTATGTTTGCAGACATGAAGCCCTTTCTTCCACCGGTTGGGATGAGTTCTGTCTCTTTTAGATTTATCTCTTTCACTAATCATAATACTGAAACGTAGGCGATCTGGAACATTAGAGATATCACTATCATGGAGAATTCGTTTATCCCTAGCACCGTGGAAAGCGTGGTAAATAATCGTGACTCAGTGGTTGTTTTAGATAAGTACTTTTCTATCCGACAAGGGGCAGGTTTCTATCTATCTATATATATATTGGTAGAAACCCGGCGGTTCATGATCTCACCGACTCGACTACGCCATTGTTCCCTGTCCTGTGCGCTCTCCTTCCACGTTCGACCATCCGCTCCAATCCACTCGAGGTCCAACCTTACATTGTCCTCCCATCTCCGTCCTATCGGTCTCTTTCCCGTTGGTCTGTGAGGGTTCTCTATACTACATAGAGAACCAACCCACAATTTCAACTTAATTTCGACCGCCTACAGCGCGTCACATTATCCCCTATCCCACCGTTCAGCTATTTTACCTGTAAAAGAAAGCATACCTGAATTCATTATTCTATGCAGATAATGCAGAATTGAATTCAGCTCCCTTTTTGCCATACGGCAACTCCCTTTTGCTAGCCCATGAGATTTCCACCGGAAATCACATCATGTCGGTTAGCAACAACAAGTCAAATCAAACGACGCTGTTGCATAACTATGCAACGGCTGGGGTAATTCCAAATTATTCGAGGTTGGTTTTCATGATAAATAACTCTAGCCAATTTGGCTTCACCTCGGCTTTTCTTCAGATCATCCATTCGCTTGGGATCAACGATCTCATTTTACAGGTGAATAGCGCAAACTTCATTTTGCTCTTCTCCACAATTCTGTCTTTTCATAATTCGATGCACTCTGAGATCACCACAATCACCGCACTAGGTCAGTGGATCAGTCTCAGATGCTGCATTAATACACACACACTAAGCCAGATCAACCCTGAGTTATTGTGCTTTCCTTTTGATTTCTTCATCCTTTCTACGTCCATCGACGTCGAACGAATACGCAAGTACTTATCCACCTCGATGAGCGTGGGGAATTGAAAGATGCACAAGAGAGCACGATTACCATTGGCTGATCGTTGTGTAAAAGCAGAAATCCCAATTTCCATCCCTAATTCCAATCAGTCGCTATCCAACCACTACCATCGGAGGTCACGCCGCCGCTCGAGGCTCACCATAATTTCGCGTGTATTTAGGTCAGCCGATATTCAACTACGGTCGTGGCCACACACGTCTCGCGAGTCACGTTTTGGCGGATTTTGTCTGGTCTATTACGGCTGAAGTATTGATTCGTCGATGGCCGAGGAGGTGTTCCGCCGAACACCGTTCACAAACAAAACGAACAACCTGTTCACCAACAAACACGGAAAGAATACATCCACAAAAATGAAACACTGTTATATTGTTTTAGGATACGTTTCTTTATTTTCTTCTACATTTAGTTTATGACACTGTCTTGGCGAGAGTTCACAATCTTTTGAATGTTTTTTTGTTTTGCCTTTTCGTTTATTCTTCTTTTATATATTTTGCACAGCAGAAAAAAAAGGAATGGTGGATTACAAATGGCACACGTTTGAATCACGACAGTGTCAGGCCGAGGGTAATTGTTTCGGTCCCCGTATGCACTGTCCGCACTCGCGTTAATTACTTTCGATCACCGGGTAATTACAATTAACCAATGTCCTCCGGATAACTCGCGTTACGTATTTTTCTATGTTAAAACTGGTCGAACGTTACTTCCCCGTTTTATCGTGCTGCCCCTGAACGTCGAATATCCGACCTCCTTGTAGGGTTGCTCTCTAACTTCGCTATCAACCTCCTCGGTGGGGTTCTAGCTGTTGTCTCCTCGGTTGCTCGATATTTCTCCTCGTCGCGTTGACGATCACCATTAGACTGTCTCTGGACTACTCACAAGTATCTTGATACAGATCGTATCTGTATCTTCCCCAGAGACAATTTCCCATTCTGCCCACTAACAGAATCGTCAATATCTCTGTTAGCAGCATGTTTCTGAAAGGAGAAACTCTTTCATCATCAAACATCATTATCATAATCCGTGGTGGTGATCGAAATTCAGTTCGACGGTTGTCGATTGTGTGCCGCATTATTTACATAGAACACCTGGCGCGAATTAAGTCACAATTCACGGAATTTAACTTTTTAAAAACTTTATTTGTGAATTTCACTTATATTAATTTTATTTACAAATTCTAATTGCTATTAATCTTTGTTACAAGTTTTACTTAGTTCTCGGCTATGCCGGCTGGTGTCCAAATCAGAATCCCCGCTTCGTCTGGTCATCATGTAGCATTTATAGTCTTTGCTTCGGACGTCTTATCATCTTAGCTCATATGATGATTGTTGGGTCTTTAGGTCGTGTGAATCTTTGTCTTGTTGTGTTGACTTATGATGCTTGTTGGGTACTCGGGTCGTGTGCATCTTTGTCTTGTTGTGTTGACTTATGATGCTTGTTGGGTACTCGGGTCGTGTGTATCTTTGTTGGCTTATGATGATTGTTGGGTTTTGCTTGACATGAATATTAGCTTAAAGTAATTGCAATGGTTTTTTATCTTAGTTTGATAACAATGGTTATTTTCGTCTTATTATGTTGACTTATGATGATTGCTGGTTTTGCTGGCCATGATTATTTAATATGTTTATTATAATAATAGATTAAAGTGATTACAATGGTTTTAACCCTAAATTGCCATTAACTCCCTTAACTCCCCCCTCTGTTAAGATAAAGCGTCCTCGCTTTTGAGTTTTTCCAGAGCATTGGTGTATTGTACTATGTATTTGTGTTTTTTCTTAATATTAATAATTTTTACAATGGTTTTTATTACACATATGCTCATGCTAATTATTACAATTATTATAAGTGTTACAAAAAGTGTAAGTATAGGATGTTCTTCGATTGGTATGAGTATCGTGGATAATTCTTGTAAGTTTGTAAATTTAGTTTCTTTGTTGGAGGTCATATACTCTAGTATTGTTACATCATTATTATGGTTTTGTACAATTAATTTTTTCATCAACCTTTTTCTGTTCGTATATGTTTTATTATTTATTGTTACAGTATTTTCAAAATGAATGAGTTTCGGGCCTGTCATTGTTACATTATTCACTATTTGTTCTTGATTAAAAAATATGTACCCATCTTCTAACTCTTTTATATCTTTATTGTTTTCCTTTATAGACTTACAATGTACTGGTTCGTTTTTTAGTAGGGGTATGGTGCAACTATCTTTGCTGTAATCTATTTTACAAATGTAGTCCCCAATATAATTTTTACAATCATTAACATTTACATAATTTTGATTACATAGACTTATTTTTTCTTTTAATTTTAGTTTGCCAATTCTACTGGATAGGGAATATAGTTTGTACAAATGACATTGTTTGATTATTACTGGATATTTGTATGTAATTACAATAGAATCTTTATAATAACAGATAAATTGTTTAGAGTACTCTAGAACATGTATGATAGGGATACCAGTATTTTCATGTTTGATTATTTCTTCTACGTCATACGTATCAATAGCTTTGGAGTAAAAGTTCTCATTTTTTGCTAAATTTATGGTGGTTGTAATTGTTTCGAGTTCGTAATAAACTTCTTGTAGGATGGTTTCTGAGCTGTGCTCTTTATTATCTACTTTCTCTAGTAGTTTCTCGAATCTCGAGTTAATCGCTTTTTGTTCGTTGTTGTTTTTTACTAGCGTATTCAAGCGGGTTTCAATTTCGACTATGTCGTTGTGGTCTGGTGTACCCGTTATCAGTTTTAATACTGACCCTAAAAGGTTTATTTGTCTCCTTGGCCTGACTTCATGCGGGGTGATTTGCGCCATTAGCGAATCTATACGATGGAGAATTGCTTTCATCTGTAATGATGTTTCTTCATGTCCCGCTGTTTCTTTTGCCATGTGTATGGGTGCGAGTATCTTCGTTAAGTTAAAAATATGAAGGAGGTATTCGGTCTCGTTGTACAGGTGAACTGGTGCGGTTTCGATGGATATGTATTTTTGGCCAGTTAGGTCTTTTATTTCAAGAGTTTTCGCTTGAGGTATTAGTAGGAGAGCAATTATGATGTACATTTTGTGTTCCTAATGTTGTCTTTATGGATTTTCTTGCCTTGAGTTGTGATTATATAATTCCCTTTATCCTCTTTTACTTTTGTCTCAATGAAACGGTCTGTATTCTTGTTCCGTCGCTTTGATCTGTGAAATATTATGTCATTAGGGTTGTATGTTTTCGCTTCTCGATTTTTATTAAAGTGGTTTAATATTTTTTGTTGGTTGAGTTTCAGAACATTTTCGAGTGGTGGTATTTGTTCTCGATTAAAAAATATGTCTTCGGGTTTAAAATTAGTGACGGAGTGTATAGTGGCGTTATATTGTTTCACAGCTTCAAAAATTTCCTCTTCGCAATCTGTGCTGTTTTGTTTTGCAAGAGCTCGTACTATTTCAAGAATGGTCGAGTGTGCTCTTTCGACCTGGCTGTTAGATGTTGAGTGATCAATAGGTGTTTTTACGTGTATTGTTTTGTGTCGGTTGAACATTGATTCTGCCTGATGACTTGTAAAAATTGATTCATTGTCAGTCATTACGTACTGTTGATCGTTGTACTTGAATATTTGCGAAAGTATTTCGTTTATAACCGTCGGTATGTTTAGTTTGTTTGGTATGTGCCTTAGGTGTAGGTACTTTGAGTAACGGTCGATTGTGCTGATGTACATTTGGTCGTTTAAGTGGAAGACATCCATTTGTAGGTATTGTCCGATTTTGGTTGGTACTGGTGTTTCTCCTATGGGGTGCTTATTGGGTTTCCTGTCGTATTTGGCTTTGAGGCATGTTTTGCACTTTGTAGCGTAATTTTTACATGCGTTAGCTATTTTCGGCCAGTAGTATTGTAATAGGATTTCCTTGGTATTATTTCGATATCCTCTGTGTGCCCTATTATGCACTTCTTCTGTTATTTTTATTTGTTCATTTCTGTCTTCTATATCTTTTAATAGTGTTTGAGTTATAATTAGTTTATAATGTTTGAATGTTTCTTTAATTGTTCTTTCATGTTTATGTAATAGTTCTTCTGGTATTTTTATTGCATTAATGACGTTGGGGTTAAGTATTTTCTTTAGTTTTTTCTTTAAATCTTCTTCATTTATGATGCATACGTCATGCCTGAAGTTATTAAAAACATTTTTTGTTTTTATAGGTTGGTTTTTGTTTGATTCGTTAATCGTTATTTGATTTTTATAATTATTGAGAGGTTGGCTTACTCGTGAGATTTGTGTTCGTGGAGAGCTTATTGCGGAATGTTCAGAGCAAGTGGAGGTGTTTACCTGTTGTCTTGACAATGCATCTGCGACTACATTATCTTTACCGGGTTTATACCTGATTTCTGCTCCGTATTCCTCTATGAAGTTTTTCCATCGTTTTAGTTTGGTATTAGGATTTCTTTCTGATACGGCGAATGTTAATGATTGATGATCCGTATATATGATCAGGTTTGTTATACCATACAGCAGATTCCTTAGTTTTTGTAGCGTCCAAACTATCGCTAACAGTTCTTTCTCATTAGTGGAGTAGTTTTCTTCTGTTTTGCTAAGTGTTCGTGATACGAAGGTTATTGGATTATTTCCTTGACTTAAGACCGCACCTATGGCGAAGTTACTCGCATCGGTCGTAAGTTCGAAGGGTTTGCTGAAATCTGGTTGGAATAGCTCTATCCTTGCTCGTAGTTCCTCTTTGATCATTTCAAATGCTTTTCTGGCTCGTTCGTCGAATTGGATTTCAACCTTTTTACTTTTATTCTTAGACACTTGTTCTTCTGTTTGTAAGAATATGGACATTGGTTTTGTGATGTTCGCATAATTTTGTATGAATCGTCGGTAGTATCCAGCTAGTCCTAAAAATGACCTTAATTCTTTCAGGTTAGTCGGTTCTGGGTAATTTTTTATTGTTTCAATCTTCTCCGGATCGACGGTAATTGTGTTGTGTTTTATTATATGTCCCAGGTATTTTATTGATTCCTTAAAGAAGTGCGATTTTTCGTTTGAAATTTTCATGTTGGCTCTTCTTAATGTATCTGTAATTATTTTTACGTGTTCTGAGTGTTCCTCTTTGCTATGAGAGTATATTAACACGTCGTCGATATAGACGTAGGCGAATTTCCCGATGTATGGTCGAAGTATATCGTCAACTGCTCTTTGGAATATACTGGGCGCGTTCCTGAGTCCAAACGGCATTCGTGCGAATTCATATTTCGCTCCATTAATAGAGAAGGCAGTTTTCTGTTGATCCTCTTTTTTTATTTTTATTTGGTGGAAACCTGATTCTAAGTCCAATGTTGAAAATATATTGGCTTTCCCTAGATTTTGTATTGTTAAATTTACGTCAGGGATAGGGTATCGATCCGTAATTGTTTCTGCATTGAGTTTCTGGTAGTCTATTACCATACGTCTCTTAGGGGTTCCATCTTCGTTGTATCCTTTCTTCGGTACAACCCATACAGGTGAGTTGTATGGGCTAAAACTCTTTTGGATTATTCCTTCCTTCAGTAGTCGAGCGATTTCCTCATTTACAAACTTGTTGTCGGACATGGGGTAAGGGTATTGTCGCGAGTAAATAGGATCTTCATGTTTAGTACGTATTGAGGCTTCTACTTGGGTAATGAAGGGGAGGGTGGGAATGAATTTATTGTTTTGTTCCATAATTGCATCTACCTCCTTAGAATAGTATTCGTCATCAAGAGAATAATTTATTTGCATTTTGGGGGTTTTGTAAGTAATTGAATAAGTTTCTAAGTCTATCTTGGCATTTAATTGAACTAAGCCTGCTTCTCCTAGTATCATTGTAAAATTTCTTAAAGTAGGTATGACATAAAATATTAGATTCGTATTAAACATATTGACTTGTTTTTTTGCATGAGTTAATGTCGTACCATGCATTGTATTAACTTCAATGGGTTCTATTGGTATGGGTGCTCCATAGGGGTAGTTTGAGGAAACGTAATTATTGGTGGCTCCAGTATCTATAAGAATAGTCACTCGGAGCTCGGGTCTTCCTTTATCCTTGGTTCTTAGGGTCAAACACGGAAGACCATTTATTCGGCTAAAAAAGTCGTCTTAGCTTCATGGTCATTGTCTTCGCTACCTATCTGTGGGCTGTTAGAAATGTTATCGTTATGATGTATTTTGTTCATTTCTTGGGGCCCATTTCTATGGTATTGTGTTGAAGTTGTTCTGAAGGGGTTATTCCACTGTCTCTGTTGTTGGTTATTGTGTGATCTCCTGTCTCGGATAGATTCATCCACTTCCATTGGTTCAGGCTTCGGCTTCACGTATGTTTGCACGTTGGGTTTGTAATAACGTTGCTCCTTGTAGCCTTGTGGTGGTTCGACTTTCCTTTCGTATTTTTCGTATCTCTTCTGGTGTCTCTGATCATATGAGTTCCGAGGTCTATAGTGATACCTTTCGCTTAATCCGTATGCTTCTTTGTTGTGTAAGATAGTTCTAGCGATTGCATACGCTTCTTCCAGAGTTTTCGGATTTTGGGAAAAAAGTACTCCTCTTGTGTATTCACAATTTAATCCTTGAGCAAAGGCTCTAACGCCTGATTCCATAGCGTTGGTGTATGAGGCTTCACTTTTATTCGTACCTTGCATCTCGATTTTAGTTAGTACTAGATTTAAGGCTTTATTGATGTTATTGAAATACTCCGTAACTTCTAATTTTTCCTGTTTAATTTTCAATAAGTTTTCTTGTAACACATAAAGTGGCCTTTGGTCGGCGTAAGTATAATCTAACCTATTGATTATAGCGTAGAAATTAAGTATGGTATTGTGGTTCACCAATATGTCCGCTGCGTCGCCTTGTATTTTTGTTCTGAGGATTTGTAGGCATTTAAAATATTCATTTGTCTGTTGGAATCTTTTTATTTCCTCCATTAGGTTCCAGATCAGACTCCGCCATGCTCTATACTCCTCTGGTTTGCCGTTGAAAACAGGTATGTTTTTAAATATACTGGTGTCGATTTGGCTAGGATCTTCTAGCTTCCAAGTTACGGGGGTTAGCTTTTCTATCGTAACTATTTCCTTGTTTAATCCTTGCTGTTGTATCCGTATGACGGCTTCCCTGGTTTCCTTATTCTCGGTTATTAATGCCGATAGGGTACTTGTTAGGTGAGCGATCTGCGCTTGTAGTTCTGCTGCTGAGGCCATTTCTTCACTTTCACTTTCTGATTCGGTTGGGGCGGATGGTCTCTCGAATGGTCTCGACGACTTATTCCGTATTTTAGGAATTTTCATAAAGGAGATGTGGGTCTAATCCCGGGGTTTTATCGTGAGTGTGTTTTTTTCTCACTTTCCTTTTTTATCTGCTATGCAGTCAAAACTTGTTGTGTCCGTACTTATGCGGATGTTGTCCTTTATTGTTAGGGAATCACTGACACTTTAAGAAAATTTAATTTTTACTCACGGTTTTTCCTCGGTGGGTCCTATGCAACTCTTAGTGTGGTTTCCAGTGTGTTTTTCGCCTAGTAATGTCCGGATGAGTTCCTGGTCAGGTCTGGATATGGTCCTTGTCAGGTACAGCTATGGTCCTAGTTAGGTCCAGATATGGTCCTCGTCTCGTCCGGGTATGGTCCACAGGTTGTGATGGAGTTATAATCCAAAACACTCCTGGCAGGATCGCCAATTAAGTCACAATTCACGGAATTTAACTTTTTAAAAACTTTATTTGTGAATTTCACTTATATTAATTTTATTTACAAATTCTAATTGCTATTAATCTTTGTTACAAGTTTTACTTAGTTCTCGGCTATGCCGGCTGGTGTCCAAATCAGAATCCCCGCTTCGTCTGGTCATCATGTAGCATTTATAGTCTTTGCTTCGGACGTCTTATCATCTTAGCTCATATGATGATTGTTGGGTCTTTAGGTCGTGTGAATCTTTGTCTTGTTGTGTTGACTTATGATGCTTGTTGGGTACTCGGGTCGTGTGCATCTTTGTCTTGTTGTGTTGACTTATGATGCTTGTTGGGTACTCGGGTCGTGTGTATCTTTGTTGGCTTATGATGATTGTTGGGTTTTGCTTGACATGAATATTAGCTTAAAGTAATTGCAATGGTTTTTTATCTTAGTTTGATAACAATGGTTATTTTCGTCTTATTATGTTGACTTATGATGATTGCTGGTTTTGCTGGCCATGATTATTTAATATGTTTATTATAATAATAGATTAAAGTGATTACAATGGTTTTAACCCTAAATTGCCATTAACTCCCTTAACTCGCGCAGGCCGAAGGATATCCTGCAATTTGGATGGACGTACGGTCCATGCGTTTTGTTTAACTTCTTTAGTTAAAACAAACAATCCATTAGACTTTCTAATGGGTGTGAAATTCCACAAAGGAACCGTGGGACTGGAGTATTTCCTTTGTTGGCTTAACTCCTCATATACGATCGGATATCTCGTTGAGATATTATTGATTGCGAGGGATCTGGCGGCGGATAAGCGGTATACATTATTGTACTAGGTTGCCGCTGCCTTTGTTTGCTTGACGGATTTGGGTGGTCTTTATGGTAGACTACCCACACGTGCATCCGTTGGTCGGCTAATTTACCGAAGATAGCAATTCGTTGTAACATCGTGTAGATGTTCAGGATTTCCGATTGTGCAGTGCTGGGGTGCGGCGCATTTCAGTCTTTGGGAATAAGATGAATGGATGTTTTTACCTTTGTTTCAGGTATGCTACAATCGACTTGTTGAGCTTGATATTGAAAGCTTTGGATGTTTAGTTCCTTGCTTTTTAGTGTCGGGCTCAACGTTGGCTAAAATTTGCAGGCCCTACGGTGGGACTTTGAGCCACGCGTCTGTGGGCGCGTGCAACGTCCTCAGGTAAGTAAGTTCCTTGAAGGGTAGGAACCTTACCTGCGCGGAACATCTCAACTCAATAGTGCTCACATGCATTCGAGTCAAATAATTAATTACTGCGGTCACAGTGTCGAAAAAGAAAAGTTTCACCACTAGTAAAAAATTTATAAAATTCAGTTTAATTACATTAATCATAAGTTCTAAGTTAAGTGAATTAAAAGAAATACAGAACAATAAAAAAACGAATTAATATCAAAACAACATTCCTGTGCTCCAGCGTTTCATTTACTCTTCCCGTGACATTGGGATATATTTTTGTGGACAATTTAATTGGCGACTTGGATTTCAGCGGAACTACAAGTGGGAAGGAAGTGAACCAAGTGTCTTACGTTGGCCTTATACTTCGTACCCCCATTGGTCTACCGTCATGAATTCTATGCACGGTCCTATCGTTGCCCATTCGCGCCACTTGTCCGGCGCATCTTAATCTACGCGACTTGATTACTCTCACTATTGTAGGTTTGCGGTATACCTCTTCCAATTCGTGGTTGTGGAATTTCCTCCATTGTCCTGAGTCCTCGTCATATTTACCGCCAAAGATACCCCTTAAAACTTTATTCTCGATTACGCAGAATTTGTTTTCTTCCCGTCTTGTGAGAGCCCATGTTTCTCATCTGTATAGAACAATCGGCATGATTATGGCTCTATAGACACGGAACTTTATATTATGTGATAGCAGTTTGGAATTCAGCAGTTTACTGACTGCATGCCAACTAGCGTTTCCGGAGTGTAGTCTTTTTTTAATTTCTTTCGACATTTCGGTACTGGCCGTCAGTATTGTTCCCACATATTTAAATTCTTTGACATTTTCAAATATCTTGCCCCTGATGTTTATGTGTGTTTTCTGAGGTCCACCTACTCTCGCCATACTCATGTATTTCGTTTTGTCTTCATTTATGTCTAGGCCCACCTCTTCTGCCGCTTGGGTGATGGTTTCACTGTTTTTACTTACAGTTTCTACATTCTCGCCCAAAACGGCGATGTCATCCGCATATGCGAGCACTTGTGTGACCCCGTTCAGGGATGATCCGGCCATATTGTCGTCTTGTACCTTTCTGATGACATACTCGAGGACAAGGTTAAAGAGACATGGTGAGAGGCCACCCCCCTGTTTTAGTCCGTCCCGGATTTCAAATGGTTCTGAGAGGTAGTTTTCTATTCTAACCCGCCCTTTGTTTTCGTTCATGCAGATTTCAACGAGGGCGGCATATATTTTTGGGATTCCCAGCTCAACTACAATATGGTAGAGTCTTTGCCTTGGGACTGAGTTGTAGGCTTTTTTGAAGTCAACGAACAGTTGGTGAATCGCCTCTCCGTATTCCCACTTCTTTTCCAGTAGTTGCCTTATTGTGAACATTTGGTCAACTTGTTGACCGGTTTCTGCGGAATCCGCATTAGTAGGCTCTCAGTATTTTTTCTGCGTACGGTGTGATTCTCGCTGTATCACATTTGTTAGTATTTTGTACGTGGTTGGGAGCAATGATATTCCTCTGTAATTTTCGCAGTCAGATTTGTCCCCTTTTTTGAACATGGGGATGACTGTTGAGGTTTTCCATTCTTCCGGAATGACTTCATTATATATATTGTGACGCATATGACAATCAGTACTAGAATATTCTAGAGAGTCCGAAACAGAGTACTAGAATATTCTATAAAGTAATGAAAAACTGGAGACTAGGAACAGTAGAACATTCAAGGCAATGGAACGGACGGAAACGAGACGCTGAAACAGTATAAATACGCCGCACACAGAGCATAGTGACGAGTAAGAAGTAGAACGTGAAGCAAGCGATAAGCGTGGTAGTAATAAGTAATAAGTAAGCAGTAAAATACGCGATAATTACGGAAGCGATAATAAAGAAAACGTTAAGTATCCGGTAAAAAGTAACGATTGTTATTACGGACTAATAAAATGTCACATTAATTCAAAAATCAATTTAACGGCTCTTATTTATTCAAAATAATTAATCCAGTGAACCCTAAGCTCGCTACAATATTGTTTTAATCAGTTGGTGGATCTTTCGAGCAGTTGCCTCTCCGCCATGCCTTATAAGCTCTGCCGGAATGCAGTCGACTCCGGGAGTCTTGTTGTTTTTCAATCTATTTATTGCGTCTACAACTTCGTCGAAAGAGAGCTCTGGGATCTGAGGCTCGGCTCTATATGCGTCTGGTGTGGTTGATGGATGCGCACATTGAGCAGGTTGTCAAAATACTGCTTCCATCTTGTCACGATATTGTAACATACCTCTGATATTCTTTGCTCTGGCATTTTCTAGGATCCGAGTCTTCTCCGATTTGTGTTTTTTGCATTTGAAAAGGCTCGTTGTCTCTTTCCGAATTGTCGCGTATCTTTCAGCGTTGACTTCATCATATCCTTCTAGGTCGAGCACTCTGAGGGGTTGTGAGCGTTGAAGAACTTCGCCTGCTCGTCTAAGTAGATTTCCGCGGCGGAGTCAATTGAATCATTCGCAAAGTAGCGGTGGCCCTAAATTTCTGGAGTTGCCAGCAGTATGACCTCCTCGTGCCGCTTCCGGATGCCCTCCCATTTCAGCCTGGGGTTTTACTGGCGAGTCTCCACTGGGCCTAACGTTGGTGGCCCATTTTCTCTAAAGTGAGAAACACGTGAGACATCTGGTCTGCCGCGATATGAGCGGCGATGAGTTCCTCAATCTGGGGCATTGTGGCCATTTGAAAGCGACCTCCTTCCAAACTTTGCGCACTAATCCGATCGCCGCAAGTCTTTTGCTTCATCAATGTCGAACTTTTTGCTTGTCTCCCGAGATTTGCAATGCGGGTTTACTGCGTTCTGACTACTAATTTTTCCTATCACTAGAAGATGATCATAGTCAAAATCTTCTCCTCTATATATTCTGACGTTAAGGATATCTTCCTTTCAAATTTTCTCGTTGAGGTCCCAGCGGAGGATTTTAACATCGAGTGCAGAAATTCCGTCAAATACTTCCTCCAGGGTCTCATAGACCGTGTCCTTCGTTTCTTCGTCAGTAGATTCTGTTGGGACGTGTTAGTTTATAAGTACATAATTGTACCATGGGCCCTGTATTCTTAGCACCGACATCCGGTCATTAATAAATCTCACATCTTTTACACAGCGCATAATTTTATTGCTTATCATGAAGCCAGTTCCGAGGTTATGTGTATCGGTACCTCCACAAGCCAGTGTAAACCAGTTGATTCCGATTACTTGATGTGGGAGTCGAACTTCCTGATGCGCGACGATGTCCATTTTAAACTGTTTCGCGGTATCTATGACCCTTTGTATCGCGCCTGGTTAATGTAACGTTCGAGGTACCATGTACGCGTATATCCCCCTTTTTCTATTTTACCTACGTCTTCTTTTAGCCGAGTCGGTGTTTCCTTGATGATTTGTTCTCTTATGGAAGTTTCAGCTCATCACACCTAACGCTTTTTTCATGAATTCGTCATTCATTTTGGTTCCCACGGGTCGTGGGGTTTTCAATAGTCCGCCATATCAGAACCCTATTTTGATATGTTAACGTCTTCTTACTGCTCTGATTCGACCCGGTGTCAGAGAGGCGCCATTATAATACAGCCGGTATATTCCTGGCTGGGCACGGTGACGCGTAACACCCTGGATTAGAGGTGTCAGGTATTTGTATGTTACTCCTCGCTAGTCTGTCTGAGATGGGTGGTCCTACTGGAAGCATATGCTTCCGTCAGCATAATGTGAGTGATTCACTGTAATTTAAGCCCCCGCATCATCTCACGGTTTCTACCACACGAGGACAGTAAAGTTCCACTTGAAATAATTTATTGCATTCGATGTATGTTCATTTATTGAAGGATTGCGACGGTATTTAAAACTAAAAGCAATAGTAATGTCACATATAGCTACTTTTATAATCCTAAACGGGGCATAATATGGAGACATCTGTCCCTTAAATTCTTGTCTTTCTAAATATACTTAAAGTGCATTTTAAAGTATGTTTGAATAAGGAGGGCATTTTAGTTTGGTTTCAAGCTTTCGCTCAAAGAAGCAGGACGCCGCACCTAAGTTGTGTCCCTGTTGTGTGCAATGATGTGACGACTAAAATTTCAATCAAATTAACAGATCATACAATTTGATGATTAAACTATACGTGGTGCACGAACAGCACGGATAAAGCTCCACTAACTTCTGATATATGGAATATGATAAACGCAAACTTGGCTGTAATCAATAAACAAACATAATATCTTGGTGCCGATGAACAACTCCTTCCTTTCCCAGGGAGAAAAATTTACTCAGTAGAAAGCTACAAACCTGCTGTCATATTCAGCAAGTCATAAAGGCATAGTGAATTTGTAAATTAGTGAATGGCTTTCCATCAAAGAGATTATATACATTCTGTCAAGGAAGTATCAGACATTTTTAAATAAAACGTTCTGTCAATAAAGTGTCATACATTTTTAAATAAAACACATATTTTATTTCTTCATCAAAATGTATAGGGTCACCTTTAAAGTAGGATCCATTTTAAGCAAAACACGTATGCCATAGTTTTTTCCAAGTTATGAACAATTTCCGATAGGTGCTCTCCGGAATGGCTTTCAATTCATTTTATGGCTTCAATCGATTCAAAAAGGGGAACCGACTCCGTCACTTTCAATTTTGGGAAGAGAAGGATGTCATACGATGCCGAAATTGGTGGTTATTCCATTAAAGGATTCCCAATATGGATGAATTATTTTTAAGGAGTTAAATTGGTTTCGAAGGCTAAAAAACCCATATTTTTACTAATGTTTTTCTATTAAATCAAATAAAATATTTTATTCAAACAATTTAACATATCAAAGGCACACATTTGATATATACTTTGTGAAACTTTCATTTAAAAATGTTGAAAATTCAGCCATTGGGACCTCGTTTCCCCTGACCCCACAGAAAGAAGGTCTCTCGCCGTTGTCAGGATAACTCATGACAGATTTATCTGAAAATAAAAAACCTAATACTTCCTATCAGTAGATGTGTGAAGCTCCTGCCTGGGCGAAGGAAAAATATTAAATTGAATGCTTGGCGGAGCTGTGAGCAGTGTGGTGTAAAATTTGCGCCACGTATTGTTTTGTAAAATTAGTTGTGATGAAGATGTTTTCTTGAAGAAGTGTACACAGTTTGAACAAAATCGGTTGATAACGTTTTGTAAAATCATCATAACCGACTTCTAAAATAGAATTTCTTGAAAACCGCGATTGAAGTTTTAAACTGGTCACATGCAGAAAAAATGTTTACATAGAATCGTCGATTCCGGCACGATAAGGTAAATAACCTGCTGCAGCGGCAATATCCAGGGCATCCTTTTGCTTTTGCCTGTGATAAACTCTTGCTTCTCGAGCCCCACCAATGGACAATTCCCTGATCCAATGGATAAGAGACTATTTTTCTGGCCGTTCAATCCAAGTGGTTCTTGATTGTGTCAAATCTCCCTCCCATCAAATTAATGCAGGTGTTCCCCAAGGTTCTGTACTCTCACCCACTCTCTTCCTCATCTTTAAATTAAATAATAAATAATAATAATAATAAATTATCTCTTGTCCATTACCCACAACCCAATCCACTCGTTTGCCGATGATAGCACATTGAGTTTCCCATACTCATATGAACATTCCCGGCCAAACTCTTCAAACGTCAATACCAACCAGCAGATTATGCTTAATACATTGAATACCGACCTCAACAAGATATATCAATTGGGATTATCTAACCGAGTAGAGTTCAAAGCCTTAAAAACTCAGTGCTGTCTCCTGTCGTCAAAGGCGAACCCCAAAGTAAATATACTGTCGTTGAATGGCACTTCCATCGACGAAGCCAAGGAACTATCAATCCTCGGCACTCGAATTAATTCGACTCTTAATTAGAGCGACCACATTTTTGAAGCTGCGAAAAGTGCGGCCAAATGCATGGGGTTCCTTAAGAGATGCACTCCATCCAACCTGGCCACTATTTACAAGGCGTATATTAGTCCCAAATTGGAGTTCAACTCACATATTTGGTTAGGCGCATCCAAAACTGGACTACACGTGGTCGATAGGATGCAAAACCGAGCAGTGAAGCTTATTGGGGACCCAGCTGTGAGTCGATCAAGTCCGTCGTTAGAACATAGGCGCAACGTATCATGCCATCTCTTTTCTCTACGTATTATCATGGTCGTTGCTCAACAGAACTTGCGGAATGTGTACCACCTCCTCAGACATTTTCCCGCGTTACCCATCAATCTGAGAATGCGCATCAGTTCACGTTGAAAGTCAGCTTCAGGCGCACAAACAAACATAGAGTCATTCTTTGGCCGAACCACACGAATGTGAAATACTCTACCTGATCATGTGATTCCTCGTCGTTGTAATGTCGCCGCTTTTTTTTTGTTTTTTTAATAGACTTCTCTGGGGAGAATCGAACCTCTAGCGCCGATTGGGCGCCCCGAGATGCCATCAAATAACTGTTGCAGTTCTTTTTGAACAGTTGCAGGTTGTAACGCTCCGGGAACACACGTGTGGGAAGGGAGTTCCACAGCTTCCCCGCTCTGTAGAGGAACGAGTTCTGATGCAGGGATGTTCGCGCCGTCGGGAGATGAGCCACAAACGGGTGCGATCCGTCGGATTGTCTTGTGGAGCGCATGTTGTGGCCCTTCTCTCAGGGAGCCTGTCTCGTCCTGAAAAAGACGAGGGATCTCTTTAATATAGCTCCTGAGGGGACCCGTTGCGGTGCCGCCATGCTTCCTCAAACCTTGAGGGAAGAGCAGCTACTGATCGAATAATATGGTCCTGGGAATCGGCCAGGCCCAATAAAAACTACTTTTTATTTTGTTAATTTATTATTTTATTTTTAATTTAATTTACTGGCGTCCTACCGCTTCGGACGCCAATTGAGACTGAATCCTCGAATCTGAAATTCATCACCCTTATAAGTGACACCAAATCGAGATTTTGTATCTCGAAGAGATCGAATTCAAAGCAAAATCTCGATTTAGATACTTTGGCTGGAGTTGTGTGTATGTTTTTGGAGATAAGAATCCGGTTAGGCGAATTCTCGGACACATGAGCGTGAGTATGGAAATTGAACATCTGGTTCGATTTACCATATTTGCTTCTGTTTGGGGATCTGGGGAAATTAATGTATATGGATTATAAACGAATATTTAATTCGTTTACCAGGAATTTTGCTCGATTGGGATAACGTATTTCTGTATTAGTTGGATGATTATGGGGAGTTGGGTGCAAGGGTTTATCGCGAATTTTCAATTTATATGATTGGTTTTTTTAATTTTAGTTAAGGATTATGGGATTTGGATGTATGTGTGGGGGAAGGAGTTGGTAGGGCTTTTCAGAGCACTACACGCATATAAGCCGAATTGCGTGGAACAATATCACGAATCTTCGAAGAACAGTACCCGTGATAATATCTGTAAAACAGAGAGAGGTCGGCTACGCGCATTCGATGTGATAGCGAAAGTAGTCCCGACATCAGCGCCGAGTCCCCGATCAGGCGGATCGCTCGTCTCTGTATGCTCTCAAGTAGGTCGAGGGTATGTTTAGGAGCCGAACTCCGAACATGAGAGTAATATTAGAGCGCGGGTCTAATTTGGGATTTATATAGAAGAAGAAGTTGGGCCTGAGTAAAGACCAATGTACATCGGCACCTCCTTTCCTTATCCACTTTCTCTCCTTTCGCTCGCAGTGTGTTTTGACACTTAAGGGTACTCCAAAATCCCCTTTTATGTGCGCGTTTGTGTAACAAAAAAAAAAAAGCCCTCGAACGGAACGGATGTTGTCATTTGTACGCCTTGTCCTTGGACGTCGATCATGACATTCGTTTTCGATACGTTTGGGCGCTTTTAAACTCTCTGGCCCACGTATACACACGATTCTGAGACAGTTTATCATCGCCAAACTGTACCTTCGGTCGAGAAAAAATGTCCGAGGGTTTAACGCCTTCATTTGTTAAAAATTTCATAATAACTCGTTGCGCAACAGACGTATGTATCTCATGGCTCTACTGACTTTAAAGTCGAGGGCGACCGCTAGCCAAGCCTGTTCTTCTACTCCTCATAAATCAAACAACTGCCACGCACAAGATTATTTAGCTCGCAACTTGTTGCTAAGCAAAAAAGTAAAATTACCGTTTATATTTGATTCACCAACACATTTTGCAAAATAAACGTATAAACGCATTGTTTCCGGTTTTCTTCTCTCTTCCGTAGTGAAACCGCAAGAACTTTTTTGGTTACCGGATACTGGATTGTTTCTTTGCCATTTAATGTAATTATCATTTTGTGTGCGAGTGTCAAATTATGCAGGATCCAGTGTGAACCATTTTTTATGGCAAAGAATATCACGCAATATCTTACGAATGCTTGTCATGCTAAACATTACCAGTTGACGCATAGTTTTGATGTTTTTTTGATACAATGACCGATATTGGATGGCCTTCACAACTTTGGTCTATGAACAAACGACTGCCACGATTAAATTCATTAAACCAGCGATGGCCAATGGTCATGTGTGGTATTTCGTTGCTGAAAATTCGATCCATCGATGACCTCTTAATAACAATTTGCGAAAAATGATTGCACTAAAGTGTTTTTGTGTTAATTCCATTGTTCTTCATGGACTTTTCAAATCATTGCCAACAAAACAATTAGCGTGCGTATCGTAAAACCCTTCAATTAAGAATGTCAGAAAAGTTGCCAAGATTTTAATGCGAACGTTAGGTCTCGCATAGCAACCCTACTGTTATGGTTTTGGAAAATATATATAGAAACCTACATAATGTCTGGGAGTATGATAGATGTATTGACAAATAGCAGTTAGCATGAAACAGGAGCGTTCAGTAGTTCATTCGCATCCATATAAATCATGTTTTGACACTACAACGCTAGAATTGTGAGAAACTGACGAAGTATTGTAACATTCTTACAAATGTAACAAGAAACAAAAAACGTTACTCCCATCAAACATCATCATGGGCCCCATAATATCAGAAACACGATCTTGGGTAAATCAAATAAGAGGTAAAACCAGGATGTGTAACTCTTTAGAATACAAAAATAAGCGTCTTACCCAAATTTTGATAAAGGATGTAAACGTTGTGTGGCATTTTTGCAACCACAGCACATTTAAAGGGTCATGTTTATAAAGCCGGATTTTGAGAAGGACAACGGCGTATGTGCGTATATATGAAATCATCTGCCATAACGTCTTCAAATATTATTTGAACAAATTGCTTAGATCCTGTACATAAAAGGAGCATACTGTCTATTTTTCTCAACCACATAAATAAACCAATATAAGCCAGTTAATGTCTGGCACATATCGCCATTTCAAGGCAATAGTAATTCCTTTTGTGTGGGAAGATTATTCGTATAGGGTCCCTGCTTGCGTTGTTTTCACTCACTTGGTTCTCTTGAATTCAAGCTGACATAATCGTTTGTATCCTATTTTATATGAAGCCCGTTCTAACTTCATCAAATTTTCTTCGCCGAAGTGTCTTTATTTTAAGGACCCGAGCAACAACAATTTGCACTTACGCGACATTTATGCACATAAACAGAGTTTACATGTTTTGAAATTCAATACCCAAGCGAAACAGTTTCTTTTCATTTGCAAAACTTGTTAGAAAGAGTCCTTCGGGCTCTTTCACTATGCAAATTTATTCAATATTATGCTTTTATAAGAGATTTCTTTGCGTGTTGTCGTTTTTGACCCGAAATCATAAATCAAGGGCGTGCCTTTTGCCATCATTCCTCCATAAGCGAGTATTCTGAGTACTCAGCGCCATTTATGACTCTTTTTACTATGCCATTGACATTGGGAACCCTTCCCCTATCTTCTTCTATGGCATTGGTCTATTTTTATACAATTCTGTTGCACAATTAAATTGTTACAGTATGTGCCTAGTGTAATGTCACCAGTAAAGGGGAACGTGAGGACGAATGCACAGCACGACTTCGTCCCTGACAAATGAATTGGATTTCATCTGCACAATATGTCCGACCTACCATGCTTAAAGAATATCCTTGCTACAGTTCAAAACATAATCGCGCTCATATGGCGGTAACAGCGAAATGCGTGTGTATATTATAGCATTCCATTAAGGATTAAAGTAGATTTCTTTGTGACATGAGTCATGGATCATGTGTTCATTCGTCCATGTTGGTATGCCTGAATTTTGAGATAAACTCCTGTTTATGTAATCAATTCGTTGTTTTCTAAAATTGCGTATATTTGCCATGATTCGCCATTTTGCATTACATTTCCTAATTAACTCTGATTCCATTTATTTTATTTTGAAAAAATAATTCTTCTATTTTCATTTTCGTTTTTCGTTGTTTATTCGAATCCATTTTGTTTGCACATGAAACATTATTCCCTGAACGATATCATACACCTTCTCCGTTGTTTTTCCATCGCTCTATCAGGATAATTAAATTAGATTCAACGATGATGTACACGCCGAAAGATTGAGCACTTCTAACAGAATAAGTTAAAGAAATTTGTTTTTAAAAGAAGGTCGCTCGCTATGGTAATCAAATGAAATTTACTTCCAACATGCTTTCTTTATAAATTAATCTAATTTGTCCTCCGCGGATGAGATGATAAATAACCCAGCGGATGACTGGCACTTAATTTTGTTAAGACGCGCACATCCTTGAAAGAGCAAAAAGAAGTCAAGCAACACAATAAAAACTTTATATCAATGTCATCATATTTTAAAGTTAGTATTTTTAGGCAGTCCTCGATTTTACGGGTTTTTAGTAATCAGACGTGAGCGGTGTTTATGGTCTTAAAGATTTTCTGGAGCTTTCAACAAATACACACGTATACACAAATAGTAGTGAAGAATAACACCAAAGAAGAATAAGTCATCAGAACAACGTCCTCCAGCAATTAACGTAGCAGTCCACATTAGTAAAGTCTATGTGAGAATAACAGTTCATCTCCTACAAGCAGCGATAGTGTTATGAGCTAGTGCTTCGCTTGTTACCAGTTTTTTCGTGGGTTCGATTCCCATACGGTACGCTTTTGGTTTCGTCGGTTCTGTTTTAGTATTTTCGATGTTAAAGATATGTTACATCTCGCACAGGTAGGCCGGTCGTCGAAAATGTCGATAAAATTATAGAAATGATCGGAGTAAGCCCGTACCATAGCACCCGTAACATCGGCCGAAAGCTAACGATCGATTACAAAATGGTCAAAAAAAACCATCCGCATAATGTTTGAAAAGATGCTCGATGTTGAGCTGTCACACGATTTGAAGCGAAAGAAACATGATGGATTAAATTGTCGTCTACGGAGCATTGTCCAAATGGAAAGAAATCGACCTTTTTCTTAAACGGGCGGTAACTTTGGATGAGAGATGAGTTACATATGGCAACATTGTTTGAAAACGCCTTATCAAAGGGCGGTGAAGCCCCATAAATGGTATCCAAACCAGAAAGAACAGGCAGTAAGACTTTGTTCTGCATTTGGTGCGAATGGAAAGGATTCATTTAGTAAGCCCATAACGCCAAATACTATATTCAGACCAATACTATCACCGATCGTACCGTTTGAAGCTAACGATTGGCCAAAAGCAGCTAGAAATACCCAACAGGAGAGCACTTGTGTTCCTATGGTGACTCCCTAGAAACTGCGGGAGCTTAGTTGGGTAGTATTGATCATCATCATCATCACCATCATCGGCACTACAACCGAGATCCGATCTTGGCCTTATTTAGCAAGTCTCTCCAGCGGTATTATGGTCCATATCTGAGGCATGTTAATTCGTCCATAATAATTTGTGTTTCCGCACAAGATTATTAGCCTTGCGCCAACCTTTCTCAGGATGCGGTAGTATTGATGCATCCATCTTATATTCTGAACACAAAACCAATTTGTATGCTTCTTTTTATCACGTTATTAGGTGTACAACTTCGCTTCCGCCGTTTTTTTCCGAAATTCGAGGCTTTATTGTAAAAAACTGGTTATACATTTATGATTCAACGTATTGTCCATCGCTGGCCACTACTTTCTCCCATCTTTCGGGCAGCATACAAATCCCGCGTTGAAAAAACTGGTCATCTTTTGAATCGATCCACGAATCGATCCAATCTTTTACTTCTTCATAAGACCGGAAGTGCTGGTCAGCCAGGCCGTGTGCCATTGATCGAAACAAGTGAGCAACGTCTGGAGGGAGCAACGTCTGGAGGGAGCAACGTCTGGAGGGAGCAACGTCTGGAGAATACGGCGGGTGGGGTAGGACTTCCCATTTCAAAGTTTCCAAGTATGTCTTGACCACTTTCGCAACATGGGGTCGAGCATTGTCATGCTGTAAAATCACTTTATCATGTCTCTCGTTGTATTGCGGCCGTTTGTCTGTCAATGCTCGGCTCAAACGCATTAATTGCGTTCGATAACGATCGCCTGTGATTGTTTCAGTCGGTTTTAACAGCTCATAATACACTACGCCGAGCCGGTCCCACCAAATACTGAGCATGACCTTGGAACCGTGCATATTCGGTTTGGCCGTCGACGTGGATGCATGGCCGGGATATCCCCATGATTTTCTGCGTTCGGGATTATCGTGATGAACCCATTTTTCGTCCCTAGTCACAATGCGATGCAGGAATCCCTTCCGTCTTCAACATCTCTCGGCTTCAACTCGTACGGCACCCAATTTTCTTGTTTCTGAATCATTCCCATGACTTTCAAGCGTTTTGAAATGGCTTGTTGCGTCACTCCCAATGATCCTGCCAATTCTTGTTGCGTTTGACACGAGTCTTGATCAAGTAATGCCTCCAATTCTGCATCTTCGAAAACCTTCTCTCTTCCACCGCCATGCTGGTCTTCGACGTTAAAATCGCCGTTCTTGAAGCATTGAAACCGCTCTCGGCACGTTCTTTCACTAATAGCGGCCTCACCATAGGTATTTGAGAGCATTCGATGAGCCTCAGCCGCAGATTTCTTCATATTAAAGCAGAAAATTAAAACCTCCCGCAAATGACGAGAATTTGGCTCGTAAGCTGACATGTTTAATCGAGAATAACTTTATGATGCAGACACAAATCGACTAATATTTCGATGGCGTTATGTTTACAAATACCTAAGCTTATTGTATGACATCTATGATCTATTTATTTCAACTACCACTTACCGCTACAGCCATCTATTGTAAAACGGCGGAAGCAAAGTTGTACACCTAATATATATAGACTTCTATTATATAAAGTGTTCTTCTCTGGGCGAGCAAAATCGCTTGCTTTATCTGGAGATCATTAAGCATGCTCTAAGCATCAAAATAATATTTGCTTACTCGTCATGAGTGGAAACATGTTATAATAACAGAGAGTTGCCAACAAAGTGACAGTGAATTATAAGCGACAAATAAAGTCGAATTTTGACTGAACTGCAAAAATATATAACAATTTCAATAATTATTTACCCTAAAAGCGCGTTTACATATTTGGTTGCTCGACTTTATAAGTCACACTGAACACCTATTGCAGTCGAATGTATACTCTAACAAAGTCCACGATTACTAAAAGGATTCTTTTCTTTAATTCCTCTTACTATTGCTAAACTGTTTGCCACTCATTTCAAACAATCATTAACTATTAACTCCTTTGTTCCAGACCCTTCTTACTTTGATTATTTACCCAACTGTTCCCTAGGGCCTTTGCTCTCCCACAAAATTGATCCGCTCTTAATTGAATCTAAATTACTCGAACTCAAAGGTGAGTTCGCTCCCAGCACAGATTGTATCATGCAGTTCGCTTCAGAAAACGCTCGTCTATTCTCTCTGCGCTCTCCTCTCGAAAATCTTCGAACTTTCCCTCTCTCAAGGTTTATTCTCTCACATTTGGAGAACCGGCCTCATCACCCCCATCCACAAAGGGTGAACCAAAAAACGATGTCGCGAACTACCGCCCTATGGCCAAACTTTTCCACTATTCCAAAATTTTCGAAACTAAGTTTTCACAGCAAACTTCTTATATCACCAGAGCAACATGATTTTCTCACTGGCTAACCAACCACTTTCAACCTTGTCAAATTCACTTCATTTACACTCTCAGCACTAGAACACAGTAAAGAATGGTCCCAACCGATCTCAATAAAGCCTTTGACAAAATTACTTACAATCTCATCCTCTTCAAATTATCCGCGCTGGAACCTAGACTGCTGAAATGGATTTCTTCCTATCTTTAGGATAGATTTTATTCCGTGCGCTTCAGATCCGTGATATCTAACCCCTGCCATTGGAGACCGCCAAGGAAGCCATTTGGGATCCCTCATATTAATATTAACCACGAATGACTTTGAGAATGTCATTAAACCTACCTATACGGCGATGACACTGAATTCTATAATCATTGCGTCACCATTGGATTCTTTCCTGCCGCAAACTTACGTCGACAACTTCCACCTTCCTCCCAAAACAAAAAAACAACAACAAAAACTTCTCACTAAATACCAATCTATATCCTTTTCGCATATGCCTATTCTCTCTTCCAGGCATTCCTATTTTCCTTACCCAAACAATGTCCAAACTATTGTGATGTTGCGATCCCTTACGACAGGGAGCTTAACTTAATCTTATCTCACATATTGACGAGATGATCCTGAAAGCCAACTCAACCCATAGGGTTCGTAAAACCCTGGTAGAAGTAATTCTTCAACCCCTCCCTGACTCGTTCACTTTACCTTTTCTTCGTCCGTCGGCTGCTAGAATATACAAACCAGGCGTGATCCCATTACCGAAAGATCAATATCCCCAGAATCGAATGTATTCATCGTTTCTCACGATTCGCAATCTATGGTGTCTGGGATGGAAAACCCTTTGTTTCTGCCCCCATACATTAACCGTCTCAAATTAATCAACCTAAAAACCCTTGACGAGCGTAGAGTCCTAGGCGATTTCCTGTTCATTCATCGGTAGTCCTTCTCGATACAAGCCCTGGAAACATGCGAAATCCTCGCCTTCTTTACGCTTCTATAACAGCTGTTCATTCATCGGTAATCCTTCTCAATACATCATCATCATCATCGGCACTTCAGCTGGGATCCGGTCCTGGCCTTATTTAACAAATTTTCTCAAAATCTCTCCACCGGTCCCGACTTTGAGCCGATGTCATCCAGTTTGGCACTCCCAGGCTCTGGCCGTCCTGGTCCACGCCATCCCTCCATCGCAGACAAGGTCTGCCGCGCTGTCTCCTTCCATACATCCTGCCACAAAGGTCTTCCCGGACAGGCTCCTCTTCACTCATTCGAGCTAGATGTCCCGCCCACCGGAGTCTACCAAACTTGATTTTGCTTACAATATTAGCTTCAAAGTAGATCGCGTACAAATCATGGTTATAACGTCTCCGGAATCGTCCCCACTAACATACGGGGCCAACAATTCCCCTTAAGATATTCCTCTCGAACGCAGATAAGAGTTCAAAGTGCCTTTTATTGAGCACCCAGGTCTCGGATCCATACATGAGTACTGGTAAGACCATGGTCTAGTACAGTAGTAGCTTGGATGTTCTGGATAAATTTCGGGATTTATAGAGCCTTGATAGACCATAGTCGGCTTTGTTGGATTTGATCAGACGTTCGCGTATTTCTTCTTCCATATTGTTTTCAGCTGATACTATTGACCCAAGGTAGTTAAAGGATTACACTACTTCAAATTCGTGCTCCACTACCCTAATAGTTTGACCAACGTTAGGTCTTCTCTTCGCAGAAGTTGCCACCATGTACTTAGTTTTCCCCTCATTAATGTGCAGTCCCAGTTTTCGTGCCGCCTGCTCAATGTGGGTGAAGGAGTCTTGTACAGCCGATTCGGATCAACCGATGATGTCGATGTCATCTGTGTAGGCAAGTATCTGGCTGGACTTGGTGACAATAGTCCGTCTAGTTGTGACGCCAGAGTCACGGATTGCTTTCTCCAACGCCAAGTTGAAGAGGAGACGGGCCAGACAGTCCCCGTGTCGGAGTCCATTAAAGATGTTTATTGGTTTAGACAGCAATCTCGCTATTTTTACTTGACTAGTTATGTTGGTCATGTTCAACCTACAAAGTCGTATCAATTTGTTTGGAATGACGAACTCGCTCCTGGGATTATATAGTTCTACCCTGGCTATGCTGTCGCAGGCGGTCTTAAAGTCTATAAATAGATGATATAATGGAATCTTTCATTTTTCCATCGCCTGTCTAAGGGTGAATATCTGATTAATCGCTGATTTGCCTGGGATGAAGCGACACTGATATTGACAAATGATGACTTTAGCGTATGGGGCTATCCGATCTTGTAGGATAGTGGAGAGTATCTTATAGGCGGTACTCAGCAATGTTATACCCCTATAGTTGCTGCACAGTGTGATATCTCCCTTCTTATGTATGGAGCAAATTATACCACGACGCCAATCTTCCGGCATACCCTTTTGATCCCATACGTGCACCACGATCTCATACATTGCGTGTTGTAACGCTGTCCCTCCTTGTTTAATCAGCTCAGCTGGTATGCCATCAGCTCCAGAGGCTTTATTTGATTTGAGCTGTCTTATGGCTTTTAATGTTTCCTCAATGCTTGGTGACGGCAGCATTTTGTCTTGATTTTGCATTGGTGGAGCCTCAAATTCTTCTGTGAGCTGACCATTTAGCAATTCAGTGAAGCGCACCTCCCATCGCTCCAGAATGCCTTCAGGATCGGTGATCAGATTACCCTCTTTATCCTTGCAGTAAGTGGACCGTGGTATGTACCGCGTCATACTGTGGACTATATGGTGGAACTTCCGCCCTTGGTGCATACCTCGCTCTCTACTTTTCTCTATTTCACAGCCAAGGTTTTTTTCCCAGGTACTTTTCTTTTGTCTGTGAAATCTTTTTTCAGATCTTTTGAGCTCTTTGTATCTCTTCTCGCGCACCCGCGTTCTATGAGACTGTTGCATGGCCCGGTATGCAGCATTCTTACGTTCAGTCGCTAGTTTGCACTCATCATCAAACGAGTCGCTTCGATCTCTAAGACTACTGCCTAAGATGGAGTTGCCAGTACTTATGGCAGTATTCTTAGGGCGTGCCCATTTCTCTTCTACGCCCGGCATTCTGGCCCCAGGCCTTACTATCCCTCCATCGAGCTCTTTGAGGGCGAGTTTTAATGCCGTCGTCGTGTATACGGTCCATTTCCGAGGCTTGTTAAATTTGCCATAATAATTTGTTTTTACGGGCAAGGTTATTAGCCGTGCGCCAACCTTTCTCAGGATGTCGCTGCATGCATTCGTTCACTACTTGACGGGTGCCAAAGTAGCTATCCAGGGGTGTCACGTGTAGACTGTATGTCAACTTGGATTGAACAGGGACAAGGATAGTCCTGGCCTTGGCCGGGTTGAAAGCAATCAGAGAATTTGCACTGTATGTTTGCTCGTACCAGCCCCCCCCCCCCCCCCTCGCATTCCAAATTATTACAAGCCCTGGAAATATACGAAATCCTCGTCCTCTTTACGGTTCTATAACAGCTGTACATTTGTCGGTAATCCTTCTCAATACAAGCCCTGAAAAGATACGAAATCCCCACCTTCTTCCCGCTTCATTATCAGCTTCATATTTAATGGATCCCAGACCCCTAAAAATGTAAAATGATTTTCGAGCGGAGTGCAAAATGAATTCTGTTGCCCAGTGAAATTTGTTTGATCTCCGGGCGGAGCAAACGTTTTTTAGTTGCCCGGAGAAAGTAATTTTAAATAATAGAAAGATATGTAGCTTTCGGGGCGATGAGACGCTAGTCAGTTGCCTGTTTCTAATAGTGTTTGAAAAATTAGAAAGATTCAGATCACTACTTAAATTGTACGGGTGGAGGGGGGGGGGGGGGGGGGTATCTGATTTATTATCAGCTGTTAGGACCTAGTAAAATGGTTTCTACTAAATGCTACTAAAAACAATTAATCGAATTAGTTGTTTGCTACTAAAAAAAACGACATGAGTTCCGTGTTTTCCATGACACTGCTACCTACACTACAAGCACAGTTAGATTGTCGGACTTTAGAAGAACTCAACTGGAAAGTACTACCGCATGCGACTTACTCAACAGAGTTGGCTCCTTCCGATTACCACTTGTTTACATCGATGGGATACGCACACAGCTGAGCAACGCTTTGGTTCGTACGACGCTGTAAAACAATGGCTCCATGAATGTTTCGCAGCAGACGAGGAACGCCTTTGCTGGTGTGGTATCCCCAAATTAATTGAAAGCTGAAAAAATGGGTTAACACGTCAGTCAATAAGTTTCCAGTCAAACTAAGAAAACAAAGTTATCCATCAACATACTTTTCCCCAAGAGTGGCACATTCATTCCAACGAACCTTTAACTTTACGATGCCATTTTTGTGGAACAATTTGATTTTTCTCTCAAGATGGGCCTCAGTCCTCCAACAATCACTTCTTCATTTGAGCCAAGTTTTTTTACCTGGAGCATTTTTTGGGGTCTGTAAACAGCCAGTATTCACTGGACGTCAGATTAGGAGAATACGGTGGATAAAGAAGCAATTCGAAGTTCAAATCGGGTGGTTTGACCATCGTTTTCAACATCTTGTGTCACGGTGCATGTTGTTGTTTTTGTTTCATTCTGAGCAAACTCGACACCCATTTGGAAAAAAGCTTTTACTTCGTCAAATTTTGTGTGAGAGCACTTCTAAATGAATCGTTATCTTAGCATCTCACGCATTTCCACTTTTCGATCTTCCATCAGGATTTTCAGGACTCGCTAGACGTTTTCTGGAGTTTTTGCTTCATTGGTTCACCATCATTAAGACAACGGTTACATTCAACACCACTCAATAGCAGTTGATTTCATCGGTGCAGAGTCTCCATAATGCTTTTTGAAGTCGCAGTATTTTTTTCCATCAAAAACCAATGTTTGATCAACAAACGAAATTCTTGTTTTGAAAATGGAAAAAGTTGTTTCACTAAAATCACTGTAATTTGAGACTAAACGTCAGATTGTCCTGAAATGTTGACACGTTTCTATCCAGAAATCCAATGAGTCTGCTAACAGTGGTGCCTTCTATGTATTTATTGAGTGAGCGGATAGAAGCAATGAAGCATACTTTGAATAAACAACGTCTTATCGTTCTTCCGAGATTAACTTGTTTTTTTTTCGAAAATAATCCACATTACATACTTTTACACCTGGTACTTTGAGCGCATTATCCTTAATTTTGTTTGACAATTACCAAAAGACCAACTCGCTATCCTAATTGTAACTTACTTCCTGTTCGAATCCAATAGCAACCAAACGTTCTCTCAAGAAACGACGGTCAATAGTCTTTGATTATAGTATAGTAATAGTATCATCAATTAATACTTATTCGATGTCATATGTTCATTACCTCTTTGGAGGTGTTTTTTGCATGTGAATTACGCCAGAGCCCACAGGACCTTTTCAAGTGTTTTGTATTTTGAGTTCATTTGTCTTCCTATCCGCCAGTCGATGTTGGCCTACCATTGAAAATTATTAGAAGAAAGATTTGCTGGAAGGAAATTTGCTTTAATTGCCACATACTTACTTTGGTGCCATTTCATTAACGACCATTTGAATATATTACCCTTAGTGCTCAATCTTCCGGCGTTATCATTCATTTACTCGGTCCCGTTATAAACGCCATCATCATCATCAACATCGCCACACAATTCATTCATGATGTTTCGTCATTCAGCAAAGAGGATAAATACTGACTAATAAGATCTTTTTTTATATCCAACCCCCCAGGTGTAACGACAATGCTGAATTTTTTCACCACATCCAACGGTTTCAGAGGCACACTCCCCGTGGTATCAAACCTCACGGCTATGAACGTCTGGGACGGAGTATGCATGTGTTTTATATACGCATCGCTGCTGGAGTTTGTTTGCGTTAATTACGTTGGTCGCAAACGCCCACTGCACAACGTCGTCTATCGTCCTGGCGAGAACCCAGTAACACAGGTAAATAGTTTTGGTTCTTTAATTTCAGCTTATGTTACATACAACAACTATTTATGATCGAGGTATAAAAAAGAAGACACAAAAACAAAGAAAAAACATTATACTCGCTCAAATTCATAAACTTCTCTTTATCAACAAAACTTGTTTCGTGAAACTCTAATCAGAAACGATTTGAAACAGATTTAAACATTTTTCAAAATCCATCTTTCTATCGCGTCATGTTCTTCCAAAGTTCTTTTTAGAGATTTACACTAATATTGTTTTTGTTTAGAATACAATTTAAATAAGACCTTTAGGTTTTTAGTTAAATGTTTCTTCCATGTGTATAGCCGTGTCTTTGTTCCGTATGAGAATCGTTGAAGTATCGATGTGATTGTTCGTTACTTGTATCTCACTGTGTTGCAACGTAAAATACGAGTTTGTTTTTCAGTATTTATGTATCCCTTTTATAAATGTATTTTTATTATATGTGTTCAATGTAATTTATACACGTGTATGCATATTTATTCTTCCTTCCTATAATTACACCTGGTAATAATGAATGCGATATTTTATTTTGAAAAACAATTGTAATTAACTGATAAAATATCCGGACTGACTGTGCTGTAGAGTGAACGAATTGTACACACACGTAAATACATAACTATATGTCCTTGGTTAGTGCCTGTGTACGCCAAGTGAATTCTTTTAAGTCAATCAGAATGCTGATCCTGGGATCTGATACATCATTTTATTGGCTTACTAACAATAATACAACAAGGACGAAATTGCACCAGAACATTATTTGACTGTTTAGATTGTGTGTTACGTATTTTTGGCTTAATTTAGATATCTGCATGAATATATACAATTTTATGTTATGTATACCTTCATCAGATAAACCAGACAATAAAGTAAAACCGTTTGCTTTAAAAATAAGGACACTATAAAACTGCATACTCAATTCACAGCAACGTCTCACTAAGAACACCACAGATTAACATTCAATGGTAGGATGGGTCAAAGGCGATAGGCTGAATAAGTTCGATATAAAAGAAAGAGCTTAGCAAAGAACCAGGAAAAGTCTCTACTAAAATAAGTTAAATAAATGTTCAGCTAACTTTGCCAAACACTGAAATCCAAGTTCAATTGTCACATAAAAAGTGAGAAAGACTACTTGCATAGCTTGAGCCATCTGTTGCTGCGATTTTAAAATTATCGTCAAGAAGAAATTATTCATGTCTTTGGAACTCAAGTAGAGTATATCCTTACGAAGACTGTTTTAAATTTATAAAGTAATCGAAATAGTAAGCCGAAGAAGAGCAAAAACTGCTTTATTATTACAAACGAAGCAATTCCCTTGGAAGCGCAGAAGAAATGGCAGGTCAATATAATCATTTGCAGAAAGGAACTACAGATGAAGTATGGCAAATCTCAAAATTCCAAAGTTCTTCAAGTTATCACGGTTTTATAAAAGTGAACGTACAGTCAGAGTTGGGACTTGAGCTTATATACGAGGTTTGACCTTCCCTTTTTCATGAAAAACATTTCTAAATTAATTCAGGTACCTTCTGAGATAAAGAATTCGGGAGGTAAACAAGTTCATTCGGATCCCCGGGGACGACTATGTCAGGGGAAACATTATGCAAATTTTATGATAAATAACCGAACTTTAAGAAATTCGTCATAGCGTAATTAGGCTCGTTCCAGGAGCTCTGTCGACGTTCGACTGATAACAACATTTTGTAACATTAGGGCCATCAGTTTATTTTTTTTATTTTTACATTTTTTTATTTTCTTTTTATCTGCTTAGTTTCTAAATTACATGCTAGACAAAAAATGCTTAAATTCTAGCTTACTTATCTCATATTATGACTTACTGGTCCTTCGCAGGCGCTCTAAGCCAGGGATGAGCAAAACGCGCCCGCGGGCCACTTGCGGCCCGTTAAACATGTTTATGCGGCCCGCTAAGCATTTCTAAAATTGAAATTATATTATCAACTTTCTCCCATCAATATATTAATATAAAATTAATTATAATAAAATTGTAGTACATGCTAAACAGAAGCGATTTTTTGTGACCAGTTACTTACTTGTCAGCGAGTTGTTCAAACATGCAATACGACCGCGCCGCGTCTGTGCTTGTTTGTGTTTGCTTCTGTCACACAATCAGTCAGACTGGTAAGCTGTTAACTAGCCGTAAGGCGTAAGTGCAATATTATTGTCAAAAAGGTAATATTAGAGTTTTTTCATTAAAAATTAAGTTTTACTACACATTTTTTTAAACTTTCAAATCAAAACAGCACAACTGGCTATATTTTTACATGGTACGAGTATTGACGCTTAATTTAATATCACCGAAGAATTGTGTTCAGTAATTCCTATACAAGGGACTACAACCGGCAAAGACCTGTACGATAAACTAAAGTCTGTGTTGGAAAAATTTTCAATTTTATTAGAAAAGATTATTCGTATATCGACAGATGGAGCACGAGCAATGTCGAGCATGGAGGTAGGAGTATCGGGAAGGCTATTTCAAGACATTAAGAAGGTCAAAGGAAGGGAAATATTCGTTAACCACTGCATAATTCACCAGGAAAATTCGAGTTTGCCAAATGTCACAGTACCAATAATTAACCTAATCAATTTTATAAAGTCGCGCGCGGTAAATCACCGTGAATTTAAAGAATTGCTGAAACATCTATAAACTGAATATGGAGACGTGGTTTTTAATACCGAAGTACGTTGGCTTAGTAGAGGTGCAATGCTAAAAGGAGTATACGAGGGTGCCTCTTATGTTTCGGGATTTGCCAACCCTAGTGTTGCAATCCGGCAATTGACAGCTCTGTCGTAAAGTTGGACATTTTTGAGGTTATACGCACTCAGAACGTTTTGACATACGAGCGCTATTTGTGTTGTTTACAGTAACTTAAAAGATTCATCTCGGCCCAAAAATGGAATTAAATCGTCAACATTTTCGTGCGATTATTTTTTACAACTTCCGGCGTGGATTAACTCAGCAACAGTGCATGGATGAACTTAATTCAATTTTTGGCGTTGAAGCTCCATCAAGGACCAGTGTTTATCGATGGTATGGTGAATTCAATCGTGGTCGTAGTTCACTCCAAGATGAATTTCGTGAAGGTCGTCCAAAATCAGTTGTTGTTCCGAAAACCATTGATGCTGTGCGCGAACTGATATTGGAAGATCGTCATGTGACCTATCGTGAGATTGAGACAACCTTAGGCGTTAGTGGGACCAGCATACATTCAATATTGCATAAACATTTGACTGTCAAAAAAATTTGTTCGCGTTGGATCCCACACAATTTGTCAATCGCCCCAAAAAAAGGCTCGTGTCAATTGGTCGAAAGAAATGCTCAAAAAATACGGTTGCGGTGCTTCGAAACACGTCTATGACATCGTGACAGGTGATGAATCGTGGATTTACGCGTATGAGCCCGAAAGTAAACAGCAGTCGACTGTCTGGGTGTTTCAAGATGAGCCAAATCCAACAAAAGTTGTTCGCGCACGAAGCACTTCCAAGCAAATGGTCGCCTGTTTTTTCGGAAAAACTGGACATGTCGCAACCGTACCACTAGAACAACGCAGAACAGTCAATTCTGAGTGGTACACAACCATTTGTTTGCCAGTTGTCTTCCAAGAAATCAGGAAAACCAACCGCCGAAGACGGATCACTCTTCACCACGACAATGCGAGCTCTCACACATCGGCTGCCGCAACTGCATTTTTGAGCACCCAAAACATCGATTTGATGGGTCATCCGCCGTATAGTCCTGACTTTGCACCGAATGACTTCTTTTTATTCCCATACGTAAAAAACAAACTGAGAGGTCAACGTTTTTCGACACCTGAAGAAGCTGCATTCAGAATGCATGTGTTGGAGATACCTCAATCAGAGTGGCAAAAGTGCTTCGACAATTGGTTCAAACGCATGCAAAAGTGTATAGATCTTCATGGGGAATATTTTGAAAAACAATAAAGTGATTTTCAATGATCAATATTTGTTTTTGTTCTCTAATCCCGAAATCTAAAAGGCAACCCTCGTACAATTTAAAAAGCGAAATACAATTCTTGCCGGATATGAAGGGATATGCCTTTCCACATTTTGGTAATAAAGAATGGATGAGTGATTTAGGGTTTCTTATCGACATGACTCAGCATCTCAATGATCTTAATGTGGAACTTCAAGGCAAAGGACAGTTTATTAACAATTTGTATGATAAAATTCAGGGCTTTGAGCGCAAATTAAAATTGTGGAAATAACATCTTTTGCAGAATAATATGTCTCACTTTCCACATTTAGAAAAAGAAAACGTTACTACTTCTCAAAAATACGCACAATATATAGACATTTTAATCAACTAATTTCAATTACGATTCCAAATGTTCAAAGCTGAGAAGACAGCGGTTTCCATGAAATTGTTTTCCTGGCCATTTAATATCGATGTGGATACAGTTCCCGAAGACTTTCAAATGGAAGTGATTTACATGCAGAATAATACTGAATTAAAAAATATATTTTTCTCAGTAAACATCGAACATTTTTATAAATTTGTGGGGTTTCTCTATATTACATGGAGAACCAACCCACAATCCTAACCTAATTTCGACCGCTAACAGCACGTCATATCAACCCCTATCCCACCGTTCAAGCTATTCACCTGAAATATCATATTTCCCAAATGGATGCATAGCTGAATTCATTATTCTATGCAGATAATGAATAATTGAATTCAGCTACCTTTTCGCCATACGGCAACTCCATTTCGCTAACCCATGAGATTTGCACCAGAAATCGCTTCATGTCGGTTAGCAACGGCATAGTCTGATTAAATGACGCGGTTGCATAATCATGCAACCGTTTGGGAAATTATCAAAGTATTTTATTTCGTTCCCATGATCAGATTCCCCTAGCCAAGTCGGCGTCCTACTCACTTTCCCCAGACACGCCATTCGCTGGGGATCAATGATTTCTTTTCGCAGGTGAATAGCACCAGCTACATTTTCCTCTCCTCCACAATTCCGTCTCCCTACATTTCAATGCATTCTGAGATCACCACAGTCATCGCACTAGGACAATTGGTTATCCTCAGAGCTGCATTGATTCGTGCACACACAACCAAACCCCCCCGAGGTCATAGTACATTGTGTTTCTGTTCTCTCATTCTCCCATGTTCGTCGACTATCGAATTAACCGATGTGTTCACCACACCTCGACGGGCGTGGCCCATGCGAGAGCAGAAGCGTGATCTCTATTGGTTGTCCGGTGTGCAAAATTAAATTACCCATCTTCATCCCTAATTGGGATCAGTCGCTAGTCATACTTCATCGCGGTTGGTAACGCCACCGTGTTCCAATTTCATTCTTCACCGCTCAAATTGAGAGAGTCGCTAATCATTCATCATACGGTGCAATCGGTTTAATTTTGATTTGTGAGAAATATATCAGATTACTTTAATGTAGGGATTTTCTCGAACTCAGTGAACCCTCCAATCACCCTTTTCGTCTGTACGTGCTATATATGCGCCTATATCAAGTTTCTCTAACTTATTTTCGATACAGATTGTTATAAAAAGTAAGTTTTTGGTGGAGTAAAAACCCGGCTGTTTCGTTAATAAAGCGTAGGCTATAGACGCTGTATGCCTTCTTTCCCTACAAACTACCAGGTGAAGAAAGGTAATTGCTCACTATTATACCATGTTTCCAAGCTCAAACTTAGATGATTCCGACCGTAGAAAATAATTCAAAACTGTTGTAACACTACAATATTAGGAAATTTATAAACGCGAATATATCAAAACCAACGGATGGCTCTTCCTACAGGTTCAAAAATACTAAATTATTATAATTAGAAGCTTCCTTGAAAAAGATAACAATATATGTTTACGAGAATATTAACGCTTGTTTCCAACAACGTCACTTTACATTACATTACCTTGTAGTTCCTTTACCAATATTCATAACTTGCACAGGATAGGTAGATTGCGGCTGTCTCTATAATGTTTTTCCAAAATATACGTTTTTGATTCAGATAATAAGTAGGACTCTAAAACGTTATTATAGTATATCATATATATACAATGCTCGAAAAAATTATGGACTCATATGTAAATTTTCAGTTTTCTTGGAATGAGTAACACATCTTTATGACTAATTCTGTGACTAGGGTTGGAAGAGCGTTTTCTTCCTTTAATAATCCTAACAGAGGACGAAGATGCCATATTTAAGAATAACGCTCCTATCCATACAGCACGAACAACAACAGCGTGGTTTCAGGGGCATGGAATTAAACCTTTACGGTGGCCAGCTTTAAGTCCAGACATAAACCCTATTAAGAAACTGTGGGGTATCATGGCAAGGGCGGTTTACGATTAAGAAAAGCCAGAAATTCAAAACGTGGAACAACTCAAAGAAAGAATTGTTGAAGCATGGATTAATATACCGAACAACATTTTTAACAATCTTATTTCCAGTCTACCACGAAGACTGTTAAAATTATAAGAAAAACGGACAAAGCGTTCCACAATAAATAAATTATTATACAAAAAATTAAAATATAAATGTGTTGTGTTTTCACAGGCGAAATTTGGGTTTTTCAGAAAATTAATTACCATTCCTGGTGAAAAAGCAATTAAGCCGTTAAAGAGTTTTCCCTCATGTGGTGTCAGTTTACTACTCATCCCAAGAAAACTAAAAATTTACGTTTCAGTCCATAATTTTTTCGAGTACTGTATATACATTCACTTCGGGTGAGATGCCCCACTCTGTTGAAAGTGCTGGGTTTAAACTAACAAAATCATCTAAACCCGAAGTGAAAAGGCTGTTAACCATCGTCACGCATCGCTTCAGTAAAGCACCTTGGGACCCTATTGTGAACAGCGAACTCTAAAGCTCTACGAAATGATAGGCCCAACGGTTACTCTGTTTTCATCGTTTCATTATGACCCAAGTCGCTCCGTCCGTAGTTTATTCATTGCTAAACCAGTTTCATCAAAGCTCTGTACCCATTTTTTTTTGTGTGGCAAGTTGAATACTTGGTGTTTCTCAAATGTGACAAATTTGGTACAGATTGCAAAATGATTGTTGTTATAAAACTCCCGCACATACCACGTAGGTTCAACTTCTGCAAAATAGTTGTGGCGTTTGTAACAGATACACATACAATACACAAGCAAATAGTGAAGAACACCGAACGGCAATCGAATAAGAAAACGCATCAGAGCCGTATACCATAGCGATAACATAACAAATCCACATCAGTCGAATGTACTTGAATTTAAAAATCGAATTCGTACACACGGCGGTGGCCTGATGGGTTGCGCTTTGGTTCAGTTTTTGGTGATTCTAACTGTCATTGCGTCAGTTCGAATCACACGTTATTTACTATCATCCCAAACGCTATATACTCTATGGCGACTGACTCCCCATCGACGAGGATAGGTATCAACATAATCCCCGCGCTTCCCCTAGTGCTACATAAAGGGTGCAAAACAAACCGAAAACGATGTTTATGACACCTTGTGTACTGAAAATTACCACCGCAATATAATTTAATGAAGAGAAACAATCCCCAAGCATTGAACACTAAAATATAGAGTATAGATACCGAAGAAAGTTTCTTTTCAATCCTATTGCTTATATAGTCAAATTATTGAAAATGGGAATTCCATAGCTCTCCCGCTCTCTAACGGAACGAGTTCTGATGCAGAGATGTTCGCGCCATCGGGTGTTGAACCGCGAAGGGGGATGCGTTCCGTCGGATTGTCTCGTGGAGCGCATATAAACCGAATTGCGCGGAACAATGCCACGAGTCTGCGAAGAACAGTATCCGTGATAATATCTGTAAAACAGACAGAGGTCCGTGACGCGCCTTCGATGTGACAGCAACTGTAGTCCCGACGTCAGCGACGTGTTCCCAATCAGGCGGGTCGCTCGTGTCAGTATGCTCTCAAGTACCATAGGTTGATGGTATGCTTCGGAGCGAAGCTCCTAACATGAGAGCAATATTCGAGTGGCGGTCTAATTTGGAATTTATACAGAAGAAACAGTTGGAACGGAATAAAATATTTCTTGGCTCCAAAATGATAACTCAGTTTTCCCGAGGTGCACCTAGCGATGTTCGATATGTGTTCGATATATGCCACGATATTTTCCCACAGATCGTAAAGCCGAGCAATTTCATCACATCCCCAGATTCGAGGGTCTGGCCATTCATCATCAGCTGTGGAACCGATAATCTACTTTTCTTTGTAAATGCTGTATATTATATCTTCATTGCATTGAAGTTGAAGAAATTGGCCTTTCCCCACTGCAGGACCTGATCCAAATCCCGGTTTAGAGAGTCGTTCTGGCTACATCTCAGATGATGCGACGTTGATGCCCTAATCGATCGATCACCGGAAAACAGGAAACAAGTGTACTATCATCCCCAAAGCTGAACGCACGATTATCCGTAGACCGCAACAAATAATTTATGAGAAACAAAAACAAGGTTGGAAACAATAGAACCTTGAGGCACCCCAGATTTAACAGGATACAGATCCGAGGACAAGCCGTCTACAACAACCTGGATCGATCGATTTCCGAGGAAGCTCGTCATCGAGTCGCAAAGCTGCTGAGAAAGTCCGTATGAACGAAGCTTGCTCAGCAATGCTCTGTGCCACACGTGGTCCAAAAGCCTTGGAGATATCATATGCGACCGCTCTTGTCTCATCAATTATAAGTCCGTTGCACTCCAAATACTAAATTAACTCGGCATTGATGACCCTTTCCCTCACCTTAGACAACATAGACAGTAATATTATCGGTCAGTAAGTTTGTGGAAGACATTTTTTCCCCCTCTTTGGGATTGGCCGAATTCAAGCCACCTTCGAACAGATAGGAAACGTCCTCCGTGCAAAAGATAAGCGGAAATGTCTGTCAAGAACCGGCGCTAGTTCTGTAGCACAGTTCTTAGGGAATACCACTGGTATTACATCGGGGCCGGTTGCCTTCCTACAGCCCAGTCCTCGTAGGATGCGTTAAGTAATACGCGAACGGAATGTCCACATCCCGCATCGATGACTGTACCCGAGCGATCACAGGTGGTTCCAAAAGACCGTCATCGAGGTTTAAATACGCGGAAAATAAATTCGCGAACATATTAGCTTTATCTTTTGAATTTGTGACTAGTGTTCCGCTGTCCATCACTAACAGGGGAAGAGAGGAGAACACGAAGAGATCCGAACCAATTGGGCACTCAAGGAGTTTATTGGTCACTCTGTCGTTGTACGCCTTCTTCGCCCCGTTGCACGCGTTTCTGATTCTAGCAAAATTCGTTCTGTTAACATAGGTGGTAACAATGGTCCTCCAACATTGTTTAAAAGCTCTATTTTTGTCGCAGTTGAACTTCGTTTGATAGAATGCGGAATATAAATCTCCGTCCCCAGAAGAATCATCTCTGTGATCAATTCCGCACTCAGGGAACATATATAAACGTCAGGGGCAAGATATATGAAAGAGTTAAAAAATTTAAATATCTGCGAACGATACTGACGGCCAGTAACGAAATGTCGAAGGAAATTAACAAAAGACTACATTCCGGCAACGCTAGTTGGCACGCAGTCAGTAAACTGCTGAAATCCAAACCGCTGTACCGTAACATAAAGCTCCTTGTCTGTAGAACCATAATCACGCCGATTGTTCTATATGGGTGCGAAACATGGGCTCTCACAAAACGGGAAGAAAACAAATTCCGCGTATTCGAGACTCTAGTTTTAAGGGGTATCTTTGGAGGTAAATATGACGGGGAGGCAGGACAATGGAGGAAACTCCACAACCACGAATTGGAAGAGCTATACCGGAAATCTACAATAGTGAGAGTAATCAGGTCGTTAAGATGGGCCGGACATGTGGCGGGAATGGGCAACGATAGGACTGTGCATAGAATTCTTGACGGTAGGCCAACGGGAAAAAGGCCGACAGGACGGCCGCGACGAAGGTGGGAGGACAATGTTAGTTTTGACCTTGAGGAGATCGGATCGAATAGTCAAGCGTGGAAGGAGAGTGCACAGAACAGGGAACGAACGCGGAGTCGAGTCGGTGAGGCCATGAACTTCCTACAGGACAATAATTAGTAAAAAAATAGTAAATAGACCGATTCCGCGCATGCGGCATGCGTTAACATCGGTGTCTCCAAAGCACTCCTCCGACTTGGAAGGGATGCAAAGAAATCTCGCAGCCCCATACCTCCATACATGGCAAATCTGCTTAGGTCGATTATTCGCTTGGTATGCAAGTGGCTGCTCGACTAGTATCAACCAGCGATCTGAGTTTCCCATGGCGCAGAAACCTCCATGATATAAATGCTCGGCTCGGATATCAAAAACAGATCCAGGGTGTTCGCATAATCACCTCGTGTATCCGGCACTCGCGTAGGTTTCTCCATGAGTTACGTCAAATTGTAGCTAACAGCGAACATCTCCGCCAACCTCCCAGCCTCGTCGGCTTTGTTAGAATGTACCAACTAGCCGGAATTGTGTACATGAAAATCGCCGCGGACGACAATTTCAGAAGCCTGGTGGTTTATTTGTATCCAGTCGTTGGTCGATCGTCATTCCGGGAGCGGTAAAGACAACAAGAGATTTAACAGAATTCCTCAGCACGACCTTCAACCACATGATGTCCAAGTTATTCTAGGAGCGATAAAGACAACAAAGAAATTTAACAGAATTACTAGGCACGACCTTCAACCACACGATGTCCAAGTTATTGGGTTTTAATGTCCCCATCCTTTGAGAAGCCAGATCGTACCGCGAGAATACGCATACTCCACCCTCAAAACGGAATCTCGAGTGCAAGTCGTATCCTGAGTAACAAATATATTCCGAATCAGTTGACGAATTGGCTCTCAGTTAGGGCAAGGATGTCAGGTTTCAGTATTTGCACAAATTGGTGAACGGCGCTTACATTCGTATTGGATAAAGCCATGTTCCTGATGTTACTAAATGCCGTTATCAGCCGAACGTCGACATAGCCCCGGGAACGAGCCTGATTACACGATGACGAATTTCTTAAAGTTCAGTTATTTATCATAAAATTTGCATAATGTTCTCCCGACATAGTCCCCCCGGAAATCCGAATGGGGAAGTAGTTTACCTCCGGAATTCTTTATCTTAGAAGGTACAATCGTGTCAGTCAGGGCCATCAGCCGTACATTCGATAAATAATCGAAAATTTCTCCCGACGATATCGGGGAATACACTGCCTGACGGGGTGGTATCTCACCTTGGGTCCAACTTACCACATAAACCAACTTTTCTCGAACCGGTCTGTGGCGTTTCTAACAGATGCACACACAATACACAAACAAATAGTGAAGAACACCGAACGAAAATCCAATAAGAAAATGTATCAGAGCCGTACACCATAGCGATAACATAACAATTCCGCATCAGTTGAGTGTAGTTGAGTTTAGAAATCGAATTCATACACGCGGCCAGTAGCCTGATGTGTTAAGCATTGGTTCAATTTTTGGTGATTCTAACTGTCATTGCGTCAGTTCGAATCACACGTTCTTCACTATCATCGCAAACGCTATAGGCCCATCAGCCAAGCTCTGGAAGATGGTCATGGATTTCTCCCGACCATTTTACGGAACCTATAGCTTGATCGGGTGCTATTTTCCCGGCGACAAGGCGTGGGGACCCAACTACCACTCGGGTTTTAGTCCCCCCTCACGACAAGCCGGCCTAGCTGTGAGGATATTCTAACGCCCTATTTACAAAGATCTAGAGTACCAATCAAAGTGTTAGAATCATGTTAACCAAAGTATAAGGTATGGTACAAAACCTTGTCATTGATGCCGTATGGTATACCTGTCTGAACGAAGTGGTACTTTCAAATGTTTAAACCAAAATTTAACATTCAGTTTAAATGCGTTTTCATATAAAAAATTGTCGCTGACAATGGCAGGGCACCATATTACCTGATATTATGGGCTTCTGTTCTTTTTTCATTTTTCTAATCACTCCACTTCAAGAAACCTAAATGATGGCACGAAATTATAGAAACACTCATTCCTTCGGTCACGAGGAAGGCTTTGTTCAACCGTGGAACCCCGGTATGTCGCAGGAAATGTTGTGCTTACAAAACCAATGATAGTTACCTTAATTCTTGACATCTATTCACAAACATCATTCCTTACGCAAAATGTGGCGATTTGTTTATTCAAGAAAGGTAAATCAAAAAGTTATTCGTGTGTTTCAAATTTCCAAATTAATGGCCCGGTGCATAGTCAATCTAAAAACCAACTTTCTTACGGAATATAGTCAATTGGCCGACTCTTCATAGCAATGTTTTCTTTGAAGAATCTATTAACGTTTGGGAACACATATCATTATGTGATTAGGATATTTTTTGCTTTGCGGCCTACCACACCTTCAAAATATACAGGTGATCCGCAGTTTACAACCCATTCCTGCTTGTTACTCTAGGTACCGTCTCAGGACATTTCTTCTGGGGGCAATATACATAAGTATAAAGACACAGAACTAAAGAACATAAAAATGGCAAGCCGAAAGTGTTCATTAAAACAGGATTTACGAGATTATTAAAAGCTAGTTTAGAGTTGCCAGAGAAATAAAACTCCATTATTATCTTACAATGTCCGCTCTTCCTTGCAATTGAGAAACATAATTTAATTTGACATTGAAGTCCATGATTCCGTAAACAGTCAGTAGAAATAATCGTTCACATTATGTTTCAAACATTAGGAATATGAACTGAAGCTGCAGCTGTTTCTGTGCAATAGTTTATTGGTAGGAAAAAAAAAAACAATTGAAATTTTAAAATATATCCAAAAACATTTCGTAGTCCAGAATAAAATAAATATTTGTATTAATCCTGCGCGTTAACATATTTCCACCTTCTAGTATCCAAATGAATTTTAAAATCCAGATCGAATTCATTATTCCCAATCTTATTTAAATTAAATGCAAGAAATCTATAAATAAAAAATAAAGAAAAAAAAACAAAAAATATAATACAAAAAATCTTAAAGTGTGTTTTGAGTATGAACATATTTTATGTACATTTTTCCAGCGTCTTCCAGCGGTTCTAAGCAGGATCGGAGTTATTCTTGCAAGTCCTTTGGTAAGCTATCTCGCACGACACAGACTACACACACAAAATTTCCTCTCATACATATAACATTTAACAAAACTTTAAAAGGTCAATCACTAATTATTTTCTTTTAAATTCTGCAACAACGAAAAATAATTAATCTAAATAACGCATTTTATAAACAAAACTATCCCCAACAATAACCTTTTAATTTTGCTTGTGATCATTATCCATATTCACCTGCTTTGGCTTATGTTGTTCTTGTGTTGTTTCTTTTGTTATCGTTTTAGCTTATAACAACCAATAAAACAAGGCACCCAATTGTTACCTGTTAAAACGGAATGGTGTCTTGACACATTAATTATAATGCACGAATTTCTGCACACAAGCTCGACAGCTGTAGTTGAAAGGATTATGATTATAAATATATGAAGTTAGCTGCGCTCTAAAGTGCTTGAACAATTCTTTTGATATTTTCATTTTTTCCTTATAACTGAAAACACACTTTAAGGTCACAAATAATTGGGAAAAATGTTTTTAAAATAAAACACACTTAAATACGTTGTGTGGGATATAATAGTTAAAAACAAAAAAAAAAATTGTATCAACACTATCAAAATTAATTAAAAGCAAATCTTATATTAACAAATTAGAATTAAATTTTCTTAAAGAAAATAACTAAATTAAGATTAACCGCAATTTGCATAGAATTTGATTTGCTTAAGCTGTAATCAATAAACTACAAATTAGAATTGGTATTTAATTAAATATTTCTACATATAACCTGAATTTCAAATAAACGGTTTATACGTAAACTATTCTAGATGTATGCCACTGACAATAAGCTATTTAGTTATTTAAATTAGGTGTTATGCTTTTGAGAACTAGGCATTTACGGCAACACTTGCGCAAGTGGAAAAATATCCGATATCTTTACTTATTTGTTATTTTCTATCACTATATTTTAATTTGATTATAATTTTAATTTTTATTCACATTTTTCCTCCAAAGTTCTACCTTTTGTTTTGACTTGGGCTAGATAACACCAAGGTGGATCAACGAACTAGCCATCTATATGTAGTTCTTCTTTATCATACATTGTTGATTTAATAGTAGTGCTACATACCTATTGAAAATTCGTAACAGAAAAATAAATTATGTATTTAAAAGTTATGTGGTTTTCTTTAAATTTATTAACAACCTAAACGTACTAACTTATATATTGACTATAAAGAGTTTTCCATTAAAAACAAAGCATAAGTGATTTTTATGTATGAAAATACCAACTCGTAACACTCAATTCGGTTGGCTATATGAAATGACTGCTATTTGGGTAGCCTGCTATCCTGAATAGCACAATGTTTTGATCGAACCCGATTTTAAACAGTCCTCTACTTTAAATACCCGCTCGCTATTTTAATTAGCTTGCTCCTATGAATTGAGAAACTTCATTTGATTTGACCAACGCTGTTAGTTGACCGCCGTTAGTTAAATACCCGCTTGCTATTTTAAATAGCTTGCTTCTATGAATTGTCACAACCTTTTGATGAGATTACTACTTTTAACGACCCAATAATTTAAATAAACTGTGATTTTGTGTTTTAATTAGTCCGCTTTAATTAAATAGATTCGTATTGCAACAAGCTTGGTATTTCAAACAGCTCGCTGCTTAGGCTACCCGCTTTTGTGAAAAGCCACTATTTTAAAGAATGCTCAACTTTGAAAAACCCTTTGTTGAATTTGAATGCAATTATTGAACAACTTCGGACTCTCTACGAGGGTTGCCTCTTATGTTTCGGGATTTGGCAACCCTAGTGTTGCAATCCGGCAATTGACAGCTCTGTCGTAAAGTTGGACATTTTTGAGGTTATACGCACTCAGAACGTTTTGACATACGAGCGCTATTTGTGTTGTTTACAGTAACTTAAAAGATTCATCTCGGCCCAAAAATGGAATTAAATCGTCAACATTTTCGTGCGATTATTTTTTACAACGTGGATTAACTCAGCAACAGTGCATGGATGAACTTAATTCAATTTTTGGCGATGAAGCTACATCAAGGACCAGTGTTTATCGATGGTATGGTGAATTTAATCGTGGTCGTAGTTCACTCCAAGATGAATTTCGTGAAGGTCGTCCAAAATCAGTTGTTGTTCCGAAAACCATTGATGCTGTGCGCGAACTGATATTGGAAGATCGTCATGTGACCTATCGTGAGATTGAGACAACCTTAGGCGTTAGTGGGACCAGCATACATTCAATATTGCATAAACATTTGACTGTCAAAAAATTTTGTTCGCGTTTGATCCCACACAATTTGTCAATCGCCCAAAAAAAGGCTCGTGTTAATTGGTCGAAAGAAATGCTCTAAAAATACGGTCGCGATGCTTCGAAACACGTCTATGACATCGTGACAGGTGATGAATCGTGGATTTACGCGTATGAGCCCGAAAGTAAACAGCAGTCGACTGTCTGGGTGTTTCGAGATAAGCCAAATCCAACAAAAGTTGTTCGCGCACCAAGCACTTCCAAGCAAATGGTCGCCTGTTTTTTCGGAAAAACTGGACATGTCGCAACCGTACCACTAGAACAACGCAGAACAGTCAATTCTGAGTGGTACACAACCTTTTGTTTGCCAATTGTCTTCCAAGAAATCAGGAAAACCAACCGCCGAAGACGGATCACTCTTCACCACGACAATGCGAGCTCTCACACATCGGCTGCGACAACTGCATTTTTGAGCACCCAAAACATCGATTTGATGGGTCATCCGCCGTATAGTCCTGACTTTGCACCGAATGACTTCTTTTTATTCCCGTACGTAAAAAACAAACTGAGAGGTCAACGTTTTTCGACACCTGACGAAGCGATTGCTGCATTCAGAATGCATGTGTTGGAGATACCTCAATCAGAGTGGCAAAAGTGCTTCGACAATTGGTTCAAACGCATGCAAAAGTGTATAGATCTTCATGGGGAATATTTTGAAAAACAATAAAGTGATTTTCAATGATCAATATTTGTTTTTGTTCTCTAATCCCGAAATATAAAAGGCAACCCTCGTATAAGTATTTGGTGGAGCAAGCTCCTTCCAATCTGGTTAGATCTTCTTACTCAAGTAGCGCACCTCCAGAACCGGACTCTGCTCTGGATGACGGGTCTTGTAATCTTGTCCGATACGCTTGTTGTACTATCATCAACTCAAAAAAAAAAGAAAATGAGGCGAGAGGCCGACTTTAGTGAGACTAGGACAAATGTGTCCTTCATCTTGTCTCTCGCTTCTAGTCATCTTGCGATAATCAGAATCACCCACATCCGTGAGGATGTTGGGCTCGGTCTCGAGATATCTGAAAAGAAAAGAAAAAATGGGGGGTATCCAAGGATTGTGTGGACAGTGTTAGTTCGGGTGTTCTCTAACTACTTGGATGGAGGGATGGTGGGAAAGAAATCATACAAGACCGGTAGGTCTTAAGTGCGGTGGTAAATGCAGATCACATCTTTGGCGTCTGATGATGTGCGCTTTGGTCGGTGTGTGTATGTTTGTGCCGTCTTGTACTGTGTCCGTGTGCGTGTGTGGTTTGTTAACAGTAGACCCTTTGGGATGGGACCAGGAATCCTCTATTATAAAAGAGAATGTTGTTGGGAAGGGTGCTTTCTTCAGTTTTGTACTGAAGAAGAAATTGTAGTGGTCTGATCCGAAGAGATCGAAAGAGAGAAGGGTCAAGAACGCAAGACTCCCGTACAAGCGGATTCTCGCTGTTCTGAATGCTTTCTAGGTACTTGTATGCTAATTGCAGCAAGTACTCGTCGATAGGGGTAATAGAGGCGCCTTCGTATGGGTGAGAGTTGGGGTAATGACGACCGTCAGGTCTTCTAGGGTGATTGGTGCATCTTTTGAGGAGCTTTCTTTCGAAAACTCGAAGTCTTTCCATTTGGGCCGAAGATATGCAGGACCATATGGGAAAGGCGTACGATATTCCAGATCGGATTAGCTGCTTATAGCAGAGAAGCTTAACTTTGGTGTCAACTTTGTTGCTCCACTTCAAGATGTAGTGCAGTTGCTTAGACCGACCGAGGCCCCTTTGGAAAATGTGGGTCACATGTTCGATGAAATTCATTTTTGGGGTATAGATGACCCTGTGGGGGTTTGAGTATTGTTGCCAGCGTATGGCACGAGATTCACTTTAACCCACTGCACCGTCACTGCGAAAACAATAGTTCACCCGAAGAAATGAAAAATGCCTTTTTATTTATTTAAAGTTTTTTTTTTATTTTTTTTATTTACAGCTCCAGTCTGTTCACCGGTATTCTTATTTAACTAGATGTATTCGAAACGCACGCAATATACTATTTGACACTCTAAAGAAAGCTTAACATTAATAATGTTTCGTCTTATTTCGTTAGTTCTTTTATAGATGAACTCTGCGACGCGACCTTACACTTATGCGGTTGCGATGTGACAACAACTCCCCATACCGACGTATGAACGAAAAATGCCGACCCTAGACTCGGTTCTCCTCCATCCCGCGCACGGCACCCCGTCGCTGCGGAGAAAAATTAACACTGGGCGTGAAGCTCCTCCATCCCGCACACGCAAATTTGTCACTTCCGATGCGAGCGAGCTACCGATGGGTCACGACCTACTCGGATGTCATACCTGTTGGTCTATGCAAACAACAACAGGCCAGTGGACCGCACCGCAATCCCTTTGTCCCCGTCGGCAACACACGCGGTACCAACCAGGTCCACTTCCATTACAGACCCAAGCCCAGCCACGACCCAGGAACACGTCTCCACGACAGAGCCAAGCCTTACCACCGCGAATACTGGGTTAATCCAAACCAGCCATACTCCAAACACACGACTCTCCTTCCGATATTTCACCTAACGCTCCTTCAACTATTCTACTCCTTCCGTCCTACCATTATTTCGTGACTACGTCACTGGCGGGGGAGTACGTGGGGGTTTCTCCATTCTACATGAGAACCAACCCACAATCTCAACCAAAATTTCCACCTAATTTCAACCGCTTTCAGCGCGTCATACTTACCCATTTCCTTTATATGTATTCCCCTGTAAAACATTTCAAACGGACGTATAGCTAAACTCATTATCCTTTGCAGATAATGCATAATTGAGTTTAGCTACATTCTTGTCATACGGCAACTCCATTCTTGCTAACCATGAGTTTCTCATCGGAAATCTCATAATGTCGGTTAGCAACAACAAGTCTAAAATAACGACGCTGTTGCATCATAGCAAAATAGCTGGGGTTATTTCAGCGTCTTAGAGTCTGGTTCTCACGCGGATTATTTCCCAAGCATCAGCGGCTTCCTATCGACTTTCCCTCAGATCACCCATTCGCTTGGGATCAATGATCTCTTTTTGCAGGGGAGTAACATCAGCTAGGTTTCCCTCTCATTCGTATTTCTTTCCACGGTTCAATGCGCTCTAACTACACCATAGCCGTACCACTGGGTCAGTAGCTGCATCTGATACCAACACACACAACCAAAGCTACCACGAGATCACAGCATATCATGTTTTCTGTTCTCTCATTCTTCATGTCCGTCAATTACCCTATTAACAAAAGTTACTCACACTTTGACGGGCGTGAGGTTGAGAGAGCAGGGGCATGGTCTCTTTTGGTTGTCCTGTGTGAATGAAATATGAATTTTCAACCCTAATTCATACCAGTCGCTATTCAATCACCAACGCGCGCAGTCACGCTGCCGCAACAGTCACATCTCAATCGCATAAGTGTAAGGTCGCGTCGCAGAGTTCATCTATAAAAGAACTAACGAAATAAGACGAAAAATTATTAATGTTAAGCTTTCTTTAGAGTGTCAAATAGTATATTGCGTGCGTTTCGAATACATCTAGTTAAATAAGAATACCGGTGAACAGACTGGAGCTGTAAATAAAAAAAATAAAAAAAAAACTTTAAATAAATAAAAAGGCATTTTTCATTTCTTCGGGTGAACTATTGTTTTCGCAGTGACGGTGCAGTGGGTTAAAGTGAATCTCGTGCCATACGCTGGCAACAATATTCAAACCCCCACAACCCCAAGATATTTCTTTCTGTCCTGTGGTCTAATCGTAGTATCTCCCATTTATATTCCAATATTCTGTGAATATCGAGAAGTAGGTTGGAAGTGTTTACTACTCAGAATTATAGCTACTGCTTTGGATGGATTAAGTCGAATTTTCCATCGATTGTAATACTGATACAGTTCGTCCAAGTGACGGTTGAGTCGATTTGTTGCGAGTTTAGGGCCTTTGGATGACGTGTACACTAGGACGTCATCCGCATAGCATATCTGGTTTACTCTCCCGTCGACAGGGCGAGGAATATCGGAGGTGTAAATATTGAATAAGATGGGGCCTAGAATGGAGCCCTGTGGTACGCCTGCAGTGGCGTGAAAAGTTCGGGAAAGCTTTCAATTCACTCTAACTTGGAAGGTTCTGTTTCGAACGAACTGGTAGATGATACTACATAGCGTTCTACTGAGGCCAGTTTTCAATAATTTAAAAACGACACCTTCGCTCCAAGTCGTGTCAAAAGCTTTTTCAATGTCCAGGCTCACCACAATGGTGGGTTTCTTATTAATGAGCCGCACGCAGGCGTGGTTTTGAAATATGTTGAGAGCCATAGTGGTGCTGTGCGCTCTTCGAAATCCAAATTGGAAATCAGGTATTAGGTGTCTGGCACTGATAAAGTCATTTAGTTTCTCGTATATGAATTTTTCATATATTTTGCTGATACAAGTGAGAAGCGAGATAGGGCGAAAGCTTGAGGGGTGATACGTTGGTTTCCCAACTTTTGCTATTAGACAAATAATAGCGTGCTTCCAAGCTTGGGGAAAGTACCCCATGTTGTAAGCATGGTTGAACAGAATGGAGAGCTTTATAAAGAATGAGACAGAAAGCCTTCGCAACGAGTGGTATGACATGTTGTCGATACCAGGTGACTTCTTAGGGTTTCGAGATTTAACCAGGCTCTGAAGGGTATTTGGTGCGATCAAACCGTGACCATTATCACCTGTGTCATCGAAGTATGCACTGTTAGTTGGGTTAAAGACAACAATTGGCTCGTTGAAGTCATCCAATTTACTGTGGACCTCTAAACTAATGATCGCATTAGTATCCGGGTCGCCATCTTGGAGAGTAAGTTTGTGATTATATTCAAAGGTCTATCCGATGATATTTGCTTTATTGGTGTCGTTATTAACAACAACACAATTGTGTATGATTGGCCCAGTGATACAAGAAGTCCCACATATCTTTTTAACATTTTTATAAACGTTCTGGTCCTTTTGAATACCCTTCAGTTTGTCTTCCAATTGTCGGGTACGATTGTTTTGGATTCTCTGTTTTATCGGTGTACCAATATTGTGAATAATGGATCGCAATAATGGCTCCCTTTGCGTAAAGCGGTGACGATATCTCATTCTGCAGAGCTTTTTACGCTCCCGGATGAGACGAAGAGTTAAGTCGTCATGGGGAATCTGATAAGTCTTTTCAAGTTTGTACTTCGGGACATGAGTCTCCGAAGTTTCAACTAGAATCTCGTGAAGTCGCTTTGCAGCGTTGTTTATTTCCACCGTCGTTAGATTCCTGTCAGTGGGAAGAGGGAGTTGGTGGAGTTTATCGTTCAATGTAATATTGAAGTTGTCCCAGTTTGTCCGCCCATAATCGGGTATGTATCTGATATGAGCCCGGGATGCGCGATAGCCGCGAATGAATGTGGGCACAGCGTTGTGGTCAGATACACCCGCTGAAACTTGAGGAGGAGCGATTTGGGGAAGTAAGTCTTTGGACACAAAAAAGATGTCCAGAATTGAGTCACCTCGAGTACCAACCGTAAGTGCGATTATTTCGAAGTTGAGGGCATAAGTGTTTTCGGTGTACCATTGGTACAGTTTTGTGCCATTTGGGCAAGAGACAGAGTTGTTCCAGTGGGGATGTCTGGAGTTAAAATCGCCGCCTATGATGAAGGGTGTATGCCCCGAGAACCTTATTAGTTTGCCGATATCCTCGGGATTAATCGGGCCATTATTGGTTTTATGCGAGTGGTATACGGAGTTTATATTCACTCTACCATTATTAGCCAGATGCAGTTCAACCCCAGACACCTCTATGGGCTCAAAGTGTGAGTAGTCAATAGTTTCATGGCGAAGTCCGCTATTAACCAGTATACAAGTGTCACCTCCGTTGATGGTTGGACCGCCAGTGAGGGTTCGATCTCTTCGAATCATGGAGAAGTTTGGGAATACGGGACGGTGACATGGATGCACCCTAATTTCGGTTACAAGTACCACGTCCGCCCGGTTATCCTTTATGAAGTAAGAAACTATCATACGCTTGGAAAGCGAAACAAGGGAGTTGACATTTATAAGAACTTTAATTTTAGAATCCATTGTGGAGGGTATGTCTTGCATATGCAGTGAAAAGGACTGCCTCCCTCTCAGCCTCGGTTGTTAGTTTTTCATATCGGGGTCGAATATCTTCAATCAACCGGGAGAAACTAAGTAGTTTCTCGAGCATTGAAGATTGCCCCCTCGGAGGCTTTTGCACCGCTGGTTGAATATGTGGCGTCGTGTTGGCATTTACCGGGGCTCGCTTAGGGACTTGAATATGTTTTTGGGGGGGAGGAGTTGGGAGAGTTTTTATATTCTTTGTTTGTTGTCCTTTAAGCATGTCGGCAAATGTAAATCCACTTTGGATGAAGTGTTGTGTGGGCTGTTTTCCGAGCTCTGACTTGACTGTTTGCTTAGCTCGAGTCTACTATCGTCAACTCCCCAACTGCGGTCGCTTATATTCTCTCTTGTATCCCCGTTCCCCCGTCCTCATGTTTGTCACAGGAACAAAGAGAGCAATTGCTATAAATATCCGAACCTCAGTCTGCCAGTCGGCAGTCGTGTGCTGCTCCGTCTCCAACACCCATTTTTTTAATAGTTACTGAAGGTAGACTGCCATTTTCATAAACCACAATTTTTGAATAGCCCAATATTTAAAATTTTGCATAACCCGCAATTTTTATTTAGTGCATCAGTCTTCGACGAGATACCAATCGCGAAATACTGAGAAATTCAATCTCGAAAATTTCGAGACTAAACATGGGACGAGTTCCCGGGACGTGAGATCCCGGAATTGAAACCTCTGTTGACAACGCCAGGATTGAAAACTCTATTGACAAAAAATTTATTCGCAGGAAAGCAGTGGATACTCCAATGAGATGATTTTGAGTCGAAATTTAGTAGTTCACTTGATTATGCAAATAAATATACTTGCAATAATCTGAAGCCTATTCAGTAAAGCAAGCTACAAATCGTCACCAAACTTGAGTTTTTGAATAGAAAACCAATGGTAGCACGGCGTGTATATAAGGCCAATCCCTCCTGAAACTACAACCATTTCTTGTTCCATAAGTTGGACAATTTTACCTTAATAAACAGCAAGTTCATAGCTCAAGCACTGTTGCTGAAAAGAAATGACTGAAAATTGCAGACGACGCTTTCTACAGCGACGTCTCAACTTTCCTTCGTGTGGACTGTAATCCGGTACTTGGACGGCCAAAAAGGATTTATTTAACTAGTGGGACTTTACTTCCAGAGCCGGACTCTGCCCTAGGCGAACGGGCGTTATAGTCTTGCCCAGTACAAATCCCCAAAATCTACAAAATGAAAACAACGCTGTGGACAAGAAAGAAACAACGCACTACCATTCGCTTATTTACTAATTCTTTATTTAGTGTTTTTCTGTAACAGTAAACAATATTCTCTTTAAAATGGTCTCGTTGAGACCGTTCGTTGAGGAGTTCCTTGTGACGACTGCTGTTCTAAAAAAAAATAAAAAAATAAAAATTTGGGGGCGAGAGGCCGACTTTGGCGAGACAAGGACAGATGTGTCCTTCATCTTGTCTCTGGCTGCTGATCATCTTGGGATAACCAGCATCACCCAAATCCTTGAGGATGTTGGGTTCGTTCTCGAGATATCTGAAAAAGAAAACGGTGGGAGGTATCTAAGGATAGTGTGGACAGGGTTAGTTCAGGTGTTCTCTAACTACTTGGACGAAGCGATGGTGGGACGAAATCGTACAAGACCGGTAGGTCTTGAGTGCGGTAGTGAACGCAGATCATGTCTTTGGCGTCTGATGTTCTCCTGCTGTTCTGCAGATGTGCTCGCCTTATATAGGCTCGATTCTTAGCTGGTCTTCTCTTTCACTCGTTTTCTCCTTAGTAATGTTCTCCTTTTGAGCTCGTTTCCTGAGCGCTTTTTTTGTTTGGAGTGGTTTCCCGCAATCGGTGTACAGCTGATCGTCGTTACCTGAGTGCTTGTGTACTGGCGCTTTCCTTGTCCTTCCTGGGAGTTCGTGTCGGTGTGATTGCAACGCCAATAGCCTCCCCCACAGTGCACATCCTCTTGTGGTGGCGATGTCGTCGCTGGAACCAGCACCACGACGCGGCGCGTTGGTCTTCGCAGTGTCCCCCATGTTGTCCTCACTTCCAGGACTCTGATCCTTGCCTCTGGAGTCCTCAAGGTAGCTACGTGGTTCCTCTCCTATTTATACTTGCCACTAATGACATCGATCAGGTCATTAAGAATTCCAGCTTCTCCGTATTCGCTGATGACACCAAGATATACAACACCACGCGTCACCACTTGATTCTGCACTGCTGCAATCAGACCTTGACAACATCTCGACTTGGTGTGACAAAAATTGCTTTGTAGTTACCATTGCCAAATACCAATCGATAACCTTTTCCCGTAATCGTATTCACTCATCCGCACGCCCCTATTCCCTTCATAACCAACCCATGACAAGTGTCTGATCTAATTCCGAGTTCCTGAGATCCTTTGCGACAGAGAGTTTAACTTCCTCTCTCACATTGATGAGACGCTCCGGAAAGCCAATTCTGCCCTCGGATTCGTGAAACGATGGTCTAAGGAATTATCCGACCCTTACATTACTCAATCCCTTTACCTTACCCTCGTCCATCCAGTACTTGAATATCTTAGCCAGGTGTGGTCTCTGATCCACATCTGTAATATCGAAAGTATTCAACGTCGCTTCCTTTGGTTCGCTTGTGGCGTAGAAGTAGGTTGTGCGGGCGTACTGCACTGGTTCACTTCACATCCCCATCATTCACTAAATGTTCCACCGAATACAAACCGAATACAACGCACAAACACGAACCTCAGCAACGCACCGCCCTCCAGGAGGAAAATAAAACACCGATGAAAGGAATCACACTGCACATAGTTCCGGATTAATTATTATTATTGTTCACTTGTTGTAATTTGGAAAAGGATTTTATTGTTTTTTTATTAGGTGTTCGGATATTGATATATATATTTAAGGGAAAAAATTGTCTTTCATATACCCGTAGTTGGAAGGTTTCTGAACAAAAAAATTATGCGCGTTCGACTCGAATCGACTTTTTGGTTCACACCGTACCGGCGCCGGTACGGTGGATGGCGGACGACCTGTCCGCTTAAATGGTTGTAATGCGACTTGTTCGGTCGAAGGTTGGAAAACGACTCCATGATAATTATCTCGTTTTGAGGTGAGTTTGCCCAAGAAGAAAATGTTTCTCTGTGGTGGGAACAAGGAAGACAGACATGGCAATGACTGTGTATGTGTGAGTGAAGATCACATTGGTTTATTTTTCATTCGCAAGGCTATAGGAATAAACCTGAAACTCAAGGACGGGGCATAATGGGCATCCAAGATATGTGTGTTTGTTGAAACAAACGAATCGCGTCTCGTTGGATGCTACTGGCTTTGTATTTGTTTATGCATCTAGTTCGTAGATGACAAGATTCGGCGAATCAAAGGACAAGGGAAATATGACCTAATGCATAGTTCGGTAATGAGGGTCGGCTAGATAAATAGCAGCAGCTCATTACATAGAAAATGTGATTCGGGTACCTAAACGATATGAATTGTCTATGGTATGCATTGCAGCTGTTATGATAGCCGCAATGCCGATGCACATGGTGCTAATAGGTTTAAGACGCGAGATGCGTATTTGCTTTGGTTTGCACATTGTGCGAGTCAGGGAATTTTATTGCTGGGAGAAAAGGACGCCAACCAATGTATACATAAAGAAATTTATTGAACACATGAATAAAACTGGGAATAGGCGACGCAATGATAATTATTCCTGGCTGGAATGGTTACACGATATGTGAACCGGGGTTTTTCTTTTCAGGATAATTTATGATAAGGAAAGTAAGAACTCTTACAGGGGATGTGTAAGCGAAGGAATGCTTGAAAAGGTAAGAATACTTTTGCAAGTACTTTTGGGTTATAATAATTGGATCTGTTTGATGCGTGAAGCATTTAAGATGCTAATGCGAATTGCGTTAGCGAAAGCTGGTGCAGGCTGGGTTGTGGTTATGGGGGTTTTTTCAGGAAGGCGAGCCGTGGGATCTCGTGGAACCGGCACAGTACCCCCCCCCCCCCCCCCCCCCCCAGTGACGTAGTCACGAAAAAAAGGTAGAGGAGAAGAGGTGCTCGATGGTGGGTGCTGTGATGATAGGGAGCTTGCTTCGGGATGCGCTGTGGTAATGTTAAGGGACTGTCGTGGTGACCAGTTCCTAGTTATTGTTTGGGCCTTAACGATAAGATGGACACAGTTGTTACCGCTTGATGCCACCAAGGGCAAAGGTGTGCGGCGTGGTCCATAGGCCTGTTATGGGTCCCATGGACCAACAGGCTTATCGTCCGAATAGGTCGGAACCCATCGGAAATCCGCTCACATCCGCAGTGACGAAATGGCGTGTGCGAGGTGGAGGGGAACTTATCCCAGGGTAATTCCCGCCCGCAGTGACGGGATGCCGTGTGCGGGGTGGAAAGGGACCAGTGCAGTACGCCCGCACAACCTACTTCTACCCCACATTGCCTGTATCTGCATCTTCCCGCACATGCTACTTCGTGACTGCGGGCGCGAGCAGATTTCCGATAGGTTCCGACCTACTCGGACGATAAACCTGTTGGCCCAAGTGACCCATAACAGGTCTTTTGACCACGCCGCACACCTTTGCCCTTGATGGCATCAAGCGGTAACATCTGTGTCCACCTTATCAAGAAAGGCCCATACTATACCTGGAACTAGTCACCATGACAGTTCCCCCGATTTAATCACAGCGCCCCCCGAAGTATGCAGTGCGACAATGTTCGCCAAGCGTCCAACCCTCCGTCCCGCATAGCACCATTCATTCGAGCACCCCTTCAGCCCTACCCCCCGGTGAACGACCAGGACCGACTACCATGACCTTTATCATAAGATCTGGTTTCCTATACCATCAAGAGAGACTTTACGTGTCTCTGGTGTTAGGTAAAAACGATATCCTTATCGGAGAGGATATCGGTTGAGTCGTAATTCAACCACTTAAGAGGTCGGTCGCGTTTCAGATACACCAGCGTGCGCCCGGGGTGAGTCTACCCCCGAGGGTGTAGAAACCATTAGTTGTGTCGGGTTAGAGTCGAGTCCTTTAATTTTCTAAACGAAATCCTTGATGGAAAAGGGCTGATAAAGTTAAGTTGAAGACATTTCCCGATACCATTCGTGTGTGCTGTGGTCCAGTTAATTTGTAATCGTTGTTAAGTTAGAAACGGCCGTCAATGTACCAAGTGTTAATATAAATATATTCACGTAAAATTGAATGATAAACAATAACCATATTGACATTTTAAACCTATCATATTCGAACCACGTAATAAAAGAAAATAAATTACAAAAATAGTGTGTTTCGTTTATCCGGTGTGTGATGTTTGCTTTTCTGCTATGGTGACTTTTCCGGCGAACAATTTCCAGCTGTACACGAAGTAGTGGGTGGATGGTAGAATCGGCGTCCATGCCGACGCACAGACCATTCATACCCCACACGCTCCCCGAGGACTGGGATGGGAAGACAACTTAATCCTTCCCCCGTACATTAACTGCCTCAAATTAATCAACCTCAGAACCCATGAGGTGCGCAGGGTCGTGGATGACATAATATTCATTCATGATCATTCGGCCCTGTAAGTAGGGCGTTAGAATATACTCACAGCTAGGCCAGCTTGTCGTAAGAGGCGACTAAAGGCCGAGTGGTAGCCGGGGTCCCAACGCTCTGTGCGCCCGGTGAAATATCGCCCCATCAAGCTTTAGGCTCCGTGAAATGGTCGGGAGAAATCCTGGCCATCTTTCGGAGCTTGGCTGATGGACCGGTTCGAGAAAAGATTGGTTAGGTGGTAGTCGGTCCCAAGGTGAAATACCACCCCGTCACGCTGTACATTCCGCGATATCGCCGAGAGAAATCTTCGACGGTGTTTCGGATGTGTGGCTGATGGCCCGGACTGACACGGGGATAAGTCATGATGGTGTCTTCTGATATAAAGAATTCCGGAGGTAAACTAGTCTCCCATTCGGATCTCCGGGGGGGCCTAAGTCAGGGGGAACATCATGCAGATATCATGATAAATAATGGAACTTTGAGAGGTTCGTCATCGCATAACCGGGCTAGCTCTCGAGGCACGGCCCACGCTCGACTGGTGACGGCATTTTGTAACATCAGGGGCATCGGTTTCACCAATACCAATGTAAACGCCGTCCACCAATATTTGCAAACAACGAAACCTGATATCCTTGCCCTAACTGAGACCCAGGTCGATTCGTCAACTGATTCCACATATCTTCGTTGCTCAGCATACGATTTACATTCGAGATTCCGTTTTAAGGGCGGAGTCTGCGTCATCGCACGGTCCGATCTGGCTTGCCAGAGGATGGAGGGATTGGAGCCCAATAATATGGACATCATATGGTCTAGGGTCGTGCTGAGGAATTCCGTTAAATTTCTTTGTTGTCTTTACCGCTCCCCGAATGACGATCGACCGGCGACATTTTTCGAACATCTTTCACATACCGTCGACTGGATACAGATCAACCACCCAGCTTCTGAAATTATTGTCCGTGGCGATTTTAATGTGCACAATTCCGACTGGTTGTTACATTCTAACAGAACCGACGAGGCTGGGAGGCTGGCGGAGATGTTTGCTGTAAGCCACAACTTGACTCAACTCGTAGGGGAGCCAACGCGAGTACAGGAAGCCGCAGACGATTATGCTAACACCCTGGATCTGTTTTTGACATCCAAACCGAGTAGTTATACCGTAGAGGTTTCTGCACCACTCGGAAACTCAGATCACTGCTTGGTATCTGTCGTTCAAGCACTTGCATACCAAGCGAATAACCGGCCTAGGCAGCTTCGCCATGTATGGAAGTATGGGGCGGCTAACTGGGACGATATGCGAGATTTCTTCGCATCCTTTCCATGGTCGGAGGTGTGTTTCGGAAACTCTGATGTTAACGCTTGCGCGGAGTCGGTATCAGAGATTATTCTCCTGGGGATGGAGATGTATATTCCATATTCCATCAAACGAAGTTCGTCTGATAAACCTTGGTTTGACAAAAAATGCGAGCTGATTACAGCGGCAAAAAATAGAGCTTTTAAGCAATGGCGCTCCAATCCCACCGATGTTAACAGAACGAATTTTGTTAGAATCAGAAACGCGTGCAACCAGGCGATTGATACCGCGAAGAAGGCTCACAACGACAGGGTGATCAATAAGCTACTTCGGTGCTCAACTGGTTCGCGCTCCTTCTGGTCAATGGCAAAGGCTGTCAGCAGTAACTTTGCATCCTCCTCTTTCCGCCCGTTGGTGACAGACAGTGGGACGTTAGTCACGAATCCAAAGGATAAAGCTAATGTGTTCGCGAATTTATTTTCGGCGAATTCAAACCTCGATCCCGGCCTTTTGGAGCCACCTGTGATCTCGCCGGTGCGGACTTCGATGCGGGATGTGAGATTTCGCCCGTGCACTATTCAACGCATTCTACGTGAACTGGATTGTAGGAAGGCAACCGGCCCGGACGGAATACCAACAATAGTCTTTAAGAACTGTGCTCCAAAATTATCGCCGGTTCTTGGCAGACTCTTCCGCTTATCTTATGCACGTTGGACCTTTCCTGCCTGCTGGAAAATCGCTCGAGTTCAGTCAATCCCAAAAACGGGAAAAACGTGTCTCCCACGAAATTATCGTCCGATAGCATTACTGTGTATTTTATCTAAGGTGATGGAAAAGGTCATCAACACTGAGTTAGTTAAGTATTTGGAGTGCCACGGACTTCTGAATGATCGTCAATACGGATTCCGTGGGAGACGGTCCACGGGAGACCTTTTGACACATCTGCGATTGAACGGCATGGTGAGTCAAGGGCGGTCGCATTGGATATCTCCAAGGCTTTTGACCGCGTCTGGCACGGGGCATTGCTGAGCAAACTTCGTTCATATGAACTTTGCCAACAGCTTTGCGACTGGACGAAAAGCTTCCTCGAGAATCGATCGATCCCGGTTGTTGTGGACGGCGAGTGTTCGGATCTGTGTCCTGTTAATTCGGGGGTGCCCCAAGGTTCTATTTTTGCTCCAACCTTGTTCTTGCTACACATAAATGATTTGTTGGAGACAACGGATAACAAAATGTTCAGTTTTGCGGATGATAGTACGCTTGTTTCCTCCTTTTCGAGTGATCGGCCGATTGGTGCATCAACGTCGCACCAGCTGAGATGTAGACAGATTGACTCTCTGAATCAAGATCTAGATAAAGTCCTGCAGTGGGGAAAGGCCAATCTTGTCGACTTCAACGCAACGAAGACCCAGTATACAACATTTACAAAGAAAAGTGGATCATCGGTTCCACAGCTGATGATGAGTGGCCGGGCCCTCGAGGCTGGGGAAAGCTTGAAATTGCTCAGCGTCACGGTCTGTGGGAATGTATCATGGCATAAACACGTATCGGGTATCGCCAGATCTGCCTCAGGAAAACTGAGTTATCTTTTTAGAGCCAAGAAATACTTTACTGCGGCCCAACTTCTTCTCCTATATAAATCTCAAATTAGACCCGCGCTCGAATATTGCTCTCATACTTGAGAGCGTACAAAGACGAGCGATCCGCCTGATCGGGGACTCGGCGCTGACGTCGGGACTACAGTCGCTAACACATCGAAGGCGCGTAGCCGACCTCTGTCTGTTTTACAGATATTATCACGGGTGCTGTTCTTCGGACATTCTTGGCATTGTTCCACGCAATTCGGTTTATATGCGCTCCACAAGACAATCCGACGGATCGCACCCGTTTGTGGTTCATCTCCCGACAGCGCGAACATCCCTGTATCAGAACTCGTTCCGTTACAGAGCGGGGAAACTGTGGAACTCCCTTTCCCACGCGAGTGTTCCCGGAGCTTTACAACCTGCAACTGTTCAAAAAGAACTGTAACAGTTATTTGATGGCATCTCGGGGCGCCCACTCGACGCTATAGGTTCGCTTCTCCCGAGAGAAGTCTAATAAAAAAAAAAAAAAAAAAAAATCCGGTCGCCGTGTGGTTCGGCTAGAGAATGACTCTCTATGTTTACGTGAAATGATGCGCATTCACAGATCGACGGGTATCACGGGAAAATGTCTGAGGAGGCGGAACACATCCAACAAGTTCAGTCGAGCAACGAACGTGATAATACATATAGAAGAGAGATAGGCACGATACGTTGCACATATGTTGTAACGACGGAATTGATCGGCTCACAGCTGGGTCCCCTATAAGCTTCACTGCTCGTTTTTCCATCCTATCGAGCACGTGTTGTGCAGTTTTGGATGCGCCCGACCAAATATGAGAGTTAAACTCCATTTTAGGACGAATAAACGCATTGTAAATAGCGGCCAGGTTGGATGGAGTGAAGTATTTTTTGCATCTCTTAAAGAACCCCATGCATTTGGCCGCACTTTTCGCAGCTTCAAAAATGTGGTCGCTCCATATTTTTATAAGGTGATACTATTGACCCAAGGTAGTTAAAGGATTGCACTACTTTAAATTCGTGCTCCAATACTCTGATAGTTAGAGCAACGTAGGGTCTTCTCTTCGCAGAAGTTACCACCATATAGTTAGTTTTCCCTTATAAATGTGCATTCTCAGTTTTTGTGCCGCCTGCTCGATCTGGGTGAAGGAGTCCTGTACAGCTCAATCGGATCTACTGATGATGTCGATGTCATCTGCATTGGTTTGGACAGCAATCCCGCTATTTTTACCTGACTAATTACATTGGTCATGGTCAACCTACAAAGTCATATCAATTTGTTTGGAATGCCGAACTCTCTCATGGAATTATATAGATCTACCCTGGCTATGTTGTCGTAGGTGGCCTTAAAGTCTATAAACAGATGATATAATAGAATCTTAAGTTCCAGACATTTTTCCATCGCCTGCCCAAGGGTGAATATCGCATATGGAAATCCATATGCTGTAATAAAACACATATTCAAACCTAGAACGGAATATTAACCATCACCACCAACTATACCGAGCCGCATACATTTCCCCGAAATTACTTCGGTTAATATCCTTTCTAAATGATATCCCTTGCTTGCACCCAAGCAATTCCAATTTCCCTCAAAAACTCATGCCCATACTTGCTCGTGTTCCTAAAACCAATTACTCGGTACACATACCAACCGAGGAATCTAGCCCACCCAGTACGGCAGGAATTCCCGGAAACAAACTCCCTTTGCAAGCATAGCAACTCTTCTCGAAATTCCTAGCAAGTGCCAGTGATTTTATTTCCGCTATGACTCAACCGCCACGACGCGATGAATGGATTCTTTTCCATTCATTAGTCAGTCGTCGTTCAGCAACCTCCACGCGCACATCGGGAGGCCCCCTGACAACACCCGCGACCACGCGGGGGCACGCACGTCCCCCGTGTGGAAAGTAAGGTCCAGCCGCACCGCGTGAGTCTGCTGCGCGAGTCCCAACCTGAGTCGAGTTTGATACGTCGCGAAGCACGCCTACCCCGAGTCGAACCTTTCCCTTTTATTGCCGCGGTCACGGTTTCAGGAAAGAAGAGTTTCACCTCGTGCCTAGTTTGTAAAAATCAAACTAATAACGTTAATAGTAATAAAAAGACCCTCATGGCAAATTTAATGTGTTTCATTTTTCCTTGCGTCTGTGGACAATGCGCTGGTGAACAACTTTCTAGTGGGGCGATAGCGAACTGGTGCCATACGTTGGCGTACCTACATCGAACCCCCACAGATCTTTCGAGCGGTTGCCTCTCCTCCATGCTTCATAAGCCCTGCCGGTATGCAGTCGACTCCGGGAGCTTTGTTGTTTTTCAATCGATTTATTGCGTCTACAACTTCGTTGAAAGAGGGCCCTGGCATCTGAGGCTCTACTGTATGTACGTCTGGTTTGTTTATTTGTGGTTGTTGGGTGCGCACATTGAGCAGGTTTTCAAAGAACTGCGTCAATCTGGCCACGACATTGTTTGGTTCTGTGACCAAACAACCGTTTTTGTCTCGAATTATTTTGGGTCTCCCTCGGTAGCCATTTCTAATTGAATTTATACCAGCATACATACCTCTGATGTTCTTTGCTCTGGTATTTTCTAGGATTTTTTTCGGTCCGAGTCTTCTCCCATTCGCGTTTTTTTTTTTTTTGCGTTTGAAGAGTCTCATTGTCTCTTTCCGAATTGTCGTGTATCTTTCTGCGTTGGCTTCATCATATCTTTCTAAGTGGATCACTCTGACTCGTTTACGTGCTTCGATCTTCGCCGTACACTCATCGTCAAACCAAGGTTTGGACTTAATTGTTTTCTTAAATCCTAATACCTTTTGGGCTGTTTGTTTGATTGTGTCTCTGATCGATGTCCATTTAGTGTCGACATTATTGGCTTCCTCTTCCTCACTGCTCCCATTTAAAGCACCCGTTAATTCGAATTGCAATTGTGATTAGATAGCAAAACTACTCAATACACGGTGCGCTTTAAATGAATGTACAATCTATTACTTATAGCTGAGAAGAACGAGATTAAGAAAAGGTTATTTTTAAAAAAACCGAGACCGATCACTATCTACATAAATAGTTTTTATGAATGGTTAAGCAACAAAATTAATATATGTTCCAGGCTATTAACAGGTGTGTAGCATGGTATCGACTAACTGACAAACACAACTAACAGCGAAATTCATTGAATCGAAAACAAACTAATCAAAAACATGTTTCTACATCTTCATTCCCTTTTGTGTCTTACATAAATTCACAACAAAAAACCAAACAACTACCAATCAATAGGAAGTTATCGAGAGAGAATTTCATGCTGCTTTATCATCCGAAAAGGGAGCAACAGCACCACCGTCACCAATGTCCCGTAGAGCATCTAGGATGCATTTTCCTAACATCAGCCACTTGCAACAAATTCGTTCTATGAGTGCTAGTCATTCTACAATAATCGACACTTCCGGTCTGCAAGAACCTGTATTTGTCGAAACCCTCGAGCAAACTTATAGTGATCCAACAACATTAACTGAGTTCCGCGGACGGCAAGAACGATCAATGGGGACAAATACTCCCCCGCTTTTGGTCGGGGGGCGCAGGGTGTCACCGAACATCCGGGTGGATAACACTAGCGATGTGGGTATCGAATTAACCGAGAATCACTCACCCATAAAGCCTCCGAGACGAAAATCAAGCCGTCCGTCAACACCATCAACTGGTCAAGATGTCGAAGCATCAACTGGTGACATAAACATGGTACAGAATACTGTAAGTGTTTTGTGTGCTGGATTTACAAGTTAAGCTATAGTCGTGTGAGTTATCCTTTTAATCCCATTCCTGTCTAATTCTTGTTCCCATTTAACGAACCTCCACCCACTGTATTCTGACGAAGTGAGTGATTGAAATTTTACTTCCCAGTGTTGTTTTTGCTTTTTAGTATTAAGCCAAGAGGACTGTTGCCGAGGACAACTTCAGTATGTTTGGAAATGTAGTAATGCTACGGGCAATTGCTATTAATCTTCCACAAAGCCTAACGTAAGTATCTTAACCTATTTATAGCCCGAGACAACGTGGGTTCGTCGAATTAATTACGAAAATTTCTATTGTTTGCTTTTGAAGACTTGACTCTGCATTCTGCTGATATCACTCGTAAGGATATTAAAAGTATTATACCAGCTATTTGTAGTCTAAAGGGTTTTTGTTTTTCAGAATGAAAGTCTTCCTCCTCTATCTTATAATGATGCTGATGATATTCGTAAGACGAATGTGATAACCGTCTACATTTCAATGAGAGAAAGTTCTCTTAAGAGATTAGGTACTGTCATACGAACACACAAAAGGGATAAAGTAATAGGCATTCAGGATATCCTTAGCAATAACAACAAGTTTATACTTTGCAAAGGAGCCAAGTGGTGTTGAGCTTCTTTATATCTCTGCGTACGATTTCGGAATTGCCCTTAAAGCTTCTGTTTTAAGTTAAGCCTCTTATAAGATTTATGGAAGGATCTAGGAGATGAGCTGAGAAACAATTGAGGTAATACTGCTGGGATGTCAGTGAACTGTCATTGTACTCGTATTTGATATAAAGGGAATTAGAAAGGATGTTAGTCGGGTTGAGATAACCCGAGATTTGTTAGTGTGATTAATATGAATGCAATTAGATGAGCTAGAATGCCCTGATGAACGGTCTACCTTTTGTAGAAATAAATTGGCTACAATATGGTGGACATAAATCTGCCAGTAGAAGGGTAATTAAGAGACCACAACCTCGAATTTATTTGCCTGTTAATGCTTTACTCTGTCATTTGGAAATAGCATTTAAATATATGTTATAAAGATAAACGGGTGTTTATTTTAGGTTTTCTGAAAGATTGCCCCGATAATTACTCATAGTTATCATAAGCTTAGAGTTGACACAAACTAAATAATTTATTTCGAATTCGCAAACTACGAAGGTAGGCTGAAAAGTTTCCGACCTCAACGTGATGATAGCGGCATTCGTCAATAAAAGTAGTTGTGCATCTTTTGACAGTTACTCACCAACATTTCAGCCATTTTGGACGGCTAGTTTTTGTTTGACAGTCGTTTGAGTGAGTTGATGTTTTTTGCTTTTTTGGAGCCGATTCCCCCTTTGCAGTCCACTGTTTTGACTGTGGTTTGGTTTCGGGCATATAATGGTGTATCCAAGTTTCACCGACAGTAATTAATCGGCGCCAAAGCTCGGATTGATTGCGCCTAACTTGCGCCAACAGAGCGCGTTGGAAATGTTCACTCGAACACGATTTTGGTCTAACGTGAGCAAACCTGGCACCCAACGCGCGGACAGCTTTCTCATGCCCAAATCTTGATTTAATATGTGACAAACAGGTTCTTTAGACATTTTTACAGCCTCTGTTATCTTTCTCACTTTAATTCGGCGGTTGTCTAGGACCATTTGGTGAACTTTAGCGATGTTATCGTCAGTTGTTTTGGACGTCCCGGACGTTCATCGTCTCCCAAGCTCTCACAGCCACGTTTAAATTCAGCTGCCCAAAATTTCACTATGGTAAATGATGGTGCATTGATTTGCGTATTGCCTTTCAAAATGGCGCAAGGCTAATAACCTTGTACGGAAACACAAATTATTATGGACAATTTAACAAGTCTCGGATATGGACCGGATACCGGTGGAGAGAATTGGTAAATAAGGTCAAGACTGGATCCCGGTTGTAGTGCCGATGATGATTGCCTTTCAAAAATTAAAAATTTAATGGCAGCTCCATACTTAATTTTGTCCATTTTCACAAAAACACACATCGACCCATTCAAACGTCTGTCACATAAAAACTACGCGTACAAAATGGCTGATATTTTGATGAGTAACTGTCCAAATATCCATAACTATATTCACTACATTTCATTGACGCGTGCTGCTATCTACACATTGAGGTCGGAAACTATTCAGTCCATCCATGTATATGTACGGGGTGGTCTATTTAAATATTTGGAATATGGCGCCTCTGTAGCTGTCGCAACTGATTCCAGGTTATGACAGTTCGCATTTAAGTTATCATCGTTTTTCGCAATTGCGCATTCGTCTCATGTCACACAGCCATAAAATTTGGAATTAAAATAAAAAATTTGAAGTTAATCCAGATCGAAATTGAATGCACGTATCGACTTATACTGATTTACTTTTTATCATTATCATCGGCACTACAACCGGGATCCGGTCTTAGCCTTATATAGCAAGTCTCTCCAGCGGTATCCTGTACCTACCCGAGACTTGTTAAAGTGTCCATAGTAATTTGTTTTTTTGGACAAGGTTATTACCCTTGTGGCAACTGATTTCTTTTACCGATTAATTTTTATCGCTTGACTTTTATCGGTTAACTGTTACCGTACGTCTTTTACCGATCGTCTTTTACCGATCGTCTTTTACCGGTTGACTTTTGTCGATCGCCTTTTAACCGGTTGACTGTTACCGAACGAATTTCACCACCTGACTTTTATCGATTGACTCTTATCGATCAACAAGCCACGCCAGTTGAATTATATGAATTATGCGGTACACAAGACTCAAACCGACAACGATTTCTCCAAAACGGTTATCATGGGTAACGCATCTTGTGGCAATCCCAACACACGAATACTCAATCACAATGAAGAGCACCGTACACAAGGAAGTCGAAAAAATTCATCAATGTCGTATATCAGAGCAGTTAATGTAGTAATTCCACAGATTAAGTAGCGAATTACATGAACCCCATGAACCCGCGGCTGTGATCTGGTGTGCTGATGCTTTGGTTGTAACCTTGTCATAGTGCAGGTTCGAATCACATTCTTCATTTTATCACAAAACTCTATAACCTCGTTTTTCTTTGTATGGGATTGTGAATATATAAAATATTCGATTCTATGCCGAAAACCGTCAAGTCATTCACAAGCCATTTGTTCACGAACAACACCTGACCGTTTGGGCTGGAATTTGTGCTAAAAGAACAATTGGGCCGCTCTTCTTCAAAGATGACCTTAGGGCAGCAGCAACCGCCAGTGGAGACCGCCATCAGGCCACGATAAGTCATTTCTTTTATATCAATTCTGACTAATAAGGCAAGGACAACTTTTGGTGTGAAAATATAAATTGTTTCTCAGAGGGATAAAGCTAGGGGGGACCTATTACGTAACAGACGGCATCAAAGCTCACATAACCCGAACCCCAGTCACTTTAAGGGGGTATACGCCGTCATGAGGATTGGCGGTGCCGCCAAACCCCACGGTACACTTACCTAAAAACCCCCATAACCTCATCCCAAGTCGCATAAGTTTTTGCTAATGCAATCGAATTAAGCACCTGAAAATGCTTCACGCATTAATTAGATCAAAGCTATAATCGTGAGGTCCTTGTGAGAAGTTTTTCTGGATTTTTTTTTTTGGGAAAACAAAGCAGTTGAAAATATTTATTTAAAAATTGTTACATAATGTTTATTATCATTTGGGGGATAACAGGTTATTTTTTTTATAAAAAAATATTAATAATTATAAAAGTCATTAACAATTATTCCTCTAGTTCTAAACAAAGTGACTTTTCGTGGACATGATAACCCGAGGCAGGATCATTTGAAATCAAAAAAAAAAAAAAAACGGAAGAGTTTCCATTAGTATATCACTCTAGCTCGGGGGTGCACGACCGATTGTGAAACAAAAATAAATTTTAGTTTTTAAAAAAATAAACTTTACTGAATTTTAAATTTAAAATGACCACTTTCGTTAAAAAAAAAACCATTTACAGCTTTTTTTGCAAAACAAGTTCCAATCATTGAAAAAAAAAATCCTTCATCCACCCACCCTAACGGAATCTCTTCTTTTTTTTTTCTATAAGAAGTGTGTACAATTTTAGAAGGCGGTTTCATTATTTTTGAGATAAACGCGTTTAGAGTTTTCAATAAGGATAGGAACCGGTAGGAAGGATGGAGCTTGAAAATCTTCCATCTCATTCAATTTTATTCGAATCAACTCGAAATTTTGGGAGAACATCTCTGCGATGTTATTATTTCATTTAAATTTCTTTTTTAGATCGATTTTTTGAAAATGATAACAATGTACGCCCCCTTAAGGGGAGGTTTACATCTAAAGACCCAAAAATGACGTGATTTTCTTGAATCTTTTTCTCAAAGACGGAAGCAAATATCAATGTCAAATTTTATACCCATATTTATTAAGTGTTTAAGAATTCATAATAATTTTGTTAGTGAACAATACAAAAAATTGTCAATTCAATAGATGGCGCAGTGTGACGATTCGGAAAATGCACCCGATCTGTCTCAACCTAGCGCTGTTTGCAATATCTGTAATCATACAACAAACATTTTTTTGAAAATAGAAATATCCAGAGTCTGAATTCTATTTCCAATAAAAAAAAATCGAAAATAAAAAAAATGTCGGACATGGAAATTTTTGCATTTCTTATTTTGCTCTTTACCATATAGAAAACATATTTATGAAAAATTCATCTACATTTATATTCAAAATCCAATAAATTTAATTTTATTTAAAATAAAAACAAAGACGATGTGAAAAACGTGGTTTCGAGAAAAACACGTTTAAAGTTTCATAATGCTATACGATGGTGGAGTAAAAAGTTTCCGACCTGACCTACAGATCTAATCACTATCTCAGGTCCTATAGTACTATGTCTCATTGACTTGTATATAAATGTTCAGGCCGTTTGCTCTGTTAGTTTACATTTGAGAACCTACTGAACAAGACGCCTCGAAGTGAAAAACTCACTTGACCTCGTTATGCTGTAACTTTTTTACAAATTTACTCTCCCAAAAACGGTTTTGGGGACTTGTTAAAAAAGAAAAAGAAATCAATTTTTTAAAACTTATTGATGAGAACCGCACCTTAATGCCCCCCTTGTTCTTCGATCGCCTAATTTCAGAATATGATGTTTTTGATTAACCCCCACGATCGCCTGACTGAAATCGCGATTGCTCACTCAATGAAAAAGAGTGTCGTGTTAAAATCGGTGGTGAGATGATTTCTAACTATCAACGCTCTATTAAGGAACAACTCATCATCATCAGCATCATTGGCTCCACAACCGTTATCCGGTCTTGGCCTTATTTAACAAGTCTGAGGCTTGTTAAACTTCCCCTAATATTTTGTGTTTCCGGCCACGTTATTAGCCTTGCGCCAATCTTACTCAGGATGTCGCTGCATACATTGGCTCACTATTCGGCGGGTGCCAAAGTAGCTATCCAGGAGTATCAAGAGGAGACTGCATATCAACTTGGATTGAACGGGGACACGGATCGTCCTGGCCTTCGCCGGATTAAAAGCAGTCAGAGACCTTGCCCTGTTTGTTCGTTCCCATCCCCCTATTAAGGAACAACTATACAATATTAATTCATCTCAAGTATTTGAAAAATATTATTAAATAACTTAATAAAATAGAGCTGTCGTGGGATTGGCTGTTTCATTCATTATCAACGCAATTTTGTAGTTGAATCGGTTTGAAAATCCCGAATCCATAAAATGAAGTTTACCCAAGACTTGACCCACAAATAACCATTCAAACCAAACTGAAGAAATGTGAAGACCATACAAACTGGCGCGCTTGCTACATCGCTATAAAAACGTAACTCCCCTTAACGCCCACACCTTCTATCTCACAAATGTGATTGAGTTTGTTACTCCATGCGACTACGATGAGGTCACCTGTCACCTCCCTCTCATTACTTTCTCAACAGAGACAGATCTTCAACTTGATAAGAAGATAGTACCATACTTAACATCAGTACTACGAATATATTCTAAAGTTGTTCCAACATTAAATTTTGTTTTTTTGTTTTTTTTATATACTTCTCTCAGGAGAAGCGAATCTATAACGCCGATATAGCGGCTCGAGATGCCACCAAATGCCGCTTCAATGGCTGAGTTGGTTAGGAGGTTATGTCTTACGTTTGATTGTACAAACCTAGGTTCAACTGACGACTCTTGCTATGGTGCAGTTCGGCACGATAACAGGGTGGTAGGCAGGGACCCAAAGCCCAGCCGCCCAGTGAAATACCACCCTATTAAGCTATCATCATCATCATCATCATCGGCACTACAACCGGGAACCGGTCTTGGCCTTATTTAGCAAGTCTCTCCACCGGTATCCGGTCCTTATCCGAGACTTGTTAAATTGTCCATAATAATTTGTCATTAGCCTTGCGCCATCTATTAAGCTATAGGCTTCGCGAAATGGTTGAGAGAAATCCTCGGACATCTTTCGGAGCTTGGCTGATGGACTCGGTCGAGAAAAAATAGAATCTCAGGGCGCTGGCTCAGCCCTATAGGTTTGCCTTTCCTGGGAGAAGTAAAATAAAAAAATATATAAAAAAGTAAATAAATAACTGTTGCAGTTCTTTTTGAACAGTGACAGGCTGCAACGCTCCGGATAGACTCGCGCAGGGGGGGATTTTCGCAGTTTTCCCGCTCTGTAACGGAACGAGTTCTGATGCAGGTATGTTCGCGCCGTCGGGAGATGAACTGCAAACTGGTGCGATCCGTCGGATTTTCTTGTGGAGCGCATATAAACCGAATTGTGGGGAACAATACCACGAATCTCCGAAGAACAGTACCCGTGATAATATCTGTAAAACAGACAGACGTCACCTACGCGCCTTTGATGTGATAGCGACTATAGTCCCGCTGTCAGGTTGAGGATATACTTAGGAGCGGAGCCCCAACATGAGAGCAATATTCAAGCGCGGGTCTGTGGCGGTTCCGCCAAACCCTACGGCCCACTTACCTGAAAAACCCCCACATTTTCCATCCAATCATATAATTTCGCTAATGCAATCGCATAGCACCTTAAATGCTTTACACATCTAGGATTATCTAAGGTATAATCTAAAAAGTCCCTGTAACAGAAAACTTACCTTTCATGCATCTCTTCGCATACAATTCCTGTAAGATTTCTTTCTTACCATATCAGGAATCTCAAACCAATTCGACACCTTCAGTGCCAAGCAAATCCGCCTAGACGAATTCCTGAAAACAAGATGATTTGGTTTGCAAACAATGTAACCATCATAATGGGGATCATACACATTGCGTCGCCGATTTCCCGTCCTCACCAAGCGTATCATAAATCACCATACATACACATTGGCTGGCGACCTGCACCCAAGGGACCAAAACAAATATACGCATATCACGTCTCTTGGCACCAATCGAATCCTACGGCATAACCAAATGCAAATAGGTATGGTATACTTACCCTTGGCAGCGATGCAATAAACACCAATTCACGGTAGTCTAGCTGAAACCCATTAGCACCTTTCCACATTGCATTGCCGCCTATTTATTTAGCAGAAATGCACATCTCAGACAAAGAACCAAACGTTTCCTTTGTCTTTTCATATTTCGAGTTCGGCTTCTCATCAGCAGCAGTATAAGCAAACACAAACTTTACTTAGCCGAATTCACTTCTCATGGATGCACATTATGCCCCTTCTTGGTGTTTCAGATTCGTTGTCATGGTGTGTCCATGAAAGAACCCATGTACACACATATGTTACATGTGTACTACCAACCATCTTCACCCCAAACGATTGAATATCGTGGACCCCTATTACAACCACCGTTCGCGACGGTCGGTTCACTCCCGCTCCCCGGTGTGCACGTGGATGCAGATATTTCAAAGTCGAGAGTCGCGTTCATATACTCAAAAGTCGAAGTCGCATCGTACAACTTCAAAAACGTATTCATTTGTACAAGTAAAATTGCTTCCTCAGTTTGTTACCACGAATTTGTTAAAATTAAGAAAGAATTATACGAACCGTAAAACTACGTTGTTAAGTGTGTCTTCTGTTCCGATTTAAAATAAACTTAGCAAACAACTTCTAATCAGTGCTTTTATTTTTGGATATTTCCGGCGAACTATGTGTTGGAGCTGATACGTAAATTAAATTAAAAATTAAAGACCCAGTTACATCCCACCTGTGTGTTTCATACTCCGTTCCTGGCGAACCCTTGCGGCATTGCTCAGTGTTGTATTCGGCGGAACTATCGGTGTATGATGGGGAAGAAGAGAATCAGCGCCGTACGCCGGCGCAACATACTTCTCCTCCCCACAGGTCTAATTTGGAATTTATCCAGGAGGTGAACTTGGGTCGGAGTAAAATCTTTCTTGGCTCTAAAAAGATAACTCAGTTTTCCTGAGGCAGACCTGGCCATGTTCGATACGTGTTTATATTCACGATATATTCCCACAGACCGTTACGCCGATCAATTTCACGCTTTCCCCAGATTCGAAGGCGTTGCCATTCATCATCAGTTGTGGAACCGATCACCCACTTTTTTTTGTCACTGTTGTACATCTTCGTTCCAATGAAGTCGACGATAATGGCCTTTCCCCACAGCTAGACCTAATCCAGATCCCAGAGAGTCGATTTGGCTACACCTCATTTGGTGCGACGTTAATGCACTAATCGGCCGGTTACTCGAAAAAGATAAAACAAGTGTACTATGATCCGCAAAACTGAATATTCTGTTTTCCGTTAATCCCAACAAATCATTCATGTGAAGCAACAACAAGGTTGGGGCCAAAATGCGACCTTGAGGTACCCCCGAATTAACAGGATACAGATCCGAAGACTCATCGTCTAGAACAACCCGGATCGATCGAGGAAGCTCCTCGTCCATTCGCAAAGCTGCCGGAAAATCCCATATGAACGAAGTTTGTTCAGCAATACCCCGTGCCAGACGCGGACAAAATCCTTGGAGACATCCAATGCGACCGCCCTTGGCTCACCATGCCCCTAAGTCGCTGATATATCGGTTATAAGGGTCAAAAGATATCCCGTGAACCGCCTGCCACGGAATCCCTATCGACGATCATTCAGAAGTCCGTTGCACTCCAAATAGTTAATTACCTCGGGATTGACTATCTTTTCCATCACCTTAGATAACATAGACAGTAATGCTATCGGTCGGTAATTTTGTGGGAGACACTTTATTCGCCTCTTTGGGATTGGACTCGAGCGATTTTCCAGCAGGAAGGAAAGGCTCTCCATGGATAAGATAAGCGAAAGAATCTGCCAAGAACCGGCGGTAGGTCTGGAGCACAGCTCTTAAGGACTATTGGTGGTATTCCGTCCGGGCCGGTTGCCTTCTTTCAGTCAAGTCCACGTAGAATCTGTTGAACAGTACGCGGGCGGAATCTCACATCCATCATCGAAGACCGTGTGGTGTTCCTAACAGATACACAAGCAAATATGAAGAACAACACTGGAAGAAAATCGAATAAACAAAAGCATCGGCCGTATACCCACCAATAACATAGCAATTCCACATTAGTTGAATGTACTTGAGTTTAAAAATCGAATTCGTACACGCGGCCGTTAGTCCGGTGCTTCAATGCTTCACTTCTCACCGGTTTCAGTGTGTGTTCAATTCACCTTCTTCACTATCCTTGCAAAACGTTATAATTGGTAACCCCGACGTGATTTGTGTACAAACAGCACACAATCTCCTATATGTAAACAGGACTTTACTACAACGGTCCCGACTACTGCGCAGAGCAACGGCTCACTCGCCTGCTCCGACGTTCTCTCGGTCGCACACGAAGTTGATCATAACAAAGTTACTAAGGAGCGAGTAGGGTGGAGTTTCTAACAGATAAACAAATAGCAAATAGTAAAGAACAACACAGAGAGAAAATCGAACAAGCAAAAGCATCAGCCGTATACCAAGCAATATCATAGCAACTCCACATCAGTTAAGTGTACTTGAATTTACAAATCGAATTCGTACACGTGGCAGTGGCCTGATGTGTTGAGCGTTGCTTCAATCTTTCAGTGATTCTAACCGTCATAGCGTCGATTCGAGTCACACTTTCTTCACTATCGTCGCAAGCGCTATAACCGTACCGGCGGGATCTCAGGTGGTTCCAAGAGACCGGCATAGGGGTTTGAAATCGCGGAAAATAAATTCGCGAGCAAATTCGCCTTTTCTTTTGAATTTGTGAGTAGTGTTTCGGTGTCCGTCTCTAACGTGGGAAAAGAGGAGGAGGCGAAGATGTTGCTGTCAGCCCTTGCCATTGACCAGAAGGGACACGAACTAGTTGGGCACTCAAGGACTTTGTTGCTCGCTCTGTCGTTGTAGGACTTCTTCGCGATATCAATCACCCGGTTGCACACTGATTCTAACAAAATTCGTTCTATTAACCACGGTGAGATTGGAGCGTCATTGTTTAAAAGCTCTATTTTTTGCGTTGTAATCTGCTCGCATCTTTCATCAAACCAAGGCTTATCAGATGAACTTCGTTAGATGAAATAGCGGATGTAAATTTCCTTCTCGAGAAGAATAATCTATGGGACTCACTCCATGCGTGTGTTAACATCGGAATCTCCAAAACATACCTCTGACCACGGAAAGGACGCGTAGGAATCTCGCAAATCATCCCAGTCGGCAACCCCACACCTCTGTGGCATTTCTAACAGATGCACACAACATACAAGTGTGAAGAACACAGAGAGGAAATTCGAATAAGCAAAGCATTAGAGCTAATGACCTTACCTGGAAAAAAACAAATCATTATGGAAAATTTAACAAGCCTCAGAACTTGTTAAATAAGACCAAGATCGATTCCCGGTTGTAGTGCCGATGATGATGAAGAAAGCATCAAAGCCGTATACCATAGCGATAACATAAAAATTCCACATCAGTTGAGTGTACTTGAGTTTAGAAATCGTTAACGTACACGCGGCCAGTAGCCTGGCGCTTCATTGCTTCGCTTCTCACCCATGTCATCGTGTGTTCAATTCACCTTCTTCACGACTTCTGCATAGAGCACCGGCACACTCGCCTGCTCCGACGTTCTCTCGCTCGCTCGTTCCTAGCTCCATCGTTCGCACACGAAGTTGATCGTAACAAAGTTACTGAGGAGGGAGTAGTGTGGCGTTCCTAACAGGTACACACAATATGCAAGCAAATAGTGACAAACACAGAAAGGAAATTCGAATAAGCAAAGCATCAGAGCCGTATACCATAGCGATAACACAATTCCACATCAGTTGAGTGTACTTGAGTTTAGAAATCGAATTCGTACACGCGGCCAGTAGCCTGGTGTGTTAAGCATTGGCTCAATTTTTGATGATTCTGTCATATCGTCAGTTCGAATCACACGTTCTTCACTATCATCACAAACGCTATACCTCCGTACATGCTGAAGCTGCTTAGGTCGGTTGTTTGCTTGTAATGCTAGTGGTTGCGCGACCCAAACCAAGCAGTGAACTGAGTTTCCAAATGGGGCAGCAACTTTCACGGAATAAATGCTCGGCTCGGATGTCAAAAACAGATTCAGGGTGTTCGCATAATCGCTTCAAGCATCCGTAACTCGCTTAGGTTCTCCCACAAGAATAGTTAAATTATGGCCAACAGCGACCATCTTCGCTACCCCAGTCTCGTCGCTTCTGTTATAATGCACCAGCCAGCCGGAATTGTATACATTAAAGTCGCCAAAGACGATAATTTTCAGAAGCCAGGTGGTTGATCTCTATCCAGTCGACGTAAGAATATGTATGAAAACATTTAATTCAAAACACAGATATTTAGAAAATACTTCAAAAATCTTATCGCCGATAATATTGACAATAGACAATGGGCGGAGGAAGTATTGTGCCAGGCACGGGCACTCGGTTCACTTCCTTCCACCAGCATCACAAAGACAAAGTTCCGATATCACTTACGATTGTTCCGCGGCTTGCAAACGAACGATCACCAGGAAACAAAAGTAAATAAAACTCACTGTTTTAATGTTATTGATGCGTTTATTTATATTTAAAGAAACGGTTGGTGAAACAAAACAAACGATATAAGGTACATTGATATATTATAACTGACGCGAATGGCATAGAGCAGAGGAGCTCTTTACACGCACATTCCGCGATTGCGTACAATTTATTTTATGTTGAACTCATACCACTGGCAATGGTTTTCGATTAAGTCGTTCCGGTACAAACAAAAAGAATAACTAAATTTACGCACACTCGACTCGGTGATTTTTCGCGTCTGCGTGCGCACCGGAGACCGAAAGTCGGCAACGACCATAGCGGCCGGCGGAATGAATTATTTCCAGGAACCTTATCGAACGCGTTGTATGCATTAATGTCCTTGCAAAAGGAAATGTTACAGGTATGCTGGGTGGAGCTCGCAGTGCAGGTGAGGGAAATTGAAATTTGCCTGGGCTTCTTAAAAAGGTATAAAGAAATCTTACAGGAAATTATATGCGAAGAGATGCATGAAGGTAAGTTTTGTTTTACAGGAACCTTTTAGATTATACCTTAGATAATCTTAGATGCGTAAAGCATTTAAGGTGCTAATGCCATTGTATTAGCGAAATTACATGATTGGATAGAGTTATGGGTGTTTTTTAGGAAGGCGAATCGTGGGGTTTGGCGGAACCGGCACAATAACATTGCCAGAATTAGCTTATTAGTTAAAGGTGCAGAGACAATATTCTACACTGCTAAGCTCTCTATTTTTTCAACTTTATTGATAGCTAATTTTGAATACTTGTTAACAATTGAGTGATGGAAATCTTTATTTGGACCTTTGCAATTTTTTCTGTTAAGTGAAAAAGATGATATCCGTCAAGTGGCTGCTGCCAGTGTTGATACTCGTACAGATTTGTACCCGCATTTTATCGCATTTTCCATGACTTTCCGCAAGATTTCCGGTGATAATTGTTCGCATTCTTGTCGAATATTCTCGTTAAGGGCTCCGATTGTCTGAGGCGTGTTGGCATAAACCCGCAACAATAAGTAGCCCCAAAGGACGAAGTCTGGGAAGGTTAAATCGGGCGAGCTAATTGGCCAAACTGCCAAGGCGGAAGATTACCCGACCAGGAAAGCTTCCTTCACAAAATCCATTGTGGCTCGTGCTGTGTATGCGGTTGCATCGTCTTGTTGAAACCGCATGTTTACCAAGGTGCGCTCGTCGAATTTGAGCAGTAAGAAGTCGTTTATCATGGCCCTGTAGCGTTCGTCAATAACAGTGTCCGTATGGCCGACGGCGCCCTCAAAAAAATACGGCCAATTACACCTGCCGCGTAAACGCCGCACCGCACAGTGGCTTTAAGTGGATGTAATGGCTTTTCGTGCATCACATGCGGATTTTCATCATCATCGACACCACAACCGGGATCTGGTCCTGGCCCTATTTAACAAGTCGGAGACTTGTTAAATTTTCCATTATAATTTGTTTTCCCGGGCAAGATTATTAGCCCGGCGCTCGTATTTTTTATGCGGATTTTCAGTGCCCCAGAAACGAAGATTTGGCTTATTGATGTAATCGGTTAAGTGGAAATGCACCTTGTCGTTCATGATGATTTTCGACACGATCTCGTTGTTGAGATTAAGGATGGCTTGACAGTAATTCACTCACCCGCCATTGCTTGTCTGTTTGTATTCTGCAGCTGTCTAGTTCACAAATGTCGAATATGATTGACGTACGACGCCATTTGCAAAAATTATGGCATATTCCGATAGGGTGATTAATTTTGCGCCACCCTGTATAAATCACTACAATATGCGATGACAATGTCAATAAAATCCCAAAGTAAGTAAAGAAGAACTGCATTGTTATATTTTTATTTGAAAAATTGGCAAAAATTCAATTTAGTACGAAATGTGTTTAAACTTAACCCCATTCAAAAGTAAAATCCAAAAACAATGCTTTCCTGCAGTGTTAACATTTTATATAAAAACAAATTATAAGTTGCTCAGAAGTTTTAAAAGCATCAAATAATTGTGTGTTTCGTTGAAAAACAGCGTTTAATTGTTTTATAGGCCCACTGTAGTATAATATGTTCACAAGAAAACGATAGTCAGCTTTTGCACACATTTCACAAAACCAAAAATCCTAAAATACAATAAACATTTTACACATGTAATTAAAACAAAAATCGAAAACCTAAAATTCAACCCATTCAGTTTCTATCACAATAATAATAAGTTGCTCCGCTAAGTATCTTTATGATTCATTAAAGCCCATTACACCCGATTACACTTCCTCCGCCATAATTCACCTAAACATTATTCATACGTGTGTGAGTATCGTAAACTTAAAAACATTCCACAAACTATAGAAATTTTATTGATTTCCGCCAACGCTTTTGTTCAATTGATATTTTGCTTTCATTTCAGTTTTCATTTTCATTTTTCATTGCGAATTCATCACAAAACTTAAAAATGAAATTATAAATAAAACGAAACTCAAATCTTGTTCTTGCTTAAATACTAATAAAGTTTGTATATGATAAAAATATCTATATTGTTTTTTCTTTAATAATTCTATCGTGTGCTCCCTGCTGGTCGGATATGTAGCCGGTAAGTAGAGTGTTGTAAATCGAATCGTAGGAAATCTTCCTCTCATGTTTGTGTTTGGTTTGTTACGTAAAAATCTTTTTTAGAAAGTTGTCATACTAGAAGTGACCATTATTTCTTTTTACTTTATTTAATATTTTTTGCACTCATAGGGTGAGAAGAAACGTGACACTGGTGGTCCAAATGAAATAGTCGCTTGTACCAATTGCGCCGGAGGAAGTAGTCCTTGTACACACTCTGCCAACAACGGGTGTGCAACAGAGGTAAATATTCTGCAGTCAAATAAAATTAAATATTATTTCAAAAACTTGATCCGCATTTAAAGTAAAGATTGTCCTGCGACATACGAGTTGTTTAGATTAGGAGGTATGTTAACAAAATAACTTTGAGTACGTGACGGCAGTACTCAGGGAAAGTACTGCCCTTTAAAACGATGCGTATCTCAAGTCGTTAACATGGCCTGTATGGAATGTCGGTCTATCCAAAAAGTTAGTATCCTTAAGGATGTGTGTGTAAGCTCCTGATGGAATTCGAAACACGAGTACCTACTTCTCAGGTGCTGCAAAAGGAAATACAACATCTGCACATATGCTTTATGTTTTATTAAAGGTTACACGTCGTATGCAGAAGTTTCCTCATGTTAACTGGATACCTTGTTAGCTTTTGGAAAGTTCCTCGTTCTAGGTATTTGGTTAGGCCAAGATATTGTGTGGCATGCTGTTCATGCAACGAATTTGCCGTATTTTCGCTTCTTTTTTGCGTCTGTGGTCCAACAAGGACTAAGCCGCCTTTGATGAGAAGAGTGTGTTTGAAAGTCGGCTAACTGTATTGAATGTGAGTGCATAGCTTGTAAACTCTGAATAAAGCACTAAGAAGTAATTTAATCACAACTCGTTTGTAGTTTAATGAGTCATTTAAAAAACCAAGGGCTTCGTATTTGAAAAGAAATTTAAGAACTAATATGAGGTGAATAATTAAAGTGCCGCACGACAAGCGTTTATTCATTTCATTTGCAATTCCTTTTGTTTTTTGCGATGCAATTAACACACTGTCGTGCAGTCTGTAATTATGTTAAATGAGTGAAGGGCAGCAAGTGGCACTTTCAACGATGTACATTCACATAAATTAATTAACTGCTAAAGATATTCAGTTGTTTATAAAAAAAAAGTGAAACATCGTTTGAAAAAGCTTTTCGAAAATATGTTTTCCCTGCACGACCACTTAAAGTTTGCCCACATAATTTTCACTACGTGACACTATGCCTTATGCTACTTTAAACATATAGATTCATAAAAAACGTGATCACAATATAAAATGTGAACTGGGAATGACGTTGACGAATCAAATGTTGTTCAGTTTTCCTTTAACATTTGTGAATTTGAAGCATTGGCAATTTGAACTATGGAGCGATGCACGGTCGAATAACCCGTTAAGATAGTGCTATCGTTTTCCGAAAATGGGTGTGCAAGAGAAAAAACACGTTTCATATATTGTTATTTATTGGCCTGTAGGAACCCGGAAGTTCATGGCCTCACCGACTCGGCTCCGCCATTGTTCCCTGTCCTGTGCGCTGTCCTTCCACGTTCGACCATCCGACCCGATCTCCTCGAGGTCCAATTTAACATTGTCCTCCCATCTCTGTCGCGGCCGTCCGGTCGGTCTCTTTCCGGTTGGTCTACCGTCAAGAATTCTACGCACGGTCCTATCGTTTCCCATTCACGCCACACGTCGGGCCCATCTTAATCTTCGCGACTTGATCACTCTCACTATTGTAGGTTTGCGGTATAGCTCTTCCAATTCGTAGTTGTGGAGTTTCCTCCATTGTCCTGACTCCTCGTCATATTTACCGCCAAATATACGCCTTAAAACTTTATTCTCGAATATGCGGAATTTGTTTTCTTCCCGTTTTGTGAGAGCCCATGTTTCGCATCCGTATAGAGCAATCGGCATGATTATGGTTCTATAGACACGGAGCTTTATATTACGTGATAGCAGTTTGGATTTCAACAGTTTACTGGCTGCATGCCAACTAGCGTTGGCGGAGTGTAGTCTTTTGTTAATTTCCTTCGACGTTTCGTTTCTGCTCGTCAGTATCGTTCCCAGATATTTAAATTCTTTGACATTTTTAAATATCTTGCCCCTGACGTTTATATGTGTTCTCTGAGGTCCACCTGCTCTCGCCGTAGTCATGTATTTTGTTTTGTCTACATTTAATGCTAGGCCCACCTCTTCTGCGGCTTGCATGATGATTTCACTGTTTTCACTTACAGTTTCGAGATTATCGCCCCGAACGGCGATGTCATCCGCATACGTGAGCACTTGTGTGACCTCGTTCATGGATGACCCGGCCATGTTGTCGTCGTGTACCTTTCTGATGACATACTCGAGGACAAGGTTAAAGAGACATGGTAAGAGGCCACCCCCCTGTTTTAGTCCGTCCCGAATTTCAAATGGTTCTGAGAGGTGGTTTTCTATTCTAACTCGCCCTTTGATTTCGTTCATGCAAATTTGAATGAGGGCGGCATATTTTTTTGAGATTCCCAGCTTAACTACAATATGGTAGAGTCTTTGTCTTACGACTGAGTTGGTGAACCGTCTCTCCGTATTCCCACTTATTTTCCAGCAGTTGCCTTATTGTGAACATTGCGTCGCTCGCTGACCAGCTCCTACGGAATCCGCATTGGTAGTCTCTCAGTATTTCTTCTGCGTACTGTGTGATTCTCACCATTATGGCATTTGTTAATATTTTGTATGTGGTTGGGAGCAATGATATTTCTATGTAGTTTTTGCAATCAGATCTTTCGCCTTTTTTTTGAAAATGGGGACGACTATTGAGGTTTTCCATTCTTCCGGAGTGATTTCCTTATCCCATATTGTTTTGATGAGCTGGTGGATCTTTCGAGCGGCTGCCTCTCGTCCATGCGTCATAAGCTCTGCTGGTATGGAGTTGACTCCGGGAGCTTTGTTGTTTTTCAATCAATTCATTGCGTCTACAACAAGGGGGCTCTGGGATCTGAGGCTCGGCTGTATGTACCTCTGGTGCGTTTATTTATGGTTGATCGGTGGGCCCATTGAACAGGTTTTCAAAGTACTGCTTCCATCTTGTCACGATATTGTTTGTTTCTGCGACCAGACAGTCGTTTGCGTTTTGAATTGTTTTGGCTTTCCCTCGGTAGCCATTTCTAATTGGATTTATACTGGCGTACATACCTCTGATGTTCTTTGCTCTGGAATTTTTTCGATTCGAGTCTTCTCCCATTCGCGTTTTTTGCGTTTGAAGAGTCTCATTGTGTCTTTCCGAATTGTCGCGTATCTTTCTGCGTTGACTTCATTATACCCTTCTAAGTGGATCACTCTAAGTCGTTTACGTTCTTCGATCTTCGCCCTGCTCTCACCCTCAAACCAAGGTTTGGACTTAATTGCTTTCTTAAATCCTAAAACCATTTGGGCTGTTTGTTTGATTGTGTCTCTGATCGATGTCCATTTAGTGTCCGCACTATTGGCTTCCTCTTTCTCACTGTTCCCTTTCTTTGGGATGCTAAATCTATTCGTTAGTTCGTCTTGATATTCAGCCCTTTTACGCAGGTCTTTTAGTTTCTCAATGTCGAACTTTTTGCTCGTCTCCAGTAACTGCCCACGGGGGTTTGCTGTGAGCCGACTCCTGAATTTGCCCATTGTCTTTTGTCTATGAGGAAGTGGTTTTGTGGCGGTTCCACGAACCGCACAAATCACCATACTATGAGATGTCTTCGTTCCACGAAAGAACATGTGGTGGTTTCACTACACGCCACTACTCACCTTCCCAAATTACCTAAAACCTTCCAGTCCCCAAGCTCCCATACCCCCATTGTTTCCCGCGAATGCGATTGCATTAGCACCTGCAAAGCTACATGCATCAAGGTTATCTAATGCATTACCTAAAGGTCCCTGTGAAAGAATTGTTACCTTCATGCATCAACGCATATTCAAAATTTCTGAAAAGAATTCTTTTCATCATACCAGATCATAAATCCAAAACCTACGCGCACCCTTGTTGCCAGGCAAATCCCAGCCTCACCGCGTACAACAATGTTCTTACATACATATTGGCTGGCGATTCTTTTGTCCAACGACCAAGCCATGGCAAGTAGCTTGCTTGCACAGCTGCGAGACCAATTGCATAATCCATTGTCGAATCGATAAACAATCATCGCAATAGTCACGGCCCGTTTGTCTAATTGACAAACAATTATCATTCACACGCTCGCCACCGAAAATCGAATTCTTCTGTATACATAACTTACAAACAGAAGAATCCTATTTGGTCCGCCGGCAGAGATCCCATAAACGAATCTCTACTGTAAACATAGCGATCCCTTTTGGTCTCTATTGAGTTACCACTTGTTTGCTCAGGTGTGTGTGTAAGGAGCGTATCTGCTCTATTCCATTCGCTTCCTTTATAACATAATTAGTCAAAAACTAATCATAAAGAAAACAAAAACTTTATAGCAATAGTTTAGAATCCAAAGTTCGAGTGTACATTTAACGTCAATTTGTTTTATCAACTGCATTAAGCAAAAAAAGGACCATAAAAATAAAGAACCTTTTATACCAAACAAGCCACAGTGGTTTCATTTTTGTTTCTTCTTGGTGAACAGTTTTCGGTGGAACAGTTGACTATTATGTTAGGAGATCCTTGTGAACGACTATCAGCGAAAAGTTTGTGAGGACGGAGTAGAACCCAGCGCACATGCCAGCGCTACGACTTCGCACCCCACAAACATACTATAACCAAACTTCGCGTGCCCACAGACACGTGTCCCCAAAGTCCACCGTTTCACCTGACCAAAGGTGACATTCATCCACAGATACGTGGGCCACAAGTCCCGAACAATTTTCCTAGGCCAGCACGACGATCGAAAGGCATGCCCCAGCTTAGAAATGTGTATCGATCCATCAACTGGATAAATGAACAAAGGGTTGGCACAGCTGCGCCAGATGTCGACAAACATCACATCCCCGGTGAGAAGCCAATTGCCGGAAAACAATCCGTCGGCAAAAACGTTGTCCCTGCTGCAATGCACTTCGCCTACACAAAGGCCGTTGCGCAGCAACAGCAATAAACGAAAACGCTGTTCCCATAAGGCAAAGTAAACACGACCCCAGGATCGCCTAAAGTAAACCACACATTCGATTGTTTGCATAAGCAACGCAACAGAAGTGTGAAAATTCTGATGAACCCACAGACGACAACCTCCGCGTCTGTATGTGTGAGCGCTATCTTCCCTGGTGGAGAGATTCTCAATTGGAAGAAAGTCACCACCCAGGGAAAGCGAAAGGAGAAAGAAAACGATGGGGTGAATAGAATCATCCCCAGAGAAGAAACAACAGTCGACATAGAGAATCTGGAGAAGGAAGTTGAATTTTATGAACGGTGGTGTTAAGACCGAGTTTCCGGGAGGTTTACGTTATTGATAGGGGCGTCGCGAATTTGTTTGGTGGTTTAAAAGTACATCCAGTGACGAACGAGCTCGTGGTTTTGCGAAGGGATCCTCACTAAGGACATACAAAATTTGCGTTTACGGAATTACGCTGTGTTTTTCGAACAATTAAATTAAGTGCTGTTTCAAAAATTAAGATGATTTGAGGTGTCATGGAAGTTTGTGGTTTTCTTTTGGTATACCACCCGAACTATTCTTATAAAAAAAAAAAATATTGTGTCCTAGACGGTTAAGTTTAAGGAGACAAAACGAATTAAGAAAGAATAAAAGGCAAGGCTTTATAAACTCAGTTTCGTGTTTTATTTTGTTCTGCATTCGCTCCGTGTCCCAGGTTGTTCCTTTTTTGTTTGTGGACAGTGTTCGGTGGAACACTTCAGACACATTGACTAAAAATCCGCCAAAGTCTATTTGGTTACGCGTCACGCCGTCGCGCCGTCGCGTGATATTCATGTGCCTTTATGGATTTGCTTGTGCTTGAACATCGTGATTTTCGCTACTAGATCTTTGGACGCTGCGAACGTAATAATTGGAATTCCATTATCATTTGAAACGACGTGTAGGCTTTCTTTACCTATAGTTGATTGAGAGATATCTTCCTTTCCAATTTTCGCATTCAGGTCCCCGAGGAGGATTTTAACACCGGGCAATCGTCTATACTGAACTGTAAATTTCGAGCACTCCAATTTCAACGCCGTTCATGGTCATTTCTTCCCAACTATTGTGTTGATTGAATTTTGTACGAATAAAAATACAAATCTTGAGAATTTTCAACAAAAAATGAAGACATTCACAATTCTTGTGCAATGCATCGATGAGAAGTACTCGTCGTACATAGGCTTAAGTCTTTACTTTATTTTCCAGTGTATGCAAATTTTGAAAATTATTCTACTACACACTACGTTGGTTGTGTACGTGAAATGAGAAAAAACACTAAAGGTTTGACTTGCTCGGCACATGCCATACAATTTGCTACGCGCAGGCATTCACAATTGAATAATTATTTAAATAAAATACTTTTATAATGTTGCTGAGGAGTGAGCTGCTTCATAATATATCGTCATGGAGTACTCTGTATGGCTGCCATATTTCAACTTACAAACATCATCCAAACCCGAATGACGACGAACCAAAATCGACCTTCAACAGAAAAATGATCCTGGATAATAATGAAATTAAACTATGGTTGATTTGTGCTATAATAAACGAAAGTACCAGTATACTCTCATGATTTCAAATCGGATTTATGGCTATTCTATCTTCTATTTAATTTTGAACATAAACATTAAACACATGATATGAAACCGGACTTCTGGCTAGATTTCTCCATTTCCCGCGCTCTCCATATTCGCCCAGATCAAATTTGAAACAAAATATAAATAATTACTTTGGATAACTTTCTAATAACTTATTTTACTTTTTGCAGACATGCTTCGTTCAAGTCCGGAAAAAAGAACCCCCACATCCAATTCGGGTAGCTAAAACAATTGATGTCATCGCAAGAATAACATTTCCAACAGCCTATGCAATATTTTTAATTTTCTTCTTTGTTCACTACAAAGGGTTCTCCTAGAAATTACTTTAAATTTTCGCACCAACATCCCAAAAAAATTTGCTATACAAAATAATACCAAATGTAAACACAGAGAATCCATTAAATCGCTAACTCTCACATAAAAAATTAAATAAACTGCGCTAAACAATAAAGGAAAAAAAACACTAAAAAAAAAAAGAAACAAAATAGAAAACTTAATTAATAGATATAATGAAGTTTCGTGATTCTTAGACAAATTTTTAAAGCTAATACTTGTTTATTTATTTATGATTGTTATATTTATTGTAGAACCAATTATTAAAAGATGAAAACAACAAATATAAGTATAAATAGTAAATCGTCAAAACTGTGAAATACATTAGTTGTAAATTGAATATTTTAAAATAAAAAATGCTGTTAAATAACGAAGGGAAACACTTAAGTGATAATTTAATTAAAATTTAATGCAAACAAGTAGATTATCTTAATAAACTCAACAGAAGAAAATAAAAACACAATTATTTCTGTAGAAAATTTTACAATAAAACGAATATAAAAAAAAATTACAAAAAAAAATAACAAAATACATTGACTGCCTTTTATATTAAAACCATAAATAAAAAACTAAACTGACTCTCAAAATAATTCAATCATAAAATTTCTTGTACTATCTGCATAAATTAAAATATTTAAATGACAAACGAGGTACTAAGCTACTCAATCGAAATAATGTCTTAAAATACCGCTGTATAATAAAAAAAATAATGTTTAAACAAAACTAAAGTCAAATAAATGAAGTTTAATAGTATCATTAAATTTCAAGTTATATAAATCGGAATATTTAAAATACTACGTCAACTATTGTTGGCTTCTTGGTTATCTCATTATAATTTTATTTTTATTTAAGAGCTTCGTCAACGTTATTATTCTCGACATACAACGACTAACTTATAAGAATTAAAATCCAGAAATTGAACACATTTTAAAAAAATATATAAGAAGCACTCGAATTTCTTGTAGTAAAGACTAAACAGCTAGATGCAAATGTTCATTTTTTTTTATTTTTTCTTTTATAATCATATTTTCAGCTTAATAGAACGAAAAATATGCAAACGAATTAAGACACAATAAATACACACAACTATTTTGCAAACTCACAAACATCAAATAGTTTTATAAAAAAAAAACAACAAAATAAAATTAGAACCAACTGCGTGTGAGAAAAACAATAAATAATTATGTTTAGCAACAATCACAAAAGCCAAACTAAAAGGAAAAACAATTTAATGCTAAATAAGTCATGTAATGTATTTTTAATTTATAAAAATCTTGATATGTTAAATTCTGCATAGCCTGGTACACATGGTTAATATAAATAACAATTTCTTTTTAAATGACTGAAGCAAAATATTCGTAGTTTTCGTTTTATTTTTAAAATTTGTAAAATGGTTTCGTAGAGAAAAAAAAAACGAATTGATCCATCGTGGGTGAAATATACATATCATGACTAAAAAGTTTTTAACAGTTTTGCCTGTGAATTTATAAGAAATTATTTGTTATTGTTAGCTAAAATAAGAGCAACTTTATTAAGTCGGCTAAATGAAATATATTTTATTTTCTTTAATATCTTTTAAAACAATTGAAAGGAGAAACACAATAACAAGCTTTCGAATAACTTGAATTATCTTGGTACAATACCACGATTAAAATGTTCACGTTATAGCTATATTTTACGCTTTTACATCACAACCTTTTATAGAAAGGTATTCCATGAGCAAGTACATTGCAAAATTCCTTATTAATAGGAACCATTAATTTCGTAGAATCTATTTGAAAAAAAAAAAAACACTAAATAAAGAAAAATTGACACACCAATTATTTAAAAATCGATATATACATTGAAATAAATATTTTTCAAAGAAACTCATTGCCTTTACAATAAGGAACAAATGTCTAAAAACAAAACCTATAAAATTAAATATACGAAATGAATGATGTTAAAAATAAATATAATATTTTAAATCGCATTCATACATAATAAACATTTCATAAAAAACACATGAATTATATAAACACTTGATATTTACAAATTATATGCAGACAATCGCTGTACGAACAATTAATAACACTTTTTTCAAAAAACACTTCGCAACAGCATTATATTTTAAAATTGATAAATGTAATCCACCTGAGTTGCCCGTCCAATTAATAATTGCCTTATACAAAAGCTGTACTTTTGTAAATAGCCTGCGTTGTATTTCTTGCAAATTTTAAATTAATTTTTAAAGTCGATTTATAACTTAGCGATTTATTTACTTTTAAAAATATAAAATGTAATTAATTATATCAATTTGAAAAGAGGAACAAACTGGTAGAACTAGAATTATGAGCACGTTAACTTCTTGTCTTTCTCCAATAACTGCTTTATTTTTTTTTAAGTCAAACTGAAGACATTACACTAAATAAGTGGAAGGATGGATTTCATTTTTTATTTAATCAATTACTGAAACTTACCCACAGCTTGGGCGAATTTGAATTGAGAATCTCCCTTTCGACAACATTTTTTTTTATATATGTGATCACTTAAAAATAGATATTCGAATAAAAGTTTAAGATCGTAAAACTTATCCACAAGGTGCCCAAAAAAACAACACTTCTTAAGAAATAGTGAAGATTAAAGCTATTGTCACGACGGTTGTGTGACTTGGTGCAATTCCTTCATACAACAAATTTCTATTCGCCAAATCCGACCGTCTTCCTTGATTTCATCAGTCAAGGACTCATTGTTCTTCTTTAAGATAATCAACGAAAGCTTTCTCGGGCACATCCAAAAATCATACAAAAATACTGATACTACGATTCACTAGCTAATGAAATTGGCTTCACCATCTTCGGAGTCGATTGTCACCTCTCACACCACAGTTCTTTTGCCGTAGGTGTGACATTATATTATATGATATACCAACATTTCATTCATATTATATGATTCACCAATATTTTATTTATGGTCAACCATCGACGCAAAAAGGGCTAATAACCTTCCCCGGAAAAACAGATTATTATGGACAATTTAACAAGTCTCGGATTAGGACCGGATACCGGTGGAGAGACTTGCTAAATAAGGCCAAGACCGGATCCCGGCTGCAGTGCCGATGATGATGATGATCGACGCAAAAACTCGTCTTTTTTGGTTAGACATATCGTCACACACGGTTGAAACATGCATACGACACGCCCAGCAGGCACTATATGCCGTATAGAATAATTTTTGAATATCCTACTATATTAGGTAGTTCTCACATATGTAGTTAACGGCCATGCAATATCATTTTGTGGATTTTTTATTATGATAATGTCATGTTATTAGCCATGTTCATTCCGGCAGCTTGTACGACCTTGACCAAACTCTGCCATCCTACAAATATTTATTAATGATGGGAGTGCATTCTTCTTGAGCACAATCTAATTCAGTTTTAATATTGGTTAGAGCAAGATCTTTAAAACGAAAGTACAAAGAGCCCACCCTGTATTTATTTGGAATAGAAAAAAAAGTGCCCGGACTTATAATTTATAAAAATCTTTTATTACCAAAGTTATGTCATATAACAATGCGACTCAACAATATTAAATATATGCTTTCAAAATTATGAAACTGCTACAGCTTTCATTCATGAAGACCGTAAAAAGTTGGATAACTTAATTGTTTTTATCGGAGTGAAGCCGAATGCCTTTGTTTATTTGTTCGTTTGTATCATTATAAGCTCTCGGGGACGTTACAGGGCAAACAACATCCGAGGCACAATATTTTAGTGGCGGTTCTAAATTACGCCGCCTTTTATTTTCAAATTTTTCTGTATTAAAATTCTACCATCATATATCCCATAATTATCTCTCAATGGTGCCACTTTTAGTTGCTCGACAAATTACCAAAGAGAAAAAACAAACTAGAAAATTCGATGGCGTCGGTTTTTTTTAGTTTGTTTTTTTTTTCTGTCTGCCCATCACATAAAGGCAATAGTCGGACAGTATTGTCGTTATCTTAGGTGGATTTGGTTATTCGTCGCGAAATAATCATTAACAGAATCAATGTAAAAGACCAATGGAAAGCACATCAAAACAATAATTCGTAACTTTACGTTGACAAACTGTTCAGTATAGACCAATAGTAAAATTGATAGTACCTTTTGTTTTTATTGTGTTCAGCAGCAATAATCTAAAACATTAAATGTTCAGCTCTTTGTGGAGTTAAATAATAAATAAGACGGTTCGGACCAGCGATAATTGATGATTCCACCAATATAATGGATATCTGCTTCCTTCTCACACTTGAACTTTTATCGCCTTTAGGCTCATCAGACCACTGTATTGTGACAAGGGTAACTCCATTATGGAGGATATAGACCTAGCACACCAAACAATTTTCCTGTATTTACTTAAGAAACTCGAGACCTCAAGAATGTCTGCTGAAAATTCGATATCGGTCTTTTAAAAATGACAGATTTATAGTCGAAAAAATTAACTTCCATCGAGAACGGAGATGACGGTAAAACACGCTCGTAGAAGAGCATGTTCTAAATCTGATATACGATCCCATTGTATTCCCCAGTGTAGTCGGGTCCAGATATAACAATAAAAAAATGTAAAGTATTCTTGAATGTATACTTTTAAATCCGATATTTGTAATATATTCCCTTAAAAATTGTCAAACGGGCTGTTTTTCTGGCTCCTGGGGCGGAATCCCCCTTTAACCAAAAATAACGTTAAGGGAAGCCACCTAAACCGGCCTAATCAGTTGTTTGGGGTTCTAAACTTATATTCTGTTACCTCTTTGTAGATATTGACACCATAACTGATACAATAACAAATATGATTCTACATCCCATGAAGACCCGTATTCTGCCCAGAGAAAGGAGCATTAAGAGAGTATCATTTTTTTGCTCTACTCTCGGGAGAGACGAACCTATAGCACCGGGTTGGCGCCTTGAGATACGACCAAATAACTCTTGCAGTTCTTCTCGCAAATTGTTTCTCTCTGGAAACACTCGCGCGGGAAGGGAATTCCACATCTTTCCCGCTTTCCCGAACGAACTCTGATGGAGAGGTGTTTGCTTCGTTGGGAGACGAACTGCAAATTGTTGGGAGTCATTGGATTGCCTTGTAGAACGCACATAAACCGAATTGCGCGGAACAATACCACGAATCTCCGAAGAACAATACCCGTGATAACATCTGTAAAACAGATAGAGGTCAGCTACGCGCCTTCGATGTGACAGCGACTGTAGTCTCGACTTCAGCGCCATGGCCCCAAACAGGCGGATCGCCCATCTCTGTATGCTCTCAAGTAGGTTGAGGGTATGCTTAGGAGCAGAGCTCCAAATATGAAAGCAATGTTCGAGTGCTAGTCTAATTTGGGATTCATATAGAAGAAAAAGTTGGGCCGGAGAAAAATATTGCCTGGCTCTAAAGAGGTAACTCAGTTTTCCAGAGGCGGACCTAGTGATGTTCGATGCGTCTTTATGCCACGATAGATTCCTATAAACCATGACGCCGAGCGATTTCATGCTTCTCCCAGATTCTGTTTTCCGTTGACTTATCATTTACGTGAAGCAAAAACAAGGTTGGGGCCAAAATAGAATCTTGGGGTACCCCGGAATTAACAGGACACATCCAAGGACTCGCGGTCTACAACAATCTGGATCGATTGATTTTGGAGGAAGCTCTTCGTCCAGTCACAAACCTACTGGGAAAGTCCGTATGAATGAAGTTTACTCAACAATGCCCCGTACCAGACGCGGTCAAAAGCCTTGGAGAAATCCAATGCGACCACTTTTGATTCACCATGTGTCTCAATCCCAAATATTCATATATCGGTTATAAGGGTCAAAAGGTCTCCCATGTATTGCCTGTCCCGGAATACGTATTGACGATTATTCAGAAGTCCGTTGCACTCCAAATAGTTAATTAACTCGGGATTGATTACCTTTTCCTTCATCTTAGATTACATAGACCGTAATGCTACCGGGTGGTAATTTTGTGGGAGACACTTTTTCCCCTCCTTCGGCATAGCTAAATTCGAGCGATACTCCAGCAGGTAGGAAATGATCTCCATGGATAAGATAAGCAACTGAGTCTGCCAAGAACCGACGACAGTTCTAGAGCACAGTTCTTAGGCCTATTGCTGGTATTCCGTCCGGGCCGGTTGCCTTCTTACAGTCCAGCCCACGTATAATCTGTTGAATAGTACCCGGGTGGAATCTCACATTCCGCATCGAAGACCGTGTGGCGTTTCTTACAGATATATGCAAATAGTGAAGAACAACATAGAAAGAAAATCGAATAAGCAAAAGCATCAGCCGTATACCCACCAATAACATAGCAATTCCACATTAGTTGACTGTACTTGAGTTTAGAAATCGAATTCGTACACGTGGCAGTAGGCTGATGTGTTGAGCATTGGTTCAATCTTTTAGTGATTCTAACCATCATAGCGTCGGTTCGAGTCACACGTTCTTCACTATCTTCGCAAACGCTATAACCGTGCCGGCGCGATCACAGGTGGTTCCAAAAGACCGGCATCGGGTTTTGAAATCGCGGAAAATAAATTCGCGAACACATTAGCTTTTTCTTTTGGATTTGTGACTAGTATCTCGCTGTTCATCCCTAACGGAGAAAAAGAGGAAGAAGCGCAGTTGTTGCTGACAGCCCTTGCAATTGGCTAGAATGGACCCCAACCAGATGGGCACTCAAGGAGTTTGTTGGTCGCTCTGTCGTTGCAGGCCTTCTTCGCGATATCAATCGCCTGGTTCCAGGCTGATTCTAACAAAATTCGTTCTGTGAACCACGGTGAGATTGGAGCGTCATTGTTTAAAAGCTCTATTTTTTGCCGCTGTAATCTGCTCGCATCTTTTATCAAACCATGGCTTATCAGATGAACTTTGTTTGATGGAATACGGGATGTAAATCCATCCCAAGAAGAATAATCGATGAGACCGACTCCACGCATGTGTTAACATCGGAGTCACCAAAGCAGACCTCCGACCACGGAAGGACCCAAAAAAATCTCGCAAATCATCTCAATCGGCAAACCCATACCTCCATAATGGTGAAGCTGCCAAAATATAACTTTGAGGGATCCCGGAATTGACAGGATACAGATCCGAACACTCGCCGTTCGCAATAAGCCGAATCGATCGATTTTCAAAGAAGCCCTATCAGAAGTGGCATCCTACGTGCGCGATCACAGATGGCTACAAAAGATCGGCATCGGGGTATGAATTCCCGGAAAATAAATTCACGAACACATTAGCTTTATCCTTTGAATTTGTGACAAAACGTCCCGCTGCCCGTCACCAACGGGGGATCAATTCTTTCAAAATAAATCCGCATACACATGCCATGCATAAACATCAAACACAATTGACAATTCCGAAGCAATACTACTGTTCGCACTGTGCTTTTACATTTAAGGGCACGTCAAAATCTCTTTTGAAGACCGCGTTCGTGTTAAGAAAATATGGGCTCTTTAGTAATTCCCGATGTATGGTAATTTTCACACCAATAAGTCCACGGGAAATTTCATTGTTTACCGTACGCACTACGTTTATAAGAATAGGATTATCCTGCTGGATATTTTTAAAGCATTTGACACACTTTAACGTTGAATTTTACTAGAGGAATTACAACGATCTGCAGCCTATCAATTTCAATCAAAGTAATTATGGTGAAGGTCTTGTCAATCTCTCTAAACCTCGTTTTTATAAGTGACATATTATCAGTCAATGCCCTACTTTGAGCAAAACATGATTGTCGCACTAGATTTTTCAATATATAAATATATATATTTAAAGGAAATATAACTTTACTATAGAAATTGAAACTCTATGGAGTTGATTAGACGCTGACTCAATGAATACGAGATTACCTGGCCTTTTAATTCAAGTTGCTTTGAGTAGCGTTAATGTCACCCGTTCTATTTCTCATTTTTAAAAATGGAGTCCTGCTCATTATTTACAAGACAATCTGCAGTCTGTTTGAAAGGAGCGTGTAGCAGTTTGCCGATAACAACACATTGAATCGCTATTTTTCATGCGAAGATGTTAAACAAAAGTCTATTGAACATTTATAACAAGATTGGCTTAAGAATAATACTCATTAATTTGGAAATTGTGAGTTACTTAAATAAAAATAAATATGGATCGTTCAATTCGAAACTGCTGTTTCTTGATTTTAGACACAGCAATTTGGCCCAATCTTCGATTAAAGATTCTATGTCTATTTATTGGTCTGTAGGAGCCCGCAAGTCCATGACCTTGATTAAAGATTAGTGGGTTTTAATACTACGTGCACATAAATGGGGTTTTATAATCCCGTGTAATGTAAAAACTCAATAAAGGAAATATAACTCCCTTTATCTGTACAGTGTTTGGCGAAGGTAATAAAGAATTTGATTCGAACTCACGCTAGAAAAGATTAGAACTAAAAAAACACCCACCCATCAGACTACGCTGTGTGTATGCGACGATGTCTTAACTCGTCATATAAAATATGATTGCTACGTTAATGCTCCGGGATATGGCGCTGATGACTTTTTTGATTATCATTTGGTGTGGTGTTCTTCACTGCGCTTGCGTGTGCATAATCTGTTGATATCGCCACATGTGAATTCCAAATTTTTTTTACACAACCTATTTTTACCAAATTGGGTCATTTAACCATTTATGGAATAACGGCTAATTTTTTAATGTATTAAAGGACCAACATACTTTTTAATTTATAATAAAATAATCAACCAGTTACACTTTTCACATATGACTGGCTCCTCCTTCAGGTATTTTCCGCAAGCAACTTTTTCGAAAATTATTCAAGTTTACGTACGAGTAGTTTTATTACCCATGCGCAATCATTTTCCATTTTTTTTCGGATAGGGAATTATTGCCTCGACTGGTTGATGTTCCTTCTTGTGGGTTTTCCTTTTCTTCTTCAAGAAATTCGTAACACTCTATGACGAGATCATCTGCTAATGGTAATAGGGAAAGTTATTTTGTATCCCATTTGTTGCTTAATAGATACTCTATGCACTGATTCGAGTGGGTGCCATACGAGTTAACACAAAAACGAATGGTGACTGGTGACGACAAGTGGGTCGCTTACAAGATCGTCAAGCGAAAACAGTTATGGTCGAAACGCGGTGAGCCGATGCGAACGCTGTCCAAGCCAGGATTGCCGGTCAGAAGGTTTTGCAGTGTGTTTGGTGGGATTGGCGGGGAATCATCTATTATGAGCTGCTCTCCTATGACTAAACTCTTAATTTGGACGTATAATATCAACAATTGGACCGTCTGAAGGAAACAATCGCCCAAAAGCCCGCCAGCTTTGGCCGATAGGAGAGGAGTTGCGTTTGTTGCTCAATTTCCTGCACAATAACGTATAGGATAGAAATGAAATTCACTTCCAAGAATTTGATCCGGTTTTCTTTTTTTTTTTTTTTTGCTTTTGAAAAGGTAATTTTCTTTGTGTGACAGGTTAAATATTCCCAGGCGCGGTCTATCACCATACACCACCAAACCCAAGTTTATTTGTCTCTGTAATCTTTGGTGTGTACCAAAGTTGCAATTTGCACCACCGAAAGAATATTGTGACGCATATGACAATCAGTACTAGAATATTCGAGAAAGTCCGAAACAAAATACTAGAATATTCTATAAAGTACTGGAAAACTGGAGACTAGGAACAGTTGAACATTCAAGGCCATGGAACGGATGGAAACGAAACGCCGAATCAAAATGAGGAAACGGTATAAATACGTCGCACACAGATCATGGAGATGAGTAAGAAGTAAGCAGTAAGCAGTGAAGCAAGCGATAACTAGGAAGCGATGAGTCAAGAAATCGTTATGTGTGCGGTAAAAGTAACGGTTGTTATTAACGGACTAATAAAGTGTTAGATTAATTCAAAATCGATTTAACGGCTCTTATTTATTTTAAATAATTAATCCAGCAAACCCTAAGCTCGCTACAACATTAACAGTTGTTGTTCACACTTCATGTTATTTCAATTAATTTAGTTTACAGAGTTTCACGTTGACACATTTCCAATAGTATAGTTTCAGTTTACTTCTTTATTATTATTGTCTCTTACTACAATTGACAATTGACGAACAAGAAATCCAACTCGAAAATATATTTTGAAGTTGGTTTCAAAGTTCGTTTTTCTCTATTTCACAATGGGGATTTTCTCTCAGACCACCAACCGCTTCTTAAGTTCTTACACACCAGACGAACAACGGATTTACTGCCAACCACTTTAATCTGCTGGCAACCATTTTTCATTTCGCAACATTTTTTTGTTTTCGGGTTATATTCTTTAATTCTAAATTACAGGTCCTACGCGGACGCTCTAAGCTAAACATTATATGACTATTGTGTAGTTTGCCTTTCAGTGACAGAACTTTGTTTGTGGCTGTAATTATGATTATTTGTTTAACAAAGAAAAATTAGAAAAACGTTGTGCCATTTTTTTTTTTTTTTGTTTTTACTTAAAATTTAACTTACTATTTATTGGCCTGTAGGAACCCGGAAGTTCATGACTTCACCGACTCGACTCCACCATCGTTTCCTGTCCTGTGTACTCTCCTTCCACGCTTGACAATCCGATCTGATCTCCTCAAGATATAACCTAACATTGTCCTCCCATCTCCGTCGCGCCCGCCCTGTCGTTACTGGCCGTCAGTATTGTTTCCAGATATTTAAATTCTTTAACTTTTTCGAATCTTGCCTATGATGTTTATATGTGTTCTCTGAGATCCACCTGCTCGCGCCGTAATCATGTGTTTTGTTTTGTCTTCATTTATTTCTAGGCCCACCTCTTCTGCCGCTTGCATGATCAGTTCACAGTTTTTACTTACAGTTTCTAGATTATCGCCCAAAACGGCGATGTCATCCGCATATGCGAGCATATGCGAGCACTTATGTGACCTCTTTCAGGGATGACCCGGCCATGTTGTCGTCTTGTACCTTTCTGATGTCATACTCGAGGACAAGGTTAAAGAGACGTGGTAAGAGGCCATCCCCCTGTTTTCGTCCGTCCCGGATTTCAAATGGTTCTGAGAGGTGGTTTTCTATTCTAACTCGCCCTTTGTTTTCGTTCATGCAAATTTGAACGAGCGCGGCATATTTTTTTGAGATTCCCAGCTCAACTACAATATGGTAGAGTCTTTGTCTTGCGACTGAGTCGTAGGCTTTTTTGAAATCAACGAACAGTTGGTGAACCGTCTCTCCGTATTCCCACTTATTTTCCAGCAGTTGCCTTATTGTGAACATTTGGTCGCTTGTTGACCGGTTCCTACGGAATCCGCATTGGTAGTCTCCCAATATGTCTTCTGCGAACGGTGTGATTCTCGCCAGTATGACATTTGTTATTATTTTGTATGTGGTTGGGAGCAATGATATCCCTCTGTAGTTTTCGCAGTCAGATCTGTCGCCTTTTTTTAAAATGGGGACGACTATTGAGGTTTTCCATTCATTCGGAGTGAGTTCCTTATCCCATATTCTTTTGATGAGCTGGTGGATCTTTCGAGCGGTTGCCTTCCGTCCATGCTTCATAAGCTCTGCCGGAATGCAGTCAACGCCGGGAGCCTTGTTGTTTTTCAATGGATTTATTGCGTCTACAACTTCGTTGAAAGAGGGCTCTGGGATCTAAGGCTCGGCAGTATGTACGTCTGGTGTGTTTATTTGTGGTTGATGGGTGCGCACATTGAGCAGGTTTTCAGAGTACTGCTTCCATCTTGTCACGATATTGTTTGTTTCTGTGACCAGACAGCCGCTTGCGTCTCGAATTATTTCGGCTCTCCCTCGGTATCCATTTCTAATTGAATTTATGCCGGAAAAAAATTTGCCATAGTTCATTTTTTTGAATAAAAAGAACATAACTCAAATCTTATACTTCCTTAATTCTAGAAAAGCTAAGTCTGTGTAAGACGGCTGATGATGCAGTTATTCTACCGACATTGGTATTCAGGTCTTTATTTGCCCTTCAACCACCACAACTGTTGGTGTTGTTTAATAGTATCGTCCCGGCCTCTGTGGGATATAGCCCTACTGAAGCGCTAGAGCTCTTCTTCGATGCGCTTGACTTCCCGGTCGTAGCACAATCGCCCGTCTACGGATGATCTACTTACATGATAGATCAGCACCATTCCGGATCCATCCTGCATTCTGCTGGCAACCACTCACTAACTGATTCTCTGCCCATTCGCGCCAGTTAATCTGGTACCTCGCAAATAAGGAAAAAAACAAATATTTAATAATTTTTTGCTTACCAACAAGTTGCGAGCTAGATAATCGTGTGGGTGGCTGTAGTTTAGTTTATGAAGAGTAGGGGAATCAGGTTAGCTAGCGGTCGCCCTCGGCTTTGTGGTCAGTACTGCCATCAGCGAGCAAGAGGTGGACATACGTCTGTTGCGCATTTATGTTTCGAACTTAGTATTGTTGGTTTTGTTTTAAAAATTGTCAAAATTGTGTACGTACAATTCTTTAATTTAATAATAGGTGTACAACATTGCTTCCGCCGCTTTGCAATAGATGGCTGTAGCGGTAAGTGGTAGTTGAAATAAATAGATCATAGATGTCATACAATAAGCTTAGGTATTTGTAAACACAACGCCATCGAAATATTAGTCGATTTGTGTCTGCATCATAAAGTTATTCTCGATTAAACATGTCAGCTTACGAGCCAAATTCTCGTCATTTGCGGGAGGTTTTAATTTTCTGCTTTAATATGAAGAAATCTGCGGCTGAGGCTCATCGAATGCTCTCAAATACCTATGGTGAGGCCGCTATTAGTAAAAGAACGTGCCGAGGGCGGTTTCAACGCTTCAAGAACGGCGATTTTTTTTTCAATACGGCCTCGAATTTCGGAAAAAAACGGCGGAAGCAAAGTTGTACACCTAATAGATGTTTTTTTTTTTTTTTTTTTTTTTTTTTTTTTTTTTTTTTTTTTTGATAATATAATGGTTTCTTTTATTTTACATTAAAATAAATTATCACTAGATTTAAATGGAAGGACTTGTATTAGTATTTACAATATAGCCTCGAATTTCGGAAAAAAACGGCGGATGCAAAGTTGTACACCTAATAGTTGTTTTTTTTTTTTTTTTTTTGAGAATATAATGGTTTCTTTTATTTTACATTAAAATAAATTATCACTAGATTTAAATGGAAGGACTTGTATTAGTATTTACAATATAGCCTCGAATTTCGGAAAAAAACGGCGGGAGCAAAGTTGTACACCGAATATATATACTATTGTTGAGAAAACTTTCAAATCATCACTCGACGTTTTTACAAGTGTGGGCAAATCACTTCTCTTCGCGCGTATGGCTCCAACTAGTGTCATCCGTTTTGACAACAACTTTGTAGCCAGGGATGCAGAGGTGAAAAAATGGTCTGTTGTAATATTTCCCCCAGACTTAGAGAAAAGTTCAAGCTGTTTCAAAGTAACAAATTCACTCGATGGTATTGACACTGGTCTTGTAGTATTCCGTCCTAAATATGGAAATCTATTTAAACAAGTAGACGCTAGCCAAAATTGTATACCCAATTTGTCGGATTTATATACGAGGGTGAATCAAATATAAACGGTGATTTCAATTTTTTGCTTACCAGAAAGTTGCGAGCTAGACAATCTTGTGCGTGGCTGTAGTTTGGTTTATGCAGAGTAGGGAAAACGGATTGGCTAGTGGTCGCGCTCGACTTTGTGGTCAGTACTGCCAGGAGTAAGTAAGAGGTGTATATACGTCTGTTGCGCAACGGATTATTATAACATTTTTAACAAATGAAGGCATTAAATCCTGGGAAATTTTTCTCGATTGAAGGCACAATTTGGTAATGATACACTGTCTCAGAATCGTGTGTATACGTGGGCCAGAGAATGTAACAGCGGGCAAAAACGTATCGAAAACGAAAGTCATGAATCACTTCTGATGAGAATTCCCCAACAGTTAAGCGACGATCACTTTCAATAAGCTCTCGAACGACACGGATGTTGTCATCTGTAATCCGTCGTGCAACAGACGTATGTACCTCTTGCTCGATCATGGCTGTACTTGGTACAAAGACGAGCGCCACCGCTAGCAAAGCCGGTTCCCCTACTCTTCATAAACCAAACAACAGCCACGCACGAGATTATTTAGCTCGCAACTTATTACTAAACAAAAAAGTAAAATTTCTGTTTATATTTGATTCACCCTCGTAACATGTTCTATTTAAATTTGCTTCTCGCTTTTGTCGGAAATAGCTGTTAGTCAATGCTCACACTTCGGCTTAACTTGCAGTAACTTTGACTATTTTGATTGAACTTGTGCCACACGTCTGGAATTAGAGCAAATTTTTCCACACTCAAATGTTGGATTCGTTTTTTTTTTTTTTTTGTATCGGAGAAATCCCAAAATTTCTGTTTTGTGTGGGTAAATTTAAAACTCCGATAAAAGCATCTAATTTTGGAGTGGCCAGATCCCATTCATATTCCCCTGACTTCTCTTTCTGTACATTTTTAACTGACGATATATGAATAGATTCCATATAATGTAATCTCTTTAGTCTTAGAATTTTTAGCTAAAGGTTAGGGTATCTGACCAGAAAAAAAATGTAATTTTAGTCTCTTAACTTGCATCAGAACTAAGCTTCCGGTTGGAGAACTGTGGAAAAAACGTAAACTTGTTAAGAGCTTAAATAACCCCTTGTGGTACGTAAGGTAGGCAAATGATTTTTCTCGATAAAAAGATAATTTAAGAGAATAACGGAAAGCAAGAAATTACGAAATCGAATATTATAAGAATGACAAAAAGTCGACAAAACAAATATAGGATTTTAAAGCAAAGTTTGAAAAGGGGCATTTGGTACGTTTGGTGTTTAACTAAGGGAGGTATGTGGGTTGTTTTCTTAAGTAGTGTGTATGGCACGACACAGATTCACTTATTCCCCAATGATTGTTCAGAGAGAAACTGCTCACCCACGGAGAATGAATAAATAAAAACGCCAGAGATGTTTTGCTGATTTAATAATTGTTTATTTTTCACTTAATTGGTGGCTTTTAAAGTAGATTATTTTACAAGATTACTTTCTCACATAACATCGTTTATAAAATAATGGTGTTATTCTATTAAGCCGATATAAACTACACACTATTCCTCGGAGGCGTACTCCTTAAGGTTATTTCTGAATATTTCACTGTATCTATCTATTTTGTTAATATTAGCCACTCCATACGAATTCCTTGTATTAATTTTACGACTTTAACGCGCTTACGACGATTACTCGACTTGACTCGTTGATGGAAAAAGAAACTCCGACACCTAACGTCCCCGACACGTGTGTGTCATTCGATGGTTAATATCTGACTCCAATTGGATGACCTTATTCAGACATCCGACGAGAACCAAAAAAAAAAACTAAAGGATCCGCCGCCAATGGCGAAGGTCCAAACAAAAGAAAAAGAGAAAAACTCATGTAGCAGATCGAATCGGCTGCTACATGTTTGGGCAAGATAAACTGCCGCCATACGCAAGGGATAGATTCTTGATTGACGTGAGTCAATAAAACCCTTGCCGAAGGCAGAAATCTATCTTGGAAAAATGTATCGAACATTGGGCATGGCCGTTGTTAGATCATCTAGGATAAACAAATTTCGGTCGTATGATTCGATGCATGTTATGTTAGGGATGTGTTAATCCCGTTGAAAGGCACTGTCAGGCGAAAGTATCCGCTTGAATGTTTACTTTGTGTAAACTAAAATTGGTGGCTATGACCGATGCTGGTGATAGTTCCAAGAAACGGCAACGGATCATAAAATCGGTCATGGTTAGATCCAAGCAAAATATGCGCGCCTGAAAGGCCAATGTTTGATTTGATCTTCTTTACTTAAGGAAAGATAGATCGTAGACATGCCGTTGGAAATCTGGCTTGCAGCTGTGCAAGCAACCCGAAATAATGCTAGGTCAATGAATGGGTACGAAAACAACACACGGAAAGATCAGCGTGTGTTGGTGGATATGTGCCATCCATTGTTCGGTCGCGGAAGCTAGGTTGATGAATTGATGTCATGGCAAGATGATAATCTTGCCGTGAATTATGCTTTTAGGAATGACCGTGGGGAAGAGGTTTGGAAAAGCACCCAAAAAAGGTAAGCTGCCTAATATGTATTTATGTCGGTTATCCTTGGGGATAACCGAATTAATTCCAGCGAATTGGTTGGCGGTTAATGCCTTAGCAAGGTTGCGTAACCTTGCTGAAGATTCGACTTCAAGGTAAGTCGCATCGCTCGGAATGGTGGGGATCGAGCGATGCATGGCTCTTCGGGCCCTGAAAAGCCCCACAGGTATGAATCAAACAATATTTATGATGACGCTTAAGTGCGTACAATAAATTATAAAAAGCTTAGAAATATTCCGCATGACCTACTTATCAGATACCAAATCATCAGATGTTATAAGAATCTTCTCTTGGAGAATTCCCTCCTGCCTTTCTAACTAAACTTGATATTTAAAAAGGTTCATGATCAATAGCGAACTTTTTACTCCTTCTGAAACTATTGAAATCGGCTAAATAATTGCATAAGGAATAAGCAATACAATACACACAACCATAAACCAAATAACTGCCCTGGTTTCTTTTAAAGTATTCGCCCCACTACACAATCAGTCGAGTTGCGAAGCTCAAAAATTACCTTTCTATTTAAACATGTGGTATTTCAGTACCAAATTTTTGTGTAATAATTTGCGTGCCATTTTTATCTCGTGCTCATTGGAACTCGAAGATTTATTGGGGTTTAATTAGATCACACCAAAAAACCCTGATGATTATAAATGTTCCATAATTTCATTAGCTCCGCAGTATGCTTTGACATTTAATGGTGTAAAATCTCGGTTGTGTGAAAAAATAGAATTTACGACATTTTTATTTTTATAATTTCACATATCCAACACCTGTAAATACCCGTGAATATGTCGCCTATGTAACGTCAAAATTGTTAAAACTTCGGATAGTATTTTAATATCCACAATTCTACCATATCTTTTTCTGGACTACATAGATATAAAGGCATGCAATTTGTCTCTGACGCAACGTCATTGGTACATACATTAGGACCTTGATTCTGGTCTCGTTGGCTTCAACCTGTGCGGCACCCAATGTGGTTTGCTTTTAAATCATTCGTATTATATGGTTTACCAATAAGGACGATGTGGTTTTAAAATTAAATATCGTGTTTCCTAATAGGGACGATATGTTTTTAAAATAAAATATTGTGCTTTCCAATAGGGATGATGTGTTTCTAAAACGTCGGACAGCACATTTAAATTGGTAGAAACGTCTCTGCAAAATACACGGTAACGGCATTTTATAACATCAGAGGCATCGCCTTCACCAAAACGTATCTAAACGTCCCCCACCAATATTTGTTTAGGTGGTCAGTTAGTTAGTCCCGAGGTAAGATATCACCCCGTCTCGCTATACATTCCACGATATCGACGGGAGACATTTCCGACTCTTTTCCCGACGTTTAGTTGATGGCCCGGACTGAGATGGAAATAACTCACGATGGTACCTTCTGAGATAAAGAATTCTGGAAGTAAACGCTTCGGCGGGCGGGGGAGGCTATGTTAGGGGAAACATCATGCAAATGTTTTGTAAACCACTCGTCACCGTGTAATCGAGTCTGCGGCGAAGCATTGCCAACGATCAACTAGTAATGGCATTTACCTACTCGACTTACACTCGAGATGTCGTTTTAAATCTGGGGTCTGCGCCTTCACCTGCCCCGATTTGGCTTACCAAAGGGAGAAGAATTAGAATTCAATAACTTGGGCACCACTTGGATGCAAATTGTGCTAAGGAGTTCTGTAAAATTTCTTTGTTATGCCTACCGCTCCCCAAATGAAGAACGACCAGCGATACTTTTCTAACATATTTCACGTACCGTCCACTGAATGAAAATTAACCATCCAGCTTCCGCGATCGTCGTTCTTGGTGATTTTAACCCTCATGTTAATATCCGGGTACCCACTGTGTTGTATTTGCATGAAAAAAAACCAATGGTCCAGGATCTTCTGCGATAGCTGCTACTTGACGACCTATGATACTTTCAGTGCCAATTTTAGTTGTATAATTGCGCATTGCTTGAAACTTCATCATCCGTACTTCTATCATTGGCATGGCAAATTTTTTATTTAGTTTTCTCATAAAATTACGTCGTTCCGTCGTTTTCTTTACAATCATTTTAATATTTTCATAATAAATTATATATGCCACGAGTGAAGTGACGTCCAACATGTTGAAGAACATTGCCACTGACTTGTGTATTTCCTTAGCATTTGGTCCATAGTATCAACGCCATTATATTTATTATAATAATGGATAATATCAGGTTTCTTTTTTCATCGTCACTCACAGCCATGTCCGAATGCACCGTCGATATTAGAATAAGCGCTTTATTATTATTTTTTTTCTTAGGTACATAAGAACCCATCGTCACTTTCTCATGAAAACTAAAAACTGTGGAGTATTGCGCTCGGGATTTATTTGCTGCTATGATACTAAGTATGGCTCCTCGATAGTATAGTGGTTAGTATACCCGCCTGTCACGCGGGAGACCGGGGTTCGATTCCCCGTCGGGGAGCCTCTGGCACAAGACTAATGACCTTGCCCGGAAAAAACAAATCATTATGGAAAATTTAACAACCCTCAGGAGTTGCTAAATAAGGCCAAGAGTGGCTCCCGGTTGTAGTGCCGATGATGATGATGAAATTATACCCTGTAAAGAATATGCGTTTTCGCCATCGCAAATTCACCAGATTTTTATACCATACTTAGCCAACTTTGAAGGTATATGTTGAGTAAATTCTGTACGCCCTCCATAAGAATAGAGCTGTTCATCAATAGTTAAATTTTCATTTTCCATTCTGCATAGACTGGACTGTAAGAAAACAACCGGTCTGGATGGAATACCAGAAGCAGCCCTTGAAAACTGTTTTCCAGAACTGTCGCTAGTTTTTAACTAATTCTTTCATTTATCTTATGCACCGAAGACCTTTCCTACTAATCCCTTGAATGCAACCAATCGCAAAAAAAGGGAAAAGCTATCTCCCCCAAAATTACCGACCAATAGTATTACTGTCTATATTGTCGAAGGTGATGGAAAGGTTCATTAATGCCAAGTTGACTAAATACTTGGAACGCCCCGGATCATCATACGTATTCCGTGGCAGGAGGTCTGTGGCGTTTCACACAATACGCAAGCAAATAGTGAAGAACACCGAACGAAAAATCGAATAAGCAAAAAGCATCAGAGCCGTATACCATAGCGATAACATAACAATTCCACATCAGTTGAGTGTACTTGAGTTTAGAAATCGAATTCGTACAAGCGACAGTGGGATGATGTGTGGAGCAATGGTTACATTTTTAGTGATTCTAACTGTCATAGCGTCAGTTCGAATCACACGTTCACGTACGCTATAGGTCCACGAGAGAACTTTTGACCTTTATAACTGACATCTGGACAATTGCAATTGATAAACATGGTTAATCAAGGGCGATTGCCTTGGATATCTCTAAAGGCTTTGACCGTGTCTGGCACAGAATGTTGTTAAGCAAGCTTCGTTGGTACAACCTAACATCATCGAAAATCGATCGATCCGGATTATTATAGATGACGTTGTGGGGTGCAAGAAGGTGTGCCAAGACACGGGCACTGTTTCACTTGAATCCCCATCATCCAGAACTCAAACACCAAAGGTAAAGATGAAGGAAATAAAAGCACTGGTGGTCTTTTGTTGGTAATGTTTTCTTTAATTTTCTTTTAAACTTTTCCATATGCACAAATACTTTAATGAAATTTACTGCTTTCTTGAAGATAATTAATCCGACTTTTAGTGGCAAATGTATAATTGCAAACTGTCTATTATAAAAGGGCAACGCATTTCTCTTTTCGATTGACTAATGGGGCACTACGTTCGTCTGACAACACTTCTCTTGCGTTCTGACTCGAGCGTGCGCACCGGCGTGCACACGCTACGGTAGTTGAATAACGACTAACTGAAAAAGGGATGAAGATGGGTAATTTAATTTTTGCACACCGGACAACCAATAGAGATCATCTTAACGCTTCTGCTCTCTCATGTGCCACGTCCGTCAAGATGTGGTGAATACATCGGTTAATTCGATAGTGAACGAACATGGGAGAATGAGAGAACAGAAACACAAAGTATTATGGTCTCGGGGTGGGTTTGGTTGTGTGTGCATGAATCGATGCAGCTCTGAGAGTAGCCCACTAACCCAATTCGGTGAATGTGGTGACCTGAGTGTGCATTGACCTGTAGGGAGACAGAATTGTGGAGGAGAGGAAAATGTAGCTGGTGCTATTCACCTGCGAAAAGAGATCTTTGATCCCCAGCGGATAGAGTGTCTGGAGAAAGTCGACGTGACGCTACTTTGGCTAGGGTAATATTAACGTGGGAAACATGTTATGGACTTCGATAATTACCCAAGCTGTTGCATAATCATGCGTTGTTTCTAACCAAATGAATTTGAATTTCCGGTGGAAATCTCATGGTTAGAGGACTGGAGTTGCCGTATGGCAGAAAGGTAGCTGAATTCAATTATGCATTACTTGCATAGAATAATGAATTCAGCTATGCGTCCGTTATTGCAACATGCTTTTCAGGTGAATAGGTAAGTAGGAGAAATTGGGGTTGGTTTGATACGCTGTTGGCGATCGAAATTAGACAGAAATCGTGGATTGGTTCTCCATGTATTTAGAGAACCCCCACAGCGTGTCTTCTAATTTTTATTCGATCAATTCCGGGGTGCTTCAGAGTTCAACTTTGGTCTCAACCTTGGTTTTCTTCATGTTAATGATTTATTAAAATCAACGGGTACCAAAATATTCAATTATGCGGATGACAGTACACCTATTTTCTTATTATATTTTGGAATGATTGGTCGGTTAACCCATCTGCGTCACACCAGCTGAGATGGACCCACAACGACTCTTTGAATCAAGATCGGAAGTCTACAATGAGGAAAAATCAATCTCGTTGACTTTAATGGAACGAAGACGCAATATACAACGTTCACAAAGAAAAATGGATCATCGGTTCCACAGCTTATGATGAATGGTCAAGGCCTTGGATCTAAGTAAAGCATACATTTTCTTCGCGTCACGGTCTGTGGGAATGTGTCGTGATATGAACACGTATCGAATGTCACCAGGTCGCCCTACAGAAAATTGAGCCAAAATGAATTCTACTCTGACGCAACCTCTTCTTCTCTACAAAACTCAATTTAGACCCCTACTCGGGTGTTCCATATTTAGAGATCTGCTCCTAAGTATACTCTCGACCTACTTGAAACCAGACCCAGTGCTGGCATCGGGTCTGCAGTCGCTATCACATCGAAGGCACATAGCAGACCTTTGTTTGTTTTATAGGTATTGTCGCATCTCGCTTCACAAATTAGCGTAGACAACATTGACTGCCTACAAAATTCGACCAGACAATATCATCAACATTGTATTGACACCTTAACTGTCAAAAGTACGCCACATCATTCGTCCAGTTTCGTTCAGCTATCGTTCTGCAATGCCTAGCCCCGCCTACTTTCGCTCATCAAAGGACCAAGATGGCGGCCATTAAGGATTCTTTCGGTGAAGATCTCTTCAATTCTTTCACTTCGTCGTCGTACACAAGCAGTGCACAACGTTTTCGTTCGTTTTGTCAACATTAGTGTTGTCATTATTCGTTGTCGATTAAATTGTCGTTTCGTTGTCGAATTTGAAAATAAAATAAAATAAAGTGTCGTACATTAAACATTTTCGTGTAGTTATTTTGTCGTCGTTCGTTTCGCCGAACTTTTGAATTGCACGGTAAACGCACCGTGAACAGGTATTATCATGCTGACTGTTCCTCGGATATTCGTGGAATTATATCGCGAAATTCGGTTTATTCACGCTACACAAGACAACCCGACGAATCTGACTAATTTGCGGCACATCTCCTGACGGCAAGCTCAATCCTGTACCAAAACGCGGTCTACTGCGGAACGGGAAAGCTGTGGAACTCCCTGCAGGTGCAAGTGTTTCCGCAGTGTTGCAACCTACAACAATTCAAGAATAACTCCAACTGTTATTATCTCAGTGCGTTGACTCGGTGCTATAGGTTTGCCTCTCCTGAAAGAGAAACATGAAAAAAACAGTCTTCAAGTTTTTCTTAAATGTTATACATTTTATTTAGTTCTAAAAACGCCTCGTCTCTATTCGGAAACTCATCATCATCATCATCGGCACTACAACCGGGAACCGGTCTTGGCCTTATTTAGCCAGTCCTGAGGCTTGTTAAATTTTCCATAATGAGCTGTTTTTTCCGGGCAAGGTCATTAGTCTTGCGTCAGAGGCTCACCGACGGGGAATCGAGCCCCGGTTTCCCGCGTGACAGGCGGGTATACTAACCACTATACTATCGAGGAGCCCCTCTATTCGGAAACTGTTACTTTTAAATGTTTCGACACTGTTGTGCAATCAGCAAGATTAGCAAACATCTGACGTAACACCGTCTGTTGGAAACCGGAGAATTTATCCAATTCCAATTCAAAGAAAATTTATTTAAGGTTCTAATAACAAGCATTTTGCTGCATCAAAAATGAGATCTCACACCGAAAAGAAGAAAATTTCAGCATTGTGTAGTAGTATCCAGCTTTCTACCTTTAGTTTGCTCCCTGGGTAAGAGTATCTAGTTACCTAATCGATAGAATAGAGGAAGATAATTCAGGTCAATGATGACGTCAAATAGTCCTGAGATAATGCTTGAGATATCTTCCGCACTTAAAGTACTAACCCCGGTATACCTAAAGATCTGCACGGACCCTTGATCCAACCAGGTATACTTACTCCACAAGTTATCAACAAGAAATCTGTTCCTTTTTTCTGTTTTATATTTTCTTTTATTGAAGTTCGAACGTCTTTTATAAACATTTTTACCTGCCAAGTAAAATCTGTTGGCGACAAATACAATAGCAACTGAACGTCCAGGCTTGCTACTATTGCGGTGTACCACATGAAATGTCCGATTTTATAGTAAAAATTTAAAATCCAATATTATTTTTCCGTAAATTGTTATTCAATCAAAATAGGATCCGTTGGCATCTATGACATGCTTCCAACGCGATACAAGGTCAAATATTCCTTTTTCGTAGAAGTACTGACTTTTTGAGGCAATGAAATCTTCAATGGCTTTTCTGACCTCTGCTCGGTTCCGAAAGACCGTTTGCAAAATGAATCCGGATTGCGGAAAAGATGGTAGTCCGTTGGGGAAATGTCAGGAGAGTACGGTGGATGCGGAAGAATTTCAAATCCCAACAGTTTTTGCACCGTTACTTGTGAGATATGGGGTCTAGCGTTCTCATTGAAAAGATCGGGCCGTGCCTGTTGACCAACTCAGGTTGCTTCTCAGCCCATTTGTTAACCGCAATCTCCCGCACTGATTTCGTTGGGTCCGCATCCACTGTTGTTCTTAAAACATCGTCGTCAACTAACATCTCCGGCTTCTCGCGCGGTTCATTTTCGAGGCTGAAATCTCCCGAACGGAACTTTCCAAACCAACGTCGTATAGTGCGTTTGTTTCCCGCTACATCCTCAAATGCGTCATTAACGTTTTTCATAGCCCATGACGTATTATGTCCCATTTTAAATTCATAAAGGAAGAGGGTTCGAATTTGAGCTGCCGACAGCATGGTAACAATTCCTAGAGAAAAAAAATAACTGCACTTGTAACGAACCCTAAAATTCTCACTCGTCAAGCTACTTTTACTTTATAAAAAAAGAAAATTTAACGTTCTGGCACAGATGTTCACTCAAGAACCTCTCATTTCCGACTTAGCCAATACCGGACATTTCATGTGATACAACCCCATAAAAATATAAGCTAAGTGTTTCTAATTCGATTCCCTGTCGGGGAGCCTCTGGCGCAAGACTAATGACCTTGCCCAGAAAAAATAAATCATTATGGAAAATTTAACAAGCCTCAGGACTTAATAAATAAGGCCAAGACCGGTTCCCGGTTGTAGTGCCGATGATGATGATGAAGTGTTTCTAAAGTGTAAATCGTAGTGGCTGAGGGCTGACATTTTACAAGATCCAACTATATAACCGCCGTTTAGCTCTGTATAAAAAATAGAGTGTAATAATATTAACTTTCAAAAATTTAACATTTAGTTTTTTTGATAACGATTCGAATGGTTTTTGGTTTTTTAAAAGAGCAACGGAGAAGAGGGTCCTACGAGTGTAAAATACATGGTTTCTAGAAAAGCGCATTTAAAGTTTGTTTACTTTTAATTACTCTCGGCATTGATCACCTTTTCCATCACCTTAGATAACATAGACAGTAATACTATCGGTCGGAAATTTTGTGGAAGTCACTTTTTTCCTCTCTTTGGGATTGGCAGAACTCGAGCTATTTTCCAGCAGGTAGAAAATGACCGCCGTGCATAAAATAAGCGGAAGAATCTGCTACTGTTATGAGTTATTTATCAACAATTTTATATGAATATATAGTTAATATATTTGATATTAGTACTATAGTTTTTATTATTAATGAAGGGTAATTTGGGTGACTTACTTGTTTTAGTCGACCGTTGAGCTGTCACTATGGTTTGCTGTTATTCTGCGACAGGGTGCAGGGGGTGCCCGAGACGCATCGTTTATAGGCCTATTCTGCCTTTGCCTCGATTCCTGGGGGTTTGGTCGATTATCCCCGTAGGTTCTATCTAAAACCCTATTTGTTTCTTCTGGGGGATCTTTATCATCCTTCCAATAGTTACGTTTTGCCGCCTCATTGCAGTCCGTTACTGCTTGCGTTATGCGGTGGGTGAAATCGGCGACATCCTCTTCGCGGGATTGTCGCATACGCGAGAGTTACGAGTGTAACTCTTCTTATGACGCATGTGGTAGTAGCGTGCTTCGGAGTCGCTGTTCAAACTCCTTGAAAGTCGTTGGGAGTTGTTTTTTGAAAATGCGGCGAGCTTTCCCAATTAATTTCATGGGCAACCACCGCAGGAAAATTGTTTCCTCCTCCTCTGATAAGCAGTCCAGCCTCCTGTCACAGCTTTCGAGGAAATTATGTAGTTTCCTCGCTGCGTTAGGCCCTTTCGGGCCACTGTAGACTTCCATATTAGTTTGGACTAGGTCCACAATTTTTTCCGCACCCAGCATAGCGGCGATAGGTTCCTCCGTTCTAATTCCTGCGGATAGCCTGCTTGTGTGACTCCTCGTTTGCATTAAGGGTAATGGCTTACGCACGTTTAATTGTTTACGTGCGGAGGGACTACCCGGATTATTCTAACCGTGGCTCGCTATTAACCGTAGCGAACCAAAGACACGATTGCGGAACAACCCACCCAACGATGACGGGCAAGAATCAATCTAAAAAAAACGACCCAACGATGAGGGACAAGGTCCAGTCTATATAAAATGAAAAGAAGATAAAAACCTGAAAATAAAAACGAGAAACAGCGGAAAATATTTGGGTAAATTTATTCTCTAAATTTTCCTCCCAATGTTGATCTCGTCCTCTCTCCTGTAATTGGAAAACGAAAAAGAGAAAAGGAAACCAATATTTTTATATATTTTTTTAATTTTTGTTAAACGGCTTTTTTTTTTTTGTTATCCTAGCCGCTAGTTCCGCTAGTCGGCGTAGGGACGTTAGGCCTCGGGGCTCTTTCCACCACTGGATTGTATCCCCGACGGATTTGATACAATTCCAGCTGGTGGTAACCGGCTGCAGGGCTCCTCGATAGTATAGTGGTTAGTATACCCGCCTGTCACCCGGGAGACCGGGTTCGATTCCCCGTCGGGGAGCCCCTGGCGGAAGACTAATGACCTTGCCCAGAAAAAATAAATCATTATGGAAAATTTAATAACCCTCAGGACTGGCCAAATAAGGCCAAGACCGGTTCCCGGTTGTAGTGCCGATGATGATAATGGTAACCGGCTGCGCCAAAATTGTTATGAGTTATTTATCCGCAATTTAATAGTAATATATAGTTAATATATTTGATATTAGTACTACAGTTTTTATTATTAATTAAGGGTAATTTGGGTGACTTACTTGTTTTAGTCAACCGTTGAGCGGTCGCTATGGTTTGCTGTTATTCTGCGACAGGGTGCAGGGGGCGTTGAGATAATGCTCCCCTGTTCAGCTTCAGATAATTCTTCCTGTCTGACTTCTATTGACCAAGTGTCCTTCTTTAATTATAATTTACGGCAGCTCACGTATACGTTAGACTAATAGTTTTCGGATTAATTTTCATTGCCGTTGACGTTTATTTTTTATTCGGCGCCTACGCCGTTTTTTATTATTTTCTCTACCAAGTAGAATTTGCACAAAGTAGTTTATGCAAATTAGTTACTTGGCGAGTTGTTCTGCTTTTAGAGGTAGAGAGGGTAAACCAACGAAAGGGGATTAGTGGATGTTAGGGGGGACCTGGACGCGAGGTAGGTCCGTAACACTACGAACCGGCGAGAAATCTGCAGCACAGTTCTTAAGGACTGTTGTTGGTACTCCATAGGGGCTGGGTGCTTTTCTGCTGTCCAAGCCCCAGAGAATGCCTTGAATAGTTCATGGGTGGAACTTCATATCCGGCATTGAACATTGCATCGGCGCGACTTCAAGTGGCTCCCAAAAAAAAAACAGCTGTAAGTAAGTTAGTCCCTTAATCGAAATCATTAGAAAGGGACCAATCCTGTTGATTTTAACAGGAAGGAGAATACTACATACATTGAAAAGTCCCGGGATTTTTAATGAAAACGCATTTTTTGGGCAAAGTCATATTTATTCCTCAACATAGTTGCCTTCGAGAGTGAAACACTTAGTATAGCGATTTTCCAACATCTTTCCGTGGTACGAAACGTTCAAACCTTCGAAATAAGCCTCGGTTTCCGGATGACGTCCTTATTCGATCTGAATTTTTACCCCTCGAGCCATCGCTTGAGATTTGTGAACTGATAATAGTCGCTGGGGCCAAGTCTGGAGAATACAGTAGATTAGTAACCAATTCAAATCGTAATTGGTCCAATTTGGCCATAGCTTTCAAGGACGTTTTTTTTGTTTTATATCCACATTTATTCAACAAATTAATTACATATTTAACTTAAGAATAAATGTTAACTTCTATTTTACAAATATCATTCTTACATTAACTTACTGGCTCTTCGCAACCGCTCTAAATTATACATTATTATTTTTCTTATGCCTTTCGGCGTACAATAACTGTTCTTTTTTAAATGTATTCTATTTTTTTCTACATCATGTATTATTTATAATTTTTTTTAATTACATATATAGGGAGTTGACACGCAAAAAATAAAAAAAAAATAATGAAACAAAACGGATAAACATAAACAAGGAATACAAATAAAAATAAAAAAATAAAGAATTGAAATTAAATTAAAAACAAAAATAAAAAAAAAATTAAAAAAATTGGAAATTGGAGATAGGGGGAAGGAAAGCGGTGCGCCTGAGAGGCATACTATATTTGGGGAGGTGTAGTCCTTTCTTCATCACTGATCCACCACCAGTTGGGATGGGATCGATCTTTTACTGATTTATCTCTTTCACCGATCACCATACTAAAAAGCAGGCTATATGGAAAATTAGAGATATCGTTATCGTGGAGAATTCGTTTATCGCTGGCACCACGAAAAGCGTGGTAAATAATAGGGAATCCACGTTTTTTCTTGGATAAGTCCTTTTTTATCCAAGAAAGGGAACGCTTCTGGGGAAATAAACCCATTCTGGAGAGTACTCTCCATATACATATCATTGGGCTAGAATGGTCCCGAAATGAGATCATTTTTCACTGCACATTGCCCTTGTTGTGTGACCACGAATAATCTTGATAATGAAGTTATCTATTCTGTTTAGTCCTGATTTGTCATACAGGACTTTATTGGGACAGTATTTCTTATACTGCGACTCTGGGATTCTATACATTCCGAGGCAGGAACGCAAACACTGCCTCTCGAACACCCGGAACTTTTCCATGTAGAATGGGGATATGTTATACCATACCGGGCAGCCATACTCTAATACTGTTCGGATGAATGCCGAGTATGAAATTATTTTCACCTTGGGGTCCAGCAGACTACTACGGAAGAGTCTTCGTGTCAATGCATATGCGTTTTTAGCTGCTGTAAGAGCAGCTGCTGTATGCTTATCAAAGTAAAGATACTGATCAAGATACCAAGTTATCTGACTACAGTTTTTACTTGTAGGGGAAGATTATTACTTCCTACAATGGAAAATGTTTTCCAATTTCGTTTTGTATCCCTTGATGCACTAGACTGGGGCGTTGTGAAAAGGATAGTCTCTGTTTTTGTGGAAATTTATTTTTAATTTCCAGTCGTCGCAAAAACGTTTGATTTTGTTGAAATCATCTTGCAAAAGCCTGTTGATAACATCAATCTTTTCTCCAGATCTATATACCACAATGTCATCGGCATACGCGATTGCATGGTTGAGAGAACCCACTAGATCACTAGTGTAAATATTAAATAAAATGGGAGAATTCACTGCTCCCTGTTGTAGGCCGTTTTTGATGTGGAAAGTCTTGTTAGAGATTATATCTCCACATTTCACCACAAATTGTTTACCCATTATCATATCGTAGATAATGTATAATAAATATTCGGGCATACATAGATTTGATAACTTATATACCAGCCCTTCTAACCATACGGTGTCGAAAGCCTTTTCAAAGTCAACCAAACAGGCCCCTGTGCATTGTCTCTTCGTCTGTTCCATTGTATGTCGGAAACAAGTTTTGTCGCAGCATGAACTGTGTCATGTTGCGATCGAAAACCAAACTGGTTGTTCGGAATAATACAATTTTCCTCACACCAGTTAGTTAATGCTTTATTTATAATTTTCTCGAATACCTTGCTGATGTTCGGAAGCAAACTAATCGAGCGAAGATTGGATTGCTTCTGTCCTTGCCCTTTTTGGGGATGGGATAGACTACTGCAGATTTTCATTGGGTTGGATAATATGCATTATTTAGAGCGCTATTGAACAAAAATAGTGTAAACCTTTACTACTTCAAGAGGTAATGCTTTAGAACAATGTTTGGAATACTATCTATTCCAGGAGATTTTTTGTTCTTAATCGATCTAAGAATGTCCGTCAGTTCATCTTTGTGTATAAATATGCTAGTGTTTAGATTTCTAAGTGGGGAATCCACTCTATTATTTTCACTAAAGATAGTGAAACTTCGACTTAAGAGACGCCAATTGTTAAGTTCATTGCGTAGCGAAATATGTTTTTGGAGTGCCCTATTTTCCAGGTCAAGGTTAGAATAACCCGATTCGTTCAATCTATACACTGCTTCGAAACAAGCACCAATTGAGTTCGCCGTTTCTTGCGGAGCCTCGACTATTATGAACTCTTCGTTAAAGTTGATGTGTTCAGGGGTAAGTCCTACGTTCAGCAGAGTTTGACAATTCTCGGGAGTCCGCGGAACTCGCAGACATGGAATGTCATTATAATCCTTTCTTCGAAAGACTTTATTTATTTGAGGGAACATATTCGGTCCACTAGCTTTAATGGCTTGAATTCTCTTGTTCCAGTCTTCATTAATTACTGATCTATAGTTGTCACGGATTAGTTCTTGAAGATTTTTAATTAGCGATTTAATTGTTTTTATTTCCTGGCTGTTTGGATCGCTGAACTGTCTGTAGAGCAGTTTTAACTTAGAGAGCAGAATACTCTTTTGCCTATACAGCTCGTCGATCGTTGCGTTTCTGTATCGGTTTGTATGGCTCTCCATGGGAGAGACTTTTGGGATAGAACGATTCATTGCATTAGGCTTTCAAGGACGTGTGTGGTGGTGCGTTATCATCATGGTACAGGCCTTTTTTCTTCGCTATATGGGACCAATTTTTCTTCATTTCGTCGTTCAGTTTGTCCGATAATGCTGCATAATACTCCCCTGTGACTTTTCTCCCCTTCTGTAGGTAAGTCTCCATTTTTCATTTTTCCAACATTTTTTATTTCCGTTTTTTCTTTTGCGGGTAATCAATGAAAACTATGCCATGTGGATCCCAAAAAAACGGAGGTCATAACCTTCCCGACCGAACGTTGGCTTTTTTGGCCGCTTTAGTCGGCTTTCGTGGCTTTCCTGCCACTCTGTAGACTGCCTATTGGAATCAGGAGTATGGTAATGGACCCAAGTTCCATCCATCGTCACAAAACTTCAAAAAAAAAAAGTCCGCTAGATTACGCTGCCACAACGACAAACCGGCCATTGAATCATCAACGTCCTACCATTTTTGGTCGATGCTCAGCAAATGCGCTACCCGTCGCGCCAATAGCTTATTCATCTCCAAAAGATGCTTCAAAAAGTATCCCGCCCGGTCATTTGAGATGCCCACGGCCTCAGCTAACTCGCCCTTCACTTCACTTTACGGTCAAAATGATTCGATGCGCTTGCTTTACGATTTCCGCCTCCGCAATGGCTGATTTGGTAAAGAGGTTGTGTCTTGCGTTTGTTTGCGCAAACCTAGATTCAACTGGCCACTCTTTCTATTGTGCAGTGCTGCACGATTGTCATCATCAGCACTACAACCAGGTTCCGGTCTTGGCTTTATTTGACAAGTCTGAGGCTTGTTAAATTTTCCATAATAATTTGTTGTTCCGGACAAGGTTATTAGCCTTGCGCCAAAGTTCTGCACGATTACTGAGCGGTAATTGTGTCCCAAAGCCAGCCGCCCGGTGATATACTATCCCCTTAAGCTATAGGTTTCGTGAAGTGGTTGGGAGGAATACTTGAGCATCTTTCGGAGTTTGGGTGATCGACCCGCTCGAGAAAAAACAAATATCATCTCAGGGCGCTGACTCAGCGCTATAGAACCTAGCCTTTCCTGGGAGAAGTAAAATAAAAAATTAGAAAATTAAAAAATAATTCGTACTCTCTTTTGGCCTTTCAGTGCGAGGTGCATCGGATGCTTGTACGACCCATTTTAAATTCACTAAAGCATCGGTGAACTGTTCTTCTCGAAGGAGCAGATAACATTTCTGCAACCATTCGAATTTTTCCCATCAAAAAACGATGTATGATCAACATGCGTTACTCCTGTTTTTCCATTTTTTACAAAGGCGAAAATAGTGTCACTCATCGATGGAGCTTGTAAGGGGCGAAGTATTGCGTGGCGGCGTACGGCACGTAGTTCACTTCTGCTCCCACCATCACAAATTAGAAGTTCTCTGATTGGTACACTCACTGATTGTCCCGCCGCAGCAAACTGTTCCTGAAAAACAAAACAAAACAAAACTCCGCAACACACCGTCCACAAGAAGCAAGTAAAAGGAAACACCCAGGAACTGCAGCACGGAAAAAGAAACACTAAATGTTGTTTGTAGGAAATGTTCTTTTATTTAAATCCTTAATGCGGTTGGTAAAGCAAATCACACGTTAAATGTTCACTCAACTTAGAATTCTAAACTATTAGTATTAACTTCGTCTTGTTGATATATTTTCTTTAAGTAAAATTGAATAAAAATTAAGAAAACGCTTAACTAGAAACTGGAGATAAACAACTCCGCGACGTACGCGTCCCCGGCGCGCAACGGGGAGCCGGAGAAGAACCGACCGGCTCGGTCCGTAGTTGGAAAACGACGCCCCGAGGGTTGGAATCTGGCTCTTGATTCACCCTCGATTCGGTGGCGGTGAATATCCTCTCGGCTTAGGATACGTTTACTTACCACAAGAGAAACGTAAAGTCTCTCTTTGTGAAATAGAAAACTAGATCTCGTAATGAAGACCATGGTGGTATGTATGCATGGGTGATCGTGCAGATCACATTGGTTTTCTCGTGCAACGAGGCAATGAGAACGAAGCAGAAAAACTGTAAGGACAAAGGGATCGTGAAGATCATTGTTTATGATGTGAATTGTGGCTATATAAATAGACGGCAATGCATCAGAGAAATGGTGCTAATTGATTTTTATTTGCATTTGAATATGCTGGTGAGGCCAAAGCAATTTAGGTATACGATGGGTGATCGCGTACCACATTTTACTGGACAAAAGCGATCGAATACAATGAGGTTCAGCTATATGAACAGGTTGCACTCTTTAGGTGTGAATGCATTTGGGATACTTCAAACAATTTGAATTGTTTATCGCATCGCCCGAATGCCTGCGGACGAACCGAATTCTTTTGTTTGGCACATGGGGCATGCTGAAGAAATCGGTTTTAGTGGCTTTGCGCTAATTGTATGCAGCTGCGTCCACAAGCAGCTTTGGTGTTGCATTATGTCGTTAGACAAATAAGTCGCCAAGCAATGCGCATGCAGGAAAAATCGACGAGATTACAAAGTTACATTAAATGTAAGCCATAATGTATTTGGAGAAACGCAATTATGCGTTGATGCAAGGAATCATGGTGGCCTTGGTGGTGGGCATGTGGTGCGCACTTGCGTAGCAGGATTGCTTGGCATACAAAGGGTGCCGAATATGTTTGGGGTGTATGATCCTGTATGGGTGAAAATAATGCTTGTAGGGAATTTGTAGGCGAATTGATGCATGGGGGTAAGAATTGTTTTACAGGATTTTTTAGGTTATGCGTTAGATAACCTTGATGCGTGAAGCTTTTACAGGTGCTAATGCAATTGCATTAGCGGGAAACAATGGAGTTTGAGGAGCTTCAGCACAGGAAGCTTGGGGGTAATTGGGCAAGTAGACACTGGCGTTTGGCGGAACCGTCACAAGCTTATAAACGAATGGACGAAATGTCACGAAACTTCATACATAAACTAGTCAGAGATAAGCCTCTCAAAATGAGTTATTTTCATATCTATCTAGTGGCCTCACCTACTGCAAAATCCTTGGACTTTTCAGCCCATATAGTATACGACATGCGATGAAAAACTTGCCAGTGTATCAGCTTATGATGAACGTGTTAGAATATTGTTCATATAATTGGAGTTCCGCTCCTAAGTAAACTTCTCCCTACTCGGTAACATTCAGAGACGAGCAATCTGCTCTATTGGCAACAAACCTCCAACAGCAAAGCAACAGTCACTGTCACAATGAATGCGTGTGACGGAACTTTTCCGTTTTATCACTGGAACTATTCTTTCGAGATCTGTGATACGCTTCCAAAAAAAAATTGTTTATTTGCGCCGCGCAATTCAATATATGAATCCTATCATTTTGGATCTCACTTACATCGCTATATCACAATTCGTTTTGTTACAAAATGGGAAAATGTGAAGCTCTTTTCCAGCATTACAATTTTAACAGCATCCGTGGGTGCTGACTCGGCTCTTTAGGCTCGGTTCGCTTTGCTTGAGAAATGTACGAGTATAACAAAAGAAAACAACCGAATCTAGCTGTGAGTAAAATCTGAATCCCTCAAACACAGAGAGGTACCTAGGATTCTTAGACTACAATTTAACATTACTTGAAATATTATTATTTGTTGGTGACAGCCGAAAAGGAAATGAAAACAGCTTAGAGAAATACGCTCCCACCGGTAATGTTTTTCTTTACCATTCAATCGATAACTATCTCTCCGGTGTAATTAGAGTTACTGTAGATGTCCCCGAAGAAACTGTCATCATAATCGACAACATGCTATGGTGTTCCGACAACAGACTCATAATATACCTCATCCTATCATGAGCATGTATCAAAATTTTATTCCTAACTTCTCATAATTAATGTGTATGCTTAGAAACCTCTTTTTATTTATTTAATCCAGTGTTTGCAACTTATTTTAAAGAAATTTTAACATTATTTAAGGAAAAATACAGGCGGAATAAATATGAAAATCTCATCAATTATAAGCCTTTTACAACATAAAATTTAAAAATAATTAAAAGCTGATTTTAAGCTCAAATTAATAAATTGAAAATGCTAGAAAATAAACACTTTAGAAAAATACCTAATAACAATTAGATGGTATGTAAAATCATTTCAAAAAATCGATAGGTGCCTTTCATTTGATTTCCTTTAATTCCCATTATTAATTAAAGCATTTTTATATTAGGTCTTTTTGTACAAAAGAAAACTAAAACATTAGTTAAATAACTTATAAACTCAAAAAAACAAAGAAAAAAAATAAAAACATAAGTTCATTTAATAACTTGAATAAACTTCAATTCTTAAACCGCAACTGATTTATTTTATTTTGAAAAATGTTTATAAATACTAGAATACTCTTTCTAAGGTAAGACGCAATGCTTACAACAAATGAATGAGAAGGAGAACTACTGTACATACGATTATGGGTCCGCAAAAGCTTTCTGAACCATTTTACCAACGCTTTAATATACACTTAAAGTAAACTAGATAATTTGAAATATTTAATTATTAGCAGCAAATTAGCAATTAAGAAAACGCCTAAACATAAAATAATATTAAAGAGGGAGATTAAAAAATTGAGGGTGCTCCTTCGAAATTCGCTGTAAAGTTGGACCAAACAAATTATTAACCCTTAGATAGTGTATTGTTTGTTTTTAATTTAAATTTGTTTCTATTTCTATGTAAAATTTACAAAACTCACAAATAGAGAATTATTTCGTTATAACGTTTATATTGATACCATAAAACAATTTTATTGTAGAGAAAACATATTTTTCGTCTTATGCAAAAGTGAAAAAAAATTATGTTTTTCGTATTAAGCTAAAATGTTGCACTAAACAATGTATTAAATATTGAATATTATATATAAACTAAATGTTTTAATCAATTTTGCATGTTATAAAAATATTTTAGACAACAGTTCGTTATTAGCTAAGCTTATTTATTATCGTTAAAAATTCTTCCCGAAATAGTTGATTTGCAATAACTCATTTATTTTATTAAACAATCAGAAAGCGTTCCGTTTTCGACTTCTACCTTTAACAGCTGAACTATATTATTTGTTTTACTGTTTTATAGTTACTTAATATTGAAATATTGTTACTTAATTTTACAAATTAATAAAATCTCCCTTTTATACAATTAATTGAAAAGCTAATAGTAATAATGATTTGTAATTAAATCCAAAATATGTGCGTGCGTATCGAATCACGAATTTGTAAATAGCAACTTATTGCCACTTAAAATGTAGAACAGATTAGAAGAAGTCGATGAGGAATATAAATTACAGTGAATTGTGTAAAAACAAAAAGATTAATAATACAACAAATCAACTAAAGTAATTATATTTACCTGTTTATAAGGTTACACAATTTTTTAAGAGAATTGCCACATTTTTAATGGTTAAATAATAAATTCACGTTAATGTTTTTTTTATTATATCATGTGCTTAAATATATTTGTTGTTTATGTTATATAATATTTGTTAGAGAATGAAAAGATAAAACTTTATTTCATAAATAATATTGCTAGATAAAATTTTATTACCATTATATTATTACATATGTTATTTACATTTTAAAAAAATATTTATTTACATCAGCAATATTAAAATAAAATCATGATTTATTAATAAAATCAAACATTAAATGAATATGACATTTCCAAACCAAACCAAACAAATACATGGATCATAAATTGTAATTATAAAAACGGATGCGGCATAGAAACTGAAATGATAATGAACTAATATATAAACGTATGTAAATACACAATATAACAAGCTTCGCAAAAATAAATTTCAAATAAAAAATTTCAAAATCCTCTTTTATTTCAATATGCTAGGTGCGGACATGTGCATAAAGTGATTGTTCTTAAGCCGTTTCAACTGTCCATAAAGTAACTTTCCTTGTATGCAGTTTATGTGCATCAATTAAGGTTTGAATTGGATTTAAAAATAACTAGAAAATGTGAATACCCTGTTGTGGATCCGCCCTAAGCTGCGTGCTCTATGCGAATGTAGCGCCGGTCCGGGCGTTACGAGTAAAAGGCAAATGAATTCACGCCTTAATGCGCTCGCTCTACTTCTGATAGTTGCACCAGACCGAGCGCGCCTTTTGCTACACGCGTATCTTTCATATTGCCGCGTCAGACTAATACATATTTGTTAAAACCAAGTTTACGAGTGCTTCGTTGAATAAATAATATCTTTCGTACGAGGAGTCGCCCGTTCATTTCATATCCTACTACAACATACCCTTTACTCAAGAAAGTTTTTCTTAAACCCCTCCCCTCACCATAAAACTAGCTGTTAATCAATAATACCAATATCTTAACCGAATTCAAGAAGTAATATAGGGTTTTAGATAATTTGTACCGTTTCGATTAATTTCTGGGTTATGCTCCTTGAACACAATAATAAGTAATCTTACCATTGTCTAAAACGTGTTGAGCATACATTTTCCTTATTCACTCGTTCTTATTTTCCCCGCACTGTGCTTGGGCCTTTTAAGCTACCCCAAACTTCCTGGTGGCTTTACCAACCATGGGGCGATAGCAGGATGCTGAACGGCGTCACAATGCCAGATCGATACCCAAAAGCGCACCTACACGACTTTTCTTATAAGTTGCATATATGCACCGTCTTCTCGACAGTCGACATCGTCAAGGCTTACCATAAAATTTCAATACATCCAGGGGATGCCCAAAAGAACTAGTATCACAGTAGTGCTCCGGAAAGCCCTTCAATTTCCTAACCCCATAGAAACAATCTCCTTCCCCCACATACAAATCCCTACACCCAAATCACCATTTAATTCAATGTCAACCAAATCGGGCTACACGTTCAAACTCTCAAACATTGAATTCAAATTCCTAAAAGATCCAAGTTCAAAGGGTGCATGTGTCTAAACAAAGGCATATCTATTTTCCGCCGACACACAATTCAAGCATTCATAAACATCCTAATGCATATCTTCACATGCCAGATGTTTTATGACTTGTAAATGCACCAATTCAAAGACCAATACCTAATTCCCACGGATCTTGTGTTACCCATCCGAAAGACATGCAAACTCTTGTCTGCATAAGCCAGATGGATAACAAAAACAAGAAACCGAAATTCCAATGCATATCCTAATAATGCATAATAGTTTTATGAGAACTCATAAAACCGAACCATTACCCTAATGAGCACATTGAACAACACACCCGAAATCGAGATTTTCCATCTGAAACGTTCGTTTCAAGATACAAAATCTCGATTTGTTTTCATTTATAAGGAAGATGCATCGCGATCTCCGAGAGCAGTTGATAGATATACATGGTCCCTGGAGACTGCTGCGGGAGACCATCAGGATAATAAATAAATGATTTGACAAAATAAAGAAGACCCCGTATATTTAAATTATATAAAGAAGACCCTGTACGCCTAAATAGGGCTCCTCGATAGTATAGTGGTTAGTATACCCGCCTGTCACGCGGAAGACCGGGGTTCGATTCCCCGTCGGGGAGCTTCTGGGGCAAGACTAATGACTTTGCCCGGAAAAAACAAATCATTATGGAAAATTTAACAAGCCTCAGGACTTGCTAAATAAGGCCAAGACCGGTTCCCGGTTGTAGTGCCGATGATGATGATGTACGCCTAAATAAAACGGAGTTTTATTCTGATATGGTGAGGAGAGCTGTGTCTCTCACCCCTTTCGTTTTCCTTCACAGATTGTCGCTGATGCTGAAGATCACTTGCCCCACGAAAGCCAGCAGAAGCCGCTGGCGGTTGCCCTCAGAAGTTTGTGGCACTAGAATCGACGACGATGGGTCGCTACTCTTCCCCCAGGTTTGAGGAAGCACGGCGGCGACCGCAACGGGTCCCCTCAGGGGCAGTCAATAGAAATCCCTCATCCTATGCAGGACCAGGAGACACGTTACCTGGGAGCGAGGCTAATAAAGAATACAACATCACGACATATTTCAGCCTGTTAATAATTCAAGCTTTCGGTCTGAGAAATGCTGCACAAACATTCTATTGGTACACAGACTCGGGTATTTGGGGCGTTTTTTTGGGCGACCTTTGCTATACGTACATCAACGATACACTTATAGCGTCAAAAACTAGCTGTTGAATGACTCAAATAATTTTGTTGATCATCAAAATAAACAAAAAGACCGACGGGGCGGCCGCGACGGAGAGGGGAGGACAATGTTAGGTTGGACCTCGAGGAGATCGGATCGGGTGGTCGAACGTAGAAGAAGCTCGCACAGGACAGGGAACAATGGCGGAGTCGAATCGGTGAGGTCATAAACTTCCGGGTTCCTACAGGCCAATAAATAGTAGTAATAGTAATCAAAATAAAAAACTGCCATTCCGGTGAGGAACAGTTTGAGTTCATTTTCAATTTTTTATATCATTTTTATTTCTTCCTCTTATTATAATTTATTTACTCGCTAGACAAAAATGATTAAACTCTAGCTTATGGTTCTGTGGCGGCTCTTTCGGACGCCACTGCCTGCTCCCTCATCTAGGACCTAAAAATCCGTACCAAGCCTGCAAGGCAATGCAACAAGTATTGTGGCAGTTCCAAGCTGAGCGCCAATTACTTACTTGGAAAGTAGGCATACCAGTTCTTCAATCCACTGCAGTTCCTTACAGACATCACCCCCTGAGATAGAAATCCCATTCATATATATTCCCGCCGTCATCATATGACGCCACCGATATTACTCTAAAGCATGAACACGCCAAGCACATCATCTCCGTAAGTGGGAAATACGGTCGCATCACTAGACAACCGACTCAATTCGAAAGGTATTTTGTATTTTGGTATTTTGGGCGCGCTTCTCTCCTATCGCACACGTGCAGAAGATACTTCTTCTTTTCTTCTAATTTTAATTTTTATTTTTATTTCAATTAGAGTAAAGAAATCGTCTGCTCTTCAGAGAGTCGCTTCTAATACTAAATTTATTTTTACATCAAATCTTTTTCTTAGGCTTATCTTTCTACATAATAGATATTATATTGCAATTTGCTTAATTGCCTATTTCGTGATTCTACGAGTACGAAGTCTTGTTAATTACCTTTTAATTACTCCTTAATAGGTTTTATTTCCATCATATGTTGCAATAGACATTACATTGCAATTTTTATATTTATATGTTTCTATTTAGAGGAAATGTGTAATTAAGTTACACATTTCGATAGATAGGTTTTTTGGTCTCGTCGAAGGATTCTTTGACGTAACACGTGTTCTATGGCTTGCCTACGCAGCAAGCGTATCTTTCGACTTGGGCATGGAGTATCTATATTTCACCGACTCGCATTCTGAGGGATGCTCAGCATGTGTGACCGGGATGGTAAAGAATATGTGTGCGAGATGCGGAATGTAAACGGTCGTTGAGTATCTGTTGTTTTGAATTGCTCGTGGACGGGGGGATGCGCGTGGAACACTTATATTGTTTATTTTATTGTATGAAGACTGTGTGTATTGGCCCATGAAGAGGATCGGAGATCAGATTCCTTGGCGGTGAGTCGGGCTTCCAAGCGAATTATTAAAGTCAGTCGGAAATTAGCCACCCGTGAGTTGAGAGTTTGAACACGAAAGAGTTATTTTGGGAGTGTCAAACAAGTTGAAGTAAAACGCGCAGCCGGGTGAATTAGCTGTTGTAGTGGAAATATAGTGTCGTCGAGCGATTATTTTGTTTAGAACTACTTTAAGCAATCAAAGTGGCTCTATCTACGACTACGTATACATATTATAATCTGTCGAAGAAAATTAATATTAGTTTGTTTAGTTTGAACTAGCCTCATTTTAAGTGTAATAAAGAGCCGTGGAATGTGTCAACATTTAGAGTTTGTTTTCTACATCCATACTACACTGAGATCTGAGCAAGATTTGTAGTCGGGGAAGTCGTTCAGAGACACTAAAGACAAAGCTACTCCATAATTGGTGACAGTGCAGGGAGTGAATTTGCTGGTGACGGAAGTAGAATCGGTGCTAACCACAGCACAAGTACAACCATTACCACAGTTCTATCTTATTTCCTAACTTATTGGTCCCTTGCTGACTCTCTAAGTTACATGCATACGCTTAAAGTGTGAAAATTGGTCTTTCGACATTATGATTGTTTTGCTTATATGAATTTTAAAGAACTTAATTAGATACAAAAAAAATCATCATCATTATCGGCACTACAACCGGGAACCGGTCTTGGCCTTTTTTAGCAAGTCCTGAGGCTTGTTTAATTTTCCATAATGATTAATTTTTTCCGACTAAGGTCATTAGTCTTCCGCCAGAGGCTCCCCGAGGGGGAATCGAACCCCAAACTCGCGCGTGACAGGGGGGTATACTAACCATTATACTATCGAGGAGCCCACAAAGAAATTGAAGATTATTGTTATTGTTATTGTTTTAATCTAAACTAACTAATTATATATACTCGTATATATATATATTTTTTTTCAAATCTTCTCAATCTTCGAAATGTTAAATCTATGTAAGCCTTCCGTAGTTAATGAGCTTTATTACTTCATTCTTTTTTTGCCAGTTTTATATGGAAACAGGTTTTTAATTGCCACTTAGCCACCAAAATCTCGGGTGTTGTTTATTCGTGTCTTTTCAGTCTTTCTGTGCTACTGCCCTACAGAACTGCAGGCGCTCTTCATCTGTGTGCACTACCTCTCGATTATAACATATTCGTTTATATTCTATGCCTGACCGACGCATGTGAGAAATCAACGGTATAGCGGATTCATTTTGAATAAGGCCGTTCATGCCAAGACTGAGGACTGCTTCTGGTGGAATAAAGCTATTGCGACGGACCCCCACATAATACATATTGTTTGGATAATATGCACCAAAAATTAAATCGTTCGGTGAGCCTATTAATCTCGCAAGATGCCCTCGGATCAACTTGATCATAAATTTATCCGCTCTGTTTACATTGGCTCCACTGTACAACTGCTTCATTGGATAGTATTTTTTGTGATCGGATTCTGATGTAAGTTAAGGTACATCCTGAGGCATTGTCTCTCAAAAATTCGAATCTTTTCCATTAAGCTAGGTCCCACATTAAACCACACTGGACATCCATATATGATCATCGGTCTGATGAGAGCCATGTAGCATATAACTTTAACTCTGCTGTCAAGTTGACTACTATGAAACAGTCTTCTTGTCATAGCATAAGTAATTCTCTGCCCTAGCCAGCGCAGCCTCCACATGTTTGTTAAAATATAGATACTGATCCAGCCAGATTCCTAAGTATTTGACTACATTTTTGGTTTCCAGTGTTGATTGGTGTGGTCCCATAATAGCTTGCTTTCGCCAGTTTTCCTGGTGTCTCTAGTAGCTTCAGCCAAAGGTGTTCTAAAGAGGATGATTTCACACTTGTGGATATTGATTTTGAGTTTCCAGTTGTCGCACAATCGTTGAACATCATTGAAATCCCCTTGTAATAGACTATGACCCTTGTAATAGTCCGTTAAGGATTTCAATTTTTTGTGCTGTTCTATATATTATCAGATCGTCTGCATACACAATAGCTTGATGAAGAGACCCTATCAAGTCGCTAGTGTAAATATTAAAAAGGATCGGAGATAACACCGCTCCCTGTTGCAGACCGTTTTTTATTTTGTAAGTAATGTTGGATTTCACATTGCCACTTTTGACGAGGAATTTCCTTTCATTCAACATATCGTATAGTATATACAGTAGTGGTTTATGAATGCCTAGTCGCATTAGCTTGTAGTATAACCCTTCTAGCCAAACGGTGTCGAAGGTCCTCTCCAAGTCAATCAAACAGGCACCTGTGCATTGTTTCTGACTTTTATTCCACTGAATGTCTGATACCAGTTTAGCTGCGGCATGTGTGGTTTAATGACCAGCTTTAAAACCAAAATGGTTATTTGGAATAATGTTATTGTCCTCAACCCATTCAAGTACAGCCTTGTTTAGAACCTTCTCGAATACTTTACTGATACTCGGTAACAAACTGATCGATCGCAGATTTTTTGGGTTTGTTCTGTCTTTCCATTTTTCTGGTAACGGTTGGATGATGGCCGTTTTCCAACGTACTGGATAGTGTGCGTTGTTCAGAGCGTGGTTAAACAAAACTGCATATATGTCCATTGCGATTAGAGGAAGATGTTTGAGTACGATATTGAGTACTCCATCGATACCCACTGATTTTTTAATTCTTAATGATGCGAAAACGCCACAGATTTTTTCACTAGTGATCAAAAGGCTGTTAGCGCTTTCGGTGGTGATCTCGGCGTGTGCCGTATTTCCATTACTGAATTCGCTAAAATCATGGTTTTCTGATCACCATGTCATTTCAAAGATGACGATAATTTAGTAGAAGTTTTGTGGGGGGTACGAAGTCGCGTCGCCAGCATGGGCGACAGTTCTACCTCGTCCCCACAAATCACTAAGGTATCCGACAAGTACAACACCGAAGGAAAAGCACAAACACCGGACAAGTAAAATAAAACACACTATTTCGTTTATTTAGTTTTATTTCTAAATCAAGGAAAAACACTACTATTAGAATAACTTGTTTGAATTCATGGATTATTGTTTCCGTTTCATTTTCTTATTGGATACTAACATTTTACGGTAGCACTGCGTGAGAGTTACATTATGAAGTCAATAAAAAAGCACAATCTTCGAAGACTGCAGCGAATATAATATTCGACACGGCGGTTGCAAACACTACACTGTACGTGGGAAATGCGAGTTTTGTCTATGAGGCACATGATTTTTACTTATTTTATTGTCTTTTTTTGTTCCTAAATTATTACCTACACGCGACTCGGTGATTTTTCGCGTCTCCGTGCGCACCGGATAGCGGAAGTCGGCATGACCGTGGTGGTCAGCGGGTGGTAAAGGACTCAGCGATTATCATCTCGTGCAGAGATGATGCGCTTATGGGGTGTGTTTGTGGTGTCGTGGCAGATATCCTCTCCACTAAGGATATTATAGCGTTTGAAATAATAGGGAAGAAGATCGTGTGATTCGAACTGACGCTATGACAGCTCGAATCACGCCGCAGTAACTTCGTTACGATCAGATTCGTATGCGGACGACGGACGAACGAGAGAAACGAGAAAACATCGGAGGCTGTGCTCTATGCGGAAGTCGTGATCGTGTGTGAAGTTCTGCTTTACTATGGGAAGTGTATGCTGTGTGCACAGATCACGTCGTAGTCACCAATTATAGCGTTAAGCAAGGATAGTGAAGAAGGTGAATTGAACACACCATGAAACGGTTGAAAAGCGAAGCAGTGAAGCATCCGGCTACTGACCGTGTTTAGAATTTGATTTCCAAACTCGACTATATTCCACTGATGGATTTTATTTATCGCTTGGTATACGGTTCTGATGTATTTTTCTTATTCGATTTTTCGTTCGGAGTTCTTCACTATTTTTGCCTGTGAATTGTGTGTGTATCTGTTAGAATCGCTACAATATCGTTTTTACCTACCACCAGAGAAACGTAAAGCCTCCCTTGGTGGAATAGGAAACCGGATCTTGTAATGAAGATCATGCTGGTATGTGTGCGATCGTTCAAATCTGATGTTGTTTACACGTGATCGAAGGCAGTGTAACAACGACACAGACAGGCGGCAAAGACAAAGGAAGCAGCGATCAAATGCTTCGTCCGGTAATGAGGGTCATGTTTACGCTGTGTATCGTCGCTATAATAGACGTTGGGAAAAAAATGGTGCTAATGGGATTGGTGGCAGAAACGAATCGTACGAAATTTATGATTGTTTGTCTAATAATGGTGAATCGCCGGTCGGCTTGTTGCAGCTGTAAAAACAAGCCGCCCGACTTTGCATTTCAATTGATAGCAATGGGTGCCGAATGTTTTGTATTTATGGTGCATATGCACATTAAGGAGCTATTTTTAGGAGTTTTATCTAGCGCGTTGAAAGCATTAAATGTCCTTGTAAAAGGAAGTGTTCAGGAGATTGCGGTGCAGGTGTGGGAAATTGAAATTTGCCTGGGAACCGAAGGTACCGAATAGGTTTTGGGATTCCTGAAAAGGTAGAAAAGAAATCTTTCGGGAGATTATATGCGAAGAGATGCATGAAGGTAAGTTTTCTTTTACAGGGACTTTTTAGATTATACCTTAGATAATCCTAGATGCGTAAAGCATTTAAGGTGCTAATACGATTGCATTAGCGAAATTATATGATTGAATGGGAGTTATTTGGGTTTTTTTTTTAGGTGAGGGAACCGTGGGTTTTGGCGGAACCGCCATAGTTTATCCTCCAAGTAATGGTTGCGGCGAATTACTTCACTTGACTTGTACAGTTCTTGAAAGACGGCCACTACAATATTCACTTTTTCCAAGGGATCTTCAAACACAAAAACTTCATCATTTAGGATGGCGTTGTTTGTGTCTATGCATATATTTGCCAGCATTCGTTGGTTTTCGTCATATCGTGGTATTTGGAGACACTGAATGTCGTTTTCATTACTCCGTCTAAATACTAAGGTTGTTGGATTTTACCGCCCGAACTTTGTTGCTCCAATACAAATTTGCTGCTCACCTATAGTTGGCTTTTATCAGCTGTTGGAGATTTTTTAATCTAGACTTCAGTGATGGTCGTGCCAGTCAATAAATCGTCTGTACCGTAGTTTTAGTTGAGACAGAAGTCTACTTTTTCTTCTGTGGAGTGCGTTGATTGTGTCATGTTGTCCGTAGGTGTGGTTTTTGGTATTGTTTTGTCCATAGTTTGTTTTATGGTTTCGTACATTTTTTGTATGTATTTGTCGATGTCATCGTTGGATATGTTTCTGTTGGTAGGAGGGTTAATATCTTTTAAGCGAATTTCTCTTGATAAGGTTCTCGTGAAACGCGTCCATCGCATGCCCCCATAGTTATAGGGTTGCGGTATCATACACTCACCGAGTTCCACAACTTCGCTTGGTGCTTTTATCACGATTGAGAATGCACGATGGTCTCTGTCGTACTCAATTGTGCGTAAGCCGTTTCTATTTTGTCTGTTAGTACGTGTATGTTTAAGTCATGTGTCAATAAGCATAATATCTAAGAACGATCCCCTCTGGGGAAAGAAGGATATTCTGTAGCTAGCAGGTCAGCCTTATATTCAATGTGATGTTGATCTAGCCAACCAGCTAGTTGATTTCCTCTCGTGTTGGGCATACTATTTCCCCAATTTGGGTGTTTAGCATTCAAATCGCCACCTACGATGTAATAGTTCACTTCCGAGTGAAGTTGTAAGCATCGGAAAAGATTCCCTAGCTCCACTACAAATATATTTTGTTGACGTGCTTCTGGTGAGTAGGCAGACATCACATACATCCCCCTTCCTTTTCGACGGGGTATTGCGCCACACAAATTTTCCGCCTTTCTGTTATACTACGTCCTTCGTCTTGCTTAGTAAAGCATACGTGTATCTAGTAACTTGATATACATACCTGCACTCTCGCGGCTGATTTCTTCATTTCCATGTGGGATCTATGTGCCAATCGTTTGTGTGTTCAGCTTGTTTTTGTTTTTACTGTTGGTGAAACCTACGCAAACAATCTGCTTCCCGTCGGAGGAAGAGAATTTGGATTTATTTCTCCTCACATAACAGTTGACGATGTCCTTATTTGGAACTTCGATGGACAGAGCTTTAGAAAGGCTCTTTTGTGCCGTCCTTAAAACATCAGTTCGGTCTATATTGGAGAGTCCTGAAATGTTCAACGAATTCTCCAGGAGGCTTTGTTACTGCCAGTTGATCTTGCTCTCCAAAGCATATTTTTGAATTTTAAGTCAGCCTTTTCGATGCGCAACTCATTAATTTACAGCAGGAACTGGTGCTGGACGATTTCGGAAACGCTACCACCATGAGTTGTACGCAATCTACCTTGAAGTTAATCTTGTAAGAAAAATCGAGCTCGGTAGACTCCGGTGGGGGGGACACCTAGCTCGAATGAGAGAAGTGGAGCCTGTCCGGAAAGTTCTTTGTGGCAGGATGCATGGAAGGAGACAGCGCGGCAGACCTTGTCTGCGATGGAGGTGTGGGGGTATAAGTAGATGAATGTGCCGACGTATGGCACGAATTCCTTATACCTCCCATCGATCCGTGGGAAATGTTCATCTTTATTGAAGAATGCGTAATTGTAAACATTTATAGGACGCACGTCCACTTCCTGGTTGTACCGAATCCGATGCGCATATTGGACGACATCTCCTTCGAGTGGATAGATAAATAAACGATTGAAGTCTAATTCGAATAAGTGAGTTAAGACACCAAAGTAATCAATAAAAAAGATAACAGATAGCACTGCCAGCAAGCGTTTTAATTTATTTAAAATATTCACTAGAGACAACATTCCGATGCGGTCACACAACACATAACTCAGATTATATTTCGACTAATTACAATTGTAATCCTACAGTGTAGGATGTCCGCGGACGAGCGTGTGCATGAGCATGCACACGCGGTGGCAATTCGCGACACCACTGTGGGGCTTTTCAGGGCCCGAAGAGCCAGGCATCGCTCGATCCCCACTTTTCCAGGCGAACGACTTACCTCTCGGTCGAAATTCAGCAAGGTTGCGTAACCTTGCTACGGCATTTACCCCCAGCCAAATCGCCAGAATTATTACGGTTACCCAATCGGATAACTGTTTTGAAGTTCTGTTAGGCAGCTTACCTATTCTGTAGGGGATTTCCTTCCAAACCCCTTTTTCTCCATCACCACCACTGAAAACATTAAATCCACGGCAAAGCTTATCACCTTGCCGTGGCATCGAAAACTTACCCTCGGCCAGACCATATTCCCTAAAAAACATTAAGCCCACGGCAAAGCTTATCACCTTGCTGTGGCATCGAAAACTCACCCTCGGCCAGACCATATTCCCTAAAAAACATTAAGCCCACGGCAAAGCTTATCACCTTGCCGTGGCATCGAAAATTTACCCCCGAGGCGTACATCATTTCCTGAAAAGAACATAAGTCCATGGCAAAATCATCACATTGCCATGGCATCTGAAATCTTATCTTTAGGCATACATGCTGCCAGGGCATCTCGTTTCCATAGCCTTAAGCTATGGAAACAACAATCAACAAGAGTTCCTTGTGACTCGTTGTATTTGTTTACCCCCGGCATAACATGCATACGGCTATTGCCCCTATTGATTTACTACCGCCGACAAGGTTTCTGTTGACGCAAATCAAACATGTCCCTGTTTACCAGCAATCGCTGGCTTCCAATTATCGGTCCCCATGTTCAGAGACCGTAATCGCGCAACGACCAGGATGCAGCCAGAAAATGTTTACTTTCAACATCTGGCAACGGCTGCACCCTATGTTCGTTGCAATGTTTAATCATCGACATCCGAAATGATGATTTATGGCCTTCCATTAGGATGACCAAATTATCGGTTTCAGTTTTTCACACCCCACATGCTAGTGTTTGCATTCCTAGAAAATGCACTAGCGATGTTGCCCGCCATCCACGGTCGCTGAACGATCGTATGCATGGCATACGCACACATGCGTAATGTATGCCTATTCCGTCAGGTCCAATCACGATTAACTACATCAAGTTAATCGTGTAACTCCGCCTCCTTTCCAGTTTCTTTCGGGATTCTTTCACTTTAATGATTTCCAATGGGATTAGTCAGTCAGATTTCACCAGTCGAAGGAGTCACCCGCGTCGCCGTCGGAGTAATAAATGTGTCTGATTATATGACAGTGAATCCCTTCGTTACACATTCGTGTCCGAAGTGCCGAATGGTAGAGTACCAATTTTTATTCAATTGTTTTCCCCTGTCGTGTCGGGTGGTGTTGCGGGTGTTCCGTTTGCATTGTAGTTAATAAATAAAAAAACAAAAGTATGTACATGTGTAGTATAAAATAATGCTCCAAAATCTTTTTAATTAAATTTCCTAAGAGAACACAGTCTAATCCCATCTCAAGCTTTAACTGCATCGATGTGAATTTAATAGACAAATAAGCTGATATAGTCGCAGACTAAAGGAATATTGTTGCAGCCATTGTATCACCAGTGCTTCCTTCCAAATAAAGAACATTCAACGAAACAACAACCAGTGTGTTTTTATTTCATTCTGTTCGCTCCGTTTGGGAAGTGTTTTATCCCGAGAACTTTGTTTCCTTTTCGCGGCGTGAAGTACGTGGTGCTGGATTGAATCCGCGTCCTTGTTGACGCACTAAAATAACCCCACCACATTGGTGACCGCGACAGTTTTTTATTCGCGTTTTAAAAAAGTGAACACGCCACCTCCTGAACAGTGCACAAATAGACGGTCGGGTCATATAGTGCTTTTGAAAACCGGTGCGCGACAAAAACATTAAAAAGAATTTTTAAGGGCAAGTAGAGCCCCATCCCATCGGTTGCAGCGCTAACTAGCACCCAGTTAAAGTGACAGGCCCCAACGCATTCAACCAAAGAAGTCCACCCACACAACTAACTCCTGCTGACCTACGGGCGCTCCAAACCTCACTCCTCCGCGAGATAACGCAATTGCGCGCGGAGGTGAGGAACAATCCTCGAAGCGCCCAGAATCGAGCCATGCCGAGCCGTTCTCTCAATCGGCAGAATTTCTCCCAAAATGCCCCTCAGAGGGCCTATATCCCCCAAAATGCCCCACAGAGGGCCAATCCCACCCAGAACGGCCCTCACCGGGCCAATTCCCAGCGAGCTCCGGCTCGACCTTCCCGTAACGGCAATACTAATAGGCAGAACACACCTGATAATGCCGTTACTCTGCCTTGGTGCGCCAATCACCAGCGATATGGTGATCGCGCATTCAATTGCAAAGCGCCTTGTGGTTGGACGCAACCTTCCACCAACCAGAGGCGCTCTTTAAACTAATTTTGCCGACCGACACCCTCGCGCAATCGGCCGGCACCCCTACGATAAGTCGCTTAACCATCCGGGATTCGAAACTGAATATCGCTTTTACTGTCGATACCGGCGCCGATATTTCAGTCCTCCCGCGATCGTTTGCTCCGCGTAACCGCGTGCCAGCCGCACTTAAATTGTCAGCCGCAAATAATACGCCGATACTTACGTACGGACGTAAAAAGTTGACACTTCACTTGGGTCTTTGTCGTCCGATCACTTGGCGTTTCGTCATTGCGGACGTGAATGAACCCCTGATAGGTTCCGACCTATTAGGTGCACATAATCTGTTGGTCGATTCGACCCATAACAGACTTGTGGCTCCAACCGCACCCCCCTTGCCCATGACGGCATCACCAGCGGCTACTTCAGGGGCCACAGAGTGCTTAGACCCATTCCAGGTTATGGTACAGGAATTTGTGAGTACAACAATTCCTCTACCTAACCAACGCCGACATAAAGCCACGGTGTTTCATCATATAGAAACACGTGGTCCCCCTGTGAGCCAGCGTCCACGTCGACTGGCTCCGGAAAAATTACGTGCGGCGCGCGCGGAGTTCGAGCATATGATCGAACTGGGTATCTGCCAACCGTCGGACAGTCCCTGGGCAAGCCCACTCCACTTAGTGAAGAAACGTTCTGGTGAGTGGCGCCCATGTGGCGATTATAGGCTGTTGAACGCAGCAACTGTCCCGGACAGATACCCAATTGCACACCTCTACGATTTTTCGTACAAGTTACGAGGGTGCAATGTCTTCACTACCCTGGATCTCACCAGGGCATACCACCAAATTCCGGTGGCACCTGAAGACATCCCCAAGACCGCAGTCATTACACCTTTCGGAGTCTTCGAGTTCAAAGTGATGACTTTCGGCCTCAGGAATGCCGCACAGACATTCCAGCGGTATATCGACACGGCTTTACGTGGTCTTAATTGCTGCCATGCTTATCTTGATGATATTCTCATCGCCTCCAAAGACCACGCCGAACATAAGCGCCACTTACGTCAGGTCCTAGAGCGCCTCCGCGAATTCGGTCTTGTCATCAACCCAGATAAGTGTCAATACGCCAAGGAGCAAATCACCTATCTGGGTTATGTCGTTGACAACCAGGGCATTCGCCCACTTCCAGACCGTGTGGAGGCCCTCATGAAGTACCCCCGGCCTACTAACGTGAGTGAGCTGCGTCGATTTTTGGGCATGCTTAACTTTTACCGCCCAACCCTGAAGAATGCCGCTCAGATTCAAGCTCCCTTAAATGAATTTTTAAAAGGAGCTAAGCGCAATGATAAGCGCCCCATTAATTGGACAGAAGTCTCAGATCGAGCATTCCAACTGTCCAAAGAACAATTGGCAAATGCCACCTTACTCCGATACCCTCTCGAGGGAGCGGCACTTTCTATCCAATGCGACGCATCGGATACCGCAATCGGAGCCGTCCTCGAACAGGACATTGAAGGCCGTCCGGAACCACTTGGTTTCTTTTCAAGGAAACTGAGTCCCACTGAGCGACGTTACAGCGCCTACGACCGCGAATTACTCGCGATCTACAGCGCTGTTAAGTACTTCCGTCATATGATAGAAGGACGTTCGCTCTCAATTTTAACAGACCACAAGCCATTGGTCTATGCGTTCCGGAAGAAGTCGGGAAATGCCTCCCCCCGACAAGAGCGTCAATTAGACCTCATTGGGCAATATTCTACGGAGATCAGGCATATCTCCGGTAAACAGAATGTCACGGCGGACGCCCTTTCTCGAATCGATACGATTCATTTGCGTACCGCCTTGAATAACACTGACCTTGCCCTAGCTCAAGAGGAGGACGAACAGCTCAAGTCCCTCCTAACTGCCGATACGGCACTAGAGCTTAAGAAAATTACCCTTCGCGACCCTTTGGGCGAAATCTGGTGTGATGTCTCCACTGGAACCGCTAGACCTTACATTCCCGAGAAACTTCGTAGGGGCGTGTTCCAGGTTTACCACAACCCAGCCCACCCCAGCGGCCGAGCAACAGCCGCTGCTGTCCGTCGCAAATTCATTTGGCCCCGGATGAACAAAGATCTCACCGGTTGGGCCCGTGCTTGTCTCCAGTGCCAGCGCTGCAAAGTAGCGCGACATAATGTACTGGAGCCAGCGCAATTCAAGCTTCCCACGGCACGCTTCGCCCATGTCCATATAGACATAGTGGGACCGCTTACTCCATCAAGAGGATTTTCTTATATCCTCACTATGATGGATCGCTGCACGCGATGGCCAGAAGCGACACCTCTCCGGGCAGTTACTGCCGAATCAGTCGCCAAGGCCTTTTACTCAACTTGGGTCACACGCTTCGGTGTACCAACCACCATTACTTCGGACCGAGGTCCACAATTTGAGGCGACAATTTTTAGGCAGCTAACAGATCTTCTCGGCTGCCAAAGAAGTCGTACCACCGCCTACCATCCGCAATCAAATGGGATGATAGAGCGCTGGCACAGATCTCTTAAAGCCTCACTCATGTGTCATAATGACACTCAATGGTTTGACGCCCTTCCAACTGTCCTCCTCGGCCTGAGGACAAGTATTAAGGAGGACCTGGGTGCTTCGGCAGCAGAGCTTACCTACGGTACCAACCTCCTTCTACCAGGAGAACTCTTCCTGAATGGCGAAACACCGCGTGACCAACTTCGCGAATTGGGACATCTCCGTGACCTGCTACGTAAGGTTAGGGCAACCCCGGTAACCAGGCACGGCTCCAAAAAACTTTTCGTCCACCCTGAACTGCACAGCTGCACGCACGTCTTTGTCAGGGTGGATAAGGTCAAAAAACCCCTCGACCCACCTTATGATGGCCCATTCAAAGTCTTCCGCCGCATCAGTGACCGCGTCTTCGAGATCGACATTAGAGGCAAGCGATCCACGGTCAGCGTCGAAAGGCTTAAGCCCTGTTTTCTGGAAGCTTCCGCTCCAGAATCACCTCCATCTACTGACACCGCTCCTACTCCACCAGCACAACCTCCCCGTACTCGCGCTCAAACGCGCGCCCATAACCAACTAACCACCCCCTAACCTGCCTTACCTGTTTCGTGACTACGTCACTGGGGAGGGAGTGATGTGGGGCTTTTCAGGGCCCGAAGAGCCAGGCATCGCTCGATCCCCACTTTTCCAGGCGAACGACTTACCTCTCGGTCGAAATTCAGCAAGGTTGCGTAACCTTGCTACGGCATTTACCCCCAGCCAAATCGCCGGAATTATTACGGTTACCCAATCGGATAACTGTTTTGAAGTTCTGTTAGGCAGCTTACCTATTCTGTAGGGGATTTCCTTCCAAACCCCTTTTTCTCCATCACCACCACTGAAAACATTAAATCCACGGCAAAGCTTATCACCTTGCCGTGGCATCGAAAACTTACCCTCGGCCAGACCATATTCCCTAAAAAACATTAAGCCCACGGCAAAGCTTATCACCTTGCTGTGGCATCGAAAACTCACCCTCGGCCAGACCATATTCCCTAAAAAACATTAAGCCCACGGCAAAGCTTATCACCTTGCCGTGGCATCGAAAATTTACCCCCGAGGCGTACATCATTTCCTGAAAAGAACATAAGTCCATGGCAAAATCATCACATTGCCATGGCATCTGAAATCTTATCTTTAGGCATACATGCTGCCAGGGCATCTCGTTTCCATAGCCTTAAGCTATGGAAACAACAATCAACAAGAGTTCCTTGTGACTCGTTGTATTTGTTTACCCCCGGCATAACATGCATACGGCTATTGCCCCTATTGATTTACTACCGCCGACAAGGTTTCTGTTGACGCAAATCAAACATGTCCCTGTTTACCAGCAATCGCTGGCTTCCAATTATCGGTCCCCATGTTCAGAGACCGTAATCGCGCAACGACCAGGATGCAGCCAGAAAATGTTTACTTTCAACATCTGGCAACGGCTGCACCCTATGTTCGTTGCAATGTTTAATCATCGACATCCGAAATGATGATTTATGGCCTTCCATTAGGATGACCAAATTATCGGTTTCAGTTTTTCACACCCCACATGCTAGTGTTTGCATTCCTAGAAAATGCACTAGCGATGTTGCCCGCCATCCACGGTCGCTGAACGATCGTATGCATGGCATACGCACACATGCGTAATGTATGCCTATTCCGTCAGGTCCAATCACGATTAACTACATCAAGTTAATCGTGTAACTCCGCCTCCTTTCCAGTTTCTTTCGGGATTCTTTCACTTTAATGATTTCCAATGGGATTAGTCAGTCAGATTTCACCAGTCGAAGGAGTCACCCGCGTCGCCGTCGGAGTAATAAATGTGTCTGATTATATGACAGTGAATCCCTTCGTTACACATTCGTGTCCGAAGTGCCGAATGGTAGAGTACCAATTTTTATTCAATTGTTTTCCCCTGTCGTGTCGGGTGGTGTTGCGGGTGTTCCGTTTGCATTGTAGTTAATAAATAAAAAAACAAAAGTATGTACATGTGTAGTATAAAATAATGCTCCAAAATCTTTTTAATTAAATTTCCTAAGAGAACACAGTCTAATTTCATCTCATGCCTTAATTAAAGTCAAACAAACTGATTTGTCCACCGATTAAATACATGTTACCTTTCAATAAAAACAGTGTCATTAAAACGAACCAGAGTGTTTCATTTTCCTTTTGCGAGGAACTTTGTGCGGTTTTTCTTTCTTCGGCGAACTATCGGAGTAGTGGAAATTAGTGAAACCCGCGTCCGTGTCGACGCACTAACTAATTACTACCACACCACCACCTTTGATTAAACACGTTAATCGACCGACTTGAAAAGGGAAGAAATTGGATACAACCAAAAGATAACATATTTCTGCTCTCTCATTGCCACGTCCTTCGATGTGTGGTAGGTTACATCGGTAATCTGATGATCGAAGAGAGCGGGACAATAAGAGAACAGAAACATGCTGTACGATTACCTTGGGGTGGATTTGGTTGTATGTGCATGAATCAATGTAGTTCTGAGCGGAACCCGTTGACCTGATTCGGTAGTATGGTGAGTTCAGTGTACATTGATCCATACGAAGGCAGAACTGAGAAAGAGAGGGGAATTGAGCTGATGATATTCACCTGCAAAAAGAGAACATTGATCCCCAGCGAATGAAGTGTCTGGAGAAAAACCGAAGTAACGCTAGGGAAATATTATCACGTGATTCAATCGAATGTGCTGATAAATTTCCCAAGCGGATCTGCAATGATACGACAACTTTGTCCGGCTGGATTTGGTTGTCGCTAATCTACATGGACACGAGTTGCCGTATGGCAAAAAAGGTAAGCTAAACTCATTTATGCATTGTCTGCGTGGTACAATGAGTTTAGCTATGTGTCCTTGGTGGAAACATGCTTTGCAGGTGAACAGGTAAGTAGGGGGGAATGGGGTTGATTTGACGCGCTGAAAGGCGGTCGAAATTAGGTAGGAAATGTTCGTTGGAATTGTGGGTTGTTTCTCATGTAGAATAGAGAAACCCCCCACAGTACTCCCCCGCCAGTGACGTAGTCACGAAATAATGGTAGGGCGGAAGGAGTAGTTTGATGGGTGTCGAAAGGAAGTGAGGTTGGTGATGGATTGAAAGGATGGCTAGACGCTTGAACGATAAGGTAGGTCTTCTCGCTTCGGAAGGCGCGGTGGTGAGGTATTGGAACTGTCCTGAGTGACGAGTTCTTTGCTCGGTGGGCCTGGGTCGATACAAGGAGTGGACACGTTGTTACCGCGTTGATGCCACATGGGCAAGGGGTATGCGGCGTGGTCCACTGACCTGTTATGGGCCATTTGGACCAACAGGTTTGTCGTCCGAATAGGTCGGGGCCTATTGGGATGGAAGAGGTTCGAGCCAGGGTTCATCGCATCCGCGGGAGTCCCTAGAAAGAAGAATTCTTGCGTGGGAGTAATGGTGGTAGAGGCGGGCGTCCTGACTATTGTTTGCTACTCGGAGTAGCGGGTGGATAGCAAGGAGCTGGCCTGGGGAGTCGGGTATCCTACTGGTTGTTTGCTACACGTAGTAGCTATGGTTCAGTGAGGAGCCGAAGTTGTGAAAGGGCGTGAAGCCGAAAGGATTGAATGGGGGCGTCGTGTGCCAGTATGCCACTACGGGCCAGTAGGTCGAACTATGTCGAATGGTTTGGTCGGTGTCGAACGATGTCGACAGGGTTGCGTAGGGTTGAGGGACGGCGAGCTGGGTTACGTGGAGTCGGCTGGTGGGCGTCGTTGTGCCGAGGTTGAGAGAGAAGTCGGTTTGAAAGAGAGGGCGGAGTCTGAGGAGTGTTGCGTGAAGTTGGGCGGAGGAGAAGGGTGTCGGGTTAATGGAGTGAGATTGAGCCGATGTCGAGGAGGTGTGTTAATGCGGTGTTGTGCGTGGGTGTGTGCCCGGAAGGGGCTTACAATGGTTTATAATATGATTATTTACAGTCAGTTATTTTCTAGGGATTATATGCTTAATTACATACAATATCTTATTTATTAATTACACTTTTTCTTAAATATAATAATAATAATGCAAAAAAATATTTTCTTTGATTATGAAATAAAATTAAGTAATGTTCACAGATTCAATTAAAACTAAATGTGTTAAAAAGTAAAAAAACCGTCTTCATTGACGTTGTTAGTGAACAATTTATGTTGTATTGTACATCTAGTGTAAAGAGAACGTTTACTTGTATATATGGTATTCGTTATTGTTTATGTGTATATAGAAACCTTAAACTTATAGATTTCACATAGATTTCCCAACGTATATGTATATTTGTTTGTTTCTTTCATTGTTGGAAATTTTTTGCTTATGTTGGTTTTGCTATGAAAATAATTTATATATCGTTTAAAACTAGAAACAGTTTTATATGTATGTATATACACATCATTGCTATAGTAAGATTTCTTATGTTAAGGTTTTTATGCATTAAGTTTTATATCTGCTTCTAGAATAGCAGTAGTATCTCAATTTTTCTATCAGTTATAATTTCAGTTTCATAGATTTTAAAGCCTATTCTTAGGATTTGCTGTTTCTGATCGAAACTTCTTAAATACGAAATTTCCATAAATCAAATGTTTTACAAGAAATTCATTAAGTACTTAAATCGAATAGTAGAGATACTTATTCTTAAATTGTAAAAAGAAGATTCAATGAATTAAAAATAATAATAATGATAATAATAATAAACAAGCACTGCTTTTGGCTTTAAAATTATGCACAAGAGTTTCATGATCTTTCGTCATGCATTGTTACTTAGGTTTACACATTCTGCTTAATTCTATGCTATAATTCTAATTCCTTACTACGACAAATTTGATATAAGCAGAGGAATGATAATTAAAGATACTCCGTATTCACATACAAAAACACATTAAAGTAAAAACTTAAAGCTAAATCTAGGGAAAAAGTTGTTTAAACTACTGTACTACATTATTTGCATTGGTGTTTTTTGTTTTTATTTATTTATAATTTTTTTCAATCCGGGTCTCGATCAGGGCTATTCCCTAAAAATTTACTCGCCTGTGTCGTTGATATTGGTGATGGCGCAGATGATGAAGATGCAGATGCTGTCCCTGATGGGGTGATAATTCTCGCTTAATCCTCATCTTTGAAAATTTTCACTTTTATGAGTCACGACGATGTATCTGTTGCTTGATTCTGCCACGCCACTTTGTATATTCTTTCTTCAATATATTTTTATTGTTTTTGAAATTTAGCCCCGTTTCCGAAATGTTATTGCTTAATTTTGTTTAATTTTGAACGTTTATGGAATTTTGAATTTTTTGTTGATTAAATTTCTTTATTGTCTTTTTTAAATAATTGATTTTATTTATTTTCAATGAAGTTTTGTTGATTTTTTGTTAATTATTTTTGTTGAACGATTGTTTAACTTTTTACTTTAGTTGAATTTTGTTTAATGTTTTGTCACTGCGCTCCGTTAAAGTTTTTGTTTTTATTTGAACGTTTTTGTTGAAGGTTGCGTGCTGTTTTTTCGGGTTCACCACTGTGGGGGTATAAGTAGATGGATAAATAGACGTTTGAAGTCTAATTCGAATAAGTGAGTTAAGACACCAAAGTAATCAATAAAAAAGATAACAGATAGCACTGCCAGCAAGCGTTTTAATTTATTTAAAATATTCACTAGAGACAACATTCCGATGCGGTCACACAACACATAACTCAGATTATATTTCGACTAATTACAATTGTAATCCTACAGTGTAGGATGTCCGCGGACGAGCGTGTGCATGAGCATGCACACGCGGTGGCAATTCGCGACACCACCACCTTTGATTAAACACGTTAATCGACCGACTTGAAAAGGGAAGAAATTGGATACAACCAAAAGATAACATACTTCTGCTCTCTCATTGCCACGTCCTTCGATGTGTGGTAGGTTACATCGGTAATCTGATGATCGAAGAGAGCGGGACAATAAGAGAACAGAAACATGCTGTACGATTACCTTGGGGTGGATTTGGTTGTATGTGCATGAATCAATGTAGTTCTGAGCGGAACCCGTTGACCTGATTCGGTAGTATGGTGAGTTCAGTGTACATTGATCCATACGAAGGCAGAACTGAGAAAGAGAGGGGAATTGAGCTGATGATATTCACCTGCAAAAAGAGAACATTGATCCCCAGCGAATGAAGTGTCTGGAGAAAAACCGAAGTAACGCTAGGGAAATATTATCACGTGATTCAATCGAATGTGCTGATAAATTTCCCAAGCGGATCTGCAATGATACGACAACTTTGTCCGGCTGGATTTGGTTGTCGCTAATCTACATGGACACGAGTTGCCGTATGGCAAAAAAGGTAAGCTAAACTCATTTATGCATTGTCTGCGTGGTACAATGAGTTTAGCTATGTGTCCTTGGTGGAAACATGCTTTGCAGGTGAACAGGTAAGTAGGGGGGAATGGGGTTGATTTGACGCGCTGAAAGGCGGTCGAAATTAGGTAGGAAATGTTCGTTGGAATTGTGGGTTGTTTCTCATGTAGAATAGAGAAACCCCCCACAGAGGGATGGCGTAGACCAGGACCCCCAGAGCCTGTGAATGCCAAACTGGATGATATCGGCTCGAAATCGGGACCGGCGGAGAGATTTGTTAAATAAGGCCAAGACCGGATCCCGGTTGTAGTGCCGATGATGATGATGAGGAACTGGTGGTTAATTTCCTCCAATTTAGCAAGTTTGTCAAATATTTGCTGTAGCGTATAATGATCTTCACTGCTATGTGTCCGTTCGTCTGGTTTCAAAGTCGTTGGTTCATTCACATCTGGAGATTTGATGTTCACATCTCTGGATTCGTTTGTTTGCGATTTGTGTGTCTTCTTTGTCGGCATATGTTGCGACCGACGCTTCGTCGATTCACATCCTTCACATTTATATTGTGCTGTATTGTTTTGGATGTACTTTCCCCCTTCTGCAGACATATTTACACATGTCAGATGGTAGAAATGTTTGCATACACTGCACTTAATTTTTGTAACACAACTCCGGTCAATTTTTTGTTTACACACAGAACAGTTCATTTTAAAATAACGAATAAATGTACATTTAATTAGAGTAAATTTATTCGAGCTCAGACTGGACCGCACCTCACGATAGTCAACTGAGAACGATTATTATATATACATATATGTATATATATATATATATATATATATATATATATATATATATATATATATATATATATATATATATATATATACTAGGGGGCTTTGCCCACTGCTCGCTACGCTCGCCAATCCCCGTATCAGTTTTAATGTAATTATCAACAATTTTTAATTCATTTTCAATTTCAATGTAACGATCAATGTTTTAAAACCATTTTTTAATTTAAATGTAACGGGCCAAAAAAAATAATAAATCTACTCTTGAAGCCAACTTTGTTGAATGGATTCTATTCTATCGCTTCAGGGTGTTGTCCAGCATTGAAGGGGTAACTCTACGAGGGTGTTTGTGAAGGCATTCGTATTTTTATTTTATTCTCCTCGGTCCGGTTTTTTCTTGATCAAATTCTCTAGAGTACCATTTCGAGCAAAACTCAATGTGCCGTATTATATATATACGAGGGTGGCTGAAAAGTTTCCGACCTAACAAAGATAGAAAGCATTTTTTCTTAAAAAAAAATTTTTTTCTACATAGTCTCCTTGTAACTCTACACACTTCTCCCAGTACTCTGTGTTTTTCTCTGCAAAATAACTTTTCACGGAGATTTCATTTGAAGAAAATTTCCAACCCCCGAGCGCAATTTTTAGATTAGGGAACAAAAAGAAGTCGATAGGGGCTAGATCTGGTAAGTAAGGCGGATGGTCAAGCAGTTCAAACGGTAATTCGTGGATTTTTGCCGTGGCAACCCCTGAGGTGTGAGACGGCGCGTTGTCTTGGTGAAAAAGGATTTACTTTTTCTGCAAATGTAGCCGTTTTTCCCCAATTTCTGCCTTCAGTTGGTCAAATAAAGATGCGTAGATAATCGATTAAGATAACGCCAATACTATCCCAAAAAAACAGTCGACATCATTTTCCCACCCGAAAAAACAGTTTTCGTTTTTTTTGAAGCCGATTACCCCTTTGCAGTCCACTGTTTTGTTTGTATTTTTGTTTCGGGCGTATAATGGTTTAGCGGTTTTTTATTGATTGCGACTTGTGTTCCGGCGAACACGGTCCATAAAAATCAAAAACATTTTTTTTGGTTTACTTTGTTTTCCTTTTTAGTTGTGTATTTAACACTCTCTGTTGTGAATGCTCGCGGTGACACACTCGTTCGCCCGGCACACTTGACCTCGTTTTGTTTATCTTGAGGATCGTTCCTCCACCAACGTTTTAATTTGACTAACTTAAAAACTTTCCTCAAGGGATGGAAAACTCACCCGGTTGTTCTCCCTTTCTCTTCCGTTCTTTTTTCCCTTGGTGTCCTCTCTTTACCAAGGGATTTCTCCTTTCCAGGATGTCGCACCCTCACTTGTTCTACGGTTTCGTATTGTTCGTAGGAATACTGTGCGGGTGCGCCCACACACACAGACGCGAACGTTACTGTCCGTGTGGCCGGGGATATGCCGAGGATCCTGAGGATTTTCACACATCTGCTATATCCGTTTGTGTACATTACCCGCGTGTGGCTTATGGGCGCCCTGGTGATTCCCTCTGCCGAAGTCATTATCTTCGGCCGCGATATTTACATAGTTTTTATTCCCTTGTAGGAACAGTGTCGGTTGTTTGGTTTATTATTTAACCTTTGTTCCCACAATAGTCCTTTCGATAAGGAAAACCAAATTGCGGTTGGCTCAAGGGAAGGTCATACATTTGTTTATTCCTTAGCCATACATTTATCGCCTGGGATTTTTCTGTCTGTCGACATCTGGCGCTGCTGTTACGTAAGTATCTTTCCCATCGCCTTTAATTTAACCAGAATATATAAAATAAATACTGGCGGCGTATGAACCCCGTTTCTTTTCGGCGGTGGTGACTTTGGCTAGTTTCGAAGTCGACCGCCGTCGAAGATGAATGTTGATCGGAGCAGAGATGCTAAATGGAGATAAGGGAGGAAGAGGGAGAGAATGGTGCAAATTCTGGAGGACCATTGTGACTGTTGTGCATGATAGATGTAGAATGTGTGCGAAAAAACAATAAAAAAAGCAGTATTTCGTCTCAACTGTTGATTTAATTTATTGTATGATATTTTTTCGTGTTTACTCGAGTTAAAGAGTAACTTATTTCGTGGTGTCATAAATAAGTGCCAGTTCTTCCTGTTAAATTATAAACATTGCGTTTTCTTGTTAAAAATGTAAAACGTTAGATTTACTCGTTTGGTACGGTGAAGTACGTTCCGTTTTGCCTTTGTTTAAGAAAACCGCTTGTTGCGAGGAATGCGGGTGTAAGAGAAGAAAAGGAGAATCAACGTTCCGGTTGTTAATTATACGTACTTATATGTATTCAACATTGTAACCCGAGAATTGGGATTATCACCAAGAGAACAATAAACATTATAACGAATAGAAGGACTTGTTGTTTGTGTGCTGGGACATTCATCGGGCCGTGCAGGGGCTGGAGAAGCGGTTGATAGCGCCAGAAACGTGAGTACCTAGGGTACTACCCAGGTACGTCTAAATGCATTTTCTGTTCCGTAAGTTTTAACACACTTTTTGCAAGAAATAAATTAAGCGACCTAGTGTACAAGCCCACCTCCATCCGTTAGTTGATTTTGCAACTAGCGACTAGTAGTCCTCCCGAGAATATATACTTCTATAGGTGGCAGCAAACTCAATAACTGGTCCCGACGCTTTCCGTCTACAAGAAAAAACATAGGCTGCACACCTCTTCAACTCTATAAATTATTCACTACACATCTTTTCAACTCTAATCATTCTTCTTGGCAACATAGACTGCACACCTTTTCAACTCTATCTGTTCTTCCGTAACCGACAAGTACCAATTGAAATCATATATATGTATTTTCTGTAACTCCCAACATACGTTAAAGTACGTTGCAGTGGCGCAAAGGGCGGAAAGGTAAATTGGCCCCACTTGTCTGTGGGCACATGGGGTTGAGGACACAGTATGTATGTCTCCTTTATCTGGGCGGAAAGGTAAATTGGCCCCACTTGTCTGTGGGCACGTGGGGTTGAAGACACGGTAAGTATGTCCCCTTTAACCAGGCGAAAGGTATTTAACCCCACAATAGTTTGTGCAGTTCGCACCACCGCAGAATGGTGTATCCAGGCTTCAGCGACAGTAATTACTCGGCGCCAAAACTCGGATTTATTACGCCTAAACTGCGCTGAACACGGTTTTGGTATAACGTGAGCAAACGGGGCACCCAACGCACGGACAGCTTTCTCACACATTTTCATAGCCTCTGCTATCTTTCTCACTTTAATTCGGCGGTCGTCTAGCACCATTTGGAGAACTTTAGCGATGTTATCGTCAGTTGTTGCAGTTTTTGGACGTCCCGAACGTTTATCGTCTCCCGAGCTCTCATGGTCACGTTTAAATTCAGCTGCCCAAAGTTTCCCTGTGGTAAATGATGGTGCAGTGTATTTTATTTACATAAAAAAAACGTATAAATTTGATTTACTAAAGTTCACTTCACCTGCGACTTCTTTAGTACTTGAGTTTTTCTTGTATCTATAAGCAACGAATTTAAATAGCAAATTTCGCGTTTCGATTTAGCTAGTGCACTATGTAGTTCTTGATTATTAAGTATTAACTCACGATCATCATCATCATCATCATCGGCACTACAACCGGGATCCGGTCTTGGCCTTATTTAGCAAGTCCTGAGGTTGTTAAATTTTTCATAATGATTTGTTTTTTCCGGGCAAGGTCATTAATTAACTCACGATAGATTTCACGAATCGCTGCGGCGTGACCTCCGGCGGTAGTGGTTGGATAGCGACTGACTAATTAGGGGTGAAATTCTGTATGCTATTTTTGCACACAGAACAACCAATAGAGATCACGCCTCTGCTCTCTCATTGTCACGCCCGTCGAAGTGTGGTGGATAATCGGTTATTTGATAATCGACGAGCATGGGAGAATGAGAGAACATGAAACACGATGTACGATGATCTCGGGGTGGGTTTGGTTGTGTGTGCATGAATCAATGTACTTTGAGGATAACCCATTGACCCAATTCGGTGAATGTCGTGAACCCAGAGTACATTGAACTGTAGGAAGACAGAATTGTGAAGGAGAGGAAAATGTATCGTGTTATATAACTCCGCGCCGTGCTTTATCGGAACACCCGAGAGAAGAGCGCGGAGGCTTGCGTGTGTAAAAATAAAAGACCGAAAAACGTTTAGTAAATATAAAAATAGATTAATTTTAATTGTATTTAAATTCAAGATATGTTTGATCGGACATACGGCCAGCGGTTCGGCCTCTGATATGCTACTGATCGCGAAATTGAAAAAGCACTCCGCTTTTATAGTTTTTGGAGTTGACTTTTGTCAACTATTTTAATGTCAAAATTCCAAGAAGCGTACGCAAGGCTTGGCGTGCTTCGATTGGAATTTTGTTCCGAGAATTGTTTAAAGGTTTTTGTTGGATAGATTCTGGGAAGGGAATCATGAAATGCGTTTTGAATTTAGCATTTCATGATGTTAGGATTTTTAGGAATTGAGTCAATGTATGATGAATTAACTTTTGGTTAAATTCGTTGTACATGTGACTCAATATGGGATTTGGATGTGTTATGTGGAATTTGAATCAATGTGCGATAATTAACTTTTGTTTAATTTATCGCTCATTGATTCGATATGAAATTTGGGTTTTTCGTTATGGGATTATGGATAGGATTTTTGATGTTATTGGGGATTTAGATAGGAGTAGCGATTTAGGATCGTTACAATCGGGTGCTATTCAGCTGCGAAAAGAGAGCATTGATCCCGAACGAATGGATGATCTGCGGAAAATCGATAGGACGCTACATCGGCTAGGGAAATATTACCGTGGGAAAAACGCTAAGGAATGCGGTAATTACCCAAGCCATTGGATGATGATGCAACCACGTCATTTGATTCGACTTGGTTGTTGCTAACCAACATGATTGGAATTTCCGGTGGAAATTTTACGGGTTAGAGGAATGAAGTTGCCGTATGGCAAAAGGGGTAGCTAAACTCAATTATGCTTTATCTGCATAGGATAATGAGTTTAGCTATGCATCCTTTGGGAAAACATGATATTTCAGGTGAATAGCATGAACGGTGGAATAGGGGATAATATGACACGCTGAAAGCGGTCGAAATAAACCGGAAATTGTGGTTGGAATTGTGGGTTGGTTCTCCATGTAATATAGAGAACCCCCACATTTCCATACACAGAGTCCAACTCATCTTTGATTTGCGTAGGCGTTATTGCCTTTTAAAAACAAAAAAATTATAACGGCTCGATACTCAATTTTGTCCATTTTTACCAAAACACACATCGACTTACTCAAACGACTGTCAAATAAAAACGACGCTTCCAAAATGGCTGAAATTGGTGAGTAACTGTCAAAAGATGCACAACTACATTCACTAGCTTTTATTAACGGGTGCTGCTATCTTCACGTTGGGGTTGGAAACTTTTCACCCCACCCTCGTATATGTTTACTCGTAAAATTGTTTGCGAGCCAACCGAATTATAATAATTGTTCATATGAAGCTCATAACCGCAGTCCAGGAAACCATCCAACGGAATCAGAACTACATTTTAAGCGTGACTCCGTTCACTTAAGTCTTCATATTTCTCCGTATATTTTACTTTTAACACTATTGGCCCAGTTTTGCTAAGTTCGTATAGTCTGACGCCATACTTATGCGGTTCGTTTTTCATATATTATCGAAATACGAACCTTCTTCCTTCAAGACCTATCGCTTCATGAATACACGCTTTTCTGCCCGGCTTATAAATGCTCCGCAGAGTTAGGTTCAAGTGTTGCGATATAGGATTAATATTGCATGGAGGGTAAACTACTGTATAGATCAGCGATCGAGTAACTTTTTTAACCATTACCCCAAAATATTTTTGCGTAAGTCCCCCAATAATAACCTGCACCTTTTTATTCATTCAAAACATAGTAACTTTGATTTTCGTCCAAATTTTATTCATGTTAAAAGTCACAGAGAAAATTGAATAGAAAAAATCAGTTTGAGTTGAGAATCAGAGAAGTGAAGTTAAGTTCGGAAAAGTTAAGAAAAGGAATAATTAGTTATTAGAATAGAAATAAATAAAAGATCAGTGAATAAATTCGCAATCCTGAGTTTAAATTAATCTTAATAAATAAAAAATAAAAGGTCCCCGCTCTTCCCTCGAAAGAGGAAGCACGGCGCCGGACGTCAACATGGAAAAAAGTCAGAGAACCGCTCTCTGAGTTTGGTAAGATGTTTTATAACTCTATCCTTGATGTCATCAATGGTAATATTTTCACAGTCTTCCAAAAACAAAGCTAACTTTGAAAAAGAAGCTATCTTGTTCTGTTCTGCTTTATATCTCCAATATTGAAGCTTTAATCAAAACGTTGATAGTATTTCTCTGGCTGAAATGATATTATAATCCTTGCAATTCTTTGTTCAATATATTTATGTTCTCAAAACTGTCAGCAAAATATGCGAGATGTGCAACCCACGAGGGGTTTTTAAACTTATCTGCGAGAATATTCTTTCGATCAAACATAAAAGTTTCAAGTTCACTTTTGAGAGCCCACACTCATTTTAGAACATTTCCGCGAGAGGGCCACCTTACTTCTGTATAATAAAGTAGGTCCGTATATTCCGCTTCACCGTCCTGACATAATTCACGAAAAAGCCGCGTGTTTAGTGCATGTCCTTTGATAATATTAACAATCTTGATGACATCATGCTTGACGGCTTCCAGTGTAGGTTCTAAATGTTTCACAAGAAGTGCCTGGCGATGGATCATACAGTGAATAACTTCAATATTTGGATTACTTTTTTTCACCAAAGCCGAAAAACCATTAATGTGACCCAACATAGCTGGAGCTCCATCAACAGACACAGCAATACAGTTTTCCCACTTTAAATTAATGCTTTCAGTATTAAAGTATTCATTTACCTTATTATACACATCAATTCCACGAGATCTCAACTCGAGAGGAGAACAAAACAACAATTCCTCTTCAATTGCATGTGTATCTTTGTAGCGAACATATACCATTAGCTACTAATATCTGTAGTCTCATCAAACTGAATAGCAAAATATTTAGCCTGTTTTAGTGAGGAAATAACCTGTTCCTTTACATTTTCTGGCAAGATAGAAATCCTTTCTTTTACAATTCTTGCGGACAAGGGCACTGAATTCAGTTTATTCGCCTCTTTCTGACCACACATGATCTCTGTCATTTTCACAGCTGCTGGTTTAATCAAATCTTCACCAATGGTATATGGTCTCTTGTTTCGGGCATCCACCAGGCTACTGCAAAGCTAGCCTTTGATGCTGAACGCTGATCAAAAGTACCTAACAAGTTGCTGTCCAATCTTTGTCTCTTAACAGACATTTCTAAATTTACAAAGTATTCTCGCGGTTTGGAAGACAGATGTGGATGCAAATTATCCAAATGTTTCTTCAATTGACTTTTTTTAAAAGATTCTGAAGTCAATATTTTCAAACATACAACACACCGTGGTTTCATCATACCTTTGTCTTCTATTCGTGTAAAACCATAATTAAGGAATTCTTCCTGGTATGTTCTTTTCCTATGTGCTGTCATCTGAAGGGTGACAGAAACAGTGGTAAAAAAATTTACATTAAATTAAATTTTCAAATCGCGCCTACCTTGATAAGGGAAATTGATGATGAAATGATGAGTCTTGTAAGTAAATTGTACGCAATCAAACAGCGTAACGCAAGCACGCACACACACACACAACGCGCGTCTCTTGCTTATCACGCGCACAAAACGCGACTTCAACCAGAATTAGCCGCCCGGCCCGTATATCGGGCTGAATTGTTTAAGTTTGTTAACATACTACAATGGTTATGAAATAGCAATAGAAAAATTAGAAAAATTTCCCTATTACCCAAAATAATTTAATTTTTACCCCATTTGGGGTAATTTACCCCGGTTCCCCGACCGCTGTTATAGATGTACATAAACAAACCGAAAATATATTTTAATTAATTCTTTAGCGTTGGTCTCCCATAATTCTTTAGCGTTGGTCTCCCATAAAACTCGCAGCCGGGAGGATGTTAATTTTAATAATGGAGACTTTGCAATTTATTCGACAGAATAGCGATTGGCTTCATGAACAAGTTTATTTAAAAAATATTCTGCCAAAAACAGACCGAAGAAATCGCCTGGCGATTTTACATCTTCTGGAATTATCAACCCAGGCTCTCCTATAAAGCCGAGTAGTGGGGGATTTCTTTTACCAGTTGTCCATTTGTCCGTTTTTTATTTTCTTATGAGATTTTTAGTGGAAAGTGATATGATACCTCTGATCCTCCTCTTTGTTGCTTTAGAAGCTACGACCAACTGCTTGTCATGCCACCATAACTTAAAATTGCACACTCACTAAATTGGTTTTATTAGCTAACTATTATTTTCCCATTAATTTTATGACTTTACAGCTCTTAGTAACTACCGTCGCCTTATGGGGTTTTCCCAGTGAGGATCATTTTACATCTGAATTACTAATTGTCGCCAGATGAAATTAAAAGACGAGCTTGTAAAATCAAACAACGTGAAAAGAAAATTTCTTTGAATATGAAACATTTGGTAACAAAAAAACTAGTAGATAACCCGTAAGCGGCACAAATAAATTATTTTAGTTACAGATATACGAGGGTTGCCTCTTATGTTTCGGGATTTGGCAACCCTAGTGTTGCAATCCGGCAATTGACAGCTCTGTCGTAAAGTTGGACATTTTTGAGGTTATACGCACTCAGAACGTTTTGACATACGAGCGCTATTTGTGTTGTTTACAGTAACTTAAAAGATTCATCTCGGCCAAAAAATGGAATCAAATCGTCAACATTTCCGTGCGATTATTTTTTACAACTTTTGGCGTGGATTAACTCAGAAACAGTGCATGGATGAACTTAATTCAATTTTTGGCGATGAAGCTCCATCAAGGACCAGTGTTTATCGATGGTATGGTGAATTCAATCGTGGTCGTAGTTCACTCCAAGATGAATTTCGTGAAGGTCGTCCTAAATCAGTTGTTGTTCCGAAAACCATTGATGCTGTGCGCGAACTGATATTGGAAGATCGGCATGTGACCTATCGTGAGATTGAGACAACCTTAGGCGTTAGTGGGACCAGCATACATTCAATATTGCATAAACATTTGACTGTCAAAACAATTTGTTCGCGGCGGATCCCACACAATTTGTCGATCGCCCAAAAAAAGGCTCGTGTCAATTGGTCGAAAGAAATGCTCAAAAAATACGGTCGCGGAGCTTCGAAACACGTCTATGACATCGTGACAGGTGATGAATCGTGGATTTACGCGTATGAGCCCGAAAGTAAACAGCAGTCGACTGTCTGGGTGTTTGAAGATGAGCCAAATCCAACAAAAGTTGTTCGCGCACGAAGCGCTTCCAAGCAAATGGTCGCCCGTTTTTTCGGAAAAACTGGACATGTCGCAACCGTACCACTAGAATAACGCAGAACAGTCAATTCTGAGTGGTACACAACCATTTGTTTGCCAGTTGTCTTCCAAGAAATCAGGAAAACCAACCGCCGAAGACGGATCACTCTTCACCACGACAATGCGAGCTCTCACACGTCGGCTGCGACAACTGCTTTTTTGAGCACCCAAAACATCGATTTGATGGGTCATCCGCCGTATAGTCCTGACTTGGCACCGAATGACTTCTTTTTATTCCCGTACGTAAAAAACAAACTGAGAGGTCAACGTTTTTCGACACCTGAAGAAGCGGTTGCTGCATTCAGAATGCATGTGTTGGAGATACCTCAATCAGAGTGGCAAAAGTGCTTCGACAATTGGTTCAAACGCATGCAAAAGTGTATAGATCTTCATGGGGAATATTTTGAAAAACAATAAAGTGATTTTCGATGATCAATATTTGTTTTTGTTCTCCAATCCCGAAATATAAAAGGCAACCCTCGTAGTACAGGGGTATATACATTTGGCTCCTCGATAGTATAGTGGTTAGTACACCCGCCTGTCACCCGGGAGACCGGGGTTCGATTCCCCGTCGGGGAGCCCCTGGCGCAAGACTAATGACCTTGCCGGGGAAAAATGAATCATTATGGAAAATTTAACAAGCCTCAGGACTTGCTAAATAAGGCCAAGACCGGTTCCCGGTTGTAGTGCCGATGATGATGATGATATACATTTGCTGGCGCAAGACTAATGACCTTGCCTGGAAAAACAAATTATCATGGAAAATTAACAAGCCTCAGGACTTGCTTAATAACACCAAGACCGGTTCCCGGTTGTAGTGCCAATGATGATGATGATATACATTTGAAGTAATTTGAAAATATTAAAAAACCCTACGAGATATCTCGTAAGCGGCATTCACCACAGGCATTTTATTCAGTAACGCCAGTTACGAGTTATCGCGTGGTGTTTTTTTTTTTTTATTTTCAAATTACTCCAAATGTACATATATACCCCTGTACTATACCTGTAACTAAAATATTTAAATTTTGTGTAAAATCCATCTATTCCTTAACAAAAAAAAAACTTAACGTCCAAGACAGAACACTCTAAATTTGCTGAATGCGTTAATGGTCACAAGTCTATCAAAGTTACTTTTCTCTACAACAAAAATTCATTCAAGTCAAACGCTTTATAACCGACCTATTTCAATTACAATCGGCTTCAGAAGATTGAATCGAAATCTATATGTAACTAATGACATCATGCGGAACCAAATTCCAGAACCTGTGTATGTAAGCTCAACAACTCAATACTGCAACACTTGGAGCACCTTTTTTAATTAGTTTTACTTCAGTTTTTATCTCATTAAAAGAACGATAATGTAAATGTTCGCGTTTATTTCCAACTCTTCGGCGTTTCCGAACAACAACTTCCGCGCCCTTTCAACTAGAATGTCATGAGTAATTTTAAATTTACAGTTCGCGTGTCAAAGGACCTCGATATCACGTAATGCAGTCTTTTCCACTGTATATTATACTAGTACATAGGAAATGTCTCGTTATGACAGGTCCTGCAGGCTTGGGCTCCGCATTCATCAAGCATGAGGTGAGATAATCGCTTAGGCCAAGCTGAAAGTCGCTGCCGAGGTCAGTTGACAGTTGAACTGGCGATACACTTAACATTTTCCAAGAACCCCTCTTTTCATCGCTGGAGATGACATCCTTTAAATGTGTTAGATATACCTACACAGCATTGTGCGTAATGACTAGAGGGGACTAAAAGCAGGATACGGAAGTATATATTATAAAGGGAGTGCAAGAAATTCAATAAATAACTTGCATATGGTTCCATCGCATGGAAGGTTTTATTCGGCTGGATGGTTGTGGTGACAGGTGCACGTAGAATCACCCAGCGGAACATCAATTCACTTGTTTCGAGGCTCATCGATTTTAAACAAAACCTGTTGCAAGTTGTCTGTTGGGGATTATATATACGAGTAATGTGGTCGGGCTACTTGTCTTAACTGACAAATAACATGTATTAAAAGATAATTTAACAAAAAAAATTAACAAAAAGATAACATGAAATTATTTTATTAAAGGTAGAGGGTTTCGATTCTGAAACACTTGTCGCATTACACTTAAAAACCACTAATACTAAGTTCTTCTGCAAAAGAGCACTGTCGACTTATATGGTAAAATAGTCACAGACCTCAGTTTAAATTCTTAGACAATAACAAGTTATGTCTAAAGTTAGCAATTGATAAAATATCGGATACCAATAAATCGAATTCTCAAAAGTAAATCGAATATAAAAACTAGTGAAGTTCTTTGCAGCTATTGCTTTCGTTCATGTTTTCAACTCCTCTTTGCTCAAGGTTTGTATTTTTAAGAATTATATTTTTATTTAAACTATTGGCATTCACAATTTTAATTTATTTCTTACGTCCACCCGCCATGACTGCTCGAACAAGAAGAAAGCAAGGAACCGGAAGTCCATCCATTATTGTCCTATTGCACTAGATCAGTCACAATGGGTTTACATTAATGGTGGGCTTACAGTGTAAGGTCTAGCGATAAGTTATGTGTACGATTTTTTTTTTTACTACATATTGTATAAAAATTATTAAATAAGAAGTTTGTGACAGTTCTTTAATACATTCCCAAAGAACGGCCTATCCTCTTAAATTAACCACCTTCCAAACCCATAGTACTTACCTGCAATTAGGGGCAACGTAAGCTCCCCTGCAGCATCACACCTGAAAGTTAAACCTCATCAAGGCATGCATCACATTGAATTATTATATGAACCGTACCATATCTCCATCGGCTCGGCTTGTCAGCAATTATAATAGATAAATACTTGCTGGCCAGCGTAATTGTTAACACAGTCGTAGTCGATGGGTTTTGCTACGGTTCATAACCATTTATTGCCCCAGTCCCGAGGTTGGCAACACTTGCGACCATTTTCCTTTATCGGCTAACAACCGATCTTGAATTTGGGCATAGATATGAACATTGTTTAGGTAACCTTACCCATGCCATGCCTATGGTGACCTGCTTGAAAACCTAAAGTAAACATACAGTATCTCACTGTGTGCGTTTTACTTACCCGCATATTAATCAAATATACAGCCATCCAGCCTGACCCTTTGCCGTCGTCGACGAGGTTTCTGCTGACTTATGTCAACAAAATAATTTGCCTCCTTGTGCACCGGAGCCATACGGCTAGAGTGGATATTGCCTACATCGGTGTTTCCAAGGAATCTTAGGCAAATACCATGACGACCCTTGTACCATAGGCACATCATTTTCATCATGTGTGCCACCATTTGATCTGTGAAATAGAGTTTTTGTTTACTTTGAAACAAAAATCGATTTCGATCTCTGGCATACATCATCAACGATGTGTGGGTACATCGCCCCCTGATGATCGTACGTCTGTTTAATCAGGTGTCCACCGATCATCGTTTTCATCGCAGGGCATTGTACTTGTCCTATACGGACACATATACATTCCTCCCCTATCAATGCAATTCGCGGCCATCGAATCTGATAGATGTGAATTGCATCAGGGAGTCAGATCGTAACCACCGCGAAGCGTACACGTGCCGGGGACGTGGCGTTTATCGGAGTTTAATTTCAACAGCTAAGAGTGTGCACGCGTCGAAAGTAAAAATGCTACCTCCGGTCCAATTTCTCTGCGACTAATGTGAAGTGGCAAAATACGAATTGTTTCGGTGTCGAAGAGACAGATTGAGTGTGTTTCTAAAACTCCGAAGATCTTTGGAATGTACTGAACCGTCAAATGGGGAATCTTCAGCTTTCGATCGTGAGCAAGCAATAAATAAAAGTTGTATAATACGAACCTATCCAATAGTTATACCGTAGTGAGAAATAAAAAGTAGTATATGTGCACGAGTTCCAGACAATCAATTGTGAAAATAGATTCAGAAATAAAAATAAAGAATTTACCACTAAACAACACAGTGCTTTTCATTTTCTCTTTTATTTGTAGAATTTGGTGAACAGTTTTCTGTGGACAAGTGTTGGGGAATAAGCGAACCAGTGTTACGAAACACAATTATCTTATTTTCCCCGCAAGTTCACAGCCCCCACGGCCGAACTTTTACTGAATTTTCCATAACAATTGAAATTTCGTTTGTGCTTTTTGGTTTATTAGATTTTACATAGTTCAGTTCGGTTCGAATGATTTTCTTTCCCAAAATTCAATGCCACAAAAAGGTAGTCCGGACGGACTCCATATCACTTCTTGGGTTAATTACCAATTTCTGATATAATCATTCAAATATTATTCAGTTAGAGCAACCAGTATATCTTGTAAAACAACCCAGCGCAGCAAGTTAAACAATTCAGGGACCTGGAGTAATAAAATGACAGACTCAAAATACGAGGTCAGTTCGATAAGTCAGTTAGTTTGTGAATTTCCTGCGCAGAAACTTTAAATGCAACACTGTTCCCTCAACTGCCATCTCAAAGTTTGAGCGTCGTTTAGTTTGTGTTTGACAGTCATCACAAGCAGACAACCTCGCGAATTTTAACGTTCATTTTAATTCATTTTTCATCTCATTTTTTATTTCTTCCTCTTATTCTATTTTACTTACACGCTAGACAAAAATGATTAAACTCTAGCTTATGGTATCCTCTTTCCTCACTTACTGCTAGCGAACTTGTGGCGTTTCTACTAACACCACTGCTACCTTTTCAACCTACCTCCAAACCTTCCTTCCTAAAGCTCCACTAATTTTATCATTTTCGCTTATGCAAGCCCAATAACTTCCCCAAGCATTCTCCCGCCGATTGCATTATCTTTCGAGTTTACACATCAAACATCTGCCCATCAAGGACATTCACGCAATTAACGCGTTATATCAATTTTCCCTAGAAGAAATTCGGTACGCCAGTACCGCATACATCAATGCATCTCAGCTCAGATAACCGAAGTGGATTATGAAAACAATCAGCAGAACCCCTGTCTGCCTGCATTTACTGTCCCACACGTGCGCAACCGATTTTCATGTGCACCAGTACTCACGGCGGCTTTTATGCAATCTTTAAAGCACCGGCGCAATTCGCGCCTAGCTGCCAAGAGCCGAATTCAATGCCAGTGTAAATACTCACACTGGAATTCGACCCATGACTCCCTAGGAATGCAATACGCAATTAACATGGTTGTAAACACAACCATCATTGTGTAATTATCCCAAATGCATCCTAATCCCTAGCGTAGTATTTGGACAACTGCAAATACTTATCCCAAAGATGTTTTTTCATTCCCGCGGTTCGACCACCCATGAGCTCGCATCACGAGCCAACAAGGTGATCCGCGCGCAAAAGTAGTTTAGTCGATCAAATAGTTTTAAAGGAGTCGAGTTTGATAAGTTGTCGAGTGCACACCACCAGTGTTGTAAGCATAGAGTCGCACTTAGTTTTCCGCGCCAATAGAAATATAACCCGTGAATTTATTAATACAGAGTTTGCGCGGGCGAACAATCCCTTTATAAGTAGTGACTAACTTATAGAGTGCAGAATTTTCTAATACCGTGGTTTTCGGTGAAATGTTGCGACGGTCACGAAAAGACAGAGTAAAGGGAGACGATCGTCGCTTACGTTTATTAACATTTTGAGATCCCTAGAATTAAGTGCCACATTTATTCATGTACAGAGGTCCTCCTCTAAGTGGTAACCAGAGAGACAACAATATGTTAATTAGTGCAAGATCAGCCACACCATTGTGAAAGTGTAATGAGATGTTTAAGTGTTAATAAAGGAGCAGATAACCACAACCTCATCATCGGTATGTTTTTTTTCTTTCCATTGTCGAACCGCGTGCTATCGAACTCGGTTTTACGGAACTCTTTGGATCCGATATGTTAGGACACTTGGTGAACCTTGCAAAGGCCGGCATATAATCAAGTGAAATTCCTACAAACTCTTTAAGGTACATGCGTACGCTTAAAGCCTGAAAATTTGTCTTTCGAGATTACGATTGTTTTGTTTACATGCATTTTAATGAACTTAATTGGTTACGAAGAAAATGAAAAACAGAAAAAACGTTGTTTTTGTTATTGTTTTTACCTTATCACCATCATCATCAACTGGGATCCGGTCTCGGCCTTATTTAACACATCTCTCCACCAGTCCCAATTTCGAGCCGATGACATTCAGTTTGGCACTCCCAGGCTCCGAGCGTCCTAGGCTACGCCCTCCCTCCATCGCAGACAAGGTCTGCCGCGCTGTCTCTTCCATACATCCTGCCACGAAGGACTTTCCGGGCAGGGTCCTCTTCGCTCATTCGAAGGCTACCGAGCTTGATTTTTCTTACAACATTAGCTTCAAGGTAGATCGAGTACAAGTCATGGTTGTAGCGTCTCCGGAATCGTCCTCCCTCACATATGGTGCCAACAATTCTCCTAAAGACCTTCCGCTCGTACGCGGCCAAGAGTTCAGAGTGCCTTTTATTTAGCACCCAAGTCTCGGATCCATACATGAGTACTGGTAATACCATGGTCTTGTAAAGTAGTAGGTTGGATGTTCTGGATAAATTTCGGGATTTAAAGAGCCTTGATAGACCATAGTAGGCTTTGTTGGATTTGATCAGCCGTTCGCGTATTTCTTCTTCCATATTGTTATCGGCTGATACTATTGGCCCAAGGTAGTTAAAGGATTGCACTACTTCAAATTCGTGCCCCGCAACGAACATAGGTCTCCTCTGCGCAGAAGTTGCCACCATGTACTTAATTTTTCCCTCATTAATGTGCATTCCCAGTTGTTGTGCCACCTGCTCGATCTGGGTGAAAGAGTCCTGTACAGCCGAATCGGATCTACCGATGATGTCGATGTCATCGGCGTAGGCAAGCATCTGACTGGACATGGTGACAATAGTCCCTCAAGTTGTAACGCCAGAGTCACGGATTGCTTTCTCCAACGGCAGGTTGAATAGGAAGCAGGGGAGACCGCCCCTTGTCGGAGTCCATTAAAGATGTTTATTGGTTTGGACAGCAATCCCGCTATTTTAAGTTGACTAGTTACGTCGGTCATGGTCAACCTACAAAGCCGTATCAATTTGTTTGGAATGCCGAATTCTCTCATGGCATTATATAGTTCTACCCTGGCTATGCTGTCGTAGGCGGCCTTAAAGTCTATAAACAGATGATATAATGGAATCTTAAATTCCTGACATTTTTCCATCGCCTGCCTAAGGGTGAATATCTGATCAATTGCTGATTTGCCTGGGATGAAGCCACACTGATATTGACCAATGATGGTGTGGTGACTCTAACAGATACACACAATTCACAAGCAAAATAGTGAAGAACACGAACGAAAAATCGAATAAGAAAAATACATCAGAACCGTATACCAAGCGATAACAAAAATAATTCACATCAGTGGAGTATAGTCGAGTTTGGAAATCAAATTCTAAACGCGGTCAGTAGTCTGATGCTTCACTGCTTTGCTTTTCAACCGTTTCATCGTGTGTTCAATTCACCTTCTTCACTATCCTTGCTTAACGCTATAATGGCTTTAGCGTATGGAGCTATCCGATCTTGTAGGATAGTGGAGAGTATCTTATAGGCGGTACTCAGCAATGTTATACCCCTATAGTTGCTGCACAGTGTGATATCTCCTTTCTTATGTATGGGGCAAATTAATCCACGACGCCAATCTTGCGGCATCTCCTCTTGCTCCCATACGTGCACCACGGTCTCATGAATTGCGTGATGTAACGCTGTCCCTCCTTGTTTGATCAGCTCAGCTGGTATGCCATCAGCTCCAGGGGCTTTATTTGATTTGAGCTGTCTAATGGCTTTTAATGTTTCCTCAATGCTTGGTGGCGGCAGCATTTGGTCTTGATCTTGCATTGGTGGAGCCCCCTATTCTTCTGTGAGCTGACCATTTAGCAATTCATTGAAGTGCACTTCCCATCGCTCCAGAATGCTTTCAGGATCGGTGATCAGATTACCCTCTTTATCCTTGCAGTAAGTGTAGCGTGGTGTGTACCGCGTCATACTGCGAATTATTTGGTAGAACTTCCGCGCCTGGTGCGGAGCTCGCTCTCTACTTTTCTCTATTTTACAGACAAGGTTTTTTTCCCAGGCACTTTTCTTTTGTCTGTGAAGTCTTTTTTCAGATCTTCTGAGCTCTTTGTATTTCTCCTCGCGCACCCGCGTCCTATGAGACTGCTGCATTGCCCTGTATGCAGCATTCTTACGTTCACTCGTTAGTTTGCACTCATCATCAAACCAGTCGTTCCGATCTCTACGACTACTGCCTAAGATGGAGTTGGCAGTACTAATGACAATATTCTTAAGGCGTGTCCATTTCTCTTCTACGCCCGGCATTCTGGCCCCAGGATTTACTCTCCCCCCGTCGAGCTCTTCGAAGGCGAGTCTTAACGCATGACCAAAGGTGTTACTGGTATTCTCATTGCGTAAGGCAGCCGTCTTGATTCGAACATGATCCGCGGATGTAATACGTCTCCGTAAGGCAATCCGCGCTCCGAAAACTGTACCAACAAGATAGTGATCCGAGTCGACGTTGGCACCTCGGTGCATTCGTACCGCCATCAGGCTCGAGGAGTGACGGCGATATATCAACACGTGGTCAATTTGGTTGCGAGTGGCTCTATCAGGTGATACCCAGGCGGCTTTGTGGATATCTTTACGCGGAAACCTGGTACTTGCAATGACCATGTTTTTCGATGCTGCCAGTTCTATGACTCGTAGTCCATTGTCATTAGTGTTCTCATGCAAACTATGGGAACCTGTGCAGTGCCTGAAAACCGGCTCCCGACCTATTTTTGCATTCAAATCACCAAGAACGATTTTCCACATCGTATCGTGGGCAGGCATTGAGGGTCCGTTCGACGTTCTCGTAGTATTCTTCTTTGTCGTCGTCGGGGGACTCCTCTGTAGGTCCGTGAACGAGGCTTATGTTCTTAAACTTGCCTCGTACGCGAAGAGTGCATAGCTTTTCATTTATTGCATCAAAGCCGATGATGGCAGCCTTCAGGTTTTGGCTGACTAGAAAGCCCACCCCGAGCACATGGTGTTTTGCGTGACAGCTGTAATAAATGGCATACCCTTTTCTTTGAATAACACCACTCCCGGTCCATCTTATTTCTTGTAATGCTGTTATGTCAGCCTTATATTCGGACAGGACATCGGCTAGCTGCTGTGCAGTTCAAGCTCTGTATAGTGAGCGGACGTTCCATGTAAAAATTCTTAAATCATTTAGCCATTTTCGTTTCCGTGGTCGTCGTCGTGTATCCGGTCCATATCCGAGGCTTGTTAAATTTGCCATAATAATTCATTTTTACGGGCCTGGTTATTAGCCTTGCGGCAACCTTTCTCAGGATATCGCTGCATGTATTGGTTCACTACTTGGCAGGTGCCAAAGTAGCTATCCAGGGATGTCACGTGGAGACTGCATGTCAACTTGGATTGAACAGGGCCAACGTAACTAGTCAAGTAAAAATAGCGGGATTGCTATCCAAACCAATAAACATCTATAATGGATTTCGACAAGGGGACGGTCTGGTCTGCTTCCTCTTCAACCTGCCGTTGGAGAAAGCAATCCGTGACTCTGGCGTTTCAACTTTAGGGACTATTGTTACCAAGTCCAGTCAGATGCTTGCCTACGCCGATGACATCGACATCATCGGTAGATCCGATTCGGCTCTACAGGACTCTTTCACCCAGATCGAGCAGGCGGCACAAAAACTGGGAATGCACATTAATGAGGGAAAAATTAAGTACATGGTGGCAACTTCTGCGCAGAGGAGACCTAACGTTCGTAGTGGAGCACGAATTTGAAGTAGCGCCATCCTTTAACTACCTTGGGTCAATAGTATCAGCCGATAACAATATGGAAGAAGAAATACGCGAACGGCTGATTAAATCCAACAAAGCCTACTATGGTCTATCAAGGCTCTTTAAATCCCGAAATTTATCCAGAACATCCAAGCTACTACTGTACAAGACCATGGTATTACCAGTACTCATGTATGGATCCGAGACCTGGGTGCTTAATAAAAGGCACTCTGAACTCTTGGCCGCGTTCGAGAGAAAGGTCTTAAAGAGAATTGCTGGCCCCGTATGTGAGGGAGGACGATTCCGGAGACGCTACAACCATGAGTTGTATGCAATCTACCTTGAAGCTAATGTTGTAAGAAAAATCAAGCTCGGTAGACTCCGGTGCGCGGGACACCTAGCTCGAATGAGCGAAGAGGAGCCTGCCCGGAAAGTTCTTTGTGGCAGGATGTATGGAAGGAGACAGCGCGGCAGACCTTGTCTGCGATTGAGGGATGGCGTAGACCAGGACGCCCAAAGTCTGGGAGTGCCAAACTGGATGACATCGGCTCGAAATCGGGACCGGTGAAGAGATTTGTTAAATAAGGCCAAGACCGGATCCCGGTTGTAGTGCCGATGATGATGATGATGATGTTAAAGATATTCGCGGTGAAGAAAATAAATTAACGAAATTGGCTCAAAATTCACGAAATTCCATAGAGAGTTTGTATGGCGCTACTTCCTCGTACCTCTTGACGGTAAAGAGAATTCCGACACCAGTGGCATTTCCGAAGAAATTTTGGTGAACAAATAACAGTCTCTGAAGACGAATTTGTCAAATGTATTTCCAATCCAAATATTTCGTTTAAAATTTAATGAAACAATAACGCTAGGGTTCAAACATAAGTAGAATCCACCAATACTCGATCGTCACTTTTCTGTAAAAACAATCAATGTAAAAGCAATACCATGCGGTTTTGTATATATCGAATAGTATGGTAAACTAACCCATCAAAGTATCTGAGTTTATAGAGAGCTTATGACGTTAATGAATACATAGGTCCAGCTGATAACTTTATGTTATTATGGTGGTAAACTTACTTTTTTTTTTGTAAAACTGTACCAAATTACCTGATATTTTAGTTACATCTGTAATGCAATTGATTTTTCATTGTAGATAAAACCAAATCGAAGCACTTTTATGTGGTTTTATACTTTTTTATTGCATATGATCCTTAGCGCCAATGTGATATGTTTAATGTTTATTTAAAATAACCCAAAAAAGGGAACGATAAATTACAAAACGTATAATTTCCTTTCCGTTTTCGAACATTAACATGCCATATTTAAGGCATTCATAACTCTTTGGATATGAAAATGAGAAGCAAGTCAACGGTTTACTTCTGTTTTTACACCATTCGATAATGATGGTGAGGATAATCGGTTATTTGTAGATTTTCAATCTCAACCTATTTTCAAAGTACGATGTTCGTAGTCGTCTAAACATGTAAATAACGAATTGATCCATCCGTAGCATGTTTTATCCATCAATACATTACCACGTCTTATATTTTATTCCAGTCACCTCTCTCTTTTGTATCCTACCAAATTTCGTGCCAACGTTCGTCTCCATAAATTTACCCAATTCAGAAAATTATTGCATGCACATCCGCATAACACGTTTTCTTAGTGAGGGGGATGAATTACACCCAACTTTTCCACACAAGAATTGCGGCTATATCCACACTGCCTAAACAGTAACTCTCCAATACAGGCAGCATACAATGTAAAAAGTTATATATGCCTATATATGTACACTTTGATTTTATTTGTTTGATATCGCGTATGAGGAAGGAAATTAAGGTGAAGAGTTAAGTACCAGGTTCAGGTGGGAGCCGTGCAAGAACCGTACTCCGCCAACCACATTCACCCATACAATAGAGAGCTGTTCTGTTATTTTTGTTGACGATATGAACTGACGAAGGACGAAAAATTCCTCAGAGAAGTTTTGCATATTCCACCTTCACTTAGATTAGTTTCGATCTAACAATTCGATTCGTGGAAAGTATATAATTGCATGCGCGTCTATTTACTCCGCAGACCCACTTTAATTATATAAATATATAGTATACAAACACAAAAGCTCCTGGAGTCACTGTACTCGCAGTAGGAGGTTATATACGAGCACGTAGGTCTCCCATGATAGCAAAGGCAGTTTTTACAGAAAAGAAAACAATCGCACCCATTCCTAAATCGTGACTGTGTTTGAAGTAAATAACAATTTGTCTTGAATAAAATTTAGGAGTGAATGATGTTTGAATTAAATGCTATACAACCAACGAATTTTTATTATGAACGTCCTACGTAAGGATAACTAATGCGATGTAAGTATACTAATTAATTCAAAAACTAAGCCTGATCGCAATTTTCAAAAATGACTCTGACTAATTAACTCAGCGTTTCATTAATAATTATTTGAGAAAGGGAATTAATGCGACGTCAAAACGAACACACAATAGTTTGTCATTCGTGATACTTAGATTACGTTTTATCATTAATAAGGAGTTAATAATCGCTTGAAAGTAATTATTCCTTTTGAAACTCGCGTGGTCGTCGTCAAGTTTTTAAACAAAAAATTACACCTTTATTATCACATCACCATCGGCACTACAGCCGGGAACCGGTCTTGGCCTTATTTAGCAACTCTTGAGGCTTGTTAAATTTTCCATAATGATTTGTTTTTTCCGGGCAAGGTCATTAGTCTTGCGCCAGAGGCTCCCCGACGGGGAATCGACCTCCTTCTCCCGCGTGACAGGCGGGTATACTAACCACTATACTATCGAGGAGCCTACACCTTTATTATATACCGCCGTAATAACATAAGCCTCAATGCTATAGCATTTAGTGATAGTGAAGAAAGAACGTGATTCGAGTCCACGCTATGAAAAGGTTAAACCCTTGCAGCGACCCAACAGACCACGGCCGCGTGTACGCGAGGATGTATCAATGCGCTATTTAATCTGTGTGATTGTTATGTTAATGATTTGGTATATGGCACTGACAATATTTTCGTTTCTCTTTAAGTGTTATGTTTTACACTACAGTTGTGTGTATGTAACTTGTTTGAATCACCACACCACACCTTGTAACACTCTATATGAGTGGGCATTCAATTAACGACAGCGTCCGTCTTGAATATTACACTTACAAGAAGTTGACAAACTGCGAAACTTGGAAACACATATAATTAAAGTATAGGGTTTTAATCCCACGGAAAGAGAATTATAATGTTCTCGGTGGATTAATTTCACATTCACCATGAGTATCCGGGTCCCGGCTGCCCAAGAGTAGTGCGGGGTGGAAGTATTGTGCAGTGCATGGGCACTCCGTTCACTTCCTCCTCCATCATAAATTGTCACTAAAGTTCCGCCAAAAGTTAATCACAAATAAATGAACGATCGCCGCCTCGTTCATTCACAACAAGGGGTAAAGGGTGAAAGATAAACACCCAGGACACTGCGAACAATTACACACACGGATCCGTTTATTGTTTTATTTTTATTGCTTAACACTTGCCAAAGGTAATTTTTACTCACATTTTTATTGCTTAACACTTGACAACGGTAATTTTTATTCACGAATGTAAATCGACTAATTTAAGAGAAAGTAAACCCGATCACGACTCCGGTATATATTTACGTGTCTCCGCAGTGACGTTTTAGATGGACGGTCCTTTTAATTTTTGTGGCCGGTGTGAATGTGTAATAATTCACCTCCTTGGCCTTGAGGTTGTCGTTAACCTTGCGGTAGGTTTCCCTATCATAGGTTATGATTTTGTTTAGGGATGGGCGTAAGGTCTTTGCCTTGAAGTTGGAAATCCCTAGTCGGTTCATGTCACCGATGAAATTTTTCAAATTGAGGTCTCGTGCAAAGACCCCGGGTTGCTGTTTCTTCTTAGAAACAGGTGAGCGGACCCCGACCTCTGGCTGAACACTGTTGGGAACACAAGCGGCCTTTGGTTTTGGGTTAACTACCGGAGTTGGCCTCGATGGGCAAGGCTCCTGCGGAGGAACGATTTTTAGATAATTTTGAGTTATAGCGGGATTCGACACCTTTTTGGGGACAGCTGATGATGATGGTGGGGGTGGTGTTGGTGGGCAGCCGGTGGCGACACGCTTATTGGGGGTCCTCGAGAGCCGTCATGCCCTGATCGTGCTGATGGCCCACACCACGAGAAGAGCAGGTGTCCATTTATGCCGAGTAGGTAAACATCGAGCACGAAAAAGAAACAATAAACGCGTGGGAAGCAATGGAAATAAAGGGGGAACAAACAAAAACCAAGAAAAGAAACAAACAAACCTAATCAACCTATATTGGGAAATTAAAAAAAAATTAATTAAGGATAGTTAATAAATAAATAAAATAAAAACAAATAATAAAATATAAATTAAATTATAAAATGTTCAAACCACTCCCCAGTCCTGTTTCACCTTCACACTCACGAAGTTTCACAGGCAAAACAATTGGTGTTTTATTTTTTTTATTAATATTTTAAATTTTTATTTATTTATTTTGTTTTCGAATTTAATTAACACATCTGTATTGTATAAAATTTTGCCGAGTCGGTGTTTCCATAAAGCCACATGGATATCACCCGACGGCGTAACGCGTAACCAAATGGACCACTTCCTCATAGACAAAAGACACCACTCGAATATCCTTGACGTAAGATCATATAGAGGAGCAGATTGCGACTCCGATCACCTTCTAGTGATGGGCAAAATTAGAAGTCGGCTTGCAGCAAACCCACATGGACAGTCACGGGAGACGAGCAAAGAGTCCGAGATTGATAAACTAAAAGACCTACGTAAAAGGGCTGAATATCAAGACGAACTAACGAATAGATTTAGCATCCTAGAGAATGACAGTAGTAAGGAAGAGGAAACCAATGGTGTGGCCACTAAATGGACATCGATCAGAGACACAATCAAACAAACAGCCCAAGAGGTATTAGGATTTAAGGGATCAACTAAGTCCAAACCTTGGTTTGACGATGAGTGCAGGGCAAAGATCGAAGAACGTAAACGGCTCAGAATGATCGATCCACTTAGAAGCATATGATGAAGTCAACGCAGTAAGATACGCGACAATTCGGAAAGAAACAATTAGACTTTTCAAACGCAAAAAACGCGAATGGGAGAAGACTCGGATCGAAAAATGCATAGAAAATGCCAGAGTAAAGAACAGGAAAGGTATGTATGCCGGCATAAATAAAATTAGAAATGGCTACAGAGGGAGAACCGAAATAATTCGAAACGCAAACGACTGCTTGGTCACAAAAACAAACAAAATCGTGACAGGATGGTAGCAGTACTTTGAAAACCTGCTCAATATGCACACCCATCAACCACAAATAAATGCACCAGACGTACATACAGCCGAGCCTCAGATCCCAGACCCATCTTTCAACGAAGTTGTAGACGCATTAAATCGATTGAAAAACAACAAAGCTCCCGAAGTCGACTGTATACCGGCAGAGCTTGTGAAGCATGGAGGAGAGGCAACGGCTCGAAAGATCCTCCAACTGATTAAAACAATATGGGATAAGGAAGTCATACCGGAAGAATGGAAAACCTCAATAGTCATCCCTATTTTCATAAAAGGTGATAGATCTGACTGAAAAAACTACAGGGGAATATCATTGCTCCCAACCATATACAATATATTAACAAATGTCATACTGGCGAGAATCACACCGTACGCAGAAAAAATACTGAGAGACTACCAATGCGGATTCCGTAGGAGCCGATCAACGAGCGATGTTCACAATAAGGCAACTGCTGGAAAAGAAGTGGGAATACGGAGAGACGGTTCACCAACTGTTCGTTGACTTCAAAAAAGCCTACGACTCAGTCGCAAGACAAAGATTCTACCATATTGTAGTTGAGCTGGGAATCCCTAAAAAAGATGCCGCCTCATTCAAATTTGCATGAACGAAAACAAAGGGCGAGTTAGAATAGAAAACCACCTCTTAGAATCATTTGAAATCCGGGACGGACTAAAACGGTGGGATGACCTCTCACCGTGTTTTTTAACTTTCTGCTCGAGTATGTCATTAGAAAGGTACAAGACGACAACACGGCCGAATCATCCCTGAACGGGGCCGCACAAGTGCTCACATATGCGGATGACATCGCCGTTTTGGGCGATAATCTAAAAACTGTAAGTAAAAACAGTGATATCATCATGCAAGCGGCAGAAGAGGTGGGCCTAGCATTAAAAGAAGACAAAACAAAATACATGACTACGGCGTGAGCAGAGGGACCTCAGGGAACACATATAAACATCAGAGGCAAGATATTTGAAAAAGTTAAAGGATTAAATATCTGGGAACGATACTGGCGGCCAGTAACGAAATTTCGAAGGATATTAACAAAAGGCTACACTCCGGCAACGCTAGTTGGCATGCAGTCAGTAAACTGCTGAAATCCAAACTGTTATCACGTAACATAAAGCTCCGTGTCTATTGAACCATAATCATGCCGATTGTCTATACGGATGCGAAACATGGGCTCTCACAAAATGAGAAGAAAACAAATTCCGCGTATTCGAAAATAAAGTTTTAAGGGGTATCTTCGGCGATAAATATGACGAGGATGCAGGACAATGGAGGAAACTCCACAACCACGAACTGGAAGAGCTATACCGCAAACCTACAATAGTGAGAGTAATCAAGTCGAGAAGATTAAGATGGGCCGGACACATGGCGTGAATGGGCAACGATAGAACCGTGCATAGAATTCTTGACGATAAGACAACGGGAAAGAGACCGACAGGATGGTCGAACGTGGAAGGAGAGCGCACGGGACAGGGAACAATGGCGGAATCGGGTCGATGAGGCCATGAACTTTCGGGTTCCTACAGGCCAATAAACAGTAATGGTAGTAGTAGTCCGTATTGAAAAGCCTGATTTTAAAAACATATCGTCTTTATTGAAAAACCAGTGAGTTCATTTCACTCAGAGTGGAAACAATCTCAGTGAAAAGCATCAAATCAAAGTCGAAAATGCAGTTCGATTTGACGTGTCAGAAAGCTGTTAGAATAGAAGAGTTCAGCTTTCGGTTGAACAACTCGAACAATATTGAGGGTTATTTAACGTTTAGCTAATGCTGTGAACAATTTAGAATCGAATCACGGCGCCTCAGACCTCCGCCATCGTTACACGACTATATCTCAACTCGTTGCGTAAGTAGTTGCTGTGATTGCACCGATGAATTTTTCGGTTCTCTTGTATTTGGGTATGATAGTAAACCATTTTGCATCAGTTGAAGACATTCGACGGATGATGACCACTATCGTCAAGAACATCCCAATCAACGACATACAAAATGATTTAATGCACCTGTCGAGCGAGCAAATCAATGTATTTCAGTTCAGGGAGGTTATCTCGATTAAATAAAAATACGTTTGTAAAAATGTATTAACTATTTATGTTTTTTTAATTTAAATCCATACCGGTTTATTTTGGGGCAGATGGCGTACGTAATACTGTTTTGATCAACCTGTAAGTTTTTATGGTACCCACGTCGCCGTCGGTTTCTAAGGTCTAGATCCAAAGACAAACTACTGGCAAGATGGTTAAGATGTACATATTAAAAAAAGAGCGAACAAGACAGGAAAAGTATACGTAGTAATATAACTATGCTAGAATTCAAACATTTTTTGTCTGGCCTATAATTTACAATCTAAAAAAAAAAGGAAATAAAAAATGTTAGAAAAAAACCGAGCAACGACTGAGAAAGGGAGCTCCTATGAAATCACGATTTATCAAACGACTTTGCTACTAGTAGGTAACAAATAAATTTCGCGGTGGCTTCTCCACCGTAAACTGAAACATCATTTTAAAAAGTTGATGCAGTGAGCGATCTGCCCACTTACTTCGCTTAGCTCTGTGAGTAGGGCGTTAGAATATACTCACAGCTAGGCCAGCTTGTCGTAAGAGGCGACTAAAGGCCGATTGGTAGCCGGGGTCCCAACGCCCTGTGCGCCCGGTGAAATACCACCCCATCAAGCTTTAGGCTCCGTGAAATGGTCGGGAGAAATCCCCGGCCATCTTTCGGAGCTTGGCTGATGGACCGGTTCGAGAAAAGGTTGGTTAGGTGGTAGTCGGTCCCAAGGTGAGATACCACCCCGTCACGCTGTACATTCCGCGATATCGCCGAGAGAAATCTTCGACGGTGTTTCGGATGTGTGGCTGATGGCCCGGACTGACACGGGGATAAGTCATGATGGTGTCTTCTGATATAAAGAATTCCGGAGGTAAACTAGTCTCCCATTCGGATCTCCGGGGGGGACTATGTCAGGGGGAACATCATACAGATATCATGATAAATAATGGAACTTTGAGAGGTTCGTCATCGCATAACCGGGCTAGCTCTCGAGGCTCGGCCCACGCTCGACTGGTGACGGCATTTTGTAACATCAGGGGCATCGGTTTCACCAATACTAATGTAAACGCCGTCCACCAATATTTGCAAACAACGAAACCTGATATCCTTGCCCTAACTGAGACCCAGGTCGATTCGTCAACTGATTCGACATATCTTCGTTGCTCAGGATACGACTTACATTCGAGATTCCGTTTTAAGGGCGGAGTCTGCGTTTTCGCACGGTCCGATCTGGCTTGCCAGAGGATGGAGGCGTTGGAGCCCAATAATATGGACATCATATGGTTGAGGGTCGTGCTGAGGAATTCCGTCAAATTTCTTTGTTGTCTTTACCGCTCCCCGAATGACGATCGACCGGCGACATTTTTCGAACATCTTTCATATACCGTCGACTGGATACAGATCAACCACCCAGCTTCTGAAATTATTGTCCTTGGCGATTTTAATGTGCACAATTCCGACTGGTTGTTACATTCTAACAGAACCGACGAGGCTGGGAGGCTGGCGGAGATGTTTGCTGTAAGCCACAACTTGGCTCAACTCGTGGGGGAGCCAACGCGAGTACCGGATGCCCGAGGCGATTATGCGAACACCCTGGATCTGTTTTTGACATCCGAACCGAGTATTTATACCGTAGAGGTTTTTGCGCCACTGGGAAACTCAGATCACTGGCTTGGTATCTGTCGCGCAAGCACTTGCATACCAAGCGAATAACCGCCCTAGGCAGCTTCGCCATGTATGGAAGTATGGGGCTGCTAACTGGGACGATATGCGAGATTTCTTCGCATCCTTTCCATGGTCGGAGGTGTGATTCGGAAACTCCGATGTTAACGCTTGCGCGGAGTCGGTATCAGAGATTATTCTCCTGGGGATGGAGATGTATATTCCACATTCCATCAAACGAAATTCGTCTGATAAACCTTGGTTTGACAAAAAATGCGAGCTGATTACAGCGGCAAAAAATAGAGCTTTTAAGCAATGGCGCTCCAATCCCACCGATGTTAACAGAATGAATTTTGTTAGAATCAGAAACGCGTGCAACCAGGCGATTGATACCGCGAAGAAGACTCACAACGACAGGGTGATCAATAAGCTCCTTCGGTGCCCAACTGGTTCGCGCTCATTCTGGTCAATGGCAAAGGCTGTCAGCAGTAACTTTGCTTCCTCCTCTTTCCCTCCGTTGGTGACAGACAGCGGGACGTTACTCACGAATCCAAAGGATAAAGCTAATGTGTTCGCGAATTTATTTTCCGCGAATTCAAACCTCGATCCCGGCCTTTTGCAGCCACCTGTGATCTCGCCGGTACAGTCTTCCATGCGGGATGTGAGATTTCGTCCGCGCACTATTCAACGCATTCTACGTGAACTGGATTGTAGGAAGGCAACCGGCCCGGACGGAATACCAGCAATAGTCCTTAAGAACTGTGCTCCAGAACTATCGCCGGTTCTTGGCAGACTCTTCCGCTTATCTTATGCACGGAGGACCTTTCCAGCCTGCTGGAAAATCGCTCGAGTTCAGCCAATCCCAAAGACGGGAAAAAAGTGTCTCCCACAAAATTACCGTCCGATAGCATTACTGTCTATTTTATCTAAGGTAATGGAAAAAGTCATCAATACAGAGTTGGTTAAGTATCTGGAGTGCAACGGTCTTCTGAATGATCGTCAATACGGATTCCGTGGCAGGCAGTCCACAGGAGACCTTTTGACGCTTATAACCGATATATGGACATCTGCGATTGAACGGCATGGTGAATCAAGGGCGGTCGCATTAGATATCTCCAAGGCTTTTGACCGCGTCTGGCACGGGGCATTGCTGAGCAAACTTCGTTCATATGGACTTTCCCAACAGCTTTGCGACTGGACGGGGAGCTTCCTCGAGAATCGATCGATCCGGGTTGTTGTGGACGGCGAGTGTTCGGATCTGTATCCTGTTAATTCGGGGGTGCCCCAGGGTTCTATTTTAGCTCCAACCTTGTTCTTGCTTCACATAAATGATTTGTTGGAGACAACGGATAACAAAGTGTTCAGTTTTGCGGATGATAGTACGCTTGTGTCCTCCTTTTCGAGTGATCGGCCGATTGGTGCATCAATGTCGCACCAGCTGAGATGTAGACAGATTGACTCTCTGAACTAGGATCTAGATAAAGTCCTGCAGTGGGGAAAGGCCAATCTTGTCGACTTCAACGCAACGAAGACCCAGTATACAACATTCACAAAGAAAACTGGATCATCGGTTCCACAGCTGATGATGAGTGGCTGGGCCCTCGAGGCTGGGGAAAGTTTGAAATTGCTCGGCGTCACGGTCTGTGGGAATGTATCATGGCATAAACACGTATCGGGTATCGCCAGATCAGCCTCAGGAAAACTGAGTTATCTTTTTAGAGCCAAGAAATACTTTACTCCGGCCCAACTTCTTCTCCTATATAAATCTCAAATTAGACCCGCGCTCGAATATTGCTCTCGTGTTTGGAGCTCGGCTCCTAAACATACCCTCGACCTACTTGAGAGCGTACAAAGACGAGCGATCCGCCTGATCGGGGACTCGGCGCTGACATCGGGACTACAGTCGCTATCACATCGAAGGCGCGTGGCCGACCTCTGTCTGTTTTACAGATATTATCACGGGTGCTGTTCTTCGGAGATTCTTGGCATTGTTCCACGCAATTCGGTTTATATGCGCTCCACAAGACAATCCGACGGATCGCACCCGTTTGTGGTTCATCTCCCGACAGCGCGAACATCCCTGTATCAGAACTCGTTCCGTTACAGAGCGGGGAAGCTGTGGAACTCCCTTCCCACGCGAATGTTTCCGGAACGTTACAACCTGCAACTGTTCAAAAAGAACTGCAACAGTTATTTGATGGCATCTCGGGGCGCCCACTCGACGCTATAGGTTCGCCTCTCCCGAGAGAAGTCTAATAAAAAAAAAAAAAAAAATTTTCATTTTTTCAATATTCTTTATTTCCGTTTTTTTCTTAGATTCTAAATTACAGGCTATACAAAGAATATTTAACTTCTAGCTTAATTGTCTTATGCTTACCTACTGGTCCTACGCAGACGTTTTAAGCTAAACTTTACATATTTATGGTACAATTTGCCTTTCGAAGACAGAACTTTTTTTTGTTTTTATTATGTTTATTTTAATAACTTATGTTTATTTTAATAACTTATGTTTATTTTAACAACAAAGAAAAACTAAAAAAAAAAACGTTGTGTCAATTTTGTTTTGTTTTTTAAATTTAAAATTAACTTACATATATATATATATATATATATATATATATATATATATATATACATTTTTTTTAATCGTTTAAGAAACTTATTTAATATAACTTAAATCTTACACTACCTTAAACCTAGAAAATCTAAATCTGTGTAAGTTGGTTGATGTTGGAGCTACTTTACCGACGTTGGTACATAAGTCTCTATTTCCCATTCAACCACCAAAACTGTTGGTGTTGTTTAATAATGTTATCCCGGTCTCTATGGGAAATAGCTCTATTGATCCACAAAAGCTCTTCTTCGGTGCGCGTGACTTCTCGATAGTAGCACAATCGCCCGTCTACAAAAGATCTACCTACATGATAAATCAGCGGAACTCCAGATTCATCCTGTATAAAACCGTTCATATCAAATTCGAGGAACCCCTCTGGTGGAACAAAGCCATTGCGGCGCACCCTCTCAAAATACAAAGTATTTGTATAATAGCCTCCGAAAATTAGCTCATTGGACGCAACTATTGCCCTCGCAATATGTCCCCTGATTAATTTGATCATAAAATTATCCACCCTGTTTATGTAGGCTTTGTTATACGAGGTCTCATTTGGATACTACCTGTTGTAGTCAGATTCCTGTGTTCGATATAAACTGAGAGGAGTTCTAAGACATTTTTTTTCGAACATCCGAATCTTTTCCATCATATTTGGACCCATATTGAATCACACTGAGCATCCCTATATAATTATGAGCCTAATTAGGAAATAGCCTCCATGCGATAGCAAATGTCCATAATATCCAACCCCTTCCTTGCTGCATCTAGGGTCCGCCAAGATAGCCACATGGGTCCTCTCCTATTTATACTTGCCACTAATGACATCGATAGGGTCATGAAGAATTCCAGCTTGTCCCTATACGCTGATGATACCAAGTTATACAAGATCATCGACTAACCACTTGATTCTGCACTGCTGCAATCAGATATTGGCATCTTCTCGACTTGGTGTGACAAAAATTGCTTTGTACTTAACATTGCCAAATACCAATTTATAACCTTTTCCCGTAAGCGTATTCACTCATCCCCGTGTTCCCATACCCTTCATAACCAAACCTTGATCATTGTCCAATGTATTCGATAACTTGGGATCCTTTGCGATAGGGAGCTTAATTTCGTCTCCCACATTGATGAGCCGATCCGGAAAGTTAATTCTGCCGTCGGATTCGTGAAAAGATGGTCTAAGGAATTCTCCGACCCTTGCGTTACTCGATCCCTTTACCTTACCCTCGTCCATCCACTGCTAGAATATGCTTGCCAGGTATGGCCCCTTATCATAAGACCCATATCCGTAGAATCGAAAGTATTCAACATAGCTTCCTTCGGTTCGCTGTCCGAGGGCTAGGATAGAAAAACCCCTTAATCCTGCCCCGTACATGTACCGTCTCAAATTAATCAACCTCGAAGCTCTGAGTGGCGCGGGGTCCTGATGCACATAGTGTTCATCCATTGGGTCCTCTTCGGCTCGGTCGACTACACCCACCTCCGTAACTTAATTCCTCTAAATACAAACCCTCGAAATATGCGTAATCCCCGCCTCTCTACATTCCCCGTCACTGTGCCTCTTATGATTTCAATGATCCCCTTTCGCGGATACTGAGAAATATCAACTCCAACTCCACCTTGTTGGACTTTCACCTCTCTCCCCATACTCTCAAGCAATGCCTCCTAAACCATTGTAACCACTAATCTTAAGCAGCGCTTTATACACTTTTCTCTCTAAACTGCCCCCACCACCCGCCCCTACTCTTGCCTTTATAATATGTCCTGTTTACCTTGGGTTAAGCTTAGTTAAGTTAGTTCTTACGTTCTTTACCTTCTAAAGTTATATATACTTTGGCTTATAATTACTTATATTGCTTGAATTAAGCCAATAAATAGAGTGGTAGCCCCAGTAAATTTCAAACTACAAGACCAAGGGCAAGAATTGATTATGCACATTAATTTTTCTTTTATTACACTTCTCTCGGGAGAGGCAAACCTATAGCGCCAAGTGGGCGCCCCGAGATGCCACCAAATAACTATTACAGTTCTTTTTGAACAGTTGCAGGTTGTAACGTTCCGGAAACACTCGCGTGGGAAGGGAGTTCCACAGCTTACCCGCTCTGTAACGGAACGAGTTCTGATGCAGGGATGTTCGCGCCGTCGGGAGATGAACCGCAAATTGGTGCGATCTGTCTGGTTGTCTTGTGGAGCGCATATAAGCCGAATTGCGTGGAACAATATCACGAATCTCCGAAGAATAGTACCCGTGATAATATCTGTAAGACAGACAGAGGTCGGGTACGTACCTTCGCTGTGATAGCGGCTGTAGTCCCGACGTCAGCGCTGATTCCCCGATCAGGCGGATCTCTCGTCTCTGTATGCTCTAAAGTAGGTCGACAGTATGTTTAGGAGCCGAGCTCCAAAAATGAGAGCAATATTCGAACACGGGTCTAATTTGGGATTTATATAGAAGAAGAAGTTGGGCTGGAATAAAATATTTCTTAGCTCTATAAAGATAGCTCCGTTTTCCTGAGGCTGACCTGGCAATGCTCGACACGTGTTTATGCCATGATACATTCCCACAAACCGTGACGCCGAGCAATTTCAATCTTGCCCCAGCTTCGAGAGCCCAGCCATTCATCATCAGCTGTGGAACCGATGATCCAGTTTTCTTTGTGAATGTTGTATATAGTGTCTTCGCTGCATTGAAGTCGACAAGATTGGCCTTTCCCCACTGCAGGACTTTATCTAGATCCTGGTTCAGAGAGTCAACCTGTCTACATCTCAGCTAATGCGACGGAGATGCACCAATCGGCCGAACACTCGAAAAGGAGGAAACAAGCGTACTGTCATCCGCAAAACTGAACAGTTTGTTATCCGTTGTCTCCAAGAAATCATTTATGTGAAGCAAGAACAAGGTCGGAGCCAAAATGGAACCTTGGGGCAGCCCCGAATTAACAGGATACAGATCCGAACACTCGCCGTCCACAACAATCCGGATCGATCGATTCTCGAGGAAGCTTCTCGTCCAGTCGCAAAGCTGTTGGGAAAGTCCATATAAACGAAGTTTGCTCAGCAATGCCCCGTGCCAGACGCGGTCAAAAGCCTTGGAGATATTCAATGCGACCGCCCTTGACTCACCATGCCGTTCAATCGCAGATGTCCATATATCGGTTATAAGCGTCAAAAGGTCTCCTGTGGACCGCCTGCCACGGAATCCGTATTGACGATCATTCAGAAGTCCGTTGCACTCCAAATACTTAATCAACTCTGTATTGATGACTTTTTCCATCACCTTAGATAAAATAGAGAGTAATGCTATCGGACGGTAATTTTGTGGGAAACACTTTTTTCCCGTCTTCGGGATTGGCTGAACTCGAGCGATTTCCCAACAGGCAGGAAAGGTCCTCCGTGCATAAGATAAGCGGAAGAGTCTGCCAAGAACCGGCGATAGTTCTGGAGCACAGTTCTTAAGGACTATTGCTGGTATTCCCTCCGGGCCGGTTGCTTTCCTACAATCCAGTTCACGTAGAATGCGTTGAATAGTGCGCGGGCGAAATCTCACGTCCCGCATGGAAGACCATACCGGCGCGATCACAGGTGTTTCCAAAAGGCCGGGATCGAGGTTTGACTTCGCGGAAAATAAATTCGCGAACACATTGACTTTATCCTTTGAATTTGTGACTAACGTCCCGCTGTCTGTCACCAACGGAGGGAAAGAGGAGGAAGCAAAGTTACTGCTGACAGCTTTTGCCATTGACCAGAAGGAGCGCGAGCCAGTCGGGCACCGAAGGAGTTTATCGATTACTCTGTCGCTGTGAGCTTTCTTCGCGGTATCAATGGCCTAGTTGCACGCGTCTCTGATTTTAACAAAATTCGTTCTGTTAACATCGGTGGGATTTGTTACGTGGTAAACTCCCCCACCGGCATTTCCCCTCCGAAAAAGTATAAAATATAAAATAAAAGTGCGTAAAATTAAAGTAAACATACGTTTTGAATTGCACATATAACACAAAAACAAAATAAAAAACATTAAATTATACAAAATGCATTTTAATCCGCATTCCACTTTTTGATTTATAATTAAATACTAGCGGTTGCACAAACTTGCATCGCTAAGAAATTGATTTCGGAGGGACAGTAATGGCAATGTCTGTTTTCGGAGAGGAGCGAGATAACGGGGAATGGGAAGAGAGAGTATCTACAGCAGTTGAAGATAGTACCACCTCGATGGCAGTAATACGAGAGAGCAAGTGTAAATTCAGTCAGCGTGTTTTTTATTTTTATTCCTTTTCTGTCTGTTCTTTGAAGTAAAAATAGTAAAACAGTAACTAAAAATGTATGAAGTAATTAAAAATTAATTAAATAAAGTTCGTGTGACGTGTCGGCCAAGGAGGATCTCGTAGGAGACCCCGTGAACGGGGAAACCGACGGACGCGTCGGATATTGATGATCTATGGCGCTTGGGATGATACTGAAGAACGTGTGATTCGAACTGACGCTATGACAGCTAGAATCACCAAAAATTGAACCAAAGCGCAACCCATCAGTCCACCGCCGTGTGTACGAATTCGATTTCTAAACTCAAGTACACTCAACTGATGTGGAATTGTTATGTTATCGCTATGGTATACGGTTCTGATGCATTTTCTCTTTCGATTTTCGTTCGGTTTTCTTCACTATTTGCTTGTGTATTGTGTGTGTACCTGTTAGAAACGACAAACTACTCCCTTCTCAGTAACTTTGTTACGATCAGCTTCGTGTGCGAACGACGGAGGGAGGAACAAGCGAGCGAGAGATCGTCGAAGCAGGCGAGTGTGCCGGTGCTCTATGCGGAAGTCGTGATCATGTCGTGAAGAACTGTTTTACTACTTGAAAGTGTGTGCTGCGTGCATACAGATCACGTTGTAGTCACCAATTATAGCATGTGGGATGATAGTGAAGAACGTGTGATTCGAACTGACGCTATGACAGCTAGAATCACCAAAAATTGAACCAAAGCGGAACCCATCAGGCCGCCGCCGTGTGTACGAATTCGATTTCTAAACTCAAGTACATTCAACTGATGTGGATTTTGTTATGTTAACCCTAAGGTATACGGCTCTGATGCATCTTCTTATTCGATTTTCGTTCGGTGTTCTTCACTATTTGCTTGCGTATTGTGTGTGTATCTGTTAGAAACGCCACAAATCTGGTGATTGGCTGCCCGGGACTGCCTTTAAAACGTAATCTCGAATGTAAGTCGTATCCTGAGCAACGAAGATATGTCGAATCAATTGACGAATCGACCTGGGTCTCAGTTAGGGCAAGGATATCAGATTTCGTTGTTGGCAAATATTGGTGGACGGCGTTTATATTCGTATTGATGAAACCTATGCCTCTGATGTTACAAAATGCCGTCACCAGTCGAGCGTGGGCAGAGCCTCGAGAGCAGGCCCGGTTATGCGGTGACGAACCTCTTAAAATTCGGTTATTTATCATGATATTTGCATGATGTTCCCCCTGACATAGTCCCCCCGGAGATCCGAATGGGAGACTAGTTTACCTCTGGAAGTCTTTATATCAGAAGGTACCATTGTAGTGCTCTAAAAATCCCTACCACCTTTTTCCTCCATTCATACATCCTAATCCCAGTAATCCTGCACCAAAATCTTAAATCAAAACCCTAAAAAACCTGAACTAAATCCAAAATTTGCAATAAACGAATCAAACATTCGTTTATCGCTTAGCATTTGCCCCCGCGGGATAATTTAATCAAAAATCCTAATTAAAATCAAACTTCACAATAAACGAATCAAATATTCGTTTATCGTTTTACATTTGCCCCACGGCATCATCAAAATCCAAAAGCGGAGATACGTTATCTCAATCTGGAAAAGATCCTAATAAATTGAACAAACAAAAACCCGAATCCCTTTACACATCCACATCTGCGCAATAGTTTCATAAGAATTCAAGAAACTGAATTCTTATCTTAAATAAACACTGAGCATCTCACTCAGGATACCGAAATCGGGATATTGGTATGAAATTGTGCATTTCTGAGATACAAATCTCGATTTGTTTCTCTTTATAAAGAAACTGTAAAGTGATCACCGGGCGCAGTATCTTAACCCTCGTGCCGAAGAGCAGTAGTACACTGATTTAAAATTAAATGTATATCTGCATCTGTATCCAGGAGCAGTAGTACACTATTTTAAACCCAAATTTATATCTGCATCTGTATCCGAGGGCAGTAGTATCGGAATATCCCTCTTGCCTTGGACGCATCGCCCCCAGGAGAATCAACGTTTAATAAACCTGAACTGTAATTAAAACAAACGCATTTAATTATTATTTTGGAATTGTGAGTCGTCACAAAACGTTGGCTGTTTCTTTGAGTACCAGGACAACTCCTAAAAATTGGAAAAGGAACCGGTGAGTAGAGTGGTGGCAAGCCCAAAGTTGTAATCCTTACAGCGTCCACGACTACGAACATCAACAGAAGGTACCAGGTTGCACGGTAAAGGGACGCTATTCCCAAAGTGACGTCCGACGAACGATCGGTTGTTGCTCTTCCCTCAAGGTTTGAGGAAGCACGGCGGCGACCGCAACGGGTCCCCTCAGGGGCGGTCTTAAAGAGATCCCTCATCTTTTTCAGGACATGGAGACACTCTACCTGGGAGCGAGGCCAATAGTAACATCTACTACCACAAAATAAATGGTGGCAGCGGTGGGATCATCCAACTATCCCCTACCAACAACAAAAAAACACGAGCCTAATAGTGCCAATGGGATACCAACATCCCCTACCCACAGAACAGACGAGAGCGAAGAATGGAAGGCCACCTCGAGAACCGCGAAAATCTGAGACAGTTGCGGCAATAGTGGAAAAAGCTAAATAAACAGAATTTTTTTAAATAATAAAAAGACTAGACACCGGTGAAAATCAAAAAAAAATGAATAAAATTGGTCAACACAACAACATGGACCATGGACCAGCGGTTGGTAAGTAATATAAACACAGTGAGGTACTGTGTGTTTAATTTGGTTTTCAGAAAGAGTCATCATAGGGCATGATCAGCAATCATATTCAAGCCCAAATCCTATGATCGGTTGATGGTTGACAAAAGCGGATTGGTCGCAACTGTTGCGAACCTAAGGGTATGAGAGCAATATTTACTTATGAAATGGTAGGAAGAATATCGGCTGCAGCTGTGTCAACAAGTACACTGACGAGCGTGTGTTTATCGATTATAATTACTGACAAGCTGAGCCGATAGGGGGTATGGAATGGTTCATGTATTATGAATCAAAGAAATTTAATGATATGCATGCCTGGTTCGCTTTCAGGTGGAAGCTGATGAAGGGTAGCTTACGCCGTTCGTTTGCAGGTAAGTAGAAACACTTTGCATGATAAGTGGGAGACAGGTTAATTTAAATGGAATGGGTGGTTCTTTGGGGATGCCTTAAAGAACCCTCACAGATTAAAGCGCATATACAATAATATTGTGGGGAGGAAGTATGGTGCCAACACGGACACTCGGTTCACTTCCATCCTCATCTCTAATCAAATGTTCAGCCGCGGGAAAGCAAGTCACAAACACGCACACCAAGCAAAAGAGAAAAAACATCGTCGCGATTCGAAGTCCTCCACTTGTTGACACACTAGATAATCCTTACCAACGCATTCCGTAGTACTGCGCTTACTGCGACTATCCACCAAGGAGAGGAAAATAAAACACTTAAATTCACTTCTTTTTGTTGTTTATTAATTAAAACGTTACTTCGTTGACGGTAACCGGTAATTACTTTTGAATTTATTAAATGATAAAACATGGAGCACAGGTTGGATATCAATTTATTTAATTATTAAAAGAAAAGTTCGCTTGCAGTTAATTTAATTCCGAACACTTTAATCTTCACTACCGCTTTAAATGTGAGACGAGCTATCAAGTCAACCAGCACTTCAAAGACGACCCGTTTATAAACGCATCTCCGCAGCCGCCGGAGAGTGGGGGTGAACCGACCGTCGCGAACAGTAGTTATAATAGGACTCACCGAGGATGGAACTCTAGCACCAATTCCATCCTAGGTTAGGGCTAATAAACAAGGGAAGAGAGAGAAAAACTTTTCTCTTAAGGGTGCGATCGCTGTAGGAAAATGCACTTTTTCAGCGCAATGGTGTGTGCGTGGTTCTTTGATGGATGAGAATGAACCTAGAACAAAGAAAGGGCTTAAGTGTAATCATGGGATACGATTTCGGTAAAGCAAATAAAACCGAAATCGTCGGATGCTAATGGGATCTTTGTTGGAACATGTGCGTCGCGGTTAAACAAACAGGCGACGATACGATGTGGAAAAGTGCTAATTGGTTTTAGCTAGGTTACTGGGAAATGATGTTTATGGCATCGCTAGTAAGGGTAGGTATTGAATTATTTGCGTATCGCCAGAATGCCTGATGAAGGACAGCGGTCTTTTGTTTACTTATGGTGTGAGTTAGGGAAATAGGCTTCAGCGTCGATTGCGCTAATTGAATGTACCTGCTGGTATATTATTGCTGGGAGAAAAAGGTCGCCGGCCATTGTGTACGTTAAGAGATTTATCATACACATGGCGAAGCTGAAAAATAGACAGGGCAATGTTTATGGCCCCTGGTGGAGGATACATTATATGTAATTCAAATCCTTTTATTTACAGGAAGTCGTCTAGGGAGATTTGCTTGACACCGAAGGTGGCGAATTAGCTTGAGATTCCTGATAAGGTAAGAAAGAAATCTTACAGAAATTGTATGCGAAGAGATGCATGAAAGGTTTCCAGGGACTTTTCATCATCATCATCATCGGCACTACAACCGGGAACCGGTATTGGCCTTATTTAGCAAGTCCTGAGGCTTGTTAAATTTTCCATAATGATTTTTTTTTTGGGTAAGGTTATTAGTCTTGCGCCAGAGGCTGCCTGACGGGGAATCGAACCCCGGTCTCCCGCGTGACAGACGGGTATGCTAACCACTATACTATCGAGGAGCCAGGGACTTTTAGGTTATATAAATTTGATTGTTTTAATGCGTGGAGCATTTAAGATGCTAATGCGATTGCATTAGCGAAAGCTTATGCAGACTGGGTAGCAGTTATTGGGGTTTTTTCAGGAAGGCGAACCGTGGGGTTTGGCAGAACCGGCACAATATAATTAATTTAGAATTTAAGCACGTTTTGACTAGCTTTTAATGTAGAATCTAAGAAAAAAAGGAAAAAGGAGTTGGAGAAAAACGAGCAACGACTGGGGAGCTCGCTTTTATGAAATCACGATTTAACAGACGACTTTGCTACTAATACGAGGGTTGCCTTTTATATTTCGGGATTAGAGAACAAAAACAAATATTGATCATCGAAAATCACTTTATTGTTTTTCAAAATATTCCCCATGAAGATCTATACACTTTTGCATGCGTTTGAACCAATTGTCGAAGCACTTTTGCCACTCTGATTGAGGTATCTCCAACACATGCATTCTGAATGCAGCAACCGCTTCTTCAGGTGTCGAAAAACGTTGACCTCTCAGTTTGTTTTTTACGTACGGGAATAAAAAGAAGTCATTCGGTGTCAAGTCAGGACTATACGGCGGATGACCCATCAAATCGATGTTTTGGGTGCTCAAAACTGCAGTTGTCGCAGCCGATGTGTGAGAGCTCGCATTGTCGTGGTGAAGAGTGATCCGTCTTCGGCGGTTGGTTTTCCTGATTTCTTGGAAGACAACTGGCAAACAAATGGTTGTGTACCACTCAGAATTGACTGTTCTGCGTTGTTCTAGTGGTACGGTTGCGACATGTCCAGTTTTTCCGAAAAAACAGGCGATCATTTGCTTGGAAGTGCTTCGTGCGCGAACAACTTTTGTTGGATTTGGCTCATATTGAAACACCCAGACAGTCGACTGCTGTTTACTTTCGGGCTCATACGCGTACATCCACGATTCATCACCTGTCACGATGTCATAGACGTGTTTCGAAGCACCGCGACCGTATTTTTTGAGCATTTCTTTCGACCAATTGACACGAGCCTTTTTTTGGGCGATTGACAAATTGTGTGGGATCCGACGCGAACAAATTTTTTTGACAGTCAAATGTTTATGCAATATTGCATGTATGCTGGTCCCACTAACGCCTAAGGTTGTCTCAATCCCACGATAGGTCACATGACGATCTTCCAATATCAGTTCGCGCACAGCATCAATGGTTTTCGGAACAACAACTGATTTTGGACGACCTTCACGAAATTCATCTTGGAGTGAACTACGACCACGATTGAATTCACCATACCATCGATAAACACTGGTCCTTGATGGAGCTTCATCGCCAAAAATTGAATTAAATTCATCCATGCACTGTTGCTGAGTTAATCCACGCCGAAAGTTGTAAAAAATAATCGCACGAAAATGTTGACGATTTAATTCCATTTTTGGGCCGAGATGAATCTTTTAAGTTACTGTAAATAACACAAATAGCGCTCGTATGTCAAAACGTTCTGAGTGCGTATAACCTCAAAAATGTCCAACTTTACGACAGAGCTGTCAATTGCCGGATTGCAACACTAGGGTTGCCAAATCCCGAAACATAAGAGGCAACCCTCGTAGCTAACAAATAAATTTCGCCTCAGCTTCTCCACTGTAAATTGAAACAGGATTTTAAAAAGTTGATTCAGTGAACGATCTGTCCACCTACTTCGCTTAAGTTTGGGTTTTTGTCCATTACGTTTGAAAATAACCAGTCACAACCCAGTTAGCGTTGAATGCAGATTTATGTGGCCCAAACTACATTGGAAGCAGCTACAACTTGAAGGAAGCTACATGTCATCAATCTGCTTTGAACTATAATATTACAATAAAAAGTCGTAAATGAATAAAAGCAGCAAAGTGTACGGTATATCTTGAGATTGTTTAATTGCTCAACAAATCTGTATGAGTCAATAAAGAGTTATATACTGACACTTAACTACTTTTGATATGCGAAAGAACAATATTGTACAAAACAAGTTAAGGTAACGCAAACTCTCCTTTTCCAAAACTTTTTAGGTTGGTTGGAATCTCCCAACAATTTCCGAACCACCTAGAATGCTATACTACCACCCTTGCATAAAACAGCTTTTCAGCAACCATAGCATAGCTAATGATTTTAGTATAGCATAGCTTATGATTGTAGAGTTTACGAGTTGAAATATCCTGCAGTTTATCGATGAAACAATCGGGAATACAAAACACGAGTGCCTGGCATTTCTAACTTCCCCATCAGGATCGTAATATAGCCCTTTAGCGGATAGCATGTCCTGAGAGCATGAAACAATGTCATTGCACAGCCTCTACAAGTGCCTATCAGCCCTGAATTGTCGTCGGTGCATTTTAAAATAACATTTCCCAGAATTTAATTTTCATTACGTGTACCAAATGTAACATGAAATTTTTATCGTTAGCATGTTCACGGCACTGACCGTCATTGCCATGCCGTCATTGTATTCGGGGGTGCACCTCGGCACCGCACAATGGCACGAAGGAACACCAGGAAAAAGGAACGACACGGGAGACAGGAATGTAATTTTTAGTTTTACATTTTGTTGTTACTTCCCCTGTTTTTTCTTCTTTTTTTGTTGCTTTTTTTTGTATTTTCCTTTTGCTGTCTTCAACTTCCAACCCTACCTGTTAAAAAGACATAGGGAACGTACCGCCAACCGACAGGTGAATTCACATTAAACAGCCAATGGGCCAGGTGGCCTAATGGCAGACGGCGAACGCGGTAAACGGACAAGCTCGTGCGGTGGACCGTGTAGTCACACTGTCACATTTTTTTTTTGTGTCCATTTCTTTGTCTGTTACTAACAAACAGTCGAATTATGAAAGGAACGGGGGAGAACGACATTTGGTAAGAACGCGATGTAGCGCGAATATTTTCCCTATGAAAAGTGGTGCACCCGCCTCTTACCGCCGCTGTAACGACATACATCGTCAGCGCGACTCAACTCTAGGGGAAGGTTATCTAAAATTGTTGGTGTACCTGGTTACCATTGTATTACCCAACCGACTGTATGTGCCACAAGGTATCATGTGTATTAGTGGCAAATGGTACCAGAAACGGACAAAATTTTTTAGGGCTTGGTTTTTGGTCGCTCGGTTGGTTGGTTGGTCGATTTGGTAGCAGTGTATAAGGAATGGAAATAGCATAAGACGAAAAAAAGGACTTCCGCCGAGGCTGTGCTATAGTTCAGCAAATAATTTTTAGTTAGTCATTCGTAGTCAAGGATACAGTGCGTGTCGCCGTAGTAACGTCGAGGATAACAACAAACTATTTCCACTAGTTTATATAAAAATACTTTTTTTTTTGTTTCGTTGATATTATTAGTCGAATATACTCGTACAATGTATGGATATGTAACGGTTACATACATTTAAAGAAGCAATTCTGTTTATCGTAGCAACAGAGAAACGAAGCAATTGTAGGCAAGACTGAAGGATAAAACAAGGATAAAGAATCATACAGTATTTGCTCATAACTTAAGTTTAATGCAGAAATCTAAATATACGGATTTCTATTATTCATAGTGTGCTTATTTTATTTACCATTAGACTGTGTTACTTTTTTCCTTTCTTGTGTGTAGTTTTCGTTTGTCGTTGTTGTTTTTTATTTTCGCGCCAGCCGCAAGTTCGTGATAACCTTTTGGCAGGATAGACAACTAAGTTGGTGGTAGTAGATCCGGCTCCCCAAGGAGTTCACATTAGATTCCGAGTGAAATGTTTCTGATTTTAGTTATCGACGTGAGCTAAAAGAATTAACATGGGTCTTCAAAAAAAGGACTTTTTTTTAAATAACAACCAAATTTTGATTGTAGTTAACCAAAAACATTAAGGAACATATGACGCTTCCTTGCGTCTGACCATATCAAGACTGGACTGAAAAAGAAGGTCGGTTTTGCAGAGACTTTTTTTTCTTGTTTTTGTGCCAACAACTTTGTTCAAATTTTAATTGGAAAATAAAAGTTTCACTCACAAGGTAAGTTGTGCATATAGCGAAATTTTCCAAATACAAATAAGTCTTAAGAGTGAATTCTACAATCTCCTGTGGTCCTTGGCACTGGGAGAATTCACAGTTGAAGATTCCGAAATTCTGTGGATCTTTTCGTGCCAAAGCCCAAGAGAGATTTCAAAACTCAACTGTCTTCTTAACATTCTTAGATTCTCTATCTATCCGTGGTTAGAAATAAGTAAAGTAAAAACCCTTTCGAATATCAGTTTCTGTAATCATCATCATCGGCACTACAATCGGGATCCGGTCTTGGGCTTATTTACCAAGTCTCTAGGCTTGTTAAATTTTCCATAATAATTTATTTTTACGGGCAAGGTTATTAGCCTTGCGCCGAAAGTTTCTGTAATAGGGTTCCCATAATTGTAGGATAGGACGTATTCTTTAAGTTAGAAATAGATCACAATGGATTCTCAAGATAGAGGAATCTGAAGAATGTTAAACAAAGAATTTCGGCGAGGCGTAGATATTTTCGTGGCTAAGGTTTTCAGTAAAAAATGCTCTTGATTTTACTGTGTAAGTGTATTCAAAAATAACTTACCAAGAGATGTCGGGAAAGTCCAGGTTTTAGACCATACAAAATAAAGACTAGATTTGATTCTACCCTGTGTAATATTAAATATACAAATAATATATATGTTATTTTAAATATACCAACATTTGGGCAGACTTATCATTAAACGCAATTTAAAAGTCCAGTACCAAACAACCCACAAATGTCCCACACGACAAATCTATCTCGTGATCCTCTTATCTAGCTGGCACCGTTTCGCAGTTTATTCCAGCGAGATTTGAAATAAATTTTAAATAAATTATCGCGGCTACCTTTTTCTATAACATTATATAATGCTCATGATTTTACCTTGTGCAGATATTTGACAATAGTCTGCCACGAGATGACGATAAAAACCAGTCTTCAGGTCGTAGAAATTAATGCTTTTGAATAGGTTTACATCCTCCCTGTGTAATATTGTACCAATATACCAATAATGTGGCTGATTCTTTATAAAATGCAACCAAACATTATTCTTTTGCTAGCTTACTCGGTTTCAGAGTTTATTTCACCTATATGGATTTGAAATGTTTTCGGTTATCCCAATATGACAACAAGCGGTGGTTTGTGGGTGAATGCTCATGCATTCATGCAATCTCATGCATATTTCATTTTAAAACGTCTAAAGTAAACTCTTCTAGAGGCTGCAATAGAGCTACATATGGATTGTACTCCTCTATTTGATTCCTTCATATGGATTCAGTTTTGAGTTTTTCGTACTTTCGTGATATATTTCGTAATGTTGTTCATAATTCCCAATTTTCTAATACAATATGTGTGACAAATGTTTCAAATCTTTTTTTTTTGCTGTCGAATAACATACAATTTATTGTGGCCCGGAGAAAATTTTTTATTCAACTGGCAGTATAGATATGTATATATACATTTTTATACGAGGTGTGCCATAATTAGCGTACCATCTTTGTGGGAGGAAAGAGTGATTCCTTACCTTACATCATTAGTGGAACTACTAATACCGTCGTAACACTTATGTTTATAAAAGTACATTGAATTTATATCCTTGTATCTGCTTGGTGGTGTTAGGCTACTGTTTTATTTGACTATTTCGTGATGATGGCCCTTTTCAGTTAATACAATCCAAATTTACTGTGTAATGCGTCTGAAAACAACATTCTTTTTTTGGCACTGGATACCCAGAAAAAAAAAACCTTTCTACTTCTGTCTGATCTTCTTTATTCCCTCGGCCTTTCAACCTCTTGGCCTAATGTCTTTTTTTTAGTTTCATTCCTTTTTCTTTATTGCTAAAAAAAACCTTTTATCGGATTTTCCAATCGGGAGTAGACAACTTTGAATTTAATTTGTGAACGCGCCCTTTCACTAATCATCGAGCTGTCACTGTCAGTTTATTCAGTAAACTCAACATTTTCATCGTGGTTAAGTACACGAACGAACAAGGTCCGCAAATTATAAAAATTTACTACCGAAAAAAGTTGTCAAATCCCTATTGGAAAACCCTAGGGTTATACAATAGGGACTTGACAACTTTTAATTTAATTTGTGAACGCACCCTTTCATTAATCATCGAACTGTCACTGTCAATTTATTCAGTAAACTCAACATTTTCATCATGGTTAAGTGAATGAACGAATAACGTCTGCAAATTATAAAAATTTACTACCGAAAAAAAATCGTCAAGTCCCCATTGGAAAACCCTATACTTTTGTCCGATCCTCTTTAATCCCTCCAGCCTTTCAACCTCTTGGTCTAATGTATTTTTTGTTTTAATCTCATTCCTTTTCCTTTATTGCTAAAAAAAATAATCATTTCTACTTTTGTGTGATCCTATTTAATCTCCCAAGCCTTACAACCCCTTGGTCCGATGTCTTTTTTTTTCATCTCATTCCTTTTTCTTGTATTGTTCTATCCTCACAGTCCTTCCGTCTAATGTCTTTTTTTTTAAATCTTATTCCTTTAATTTAATTCCTCTATCCTCGCTGTCCCCTGGTCGAATGTCTTTTTTTCTACAATCTCATTCATATTTTATTTTAAAACGTGTAAAGTAAACTCTACTAGAGGCTGCAATAGAGCTACATATGGACTGCACTCCTATATTTGATTCCTACATGTGGAGTTTTGAGTTTTTCGTACTTTCGCGATATATTTCCTAATATTGTTCATAATTCCCAATTTTCTAATACAATATGTGTGACAAATGTTTCAAATTTTTTTTTCTGTCGAATAACATACAATTTCTTGTCGCCCGGAGAAAATTTTTTATTCAACTGGCAGTATAGATATGTATATATATTTATATACGGGGTGTGCCATAATTACCGTACCATCTTTGTGGAAGGAAAGAGGGATTCCTTACCGTACATCATCATCATCATCATGGGCACTACAACCGGGATCCGGTCTTGGCCTTATTTAGCAAGTCTCTCCACCGGTGTCCGGTCAATATCCGAAACTTGTTAAATTTTCCATAATAATTCGTTTTTCCGGGCATGGTTGTTAAGGTTGCGCCAACCTTTCTCAGGATGTCGCTGAATGCATTGGTTCACTTCTGGGCGGGTGCCAAAGTAGCTATCACGTGGAGTGTGCATGTCAACTTGGATTGAACAGGGACAAGGATAGCCATGGCCTTCGCCGGGTTGAAAGCAGAGACTTTTCTCCGTATGTTCGCCCCCCGTCTCCTTGCCTTACAACTTATCAGACACACAAAACATGTTTTTAGTAAAAATTACACCGTTTTCGAGTTACTTGAGATTTGTCGCAATTTCAGAAAATTCACACCTTGTCGTAGAAAATTGGATGGCTTGTCCACATTATGACTACTATGGTCAAAATTTTGTACTAAAAATCCTTGAATAACCGGCGCATCGAGTGAGAAATGGATAAGTTGTCTTTAGTTAAATTTTTGTAAAGAAAAAAAAATCTCTAGCAAATTGTCATCGGTCTACTTTGAACTAATGTGCTGAATAAAAAAATTATTAGGCTGCGATGGCAAATTAAGTTGAACACGATTGGCATTTGTGAAAATTTCAAAACGGTGCTTCACTATTAGATCACCCGAACAAATAAAAAATTGTATTGCCATTTTTATTTAAGAAAGACAAATTTATTTTTAAATTCATGAACCCGAATTGAAAATGTTTGCCTTTAAACTTATTTATTTTCATTATATTGACACAATGTAGTCTTTCAATGGTGCTTGTTGTGGTTGCTGATTGGTAACACTGTTATGGCCAAAACCTGCCACCCCCCCAAATACTTATCCTTGGATACACACTCCACCATTAAGCGGATTCATCTATCCTGAATATCCATTGACTAATTTAATTTTATAAACAACTGTGAAGGTTCATAAAAGCTAAAATACATACGCAGGCAAATCATAGAATGTCCAGATGTTTTCAAAATAATTTACTATCGCAGTCTAGCAATTTTTTGTTCATCACATTAGTTCAAAGTAGACCGATGACAATTTGCTAAAGTTAAAGTTGACATTTTTTTTTTCTTTACAAATATTTTAAGTAGAATCAAAATAGCTATATTCCATTCAATGAGACAATTATTCAAGAATTCTTAAAAAAAAAAAAAAAATATATATATATATATATATATATATATATATATATATATATATATAATGTATTTATATAGGGTTATACAATAGGGACTTGACAACTTTGAATGTAATTTGTGAACGCACCCTTTTACTAATCATCGAACTGTCACTGTCAATTTATTCAGCAAACTCATCATTTTCGTTATGGTTAAGTACACGAACGGCCAACGTCTGCAAATTATAAAAATGTACTACCGAAAAAAAGTTGTCAAATCCCTATTAGAAAACCCATTATAAGGTGCGCCATCTTTTATGTCTCTGTGTAAACATTGAATAACTTTGACATTTATTAACCGATTGACTTGAGTAAACATGTTTCTGAAACATCAATTCAGTACAATTTTAATCGCTTCACACCGAAATAATGCGCCGAAATAGTGACGCTGTACATTGAAAATAGTCATTCAGTTGTCTTAACTCAGCATGCATGTCGTCGTAAATATCGTGGCCAACAAACACCATCTGACAACACTATTCGTCGTTTGCTGTTAAATTTTGTTGAACACGGGACAGTGGGAGATCGTTGACATGCCGTTCATCCAAGACGTTCCAATAAACTGGTTGGAGCAATAAGAGAGAGTGCTGCCGTGAACTCGCATATGTCATATCGTCACCGCGCTCCGCATTTTAGGGTCAGTGGAACCGCTGACGGCGCGTTTCGAAGGATGATTTGCATTTGTTTTCGTACAAAGTGCAATTGACTCGAAAAATATTACCGGCCGACTACCCGCGTCGCTTGGAATACAACCAAACAGTGGCTCAAATGGTTGACACTGAACCTGATTTTTTGGAAGCAAATTTTGATGACCGATGGGGCCCATTTCATACTCCCTGGATCCGTTAAAAAGCAAAATTGCCATATTTGGGGAACGGAATCCACACGAGATCCATGAAACACTATTGCATGACCAAAAAGTGACTGTTTGGACCAGCGTCTATGCCAAAACCATCGTTTGGGGCATTTTTCTTCAGAGAAAACGAACCTCTCGATGGGAATCGATATCGGTGGATGTTGGCTCATTATGTCTGACCACAAATGTGTGAAAAAGGTCTGGGCGGTTACTGGTTTCAACAAGACGATGTGCTATACCACACTGCAAACGAAACAATCCAGTATCTGCAACGAAAATTCCCTAGACGTGTGCTGTCAAAATATGGCGACATTGACTGGCCAGCAAGATCATCATATTTGAACCGTCTGGAATCTCTTACGACCGCTCCTGAGAAGGCTAGTTGCGGTCGCCACCATACTTCCTCAGACCTGAGGGAAGAGTGACAACCGATTGATGAATATGGGCCTGGGAATCCGCCAGGCTCAATTAAAACGACAAATATTTTATTTAAATTTAAAATTATTAATACATTTAGTTTTTGGCGTCCTTACACCTCGGGTGGCAATCGAGTCTGCTCCTCGAATCTCGAATCACCCTTATAAATGAAACCAAATCGAGATTTTGTATCTCGAAGAGATCGAATTCAAAGCAAAATCTCGATTTAGATACTGGAGCCAAGTATTTGTTTTTTGAGATAAGAATTCGGTTAGGCGAATTCTCGGACACATGAGCGCGAGTATGGAAATTGAACATCTGGTTCAATTTACCATGTTTGCTTTTGTTTAAGGATCATAGGGAATTGATGTGTGTATTTGATTCGTTTACCAGGAATTTTGCGGGATTGGGATAATGTATTTCTGGATTTTGAATTTAGATTATGCCGTGGAGCAAATGCAAAGCGATAAACGAATATTTGATTCGTTTATTGCGAATTTTTAGATTTAGTCTAATGTTTTATGTTAATCTAGGTTTAGGTGTAGGGTTATGGGATTTGGATGTACATATGTGTGGGAGAGAAAGGGTGGTAGGGCTTTTCAGAGCACTACACGGCCACTTCATTGATCTTGGATTCAAAGACTAGTCCAAATAAACTGTAAAGGACCAAATCAAATAAAAATACCCCATGTGTGGAAATCGGTTGCTTTTTTTAACAGTCATTCAATATTCACATACCGACATAAAAAATGGCGCCCCCCGTATATATATATATATATATATATATATATATATATATATATATATATATATATATATATATACATATATATATATATACATATATACATATATATATATAACCATGGATGTCGTAATGTGGGCCAACCATCAAATTTTCTACAACAACGTGTAAATATTCCCAAATTTTGATTTTTTTTTTTTTTTTACATTTCTGTATTTATTGACCATAAATGATTTGTTACAATAAGTAACACAGATAACTTATAATTAGCTTATCTTTAATCGTTTACACATACTTGCTAGTACATTTTTCAAACATTATTATAAAGTTACATATTTCATGGGTGGACAAGATAGGAGTAGGTGGGGCTTCCTGAAAAAGGTCAGAAAACCAGGATATAATTATTTACTTAACCTATAACTAATTTGCTTAACTTAACTTAACTTAGCTTAGCCTAGCTTATCTAATTATTAAATCTATTATTATTACAATAAGTTAGAGTAGGGTGGGGCGGGAGGTATAGTGGTCGATGGGTAGGATTTGGGTTAGGGTGGGTACTATCAGTCGGGGATATGGGTTGGGGGAACACTTTCCGATTGGTCGTTGAAACGCAAGATATTAGAGAAGGGTTGTGTATTACAATATTTAAACTGGTGAGGTGAGAGTTCAGTATTGTGGTATACAATCTCATTGGAGTTGTTGACCAACCTGCCAGAGGTGAAGAGGGTTCTGTTGTGGAGACAGTTCGGGTAGGCAGTTCGGTTGTCTGACGGAGTCGATGTGAGCGCATTTATTATCGGATTGGGATTATTGGGAAGATTTTCGATAAATTTGATGGACAGCTCGAGGAAGCGTCGATCTATACGTTCAATATTAGCGGCATAGTAGAGCGAACTACTGTTGTCATATTTGTGGGAGTTAGGATGTCGGTTGAGGCCAGTGATAAGTCTGAAGCATTTCCTTTCGAAAATGCGTAGCTTCTCCATTTGGGCGGGTGTGATATGGTACCATATCGGGCATGCATATGTGAGAGTGATCTGATTATTTGTTTGTAGATAAGTGATTTGACTTTGGGAGAGAGACCATTCGGTTTGTACATGACTTTTCTGCGGAGGTTCAGTTGGGTTGTGGCTTTACGAATCGTATTTTTAATGTGGGCGGAGAATGATAGATTGTTGGTAAAGGTTATACCTAGATACTTTAAGGTTTTGGAGGGTTTAATTATATTGTTATTTATTTTAATTCTGATTTTATTATGGCAGCGAATAGTGCTGTTTGTACCACTCGCATTTCTGCCTTTAAAAACAATGAGCTGAGTTTTGGTTGTATTTAGTTGAATTCTCCACTTGGTAAAGTAGGCTGACAGGATTGGGAGATATCTGTTAATACAGTTTCTTGCCTCCTTGACAAGCTTGTTGCTTGAATAAATTAAGGTATCGTCGGCATAGTTGAGCATTGTTGTATTGGGTAACAGTGGCTGCGGTGCGTCTGATGTATAAAGAAGGTATAGTAGAGGGCCGAGGATGGATCCTTGAGGAACTCCTGCGGCTATGCTATAAGGTGTCAAGAGAGTTGAGTTTATTTTCACCCTGAACTTTCTATCAGAGAGGTAAGAAGCGAGAAGTTTTGTGGAGTGGATGTTTAACCCATACATTGAATGAAGTTTGTATAACAGTCCTGCGATCCAGACACAGTCGAATGCTTTAGCTATGTCTAGGGAGACACATACCCTTGGGTATTGGTTTTGGAGGTGGGTCGTCACATCATGTGTCAGTTTTAAGAGAGCATGACAAGTGGAGTGTTGTGAGCGGAAGCTAAATTGAGAGTTCGGAATGAGGGAGTTATCCCTGGCAAATGAGAGAAGATTTTTGTAGATTTTACATTCAAGAATCTTGTTAAGCGAGTTTAGCTGCGATATCGGACGGAAGTTATCCGGGTACTTGGAGGGCCCAGATTTGCTAAAAGGGACGATCACCGTTGTTTTCCAACTTTTAGGGAAATGTGAAGCGTTTATTATGTGGTTGAGAAGAACAAATTTTGAAAAACCCGAATAACTCGAAAACCGTGCGACTTTTACTGATATCGCGTTTTGTTTTTCTGATAGGTTATGAGGGAAGACATCAGTCCCCAAAGATAGCAAGCCATTTATGGGACGCCCTGTATATTATATATTTATGGAGAGGTGATCATCTGAGAGGCTCAAAAAAGGGTAATTTTCCCGAATTCTTTTCTCATAGAAGGAACTAAATAAAGAACTCAACTTTTTGTCACTCGTTTAATATATTCTAAAGTACAAAAAAAAATGTTATTATAAAATATAGTGACAATAATTTTTGACCCACCATGTAATGTGACTGTCTCAAAAAAGGTACCTTACTGTTGGCCACTCTAGCGACTGCAAAAATTATCACAAATTAATAATCGAAGAATTTTCATAAACTATATGAGTGTAGTTGGAGACCCTACTAGAATGATCCATCAAAATCGAAATTTAACAATATGGCGGACATTTAAATTTGTAAACACGGTTTTCCACCATTTTTTATTCTCTAAAAGTGCTGTAAAAAAATTATGGATATATCATCTTGATTGTAGTATGGGCTCCAATGACTAAAATCTACTTTTTAAAAAAAGGCGATCCGTCGAGTAGTTTTTGAGCAATCTTGGCCAACAGTTTGAAAAACACGGTTTCGAGAAAAACGCGTTTAAAGTTTCAAAATGCTATACGAGGGTGGGGTAAGAACTCTCCAGCCTGACCTACAGATGCCACCAGCAGGTCTAATCACTATGCCAGGTTCTATAGTACTATGTCTCATTAGCTTATATATAAATTTTCAGGTCGATTGCTCTGTTAGTATAGATTTGAAAGCCTACTGAACAAGACTTTCTTAGGGACTTATTCTACATACTATAAGCTATCAAAAACTGAATGTGTTATTGGGTTCTAACCCCTCCATTCTTGGGCAAGGTAGGTCGAACAGCGTGAAGAATCAGTAGAATCAGTTAACGAACCGACCTGGGTTTCGGTTAGGGCAAGGATATCAGGTTTCGCTGTTTGCAAATATTGGTGAACCGCGTTTACATTCGTATTGATGAAACCGATGCTTCTGATGTTACAAAATGCCGTCACCAGTCGAGCGTGGGCAGAGCCTCGAGAGCGGGCCCGATTATGCGATGACGAACCTCTTAAAGTTCGGTTATTTATCATAATATCTGCATGATGTTCCCCCCGACACAGCCCCCCCGGAGATCCAAATGGGAAACTAGTTTACCTCCGGAATTCTTTATATCAGAAGGTGTACCATCATGACTTTTCTCCGTGTCAGTCCGGGCCGTCAGCCACACATCCGAAACATCGTCGAAGATTTCTCTCGACGATATCGCGGAATGTAGTGTGACGGGGTGGTATATCACCTTGGGACCGACTACCACCTAAACTAACCTTTTCTCGAACCGGTCCATCGGCTAAGCTCCGAAAGATGGCCAGGGATTTCTCCCGAGCATATAGATGAGGAGCATATAGCTCGATGGGGTGGTATTTCACCGGACGACAGGGCGTTGGGACTTGGCCTTTAGTCGCCTCTTTGGACAAGCCGGCCTGGCTGTGAGTATATTCTAACGCCCTACTCACAGGACAAGTTGTTGTTTTTGATCGGTTGCGAACAAACGACACACCCACTTAAAACACAGCGTTCTCATTGACAAATGTTCATGGAAGATGATAAATACACTGCCTTCTGATACCTTCAACTGCTCTGCTATCTCACGCAACTCAATTTACGATCGGCCGAAACGATTTTGTGGACTTTTTTGGTGTTTTCTGGAACAACCACAGAATTTGGTTCAGAGTAATCGACATCCTTAGTGTTTATATGAGTACGTTTAAGGTCAGCAAACCACCTTTTAAAGTTAACATAACACCTCTGAAAGTAATCTCTTAATCTCTTAATCGTAGAGTCCGAATAACACTTATCAAGCCATTGCTTTGTTTGAACAGTAGTTTTTCCCATTACCAATACTTTATCAACACACAAAATTCAGGTTTTTTCTATTGTTCTGAGGATAACAAAACTCACAACTATAACTCAATGACCAATTATTCAAATGTCATAAAATATTGATACATCGTTTGAACGTCAGTACTTTCTGAAATTCGTAGGAATTTGTTATTAGTAATGTAATACTCGTATAAATGTCGGGCCCGGAACTTATTGAGTTATGTGTTACTATGTTTTTATATTTTTCCTCAATTTATAGAGATATTTCTCCTCATTACTGGAATCCCTCCTAAACATCTTTGGCGTCATCCACTAGGACGTTTCTTAGTCAAAATACGGCCTAACATGTGAAGCTATCTCGGAAAAAAAATCATACGAGGTTAGGGCGATAAGTCCTTAGAAACGCCTTCGATGGCGCTCGTAGCATCGCTAATGGTTTGTTTTTAGTAAGCATCATTCCTCACTAGGTCAATAAGTCCTTAGAAATGCATACGATGGCGCTCGTAGCATCGCGAATGGTTTGTATTTAGTAAGCATCATTCCTCACTAGGTCAATAAGTCCTTAGAGACGCATACGATGGCTCTTGTAGCATCGCTAATGGTCTGTTTTTAGTAAGCATCATTCCTCACTAGGTCAATAAGTCCTTAGAAACGCCTACGATGGCGCTCGTAGCATCGCTAATGGTTTGTTTTTAGTAAGCATCATTCCTCACTAGGTCAATAAGTCCTTAGAAATGCATACGATGGCGCTCGTAGCATCGCGAATGGTTTGTATTTAGTAAGCATCATTCTTGACTAGGTCAATAAGTCCTTAGAAAGGCATACGATGGCTCTTGTAGGATCGCTAATGGTCTGTTTTTAATAAGCATCATTCCTCATCATCATCATTGGCACTACAACCGAGATCCGGTCTTGGCCTTATTTAATTTAAGTATGAGGCTTGTTAAATTTTCCATAATAATTTGTTTGTCTGTGCAAGGATATTAGCCTTGCGCCAATCATTGTGCATCATTCCTCACTAGGTCAATAAGACCTTAGAAACGTCTACGATGGCGCTCGTAGCATCGCTAATGGTCTGTATTTAGTAAGCACCATTCCTCACTAGGTATCTGTCAATTTTCAATTTGTTTCATGTTTCAATTTTGGATGATAAATTAGGCACGAATAATAAAATATGTGCAATGTGGATGCCGCATTTGCTCTCAGCTGAGAACTTTTGAAGCGCATGCGTCGCAACCCAGATGAGTTTCTGAGCAAATTAGTATAATAACTGTAGATGAATCATGAATACACTACCACACTCCCGAGACGAAAAAACATTCAAAACAGTGGATTGTTAAAAGCGAACGGGCTCCAAAGAAGGCAAAGACGTTGAAATCAGCTGGAAAGGTTATAGCTACTGTGTTTTGGGATACACGTGGTATTATCCTCATTGGCTATTTGGAAAACGGACAGGCGATAGGTGGACAGTACTATGCGTCATTATTAGGTCAGCTAAATAAGAAAATTAAAGAAAATCGTCCTGATTCTCTAAGGACTTATTGATCTGCCCTCGTCTCTCCAAAACTAGAAATTAATTTTCAATGAGATTTTCGAATTTAGTAGACCAAAATACATAGGAAAAATATAGTTCTATTAAATAATATATATAAATCAGCTGATTTATTATCAGTCAAACAAGTTAGTTGCATTCAAAACATACTTGAACGCATCCTGTTCGTTCGCCATTTTGGATATATATAGCTTAGATATTGTTGTTTTATTGACAAATCCCGGGACTCTTCAGCTCATGTAGAAGAATGGGAGAATTGACTACTCCCTGCTGCAAACCATTGTTGATATGAAAGGTCTTGTTGGATATTATATCTCCACAATTCACCACACCCTGTTTAACCATTATTATATCGTAGATAATGTATAACAGATATTCGGGCATACCTAGATTTGATAACGTATATACAAGTCCTTCTAACCAGATGGTGTTGAAGGCTTTTTCAAGGTCAACCAAACAGGCCCCTGTGGATTGTCTTACTTTGTTCCACTATATGTTTGAAACAAGTTTTGTCGCAGCTTGAACTGTATCGTGTTGCGATCTAAAACCAAATTGGTTGTTCGAATTGATACAATTTTCATCACACCAGTTTATCAATGCTTTATTTATAATTTTCTCGAATACCTTGCTGATGCTTGGAAGCAAACTAATCGAGCGAAGATTGGCTGAGTTTCTTCTATCCTGTTTAGGGATGCGATTGACTACTGCGGTTCCAATGAGTTGGATAATATGCCAGATTTAGAGTGTTGTTGAACTAAACAGTGTAAACATTCACTGCTTTAAGAGGCAAGTGTTCTAGAACAATGTTTGGAATGCAATCTATTCCATATTATTTTTTGTTTTTAATGGATCTAAGGATCTTCGGAAGTTCATCCCTGTACAAATCTGCTTTGTTTTCGTTAAAAGTAATGAAACTTCTGTTTTCGAGACACCAATTGTTAAGTTCATTTTGTAGAGAAATATGGTTTTGCAGAGCTCTGATTTGGTGTTCGCGGTTAGAATGAACGGATTCGTTCACTCTGTACACTGTCTCGAAACAGGCACCAAATGAGTTCGCTTTGTCTAGTGGATCCTCAACCAATATTAGATCTTCGTTGGAGTTAATGTGTTCCAGAGTAAATCCTGTGTTCAGCAATGTTTGACTATTTTCCGGAATCCGGAGGACTAGCAGGCATGGAATAACATTATTCCATAAGGACAACGCGAGACGACACACATCTATGGCGATCCGTCAAAAATTATTGGAGCTTGGATGGGATGTGTTGCCTCACCCAACATACCCGCCTGACCTTGCGCCGTCAGTTTCCACTTGTTTCGCTCTTTTCAAAACTTCTTGCGTGGTATTATGTTGCACTTATATCAGGCGGTAAATCACCATCTCGTTCAATTTTTCGCTAATAAAGACAGCGGAAGTAGGAAACTCACCGAGTGATCGCAAATGGTCATCGAATGAAACGGAAAATATATTGTTTTTTATTTTTTGTCCTTTATTTAAATAAATGAAAAACACAAAAAGTGCGCAATGACTTTTTATTTAAGCCAAGAGCATGCAAAAACACTGTAGCTGAGAAATTATTCCGTCAGATTATCGAAAATGTAGGCAACCGATGTCCACCTCTTGAGCCATAGCGAACATTTGTTCGATATCAATTAATAGAAAAAATATTGACTATACCAAATTGACCACCGACTGGTGAAGACGAATCGTTCATCGAAATATAAATTAAAGTGAAGTGAGTGCAAATATTAAACAATACACTGTGTATCGTGTATCTCTGCACCCAAAGTAATAAAAAAGGAATTACTGCTAATACGCGGCAAACAGTGTTCCCGTAGATAACAGATTTGTTTAAGCTGTCTAATTACCGGCAGTACTCCTCCGAATTGATTATTCGATTCATTTGTAGGAGGTCAAAAAGACCACACACTCCTAATTTCACAACACAAAATTCAAAAGTAATGAAGAAGTCGAGAAGCACGTGTGCAATTGGCTAAGAATTCGTTGTATACCTTTCTACGAACAAGGTATATTAAAGCTTCCACATCGGTGGCAAAAGTGTGTAGATCACGCAGGAGACTACATTGAAAAATGTTGATAGTATAGTTAGTGTGTAAAAGGAATTACCGTTTACCATATATTTGATTCACTCGTATAATCGCCTTTGATGAAGTTCTGCTTTTAAAATTGTTTGAGGAGAATCATAACGTTGGGAGTAAGACAGTTGGGCTTCCACATTGTTGTAAACAACTTTTCACCTCTTTTCATTCTTTTAAAAAAAGGATCCTTTTCTTCAGGTTTCAGCAGCATATCACAGAAGTTTATGCCCCTCAGCAAATGCACCTCTATGAATACATGAAGAATCCAAATGTCGATCCAGGCTTCTTTAGGTAGAGTTTTTGTGTGATCCGCAATGTGTCCGCAATCTCTCGTATCGTGTAACTTGGTTTAGACTTAATCAGCGCCACTGGTTCGTGGCTTTTCTGACCGAAGAGCATCTTTGATATAAAAATTCCAACGCGGAATTTCTCGCACCAGTTTTGGCATTGTCGTGCTTGTGGGGAATCGTCACCGCATACTTTTCGCAATTTTTCACAAGCAGTTCCGGACTGTAAATGAATGCATAGAACCTCCCAACCAAGCCCCCGGAGCTTCTGGAGAGTCACTATCGATGTGTGTGCTCTGGCGTTATCCCGGTGGAACATAATTCCCCTTCTATTGGTCAAAATTGGGTACTTTTTCGCGACTTCAAACTTCAGACGGTTCAATTGTTGACAGTACACGTCCGAATTAAGAGCTTGGCTATCATTCTATTTGGTCAGAGTCGCGAATTGCTTTCTCCAACGCCAGGTTGAAGAGTAGGCAGGCCAGACTGTCTCGTTGTCGGAGTCCATTAAAGATGTTTATTGGTTTGGACAGCAATCTCGCTATTTTTAGTTGACTTGTTACGTTGGTCATGGTCAACCTACAAAGCCGTATCAATTTGTTTGGAATGCCGAACTCTCTCAAAGCATTATATACTTCTGCCCTGGCTATTCTATCGTAGGCGGCCTTAAAGTCTATAAATAGATGATATAATGCTCACCTATAACTCAACAAAATCGTTAAATATTTTTGTTAATAATGAAACTCAAACAACTTAACAGGCGTAGTAAAAAGAAATCTATTATTTATGCGTGATATTGAAAGCTTTCTTTACCATAGTTAGAATGATCCGATATAGGTCAAGTATGCATCTTTTTGTTCGATAGCTTGTTGCCATTTTAAAGGTAGTATCATTATGCCTCTCTCGTAGAAGTCCTCGTCCCTATTAGCAAAACACTGAGACAGTCGATTTACACAAGCTTCTCTTGAGGCAAATTTTTCACCCACATAAGCATTCACCATAGACAGGAACAGGTAGTAGCAACTGCCAGTTCCGGACTGTAAATGAATGCATAGAACCTCCCAACCAAGCCCCCGGAGCTTCTGGCGAATCACTATCGATGTGTGTGCTCTGGCGTTATCCCGGTGGAACATAATTCCCCTTTTATTGGCCAAAATTGGGTACTTTTTCGCGACTTCTAACTTCAGACGGTTCAATTGTTAACAGTACACGTCCGAATTAAGAGTTTGGCTATCATTCTATTTGGTCAGAGTCGCGAATTGCTTTCTCCAACGGCAGGTTGAAGAGGAGGCAAGCCAGACTGTCTCCTTGTCGGAGTCCATTAAAGATGTTTATTGGTTTGGACAGCAATCTCGCTATTTTTAGTTGACTTGTTACGTTGATCATGGTCAACCTACAAAGCCGTATCAATTTGTTTGGAATGCCGAACTCTCTCAAAGTATTATATTGTTCTACCATGGCTATTCTATCGTAGGCGGCCTAGTGGAATATTAAATTCCAGACATTTTTCCATCGCCCAGTAAGGGTGAATATTTGATCAATCGCTGATTTGCCTGGGATGAAGCCACACTGTTATTGACCAATGATGGCTTTAGCGTATGGGGCTATTCGATCTTGTAGGATAGTGGTGAGCGTCTTATAGGTGGTACTCAGCAATGTTATACCCCTATAGTTGCTGCACACTATGAAATTTCCCTTCTTGTGTATAGGGCAAATTATTCCACGACGCCAATCTTCCGGCATCTCCTCTTGCTCCCATACGTGCACCACTATCTTATGAATTGCGTGATGTAACGCTGTAAATGTCCCCCCTTGCTTGATGAGCTCAGATGATATGTCATCAGCTCCGGGGGCTTTATTTGATTTGAGCTGTCTTATGGCTTTTAATGTTTCCTCAATGCTTGGTGGCGGCAACTTTTGGTCTTGATCTTGCATTAGTGGAGCCTCCAATTCTTTTGTGAGCTGACCATTTAGCAATTCATTGAAGTGCACTTTCCATCGCACCAGAATGCCTTCAGGATCGGTGATCAGATTACTCTCTTTATCTTTGCAGTAAGCGCAGTGTGGTGTGTACCGCTTCATACTGCGGATTATTTGGTAGAACTTCCGCGCCTGTTGCGGACCTCCCTTTTTACTTTTCTTTATTTCACAGACAAAGTTTTTTTCCAGGCACTTTTCTTTTATCTGTGAGGTCTTCTTCATGTCTTCTGAGTTCTTTGTATTTCCCTTCACGTACCCGCGCCCGATATGCAACGTTCTTACGTTCAGTCGCTAGTTTGCATTCATCATCAAACCAGTCGCTCCGATCTCTACGACTACGGCCTATGATGGAGTTGGCAGTACTAATGACAGTATTCTTACGACGTGTCCATTTCTCTTCTGCGCCCGGCATTCTGGCCCCATGATTTATTCTCCCTCCATCGAGCTCTTCAAAGGCGAGTCCTACCGCATAACGAAAGGTGCTGCTGGTGTTCTCATTGTCTAAGCCGTGTTGACGAACCTGATCCGCGGATGCAATAGGTTGTCGTAAGACAATCCGCGCTCGGAAAACTATACCAACAAGATAGTGATCCGAGTCGACATTGGCACCTCGGTACGTTCGTACCGTCATCAGGCTCGAGGAGTGGCGGCGATCTATCAACACGTGGTCAATTTGGTTGCGAGTGGCTACATCAGGTGATACCCAGGTGGCTTTGTGGATATCTCTACGCGGAAACCTGGTACTCCCAGCGACCAAGTTTTTTGATGGTGCCAGTTCGATGACTCGTAGTCCATTGTCATTCGTGTTCTCGTGTAAACTATGGGAACCTTCGTAGTGGGCGAAAACCGGGTCCCGATCTATTTTCGCATTCAAATTCCCAAGAACGATTTTCACATCGTATCTTGCTCCTCGATAGTATAATGGTTAGTATTCCCGCCTGTCACACGGGAGACCGGGGTTCGATTCCCCGTCGGGGAGCCTCTGGCGCAAGACTAATGACCTTGCCCGGAAAAAACAAATCATTATGGAAAATTTAACAAGCCTCGGGACTTGCTAAATAAGGCCAAGAGCGGTTCCCAGTTCTAGTGCCGATGATGATGATGATCTTGGGCAGGCATTGAGGGGCAGTTCGTGGTCAGGGGACTCCTCTGTAGGTCCGTGAATTTTTATGAGACTTATGTTCTTAAACTTGCCTCGCACACGAAGAGTGCATAGCCTTTCGTTTATTGCATTAAAGCCGATTATAGCAGGCTTCAGTTTTTGGCTGACGAGAAAGCATACCCCGAGCACATGGTGTTTTGCATGACAGCTGTAATAAATGACATACTCGTTTCTTTGAATAACACCACTCCCCGTCTATCTTATTTCTTGTAATGTTGTTATGTCAGCCTTATATTGGGACAGGGCATCGGTTAGCTGCTGTGCAGCTCGAGCTCTGTATAGTGAGCGGACGTTCCATGAGAAAATTCTCATATCGCTTATCCATTTTCGGTTCCGTGGTCGTCGTGGTGTATCTGCTCTATATCCGAAACTTGTTAAATTTGCCATAATAATTTGTTTTTCCGGGAAAGGTTATTAGCCTTGCGCCAACCTTTCTCAGGGTGTCACTGAATGCATTGGTTCACTACTTGGCGGGTGCCAAAATAGCTTTCCAGGGGTGTCACGTGGAAACTGCATGTCAGCTTGGATTGAACAGGGACAAGGACGTCCTGGCCTTCGCCGAGTTTAAAGCAATCAGTGAATATGCCCTCTATCTTCGCTCCCATTCCCCCCTTACATACTATAAACCATCAAAAAATTAAAGGAAATACATCGATTTTTTAAAACTTCTTGATGAGAACCGCCCCTTAGAAAACTTTGAATAAGCTCAAGGAGATTGACAATACTATCTCGACAATTGTGAGCATTATGTAAAACATCATCATCATCGGCACTACAACCGGGAACCGGTCTTGGCCTTATTTAGCAAATCCTGGGGCTTGTTAAATTTTCCATAATGATTTATTTTTTCTGGGCAAGGTCATTAGTCTTGCGCCAGGGGCTCCCCGACGGGGAATCGAACCCCGGTCTCCCGGGTGACAGGCGGGTATACTAACCACTATACTATCGAGGAGCCTATGTAAAACATAATTATCAATAAATTCAATGCCATTTTTTTATCGTTTTTGCCTTCAGCACTAAACTTATCCCCCTCCCCACTCATTTCAGCGCTAATTAATGGTATTAGAAAATGTTTCACAAAACTCTTAATGCCGCCGAAATTTGGTAAAAACAATCCCTGTTATTCCAAACATCATATAAAAAATCATTAATCCTGTTGACACATAAAAAATTACTATCCTCACGCACGTTGAGCCAAGCCTTCCTAAGCCCCCTTTTAAAAGCTGCTAAAACACAACCATTTTCATTAGACCCAAGACTTTCATTTCTTTTTCTCGACCACATTTTCTGTCCCTCCCCCATTTTGTTGAGTTTTCATGATTCCGACATCAATTTTTCTTCCCTCCCATCCTTTTAACGAAATTGTTTACCTGTTAGTCAACGAAAAAGACACGCAGGACACGCATTAACCTGGCGCCGCCATGTTAAGTGACGTCAAGCACGTCCGTCTCGAAGAAGCGCCCAAAGACGTACCGTACCCTTCTGCAAGTCCAAGTCTGACATTCCAAAAAGAAATTAATTAAATTTTCATTATAAATTTCGCTCAATAAAATTTCCCTCACCTCGACGCATTTGTTTTATCAATTTTCTCCACTTTCCTCGCATCGAAATATGGTGTCACCCTACCAATGTGTTAATCGACCATTTCGATGGAATAGAAAGAAAGCCCTTAAAATGCCTGGTTTTCTATTGCAGCCTCAGGCACATACATGTATATCTATCTTTTCGTGCGGCGCAGATAGAAAGATATGTTCGAGCGTTGGTTTGTTTCTGAGTAATCGTCTGTTGTGGCTATCCTTGCTGCCTAGCTGCTGGTGGTGATTATGAAAACGGACGCAAAAATTGCAGACGGAAAGGGTAGGTAAGGCTGCAACAAAAGAATTGCAGTCACAATGTACGTTGTAGAAGTTGTATAGCTACTTACCACGCTAGGATCACCCGACTGTATATTAACCCGGAATGCACGGTAGTTAGTTGGGGGGAAACAGTTTTATAGCGAGCATACCCAAGGGTGTGTTATGAGTAGAAGCTAATACCATCTGAAAGTTCTATGGGCGAAATGAGAGGTACTTTGTTTAATGTTTATGTCTTTTTGTGCCTCCAGATTGGTATTGTTGGGGCTCTTAGGTGACTTCACAAATGCACAACTCTTTGATGAAATGATTGTACAAGTAGATTAATATTACAGAGGATGTTTTTATTACTGGCTCGGAAAGGTTAATAATACTCGTTATTGATTGAAAATTTTTATTGGAAATTTAGTGAGTTGCTATCAATTACTGCTAACAATGAATAACTGGCCCAGAGTATAGCCAGCTTTGGGGTTACGTAATTCAGTTCTACTACTTTGGAAGCCTATAGCCGTCATGCAAATTCAAGAGTTATGTGTTAATTACAGAGTTCCATGGTAACAACTACAATATGTACAAAGCTGCGTGTAAACAACAGATTTGTCTTGACAGCGAAACTAAATATATTAAACATTCCTACCAAGTATCAGTAAACTCAGCGAACAGGGGTTTACCAACAGAAAAATGGACGCCAGAGTTTATTAATCCACTTTATCCCTAAGTAATATAAGAGAAAGCCCTTATCTGCACCTGTTTATTTGTCTGCTTAGTTCCTCTGACGCACGTAACAAATTTTGATCCCGTTTTCTTTCGGAATACGAATTTCATTAAGACATACACAACTTAATTTTGATAAAACATATATGTATTTCATTAATTTTAAATTATATCATAAAATATGTTCCATTATTTTGTTAGTACAAAATGTATCCTCATCTGTCAAACTCATCTCACAAATAATCCAACAATCTCTGCCAGCACCTTTCATAATAGGAGGAGACTGGAACGCACGACATACTGCATTTAATGACATCAAATGCAACAAATACGGCTGCCAACTCCTTGATCTCCTCCGACTTCATCCATATGTCTACGCAGACTGCCCGTTGCAACCTACTCGAATTTGCAGCTCAACCAAGTCAACAATCGATTTCTTCCTAAAGTCTACAGATAGCTATTCATCTAATCCTCCCACAGTGTCATTCACATTCCCTTCGGATCATGGCTCTGTCCACACCTCGGTTCAAATCCCCTCGCTTGAACCACTCTACACTCTGAATCCTATTCCAAATTTCACCAAAACAAACTGGAAAAAAAGTCAATAAGGATATTGCTGCTAGCTTTTCAAAATTTTCTTTTCCGGAATCTTCTAACCTGCCCCCTACACAAATTGACCAAGCAGCGGCCCAAATAGAGCAAATACTGGGAAGTGCTCTCTTCAGCCATACTCCCACTATCGTTCCTCATAATCACTTAGGAAAACCCCTACCCAACCTACTCACAAAATTATTACGTATAAAAAAACAACTCCGACGAAAATTGCACATTAGCTACTCACTTTTTATTAAACAACAGATCCAGCTATTGACCTCCCTGATAAATGGACAACTAAAAGTTTTCACTAATCAGACCTGCACATCCACCTTAAACAGTATCAAACCAAATCGTGATCTATTTAAAAACATAAACAGACTAACGGGTCGCAAACTCAAGCCTCGAACAGATTATCTTATTCACCCAACTAATAATAACATCGTCCAGTCGGACACTGATATAGCAAACTGTCTCGCTGAACATTTCTGCAAAGTCCATAAGCAAAACGATACCCTCCCAGTAACATATTTCCACGATACCGTGAACGATTACATTCCACGCTCACTGGAGCCAACCCTCACACCATTTATTACTGAATTCACCGAAACCAATAAAGCATCACACCCCGTAGGAATCGACACATTCCTAAGCCTTGAAGAACTATCCGAAGTCATTACTTCACGTAACAATAAAAAATCGACTGGCCTAGATGGAATCCCTAACCTCCTATTCAAAAGACTCCACCCAGGCAACTTGCTCACGATTCTGGTTCTTCTCAACCACATAATAAACGCTTCACATTTCCCTAAAAGTTGGAAAACAGCGGTGATCGTTCCTATTAGCAAATCTGGGCCCTCCAAGTACCCGGATAACTTCCGTCCGATATCGCAGCTAAACTCGCTTAGCAAGATTCTTGAATGTAAAATCTACAAAAATCTTCTCGCATTTGCCAGGGATAACTCCCTCATTCAGAACTCTCAATTTGGCTTCCGCTCACAACACTCCACTTGTCATGCTCTCTTAAAACTGACACATGATGTGACGACCCACCTCCAAAACCAATCCCCAACGGTATGTGTCTCCCTAGACATAGCTAAAGCTGTGTCTGGATCGCAGGACTGTTATACAAACTTCATTCAATGTATGGATTAAACATCCACTCCACAAAACTTCTCGCTTCTTACCTCTCTGAAAGAAAGTTCATGGTGAAAATAAACTCTCTCTTGACACCTTATAGCATAACCGCAGGAGTTCCTCAAGGATCCATCCTCGGCCCACTACTATACCTTCTTTATACATCAGACGCACCGCAGCCACTGTTACCCAATACAACAATGCTCAACTATGCCGACGACACCTTAATTTATTCAAGCAACAAGCTTGTCAAGGAGGCAAGAAACTGTATTAACAGATATCTCCCAATCCTGTCAGCCTACTTTACCAAGTGGAGAATTCAACTAAATCCAACCAAAACTCAGCTCATAGTTTTTAAAGGCAGAAACGCGAGTTGTACAAACAACACTATTCGCTGCCATAATAAAATCAGAATTAAAATAAATAACAATATAATTAAACCCTCCAAAACCTTAAAGTATCTAGGTATAACCTTTACCAACAATCTGTCATTCTCCGCCCACATTAAAAATACGATTCGTAAAGCCACAACCCAACTGAACCTCTGCAGAAAAGTCATGTACAAACCGAATGGTCTCTCTCCCAAAGTCAAATCACTTATCTACAAACAAATAATCAGACCCACTCTCACATATGCATGCCCGATATGGTACCATATCACACCCGCCCAAATGGAGAAGCTACGCATTTTCGAAAGGAAATGCTTCAGACTTATCACTGGCCTCAACCGACATCCTAACTCCCACAAATATGACAACAGTAGTTCGCTCTACTATGCCGCTAATTTTGAACGTATAGATCGACGCTTCCTCGAGCTGTCCATCAAATTTATCGAAAATCTTCCGAATAATCCCAATCCGATAATAAATGCGCTCACATCGACTCCGCCAGACAACCGAACTGCCTACCCGAACTGTCTCCACACCAGAACCCTCTTCACCTCTGGCAGGTTGGTCAACAACTCCAATGAGATTGTATACCACAATACTGAACTCTCACCTCACCAGTTTAAATATTGTAATATACAACCCTTCTCTAATATCTTGCGTTTCCACGACCAATCGAAAAGTGTTCCCCCAACCCATATCCCCGACTCATAGTACCCACCCTAACCCAAATTCCACCCATCAACCACTATACCTCCCGCCCCACCCTACTCTAACTTATTGTAATAATAATAGATTTAATAATTAGATAAGCTAGGCTAAGCTAAGTTAAGTTAAGTTAAGCAAATTAGTTATAGGTTAAGTAAATAATTATATCCTGGTTTTCTGACCTTTTCCAGGAAGCCCCACCTACTCCTATCTTGTCCACCCATGAAATATATAACTTTATAATAATGTTTGAAAAATGTACTAGCAAGTATGTGTAAACGATTAAAGCTAAGATAATTATAAGTTATCTGTATTACTTATTGTAACAAATCATTTATGGTCAATAAATACAGAAATGTAAAAAAAAAAAAAAAAATCTGTCAAACTTAGGAGGAAGTGACGTCAACAGGCATATTGGATTTGATTTCTATTTTTTCGGTACGTAGTTATGAGGGTAACATTGGCATTCACAAACGAGAAGAGAATAGATTCCGCATATTTCAGAATTAAGTTTTAAGGAAATAGGGATTTTGAAGTACCCTTAAATGTCAGAGCACATTACGAGCGAGGAAGTGGATAAAGAAAGTACTTATCGATGTATATTGGCCATAAGTTTCTGGACATTCCACCGACGAGGAAATACACGATCAGGTAGAGCATTCCACATTCGTGTGATTTTGCTAAAGAATGACTCTTTATGTTTATTTGTGCGCCTGAAGTTGACTTTCAAAGTGAACTTGTGGAGGTTCTTTTAAGCTTACGCAAAGAGCCCACCATAATTGCAACCCAACTCCCATTGTTTTTCGCCAATGCAATTGCATTGGCACCTCTAAACATTTCCTTTTTCAAGGCCATTTAATGCATACAACGCATTATCTAAAATTTCTAAAACGAATTCTTTAATGTGCATATGCATCATTAATCCCAAACCATTCGGCACCCTTTGCCATCATTAAAATGCTATGTCGGACAGCTTATTTCTACAATTGCAACAAACCGACCAGCGATTCGTTTGTTCAATTGACAAACAAATACCGCATCTCCAGCATTTCCTAAATGCAAACAACCACCAATTTCGTGCTTTGCCACAAACGATTTACCCTGCATATTCAAATGCAGACAAGGGATACGTTTCTTCCACCGACCCACGATACAATATACAATTTCCATTGTGTAAAGTATCCCAATCCATTAGCACCTTTTTCTAATGGCTATGCGTCTATTTACGCAAGGGCATCACTCATCCAAGACTTTTATGATGCCCTTGTCCCAGCTTTCCTTTTAGCACCATTAACTCGATGCATCGCCGTCTATTTATTTAGCCCCAATGCACATCACAAACAATGATCTTCACGATCCCTTTGTCCTTGCCGTCTTTTTGCTTTGTTTTTCCATGGCCTTGTTTCATGAGAAAACCAATGTGATCTTCACGATCACACATCCACCCATACACCATGATCTTCATTACGAGATCTGGTTTTCTATTCCACAAAGAGAGACTTTACGTTTCTCTTGTGTTAAGTAAACACATCCTTAGCCGAGAGGATATTCACCACACCATTATTTGACGATTGATTTCAAGCCAGAGCTCTATCCTCGGAGAGTCTTATTCCACCCACCGATCGCGCCGGTCGGTTTTTCTCCCGCTCCCCGTAACTCTGCGGGGATGCGAACGCGTATCGAGTCTTATTAATTAAATACAGTATAATGCCATACAAGTAGAGTACACTGTCTTACTTTTTTTTTTTGTGTCGGTGAGGTCATCCACTTTCGGGTTCCTACGGGCCAATAAATAGTAGTAGCATCCGTTTTATCGTCAGTGTAATCAGAATCTGTTTTCTGTAATCTAATTAAATGTAGTAAGATTTGTTGTGAATAAAAAGAACCTTTAATAATAAACAAATGGCGCAAGACTAATGACCTTGCCCGGAAAAAACATATCATTATGGAAAATTTAACAAGCCTCAGAACTTGCTAAATATGGCCAAGACCGGTTCCCGCTTGTGGTGCCGATGATGATGATGAATAATAAACAAAAGTGAGTTTCAATTAATTACTTATTGTGGACGGTGTGTTGCGAAGTTTTCTTTTGGTGTTCGGCGGAACTTGCTTTTAGTGACGATGGGACTGGAAGGGAACCCAGTGCCGTACGCCGGCGCAATATACTTCCACCCCACAAACTGATACGCATTCTCAGATTGACAGGTATCGCGGGAAAATGTCTGAAGGGGCGCAACACATTCAGCAAGTTCAGTTGAGCAACAACCGTGATAATACCTATAGAAAATAGACATGATACGTTGTGTCTATGTTGTAACGACCCTGCTCGTTTTTGTCCTGATATCAGCTGAGTCAGATGGTAGTTCAGCTCGCCACGTTTTCTTTTCACCCATGTTTCTGTATCACGGATCATGGTCTTGATCCATATTTGTTTGGTGGAACAATTCCACCTTCGTGGCCATTCTCTTCGGCTTGGGAACTCTAATTGTGACCGCATTCGCCGTCGATCATCTTGCGAGGATAGTGCGTCAATGTCATTGCGATGTCAAGTGGTTTCCTCCTGGCCAAGACATTTATGGCATCTTCGGATACCGTTCGGAAGGTAGAGCATACGCTTAATAATGCCAACCAATGTGCTCAGTTCACTCCCCTCATGTACAACTTACGAGGGTGGGCTGAAAAGTTTCCGGCCTAACAAAGATACAAGACATTCTTTCTTAAAATTTATTTTTATTTTTCTACAAAGTGTCCTTGTAACTCTACACACATGTCCCAGCGATGCTCCCATCTCTCTAACCCGTCCAAATAGTACTCCTCGTTTTTCTATACAAAAGAACTGTTCACGAAGCTGATTGCCTCCTCATTTGACGAAAAGCTCTGCCCTCCGAGTGCAATTTTTAGATTAGAGAACAAAAGGAAGTGGATTGGGACTATATCTGGTGAGTAAGGCGGATGGTCAAGCAGTTCAAACCGTAATTCGTGGATTTTCGCCATGGTAACCGGTGAGGTGTGAGACGGCGCGTTGCCTTGGTGAAACAGGATTTTCTTTTTCTACAAATGTGGCCGTTTTCTGCAATTTCTGCCTTCAGTTGATCAAGTAATGATGCGTAGTATGCTCCTGTAATAGTTTTTCCTTTTTGGAGATAATCGATTAAGATAACTCAACTGCATGACTATCCCAAAAAACAGTCACCATCACTTTTCCAGCCAAAAAAACAGCTTTTGTTTTTTTTTTTTTTGGAGCCGATTCACTCTTTGCAGTTCACTGTTTTGACTGTATTTTTGTTTCGGGCGTATAATGGTGTATCCAAGTTTTATCGGCAGTATTTAATCGGCGCTAATACTCGGATTTTTTGCGCCTAAACTGTCCCAACAGAGCGTTGGAAATGTTCATTCGAACACGTTTTTGGTCTAACGTGAGCAAACGCGGCACCCAACGCATGGACAGCTTTCTCATGCCTAAATCTTGATTTAATATGTGACAAACACGTTCTTTGAACATTTTTATAGCCTCTGCTATTTCTCTCACTTTAATTCGGCGGTCGTATAGCACCATTTGGTGTACTTTAGCAATGTTATCGTCAGTTGTTGCAGATTTTGGATGTCCCGAACATTAATCGTCTCCCAAGCTCTCACGGCCACGTTTAAATTCAGCTGCCCAAAATTTCACTGTGGTAAATGATGATGCAGAGTGCCCACACACAGAGTCCAACTCATCTTGGATTTGCGTAGGCGTATTGCCTTTCAAAAACAAAAATTTAATGACAGCTCGATACGCAATTTTGTCCATTTTCACAAATACACTCACATCGACTCACTCAAACGACTGTCAAATAAAAACCACGATCCCAAAATGGCTGAACTTTTGGTAAGTAACTGTCTAAAGATGCACAAATACATTCACTTATTGACGAGTGCTATCTTCCCGTTGAGGTCGGAAACATTTCAGTCCAGCCATGTATATCGTACAGCTCCTCCCCATATGTGATCAGCATACATTATAATGGATGTATTGACGCTGGTTATCAATTTCCTTGTATGAGGTCCGGCTTTTTCAACATTAGGTCGCAATCTCCCCGTTTTTTGCGTTCGTTTTCCACAAGTGTTCTTTGAAGGTCAACCCGTTATCGAAGGTAACTCCAAGATATTTAATATAAGGACTGGATCTGATGGTTTGCCCTTGGTTTGCTCGTTTTTGTATCCTATTGAGCACGTGTAGCCCAGTTTTGGATGCGCCTGACCAAATATGGGAGATGAACTCCATTTTGGGACGAATTTACTCCTTGTAAATATTGGACAGGTTGGATGGAGTGAAATATGTTTGCACCTGTTAAGGAACCGCATACATTTGGCCGCACGTTATGTAGTCCACAGAATTCCTGACAGAAGACCAACGGGAAAAACACCGGTGGGAAAGGTACGGTATGGAGCGCTGCTCCTCCGACATTAGGTCGCAATCTCGCCGTTTTTTGCGTCCGTTTTCCATAAGTGTTTCTTGAAGGTCAACCCGTTATCGAGAGTAACTCCAAGATATTTAATATAAGGGCTGGATCTGATGGTTTGCCCTTGGTTTGGTCGTCTTTGTATCGTATTTAGTAACCGCATACATTTGGCCACACAATATGTAGTCCATAGAATTCCTGACAGAAGACTAACGGGAAAAAGACCGATGGGAAAGGTACGGTAGAGGTGGGACGATAATGTCAGGCGTTTTCTGCGGAAATCAGATTAAAAGGCAATCAGAACATAAGCGTTCGGGTCCCTACAGACCAATAAATAGAATATAATACAATAGATAGTTACGACCATCGTTCAAAAAACCCTTAGTAAATGATGAGGTCCTTTTTCCTTCATGTCCTCGCTCAACCGGGGTAATAACGATTATAAGCCCGAGTTATTGTATTTCTTTTTTCCATCTATTCGATGTAGACGATTCCGTGGCCATCATCTTGCTGGCCGATTTCAGCGTCTTCGCCCTTTTTGGAGCCCGTTCGCCTTCAGAACTGTTTTGATTGTCCCTCTGTTTAATCGTTTCTTAGTTTTTATTTCACCGTACTGACGTATGGTAGTGCATCCTTGTTTCGTTCGCAGTTACAAATTAGCGCAGAAATTCGTCAGAATTTCGACGGTTTTTTTTTAAACTAACACGCGTATAAAAGAGGATTTTCTGGTACCCTTAAATGTCAGAGCGCTGTGCGAGCGGTAAAGTGCCAAACCAGCTCAAAGTTGACTACACGATTAAGTTTATTCTCCAATGAGAGAAAACGCTGCACTTACCTTTCGTGAAACTGTAAGGAGTAATGAGATTTACAAAAAAAAAATCTTCTTCGATATCCTCATCAGTTTGATATTCTAAGGACTTATTGAACGACCCTCGCTCCAATGTAAAGTTTTCAACGTAGCCCGACATGGTAATGATCTAAATGCACTCCGTTGTTTTGCTGGCTCTCTTCTAAACGCAACACAAAGTTTCTGAGAATCGCCGGATACATGTTTTCCGTTATTGCTGCTATTTCCACTCGAATATTTACATCTAACTAATTCAGGGAACAAGGTCTATTGTTTTATACCTTGGATTTTTGTAACTCGAAAGGAAAAAAAACCATTGATGTCAAGTGGGGACTATTTAGAGAACAGTTTATGTCACGTCATCGAGAAATTCAGTTTTCCGGGGAAAATTTTACTAACAACTGGAAAAAACGTATGAGATGGTGTTCCATGGAAATACGTTTTAATATAAAAACCAATAAAATCCCGTTATCCGGAGTGAAAAAGTTCATAACCATCGCTAGATATCGCTCGGAATTTACAGTATTGTGCGACCTTATTTTTACGCGTCGGATATTTCTCGCCCGTTCTGCACGTTTACCTCATTTCTTGTCAACATAAGTCGCCCCGTTTTTTTTTTTTTTTTTTTTTTTTTTTGGTTTCGGTGGAAATCTTCAAAAGATACATCTGGACCGATCCAGAGCCATGCCGGATTTTTACCGACTAAAACCACCTTCCGCCAAGCACATATTCCCGTTGATCCCCGTGGAACTTTGTTTTAGATATTCTATCGCGGGTCGGGACGGTGTTTACCTGTTACTCTGCTCATCGCTTCGCAACTGCTGCATTATGTCACATAGAATTACATTTGTTACGGACCACGCTTCATTGGAACTGAACATATTTTAATTACTCCAATCGGAGTAACGGGCCGTCTCATATGTCTCTCCAAAATCATTCGTGTGGTTTCGAATCTCACGCACTCTGTGAGTACGTGTTTCGCATTTACTATTTTGCCTTCGCGGTACAAGCATGGATAATTGACATGCTTATACTTGTGCAAGTATTGCCGAAAGCATCATCATCATCATCGGCACTACAACCGGGAACCGGTCTTGGCCTTATTTAGCAAGTGCTGAGGCTTGTTAAATTTTCCATAATGATTTGTTTTTTCCGGGTAAGGTCATTAGTCTTGTGCCAGATGCTCCCCGATGGGGAACCGAACCCCGGTCTCCCGTGTGACAGGCGGGTATACTAACCACTATACTATTGAGGAGCCCGCCGAAAGCATCCATGTCCTAATATTAGCTCAGTCAAATGGTAATTCAGGTCGCCCTGTTTCTTTTCACCCAAGTTTCTACATCAGGTAACATGCTGTGGATCCATCTTCTTTTGATGGAACAATCCCACCTTCGTTGCCATTCTCTTAGGTTTGAGAGCTCTAATTGTGACCGCATTCGCCGGCGATTCTGTTGTGAGGCCTCATGCAACGCAGCGCTTTCTTTAGCTGCACTGGCAAGTGGCGTCCTCCCGGCTAAAACATTTATGGTATCTTGGGATACCGTTCGGAAGTTGCAGACAACTTTTAATGATGCCAACATATGTGCTGAATTCACTCCCCTCATGTACGGCTTACACTATGCAACTCCTTCCCATATGTGAGCAGCAAACATTATAATGGAAGTACTGACGCTGTTTCGTTGTATAGAGCCGGCTTCTTCCAACATTAGGTAGCAGTCTCGCCAAAACATTGCACACTATTGCCGTTTCACTCATTTCCCGCAGGTGTTCCTTGAGGGTCAACCTGTTGTCGCTGGTAACACCAAGATATTTAATATAAGGACTGGATCTGATGGGTTATCCTTCTATTTCCAAATCAACGCCTTCAACTTTCTTGCGGCTGTTTATTAAAACTAGCTTCGTCTTATGTGAGGCTAGTTGGAACCTGGCCAGCATTTAATGCTCTGGATTCTATGGGAACAGATATTCTTCAGGTCAACTATGTGTTTAGCTACGGCCACTATCGCCAAATCATCTGCGTACCCAATGATTCTAACCCCTTCTGGTACATTGACCCTAAGCACACCATCATACATGATATTTCATAACAGTGGACCTTATACAGATCCCTGAGGTACACCCTCTGTTTTATATTATTTTATATTCCTGTGGTCCCTCGTCTATGTCATATAGCAGTCTTCTATCCAACAGATAGGTTGCTAGTATACGCACCAAGTAGGATGAGACTTGTAGATAACGCTTCTAGTATCCGATTCCAATTCACCGAGTTAAACGCATTTTTAATGTCTAGCGTCACCACCGCGCAATATTTTTCGTTCCTCCTAGTCATCGTGCTCCAGCTATCGCATTGCGAGCGATGTCGCACACCAAAGATAGTGCCTTACCGGTTGATCTACCTTTTCGGAACCCGTACTGCGATTCAGAGAGCCCCGATGCCCCCTGAGTGAATTGTTCCAGGCGAGTGGCAATTATTCGCTCAAGCAGTTTTCTTGTTGTGTCCAACATGCACAACGGGCGATAAGACGACGGTGCCTCTGGATTCTTGACTCCTTTTGGTATAAGCACAAACCGCTGTTTCGTCCATCGTTTAGCAAATTGTCGTGTTTGAAGGCAGGAGGTATCTTTCCTTCAGTGATACTCCACTCCTCTTGCACTCTCAACACCTCATCACACTTGTAGTATGCTCCGAGCCGTGCTTTCCCGAAACGGCGGTGGAAGAGCACGGAGTGTCGACGCTCAAGCAGTTTTCTTGTTGTGTCCCCCATGCACAACTGGCGATAGGACGACGGCGCTTATCGATTCTTGATTCCTTTTGGTATAAGCTCAAGTTGTTATTGTCCACCGTTGAGGAAAGGATCCTGTTTGGATGCAGGTCGTGAAGAGACTGCTGGAGTTTTCCGGCTGTTTCTTAAAACAGTCTTCACCACTGCGTTGGGAATTCCATCCAGTCCCGCGGTCTTGTTGTTTTTAAAGACTCTTGCACCCAAGAGCATCTTTTCGGTGGCCACTGGGGGTATTTCTCTTTCAGTGATGTTCCATTCCTCTTGCGATCTCAACACCTCATCACACTGTGGGAAGAGGACAACAACGATTCTGGTCGTGTCACTTTCACTGTTTTACATTTGACTACTGTTGTTATGTAGTCGTTGCACGAATATCCTGTAGGCGCTGCCCCATGGGTTGATATTTAATTCATCCCTCAGGGAGTAGAACGCGTCATATTTACTCTTATGGATTCTATTCGTCAACTTCTTCCGTTGGTTGTTGAATTGCGCATGTAGCTGAGGGTAGGTGTTACAGTTTCTTGTCTTTACTGCAAGCATCATAACCTGTTGCACTCCGATCACACCAGGGCGATTTCTAGGCTCCTCCAATACACTGATTTGATAGCCCCTCCTGGTTGTCTTTGTCGTGGCATAGAAGCATCGCATGCGTTTGTTAGCCAATTTATGACTCCTCCAACCTGCCCATTCACATCGGGCTCTGTGATTGGGTCTTCCAGTATATAATGGAGCAGCTCCAAATCGAGGTCCTTCTCTTTCCACCCATTTTTGTGGGCTTATCACGCCAATCTGTCAGTGATGAATCCCCTGTGTGGGAGTATTTCGTACATCATGGCTTGGTGGTCACTATGTTTGTCAGCTGGCGTATCGATTTTGCACCGGGCTCTCTCGCGTATAAAGGTGACCTCAGCGCCAACATTAAGTGGCACTTTTGGACTGCAAAGGCTTTGAGTAGTGCCTGGCCTCTACTGTTTGTGCTGGAGCTTCCCCATTCTATCGGCCAAGCGTTGAAATATCCAACAATTATAAGAGAGCTCTTACCTCTAGCTTCTTGTGTTACCCTGACAAAAAGGATTTGAATTCTTCTATTTCCCGCCTTGGCGGACCGTAACAACAGTAGAAATGAATTCCTCTCATCTTCCCCTTAGGTCGTACCACTCGACAATGGTTTCCTGTGTCACTGTTTACACACTGGCATCTTCCTTCAATATTTGTGGTACTTTTGTTTTCAGTGTCTCAGTGGCATTTCAGTTCCATCAGCAATTCCCCTTTTTCCTGTCTTTCGAACTTGATTCACGCTTTTCCGCATTCACTTAGTTCTGGCTTGACCTTTATGAACTTCAATATATCCGCATATGTTTTTTCCTGGTTTGGATATTATTATAGTTCCCGTGCCGGGAATTTTTTTTAATGTTGGCTTTCCCGGTTTCCTCTTTTAGAGCCTCTTTACCTTTTGAAACACATTCTTTTCTTTCCTTTTTGGGCAATTGTGGACAATGACTCGCCACCAATCTGCCCTGGAATTTTGCTGCTATCTATGGGCGAGTTTTTGATTGGTTCGGTTTGCAAGATTTTATCCCTTGCTTTAATCGGCTCAGATGGTTTCTTTAGACGAGTTTGCACTTCCATGTGCTCCCGCACGGCATTATTAATATGCCTTTTTTAAATGTTGATGTTCCTTGTCAGCTTTCCGATCTCCTCACCTAGTTGTTTGAAGACCATTGACTTATCATTAATTCCATCGAAGTTCAGATCTGGGCTTGTTTGCAAGTGATCACCACTTGGAAATCTGCTCAATGTGCGCACCCATCAACCACAAAGAAACGCACCAGACGTACATGCAGCCGAGCTTCAGCCCCCGGAGCCCTCTTTCAACGAAGTTGTAGATGCAATAAAGCGATTGAAAAACAACAAGGTTACTGAAGTCGACTGCATACTGGCAGAGCTTATGAAGCATGGAGGAGAGGCAACCGTTCGAAAGATCCACCAACTGATTAAAACAATATGGAATAAGGAAGTCACTTCAGAAGAATGGAAAACCCCAATAGGGGTCCCCATCTTCAAAAATGCGACAGATCTGACTGCGAAAACTACAGAGGAACATCATTGCTCCCAACTAAATACTAACAAATGTCATACTGGCGAGAATCACACCGTACGCAAATGTTCACAATAAGGCAACTATTGGAAAAGAAGTGGGAATACGGAGAGACGGTTCACCATCCATTCGTAGACTTCAAAAAAAGTTGCAAGACAATGACTCTACCATATTGTGGTTGAGCTGGGGATCGCGAAAAAGTATGCCGCCCTCATTCAAATCTGCATGAACGAAAATAAAGGGCGAGTTAGAATAGAAAACCGCCTCTCAGAACCATTTGAAATCCGCGACGGACGAAAACAGGGGGATGCCTTCTCACCATGTCTTTTTAACCTTGCACTCGAGTATGTCATCAGAAAATTACAAGACTACAGCATGAACGGATCATCTCTGAACGGGGTCTGACAAGTGGTCACATATGCGGATGATATCGCCGTGTTGAGCGATAATCTAGAAACTGTAAGTAAAAACAGAGAAATCATCACCCCAGGCGGCAGAAGAGGTAAGCCTAGAAATAAATGAAGAAAAAACAAAATATATGATTACGGCACGAGCAGCTGGACCTTGGGGAACACACATTAACGTCAGGGGCTAGATATGAAAAAGCCAAACAGTTTAAATATCTCGGAACAATACTGACGGGCAGTAACGAAATGTCAAAGGAAATCAATAAAAGACTGTATTCCGGCAACACTGTGGCAGTTGGCACACAGTGAGTAAACTGCTGAAATCCAAACTGCTATCACGTAATATAAAGCTCCGTGCTTATAGAACCATAATCATGCCGATTGCTCTATACGGATGCGAAACATGGGCTCTCACAAAATGGGAAGAAAACAAATTCCGCATATCCGAGAATAAAGTTTTAAGGGGTATCTTTGGAGATAAATATGACGAGGAGGCAGGACAATGGAGGAAACTCAACAACCACGAATTGGAAGAGCTATACCGCAAACCTACAATAGTGAGAGTAATCAGGTCGCGAAGATTAAGATGGGCCGACCAGAATGGGCAACGATAGGACCGTGCGTAGAATTTTTGACGGTAGACCAACGGGAAAGAGACCAGTAGGACGGCCACGACGGAGATGGGACGACAATGAAAGGTTTGACTTTGAGGAGATCGGATTAGTTGATCAAGCGTGGAAGGAGAGTGCGCGGGACAGGGAACGTTGGCCCAGCCGAGTCAGTAAGGTCATGAACTTCGGATTCCTATAGGCCGAAATTCGTTGCTTTATTGTAAAAAACTGGTTATACATTTATGATTCAAAGTATTGTCCATCGCTGGCCACTACTTTCTCCCATCTTTCGGGCAGCATACGAATCCATTTCTTCATATTAAAGCAGAAAATTAAAACCTCCCGCAAATGACGAGAATTTGGCTCGTAAGCTGACATGTTTAATCGAGAATGACTTTCTGACGCGGACACAAATCGACTAATGTTTTGATGGCGTTATGTTTACAAACACGTAAGCTTATTGTATGACATCTATGATCTATTTATTTCAACTACCACTTACCGCTACAACCATCTATTACAAAACGGCGGAAGCAAAGTTGTACACCTAATAGCAAAATAGTAAATTTTCATACGAGGCAGGACAATAGAGGAAACTCCACAACCACGAATTGGAAGAGCTATACCGCAAACCTACAATAGTGAGAGTAATCACGTCGCGAAGATTAAGATGGGCCGGACACGTGGCCCGAATGGGCAACGATAGGACCGTGCATAGAAATCTTGACGGTAAGCCAACGGGAAAGAGACCAACAGGGCGGCGGCGACGGAGATGCGAGGACAAGGTTAGGTTGGACCTCGAGGAGATCGGATCGGATGGTCGAATGTGAAGGAGTGCGCACGGGACAGGGAACAATGGCGGAGTCGAGTCGGTGAGGTCATGAACTTTCGGCTTCCTACAGGCCAATAAATAGTAATAGAACTAGTAGGACAAAATGAACAGCAATCGTGGGAAAATTAACTTTTCAATGATAGCATTTTTGATTGCTGAGCTAAGAATTGAAACTGTCAATACTTCACTACGTACGTGGCGAAGATAGAGAGTGCTGAGTATCCCTGTTGCCACCCGTTTGATGGTGACACCATCTGCCGACTGTAAAAAAATTTAAGGACACAAAAATTCTAGTAGATACAGAATTGCCACAAAAATAATTTACGCACATACCCAGTTAAATATTTCGAGTTGCGAAGAAAGTATATGAGGGTTGCCTTTTATATTTCGGGATTAGAGAACAAAAACAAATATTGATCATCGAAAATCACTTTATTGTTTTTCAAAATATTCCCCATGAAGATCTATACACTTTTGCATGCGTTTGAACCAATTGTCGAAGCACTTTTGCCACTCTGATTGAGGTATCTCCAACACATGCATTCTGAATGCAGCAACCGCTTCTTCAGGTGTCGAAAAACGTTGACCTTTCAGTTTGTTTTTTACGTAGGGAATAAAAAGAAGTCATTCGGTGCCAAGTCAGGACTATACGGCGGATGACCCATCAAATCGATGTTTTGGGTGCTCAAAAATGCAGTTGTCGCAGCCGATGTGTGAGAGCTCGCATTGTCGTGGTGAAGAGTGATCCGTCTTCGGCGGTTGGTTTTCCTGATTTCTTGGAAGACAACTGGCAAACAAATGGTTGTGTACCACTCAGAATTGGCTGTTCTGCGTTGTTCCAGTGGCACGGTTGCGACATGTCCAGTTTTTCCGAAAAAACAGGCGACCATTTGCTTGGAAGTGCTTCGTGCGCGACAACTTTTGTTGGATTTGGCTCATCTTGAAACACCCAGACAGTCGACTGCTGTTTACTTTCGGGCTCATACGCGTAAATCCACGATTCATCACCTGTCACGATCTCATAGACGTGTTTCGAAGCACCGCGACCGTATTTTTTGAGCATTTCTTTCGACCTATTGACACGAGCCTTTTTTTGGGCGATTGACAAATTGTGTGGGATCCAACGCGAACAAATTTTTTTGACAGTCAAATGTTTATGCAATATTGAATGTATGCTGGTCCCACTAACGCCTAAGGTTGTCTCAATCTCACGATAGGTCACATGACGATCTTCCAATATCAGTTCGCGCACAGCATCAATGGTTTTCGGAACAACAACTGATTTTGGACGACCTTCACGAAATTCATTTTGGAGTGAACTACGACCACGATTGAATTCACCATACCATCGATAAACACTAGTCCTTGATGGAGCTTCATCGCCAAAAATTGAATTAAGTTTATCCATGCACTGTTGCTGAGTTAATCCACGCCGAAAGTTGTAAAAAATAATCGCACGAAAATGTGGAAGAATTAATTCCATTTTTGAGCCGAGATGAATCTTTTAAGTTACTGTAAACAACACAAATAGCGCTCGTATGTCAAAACGTTCTGAGTGCGTATAACCTCAAAAATGTCCAACTTTACGACAGAGCTGCCAGTTGCCGGATTGCAACGCTAGGGTTGCCAAATCCCGAAACATAAGAGGCAAACCTCGTATTAACAGAAAAACGATGTTGTAAACGAGAATCTAACCCAAAAATATAACCAATCAGTATTCTCATTGAGAATTGAAGTTTTTCTTTTATTGACACCATCGATTTTTACACCGTTGTCACCCATGCCAACCTGGATTTTAAAACGATATTGAGAACGAGAATCTAACCCAAAATATAACCGATCAATAATCTCATTGAGAATTGAGGTTTTTCTTTTATTTATTGATTCATGTCAAGATTTCTCAACCTGTGTGGAAAACTTTAGTCTCTGACCTTATCTCTATAGGTCTTGTGGTGACGCCATCGATTTTGGAACCGGTGCCACCCAAGCCGGCATGGGTTTTATTACGTCAAACATCCTCATAAGGTCTCGGGTGCCTATTACTACAGACGAATTCAATTTCGTCACATAAGAAAGAAGTTATTTTAAGAGGAAAGTGGCCACGTGATAAAATATTAACTGTAAAAATGTCTTCTTTGTACAAAAATATAAACCAATCATCTTTAAAATGAATTTTTCATCCTTCCAGCCTACACATAATTTCAAAATGTCCACCATCCTCATCGAAAAGTTCAAACATAAATTGTAGCAGTGCCTGAGTTGTAGCAATTATTTTCTTGATGGTCCTTGATTAAAAAGCTTTCTTGGAAAATGTCCCTCTATAATTTGTAGCCATTTAGTTGAACTTTTGGGAAGGGTAATTTACTCCCACAAAATGTTATGTTCATGAGTTATAATTTACATATCTGGAAATGCTTAATTATGAAAATGTTCCCTTTCCATATCAACATTTCCGCTCAACTATGGTTTTAGAAAGTAAACGACAACTCCCTCTATTCCACAGCCAGGTTTGATTATTAATGTAAAAACTTCCTTTTTGCTTTCCAGATGCCCCCACAAAATTCAACATTGATTGACAATAATTTTGCCGGATTTCCGTCTTCATTAGAACTCCGCCACTGCAGTCCTATTTTACGACCCAATACTGAATGGAATATTAAAAGCAACTCAAACCAGGAATCCATTGGTGCTTTGGTAAGTAAATAAACAAGTGAATTTTTAAAGAGACGCATTATCCTTCCCCTCGTGTTTACTCCCATTAGACGCAAAAAGACAAGGAAATTCAAATTTGGATTGACGATAAGCCTTATTATATTGCCGGTGTTACCAGTCGTACAACATGCAACGACATTATCAAAGGATTGATTGACGAAAACCTCACCAGTGGCAAATCTGCCTACAGCCTAGGTTTGAAAATTATAACTAGTTTTGCATAAAATATGACGCACATGCACCCAATATATGCTAACATTATAGTTCGTCTTTATAACGTTATAGATGGAAAAGCAAAATCGCGTGTCTACAACGATTATGTTATAACCGAATGTTGGCGCGGCGTGGAACGTAGCTATGAGGGTAACATGACTATTTTACCTGTTTGGAAAGCTTGGAGCCGGGTACACAACGAGGTAAATATGTTTGCTTAAGTTTCACTCTACCTAGTATAGCCTTCGCCTTCCGGCAATTTACCTGGAAAATTCTATTCGTTTCGAGATTGCATAAAAGCAAAAATATGATGACGATGATTTTAATTCGCGTGTGGCGCCATCAATTTCAATAGCTCAAGTCTATAATTTTTTTCTCCTTTCTACTGGGTGTGGGTTCAAGGACTTGATATCCTTTTTTTCTAGATTAGTCATCAATTGATGTAAGTTGTTTCTTTTCTGTCTTTGCTTTTTCTTCGATTGTGGTTTTTCCCCTGATTGTTTCAGTAGCTACCTCTTAGGTAAAAAGGTATTTTTAGATCACTAACCATTAAGGACTACCACAAACTCACTTGTTCCTTCATTAATTTAGTTTTTGTCTGTCATGGAAGGTAATTTGAATTTAATTGCCACATATGTATGCAAGACTTATTGTCATTGGGGAATTGAAGTGCAGTAGGTGGTGTCATTAAGAAAACATTGCTATAAGCTATCTAATTACGGATCCAGGGAATAAACATGTCACTCTTCATGTTGTATTAATCAAAGAACATTAATCACACTTATATTTATATTTCAGATTCGATTTTCACTAAAACGAAGATCACAGCTCGATTTACATTGTAAACAGAAGGTGAAATATTTATCATCTGGTGTCTTATACTCCCTTCTTAGAACTCCTTTCTTTTATTCATTGCAGGTACCCAGCCGACACTTCATGAAATCAATTGGAAAATACATAAGCAAGTTCCTGAAGTTTTTAAAGTTGAAAAAGGCAAAATCGACCGAGCGAATTCATACCAACAATGATTCCAATGAACTCTTTTTCGTTATACTTCCTGATAAGCAGTACAATAACCAAACAGTAGCCAAACGTCCTGCAGTTCATCGTATCCCACAACGGCTTTTTGAACTATCTGAAAAACCTAAGAGGCGACGAAAGAAACTAAAAGGTCTATGTACTCCACCCCAAATCTTAAAACCCCAACACAATTACATTACGAAACGATGTGACATGCCGCTAAGAAATTTGATTCGAGCACAAATCACAGAGATCGACAAACTCTTCACCAAAGAAACCCATTTGCAAAAGGAGCTCTTCCTCAAGTGTCGTCAATTTAAACAGCAAAATGAATTTTACACAAATCCTGATCAACAACTAGAAATCTCCATCGGGCAACTGCAAAACAGTATCGAAAATTACGCGCAGGAGATTTTGAAAACCGAACAGGAACTCCTAGAGATCAAAAACGAAATAAAGCAAGACATCTCTATAATCAACAATCTAAAACGCCTGACTTTGCAGCCCTCGAGGATAATCTATGAAGCCGGAAACCCCGGTAATCAAACAACATGCACAGAGAATTTGCAATTTGTCGATAATATTTATGAATTTTCGGACAATAACGAAAGCTTTATTGTTTAAAGCAGACAGCCAATATATTGTTATATTTTTTACTTTTGATATTTTTCTATCACAAATAAAATATTTTTTTAACATTTAACAATAAAGAGGAATGCTTTCTACTTATTTGTACCTAAATGAAGTCTTGCCTAGATGTTGGTTCCAAAACCACTCGAAATACATTTTTGAATATACACCAGAGTGTACTACTATTTTTACTATTTATTGGCCTGTAGGAACCCGGAAGTTCATGACCTCACCGACTCGACTCTGCCATCGTTCCCTGTCCAGTGCACTCTCCTTCCACGCTTGACCAGCCGATCCGATCTCCTCAAGGTCAACCCTAACATTGTCCTCCCATCTCCGTCTCTTTCCCGTTGGTCTACCGTCAAGAATTCTACTCACGGTTCTATCGTTGCTCATTCTGGCCACTTGTTCGGCATATCTTGCATACCACAATGACAAATCCGATTTAGTCTGCTTTGAAGGCAAAACGAAAACGAGTGTGATGATCTCCATTCAGCAGGAATCTTTACCCATCGGCCTTCACAATCTCCTTAAACTCGTTATTAAATTCCACGATAATTTCATCATGGTACTCCAAAAAGTATCAAAGGATTTTTCAGCTTTCGGACAATACATTCACATAAAAATGACCTCTTGCCTCCAACGCAGTAGAGCTAACCATACCAAGTTTTTTCGGCTCTAATCTATTATCCAGTGTGTGTCCAACCAGCGATGAACACACGCGTCAGGAACACGATGGTGTCTCCTGGCGTTTGATGATGGAATATCAGGAACACGATGGTGTCTCCTTGCGTAGTTGTGTTGGGAACACGGTGCTCTATTGGCGTGCAGCGACGCTCTTTGCTGCTGGCTAGAACAATAGCTGTAAATGGTGTTAAAATAGCAAATGATTACCTCGATTGGTCGGTAGTAATCCCAAATATAATTTTCCAAACAACGCAAACAATGTTAGTAGATTTACTATTAGGAAATATTGACTTTATTTAAAATGATTGATTTGATTTATACAGATAAGTGATCTCAATTTTCCAAGCAGCTGGGCTGAGCAGTTAACGATAAAAGAGGAAGAAAAAACAGAAGATGGTTGTCAAGTGACAACCAACAGAATTCATAAATGTCAGCTGATTGCTGACATTGTTAAAGGTGATGCCACATATTGTTCAAATGGTGCCACAGATTTAATTATTGCGAATTCGCCGGTTGTTTCAAATGCGAATCCGCAACATCCAGTCTATCTTTTCCTATATCCATACATACTCTCTCTCTCTCTCTCTCTCTCTCTCTCTCTCTCTCTCTCTCTCTCTCTCTCTCTCTCTCTCTCTAACCTACTACCAAAATGTTAAGGGTCTTCTCTACTACCAAAATGTTAAAGGACTTCGCTCTAAAATCCAATCAATCCTGCTAAAAACCCACTCTCTTCCTTTTGATATATATTCTCTAACCGAAACGAACCGTTTCCCCAGTATTACAAATTAAGAACTGATCTCTTTCTCCTTTAATGTTTTTCGTGATGATAGCGATCGATTCATCGATCTTATCTTGATTCCCCTGGCCGTGGCGTGTCCCAGTCCAGTTCATCCCTTATTGCTATCTCTTCCTCTCCCAAACTCGAAAATGTCTCAATAAGACGAAATGTACTCCTAATATCTATGTACGGCATTTATTTCTATATACTACCATCGCAGTTCATCGAATCATACGAACTCGCAATAGCTGCAAACGACCACTTAATCCAGATGAGTATTTCTCAAGACGATATCGTAACCCGCCTTTAACTCCAATGGACGTTGCCAGACGGTCAATCTTTTCACATTTCATACCCTACTAGTGCCAAGAAATGTTTCTACAGATCATGGAATGTCTGGATAGATCGCCTTATCGACGTAAGTAATGTACCAAATCATATAGGCAGGCAATTCGACCTTGTCTTCACAACTAGCCCCAATAATTCCTCAGTTGCACTCAACCCACACACCCTCTCAATAATTGACAATCATACTTCCTGTTTAAGTTCTAACAATAATTTTCTCCAGCAATTTCTCTTGTCGTATAGGCAAACATTAGTTCGTGTGGGGACATCCTTATGGTTGCGCTGCTCGCCGTATTCAGACTCCATTGAATGCTTCTCAACTCTTGCGTCCAATTCCTGCCGGCCATAGGATCACACATCATTGAGCGCCTCTAGTACCGTGTGGTTGACTCTCTTCACTTGTCCATTGGTACGTGGTGTTTTAACGGCCGTCATAATATGGTGTATGCCGTAGGTTTGACAATATCTTTTAAATTCGCTGGCTGTGAATGCTGTACTTGTCAGTGATGAGACTGTGGCAACTCTAACAAACAGATACACACAATTCACTGGCAAAAATAGTGAAGAACACGAACGAAGAAAATCGAATAAGAAAAATACATCAGAACCGTATACCAAGCGATAAATAATAAAAATAATTCACATCAGTGGAATATAGTCGAGTTTGGAAATGAAATTCTAAACACGGTCAGTAGCCTGGTGTGTAACGCTTAGGTAAAATTTTTTTCGTGATTCGAGCTGTCATAGCGTCAGTTCGAATCACACGATCTTCTTCACTATTATTTCAAACGCTATAAGAGGCTTGGATATACCGAAGAATTCCCTGACCTGGTTAAGCACGGCTATCATTCCTTTTATATTACTTGTCCTTTCGGGTTTCAAAACCGTATATTTGGTTAACTTGTCCGCCAGGGCTATTAAGTATTTAGCTCCTCCTCTTCCAGTGATAAAGGGTCCGAGATGATCCAAATGGGCCGTAAATGGTATGGACACCCTCTTCGCAGAGTGCAGCTCTCCCTCTGCCGCTGCACGCATTCCTCGACATAGCCCCTGACATAACTTCGCATCCATGGAAACCAGTCGTCCTTCTCAGCCTTTCAAGGGTTTTGTCGAAGCCCGTGTGGCTGCCTCATTGTGACACACCCGGAGAACTCGCCGTCGAACTCGTTTCGGCACGACCCATTTTCTTTGGTTCCTGTTGCGTCTAAACAGTCTTCCTCCGTCTCTGTGGTATTCCTTATGGAGCTTCCTGCCATTCGTGCAGTTCATCGCTCCTTGAATTTGGCTTATGGTGTCGCGTAGCTTCTCGTCTTGCTATTGCATGGTGGCTTATCAATCCTCGTTGTCAATGCATATGTTAAGTATATTGGCGGATGCCTTCTCCATGTCCCGTTCTTTTTTTACTGACCGACGGCCCATCACATCCACATATCCTACTTCCCTCCCACGTTGATAAACCCTTGTAAACACAAATTCCTGGAGTTTGAGCCACCAACTTCCAACACATGGTTTTTTTCTGGTTTCGGTAGGAAGGTGGAAATTTTCAAAAGATACCTCTGGACCGATTCATAGGCGCCTCCCGTGAGGCGCACATTTCCGTTGATTCGCGCGGAACTTTCTTTTAGATATTCCATCGCGGGGCGGGAAGGAGTTTACATGTTACTCCGCTCGTCGCGTCGCAACTGCTGCATCATTTCACAGAGAATACCATTTGTTACGGACCATGCCTGTTTTAAACTCAGCATGTATTCTATTACTCCTGCTGGAGTAACTGTCCATCTCATATGTCTCTCCAAAATCGTGCGTGCGGTCTCGAATCTCACGCACTCTGTGAGTACGTGTTCCACATTTTCTATTTTGCCTTCGCAATATAAGCAGTATGGGTGATTCACATGCTTATATTTGTGCAAGTATTACCGAAAGCATCCATGTCCTGATATAAGCTGAGTCAAGTGGTAATTCAGCTCGCCATGTTTTCTTTTCACCCATGTTTCTATATAAGGTATCATGGTGTGGGTCCATCTGCCTTTGGTGGAAGAATCCCACCTTCGTTGCCATTCTCTTAGGCTTGAGAGCTCTAATTTTTCATTCTACGACGATTCTCTTGGGAGACCTCATGCAGTGCAGAATTTTCTTTACCTGCAATGGCAAGTGGTGTCCTCCCGGCCAAATCATTTATGGCATCTTCGGATACCGTTCGGAATGAACAGCATACTCTTAGTGATGCCAGCCTATGCGCTGAGTTCGCTCCCCTCATGTACGACTTATACTGTGCGGCTCCCACCCATATGTGAGCTGCATATATTATAATGGAGGTGTTGACACTGGTTATGAATTTCCTTATGTGGGGCCGGGGTCCTCCGACATTGGGTAGCAGTCTCGCCAAAACTTTGCATACTCTTGCCGTTTTTTCACTCGTTTTCCTCAAGTGTTCCTTGAAGCTCCACGTGTTGTCGAGTACAACACCAAGATATTTAATATAGGGACTGGATCTGATTATTTGTCCTTCTATTTCTAATTCAAGGTGTTCAACTTTCTTGTGGCTGCTTATTAAAACTGCCTCCGTCTTATGTCCAGCTAGTTTCAGTCCGACCATATCTAGCCAGCATTTAATGCTCTGGATAGCTTGGGAGCAAATATTCTCGAGGTCATCTAGATGTTTAGTTACGGCCACTATTGCCAAATCATCTGCGTACCCAATGATTCTAACTCCTTCTGGTACATTGACCCTGAGCACACCATCATACATTATATTTCATAACAGAGGACCTAATACAGATCCCTGAGGTACACCCGCTGTTATTTTATATTCATGTGGTCCCTCATCTGTATCATCGAGCAGTCTTCTATCCGATAGATAGTTTGCTAGTATACGCATCAAATAGGGCGAGACTTGTAGATCGTGCAACGCTTCTAGAATCCAATTCACCGGGTTTAACGCATTTTTAATGTCTAGCGTCACCACCGCGCAATATTTTTTTGTACCACCTAGCCATCGTGCTCCAGCTATCGCATTGCGAGCGATGTCGCACACCACAGATAGTGCCTTACTGGTTGATCTACCTTTCCGGGACCCGTACTGTGATTCAGAGAGCCCCGATGTCCCCTCAGTGAATTGTTCCAGGCGAGTGGCAATTATTCGCTCAAGCAGTTTTCTTGTTGTATCCAACATGCACAACGGGCGATAAGACGACTGTGCCTCTGGATTCTTGACTCCTTTTGGTATAAGCACAAACCGCTGTTTCTTCCATCGTTTAGCAAATTGTCGTGTTTGAAGGCAGGAGGTATCTTTCCTTCAGTGATAGTCCACTCCTCTTGCACTCTCAACACCTCATCACAGTTGTAGATGCTCCGAGCCGTGCTTTCCCGAAACAGCGGGAGAAGAGCCCGGGGTATCGACGGTGAAAATAAAAGGATAAAAAGACGCGAAAGGTTCGGTGGAAATAAATTATAATAAACTTTATTGTTTTTTTGAATTTAAAAGGTACAAGGGGTGAGGTATGATTTTGACTGACAATCGGCCAGCGAACTTGGCCTTTGAAATTATACTAAATGGGATCTTTATTTTGTTGGCCAGGGGTTCGGCCTCTGTATTTGTACTGATCCCGAAATTGAAAAGCACTGCCCTTCTATAGTTTTTGCAGTTGACTTTTGTCAACTATTTTATTATCGAAATTCCCAGAAGCACACATAATGACTTAGTGCGTTTCAATTTGAGTTGTGTTCTGGGAATTTGTTAGAGGCTTTAGTGGGATGGGTTCTAGGAAGGGAAATCATGAAATGCGTTTTGTATTTAGCATTTCATGATGTCAAGGTTTTTAGGAATTGAGTCAATGTATGATGAATTAACTTTTGGTTAAATTGTTTATACATGTGACTCAATATGGAATTTGAATATGAAGCAATAGAAAATTTGGGATTTGGGTTTATTATGTGGAATTGAATCAATGTGCGACAAATTGGTTTAATCCCTCGCTCATTGATTCAATATGAAATTGGGATTTGCGTTATGGGATTGTTCGATGATATTGGGGATTTAGATAGGGGTAGCGATTTAGGATCGCTACACACTGTGGGAAGAGGACAGCAGCGATTCTGGCCATGTCAGTTTTACTTTTTTGCATTTGCTTCTGTGCTCTGTAGTCTTTTCATGACTATCCTGTAGGCGCTGCCCCATGGGTTGTTATTTAATTCATCCCTGACGGAGCAGAACGTGTCATATTTACTTTTGCGGATTACATTCCTCAACTCTTTCCGTTTGTTGATGAATTTCGCATGCAACTGTGCGTAAATGTTACGGTTTCTTGCTCTTTGTTGCAGGCGTCGTAACCTGTTGCACTCCGATCGCACATGGGCGATTTCTGAGTTCCACCAATACACTAGTTTGATAGCCCCTGCTGGTTGTCTTTTTCGTGGCATAGAAGCATCACATGCGGTAGTTGGCCACTTCATGACTTTTCCAGCCTGCCCGTTCGCATCGGCCTCTGCGTCAACTGTGCGATTTGGTCTTCCAGTATATAATCGAGCAGTTCCGCATCGAGGTCTTTCTCTTTTCACCCATTTTTTTTTGGGCTTCCTTCGCCAATTTACCAGTGATGAATCCCCTGTGCGGTAATATTTCGTACATCACGGCTTGGTGATCACCATGGGTATAGGTGTCCAAAACTCGCCACTCCATACATGGTATCATCCTTGGTTTGTTCTGAGTTGCTGCTATGACTTCGCAATCAGCCCCTGTCCAGGTGGTCTTGCTGCTGTCTTAAAAAAAGCTCCTCCACTCGCTCTCCCTCTCTCTTTTTCTCGCCCTCTCTCTCTCTCTCTCTCTCTACCTATCTCTCTACCTATCTCTCTCCCGTACTCAATGATATATAATCTATCACCTCCGGAGGGTAAATTCCCGAGCATTTGGAAATCTCCTTTTGTCACCCTAAACATAAAAAGAAACCCTAAGACGATATTTCACACTATCGTCCCATTGCTAAGCTTTCCCACATTCCAAAACTGCTCGAAGGCAGTCTATGTGAAGCATTATGTTTCTGCTGCAAATCCGCCATCTCACCGAACCAGGACGACTTCATTACTGGTAGGTCTACCAGTTTACTAGTCTGCTCGAATTCTTGTCCTACGCCCTCCGTGCCTTAAACGGCGACAATGAAGTCAATGTTATCCCAACCAATTTCTGTAAGGCATTCAATAAAATTTGCCACAAACTCATATTCCATAAGTTAACCTCCCTTGACTTCGAATTCACACTGATTAAGCGGATTTTTTCCCACGTAAATAATCGCGTTTAGCTTTGGAAGGTGGGTAAGCATTATAGGTGGTAAATAAATATCGCAACGTATGCGATATGAACGTTAATTGCCTGTACATTGCATTGTGTGCAAAATGAATATTAGTTGTGAGGATGATTGCAAATAGAGGGGGGTTGTGTAGCGAGGTGTAACAGCCGTCAATTCGCCACCAATCCCTAACGCCACTTCTGCTGTTAGTTTTGCAAAACGCTGGTCGAGCGAATTCTCCAACCCTTACGTTACCCAATCGCTCTAGGTAATCTTTGTCAGCGCCCTGCTAAAATATGCTAGTCAGTCTGTTCCCCTTATCACAGGTCCCACATTTGCAGGATCGAGAGCATTCAATTGTTACGTAAGTAGCTTCCCCATCGCCTTTGTTTTAACTAGAACGTATAAAATAAATACTGGCGGCGTGTAAACCCAGTTTCTTTTCGGTGGTGGTGGCTTTGGCTAGTTTCGAAGTCGACCGCCGTCGAGGATGAGTCGTCAAAGATGAATTGTCAGGGATGAATTGTCGAAGGAGATCGAGAGTTGACAGGGAGAGAGTAGAGAGAAGACCGCCGAGATACGACGAAGTGCCACGGCAGTTAAGTTCGGAGGAGAGAAGTATTGCAAAAAAGAAGAACGATACGATAGAGTTTCGGTAGAAGGAAGAAAGGTTGAAAACCAAGAAAAACCCTAAAGACTGTGTAACAGAAATGTTCTGTTTAAAGTGTTAAATTAAATTAAATTAAATTAAATCTTTGTCGGAAGAAATCGATGTTTAATAAAGTAACTATTGGTGCGTGTCGGAACTGTATCTTGTTCTTTGTTCGTGTTAGAACTGTAAAGAAGATTGGAACCGAGAGCCGGTGAATCTTGGCTCGGCAGCAGTTTATACATGTTTACATCTGCGTCACCTGTGATGTGGATAAAACCAGGTAAACCGTAAATATATAACCCTCCATCCACAGGAATTAAAAGACTATCCGGTGACTATTGGGTGGTGATCGGGAGCCGTTAAGTGTGAACGCCGACCCTACGCCACAACGGTTTCGTTACGCTTCAATTGGGATTACCTCTACATGACATAATGGTATGAGTAAAAAAGTCGATTCAATTACCCACAGAAGAAAAGGAGCTTCAAATTCCAATTATTTACGGTCTATGTTGAATATTATATCCGACAAATATCATATGACACTCTGACTGAAACCTTATCTTGAAATTGGCACACATCCATTACATCACAAACTGGCAACTGATTATCTATTGTAAAATTCTTACAACTGACGCTGCGGACTGCGGCGGAAAACCTTACGTTGAATTACATCACTAATATTTATTCGACACCTGACGCTGCCATCAGGATCGAAAAACACATTATGTTGAATTGGTCTTAAATAATTATTCAACAAACTGGGTCATTATTATATTACAACTGGGGGTGGTCACTATCATTATCCAACAAGTGCTCAATACCTTATCTAACGGACCGTATGTCGAAAACGGTCAACTCTTTACATCAACTGGTGGTCAAACTTTTAACCAACAACTGGCGCTGGGATCTTGCCGCCCAATATACTCAATACATTATCTCACAAATTGGCGCTGCGGAACTCCAACTTGTTATTCTCATATAACAAATATATTGTGTAGCGAGCTTAGGGTTCGCTGGATTAATTATTTGTAAATAAATAAGAGCCGTTAAATCGATTCTGAATTAATGTGACATTTTATTAATCCGTAATAACAATCGTTACTTTTTACCGTACACTTAACGTTTTCTTTATTATCGCTTCCGTAATTATCGCGTATTTTACTGCTTACTTATTACTTATTACTACCACACTTATCGCTTGCTTCACGTTCTACTTCTTACTCCTCACTATGCTCTGTGTGCGGCGTATTTATAATGTTTCAGCGTTTTGTTTCCGTCCGTTCCATTGCCTTGAATGTTCTACTGTTCCTAGTCTCCAGTTTTCCATTACTTTATAGAATATTCGAGTACTCTGTTTCGGACTCTCTAGAATATTCTAGTACTGATTGTCATATGCGTTACACTACCCTCTGCCTAGATTAGTTCGTCCCGAACTAAGTTCACTGGTCTCCCGGGCCAACAAAAGCCGCCAGTCGGTCGCGATGCACCACTTTCATCTTGGCGTTCGGCGGTGGAAGTTCTTGACCTTCATCCAAATTTTTTACTGCTCTCCTCTTCGCGTCAGCTCTAGCCTGTCGCCATTCTTCCTTTTCCTGACGACGGAATTCCTCTTGCATTTTAGGGATCTCATGCGAATAGTATAAGAGAAAATGCATGTGCACACCCTTAAGCTCTTCTGGAGTTTGCACATCACGTAAGCGGTCTAGATCTTCATCTTTACTTACACGCGTATCATCTGGTATTGGAGCATCTGTCGATTTCATAACCGTATCCAACTGGTAGTTCCGCATCTTTTCAAATAACTGGAGCAGTTTGTTCTTTGGAGCTGACAGTAAACACCAACCTGCGTCGTAGTAATAGACTTTCCATAGATCGTCGCACGTTAATTCGGGTTTCACGTGTTCTTCTCTATAGAACGCAATGAACGGCACCTCTAGCTGTTGATTACGCCTACAACCTAGGGCTTGCTTGATCTCTCCCCCCGTATGTGGTGGCTTACAATAGCGGTCTCGACCTCCAACACCCGTTGATCTCTCTTGGTCGGAAACAGTTGATTTACAAAACGCATGTTTGTAAATCCATTCAGTTTCATCTTGTAGTTCATTGAGTCTGTGGGTGGTATTTACCAGGAGCGTCAGCACGGACGCAGGTTAAGCGAAATACCCCACACCGATAGACGGTGCACTAAATTGTTCCGCGAGGAAAAGGAGCAAAACCAAACACACTGGATTAATCCTTCACAACGATTACCGGGGAAATAAAACGCACGAGTTTCCTTATTAAATATTTGAAATTTTCTTTATTAGTTCCGTTAATCATAACAACCGATATGCTTTTACATTAAGGTGTACTCGATTACAAACTCGATTTTGTATATTGTGGAAAACCTGAATAGGCGCGTATAGTGCGTGTGCACTCTCGTGACGATGATATCTGACTCCAATGTAATTTACATTTATCAGTTCGATGCCCGCGAATTTCATCAATAGGGGAGGATTGTGTATGTGTGCGTATAGCACAAGTACGTTGCCCTTCAGCCTGGACATCGGCAACGACGAGAAAGACCTGAATACACATGGAATGAATAGCAGGCAATATGAGGTACGCCATAGCGTAGTCGCCGAAGGGAGAAATAGGTTCCTGTGTCCTAAATAAACATGGGCTGGTGTAATGAATTGGTATTGGGAGCTGCAGGCGTCGTTGAGATAAGCGATGGCGAAAAATCGCCGAAGGAAGAAATAGGTTGTGTCTTAAATAAACAGAAACGCTATTTCGAGGGTCATAAATCTTAGATGACCTGCGCCTGAGAACGAAATAGGTTTTTGCTTCAAGATACACAAAAACGCTATTTCAAGGGTCACGATGATCTGCACATCGTGTTTACTTAGGCGTTCATGGGTAATGCCATTGTAGGCTATAGATTTTTCGTGGCGATAAGCAAACCGATGGTTTGTTCGCCTATGGCCTAGGCTATGGTAGCTTTTGTTTGTTTTACAGGCCGGACCATCGTTCGGCATTATCTGGGGTATGATTGTCTAACGTCAATCATAGTAGTGCCCAAATCCCATGATCGGTAGATAACCGACAAAGGAATTTGGTCGCAAGTGTTGCGAACCTTGGGACTGGGGCAATAAATGGATATGAACCGTAGCAAGAAACCATCGGCTACGGCTATGTCAACAATTACGCTGGCCAGCTAGTATTTATCTTTTATAATTGCTGACAAGCCGAGCCGATGGAGATATAGTACGGTTCATAAACAGAAAAATTCAATGTGATGCATGCCTTAATGAGGTTTAACTTTCAGGTGAAAGAGAATGAAGGGTAGCTTACGCTGCCCAAAATTGCAGGTAGGTATGGTGGGTTTGGAAGGTGGTTCATTTAAGAGGATGGACGTTTCTTTTGGAATGTATTAAAGAACCGCTACAAGTCCCTCTGGAACAGGCGTAACCGGAACTTCGCGCAATTGCATTCGCTCAGGAATATTTGTTTTACGGATTTCATTGTCCAAATCAGTAAAGTGACCCCTTTCCAATTCATCATTGAAATGATTTGCCGCCTCAGTTTCCCTGTGACTACGTTCAGAGCGGCGTTCAACGTCGTCTTCGTCGTCGAATAGCTGTTCGTCTATAGCCTCACGTGCTGAACCTTCATCGACGTGCTGTTCCTCTCCATCACTTTCTTCATCCTGTGTACGACGCAGACGCTTGGAACGCTTTCTGCCTTCGACTTTCAAACCAAGATTCTCTTCAATAAGGTCACAGTCGTCGTCTTCCTCTCCATCACTTTCTTCGTCCTGTGTACGACGCAGACGCTTGGAACGCTTTCTGCCTTCGACCTTCAAACCAAGATTCTCTTCAATAAGGTCACAGTCGTCGTCTTCCAGTCGGTCGTCCAACTCGTCATCATCATTGTAAATCCGTTTCAGGGAACGGCCTGAAGCATCAGTGTCTTCATCATCACTGCCGTCCTCTTCAATCGGGTTATCATCGATGAAATCCTTCAGTTCTTCACGTAACACATCATCGTCATTTCCCTCCTCTTCCTCACTGCTGTCGGCCATAGTTTTGCTCTTCCTGAGTTTCTTCATTTCATGTGGCTTCAATTCCTCCTCATCCTCAGATTCTTCCGCTTCCAAGTCCCAGAATTCTTTCATACACTGCCTTTGGGCATCCAATTTTGCCTTAAACTCTGCAGCTCGCGCGTCTAATTTTACAGCTCGCGCATCCAATTTTGCAGCTTGCGCGTCCAATTTTGAATTTACGGTGTCGAATTTTGCATTAACATTTGTAGCTTGTGCGTCCAATTTTGCCATCATAATCCTGAACATCTCCGAAATGTCCAACGGTTGCGAACTCTTCTCCGAATGTTGATCTGCCATCGTCACAATACACTTCCACAGACTTATTTATTTCACCAATAATTAATCCCACTTCTGACACCAATTGTAGCGAGCTTAGGGTTCGCTGGATTAATTATTTGTAAATAAATAAGAGCCGTTAAATCGATTCTGAATTAATGTGACATTTTATTAGTCCGTAATAACAATCGTTACTTTTTACCGTACACTTAACGTTTTCTTTATTATCGCTTCCGTAATTATCGCGTATTTTACTGCTTACTTATTACTTATTACTACCACACTTATCGCTTGCTTCACGTTCTACTTCTTACTCCTCACTATGCTCTGTGTGCGGCGTATTTATAATGTTTCAGCGTTTCGTTTCCGCCCGTTCCATTGCCTTGAATGTTCTACTGTTTCTAGTCTCCAGTTTTACATTACTTTATAGAATATTCTAGTACTCTGTTTCGGACTCTCTGGAATATTCTAGTACTGATTGTCATATGCGTTACAATATTGTGACGCATATGACAATCAGTACTAGAATATTCGAGAAAGTCCGAAACAAAGAACTAGAATATTCTAGAAAGTACTGGAAAACTGGAGACTATGAACAGTAGAACATTCAAGGCTATGGAACAGATGGAAACGAAACACTGAATCACAATGAGGAAACGGTATAAATACGTCGCACACAGATCACGAAGTAAGCAGTAAAAGACGCGATCAAGTAACGGTTGTTATTAACGGACTAATAAAGTATTACATTAATTCAAAATCGATTTAACGGCTCTTATTTATTAAAAATAATTAATCCAGCGAACCCTAAGCTGGCTACAATTGGTGTCAGAAGTGGGATTAATTATTGGTGAAGTGAATAAGTGTGTGAAAGTGTGTTGTAACGATGTCAGATCGACATTTGGAGGATCTTCGCGTTCCTGAATTGAAGGAGGAACTTCAGGACCGGAATCTGGATAGCAGAGGACAGAAGCAAATTTTTCGGCAGCGTCTGCAAGCAGCATTGGAGGAAGAGGTGTGGGTATAAAAGGTCAGGATGCCAAAACACGGACACTTATTTCCTTTTACACCCAACGATCGTTAGAGGAAATAAAACACAAATCTCCATTCAAAGTTCATATTCGTTTTATTACGCCGCACTGAATTTTCTTAAATTTCTATTCCATTTGAGCACGTATCTCTGAATTTTGTTAAATTAGTTTAAAATATTTCTTCGCTGTTTCACTTTACATTAAATCAATAAAATGCTACTTGGGAAGTTTAACATACGAACTTTTCTTAGGAATACCGAATTTTGCGACTAAAATTGACTTTCCACTCGCGAATTTATCGACGCACATCTACTCTCAGCTTACCAGCTTAAGATTTTTTGGTGACGTCCCTCTGCACTGGTGACTAAAATCTGACTGGCGACTAGAGCTCACCAAAGAAACGGAACAACCTCAAAAGAAACTGAAAAGGAGGCGGAGTTACACGATTAACTCGAGGTAGTTAATCGTGATTGGACCGGACGGAATAGGCATACATTACGCATGTGTGCGTATACCATGCATACGATCGTTCGGCGACCGTGGATGGAGGGCAACATCGCTAGGGCATTTTCCAAGAATGCAAACGCTAGCATCTGGGGTGTGAAAGACCCAAATCGAAGATTTGGTCATCCTAATGGGAGGCCATAAATCATCATTTCGGTTGCCGATGATTAAACATTGCAACGAACATAGGGTGCAGCCATTGCCAGATGTTGAAAGTAAACATTTTCTGGCTGCATCATGTTCGCTGCTTGGTTGCGATCCCTGAACGTGGGGACCGATAATTGGAAGCCAGCGATTGCTGGTAATCAGGGAAATGTTTGGTTTGCGTCAGCAGAAACCTTGTCGGCGGTAGCAAACCAATAGGAGCAAATAGCCGCATGCGAGAAGTGCCATGGGCAAACAAATAAACGAGTCAACAAGGAACTCTTTGTTGATGTTGTTTCCATAGCATAAGGCTATGGGAACAAGCTGCCCTGGCAGAACGTATGCCTAAAGATAGGATTTCAAATGCCACGGCAATGTGATGATTTTGCCGTGGACTTATGCTTTTTTAGGAAATGATGTACGCCTCGGGGGTGAATTTTCGATGCCACGGTAAGGTGATAAGCTTTGCCGTGGGCTTAATGTTTTTTAGGAAATGATGAACGCCTCGGGGGTGAATTTTCGATGCCACGGTAAGGTGATAAGCTTTGCCGTGGATTTAATGTTTTTCAGGTGTGGTGTTGGAGAAAAAAGGGGTTTGGAAGGAAAACCCCTACAGAATAGGTAAGCTGCCTAACAGAAATTCAAAACAGTTATCCGATTGGGTAACCGTATTAATTCCAGCGATATGGCTGGGGTAAATGCCGTAGCAAGGTTACGCAACCTTGCTGAAGTTAGACCGAGAGGTAAGTCGTTCGCCTGGAAAAGTGGGGATCGAGCGATGCATGGCTCTTCGGGCCCTGAAAAGCCCCACATCACTCCCTCCCCAGTGACGTAGTCACGAAACAGGTAAGGCAGCTTAGGGGGTGGTAAGTTGGTTATGGGCGCGCGTATGAGCGCGAGTACGGGGAAGTTGTGCTGGTGGAGTAGGAGCGGTGTCAGTAGATGGAGGTGATTCTGGAGCGGAAGCTTCCAGAAAACAGGGCTTAAGCCTTTCGACGCTGACCGTGGATCGCTTGCCTCTAATGTCGATCTCGAAGACGCGGTCACTGATGCGGCGGAAGACTTTGAATGGGCCATCATAAGGTGGGTCGAGGGGTTTTTTGACCTTATCCACCCTGACAAAGACGTGCGTGCAGCTGTGCAGTTCAGGGTGGACGAAAAGTTTTTTGGAGCCGTGCCTGGTTACAGGGGTTGCCCTAACCTTACGTAGCAGGTCACGGAGATGTCCCAATTCACGAAGTTGGTCACGCGGTGTTTCGCCATTCAGGAAAAGTTCTCCTGGAAGAAGGAGGTTGGTACCATAGGTAAGCTCTGCTGCCGAAGCACCCAGGTCCTCCTTAATGCTTGTCCTCAGGCCGAGGAGGGCGGTTGGAAGGGCGTCAAACCATTGCGTGTCATTATGACACATGAGTGAGGCTTTAAGAGATCTGTGCCAGCGCTCTATCATCCCATTTGATTGCGGGTGGTAGGCGGTGGTACGACTTCTTTGGCAGCCGAGAAGATTTGTTAGCTGCCTGAAAATTGTCGCCTCGAATTGTGGACCTCGGTCCGAAGTTATGGTGGTTGGTACACCGAAACGTGTGACCCAAGTTGAGTAAAAGGCCTTGGCGACTGATTCGGCAGTAACTGCCCGGAGAGGTGTCGCCTCTGGCCATCGCGTGCAGCGATCCATCATAGTGAGGATATAAGAAAATCCTCTTGATGGAGTAAGCGGTCCCACTATGTCTATGTGGACATGGGCGAAGCGTGCCGTGGGAAGCTTGAATTGCGCTGGCTCCAGTACATTATGTCGCGCTACCTTGCAGCGCTGGCACTGGAGACAAGCACGGGCCCAACCGGTGAGGTCTTTGATCATCCGGGGCCAAATGAATTTGCGACGGACAGCAGCGGCTGTTGCTCGGCCGCTGGGGTGGGCTGGGTTGTGGTAAACCTGGAACACGCCCTTACGAAGTTTCTCGGGAATGTAAGGTCTAGCGGTTCCAGTGGAGACATCACACCAGATTTCGCCCAAAGGGCCGCGAAGGGCAACCCTCTTAAGCTCTAGTGCCGTATCGGCAGTTAGGAGGGACTTGAGCTGTTCGTCCTCCTCTTGGGCTAGGGCAAGGTCAGTGTTATTCAAGGCGGTACGCAAATGAATCGTATCGATTCGAGAAAGGGCGTCCGCCGTGACGTTCTGTTTACCGGAGATATGCCTGATCTCCGTAGAATATTGCCCAATGAGGTCTAATTGGCGCTCTTGTCGGGGGGAGGCATTTCCCGACTTCTTCCGGAACGCATAGACCAATGGCTTATGGTCTGTTAAGATGGAGAGTGAGCGACCTTCTATCATATGACGGAAGTACTTAACAGCGCTGTAGATCGCGAGCAATTCACGGTCGTAGGCGCTGTAACGTCGCTCAGTGGAACTCAGTTTCCTTGAAAAGAAACCAAGTGGTTCCGGACGGCCTTCAATGTCCTGTTTAAGGACGGCTCCGATTGCGGTATCCGATGCATCGCATTGGATAGAAAGTGCCGCTCCCTCGAGAGGGTATCGGAGTAAAGTGGCATTTGCCAATTGTTCTTTGGACAGTTGGAATGCTCGATCTGAGACTTCTGTCCAATTAATGGGGCGCTTATCATTGCGCTTAGCTCCTTTTAAGAATTCATTGAGCGGAGCTTGAATTTGGGCAGCATTCTTCAGGGTCGGACGGTAGAAGTTCAGCATGCCCAAAAATCGACGAAGCTCACTCACGTTAGTAGGCCGGGGATACTTCATGAGGGCCTCCACACGGTCTGGTAGTGGGCGAATGCCCTGGTTGTCAACGACATAACCCAGATAGGTGATTTGCTCCTTGGCGTATTGACACTTATCTGGGTTGATGACAAGACCGAATTCACGGAGGCGCTCTAGGACCTGACGTAAGTGGCGCTTATGTTCGGCATGGTCTTTGGAGGCGATGAGAATGTCATCAAGATAAGCATGGCAGCAATTAAGACCACGTAAAGCCGTGTCGATATACCGCTGGAATGTCTGTGCGGCATTCCTGAGGCCGAAAGTCATTACTTTGAACTCGAAGAGTCCGAAGGGTGTAATGACTGCGGTCTTGGGGATGTCTTCAGGTGCTACCGGAATTTGGTGGTATGCCCTGGTGAGATCCAGGGTAGTGAAGACATTGCACCCTCGTAACTTGTACGAAAAATCGTAGAGGTGTGCAATTGGGTATCTGTCCGGGACAGTTGCTGCGTTCAACAGCCTATAATCGCCACACGGGCGCCACTCACCAGAACGTTTCTTCACTAAGTGGAGTGGGCTTGCCCAGGGACTGTCCGACGGTTGGCAGATACCTAGTTCGATCATATGCTCGAACTCCGCGCGCGCCGCACGTAATTTTTCCGGAGCCAGTCGACGTGGACGCTGGCTCACCGGGGGACCACGTGTTTCTATATGATGAAACACCGTGGCTTTATGTCGGCGTTGGTTAGGTAGAGGAATTGTTGTACTCACAAATTCCTGTACCATAACCTGGAATGGGTCTAAACACTCTGTGGCCCCTGAAGTTGCCGCTGGTGATGCCGTCATGGGCAAGGGTGGTGCGGTTGGAGCCACAAGTCTGTTATGGGTCGAATCGACCAACAGATTATGTGCACCTAATAGGTCGGAACCTATCAGGGGTTCATTCACGTCCGCAATGACGAAACGCCAAGTGATCGGACGACAAAGACCCAATTGCAGTGTCAGCTTTTTACGTCCGTACGTAAGTATCGGCGTATTATTTGCAGCTGACAATTTAAGTGCGGCTGGCACGCGGTTGCGCGGAGCAAACGATCGCGGGAGGACTGAAATATCGGCGCCGGTATCGACAGTAAAAGCGATATTCAGTTTTGAATCCCGGATGGTTAGGCGACTTATCGTATGTGTGCCGGCCGATTGCGCGAGGGTGTCGGTCGGCAAAATTAGTTTAAAGAGCGCCTCTGGTTGGTGGAAGGTTGCGTCCAACCGCAAGGCGCTTTGCAATTGAATGCGCGATCACCATATCGTTGGTGATTGGCGCACCAAGGCAGAGTAACGGCATTATCGGGGATATTCTGCGTATTGCTATTGCCATTACGGGGAGGTCGAGCCGGAGCTCGCTGGGAGTTGGCCCGGTGAGGGCCATTTTGAGAGGAATTGGCCCTCTGAGGGGCAGTTTGGTAGGAATTCTGCCGATTGAGAGGACGGCTCGGCAAGGCTCGGTTCTGGGCGCTTCGAGGATTGTTCCTCACCTCCGCACGCAATTGCGTTATCTCGCGGAGGAGTGAGGTTTGGAGCGCCCAAAGGTCAGCAGTGGTTAATTGAGGTGGCGAACTTCCCTGACTAACGTTGGGCCTTGCCTCTGGATTCCTCTGTGGGAAATTGGTTGAGGCTGGCCTTCTACTTGGTAATTGGGTTTGAGGAGGACGGAGAGTCGGGACCAATTGAGGGGCTGAGAAAGGCAGACGAGGGTGCCGTGCAGGCTGGGCGGCGTGTTGAGAAACCGCCGCTACCTGGTACGCTGGAGGCTCAGAATACTGATCTGAGCTTTCCATAATTGCGTCCGCAATTTTGGATAAATAGCCCAAACTCTGATTGGGTTGGGCTATAAGTGCCGAACGGGCATGCTGGGGAAGACACCTCAAAAAGTGAGGCTTTATTAGGTCGTCCCCAATCCTGGTCCCCGCTATAGAGCGTAAATGGGTCAGGAAAAGAGATGGTCTCATCCCAGAAAGGTTGGTTACAGCGGCTAAACGTTGTTGCCGCATACTTCCAGGTTCGTCCAAAGCGTCGAGCAGAGCTTCACGCATGTTGCTACATGGGTTGCGGCCGGCCGACCTTATTATGTGGGCAACATGCGGTCGCTGAGTGCGGTCAAGCACTTTCAACAGCTCGACTGCACGAAGTTGTTCGTCGTGCAAGGCTGAGGCCTGGAAGATGCGGTCTGCCACTGCAAACCACAGGTCTGGGTCCTCCTCATCGAAGGGGGGAAGCCCTATATTTAAATGACGAGTCCCGTTCCCGAGGCTGGAAGCATCGCGGAATTCTTGGGACTCTGGGTGCCTATGAGCTTGTTGTGAGGTACCGGCACTAGTTGTGGGCATAAAAATGCCGGAGTCTACCAAAGGGCCGGTACCAGGGGCGCTAGGAGCAGTCGGGAGTGTGTCTGTGGAAGTAGGCTGGGGTCGGTTCACGACGCTGGGGGCAACGGGTGGTGCCAGAGGTGTAGATTGTCCGGGCAAGTCTAGGTCAGCATCGACTTGCTCGGTGGGGAAATCGACGCTGGAGGCGTCGTGGAATTCGAGAGGCTCGGATTGTTCCAGAGCCTTTTTGGCCATGGTGTTCCGCGTGTTGACCATTATGGGTAGTGACGCGAAACGGGAATTAATGGCGTAAGAGGACGCGAAGAAGGTGAAGGGAGGCCGGGTAAAAAAAAAATCAAAAGACGTCGAAGATGGTCGAGTGGGGTCGAGAGTGGTTGTGCGGAGTCGGGTGGTGTAGCTTAGAGTCGCGAATGTCAGCGAAGAGTATTGTGCGTTTAGTTGTGCCCAGAAGGGGCTTACGACAGTCGTTGTGTTACTAAAAGGGCAAAAATTGTACGGGTTCCAGATCCGTACGATAGGTCTGTTGACTGTACTACCGGTAATTGGCGAAACTATTCGAATTAATAGTGCTATGTGAAACGCGTTTACCTAGGAATTTTAATATTTCCGTTCTCTAATGAGACTTCGGTAGTGTAGTTCCGTTCATTATTTTACTTTAAAAAAGAAAAAAAAAAGAATGTTCTAAAATTGATAATAAAAACAAATAATCAAAAAAAATAATGCCAAGTTCTTGTTGTGGTACGTGTTTTGAAATTGTAAGCAAAAAAAATAATGAGAGAAGAAAAGGGAGAAATGAACCAAGTCCCTATAACAATTACAATTTTACCCTGGTAACTGGGCTAGGTTTTTCTTACTTTAATCCAAAATGTTGCTTATTTACCTGGCTTATTGCTAGATCACTTAATGTTATTTATATTTGTATGGTTTTTATAGTCTAGTTTACAATATATAACTCTATTTAGTTCTCGCACTTCGTTTGGTTATTCTACAGTTACACACCTTGTTTACTTTTATTGATTTATTAATTTTGTAATTAAGAAGAATTATGATTATTATTTAACAAAAAATACAGAGTAAATTGATATGGTATTTCACCAAGAACAAAAAGAAAATATTGGTACAAGGTGTATGAAATTTTCCAATTAACAAGCTTGACTTATGTCTTTTTAGTTTCAATTTGATTGTACGCAGAAATATTGAATAATTTCTTGTTTGTTTGTCACACAAGGAATATTTTTCTAACAAGGAGGTGGTTCTCTCTTGCTCGTTTTTGGACTGTCTTAAATGTGTGATTAGTAATACGGTCAATCGATTAAATTTTTAATAGAATTAATTAAGTATTTTTATACAAATCTTTAAAATGATATAACACCACAGGAAACAGAAAACATTTTTTACATGGGTTTTGAACCAATAGTTATGTTATGACTGAAGGTTGGCTTTGTTGAAGAAGTTTTTCACTTATATATTTATATATTATATTCTACAATTATTAATATTGTCATTTATGTCGAATTTTTATTTATTGCAACTGTCTAATCAATTACATATATTTCCATTCCTGGAATCTCAAAAATAACGTAAGACAAATTATGTGTACTAAACGTGACAAAGGAAAATAATGGTTTCTAATATTGAGAAAAAAAAAAAATCTAATGAATGTCTAATTATTAAATGACAAAAGTTGTTTCAGTAAGGTCTTTAAATAATGGGAACAAAATAAAATAAAAACAAATTAAAAAAAATTTGGTAACTTGCGCTCTGTCCAGGTTTTCCGGAACTGGGGTGGTGTTGTTACTACGGCGGTTACTGGGCCCTTGGAGCAGGGACGGCTGTGGAGTGGTCAGCTGCGTTGGGTTACAGCTGACTAAAGGTGTTTTTCGTCCGAGTATATGTTGGTGTCACTTGCACTGCACTTGTTATTGTTTCAAGGATTGCGAGTTCATCAATCAAAACAAAGTATGTGTGAAAAGGTGCGCGTTCACTGGTCGTGGTCACCAATGTGGGTGTTAAAGGTCAGGATGCCAAAACACGGACACTTATTTCCTTTTACACCCAACGATCGTTAGAGGAAATAAAACACAAATCTCCATTCAAAGTTCATATTCGTTTTATTACGCCGCACTGAATTTTCTTAAATTTCTATTCCATTTGAGCACGTATCTCTGAATTTTGTTAAATTAGTTTAAAATATTTCTTCGCTGTTTCACTTTACATTAAATCAATAAAATGCTACTTGGGAAGTTTAACATACGAACTTTTCTTAGGAATACCGAATTTTGCGACTAAAATTGACTTTCCACTCGCGAATTTATCGACGCACATCTACTCTCAGCTTACCAGCTTAAGATTTTTTGGTGACGTCCCTCTGCACTGGTGACTAAAATCTGACTGGCGACTAGAGCTCACCAAAGAAACGGAACAACCTCAAAAGAAACTGAAAAGGAGGCGGAGTTACACGATTAACTCGAGGTAGTTAATCGTGATTGGACCGGACGGAATAGGCATACATTACGCATGTGTGCGTATACCATGCATACGATCGTTCGGCGACCGTGGATGGAGGGCAACATCGCTAGGGCATTTTCCAAGAATGCAAACGCTAGCATCTGGGGTGTGAAAGACCCAAATCGAAGATTTGGTCATCCTAATGGGAGGCCATAAATCATCATTTCGGTTGCCGATGATTAAACATTGCAACGAACATAGGGTGCAGCCATTGCCAGATGTTGAAAGTAAACATTTTCTGGCTGCATCATGTTCGCTGCTTGGTTGCGATCCCTGAACGTGGGGACCGATAATTGGAAGCCAGCGATTGCTGGTAATCAGGGAAATGTTTGGTTTGCGTCAGCAGAAACCTTGTCGGCGGTAGCAAACCAATAGGAGCAAATAGCCGCATGCGAGAAGTGCCATGGGCAAACAAATAAACGAGTCAACAAGGAACTCTTTGTTGATGTTGTTTCCATAGCATAAGGCTATGGGAACAAGCTGCCCTGGCAGAACGTATGCCTAAAGATAGGATTTCAAATGCCACGGCAATGTGATGATTTTGCCGTGGACTTATGCTTTTTTAGGAAATGATGTACGCCTCGGGGGTGAATTTTCGATGCCACGGTAAGGTGATAAGCTTTGCCGTGGGCTTAATGTTTTTTAGGAAATGATGAACGCCTCGGGGGTGAATTTTCGATGCCACGGTAAGGTGATAAGCTTTGCCGTGGATTTAATGTTTTTCAGGTGTGGTGTTGGAGAAAAAAGGGGTTTGGAAGGAAAACCCCTACAGAATAGGTAAGCTGCCTAACAGAAATTCAAAACAGTTATCCGATTGGGTAACCGTATTAATTCCAGCGATATGGCTGGGGTAAATGCCGTAGCAAGGTTACGCAACCTTGCTGAAGTTAGACCGAGAGGTAAGTCGTTCGCCTGGAAAAGTGGGGATCGAGCGATGCATGGCTCTTCGGGCCCTGAAAAGCCCCACAGAGGGTATCGACGTCGACACATATATTTTTACGATTGGGCCAGACTGTCCGGATGAAGAAGAAACAGCGAGTCAAGATGGTGCCAATGTAACAGAGAAGAGTTCGCCACACTTGGACATTTCGGAGATGTTCAGGATGATGATGACAAAATTGGACGCACAAGCTGCAGATGTTAATGCAAAGTTGGATGCCCAAAATTCAAAATTGGACGCGCAAGCTACAGATGTTAATGCAAAGTTGGATGCCCAAAATTCAAAATTCGACGCACAAGTTGCAGATCTAATGCAAAATTGGATGCCCAAACGCAATGGATGAAATGTAATTTTCAACACTTTAAGGAAGAAATTCGAAACGAAGTAGAAATTCTGGATCTAAAAGTCACCGATGAAATAACGCGAATCGAAAAGAGACGAGTGTATTGAGAGAAATAAGACATCGCCTAGCAATCGACATGACTACAAAGATACAAGGATACAACTGCCAACCTTCGATGGAACGGAACCCTTCTCCGTATTTATACGTCAGTTTGATGCCGCGGCCAGTTATAATAAGTGGTCGGATGAGCAAAAGTCAACATCACTAATGGTGTCACTCCGCGGGGCGGCTGCAGAATTGCTACAAACCATACCAGCAGAGAAGCAAACAGATTTCCAAGCCGTAAGAGATGGCCTTGAAGCTAGGTATGGAGACAACCACATGGAGTGGGTCTACCGCATGCAACTGCGGAGCAGAACGCAGAAACCTGGAGAAAATCTTCAACAGTTGCAGGCAGATATTGAGCGATTGGCAAACTTGTCTTATTCAAATATGACTAAAGAATTTCTGAACGAGGTAGCAATGGATGCATTTATAAACGCACTCCAAGATCTGAACTTTCAACAGGTCGTTCGTTTGGCAGGAAAGAAGACGACTAATGAAATACTGGCGTTCGCATTGGCATATGAATCTGCTAAACTGGCTACCAGGAATACATAAAGAGCCCAAGAAATGTCTGTTCAGGAATGTTCCTGCCAAAGAATCGGGCATGTACAACGGAGAACCCCGAGACCTGTTATGAAGTGCTGGACATGCGGCAGAGTCGGCCACACCTCTGTTGACTGTAGGAAACGTCGACGAATGAATGAAACATCGAGTGAGAATTGTTATTCATGCGCTAATCATAAGAGGAGACTATCAACGGACCAACCTGAGGTGAAGAAGCAGATTGTACCTGTCGAGTACTAAATGCGTCCGAGGAGCCGGTCGCAATAAGAAAAGGAGAGTTTAACGCAGAATGTGCACCCGCGTCAATGATAAGCTCAATTCAACAAGGGAAGGTGCATAATAACGCTGATACTCTATCAAGAAGACGATGTAAGCCAGATTTTAAACATTGTCATAAAGCGGAAGAGAAAGAAGAGGCGTACGACCTGCGAAATGTACAAGTAGAAGTACTAGATGGGTGGACGAGTGATGCTCTACGCGCAGCTTAACTTTAGGATGAAGATATGTCGCTAATCCTGGAACACACTGAAAAGAACGAGCAGCCAACTTGGAACAATATTTCCGACAAGAGTGGAACATTTAAGGCATATTGGGCACAATGGAATTCCTTGCTGGTGGAAGATGGTATTCTAAAGCGTAAATGGGAAGCCGCGGACGGAAAATCCCATCGAATGCAGATTCTAGTCCCACCAACAAAAGTGAAAGATGTTCTAACAGAAATGCACGACGGGGCCTCCGGTGGATATCTGGGAGTTAATAAGACACTTTCAAAATTACGATCCCGATTTTACTGGCTTCACATGAGAGATGACGTCGAGTCTTGGTGTAGGAAGTGCACAACTTGCACTGCGACCAAAGGACCAACGGCAAAACCAAGGAGCGCTATGAAGCAGTACAACGTGGGTGCCCCTTTCGAGCGAATTGCGATTGATATCTCAGGACCATTCCCAAAAACAAACGACAACAACAAATACGTGTTGGTCATCATGGATTACTTCAGCAAGTGGATGGAAATCCTTCTACTTCCAAACCAAGAAGCAATAACCGTCATTGAGCAGCTTATCAATAATTGGATCAGCAGATATGGAGTTCCCTATGAGCTTCATTCCAATCAAGGCCGAAACTTCGAATCACAGTTATTTCAAAGCATCTGTGCGGCACTGGGCGTAAGGAAAACCAAGACCACACCCTTACATCCGCAGTCAGACGGAATGGTCGAAAGGTTTAACCGAACAATGAAATAGCATTTATCGAAGGTCGTTAGTGATCACCAACGAGATTGGGACAAATATGTACAAACTTTTCTCATGAGCTATAGATCGGCTAATCACGATACGACGGGCCATTCTCCAGCAAGAATTATATTTGGACGAGAGATACGATTACCAGCCGATCTGCGATTTGGAATACCTCCAGACGCCATAGATAAGACCGAAGACTACGTAGCCGAATGGAGAAATCACCTCAATGAAATTCATCATTTGGTTCGAAAGCAAATCAAGACATCAAGTGACAGGATTAAAACAAGGTACGACGTTCGACCCAACGCATCCGGATTTAATGCAGGCGATAGCGTGTGGCTTTATAACCCTCATCGGCAAAAAGGAAGGTCTCCGAAGTTGCAGTAACATTGGGAAGGACCGTATAAGATTCTCACAAGAATTAACGACGTTGTCTAAAGGATTCAGCGAAGACCGAACGCCAAGATGAAAGTGGTACATCGCACCGACTGGCGACTTGTGTGAAAAATAATTAATCCAGCGAACCCTAAGCTCGCTACAATATTAAAGTCGCCAACCCGGCTATGTCACAAACGGACCATGTCACACAATGCCGCTTCTTCCGTTTTCCCTCTGAGGATCGAATTAGGAAAATCCTCTGGTCCTATCACCATTCACAAGCGGTCATAAATTAATTGGCCCTAACACACTTGATGGACGTATAATTCATGCTGACATTCTCTCTATCCACCGTCTTCCATTCTGGCTTATAATAACAAAAAATTAATTCTCTATTCATAATCTGTGTAAACCTTATTAATACATAGGTGTGCAAGTAGAAACTAGGCTCTGTAGTTGGTTGCATTAAAAACATACTTGAACGCATCCAATTCGCTCGCCATTTTGGATATATGTACCTAAGTCATTGCTATTTTTGTGATTAAGTCTTAGTCATTCACAAGTTGTCATTCCGTTCTGCGTCAGTTGTATGGCAGATGGATGTGTTGTGACCTCGAACGCTGGACTTCGTGGCGGTGTGTACGCGTTTGCGGTTGAATGCAGACTGACGAATTGGGCGTAACTGCCAATTCAAAAAGGGACGCCATGACGTCATCGATGGTGACAATGGTGCCAGCTGCTGCGTAACTGGTATACACAGCGAATGTACTAGATTTCTCCAGTACATTCCAGCGCATTTAATTGCCAATCCGGAACATTCCGCCCTCCTTCGCCAATCATTGGCGAATCATTTTGTTCCAGGGGACGGTGGCTAGGGGCCGGGAGTGTGCGGTCTGCTGCTGGCGGTTGGTCTTGGTCGGCTGTCCACTTTCACGTGAATGATCGGTTGATCGAGGGGGCCGCCCGCCCTGAGGAGCGCTGGAGGCTTCAGGGTCTGGGGTGGCCCGTGTGATCGATGGCGACAGGAACCTCTTTCCCATCGCTGATGTCCGTTGCCTTTTGTGGTCGCGGGACCGGCCAGTTGATCTGGGTTAGAGTTGTAAGGTCGCAACCCACGATCAAAGACCACGTGATGACTGGTGATGGGTCTCGCTATGTCGAGACCTTCGGTGGTGCCATGTACTGTGCACGTTGGCGCCCGTCTGCAGTGAGTGGCCGGCGGGATGCGACCGTTGGGGGTGTGTGCTGTAACGTGGAGTCGGGTGCGGTGTCTACCCTGGCACTGTCCGCGTGTCCTGGCGGAATGGTAGTCACTGGCCAAGTGCCTCCCGGGGTCGTCGCAATGCAGCCTCTGTGGATGCACAGAGAGGCATGCATTCTTGCTGGAGTTCGAGAGACTGCTGGTTGCTGGGGAGCGCCGCCCGCCAAGTGGGGCTTTGCGCGCCCTGGTCCTGTTGTGGTGGCTACAGGTGGTAGCGGTTGGCCTGGGTAGTTTTGGACCCGTGCAGGAGCTTGACCACGTGGTGTCCTGGGTGTGGTGGGATGCCTTGAAGTGTTCGAGTGGGTAAGCTCCTGGTTCCTCGATTGTCTCTTGCCCCTGCAATGGTTCAGCGGGCGTGCGGTATGTCTTGTAGTTGGGTCACGCAAGTGATCGGTGGCTGGTAGTTGCACGGGCCTCGTAGGTGGCCCCTGGGGCCGATGCCAGCGAGACCTCCTTTGGGTTCTCTGATGGAAGCCACGGCCGTCGGTGGGAAAGTCGACCAGTTCCTCTGGGTCGAAGTTGTAAATTCGCAACCCACGAGGAATGGCCATATGATGGCTGGTGACAGGCCTTGTCACCTTTGCGCTGGATGATGTGGTGGGTGCTGAGCCTGTTAGCACCCACCCCAGTTCAGTGACCTGCGCGACGATGCCGGAACGTTGGTCATTCCTTATGCCTTCGAGGATGATGTTGGGGTATATGTCTGCCCCAAGGATGATGTCCACCTTCTCGGCGGAGGCGATGTTCGGATCTGCAAGTTCCAGATCCGCCACGAACGAGAGATCCCTTGTCGTTGATTGTGGTGGTGGTGTATACACTGAGAGCCCTGACAGGATGAAGGGCCTTAGTGTCCATTGGCTCGAGCCGTGGAGGCGAGGAGTGATGTTGATGGCGGTTTGAGCCCTTGTGGCAAGGCCACGAGTGCCCCCGACACCGTAGGTGGGGACGGGTGATGCTGACGTCGGAGGTGCAACCTTCGGGCTAGTGTGGTTGAAATGAAGGTGCCACTGGAGCAGGTGTCCAGCAGAGGACGGAGTTCGGTCTCCGACGTCACGATGACTCTGGCTGTTGGCAGCAACGCGGAATGCTGTGAAGGGGGGCTGATTGTATGTGCGCAGACCCCTTCCTGACGGCCGATCCGGGGGGCGGATCCTCTGGCTCGTTGCGGCGGTGATGTTGTCCCGTCGATGGCGGTAGACCGGACATGCAGCAGGGTGTGATGTCTCCGCTGGCATCGACGGCAGGTCTTGCTGGAGTGGCAGTCGCGCAGGCGGTGGCGACCCAAGCAGTTGGTGCACAGGTTTCTTTTGTGTGCGAAGGACTTCAGACGGCCAGGTGTGAGTGATCGGAAGCCCTCGCAAGCGTAGATCGTGTGTGCGGCCCTGCAGAATGTACAAGAGCCCCGTTGCCTTACGGGTGCCGGCGGTGTTTCATGCATCGGGACACGGGGCTGGCTAGTCATCGGGCCAGCTACTGTTGCTGGAACAGTCGAAGGCGGTTTTGTGGGAGGCATTGGCGTTGGTTCTGCCACGGATCCTAAGTGCGCCGTGCCCACTGCTTTCTCTGGAGTTCGTGTGAAGGTAGCCAGTTCCTCTGGGTCGGAGTTGTAAGTTCGCAACCCACAAGGAACGGCCATGTCATGTTGTGCCCCACAATGAGTGCGCGGCATCGTCTTCTGTGGGGGCTTCAGCTGGTCGATCATCGGGACCTTGGGTATGTTGGGCTTTGGGCAGGCGACACTCTGGTCGGCGGCCTGCTCACTCTTATCCACTGTTCTGGGGTGCGGTTCCGTTTCTGATGGCTTGATGTCGGCCATTGGCAGCTGCACTGGGAGCAGCTCGCTAGGGTGAAGGCGATTGGTGCTGTTGGCCATGGTTGGGGAGGCTGACTTAGCGCGTACTGAGCCTCGAGAAGCTTCGTCTGTTCCTCCAGGTATATTTCTTCGGTTTCGCCGAAACAATCCTCCGCGAAGTATGCGTGTTGTAGATGGTCCGGTGTCGCCGTGACGAAGATGTCGTGGTGCCGCTTGGAGAAGGCTTCCCATTCGGCGCGGAGTGCATGTTTGGTTGCCTCGATTGCTGTCGGACTTGGTTGTCCCTTTTCCTGTATGTTGAGGAAAGAGCCGGAGATGGTGGCCTGTGCCGCGAATTGAGCGGCGATGAGTTCCTTAATCGTGGTCGGTTGTTGTACGAGAGCTGATGTTGAAGGCACTTTGGTTTGAACTCTCATTGTTCGTCGTCCTGCTTTCGTTTTGCGGCAACAGCGGTTTCCGACTCGTGTTGGTGATGAGCACGTGTATGATCTCTGCCGACCGAGGAATGTCGTCGGTCGAGATCCTTTGGGTTCCGCCGACCGAAGAATGTCGTCGAGGAACCGTTGTCAATGTTGTCGCCGTCGCCGACGTCACCACTGTTTGATCCATTGTCGGCTCCGTTACGCACCATGTGAAAGCAGGTATGATCTCTTCCGAGCGAGGAATGACGTCGGTCTAGATCTTCGGTGTTCCGCCGACCGAGGAATGTCGTCGGGGAGCCGTTGTGTTGCTTCGTCGATGTCTTTGCCAGCATTCGCTTCTGCACTGGGCGCAGCTTCGGTAGATCGGTTTCTCCCTTTACTATAGGGTGATCGGGTCGGCGATTCGTTCTTTCAATTTCTTGGAGGTGGCAATGATCTCGTCCGCCCTCTTCTGGTGGCAGCGGTTCTAATATAAGATCATGATCGGCCGCTTGCCCCGCACTCCTTTGTTTAAGTGGCTCCTCATTCTCATTGAGCGATTCACCTAACAAAGGTGATTCAGAAAACAAATATTTAAGGGGTGATCTATAGCTAGCATGGAATGAAGGATATAGCGTATTGTCTCTGCCCAGCAACTTCGCCTCTTGGTCTGGGGGAGCATTTTCCTTATTATCGAGAAGACATGAAGTTGAGTCGTTAGCTTGTAAAATAAGATCACCTGCAATCCCCTCTAACAAGATCGGAGTAATTTCGGCACTGTTAAGCAACTCATCGGACGGGTTGTCTACCAAAGCTTCTTTGTCATTATTATCATTCAACCCAGCAACCACTGCACCTGGTCTCTCTCGGTTGTCGTCTACTACATCGGAAAATTCGAATTTGTCTTTTGCCTTTTGGCATTCGTCGGAATCAAATATTAAATTTAAGCTTAACTCATGGATAGCACTGGCGTTTAAGCGTCGTTTTATTTGACTTACTTGGCTTGTGGGAGTGGAACACTTCGTCAACTGCAATATTCTTGGAATTCTTCTTGACCATAGCTGCATCGATTGTTCCCATTTTCACTGTTAATAAACCGGGTTCGTCGGTACCGTCAACTGGTTCTAATGTGTTGTTTAGATCAATGTTGATGTCCTCATTAAGAAGGTATGTTTCACAGTCGTTATCCCTAGTAATTTCAGTCGTCCTTGATTTGTGTCGAGTCAGGTTGCAGTGTCTATGTGCCGCGATCTGGGCGGCGATGAGACGATCCAAATCGGCACTGGATCCGTTTCGAAGGACCAAAAAATGTTGTGACCTCGAACGCTGGACTTCTTGGCGGTGTGTACGCGTTTGCGGTTGAATGCAGACTGACGAATTGGGCGTAACTGCCAATTCAAAAAGGAACGCCATGACGTCATCGATGGTGACAATGGTGCCAGCTGCTGCGTAACTGGTATACACAGCGAATGTACTAGATTTCTCCAGTACATTCCAGCACATTTAATTGCCAATCCGCAACAGATGTCAATAAGTAACATTTACGCCATTGCATTCATCAAATGGAAAAAATGCTGCTCAGCGCATCTATTATATTCCTGTAAGAATTTAATATTCTTATACCATAAACATTCATCCTTTCTATATAAAAATTGTTTTCCTATTCCCTTCGTGTGTAAAAATCGTTTCTAAATAGATATTTTCGAAGAAAAAAAAACCAGTATTCCTATTTGATGTGTTCCTCGAACACAGCACCATATGTCACGTTCCATTTTCATTTCCTTCACATTCTGCACACGGTAAACAAGAGAAATAGAAACAAAGTAACACGTTCTCACTCCAACAAATTTCTTTATTAATTTTTCTTCTCATATACATTTATTTGATTGCGACGTTTAGTTGAATGAATAAATTCGATCATCTCTAAAAGTATTCCTGGCTAAATCCGGAACTATCACAGCATCTGAACACTGAAAATCATTCCATAAATTTTCTATACGAAATCCAATTACGTTTACAAAAGGTAAAAATATATAACACAACAAAAATAGAAGAAAAGTAAAAAGTGTTTATTTTTGTTTCTTGTAAATCTTGTTGATCCGAGTGCAAAATTATTTTCTCGAAGCTTAACCTAAATTTTTGACCCGGTTATTTGTGAATGTTTCGTTTTATTTTAGGTGAAAAACATGGCTCGCGGGCATCAAAAGATTCAATCACAGGCTAAGGCTGCCGAGAAACAGGCAAAGATGAAGAAGACTCAGGGACATAGTGCCAATGACCAAAAGAAGGCTGCACAAAAGGCCCTCGTTCACATCTGCTCAGTATGCAAGGTAATAGATGTGCAGCAAATTACACAACACGAAGCTATTTATCTTAGGTAGAGATTTGATTGCGGTTTCGCGATGATTAGGCCGCCCGAACCAATCGATTATTCGCTGATTCCCCTCAAACTGCTGGAATAGTCGCTTGTGTTGCGATTTTGATAGCTATTGGTGATTCTGTGTTTAAGCACTTTCACCGTTTATGCATCGATACATCTAATGGGTGTTGTGAACCCCTTTTGTGTGCAGTGAGTGAGTGTAGGAACCAAAGTCATTTCCAGTTTTAGGCTTCAGGTTAGTGGAGGATATCCTTATTTAAATTTGATGCTCATAACGACACTGGTGGTTTATAATTACCATATAAACAGAAACGGCAAGTATTATTGGCTTTTGTAAAGAAGTGGAGTAATAATATTTTAACCGCCTGTACCTGCACAAATGGTGCGTTTTGTGGACTGTGAATACCACATTTCTCTGTTTATGAGCATGTGTTTCTGGATGTGCAATGATCGTAGTAATGCGAATACTGAATACAAGAAACCAGGTTAGATACTGATAGATTCCAATGATTCCTTGTTATTAATTTAGGCATATTAATGAAATGTTAAAAATTGGATAGGAAATTAAATCACGAAAAGTTTCAAATAGAAGCTAATAGTTTCGACTACTTATTATATTATCCAATATTAAGTTCGTACTCGGGCTTAATAAGTCGTCTACTGAATCTAAAATGTTTAGTTATACAAATCAAACAAGAACGAGAAGAACCAGGTGGTGATTCAATAAAACTATAAACGACTACAATGCGCATATTCAACAAGTTAAGTTTTTTTACGATCAGAAACTGGGACAAAAATGTTGCCAGGAACTCTGTGGACCTTTTATATACCAGGTGTACCGGTATAAAGTGAGCGCTTTTTTTTTCCTACACATTTCGACATTATTGGCAATTTGTGGATACCACGCCAATAAAACCGGTCGTCGTTTGAGGCAAAGCATTCGGAGACCCAATTTTCGACTACTTCGTAGAAATTGAAATGCTGTCAGCCAATGCGTGTCCCATCGATGAAAACAAATGATAGTCTGAAGGAGCCAAGTCTGGTGAATACGTCGGGTGGGGTAACACTTCCCGGCCAAGAGCTTCTATTATTTCTTTGACGGGTTTTGCACTATCATGCAACAAAATTACCTTTCCGTGTCTTGTGGGCCATTCTGGTCGTTTTTCGATCAATACATGGTTCAAATTGATCATTTGTTGTCGGTAGCGTTGCGCATCAACAGTTTCGCCAGGTTTTAGAAGTTCATGATACACCACCCCCTTCTGGTCCAACCAAACACAGAGCATTGTCTTTTTTCTGAACCGATTAGGCTTCGCAGTCGATGTTGACGCTTCTCCTGGATGTACCCATGATTTTTTACGTTTAGGATTTTAAAAAAAAAATCCATTTTTCATCACCAGTCACAATTCCATGCAATACTGACTTCCTTTCGTGTCGTAGAAGCAACGTTTCACATGTTGTTTCGCTTTACCATCTGCCTGTCATTCAATTCATGTGGCACCTAATTTCCATACTTTTGGATCTTTCCCATGGCTTTTAAACGGTCAGAAATTGTTTGTTGTGCAACATTTAACATTTGTGCCATTTGTTTTTGACTTAAAGTGTCATCTTGATCCAATATTGCTTGCAATTCGGCGTCTTCAAACTTTTTTGGTGGTCTTCCACGTTCTTCATTCGCACATCAAAATCATTATCTCTGAACCGCTTAAACCATCTTTTGCATGTTGCTTCCGATAGAGCATGATCACCATAAGCCTCGACAAGCATTCGATGCGACTCTGCAGCACTTTTCTTCAAATGAAAACAAAAAATTAATGCTTTCCGCAAATCATCATTTTCTGGTACAAAATTCGACGTTTTTAACAGAATTAAAAAAAAAAGATGTTGTTTGTACAATGACTTGATGCATACTAAATATGTTTGACAGATGTCATAGCGACCAAATAAAAAAAGATATATGGGTTCGTTCACAACAAACGTTCCCTATCGATACATTTGTATTTTGACGCTCACTTCAAACCGGTACACCTGGTAGTTTATTTTCCAAAGGCCTCTAGACGAAGGAAGGGTGGATAGTTCTCGAAGAAATGAAGAGTTTCTTTGTACTCTGGGTTCTCGATCATTCTTGCACACTGGCTGTGGCGACGACGGCATTGTCTTTTCGCTCATGCAGCAACTGGCTATAAAATGTATCCAAACGCTGGGGAGATGTAGGTGATAAAAGAAGGAATCCCTTGGAAAAATAAGCACTCAATCGATGTCAAAACACTTAAACACCATACAAGTATTTTGTGTAGTATATATTTCGCAAACATTATAATTGAAGTAGTACTTAATATTGTTTTTTTACTGCATTAGATGAAGTTTGTATTTATATTTTTAATTCTGTAACGCCTTTACAGTACTTCTTAAACACGGACTAATTGTCGTTCTAAAGCTCTTAATCGCGTCTCTCTAAGCCACGACTTTTGTGTTTTGTATTTTCTAACGCATATGGCACACGGCTAATAACCTTGCCCGGAAAAACAAATTATTATGGAAAATTTAACAAGCCTCAAACTTGTTAAATAAGGCCAATACCGGATCCCGGTTGATGATGATGATTTTCTAACGCAAGATCCTCCCTTCTCGAAATATTTTTTGCTAGCCACCAGATACAATGTTAGAACCTCCGATTTTGTTGTACCCTGAAGTGTAAAACCAAAATATTGATCATCACATGGGGTTTCCAATAATTTTCAATGAGCTGGTTTTTTCCACTTCTATCGGGAGAGGCGAACCTATAGCACCGAGTCGACACCCCGAGATGCCACCAGATAACTGTTGCAGTACTTTTTGAACAGTTGTAGGTTGTAACGCTCTTAAGACACTCGCGCGAGGAGGGAATTCCACAGCTTTCCCACTCTGAAACCTAACGAGTTCTGACGCAGAGCAGTTCATGCCGTTAGGAGATGAACCGCTAAGTGGTGCGGATTGCATCGTGGAGTGCATATAAACCGAATTGCACAGAACAATACCACGAATCTCCGAAGAACATTGATGGTATGACCCTAGATTTTTGGGCCAGTGGAATTGATTGGAATAGGGTACCACCGAAATCTTCGTATATTATAATGGCACTGTTGTCGCATGCTACTTTATTCGTGGGCGGTACCAGGTTCCATGCAGTACATTTTTCCCGGGATTTAATGTGATCGGTGCCACCTCAGTGTTAACTTTTCAGATGTGTCTGGGCTCTATCGTTTTATTATCCTAGTTTTTTACTTGATCAATCTATCATTCATCATCCCTTGGTAGCTCAATTAAGTGATTCCAAACATGATAAGGCCCCAGTAGATAAATATATTTATTGCAATGGATGGCTATAGTGTGTAACAGTACCATAGGACCATATCCGCCCAATAACTTCGAATTTCATAGTCCAACAACAAATTATATTCAACATTCGACCCTAATAAAATACACCAATAGGGATTATATAAGCGAGTAGTTCTTAATGGCTTTAAAATACAGTACTGCTACTTACTGATATTCTTATTCCAACGCAGGGATGCTGTTGATGAACGCGGCTTACATCGTCGAAACCAGGAACTATCAACTCTTGACTACTATTTATTGGCTTATAGGAACCCGGAAGACTTCACTGACTCGGCTGTGCCATCGTTCCCTATCCCGTGCCTATTGGTGGTCTATTGGAACCCGGAAGTGCATGACCTCACTGACTCGGCTGGGCCAACGCTCCTTGTCCTGTGCAGTCTCCTTCCATGCTTGGCCATCTGCTCCGATCGCCTCAAGTCCAAACCTTACATTGTCTTCCCATCTACATCGCGGCCCTCCTACCGATCTTTTTCCTGTTGGTCTTCCGCCAAGAATTCTCCGCACGGTCCTATCCTTGCCCATTCTCGCCAGATGTCCGGCCCATATTAATTTCTGCGACCTCATTACTCTCACTATTGTAGGTTTGTGGTATAGCTCTTCCAATTCGCGGTGGTGGAGTTTCCTCCATTGTCTTGCCTCTTCATCACATTTGCCGCTAAACATACTCCTTAAAACTTTATTCTTAAATACGCTGAATTTGTTTTCTTCCCGTTCTGCGAGAGCCCATGTTCCGCATCCGTATAGTCCTAACAGTCGGCATGATTATGGTTCTATAGACACGAAGCTTTATGTTACGTGATAGCAGTTTGGATTTCAGCAGTTTTCTGACTGCGTGCCAACTAGCGTTTCCGGAATGCATTTTTTGTTAATTTGCTTCAACATTTCGTTACTGGGCGTCAGTATTCTTCCCAGATATTTAAGCTCTTTAACTGTTTCAAATATCTTGCGCCTAACATTTATGTGTGTTCCCTGATGTCCACCTGTTCTCGCCGTAATCATATATTTTGTTTTGTCTTCATTTATTTCTAGGCCCACCTCTTCTGCCACTTGCATGAGGATTTCACTGTTTTTACTTGCAGTTTCTAGATTATCGCCCAAAACGGCGATGTCGTCCACATATGCGAGCACTTGTGTGCGGTGATCCGTCCAAGTTGTCGTCTTGTACCTTTCTGATGACATGCCCGAGCACGAGGTTAAAAAGAAATGGTGAGAGGCCATCCACTTGTTTTAGTCCGTCGCGGATTTCAAATGGTTCTGAGAGATGGTTTTCTATTCTAACTCGCCCTTTATTTCGTTCATGCAGATTTGATTGAGGGCGGCATCTTTTTCCAGGACTCTCAGCTCAACTACAATATAGTGAAGTCCTTACCTCGCGACTAAGTCGTAGGCTTTTTTGAACTCAACGAAAAGTTTGTGAACCGTCTCTCCGTATTACGACTTCATTCCCAGCAATTGCTTTACTGTGAACATTTAGTCGCTCGTTGACCCGTTCCTATGGAATCCGCACTGGTACTCTCACAGTATTTCTTCTGCGTACGGTGTAATTCTCGCCAGTATAACATTTGTTAAAATTTTGTATGTGATTGGGGGAAATGATATGCCCCTGTAGTTTTCGCAGTCAGATCTGTCGCGCTTTTTTTAAGATAAGGATGACTATTGAGGTTTTTCATTCTTCCAGAGGGACTTTTGGCGATATTTATGTTGGGTAACTTCGGCGGTGTGTTTGGGGTATGTTCTAAGTGTTCCGCCAATCACTGTCCGAAGTAATATCCACACCGGAGTACCAATGGAGTAAAAACAATTGTCCAAAAACAAACACTGAGGGTTATTTGTCGATTTAAAATCCTTTTTTAATTTTTTTTTTTCAATAATTGTTATAATTAACGGAATCTGTTTGACAATAGTGTCTCACAATATGTAACAATATAAAGTAAAACGCAGCGAACAATATTTAATAACAGTAATTAAAACGCGGCGAACCACACAGACGATACACACGTTAACTCCTCGAAGGGAGGAGGCTCCCTGTGCCACTCCTCGCGTCGACGATCAAAATCTCTCTGTCCGTCTGCCCACTCAGATACCCAGATACAGATCGTATCTACATCTGCCAGAAGAAATCTTTCATTTCATCCGCTAACAGAATTTTCCACAGTATCTGTTAGCGGCATGTTATTAATGCCCATGGGTAATTTAGGTGCCTGAAAAGGAGAAAGTCCCTCGACGCATACATCCTTATATCATCATCACCATCCGTGGTGGTGATCGAAGTTCGGATCGACGGTTGTCGAATTGTGTGCCGCCTCTATTTGCATAGCACATCTGGCGCGCGGCCGAAAGATATCCTGCAATTTGAATGGATGTAGGTTCATGGGTTTTGTTTGACTTTTGTCAATACACCCGAAATCCATTAGATCTTTCTAATGGGTGTGAAATACAAACAGACACCGTGGGATCGGAGTAGTTCCCTTGTAGGTTTTCAACCTCATACATTTTGAATTATCTCGTTGAGATAATTACGGTTGCCGTTTCTTTTGTTTGCCGATAGATTTGGTGGTTTTTATGGCAGCTACCCGCACGTGCATCGTTGGTCGGCTAATTTGCTGGCGATAACAAATCCTTGTAACATCGTGTAGATGATCAGGATTTCGGATTATGCAGTGCTGGAGTGCGGCGCATTTCAATCTTTACTAATATGATGAATGAATGCTTTTACCTTTGTTTCAGGTATGTTACAATCGACTTGTTGCTTGATATTGAAAGCTTTGGGACGTTCAGTTCCTTGCTTTTTTAGTGTCGGGCTCAATGTTGGCTAAATGTTTCGGTGCCCTAAGGTGGGATTTAGGACACGCCTCTGTGGGCGCGTGCAACGTTCTCAGGTAAGTAAGTTCTTTGAAGATAGGAATCTTACCTGCGCGGAATTGTGCGTTCGTAGAACGCTACAGACTTCCTTATCCCATATTGTTTTGATTAGTTGGTGAATCTTTTGGGCGGTTGCATCTCCTCCATGCTTCATAATCTCTACCGTTATTAAGTTGAATCAGGGAGCCTTGTCGCCTTTCAATCAATATATTGCATCTACAACTTCGTTGACAGGGGGCTCTGGGATCAGAGAGTTGGTTGTATGTACGTCTGGTGCGGTTATTTGTGGTTGATGGGTACCCACATCAAAAAAGTTTTCAAAGTACTGCCTCTATCTTTTGGCAATATTGTTTGTTTCTGTGACCAGAAGGTCGTTTGTGTCTCGAATTATTTCGGTCATCCCTCGGTAGTCATTCCTAATTGAATTTATGCCGGCATACATACCTCTGATGTTCTTTGCTCTAGCATTTTCTAGAATTCATTCCACTCTTCTCCCATTCGCGTTTTTTTCGCGTTTGAAAAGTCTCGTGGTCTCTTTCCGAATCGTCGAGTATCTTTCTGCGTTGACTTCATCATATATTTCTAAGTCTAATGTTTACGTTGTTCGATCTTCGCCTGCACTCATGGTTAAACCAAGATTTGGACTTAATTGTTTTCTTTAATCTTAATATCTTTTGCGCTATTTGTTTGATTATGTCTCTGATCGATGCCCATTTAGTGTCCACATTATTGGTTTCCTCTTCCTCACTACACCCATTCTGTAGGATGCTAACTCTATTTGCTAATACTTTTTCATATTCAACCCTTTTGCGCAGATCTTTCAATTTATCAATGTCGAACTTTTTGCTCGTCTCCCGTCACTGCCCGTGTAGGTTTGCTGCGAGCCGACTCTTAATTTTGCCCATCATTAGAAGATAATCGGGCGATGTCTTTTGTCTATGTGGAAGTGGTCTATTTAGTTACGTGTCGGCTGATGTCCATGTGGCCTTATGGATTTGCTTCTGCTTCAACATTGTGCTTTTCACTTCCAGATCTTTGGACGCTGCGAACATGATAATTCGAATTACATTATCATGTGGAACGTCATGTAGGCTTTCTTTACCTATAGTTGGTTGAAAGATATCTTCCTTTCAATATTTTTGCGTTGAGGTCCCCGAGGAAAGTTTTAAAATCGAATGATGAGATTCCATCAAATACTTCCTCTAGGGTCTTGTAGAACGTGTCGTTCGTTTCTTTGTCGGTAGATATAGTTGAGGCGTGTACGTTTATAAGTAGATAATTATTGGGCCCGGCATTTTTAGCACGCACCTTCGGTCATTATTAAATCTCACATCTTTTACATAGGGCGTAATCTTATTGCTTACGATGAAGCCAGTTCCGAAGTTATGTGTATCGGTACCTCTGTGGCGTTTCTAACAGGTACACACACAATATACACGCAGATAGAGAAGGGCAACGAAAGAAAATCGAATAATAAAATGTATCAGCCCTATACCATGCAATAACATAGCAATTCCACATCAGTTGAGTGTACTTGAGTTTAGAAATCGAATTCGTACAGGCGGCAGTAGCCTGGTGCTTCAATGCTTCGCTTTTCACCCGTTTCTCCGTGTGTTCAAATCACCAAGATGGTGAAGGTCACTGTCTTTGTTTAACGCTATACCTCCACATGCCAGTGTATACCCATTGGTTTCGATTGTTTGATGTGAGAGTCGGACTTCCTGAAGCGCGACGATGTATATTTTGTATCATTTCGCGTTCTCTACGACCATCTGTATCGCACCTGGTGTGTGTAACGTTCGAACATTCCACGTGCCGACCAATATATTCCGCTTTTTCCGTTTTTCCCTGTCTCCTTTTTCCCTAGTCGGTGTTTTCTTGATGATGTGTTTCCTTATGGTAGTGTCGGCTCATCACACTTGCGCCTACTGGGTTTTTCGTGGGATTGTGTTGTGTATATTGGTTATTAATTTTTGTTCCCACGAGTCTTTGGGGTTTCAAATAGTCCGCCATATCAGAATTTCGTTTTGATATGATAAGATCTGCTTACTGCTCTGATTCGACCCGGTGTCAGAGAGGCGCCGTTATAATACAGCCGGTATACCCCTGGCTGCAAACCATCCAATGGGCACGGTGACGCGTAACACCCTAGATTAGGGGTGGTAGATCTTTGTGTGTTACCCCTCGCTAGCCGTTTGACATGGGTGACCCTATTGAAAGCGTATGCTTGTTTGATGTGGGAGTCGAACTTCCTGAAGCGCGACGATGTCCATTTTATATTGTTTCGTGTTCTCTACGATTGTCTGTATCGCGCATGGCTTATATAACGTTCGAACATTCCACGTGCCGACCAGTATATCCCGTTTGTTCCGTTTTTCCTTGCGTCTTCTTTTTGTCGAGTCGATGTTTTCTTGATGGTTTGTTCCCGTATGGTGGTGTTGGCTCATAACCCCTACGTCCACCTGGTTTTTCGTGGGATTGTTTTGTGTGTGCTGGTCATTCATTTTTGTTCCCACGAGTCTTGGGGTTTCAAATATTGTAGTTCGCCCCGTTTTGATATGGTAAGATCTGCTTACTGCTCTGATTCGGTGTCAGAGAGCCGCCGTTATAATACAGCCAGTGTTCCCTTGGTTGCAAACCATACAATAGGCATGGTGACGAATAACACCCTGGATTGGGGGTGGCAGATTTTTGTGTGTTACTCCTGTCTGACATGGGTACCCCTACTGGAAGCGTATGCTTCCGTCAACATAGCTTGAGTGATTCATTGTAATTTAAGCCCCCGCGCCAGGACAAGGTTTCTACCAACCGAATTTCCGCGAATTCAAACCTCGATGTCGGTCTTTTGGAACCACCTGTGATCCCGCCGGTATGGTCTTCGATGCGGGATATGACGTTCCGCCCGCGTACTATTCGACGCATTCTATGCGGACTGGACTGTAAGAAGGCAACCGGCCCGGAGGGAATACCAGCAATAGCCTTTAAGAACTGTGCTCCAGATCTATCGCCGGTTCTTAGCAGACTCTTTCGCTTATCTTATGCACGGAGAGAATTTCCTACCTGGGAAAGTGGTTTGAATTGGCCAATCCCAAAGAAACGGAGCAAGTGTCTCCCGCAAAATTACCGGCCGATAGTATTACTGTCTATGTTATCTAAGGTGATGGAAAAGGTCATCAATAGTGAGTTAATTAAGTATCTGGAGTGCACCGGACTTCTGAATGATCGTCAATACGGAATCCGTGGCAGTCGGTCCACGGGAGACCTTTTGACCCTTATAACCGATATATGGACATCTACGATTGAGGGGCATGGTGTGTCAAGGGCGGTCGCATTGGATATATCCAAAGCTTTTGACCACGCCTGACACGGGGCATTGCTGGGCAAACTTCGTTCATGCGGACTTTCCCAACAGTTTTGCGACTGGACGAAGAACTTCCTCGAAAATCGATCGACCTAGTTGTTGTAGGCGGCAAGTCTTCGGATCTGTATCTTGTTCATTCTGGGGTGCCTCAAGGTTCTATTTTGGCTCCAACCTTGCTTTTGCTTCACATAAATGATTTGTTGGAGTCAACGGATAACAAAGTGTTCAGTTTTGCGGATGATTGTTCGCTTGTTTCCTCTTTTCCGTTTCCTCAACGTAGCACAGCTGGGATGTAACCAGATCGATTCTCTGAATCGGGATTTGGATAAGGTCTGCAGTGTGCAAAGGCCAATGTCGTCGGCTTCAATTCAACGAAGACACTGTATACAACATTCTCAAAGAAAAGTGGATCATCGGCTCCACAGCTGATGATGAATGGGCAGGCCCTCGAATTGCCCGACGTCACGGTCTGTGGAATTTCCTTCCCGCGCAAGTGTTTCCGGAGCGTTACAACCTGCAACTGTTCAAAAATAACTGCAACAGTTATTTGGTGGCATCTCGGGGCGCCGTGTCGGTGCTTTAGGTTCAGTTCTCCTGAGAGAAGTATAATAAAAAAAATTTTGCTTCAATATCTGTGCGATACAATTTCATTAATAACTAGGAAAATCGCCGCTGCTGGGTGGGCTGGCCAACCCAATCGTTCCGCTCCCGCGCTGACAGAATTCACTTTGATTATTTTTTTTTTTTTTTTTTTTTCAGTTTGCAAAGCCCCTAGTAACCTAAGCGAACAACAGTAGAGCTGTTCTGATTATGATTTATGACGATTGTTCATTTTTTTACATAGAGCTTGTCGGGCTCTCAATTTGATGTGTGTCGTGTACTGAGTGAACCTGACTCGAGTGCGCACTCTTGGTGCTAACCATGAAACGTCAACTGAAGCTATCAGGAAACTAAAATGGTGTTGTTATATGGAAAAATTCGATATAAGAAAGAAATAGATTTCTCTGATACATTTCCACTCAGTGAGGTCCTTTCGAACGCGGTACAATCTCTTAACACTAGTTTTATATCTGGACTTTTTTGTCGCTTTGCTATTCAGGTAATAAACCACAGATCCTTTGGTGATAAAAACTGATACACATTATTGATACTGATGTTGCGTATCATTCTCTAGTTTGTTGATGCTTTGTCATTCATTTTTAATATTTTTCCGTGATATGTAATGAATGTTTGCCATTATACTTACGAGCGGAAAATATAAAATATCCCAAAAAATGTTCGCTATACATTATCGATGCGCACTACCCAGAAATTGGTCGTTCGTGAATTAACCGAAATCTGATGATCCTATTTTCTTACGGAAATCTTGGAAATGCAGACGCTACGAATAAGCTGTATTATACATAAGCCCAGTCTACCATTTTTTTACAATAGGAAAGTATTGAGTATAAGAATTTAAAGATGATCTGAAAAGTTGTGAAAATTATCATCACTGACCAGTGCGTTGTTCATTCATTGACTTGAGAGTGTTCGAAACTTCTCGAACTTATTTGATTAAAGATATACTGAAATCGCACACAAAACGATACAATTTTTACACAGGACGCTCTCTCTGCAATATATATAAGAAAGAGCTACTTGAAAAGTGATAGCACGCCAAAATAGCGAATTGTATTTGTTTTTAATTGGGTGTTGGGCTACAATTACTGGCGCAAGGCTAATAACCTTGCCCGGAAAAACAATTTATTATGGACAATTTAACAAGTCTCGAATAAGGACCACCGGATACCGGTGGAGAAACTTGCTAAATAAGGCCAAGACCGGATCCCGGTTGCAGTGCCGATGATGATGGGCTACAATTGAAATCAATGAATTCTACATCTTCTTTTGCGGTTTTTTGTTTTTAAGGAGTTTTTTTGAGAGAATGAATAGAAGAAAAACCTGAAAGCGTTCTTATGGGCTTGTTTATTTATTACGATTTTGATTTTTTATATTCCTGCCCGCATTGTACTTTGACATTTAAAGATATTTCAAAATTCCCTTTTTACGTCCATTTCCCATTAAAAAAATTCGCGTCCACCTTAGTTCGCAAGCTGGCGGGCACACCATTACAATAAGTGAGGATCTAATCAATTTCTTCCTACAAACCAAAAATATCCGTTCTCAGTTTCTCTTTTAATCTAAACAGCTACAAGCGACACAGTTTAACGTCTTCTTCTCTGCTAGATCAATGATGTTCTATTTTATGCCAACTTAGATGAAATTTAGCTATTATATGCAAATTAAGACGAAATTTAGCTATTAGCTGATTTAAAATCCCATAAAAACAGATTTTAATTTGTTCTTACGTCAAAGTTTATTCATTAAACTACTTAAAGAAATGTGTACATCATCTGCCACACCTAAGTATAACGAAAATAAAATACAAAATAACTTCCCAATTTAAAAGTGCTTCAAATCGAACGAAATTCACAACTTTCCCGGTTAACCATTAAAATAAAAAAAATAAAAAAGTGTGCCGTGAGGAATTAAATGAACAATATTCAAAGTAGAAGACTTAAAGTTAAAATTAAAGGTGTCTTATTCTTATAAAGATAAAATAAAGAAGAAAACATAATTCGCGTGGTATTTAATCAAAAGAGAAACAATTATAGAAAATTATTAAATACAGTTTTGGTGTTTAATCAAAAGACAAAACAATTATTGAAAATTATTAAATAAACAGTAACATTTAACTAAATTATTAAGTAAAAGTGACGGAATTTTGGAAATAGTAACAGTTTCTAGAAAATTAGTAAATAAAGTTTTGGTGTAAATAAAAAAAAAAAAGAAAGACAATTAAAGGGCGACAAACATCCCAACAACAACAACAACAAAAAGAATTCGTGAACAACAAGGGTAAGAAGAACCCCACCTCATCTCTAATTGCAAGCCGTACAACACCAAGAACACCACTACAAAGGAGGAAGTAAAAGTGAGCAACACTTATTTTAAATATTAGATTTATATTCATAAATTCATACATTGTACATTTATATTCATAAATTCATACACTGTACATTTATAAATTCATACACTGTTTAGAAAATAAGTTAGTTTCATGTCTTTTGGTTTTAAATAGTGGTATTGAGAAAGAATACTTTTTAAATTTTAAAAATATAGAAAATCTATTTACAAATCAAAAAAAAAGTCAGACGAAATACCGGCAGTCGAATTAATAAGGGAAGCCGCGAAAATAAAAGAATTTCACGGGGATGGAAGATATGACTTGTCCTCCTGTATAAGGGACGTAGAGCTTATCCTGCCACTTTTTAATGAAAACCAAGCGTTGAAAAATTTCATTTATCAACGACATGTCCGCAATAAAATTCAAGGAGCCGCTCTCCATTGCATAAGGACATTAGGACCCAATCCCACGTGGGAAGGGATAAAAACAGAATTAATTAAAAACTTCGGAATTAGGGAAACATATCACAAATTGCACCATGAAGCAGTGACATGTAACAATTCATCCGTAAGCTCATACTACAGGGATCTCCGGAGAATATTAGACAAATTAAACGGTAAATACGAATTCGATGAGAAAAAACCTAGCGAATTTTCCCCAACGTCGAATGAATCCCTTATACTTAAAATATTTTTAAATGGAATTAACCCCAATTTATCAAGTATAATTTACAGTAGGAACATAGAAACACTTAGAGAAGCATATTATACTTTAGAAGAAACAGGAATGTTTAGACATTATAACAAACCAAATAATTACGAAAATAGAACAAATAGACCTAACAACCAACATTTTAATAGAAATCAATACTCCAGACATAATGACTATAGAGAAAACCTACAAAGAGACAATAACGACCCAACACATTATTACAATAGAAATAATACATACCAATACAACAACACATACGAAAACAATTCTAGGCAAACTAGACAAAATAATAACAATACATACGAAAACAATTCTAGACAAACTAGACAAAATAATCACAATACATACGGAAACAATTCCAACCAAATGAGACAACATAATAACAATAACTACAATACCAACAACACATACCATCACAATACAAACTGGAACCAAAGTTTTCCGAATAACTCTAATCAAACAAGACGAAATCAGACAAACTATACAGGCAGAAATTACACCCAGGCAATAAACAATTCGGTTGAACCAATGCAAGTGGACCATATCTACAACACAAATCAAAACTTGGACCATGAACATTTTCAAGTGACCAGTTTAACAGGAACTTTACCAGTAATCGAATTAACAATAGGTAATGACAAATTAAAATGCCTAATAGACACAGGGTCAACAGCCACTTTTCTAAACTCAGACAAACTGCCATATTACAAAAGAATAAAATTAGAAAACACAATCCCCTGTAACACTCTTAACGGACAAATCTCAATAAACACTGAGATAATAACACCATTGCCAAACGAGTTCAATGAGAAGAGGTATATGCGTTGGAAATTAACTCCTTTTTATAATAAACCATTCGATGGACTTATAGGTCAAAACCTACTCAAACCTCTGCAAGCAATAATTAACTTAGAAGAGGAATACATAGAAATAAATAACACAAAAACGAAATTCATTAACTCTTGCCCACTCAAATACGAGGAAATACATACATTAGAAGAACCTAAACTAAACCTAGAAAAATTATAACGCGAAGACATGAATAGGGAAGAAAAAAGGGAACTACGAAAATTAATTAACAAAAATAGAAAAATAAAGAAATGTTGTCACAAGGTATTATCAAAGAAAGTAACTCACCATTATGGATTGTTCCGAAGAAAATCGATAATTCTGGTGAAAAGAAATGGAGAATAGTGATCGATTATAGAAAACTTAACGAAGTTTCTATATCAGACAAATATCCAATCCCTAACATAGATACTATATTGGAAAAATTAGGGCGATCACAATACTTCACTACCTTGGACCTTGCCAAAGGATTTCATCAAGTATTAGTCAAAGTAGATGACAGAAAGAAAACCGCATTTTCAACACCTCTTGGACATTATGAGTTTATACGAATGCCGTTTGGACTCAAAAATGCCCCTGCAACTTTCCAAAGACTAATAAATGCAGTTTTAAGAGAGCACATTAATCGAATTTGCGTAGTTTATCTGGACGATATTCTTATTTTTAGTACGACCTTAGAAGAACACGCTGTAAATATAGAAAAAGTGTTCAATAAACTTAGAGAACATAATCCGAAGATTAAAATTGATAAGTGTAATTTCTTTAGTCGAACTACAGAATATTTAGGTCACACTCTGACAACAGAAGGTATTAAACCTAATATGAATAAAATTGAAAATATACAGAAGCTTAAATTACCGGAAACCCAAAAACAAATAAAATCATTCCTGGGAATGACCGGATACTATCGCAAGTTTATTAAAGACTATGCAAAGGTTGCCCACGGTATGATAAAGTGTTTGAAGACAAATTCTAAAATTGATAAAAAAGACCCTCAATATACAGATTCATTTCAGAAGCTTAAAAGATTGCTCATGGAAGCACCAATTTTAAAATATCCAGATTTCAACAAAAGATTTAAGTTAATAACGGACGCCAGCGATTTTGCTTTAGGCGCAGTCCTTACACAGGACAACCACCCACTAAGCTTTGCAAGTAGAACTCTAAACGACCATGAGAAAAAATACTCCACAACGGAAAAAGAACTTCTTGGTATCGTTTGGGCCGTTAACTACTTTCGCCCATATATTTATGGTAGAACTTTCGATCTATTCACGGATCATCAACCTCTCAAATGGCTCCAAAGTAAACATAAAGGGAAAGATATAAAGCCTAGATTACAAAGATGGTTGCTTAAACTTGGAGAATACACGACATAAATATAAATTACATTAAGGGCACAGAAAACAAAGTTGCAGACTTTCTATCCAGAATAAATGCAAATACAGGAGAAATAAATGCCATAGATTTAGATGAACAAAATGATAACATGAGCACAGCTGCAACAATACACTCACAAGAAGAAGAACAAAATGATCACTTTCCAATTTTAGAAACAGTTGTTAATAGATTCCAGACAAATTATTTTGACACATCTAAAACAAAAGAAATCGAAATTATAGAAAACAAACGAAAAATTTACATAAGTACAAATGACATTGAAAACAACTTCATGACTGATGTATTTCGCAGATTTATAAAATCAGGGAAAATAGGAATTTTTTCAGAACTTTCTGACCATATATATAACAAAGTACAACAAAAATTAATCAAACTATTCAATACAAAGTTGAAATTTTACAAATGCACCTACCATGCAAAAGACATGACGAATGAAGCCGAAACATATAGATACATTGCAAAATATCATAGGAACGAAACAGGACATACAGGAATTAACGAAAATTACGAAGGACTAAGAAAAATTATATACTTCAAAAATTTAAAAACATATATCCAAAAGTACATTAACAATTGCGATACTTGCAATAAAGCAAAATATGATAGGAAACCAATAAAACCAAAGTTCCATATAACTGAAACCCCCAATAACGTAAATCAGATAGTTCACCTCGATGTATATATAAACAAGAGACATAGCTTTTTATCATTTATCGACAAATTCTCAAAACATGCAGTAATACTAAATTTAGAAGACAGAAATAGCGTTACAATCATTGAAAAAATACGACTATATTTTTCCATTAAAGGCAAACCCAAATTAATCATTTTCGACAACCAATTCAATTCAATTAACATCAAGGAATTTTTAAGGTTAGAAGAAGTAGAAACACGCTTCACAAAACCAAATAGTCATACAGGTAATTCAGATATTGAAAGATCTCATAATACATTAGGAGAAAAACTTAGAGTTTTGGAAACCGAAAAATCCGAATTATCAATTCAAGAAAGACTTTTCAAATGTGTAGAATGGTATAATAAATCTATTCACTCCGTCATTAAAGCAAAGCCAATAGACGTAATAGAAGGGAAAGTCGATAGAAAACAAATAGAAAAACTTTTAAAAGACTAGAAATAAAAAACCATTAACAAGCGCAATAAAAAACGAGAAACATATAGACCAAACCAAGATGAAGGTTACGTAAGAAATTATAAAGCATTAAGACACAAATACCAACCTAAATATAGAAAACTTAAACTAGAAAATATACACCCGACAAATATAAAACGACCCACGAAATTTTTAGAACAACTAGACGTTAATACTTACAATAATGCCAGTAACAACACTGATCCACACAACGACAGGAACATTTAGAAATAATTGACGAAAATAATCAAAGCATAATCACCAACTTAATAAAATATAGTAGATATTAAAGATCATTTCAACTTAACTTTCAAAAAAAAAATATATATATATATCAGACTCGGTATCGCAGAATACAAGAAAGAAAAAATAATATTATTCACAAAAATCCCAAAAGACATAATAAGAACTAAATATTCATTTATAACAACTCTATCCAATGAAAATTATGAAGAACTTCTGTTCAATAATAAAAAAAAAAAATGTTTGTTTGTAATTTATAACAATAAAGAAAAAGAATTTGTACAACATTTTGTAATGAAGACTAATTTGAATTAAATATATAAATATAATACCACACTATCATAGAAGAACTAAAATTTAATAAAAAAAAAAAAGAAAAAAAACAATATATTTGGTATAACTGGTCAATTATAATTGTAATAATCATAAGCATTTTTACTACCTGTATATATATGGAATAACCAAATTAGAATATAATGTATATCACAACATATGTTACTTAATTGCACATTTCATCCAGATGAACAAACTCAAAGATAATTAGCAAGAACTGGTGGAAACACGAAAATGAATATTAAACTAATTGCAATATAATATCCATTGTGATAAAGATATTATATTGCAACGTAGAGAAACAAACCTAGATAAAAGATTTTATATTAGAGTAAGTTTAGTTTACAAAACGGCACTCTGAAGAGCAGACGTTTGTTAAATTCGAAATTGAATAAAATATAAATTTTATTTAAAAGTGTTTTCCTTCATTTCACTCAAGTGGAGTTTAAGAAAACATAATTCGCGTACATTTGGTTTTCTAATTTGTGTTTCGAATTTATTCTTAAAATAACATCATTGATGGAGTGTTATAATTTGAGACTAATTTCGATTAATGAACCAAGGTGTGACCCAAAGCTGTCCTCCCTAGGCTTCGAACCCCTATTGATCAAATGGTTATCTTCTTATCTGAAAGACCGATCCTACCGTGTCAAATTCAGATCCTCCCTTTCCGATCCTTTTTTTCCCACCTCAGGGGTTCCGCAAGGAAGTCATCTAGGCCCCCTCCTTTTTATCCTAACCATCAATGATGTCGACTCTGTTATTAAACACTCATCCATATCCCTCTATGCGGACGACACCAAACTCTACAAAACAATCATCTCTCCCCTCGACTCCTCACTCCTCCAACAGGACCTCGACAGCTTCTCAACCTGGTGCCGTAATAACTGCCTTGATCTCAATGTTGCCAAATGTCACTCCATTACCTTCTCCCACAAACGTCCACCCCCACCTCCTCGCCCTTACTTCCTGCTTAACCAGCAGATCTCATACGTATCCTCAATACGTGACCTCGGAATCTTATTTGACAGGGAGCTCAGCTTCATCCCACATATCGACGATATCATTCTTAGGGCCAACTCCGCCCTAGGATTTGTGAAACGCTGGTCTAAGGAATTCTCTAATCCTTACGTTTCCCGCTCCCTCTACATTGCCTTCGTCCGCCCCCTTCTTGAATACGCCAGTCAGGTCTGGTCTCCACATTGCTCGTCCCATATCCGCAGAATCGAGAGCGTGCAACGTCGGTTTCTGCGCTTTGCCCTCCGTGGACTGAACTGGGAGAATCCTCGGATTCTTCCCCCATACACAAGCCGGCTCCATTTGATCAACCTCAGTACACTTGAGGAACGCAGAACTCTTGCCGATATCCTCTTTATCCACCGTCTCCTCTCCGGCACAATCAACTGCCCTAGCTTGCTTTCCGCCATCGCACTCAACACCAACCCCCACAACCTACGAAACCCTCGTCTCTTCTATCTGCCCTCCCACCACACTTCCTACGGTTGTAATGAACCAATTTCACGTATGCTTAAGCAGGCAAACTCTTACCCCACCTCCTTCGATTTCTACCTCACTTCTATTGCTCTCAAACGTCGTCTTCTGTCTTTCCCCTCGTGACCTTCCCCCACCCACTATCTACACTTTTACTACCCGTATACATTCCTATCACCCCGCCCCTTTATCCTACTACCCGGTCTTCCCCAACCCATCACGTGCACAGCCACCTTCCCACCTTTTTATCTTCTTACTTATTCGAATGTAATTTTTTTTTTTGTAATCCTATTTCTTAAGTTAGTTCGTAAGTTTTTTTTTTTCTTTACTTTTAATTTCTTTTTCTTTTTTTTTTTTTTTCTCTCAAACGCTTGTATTAAGTGTAATAAACGAGGGTTCTGCTCTCACTAAACTAAACTAAACTAAACAACATTTGTTTGGTATATCATTTATCCGCATTTTTAAATTAGAAGAGAGTTTAACATTTTTGTTAGAGATTAGGATTGATTAAAGTCACGACTTCATCAGAATGCGCTGATTACCTACCATTTATTTTATTGGGTTCCCCAATAGGGACTTGACAACTTTTTTTCGGTAGTAAATTTTTATAAATTGCAGACGTTCGTTCGTGTACTTAACCATGATGAAAATGTTGAGTTTACTGAATAAATTGACAGTGACAGTTCGTTGATTAGTGAAAGGGTGCGTTCACAAATTAAGTTCAAAGTTGTCAAGTCCCTATTGGAAAAACCGATATAATACCGCGTTATTATTATTGATGTGTACCACATGAAATGTCCGATTTTATAGTAAACATTTAAGAGCCAATATTATTTTTCCGTGAATTTTTATTCAATCCAACTAGGATCCGTTGGCATCTATGACATTCTTCCAACGTGATACAAGATCAGATATTCCTTTTTCGTAGAAGTGCTGACTTTTTGAGGCAATGCAATCTTCAAAGGCTTTTATGACCTCTGCTCGTTTCCGGAAGACCTTCTGTCGGCAAAATGAATCCAGTTTGCGCATAAGATGGTAGTCCGTTTTGGAAATGTCAGCTGAGTACGGTGGTTGTGGAAGAATTTCAAATCCTAACTGCAACCGTTTTTGCACCATTACTTGCGAGGTATGGGGTCTAGCATTGTCATGCGAAAGGATAGGGTCGTGCCTATTGATCAACGCAAGTTGCTTTTCAGCCAATTTGGCATGCAATATGTCAATTTCCTCACAATTTTTGATAGCGTTTATCGTTTCTCCTCGTTGAAGAAATGAAAAGTTGATTGGTCGTTTCGATGTCTACCAAGTTGTCACCATAACATTTTTTGTGTGAAGATCGGGCTTGGGGTGTGTTTTGGTTTTTCACCTGGATCCAACCGCTGTCCAGGTCTTTTACGGTTATCATACAGAATCTACTTTTCAACACAGGTGACTATCCCACGCAAAAACGGTTTAGTTTGATTTCTTGATCTAAGCCATGCGCAGATTTCCAGGCGCCGTAGTTTTTCGGACTCGTTCATTTCATGGGGTACCTACTTATCCAGTTTCTTTACCTTTCCTATGGGAGAAAGGTGTCGACTTATTGTCATTAGGGATACTCCCTTGCTTTGTGCACTCTTCCGTACCGATTTCGTTGGGTCCCTATCCACCGTTGCTACTAAACCCTCGTCGTCAACTAACGTTTCCGGCTTCCCACGTGGTTCATTTTCGAGTCTGAAATCTCCCGAACGGAATTTTCAAAACCAACGTCATATAGTGCGTTCGTTTACCGCTACATCCTCATTAATGCTTTTCATTGCCAATGACGCATTATGTCCCAGTTTAAATTGATGAGGGAAAAGGATTCGGATATGAACTGCCGCAGCATGGTAAACAATTCCTAGAAAAAAAAAATAACTGTACTTGAAACGAACCCTAAAATTCTCACACGTCAAGCACATGTACCACTTTACTTTATAAAAAAAAGAAGAAAATTTAACGTTCGAGCACAAATGTTCCCTGGAGAACTTCTTATTTCCGACAGCGAAAATCTGACATTTTATGCGGAACAACCTAATATGTAATACGGAATTTTGCCCACAGCCATGTCAAAGACACTTGGATAAAAGGTTAGTCCGGGTAACTTTTTTTTTTTTTTTTTTTTTTTTTTTTTTTTTATATTAGACTTCTCTTGGGAGAGGCGAACCTTTAGCGTCGAGTGGGCGCCCCGAGATGCCATCAAATAACTGTTGCAGTTCTTTTTGAACAGTTGCAGGTTGAAGCGCTCCGGGAACACTCGCGTGGGAAGGGAGTTCCACAGCTTCCCCGCTCTGTAACGGAACGAGTTCTGATACAGGGATGTTCGCGCTGTCGGGAGATGAACCACAAACGGGTGCGATCCGTCGGATTGTCTTGTGGAGCGCATATAAACCGAATTGCGCGGAACAATACCAAGAATCTCCGAAGAACAGCACCCGTGATAATAGCTGTAAAACAGACAGAGGTCGGCTACGCGCCTTCGATGTGATAGCGACTGTAGTCCCGACGTTAGCGCCAAGTCCCCGATCAGGCGGATCGCTCGTCTTTGTACGCTCTCAAGTAGGTCGAGGGTATGTTTAGGAGCCGAGCTCCAAACATGAGAGCAATATTCGAGCGCGGGTCTAATTTGAGATTTATATAGGAGAAGAAGTTGGGGCGGAGTAAAATATTTCTTGGCTCTAAAAAGATAACTCAGTCTTCCTGAGGCTGATCTGGCGATACCCGATACGTGTTTATGCCATGATACATTCCCACAGACCGTGACGCCGAGCAATTTCAAACTTTCCCCAGCCTCGAGGGCCCGGCCACTCATCATCAGCTGTGGAACCGATGATACAGTTTTCTTTGTGAATGTTGTATACTGGGTCTTCGTTGCGTTGAAGTCGACAAGATTGGCCTTTGCCCACTGCAGGACTTTATCTAGATCCTGATTCAGAGAGTCAATCTGTCTACATCTCAGCTGGTGCGACGTTGATGCACCAATCGGCCGATCACTCGAAAAGGAGGAAACAAGCGTACTATCATCCGCAAAACTGAACACTTTGTTATCCGTTGTCTCCAACAAATCATTTATGTGAAGCAAGAACAAGGTTGAAGCCAAAATAGAACCCTGGGGCACCCCCGAATTAACAGGATACAGATCCGAACACTCGCCGTCCACAACAACCCGGATAGATCGATTCTCGAGGGAGCTCCTCGTCCAGTCGCAAAGCTGTTGGGAAAGTCCATATGAACGCAGTTTGCTCAGCAATGCCCCGTGCCAGACGCGGTCCAAAGCCTTGGAGATATCCAATGCGACCGACCTTGACTCACCATGCCGTTCAATCGCAGATGTCCATATAACTAGAGCTATTCTACTGCAATCTTGTCATTTACAGTTCAATTTTTTTTGTATTTTTGTATTTTTTTGTATTTTTTTTTTTTTTTGCTATGTGTCCTGGAGGTGTAAAACATCGTTCAATAAGCCCCGAGACTAACTCAGAGACGATGTCTGTAATGAAAAATCTTAGACTTAGAAATGATTGTAATGATTCTAAATCACTACTCTCACCCAATCCCCCATTTTTAGATAAAAAGCAATTATCCACCTATAACCCAATTCCTAATAATCCTCAATCAAATTTGTTCTCCCCAAATAATGCGTCGTAGTACGAACCTTGTGTTCAAGTTGTGCGCTAAACAATTCCCTGGAATGGTAATATCTTGAAATATGTATCTTCAAATGTATTTCATGATTGTGCCTTCCGGGAGGTTGCTCAACCAAATTCCAATAGAAGCCCCCAGTTGAATCATATGCGCCACAAATTAAACCAAAAATCCATTTGTCGCACATTGATTCACTTCCCAATAATTCTAACATCATGAAATGCCTAATTCAAAATGCATTTCATGATTTTACCTTCCGGAAATTTGTTCAGACAAATTCCCAAACCCTTCTTGAAAACCCATTCCAATTGAAAACACACACAAAATCTTGCTTGTGCTTGTTGGAATTTTTATGTGCACCTGTTAACAAATCTCTGTAGATGCAGAATATTAAAGGGCGGCGCATTTAGGATTCGAGATCGGTCAGCCGATCTCAAGAACCGAAACTACGGTCATCAATATAAGAGTCTCTAGATTAGCATCCGATGGTTGAGGACGCCCAACCACTTAAAATAACTTAATAAATAAATAAAATAATCTGTACCCAGCAGTCTTCAGTTCGTTGTTCAATGTATCGATCAATCTCCAATTTCGCATCCGGCAGTCGTAGACCTCACTAAATTTAAATTTCCCTCAACTCAACAACTGTCACCACTCTTCCCTCCAGCCTAAGAAAGCACGGAGGTGACCGCAACGGGAGACGAGACTCGTGGTCCTTTCAAAAAAAAAATAATTATAACCTTTACAGTATAATAGTATCTTAATTTAGTGGGAGCAGAACCCTCGTTTATTTCACTTAGTACAAGCGTTAAAAAAGAAATTAAAAGTAAAAAACTTACGAACTAACTTAAGAACTAGGGATTACAAAAATTAAATTGGAATAAATGAGAAGGTAATATGGTGGGAAGGTGGCGGTGCACGTGATGGGGTGGCGAAGACCGGGTAGTAGGATAAAGGGGTGGGATGATTGAAACGTGTATGTGTAGTAAGTGTAGATAGTGGGTGGGGCAAGGTCAGGAGGGGAAAGAGAGAAGACGACGTTAGAGTGCAATAGAAGTGAGGTAGAAATCGAAGGAGGTGGGGTAAGAGTTTGCCCGCCTTAGCATTCGTGAAATGGGTTCATTGCAGCCGTAGGAAGTGTGGTGGGAGGGCAGATAGAAGAGACGGGGGTTTCGTAGGTTACGGGGGTTGGTGTTGAGTGCGATGGTGGAAAGCAGGCTAGGGCAGTTGATTGTGCCGGAGAGGAGACGGTGGATGGAGAGGATATCGGCAAGAGTTCTGCACTCCTCAAGTGTATTGAGGTTGATCAAATGGAGCCGGCTTGTGTATGGGGGAAGAATCCGAGTATTCTCCCAGTTCAGTCCACGGAGGGCAAAACGCAGAAAACGACGTTGCACGCTCTCGATTCTGCGGATATGGGACGAGCAGTGTGGAGACCAGACCTGACTGGTGTATTCAAGAAAGGGGCGGACGAAGGCTATATAGAGGGGACGGGAAACGTAGGGATTAGAGAATTCCTTAGACATGCGTTTCACAAACCCTAGGGCGGAATTGGCCTTAAGAATGATATCATCGATATGTGGGATGAAGCTGAGCTCCCTGTCAGATAAGATTCCGATGTCGCGCATTGAGGATACGTATGAAATCTGCTGGTTAAGCAGGAAGTAGGAGCGAGGAGGTGGGGCTGGACGTTTGTGGGAGAAGGTAATGGAGTGACATTTGGCAACATTGAGTTCCAGGCAGTTATTACGGCACCAGGTTGAGAAGCTGTCGAGGTCCTGTTGGAGAAGTGAGGAGTCGAGAGAAGAGATGATTGTTTTGTAGAGTTTGGAGGAGTCCGCATAGAGGGAGATGGATGAGTGTTTAATAACAGAGTGTGCATCATTGAAGGTAAGGATAAAAGGGGGGGGGGGGGCTAGATGACTTCTTTGCGGAACCCCCGACGTGGGAAAAAGGGATCGGAAAGGGGGGATCTGAATTTGTCACGGTAGGATCGGTCTTTCAGATAAGAAGATAACCATTTGATCAATAGGGATTCGAAACCTAGGGAGGACAGCTTGAAAAGGATGAGATTATGGGAGATTTTGTCAAAGGCCTTGCTGAAATCAGTGGTGATAACATCGACTTCGTTACCATTCTCTAAGACACGGAGAGTATGGGATGAGAACTCGATCATATTGGTTGTGGTCGACCTACCCTAAAGGAAACCATGCTGGTTGGGTGAGATGATGGATTTACAACCAAAAGATAACGCATTGTAAAGAAGCCCTGTGGGGCTTTTCAGGGCCCGAAGAGCCATGCATCGCTCGATCCCCACCATTCCCAGCGATGTGACTTACCTCGAAGTCGGATCTTCAGCAAGGTTACGCAACCTTGCTACGGCATTAACCGCCAACCAAGTCGCTGGAATTAATTCGGTTATCCCCAAGGATAACCGACATAAATATATATTAGGCAGCTTACCTTTTTTTGGGTGCTTTTCCAAACCTCTTCCCCACGGTCATTCCTAAAAGCATAATTCACGGCAAGATTATCATCTTGCCATGACATCAACCCATCAACCGAGCTTCCGCGACCGAACAATGGATGGCACATATCCATCAACACACGCTGATCTTTCCGTGTGTTATTTTTGTACCCATTCATTGACCTAGCATTATTTCGGGTTGCTTGCACAGCGGCTAGCCAGATTTCCAACGGCATGTCTACGATCTATCTTTCCTACTAGTAAAGAAGATCAAATTAAACATTGGCCTTTCAGGCGCGCATATCTACTTATCTCAGCATGACCGATTTTATGATCCGTTGCCGTTTCTCGGAACGATCACCAGCATCGGTCATGACCACCAATTTTAGTTTACACAAAGTAAACACTCAAGCGGATACTTTCGCCTGACAGTCCCTTCAACGGGATTAACATATCCCTAAGACAACATACATCACCGAAATATGTTTATTTTAAATGATCTGGCAACGGCCATAACCAATGCCTGATTCATTATTCCAAGATAGATTCCTGCCTTCGGCAAGGGTTTTATTGACTCACGTCAATCAAGAATCTATCCCTTGCGAATGGCGGCAGTTTATCTTTCCCAAACATGTAGCAGCAGATTTGACCTGCTACATGAGTTTTCCTGTTTCCCTTTTTTTTCCTTTTGTTTGGACCTTCGCCATTGGCGGCGAATCCTTTAGGTTCGTTTTCGTTGGATGTCTGTAAAGAGACATCCAATAACCAGTCAGATTTTCACCCTCCAACGGGGCAGAAGTTTAAAGGTCGTCGCGATCACCAAAATATATTGTACGTCGAGCATCGAAGTGGAGTTCGTGTCAGTGTAGAGAGTAAATTAAATAAAACGCAAAACATATTGTACATTCTACCATCTAATTGGAGTTCGTGTCGGTGTAGAGATTAAATTAAATAAACACAAACTATATTGTACATTCGGGCATCAAAGTGAAGTTCGTGCCCGTTTTCATTAAATTAAATACAGAGTGAACTTATGTCGCGAAGTTTGCTAACATTAGAAATATGACCTGGAACCAAACTGTTGTCCTCTCCACTGATTACAATAAAGAAGTGTTAACAATAGAACCAGACTGCGTTTTTATATCATATTTCCTTCCTCGTCGGTGATAGTACGGAGTCCTGTTATACCAGAGTTTGTGAACAATTCCAGTGTGTGTTTTTTTATAGAACCCGCATCCTTGTCGATGCCTACGTAAAAAAACTACCACAGCCCCTCGAACAGTTTGGGGATATGAGACAGTTTGGCGATGGGTCGGTAGTTGCTGATATCATTTTTAGGTCCCTTTTTATGTATGGGGGTGACATAGAAGGATTTCCAGATACTAGGGAAGGTCCCTTCAGAAAGGGATAGGTTGAAAATATTTGATATCGGGAGAGAAAGAGAAGTGGAACAGTTCTTTAAGAATACAGACGGGAGTCCATCGGGTCCAGGGCTGAACTCGTCTTTGAGTAAGTTTAGTTTCTCCTCAACTACGTGACGCTGAATAAGTTGAGGAGTGAAGGGGCCAAGGGAGAATTCGGGCAAATCATTGAAATACGACGGATTGGGTTCGAAGGAGATGTCTGTGAAGGATTTATTGAAAAACGACGCGAACAGGTTGGCAATAGTTATATGGTCGTTTGACGTAGTCGCGCCATATGAGAGGTATTAGGATAGGTGTCGGATTTACGTTTATAATTTATAAAGTGGAAAAAGGATTTGGGATCACTGATCAAAATGGGATGTGTTTTAATAACGTATTTGGAGTAGAGGGAGTTGTAGAGTTCGGAAAATTTATAAAAGGACCCGAGATAGTTGGAGTAGTGTTCAATGGATCGCATTTTCAGGAAAATGTTCCATAAGTTATTCCTTTTGTTCTGAAGATTGCGGAGATTGCGGTCAAAGGATAGGGGACAAAAATTCATGACAATCAGACCATAACATATTGAGTTATAGTAATTTAAGTCACGCTACTTTTATAATATTGAAAACAATGAACGGACGCTTCGGCCTGCTTTCACTGGCTGCTATCCACTCAGCTGACTACCGATTTGATTACGGGGTGAAACGGTTATCCATTTTCACAGACCGACGCAAAAAATCCATTTTAATCCGAGTAAACAGTGCCAAACAGCGCTCTGAATCATCGATGCGATGTTCCATTGTGAACAAACAGTTGTAAAAATAGCGTCACTTAAATTACTATAACTCAGCATGTTATGGTCCGATTGTCATGAAATGTTGCCATGTATCGTTTGAAAGTTAGTACTTCCTAAGAGTCATAAAAAAATGTTCATTATACAGCTACTATTAAAATTGAGCAAGACTAATGACCTTGCCCGGAAAAAACAAATCATTATGGAAAATTTAACAAGCCTGAGGACTTGCTAAATAAGGCCAAGACCGGCTCCCGGTTGTAGTGCCGATGATGATGATGATTAAAATTGAGCACACACTTCTAAAATATAAGCATTTTACCTCTTTTGATAGCCAAAAAATAATTTCTGTAATTTTTTTTATTTCGTATTGTAAAAGGTTAGTTTTTTTTTATTTATTCTAATAATGTTAACAAAGGGTCTTATATTTTTATTAGTAACTCTGACGCCCACCACCGGAAAAAGAGGGATACCGAGTGAAAAAAAAAAAAAATGGATGGCGAGAGGGTCGACTTTGGCGAGACAAGGACAGATGTGTCCTTCATCTTGTCTCTGGCTTCTGGTCATCTTGCGATAACCAGAATCACCCACATCCGTGAGGATGTTGGGCTCGGTCTCGAGATATCTGAAAAAGAAAAAAGGGGGGGAGGTATCTAAGGATAGCGTGGACAGGGTTAGTTCGGATGTTCTCTAACTACTTGGATGGAGGGATGGTGGGAAAGAAATCGTACAAGAGCGGTAGGTCTTGAGTGCGGTAGTAAACGCAGATCACGTCTTTGGCGTCTGATAATCTGCGCTTTGGTCGACGTGTGTGTGTGTGTGTGTGTGCTTGTGCTGTCTTGTACTGTGCGTGCGTGTTTGTAGTGTGTCAGCAGTAGACCTTATGGGATGGGTCCAGGAATCCTCTATTATAGAGGAGAATGTTGTTGGGAAGGGTGCTTTCTTCAGTTTTGTACTGAAGAAGAAATTGTGGTGGTCTGATCCGAAGAGATTGAGAGAGAGAAGGGTCAAGAACGCAAGATTCCCGTACAAGTGGGTTCTCGCTGTTCTGAATGCTTTCGAGGTACTTATATGCCAATTCTAGCAAGTACTCGTCGATAGGGATAATGGAGGCACCTTCGTATAGGTGAGAGTTCGGGTAGTGGCGGCCGTCAGGCCTTCTGTAGTGGTTGGTGCATCTTCTGAGGAGTTTTCTTTCGAAAAGTCGCAGTCTTTCCATTTGGGCCGAAGATATGCAGGACCATATGGGAAAGGCGTACGATATTCCAGATCGGATTAGCTGCTTATAGCAGAGAAGCTTAACTTTGGTGTCAACTTTGTTGCTCCACTTCAAGATGTTGTGCAGTGCGACCGAGGCCCCTTTGAAGAATGTGGGACACATGTTTGATGAAATTCATTTTTGGGGTATAGATGACCCCAAGATATTTCATCCTGTCCTGTGGTCTAATCGTAGTACCTCCTATTTGTATTCGGATATTCTGTGAATATCGAGAAGTAGGTTGGGAGTGTTTACTACTCAGAATTATAGCTACTGCTTTAGATGGGTTAAGTCGAATTTTCCATCGACTGTAATACTGATACAGTTCGTCCAGCTGACGGTTGAGTCGGTTTGTTGCGAGTTTTTGGCTTTTAGATGACGTGTACACTAGGACGTCATCCGCATAGCAAATCTGGTTTAGTCTACTATCCACGGGGCGAGGAATATCTGAGGTTTAGATATTAAATAAGATGGGGCCTAGAATGGAGCCCTGTGGTACGCCTGCAGCGGCGTTGAAAGTTCGGGAAAGCTTTCCATTCACTCGAACTTGGAAGGTTCTGTTTAAAACGAACTGGTAGATGATACTACACAGCGTTTTACTGAGGCCAGTATTCAGTAATTAAAAAACGAGACCTTCGATCCAGGTTGTGTCAAAAGCTTTTTCAATGTCCAAGCTCACCGCAATGGTGGGTTCCTTATTAAAGAGGCGCACGCCAACGTGGTTTTGAAATATGTTGAGAGCCATGGTGGTGCTGTGCGCTCTTCTAAATCCAAATTGGAAGTCAGGTATTAGGTTCCTGACACTGATAAATTTATTTAGCTTCTCGTATATGAAATGTTCATATATTTTGCTGATACAGGTGAGAAGCGAAATAGGACGAAAGCTTGAGGGGTGATAATTTGGTTTCCCAACTTTTGCTATTGGGCAGACTACAGCATGCCTCCAAGCTTGGGGAAAATACCCCATGTTGTAGGCATGGTTGAGCAGAATGGAGAGCTTTATAAAGAATAAAGCAGAAAGCCTTCGCAACGAGTGGTAGGACATATTGTCGATACCGGGTGACTTCTTGGGGTTTCGAGATTTAACTAGGTTCTGTAGGGTATTTGGTGTGACGAAGCCGTGGCTATTATCACGTGTGTCGTCGAAGTATGCACTGTTAGCTGAGTTAAAGACAACTATTGGTTCGTTAAAGTTGTCTAATTTGTTCTGAACCACTGAACTAATTATTGCATTCGTTTCCGGGTCGCCATCATCGAGAGTGAGCTTGTGATTATTTTCAAAGGTCTCTCCGATGATGTTTGCTTTATTGGTGTCATTATTGACAACAAGACCGTTGTACATGATTGGTCCAGTGATACGAGAGGTGCCACATATCTTTTTAACATTTTTATAAATGTTCTGGTCCATCTGAATACCCTTCAGTTTGTCTTCCAATTGTCGGGTGCGATTGTTTTGGATTCTTTGTTTTATCAGTGTGCCAATATTGTGAATAATGGCTCCCTTTGCGTGAAGCGGTGACGATATCTCATTCTGCAGAGCTTTTTACGCTCCCGGATGAGACGAAGAGTTAGGTCGTTAAGGGGAATCTGATAAGTCTTTTCAAGCTTGTATTTCAGGACATGAGTCTCCGAAGTTTCAACTAGAATCTCGTGAAGTCGCGTTGCAGCGTTATTTATCTCAACCGTCGTTAGGTTCCTGTCAGTGGGGAGAGAGAGTTGGTGGAGTTTTTCGTTCAATGTATGTTAATATTGAAGTTGTCCCAATTTGTGTGCCCATAATCGGGTATGTATCTGACATGCGCCCGGGATGCTCGATAGCTGCGGATGAACATGGTCACAGCGTTGTGGTCAGATACACCCGGCGATACTTGGGGAGGAGTGATTTGGGGAAGTAAGTCTTTGGACACAATAAAGATGTCCAGGATGGAGTTACCTCGGGTACCACCCGTAGGTGCGACTATTTCGAAGTTGGGGGCATGACAGTTTTCGGTGTACCATTGGAACAACATTGTGCCGTTTGGGCAAGAGACGGAGTTGTTCCAGTGGGGATGCCTGGAGTTGAAATCGCCGTCTATGATGAAGGGTTTATGCCCCGAGGACGTTATTAATTTGCCGATATCTTCGGGATTAATGGGGCCATTATTGGTTGTATGCGAGTGGTATACGGAGTATATGTTCACTCTACCATTATTAGCTAGATGCAGTTCAACCCCGGAGACCTCTATGGACTCGAAATGTGGGAGGTCAATAGCTTCATGGCGAAGTTCGCTATTAACTAGAATACAGGTGCCACCTCCGTTGATGGTTCGATCTCTTCGAATCATCGAAAAGTTTGGGAAAGTGGGACGGTGACATGGATGCTACCTAGTTTCGGTTACAAGAACCACGTCCGCCCGGTTATCCTTTATGAAGTCAGAGACTATCGCACGCTTTGATAGCGAAACAAGGGAGTTGACATTTATAAGGATAACTTTAATTTTGGGATCCATTTTGAAGCGTATGTCTTACGTATGCCGTGAAAAGGAGTGCATCCCTCTCAGCCTCAGTTGTTAGTTTTTCATATCGGGGTCGAATATCCTCAATCACGCGAGAGAGACTAAGTAGTTTCTCCAGCATTGAGGGCTACCCCTTTGGAGGCTTTTGTGCCGCCACTTGGATTTGTGGCATTGTGTTGGCCTGTATAGCGTATCGCTTAGGAACATGAATATGTTTTTGGGGGAGAGGTGGTGCGGTTTTCATATTCTTTGTTTGGTTCCGGGAGACATGCCCGAAACGCTGGCAACGTCGGCATTGAGGTATTTCATTGTTATGAAATACCTCGAAGACAACTTGTTGGTGAAGAGTTGGAAGCGACTTTGTCCGTATTATGGAGTCTATGTCGGTTCCTGGGGCAAGGTGAAGCTGCCATATGTTCACCTTGCTGTATTTTTGCGGTCTGATGTTCACAAACCGTTGTGGGGGAGAGCATTTTTTTATGTCAGTGAATTTGACGTTAGGAAATGTTGCCTCAAGGGCAATTACGATGTCGTCCTTGTCCCAACAGGCAGCGACTCGTTTTAAGAGGATGATCCTCGATTTTTCGTCGGCCGGGGTGAATGTGTAATAATTCACCTCCTTGGCCTTCAGGGTGTCGTTAACCTTACAGAACGTCTGTCGATCGTAGGTTACGATTTTATTGAAGTTTGGACTCAAGGTCTTTGCCTTAAAGTTTGAGATTCCTTGTCGGTTCATATCACCGACGAACTCCTTTAGGTTGAGGTCTCGTGCAAAGACCCCAGGTTGCTGCTTCTTTTTTAAAGCAGGTAGGTCGACCGTGGCCGCTGTTTGTGTGGCCTTTGGATTTAGGGCGGTCTTTGGTTTTGGGGTTGTGGATGGTGCTGCCTTTGGTGTGCCCGATTTTGCCAAAGGAGGGACATTTTGTGCAGTGGGGTGTGCCGAGAGGTTTGGCACAGTTTTATTAGCCGCAGCCGGGGATATTATTGGCGTACAGCCGGTGGCAACACGTTTACTGGAGGGACCTCCTTCGCAGTTTACTGTTGCCCGGAGGGTTTTCCGTTTTTCCCCACGAACAGGAGTAGGCGTGTAGTGAGAAGTATTGGGGGTGAGGACACGAGAGCAACTCTCGTCGGCAGAGAAATCAAAGTCGCTGTCGAGGGTTGTCATTTCGTGTTCGATTCCCATCTTTGGGTCAGGGGTTTTTAGGTTTGTGTTGGACGGGGTCGCGGGGTTTGTAGCTTTTAGTGCTGCATTCTCTTTCTCGAGAACAGCAATCCTGGCCACCGCAGCGGCGAGTTCTGTCCTCAATGTCTCCAGAAGAACCATCAAGTCCTGACCGGACTGAGAGTCCACGTCCTCAGTCGAGCAGAAATACATGGGGATACGGGTAGCAAATGAAACAAATTAATGATAACGAGTGTATATAAACAACAAAACAACCGGTAGAGACAGAAAGATAAAGTTATATATAATATCCACAAAGTTTACATCAAAGAAAACGAGAAAAATAAAAAGGTAAAAGGAACAACCAAGGAAGAAAATCAAATTAAGAATTCCTTTAAAATTCAATAACTGCGACAACCTGGAAACAATTAAGAAATTAAAAGACACCCTAGAAATGTAATTAAGTCTAAGATAGGATGTAGTGTAAGAAGTTTACAAATGCGAAAGTAATGCTAAATTATAAAATTATAAAGGAAATGATAAATTATGAAATGTCTAAAATGTCACCCGCTTCCGGATCTGATGCTGTATATTAAAGTTGTTATGGCCTTATTTCTTATTATAAGAACACTTCACAATCACTTTTTTTTCCACTAGTTGGTGCATTCACTTCAATACATGAATGTGTACTCGGGGGAGACCGAGTGCCCGCCCTGCGCTCTTTTTATACTGCATACTCAGCGAACAGTGAGTTAGCGTTCGTTCAGTGCCCGAGAACACAAGTAGACGTCAGCCGCGCCAGAGTCGGGGTTACACTGAACAGAATTGTTCTTCACCAATTAAAATTACGGCTATTGGTGGGAAAGGTGTATTTTACTATATTATACATATTTTACTAATAGTTTTAAAAAAAAACAAAATTGTCATAATCCAATATTTCAAATAAAAACAAAAAACAAAAATAATACCCAATTTCATCACACAGAATTGAGCTGCATTACAAGAAAAATAATTTAAAAAAATGGTTGTCTGGGCGCAAGGCGCTCGGACATTATATTCGTGACAACGTATCCTAAATATGTAACATTGAATATACAAGTTATTAAATCAAAATTAAAGTGTTTTTTTCCGAATGCCTCCAAGTGTAGGCATTAATTTTGGTTTGCTTAACGAAATTTTACAAGTATTGCAAACTACTGTGTATTCGTCAGGACACAGTTGTCGATTTTCTTTTGTGTGCCAGTCCGAAATTACGTTCATGTGCTGCACTGTGATCGGTTTTAAATCGCGTTCAAACCAAAGTCTATCGCAAACAGAGCAAGCATACCCAAAGTCATTGTCAAGAAACATCAATTTAAATCTTGATATCGATTTGTTCCATTTCATGTCCCATACCTCTTGCGCCGATATAACTGGATGTATTGTAAAATACACGGGTTCTGCTGCTGAAGGCTGTTGTAGGTTTACAACCTGTAGTTCTTGAACGTTGTTTGAACTTGCCGCTGCGAAACCACTATGAACAGACAATTTTCTCTTAGCTATATCCGATTTATTTAATGCTTCAAGGCGCTGCCTGTATTCGCGTTTTCTCTGTGTATTTTTTGTCTTTACACTTTCAACCTGTACAGCTGTTCTCGACAGTGCAAGGCGCTATCTGTATTCCCGTTGTCTCTCTGAATTTGACTTAGGAGCAATTAAGAGAGTCGCGCTCTCGCTCACTGCGGCTCGTGCGTTATCGGTTATCGTTATCGTAACGCTACAAACTTTTTTCCGAATGCTTCCCAAGGTATACCGATTTATAAGACGTTGTCACGTCAAAACGTTCAATACTAGTACAACTTGTACTTTTAATACTTTGTATGACCGCCTTCATCTATCAGTGCTTTCAAGGGATGGGTCATGGATTCGAACAGGTTTTTGGTGAATGTTGGAGGAATACTTTCCCAAACATCCTTGATCTTGTTTTTAGGTATGTTTTGTTGCTAGGGTGACTAATTTTTACCCGCGTTTTTATCTCATCCCACAAATTGTCTATTAGATTAAGAACCGGTGACTACGGTGGAGTTTTCAACTGTTTTTTAACATTATACGGCAACCATTCGCTTACCTCTTAAGTGTGCTTTGGGTCGTTATGTTGTTAAAAGTAGAACCCAAAAGTAGGGTCAATTTTGCCACGGATTGACGCAAATTTCTTTTGAGAATCTAGAGATATTTCATTTTGTCCATTATCGTATCGATAAACGCAAAATTCCGGTACCGTTGGGAGTCATGGAGCCTCATAACATAACACAACCTCCTCCATAAGAGAGTAACTCGCTGACGGACTTAGTCCACTTGGATACTCACCTATACAATTCTGTTTATATTTTATTATCCTTAGGGTGTCTGGATCTGTGCCAGGTTCATCTAGCTTTGCGTCTGTCTTTAATTAGATCTCTAATCTCAATAGGGTAGGTGGCTGCTGGTTCTAGTTTATCTCTTGGCACCGGACTTTCTGTTTCTGCTGTGCTTTGTAGTGTTTCTTTAGCAACTCCATATTTTACCGTCTGGGATAGATTTTGTTTTTGAACCTCAGTGTTTGTTTTTTTTTCAGACTATTTGCCCGCCATCGTAGCCAAACAAACTAATCTTTGTTTCGCCAGTAAACAAAAGATCTTCCCAAAAGATTATAGGCATGTTTATTATAGTACGTTTGGCGCAAGGCTAATAACCTCGCCCGAAAAAACAAATTATTTTGGACAATTTAACAAGTCTCGGATACGGACCGGATACCGGTGGAGAAACTTCTTAAATACGCCCCAGACCGGATCCCGGTTGTAGTGCCGATGATGATGATTATAGTACGTTGTCCAAAATTTGACGAAGAATTTGAACTGTCACGCATTTTGTACCCGCACAGTGAAGAACATTTGTAGTGATACTCAATGTCTGTATGCACTTTTCGTGCAAAATCACATTCAGCGACGAGGTTCACCTCCTCCCCAGTGGATTTGTCAACAAGCTGAATTGCTGCATCTGAGCGGATGAAAATCCAAGAATGATCGAGGGGCAATCCAAGAATCCACAGGGGGTTACTGTATAGTGCCGTTTTAAGGGTGGCGGCCTCGTTGGTCTCTACTTTTTCAAAAACAACACCAAACAAGCAGTTACTGTGGAATACGAACGCTTCCGCAACATCAGAAGGGGTTTTTATGACCTAAACTGGATTGTATGGATCTGTATGATATGTGGTTTCAACAGGACGCTGCCACTTACCGCACAACGAACGAAACGGTGAGCGTTCTACGTGAGAAATTTTGCGGAAACGTTATCTCCCAAAACAGTAATCAAAATTGGCTTCTAAGATCATGGGATATGAATCCGTTAGACCCCTTACTTTGGGGTTATTTGAAGTGAAATGTGGTTGTAGGTAAACCGAACCACAATTTACAAATTAAAGGTAGCCATTATTGCAAGTATCAATGCCGTGGATAAGCAATTATGCCGCTAGGCCTTCGAAAATGTAGACAAGTGGTACGAGATCTGACTACGGAGCCGTGACGAATATTTATCCAATAATCCACACCCAATTGTCAATAATGACTGCATCAAATTAAAAATAAATACACGTAGTCCCCGACTTACGACCGTTCGACTTACGAACATTTTTTTTCCAATTTTTTTCATAGAAAATACCTAAAGAAGACAAATATGTAGTTGCGGGGAATCCCTTAAATATATGAGAAAAAACAAAGTAAAAAAATTCGATTTACATACATATTTCAGTACAAATAATACATTACATTAGCTAAGTCGGAATTTTTTTTATATGAAATTCGACTTGCGACTTAATCGACTTACGACCGATGACCAGGAACCTATCTCGGTCGTAAGTCGGGGAATTACCTGTATTGAAATCGAATAAAATCATTTTTATTCGGTTTTTTTCTTCAAATATGTTACTTTTTAATACTAACACCGTCATTATTCTCCTAGGCCAGGTACTTACCATTCGGTCCTCGTATTAGAATGAATTTAGCAATTACTTATTTGGACAAAATAATATAAATCATTTTTTTATTTATCTTTATATTTAAAGCTTTTTTTTTTTTTTGATCAAACCTGAAGTAGAAACATTATTTATTTACCCCGATAATCGCAGTGTTAAAATATTTTACTCTTTATTATTTTGTTCCAGTCTCAAATGCCTGACCCGAAAACATACAAGCAGCACTTCGAGAACAAGCATCCCAAGAGTGAAATACCAGCCGATCTGAAGGACGTCTAAGCATCTGCCCCAATATCATTCATCCTTTGCCAGCAACAAAAAAGAAAACTTTTATTAAATGTTTTACTTACTGATTTCCTTTATATGAGAAAAAAAATGCAGCAAATATCCTGTTTACATATGAACGCAATGAGGAAGTAAATCCAAGAAATTATATTAAAATATCTAGTTAAGCTATTTACCATAAAATTTAAGAGAAATGTAACAATGATGTTTTACGTTAAAAAGAAAAAATCTTGGAACAAGCATTTCCCGTTTTTGTGTAAAATATATATATAATAATATACCGACTGCTTTTGCGTTTTGCAAAAGAAAAACGAAAAACAAAAAAATATATATAAATGTAACTGAATTGTGAATTTTTAATTTGTATTTAAATAAAGACTAATGTAATTATAAATATTTTAGACGAAAACACTTAATGATCACACTTGTTTAGAATTTTAGCCAGTGACGAAGATGTGAATTTATGATTGTGTTTCGGATAATGGTGTGTCATACTAAAGATTCAATAATCCAATATACTGCTTTTACCCAATTTAATATATACTGGGTTTACAAAGCAACCGCCAAAACCTACCAAATACAGGAACAAATATTTTCTTAAATAGTGTTTAGAAAAATATTAAACTAAATAATGTTCAGAAATGTACAAGCTGAGTGGGATTGCGATGTGAAGAACCTTACTTGGGTGATTCATTTATAACTATTATTATTTATTTTTTAAAGATTATTTCGTTCAAATGTTAGCCGTATCGGCGCTCAAAATGGTCTATTCTGCTTGTCCTTAAAAAGGCGAGGGTCTCTTTAATAGACCGCTCCTGAGAAGAGTCGTTGCAGTCGCCGCCGTGCTTCCGGAGTTAATCGGGAAGAGTAGCGACCGGTCGTTCGTGGAATTATTGTCAACATTTTCAAAGCAACCCCAGCAGCCTCCGCTGGCTTCCGTGGGGCTGATGATGCTTGGGAACGGCAAAGCTTAAAAGAAGTGTTTTTGTGGGTGTGCCATGGCTCTACTCACAAGCTATCAGCCAAAACTCAACAAAACTGTGGCGGTTCCGCCAAACCACATGGCCCACTTACCTGACAAACACCCATAACTTCATCCCAGTCTGCATAGGGTTTTGCTAATGCAATCGCATTAGGCACCTGTAAATGCGTCACGCATCATATGGATCAAATTAGTAATCTAAGGGTCCCTGTAAAAGAATCCTTACCTTCCATGCATCTCTTCGCATACAAATTCCCTGTAAGAATTCTTTCCTAACTTATCAGGAATCTCAAAACCAATTCGGCAAATTCCCCTACACGAATTCCTGAAAAAATGTTTTGGTTTAGATACAATGCAACCATCATAACAGGGACCATAAACGTTGCGTCGTCTATTTACCGTCCTCACCAAGTGTATCATAAATCACCATACATACACAATGGCTGGCGACCTACACCCAAGGGACGAAAACAAATATACGCAACTTGCGTCTCTTGGAACCAATTAATTAATTAATCCTACAGCATAAGCAAATGCAAATAGGAATACAATACCTAGCCTTACCAGCGATGTCATAAACACCATTTCCCGGCAATCTGGCTAAAACCTATTAGCACATTTCCACATTGCATTGCCGCCTATTTATTTAGCCGCAATGCACATCTCAGACAAAGACCCAAACGTTCCCTTTGTCTTCTCATATTTCGGGATCTGCTTCTCATCAGCAGCGGTATGAGCAAACTAAAACCAATTATCAACCAAGGAGATTCGGTTTGTTTGCTTTACCGAACTCGTGTCTAATGAATACACTCTCTGCCCTTTTCGTCGTTTCAGATTTGTTCTCGTGGCTTTGTCCCATGAAATAACTCATGTACACACATACATGTGTACTACCAACGATCTTCACGGTCCCTTTGTCCTTACCGCCTGTCTGCTTCGTTTATCCATCGCCTTCGCGCGTGTTGAATATTATGATGCTCACGATCACCCATGCACACATTGCAAGATCTGGTTTTCTGTTCCACAAAGAGGGACCTTAGGTCTCTCTTGTGGTAGGTAAAACGTATCCTTAGTGGAGAGGGACACTCTCTCGGGGAAACTCACCCCATTTGCGAGTCGGCTCTGCACGAGCCGTTTATCGCTGAGTCCAATTACATCCGCCGGCCACCTTGGTCGTGCTGCTCCCGCTCCCCGGTACGCCCGGGGACGCGAAAGTCAACCGCGAGTCGCGTGAGTAACAGTTTTGTCAACAAAGTCGTCGGTTCATTACATCGGACGGGTACGCGTGATTTCATTGTTTAATTAGATTAATTTACGACTTCAACCCGTAAAATGACAAATTATCCTTCACCATTAAAGATAATGACGAATATAACAAAATAAATGCATCAAATCTTGGATACATGCAAACCAATAAAAATAACATTTCCTTCGACAACATAACCAGTGTTTTAATATTCCGGTTGCAGTTCCTGTGTGTTTCGAATGTGTTTTCCTGATCACCGGTGACGTGCTGTTTTCGTTAGGGGATTTAGTGGCGAAGGTTTGATGTTTGCGGAGGAAAGTAAACGGAGTGTCCGTGTTTGGCACAATACTTCCTCCCCACAAAACTATTAAAGTATCCCCTTCCTTCAGTATATAATGGTTTTATTAAACTAAACTCTTTTATTTACTTTATAAAATTGTTCTCCTGGGCTACTTCCTCCAGGCATAATAAATTTTGTGATACTGCCGTGCAAGATCGCGATGCGTCATCATAGGCACTACAACCGAGATCCAGTCTTGGCCTTATTTAAAAAATCTCTCCACCGGTCCCGATTTTGGACCGATGTCATCCAGTTTGGCACTCCCAGGCTCTCGGTCAACGCCATCCCCCCATAGCAGACTTCCATACATCCTCTCACAAAAGACTTTAGGGGCAGGCTCCTCCTCCCATTCGAGCTAGGTGTCCCGCCTATCGGAGCCTACTGAGCTTGATTTTTCTTACAACATTAGCTTCAAGGTAGATCGCGTACAACTCATGGTTATATCGTCTCCGAAGTCGTCCTCCCTCATATACGGGGCCAACAATTCTCCTTAAGACCTTCGTCTCGAACGCGGCTAAGAGTTCAGCGTGCCTTATATTGAGCTCCCATGTCTCGGATCCATACATGAGTACTGGTAAGACCATGGTCTTGTACAGTAGTAGCTTGGATGTTCTGGATAAATTTCGGGATTTAAAGAACTTTGATAGGCCATAGTAGGCTTTGTAGGATTTGATCAGCCATTCGCGTATTTCTTCTTCCATGTTGTTATCGGCTGATACTATTGACCCAAGGTAGTTAAAGGATCACACTACTTCAAATTCGTGCCCCACTACCCTGATAGTTTGACCAACGTAAGGTCTTCTCTTCACAGAAGTTGCCACCATGTACTTAGTTTTCCCCTTATTAATGTGCAGTCCCTGTTTTTGTGCCGCCTGTCTGGGTGAAGTAGTCCTATACAGCCGAATCGGATCTACCGATGATTTCGATGTCATCTGCGTACGCAGGTATCTGGCTGGACTTGGTGACAATAGTCCCTCTAGTCGTCCCCTTGTCGGAGTTCATTAAAGATGCTTATTGGTTTGGACAGCAATCGCGCTATTTTTACTTGACTAGTTACGTTGGTCATGGTCAACTTCTCTCATGGCATTATATAGTTCTACCCTGGGTATGCTGTCGTAGGCGGTCTTAAAGTCTATAAATAGGTGATATAATGGAGTCTTAAATCGCAGACATTTTTCCATCGGCTGCCTAAGGGTGAATATCTGATCAATCGCTGATTTGCCTGGGATGAAGCCACAGTGATATTGGCCAATGATGACTTTAGCGTATCGGGCTGTCCGATCTTGTAGGATAGTGGAGAGTATCTTATAGGCGGTACTCAGCAATGTTATACCCCTATAGTTGCTGCACACTGTGATATCTCCCTTCTTATGTATGGGGCAAATTATTCCACGACGCGAATCTTTCGCTATCTCCTCTTGCTCTCATACCTGCACCACGTTCTCATGAATTGCGTGATGTAACGCTGTCCCTCCTTGTTTGATCAGCTCAGCTGGAATGCCATCAGCTCTGGGGGCGTTATTTGATTTGAGCCGTCTTATGGCTTTTAATGTTTCCTCAATGCTTGGTGGCGGCAGCATTTGGTCTTGATCTTGCATTGGTGGAACCTCCAATTCTTCTGTGAGCTGACCATTTAGCAATTCATTGAAGTGCACTTCCTATCGCTCGAGAATGCCTTCAGGATCGGTGATCAGATTACCTTCTTTATCCTTGCAGTAAGTGCAACGTGGTGTGTAACGCGTCATACCGCGGATTATTTTGCAGAACTTCCGCGCCTGGTACGGACCTCACTCTCTACTTTTCAATATTTAACAGACAAGTTTTTTTCCCAGGCACTTTTCTTTTGTCTGTGAAATTTTTTTTTTAGATCTTCTGAGCTCTTTGTATTTCTCCTCGCATAGCCGCGTTCTATGAGACTGCTGTATTACCCGGTATGCAGCATTCTTACGTTCAGTCGCTAGTTTGCATTCATCATCAAACCAGTCGCTCCGATCTCTACGACTACTGCCTAGGATGGAATTGGCAGTACTAATGACAGTATTCTTAAGGCGTGTTCATTTCTCTTCTACGCTCGGTATTCTGGCCCCAGGACTTACTCTCCATCCGTCGAGCTCTCCGAGGCAGAGTGATGCATACCTTTATAAACATAATCAAATCGAAAGTTTTCATCGCGGATCCATCGAGATGTAAGCAAAATCTAGAAAAAGTACTTCTGCTGGACTCGAGTACTGGTAAGTTCCGTTAGGAATTCGGTTAAGCGAATTCCTGTAAATTTGGGATATGGGTATGGTGATTGAACAACTGGTTCAATCTACCATGCGTTTGTTTCAGTTTGGGGATTATAGGGAAATACATGTGATTCGCTTATCATCATTTTTCCGAGGCAAGGGGTTTGTATGGATGGACCTCGAACACGCAGGTAGTTGAGTATATACGTCTATTGTTCGATTCGTTACGGCAGGACCGGTCTAGTCGCCGCGTCACTAAAGCAGCTGTAACTTCGCCAATTATTGGAATTTTAAAATTTCCTTTGGACAGCATATACTTAAAAGTATAAATTATAAGAAAATATTTTTAAAAAAAAAATAGATTTTTTCAAAATTCTAGACCAGGATACTCCTTAATATAACTTATTCAATATAATTTTAGTTTTATGCTAATACAACTTACTCTTTACAATTTTATTGATATATATATATATATATGCTGCTCTTCATTTGGATATCAATACCAATATGCAGATAAGATAAGGTAAACTGTAATATGTATATAAAGAAACTTTATTTAAGAATCATTGTTAAGTTACTAAAGGCTGAAAACATTGTTTTTTATTTAGGACTTATGTGGGAAAATAAGCTGCCTTCAAGTTCACTTCTGCTTTTTTGTTGTTCTGTCTCCTACGACAAAGTTATTGGTTTGCACGCGGACTACGTAGAGTTATCAACAAACATTTTCTGGTCCTTCGAAACGGATCCAGTGCCTAATTGGATTTTCATCATCGCCGCCCAGTTCGCGGCACATCGACAACTGCCTGACTCGACACAAATCAAGGACGACTGAAATTACTAGGGATAACGACTGTGAAACATCCCTTCTTAATGAGGACATCAACATTGATCTAAACAACACATTAGAACCAGTTGACGGTACCGACGAACCCGGTTTATTAACAGTGAAAAGGGGAACAATCGATGCAGCTATGGTCAAGAAGAATTCCAAGAATATTGCAGTTGACTTCTCAGCGAAGTGTTCCACTCCCACAAGCCAAGTAAGTCAAATAAAACGACGCTTAAACGCCAGTGCTATCAATGAGTTAGGTTTAAATTTAATATTTGATTCCGATAAATGCCAAAAGGCAAAAGACAAATTTGAATTTTCCGATGTAGTAGACGGCAGCCGAGAGAGACCAGGTGCAGTGGTTGCTGGATTTAATGATAACAATGACAAAGAAGTTTTGGTAGACAACCCGTCCGATGAGTTGCTTAACAGTGCCGAAATTACTCCGATCATGTTAGAGGGGATTGCATGGGATCTCATTTTACAAGCTAACAACTCAACTTCATGTCTCCTCGACAGTAAGGAAATGAAACAGGCGAAGGAGTCGGCAGCAACTGGACAAAGATCTGATGGATTGGAAACTGAAGAACTGAAGACTGTGGTTGCCAAGGGTGAAAGCAACGTTAGTGGAGTTGCTCCAGGTTCAGAAGCAGAACGTCTGACTACACACCACCAAGAAGATGCCGCACCGCTACAACCAGCCGAAAGAACAAATCGCCGGCCCGACCACTCTATAGGAAAGGGAGAAACCGATCTACCGAAGCTGCGCCCAGTGCAGAAGCGAATGCTAGCAAATACATCGAAAAGGCAACACAACGGTTCCCCGACGACATTCCTCTGTCGGCGGAACAACAAAGATCTCGACCGACGACATTCCTCGCTCGGAAGAGATCATACGTTTTCTCACTACACTATGCGCAACGGAGCCGACAATGGTAACGGCAGTGGTGGCGGCGGCGACGGCGACAACTTTGACAACGATTCCCCGATGACATTCCTCAATCGGCGGAACACCAAAGATCTCGACCGACGACATTCCTCGGTCGGCAGAGATCATACATCTGTTCATCACCAACCCGAGTCGAGTACAAATGTAAGGACATGCATAAAAGAAGATGACAGTTCCAAGGATTCCTTATGTGGGAAAATAAGTCCTAAATAAAAGACAATGTTTTCAGCGTTTAGTAATTTAACAATGATTCTTAAGTAAAGTTTCTTTAGATACATATTACAGTTTACCTTATCTTATCCGCATATTGGTATCCAAATGAAGAGCACTTTAAATAACAGCTACCTAACACATCTAAAGAACACAGCTCATCTGAAGTTGTTAACAATATATAATAATGTTTATGTATTTAGGAACTCAAGATGTTCCACACTTGGAAAGTCGTCAAGTATTATTAGTCCAATACCATTTTCTTTGAGACTAAGTATATTTTCATGGTATCCAAACCAGTATATCACAATGCCAGGGCCGAATCTGTAAACACATTCATCTTATACAATCCATATGTTTGAAAAAATTACAGCTACTTATTTACCTGTTCTGATAACTGCTCAGTTGTGTGCGCAAATGTCGTAGATGGGTCTTAACGTCCCCAAAAAGAGCCTTACTTTCTATCCAGTTGACTATGTTTCCCTTATAGAGACAAGGTAGCACCAATTTTAAATCCGGAGTTTTATCAAAGCCTGTTCTCCTCATATCGTTCTCATCGAAATACACCATTTTTGCGTCCGTAGCCATTTTTTTCAACTAAAGCAAAATACTTACATTTCATTTATGACATATAATTCACAATATGAGCATTACCTTAAGTTCATACTCCTCGCCGATGCATCGTCTACGTATATCCACCAAGGGACCATTTTGATTATCACTCAATACGCATTGCCTTACATTGCCAGCCAACTTTTCATCGTCAATCAAATGTGGTTTACCTAGTAATTCCGATATATCGCTTTTGTGGAATTGGTGGTACTTTTCGAACAGTATTAGCCGGCTTAATAGCACAGGTGATAACTTTTTAGCAATAGCAATTTCCAGGAGTATGTGATTGTCATATGTATGAGCAGAACGTTCCTCGAACCTAAACGAAACAATAAACATGAATTTAAAACTACATTTAAATTACGTATGTTCGAAGGCGGGATACCAACATTTTTAGTAATGCTCCAGCGTTCGGGGCATTGGCGCCGAATTTAGCCCTTGATACCAATGTCATTTCGGCACATAGTATGCTTTTCAACGTCTGCACATGGATGTCAGGGAATCGCTGTCGTAAATCAATCTCACAGTCAATGGACAGTCCCCGATATGAATTGATAAAACTTATTATTGAATTATAGTGCTCACTGTTAAGAATAGTTTTCTTTTTATTCTCTGCCATACTTTGAATTTTACGTACTGGGGAATATTTGAATGTTTATTTACGTTATCAAAACCGAATCAGCTGATTATTAGAGTGCAGCAATAGACGGACTTTCGTAGACTAATTCACACGTCAGCGATGCCGACGAACGCTTTGTTATTTATTTGTACTAAAGTGGTGTGTAAAAAAATTAATGCTTCATTAATACTTAATAAATGTCTGTATACAATAACGTTAAAATGTACACAAATAAATTTATCCGTACTTATCCTTCAAATTTGTGGTAAACCAGAAAAAGTGCAGCCAGAACACGATGATAGCGGAATAGAGATGAAACATTTATTTATACCAAGAAATATATTTACCAAATTTTTTATAATATAATTTAAACATTTTTAAACCAGTTGTACTAAATGTGCTTGGATTTTTTTATTGGAATATTTAATAACATACATAAAAAGTAACCCTATATTTCGATATAGTAATGCAGACCAATTTACAGGATTTTAAATTCTTTAGAACTAGGAAACAGCTTAATGTATTTTTTTTTTTGCAAGAGTGATTGCAGTCAAAAAGTCATTGTTTGTTTTAAATCAAATTATAATGATTGTTGTCTGTTGTGTTGAATAAACAATCTTTCGTAATAATGATTTACAAGTATCGATGGGTAATTGATTTAATTTCTTCATTTTTTTACTACCGACCGGTTAACGCATTAGCGTCATACTATCTGAGACTAAAGAGAAAGTTACCTCTATTATTAGAGACCTCAAGAAACCAGCTGACCCAGACGATTTGACAAAATACATAATAAAAAAGTTCCCTGTACCGGCAATTGAATATATAACTATATTATTTAATCACTGCTTCAACAATGGGTGCTTCGCCAAAACCTGGAAACAAACAAAAATAATCCCTGTACACAAAAAGAAAAGGAGTTACGAGATACCTAACCTTGGGCCTATTTCACTTCCGTCTAACCTTTGTAAAATATTGGAAAAAAATATTGTTACAGAAATGGATTTGTAATATTTCGTACATCACGGCTTGGTGATCACTATGGGTGTAGGTGCCCAAAACTCGCCACTCCATACTTCTTGCCAACATGGAGCTGGCAAATGTGATGTCAGTTTTGGACCGGCCTCTCTCGTTTATGAAGGTGTCATCAGCATCATCATTAAGTAACACCACATCTAGGACTGCGAAGGCTTCGAGTAGTGCCTGGCTTCTACTGTTGGTCCTTGTCCTTCCCCATTCTACCGCCCAAGCGTTGAAATCTACAGCTACTATAAGTCGTCTCTTATCTCTAGCTTCTTGTGTTATCCTGTCCAAAAAGCATTTGAAATATTATATTTTCCACTTTGGCGAAGCATAGCAACAGTAGAAATAGATTCCTCTAATCTTCGCATAGGAAAATCCTTCGAGCCGCTGGACACTTCTGCATTCCACGAGGGAGTTTCCAGTTATCCAGATGGCTGCTGTTCCACTGCTGTCTTCCTCCCATGTAACTGTACCAGTGCCAGGCATCCTGTACGGCTCATTGATGTGTACCACATATGAGGATGTAGGTGTGTATATATGTATATATATGTATATATAGGGTGGCACAAAATTAATCACCCATTTTGTTTTTGAATTACTTTTTTACTAAATAAAAAAAATGATTTTGAGTGATGGAAATCTTTATTTGGACCTTTACAATTTTTTCTGGTAAGTTAAGGGATGACTGCAACTGTCTAGTTCACAAATGTCAAATATGATTGACGTGTGACGCCATTTGCAAAAATTATAACATCTTCCGAAAGGGTGATTAAGTTTGCGCCACCCTACACATATGCATAACTATTATAAAAAAAGAATCAAAATTTAAAAAAAAATTATATAAGATTAAAATAAACAGGGACAGCCGACGGCTAAACTACCTACTGACACGTGCCGCTTGCACTGTGCTCTCACATTTAAGGGTACTCCAAAATCCCCTTTTGTGCGCGCGTTTGTGTAAAAAAAATGTTTCCTTCGACCATATCTTTTAGCAATCCATCCGGAACAATTATCGTTATTCCTGGTTACATACATGTACTACTTTTATTAGTGAATTGATTAGCATCATACAACATTGACAAAATGTCGCTTCTATTGCCATTTTTTTTTTATCCCGTAGTTATCACTAGGAGGTCGTGAACGTATTATAGATCTACTAATTCAAAATATCTATCCGAGACCCTCTCCTGGTTTCTTAATATTTTTAGACATGAACTGGGGTCCTATACAAACTTTGATTGATAGCGTAATCACATTTGATCATATCAATTTTTTTTTTTTCGATGACTTCGACTAAAACAGGTAATTTCTTGAGGTGTCTTCTTGGTCCCATAATGTGCCCATAGATGAAGTCAGAAGCTTCGAGTCAACCTTCAAAAGGTTTTCTCGTTATCATATTACTCTATCTTTGTTGTTGTATTTTGTGAGTGTTTCAGTTGCTCTCATTAGGGGGTCATAATCACATTGGTCATTAATCACTCCAAACTATGTGTCTAGGGCTTCTTCTTGCTTCCATAATGTGTTTATACGTGAAGTTCTTAGCCTACGCTAACCATCTTCCTGGTTCCGGATTGTTTTTATTGTTGAGGTTATTAGCATCACACCAACTGTATTTCTCTTTTAGGAGTTGGCTATCATTAGGAGGTCGTAGCAGCATTGGTCATTTATCATTCCAAACTAGGTGTCTTGTGGGGAGGAAGTATTGTGCCAAACACGGACACTCCGTTCATCTTCCTCCTCCATCATAATGTTCCTCCAAGAAATTGTTCGCCGAGTAAAAAAAAACGAAACGTCGCCACGTTTGTCCACAATTTTGCGGGGAACAACGATTAGGTAAACACATCTAGGAACTTCTAGGCACTGCAGCACGGAATATTAAACACACGAATTGTTAGGTGATTACCAACTTTTTATTTCTTTACTTAGAACTAATTATTAATATTAAATTGGTTTTTATAAATTTTATACAAGATGAAACACTTCTTTCTCGACACGACTTAGATATATCTACGCTTTTCCGCCGCGCAACGGAGAGCGGGAGGCAGGTCGACCGTGGTGGTCGGCGGATGTAATAAAACTCAACGATATTCATTCGTTGTCAAAAGAAATTTGGCCAGTGAAACTGGCTCCCTTAAGGGGGTGCATTTTCCTATTCCAAGAGAGACGTAAAGTCTCTCTTTGGGGTAACCAAACAGATCTCATAGAGAAGATCGTCACGGTACACATGTATGTGTGTACATTGGTTCTTTTATGGATCAAAGCCATGGGAACGAATCTAAAACAAAGAAAGGGAAAATGTGCACCCATGAGATGTGAGTTCGGCTAAGCAAACAAGACGAATCTCATTGGATGCTAATTGGGTTTGTGTTTGCTTGTGTGAGAAGGACAATGGTAAACAGATCCTGGAATAGTTAAGACAAAGGGACCGTTGATGATCCTTGTCTACAATATGCATAGCAGCTGTATTGACAGCCGCAATGCATTATGAACATTGTGCTAATTGGATTTAGCTTGTTTACCGGGAAATGGAGTATAATGGCATCGCTGGTACGGGTAGGTATTCAATTCCTATTTGCATTTGCTTATGCTGTAGGATTTAATTGATGCCTTAAGACCCAAGATGCGTATATTTGTTTTTGTCCCTGTTATTATGGTTACACTGTATGTAAACCAAATCATTTTGTTCTCAGGGATTCGTCTAGGGGGAAATGCACTTGGTGAGATTGGGATTCCTGATAAGTTAAGAAAGAATTCTTACAGGGAATTTGTATGCGAAGAGATGCATGAAAGGCAAGGATTCTTTACAGGGACTTTTAGATTATAAATTTGCTTTATTTAATGTGTGAAGCATTTAAGGTGCTAATGTGATTGCATTAGCGCACTTAAGGAAGTTGGGTAGCAGTTATGAGGGTTTTTCATGTAAGTGGGCCGTGCGGTTTGGCGGAACCGCCACAGTCTCCTAAACACATTTCTTGCTTCCGTAATGTGTTTATACGTGAAGTTCTTAATCTACGCTAACCATCTTCCTGGTTCCGGATTGTATTTATTGTTTAGGTTATTAGCATCACACCAACTGTATATCTCTTTTAGGAGTCGGCTATCATTAGGAGGTCTTAGTAGCATTGGTCATTTAACATTCCAAACTAGGTGTCTAGGGCTTCTTCTTGCTTCCATAATGTGTTTATATGTGCTGCTCTTAGTCTACACGAACCATCTTCTTGGTTCCAGATTGTTTTTATGGTTGAGGTTGTTAGCATCACACCAACTGTATTTCTTTTTTTGGGGTTGGCTATCATCAGGAGATCGTAATCACACTGGTCATTTAGCAACCCGGAACAGTGATCGGAGATAAATCGTGAACCTACACAATCGTCATAAACGATTTCGCTTGACCACATTAGTCCTATGTCATTGTTTTTTTTTTAAATTGTTTAGTCTTTTTAGAAGTATTTCCGTTGACCATCACTAGGTGATCATGATCGCACTACATTTCGATCACTCTAGAATAGTTATGTGAAGCTTCCTCTTGATTCATAAGTGAAGTTATTTATTTCGCATAGATGGATTCCTCAAAACTACAAGAACTTATTCCCATTTACTCTAACCGTGCTAGTCCTAGTAGATTTAAGTTACCATGTAAGTCATTTAAATTGTAATAAATAATAAATGGAAAAAATGTCCGTTTCTTTTTTGTTATGTTTTTGTGTTTGTGGCCTTTGAACATCGCTACGAGGTCATAATTACACTTACCTTTATCAGATCAGTGATTCTTTCTGTCCTGTAATAAAGCATTTTTAGAAATGCCTTCCTCCGTGATTTTTTTCTCTTCCCACGTGCAATATTTTTACCAGTCCCGAATAGTGCATATTTGTTTATAGTACATTTTGTCCTGCCGTATTTTCCTAAGAGGTGACCACATATTTACAATTTGCTGTCCCAAAATAAGATGTAGGAACTGTGTTACCGATTTTTGTATAAATATCAATAATTGTATTCCAATCTTTGCAAATTAATTAATACACGGCACTCAATTTAAGTGCTAAATTTTCTTTTGTGACGTATTAAAAAATTATTTAATTAAGTAAAAAATACGCTTTTAATTGTCTAGTTAGCTCAATTGTCCATGTTACAGTCTATATGTTACATATCATAATAACATGGCCTTACATATACATAACATAAACATAACATAAACATAACATAAACATAACATAAACATAACATAAACATAACATAAACATAACATAAACATAACATAACCATAACATAAACATAACATAAACATAACATAAACATAACATAAACACAACATAAACATAACATAAACATAACATAAACATAACATAAACATAACATAAACATAACATAAACATAACAAAAACATAACATAAACATACCATAAACATAACATAAACATAACATAAACATAACATAAACATAACATAAACGTAACATAAACTTAACATTTTTGACTAGTTGGTCATATTTATAATGTCGTTATAATGTAATTATATTTTAAGTGCCTAATTACCTATTCACAGGTAGACATTTTGTAACTACCTAAGGTACATTCTATTCCGAAGCAGCGATTGCCCCTCGTAAAATAAATAAATATTATATTAAATAAGAATCTTAAGATAGATTCAAACTGAAGTAGTCATAAGATTGACGCTTCCAAAAATAAAGTGTTATAAATGAAAGATCGTGTCTTTTTATTTATTTTAACTAAGATCGTGTTCTTTTATTTATTTGAAACTTCTTTACTCACGTATATTTCACATTATATTAGTTTCCGGAAATAACATAACATTGTGAATGCTCTACAAATACAATAAGAACTGCCATAAAAAAAAAAAAACAACGCGCAATATTCTATTACATTGCAATATATGTGTCATTCGCAATTCAAAGAGACTAGTATTTAGAAAAATAATGAAACTTGTCAACAGTTTTGTTTTTTAATCCTTTTATTTCGCCTTTGTTGAGTAATTTTGAGGATTTTACTTTTTATTTATGGTAAAAATAAATCGTGATTATTGAAATTACATAATTGTCAACTTTATAAATATCAATTTATTACATTAACTTCCTCATACTGCGCATCGATGCAGATGTTCACCTTAAAATTGCCGTTTATTCTTTTTCGGGTTCCTAATTTTAATTTTAATTTCGGTTTTCTTTATAGTTCTAATCGTATAGCCAAACCTGGTAATATGGATATTTTGGATATTGATGAAGCTTTAAAAGATGATTCTTTCATGTGAGTTTTTATGTAGTTTCGGATAATACCAGCCAAATGTTCATTTGGTTGCGCAGTCTATTCAGTTCATTGAAATCAATTTTTGAAAATCTTTCAGATTCCTGGAAGATAAAACCCTCGACGATGTCTCAAATATTTTACAACAGTGGAGAAATAACAATTATTCAAATAACCAAAATCAGGAGCAAGGTGAGAGATATTTCAGTACGTAATTGGGTGGAAATTCATTCAGTTGTGCTTGCTAGTAACTCATTAGCTACTTCTACATCCACTTTCAACTTGCATAGAATAATTAATTTGTTTTTGTTTAATTTGCCTTGTATGCTTTCATGATTCTAATCGAGATTTTTCAATTTTGTATCTTATGTTGTTGCAGCGTTTAAATTGAACACAAGAACATTCACACGCCCGAAGAGGAAATCTGCTCAAAACAGTGAGACACAATTTGTAAGTTTCTTCTTATCATGTTTTGTTTTTGTTTTTTTTTGTGTTGCTGTTGTGTTTTTAAGCTATGGGAAAGTGGGGGAAAAACTGGTTTGAATATCTTGATGGATGGGACCAATGTTACGGAACGGCATTTCCGTATGTGCGGAAAACGGAAAGAAATTGTAGTTTAATGAACTTGTCTTGCTATAATAGTTTACGCAGGGAGAACACAAGATCCTCACATGTGATGAAACTAGATCTAGCAGTTCGTGATGATGAATCGGGGTCGACATAAGGTACTTAGATTCTCAGTGACCGTTTCGTGGTATCTTATGTTATGACATTTTGTCATGTATCTTTTTAATGGGCTTTTCGCTTCATCGACCGCGCCGTTGGTACAAGCTACGTGTTCAAACCCGTAGCTGATTTCGTGGTGTCTGCTGCAGTGAACTGTAGGCTTTCGCAGTGTTATTACCAAGAGCGGCTGTTTTAGTGGATTTTAGGATTTCGGATGGAACGGTCTAAGGAGATTCTATCATATTTGGGCGAACTTCTTCGAATTGGACCGTGTATGCGGGGTCTGTCGGTAAATGTTGTGTATACTAACATTCAGTTTTGAGTATTCATATTGGTAACAATAACTGAAACGGTGTTCTATTATAAGGAATTACTGCTTTGATTCCCACCGACAAACGAAGTATTATTTATAAATTAATTTTTGTGGCTTCCTTAGGCTTGTCAACAAGTCTAACGTGACAATTCCTTGACTACGAACATATAATATTAATATCTCATCATTGAAGCGTGACTTCTAGAAGTGTAGTTTATGTTGCTGCCACTGAAAGATAGTAGTGTAATAAATATATGTGATCACATTTGTACAAAATAATTGTCTTATTGTAATATTTCTAGTCATTGATTACTATACTATCAACTGGCAGTTGATCTTTCACGAATATTCACTATAATTCTAAAACATCTAATAACTCCTTTCCCACACCTTGTAAAGGTTTGTGTTTTTTGTATTTCCCACGAGTGCTTAAAATCACTTTTAATGTTATCTTGTGATTTGAGCTAATGGTTCACTATCTAATTTTTATCTAGAAGTTTGCATTACTGCAACACTATCCTTTCTTTCGTCGTCTGATAAACACGTTTCTCATACTCATCTATTGATCCCGATCATACTATTGTTTCACTTCTAATTGATTTGTGGTCATTTCTCTCATTTGACTTCATTATTTGTACAATCTAGTATTTTCAATTCCGCAGAACAGCTTAATTAACGTTTTTCTGTTATATAAGAAACAGCTCTGAAGTGATTCCATTTTCAATGAGGACAAAAAAAGAAAAAAAGATATGTGGTGAGAAATTCGAACTGGAGATCAGGGTCTATTCATCACCGCTTTCTCGGTCTTCAAATTCACCCATCACCAGAATCTCACGTCTTCGGGCATGTTAACCGTCTACAGGGTGGTCTTGGGGTAATGAAAAGAAAGAGTTAATTCCCTTTGATACGTTTCTATGTAATTAGTATGGAATGTTTATCTGATTACAGAATAATGATAGAGCAGTGAGAAGAAAATTATACAGAACCACTCGATGGAGCGGTGTGAAAAACTCGATTTAGCTTTCCATTCACGAACAATTTCCGTTCTATGACGAACTAATATAGGTGATCTACATAGCTTTCGAGTAAGTGTTATGCCCTAGAGTTTTAAGACAAGGCTTACAATCCCCATTGTGCCGAAGGTCTTTCTAATATCCACACAGGTGAACCTGGTGGCAAACAATTGTTTTAGGAGTCGCTGATGTGATTTTAGATGGCGCAAGGCTGATAACCTTGCCCGGAAAAACGAATTATTATGGACAATTTAACATGTCTCGGATATGGGCCGGATAGCGGTGGAGAGACTTGCTAAATAAGGCCAAGACCGGATTCCGGTTGTAGTGCCGATGATGATGATGATGTGATTTTAGAGACCATTGGAAGCCGTGGTGGTGGCAGATATTGTTTTAAGACTCGGGTATAAATACGTTTTTTACAACGATCGTTTCCATTCTGACTGCTTGTCCATGCATGGTAAATAAATGGCTAAATAGTAGTGATTAATGATAGGTTAGATGAGAGTACGAATTGGAGAACGCTCTAACGAAAAAAGAAATCTTGCCAATGCATTACGCATTTTTGTTTCGCACAAAAAGAATGAGGAACATAATTAGTCTAAAACACGTCTTCCGCACAGTTCATTATTATTATTATTATTTATTGGCCTGTAGGAACCCGGAAGTTCATGACCTCACCGACTCGGCTTCGCCATCCTTCCCTGTCCTGGGCACTCTCCTTCCACGCTTCACCATTCGATCCGATCTCCTCAAGGTCAAACCTAACATTGTCCTCCCATCTCCGTCGCGGCCGTCCTACCGGTCTCTTTCCCGTTGGTCTACCGTCAAGAATTCTATGCACGGTCCTATCGTTCCCCATTCGCGCCACGTGTCCGGCCCATCTTAATCTTCGCGACTTGATTACTCTCACTATTGTAGGTTCGCGATATAGTTCTTCCAATTCGTGGTTATGGAGTCTCCTCCATTGTCCTGCCTCCTCGTCATATTTACCTCCAAAGATGCCTCTCAAAACTTTATTCTCGAATAGACGGAATTTGTTTTCTTCCCGTTTTGTGAGAGCCCATGTTTCGCATCCATATAGAACAATTGCCATGATTATGGTTCTATAGACACGGAGCTTTATGTTACGTGATAGCAGTCTGGATTTCAGCAGTTTACTGACTGCGTGCCAACTCGCGTTGCCGGAATGCAGTCTCTTGTTAATTTCCTTCGACATTTCGTTACTGGCCGTCAGTATCGTTCCCAGATATTTACATTCTTTAACTTTTTCAAAGATCTTACCTCTGACGTTTATATGTGTTCTCTGAGACCCACCTGCTCTCGCCGTAATCATGTATTTTGTTTTGTCTTCATTTATTTCTAGGCCCACCTCTTCTGCCGCTTGCATGATGATTTCACAGTTTTTACTAACAGTCTCTAGATTATCGCCCAGAACGGCGATGTCATCCGCATATGCGAGCACTTGTGTGACCCCGTTCAGGGATGATCCGGCCATGTTGTCGTCTTGTACCTTTCTGATGACATACTCGAGCACAAGGTTAAAGAGACACGGTGATAGACCATCTCCCTGCTTTAGTCCGTCCCGGATTTCAAATGGTTCTGAGAGGTGGTTTTCTATTCTAACTCGCCCTTTGTTTTCGTTCATGCAAATTTGAATGAGGGCGGCATATTTTTTTGGGACTCCCAGCTCAACTAGAATATGGTAGAGTCTCTGCCTTGCGACTGAGTCGTAGGCTTTTTTGAAGTCAACGAACAGTTGGTGAACCGTCTCTCCGTATTCCCACTTCTTTTCCAGCAGTTGTCTTATTGTGAACATTTGGTCGCTTGTTGACCGGTTCCTACGGAATCCACATTGGTAGTCTCCCAGTATCTCTTCTGCGTAAGGTGTGATTCTCGCCAGAATGACATTTGTTAATATTTTGTATGCGGTTGGGAGCAATGATATTCCTCTGTAGTTTTCACAGTCAGATCTGTCGCCTTTTTTGAAAATGGGGATGACTATTGAGGTTTTCCATTCTTCCGGAGTGACTTCCTTATCCCATATTGTTTGGATGAGCTGGTGGATCTTTCGAGCGGTTGCCTCTCCTCCATGCTTCACAAGCTCTGCCGGTATGCAGTCGACTCCGGGAGCCTTGTTGATTTTCAATCGATTTATTGCGTCTACAACTTCGTTGAGAGACGGCTCTGGGATCTGAGGCTCAGCTGTATGTACGCTTGGTACATTTATCTGTGGTTGATGGGTGCGTACATTGAGCAGGTTTTCAAAGTACTGCTTCCATCTTGTCACGACATTGTTTGTTTCTGTGACCAGACAGCCGTTTGCGTCTCGAATTATTTTGGCTCTTCCTCGGTAGCCATTTCTAATTGAATTTATGCCGACATACATACCCCTGATGTTCTTTGCCCTAGAATTTTCTAGGATTTTTTCGATCCTAGTCTTCTCCCATTCGCGTTTTTTGCGTTTGAAGAGCCTCATTGTCTCTCTCCGAATTGTCGCGTATCTTTCTGCGTTGACTTCATCATATCTTTCTAAGTGGATCACTCTGAGGCGTTTACGTTCTTCGATCTTCGCCCTGCACTCATCGTCAAACCAAGGTTTGGACTTAATTGTTTTCTTAAATCCTAATACCTTTTGGGCTGTTAGTTTGATTGTGTCTCTGATCGATGTCCATTTAGTGTTCACACTATTAGCTTCCTCTTCCTCACTGCTCACATTCTCTAGAATGCTAAATCTATTCGTTAGCTCGTCTTGATATTCAGCCCTTTTGCGTAGGTCTTTCAGTTTATCAGTGTCGAACTTTTTGCTTGTCTCCCGTGACTGCCCATGTGGGATTGCTGCGAGGCGACTCCTGATTTTGCCAATCACTAGAAGATGATCGGAGTCGCAATCTGCTCCTCTATATGCTCTTACGTCAAGGATATTCGAGTGGTGTCTTTTGTCTATGAGGAAGTGGTCTATTTGGTTACGCGTTACGCCGTCGGGTGATATCCATGTGGCTTTATGAATTTCCTTGTGCTTGAACATCGTGCTTTTTACTAACAGATCTTTTGACGCTGCGAACGTGATAATTCGAATTCCATTATCATTTGACACGTCGTGTAGGCTTTCTTTACCTATAGTTGGTTGGAAGATATCTTCCTTTCCAATTTTCGCATTGAGGTCCCCGAGGAGGATTTTAACATCGAATGATGAGATCCCATGAAATACATCCTCTAGGGTCTCGTAGAACGTGTCCTTCGTTTCTTCGTCCGCAGATTCTGTTGGGGCGTGTACGTTTATAAATACATAATTGTACCATCGGCCCTGTATTTTTAGCACAGACATTCGGTCATTAATGAATTGCACATCTTTTACATGGGGCGTAATCTTCTTGCTTATGATGACGCCAGTTCCGAGGTTATGTGTATCGGTACCTCCACACACCAGTGTAAACCCGTTGGTTTCGATTACTTGATGTGGGAGTCGAACTTCCTGGAGCGCGACGATGTCCATTTTATATTGTTTCGCGTTTTCTACGACCGTCTGTATCGCGCCTGGTTTATATAACGTTCGAACATTCCACGTCCCGACGCGTATATCCCGCTTTTTCCGTTTTTCCCTACGTCTTCTTTTTGCCGAGTCGGTGTTTTCCTGATGATTTGTTCCCTTATGGTAGTGTTGGCTCATCACACCTACGCCTACCGGGTTTTTTGTGAGATTGTTTTTTGTGTATTGATCATTCATTTCATTGGATCACTCTGGGGTTTCAAATGGTCCGCCATATCAGAGCCCCTCTTTGATATGGTAAGGTCTGCTTACTGCTCTGATTCGACCCGGTGTCAGAGAGGCGCCGTTATAATACAGCCGGTATACCCCTGGCTGCAAACCATCCAATGGGCACGGTGACGCGTAACACCCTGGATTAGGGGCGGTAGATCTTTGTGTGTTACTCCTCGCTAGCCTGTCTGACATGGGTGGCCCTACTGGAAGCGTATGCTTCCGTCAGCATAGCCTGAGCGATTCATCGTAGTTTAAGCCCCCGCACCACGTCAAGGTTTCTACCAAGCGGGGGCACAGTTCATTATATTCTGCATAATTTCCATGTACCCCTATATAGAAAGTATTCATTAATGGGCACCATGGAAGCGCCGTGGTAGGGTGAGATTTAAGGTAATGAAGCACATCGAACTTTCTACAGGTGGTGAGGGTCAGTTAGGGTCGTGATTACATTAAGCAACTACCAGTCTAGAATATTCTCCTTAGAAAAAGTATAACCATGAAGTTATTAACTCACACCGGACTGGAAAAGGAATTTGTGAGTTCGTCGGACTTTTTAGAGTAATTGTTACTTTCTTCCGGGACAAAAATATGCAGGGCCATATTGAACATGCTTATAATATTACTTGCCCATTATCTGTTTATAATTATTGAACTTGTGTTAAGTTAGTTACACGAATCCATGAAGGTATTAACTCACATCGGACCGGAAAAGGAATTAGCGAGTTCATCGGGCTTTTTAGGCTAATTGTTACTTTTTTTGGGGACTAAAATATGCAGGGTCATATTGAAGACACTTATAATATTACATTTTTATTTTATTTTTTATTATTTTTTTTATTAGACTTCTCTCGGGAGAGGCGAACCTATAGCGCCGAGTGGGCGCCCCGAGATGCCATCAAATAACTGTTGCAGTTCTTTTTAAACAGTTGCAGGTTGTAACGCTCCGGGAACACTCGCGTGGGGAGGGAGCTCCACAGCTTCCCCGCTCTGTAACGGAACGAGTTCTGATGCAGGGATGTTCGCGCTGTCAGGAGATGAACCACAAACGGGTGCAATGAGTCGGATTGTCTTGTGGAGCGCATATAAGCCGAATTGCGTGGAACAATATCACGAATCTCCGAAGAACAGTACCCGTGATAATATCTGTAAAACAAACAAAGGTCGGATACGCGCCTTCGATGTGATAGCGACTCTAGTCCCGACGTCAGCCCTGAGTCCCCGATCAGGCGGATCGCTCGTCTCTGTATGCTCTCAAGTAGCTCGATGGTATGTTTAGGAGCCGAGCTCCAAACATGAGAGCAATATTCGAGCGCGGGTCTAATTTGGGATTTATATAGGAGAAGAAGTTTGGGCCGGAGTAAAATATTTCTTGGCTATAAAACGATAGCTCAGTTTTCCTGAGGCTGACCTGGCGATACTCGACACGTGTTTATGCCATGATACATTCCCACAGACCGTGACGTCGAGCAATTTCAAACTTTCCCCAGCCTCGAGGGCCCGGCGATTCATCATCAACTGTGGAACCGATGATCCACGTTTCTTTGTGAATGTTGTGTATTTTGTCTTCGCTGCATTGAAGTCGACGAGATTGGACCTTCCCCACTTCAGGACCTTATCTAGATCCTGATTCAGAGAGTCAATCTGTCTACATCTCAGCTGATGCGACGCAGATGCACCATTCGGCCGAACACTTGAAAAGGAGGAAACAAGCGTACTATCATCCGCCAAACTGACTGAACACTTTGTTATCCGTTGTCTCCAACAAATCATTTATGTGAAGTTGGAGCCAAAATAGAACCTTGGGGCACCCCGAACTAACAGGATACAGATCCGAACACTAGCCGTCCACAACAACCCGGATCGATCGATTCTCGAGGAAGCTCCTCGTCCAGTCACAAAGCTGTTGGGAAAGTCCATATGAACGAAGTGTTCTCAGCAATGCCCCGTGCCAGACGCGGTCAAAAGCCTTGGAGATATCTAATGCGACCGACCTTGACTCACCATGCCGTTCAATCGCAGATGTCCATATGTCGGTTATAAGTGTCAAAAGGTCTCCCGTGGACCGCCTGCCACGGAATCCGTATTGACGATCATTCAGAAGTCCGTTGTACTCCAAATACTTAACTAATTCTGTATTGATGACTTTTTCCATTACCTTAGATAAAATAGACAGTAGTGCTATCGGGCGGTAATTTTGTGGGAGACACTTTTTTCCCGTCTTTGGGATTGGCTGAACTCGAGCGATTTTCCAGCAGGCAGGAAAGGTTCACCGTGCATAAGATAAGCGGAAGAGTCTGCCAAGAACCGGCGATAATTTTGGAGCACAGTTCTTAAGGACTATTGCTGGTATTCCTACAATCCAGTTCACGTAGAATGCTTTGAATAGTGCGCGGACGAAATCTCCCATCCCGCATCGAAGTCCGCACCGGCGAGATCACAAGTGGCTCCAAAAGGCCGGGATCGAGGTTTGAATTCGCGGAAAATAAATTCGCGAACACATTAGCTTTGTCCTTTGAATTCGTGACTAACGTCCCGCTGCCTGTCACCAAGGGGGAGCGCCAGAAGGAGCGCGAACCAGTTGGGCACCGAGGGAGCTTATTGATCACCCTGTCGTCGTGAGCTTTCTTCGCTGTATCAATCGCTTGGTTGCACGCGTTTCTGATCCTAACGAAATTCGTTCTGTTAACATCGGTGGGATTGGAGCGCCATTGCTTAAAAGCTCTATTTTTTGCCGCTGTAATTTGCTCGCATTTTTTATCGAACCAAGGTTTATCAGACGAACTTCGTTTGATGGAATGTGGAATATACATCTCCATCCCCAGAAGAATAATCTCTGATACCGACCCCGCGCAAGCGTTAACATCGGAGTCTCTGAAGAACACATCGGACCATGGAAAGGATGCGAAGAAATCTCGCGAATCGTCCAAGTTGGCAGCCCCATACTTCCATACATGGTGAAGTTGCCTAGGCCGGTTATTCGCTTGATATGCAAGTGCTTGCGCGACAGATACCAAGCAGTGATCTGAGTTTCCCACTGGCCCAGCAACCTCTACGGTATAAATACTCGTTTCGGATGTCAAAAACAGATCCAGGGTGTTCGCATAATCGCCTCGGGCTTCCGGCACTCGCGTTGGCTACCCCACGAGTTGAGTGACGCAGACTCGGCCCTTAAAACGGAATCTCGAATGTAAGTCGTATCCTGAGCAACGAAGATATGTCGAATCAGTTGACGAATCGACCTGGGTCTCAGTTAGGGCAAGGATATCAGGTTTCGTTGTTTGCAAATATTGGTGGACGGCGTTTACATTCGTATTGGTGAAACCGATGCCCCTGATGTTACAAAATGCCGTCACCAGTCGAGCGTGGGCAGTGCCTCGAGAGCGAGCCCGGTTATGCGATGACGAACCTCTTAAAGTTCCATTATTTATCATGATATCTGCATGATAGAGAACCCCTACAAAACAACTAAAGGTCTTTCTTATGGTCTCGCATAAATTTACTCGTTATCAGATGTAGCCCCATAAATAGCGAACCCTCTCAGTGAACGAACTCATAAGCATGTTATATTTTATTTTTCACAATAAGATTCTTAACTATATATATATTTACTCACGTGGTTGGCTGTTGTTAAGTACTTTCCCTCCTTTACCATAGATGTTCCGATACGTTCCCTTCTTTACGAGGCTGTCGTTGGGTAAGGGATGATGATTAATATGATTGATGATGATATTGTTTAGTATTATAGTTATTGCCAAGTGTAAATTGTTTCAATTGTACGATAAGAAACCGATCACAAGCCTTTGTTTTAAATAATCGTACCTTATTAATAAACAGATTATACAGGGTCCCTTGTCCTGGGATCGTATGGGAAGACTTCATTCAGTCGGAGGGCATTCATGAAGGCAAAACTAAGTATAGTGTCGCCACCCGTGAGAAGAACTCTCACACTATTCCACAAGTAACGTAAAGAAACGTAAATTAGAAGCACTGGATTTTTCGCCTATTTTAAGAATGTTTTATAGTGAACAATAGCGGTTAAGATCGCTTCACCGCGATCCGCCATTGACCCGTATAAACAAAGCATTTCAATGTCAAAATCACAAGTTACTACAAGAAAGTTATATACACTTAATTAAGTTTGTTCGTTCCGATTAGAAGTGTGTTATTGGAAAAATGTATTGTAATTGATAATCAATTAACAAAGAAAAAAAACTATTCAATTAATTGGCGTATAAATGTTTATTCGTGGGAATATGTGAAGAAAAGTATTCACTAATTAGCGTTTAAATGTTTATTCGTTCCGATTGCAAATAGTCGTTTCACAAATTCTTTTAAAGTCATTAAATTTATGGACGTTGGGTAGCTTACATGCTATTTACTTTTTTTCTCTACGTTTTCTTGAAAAAACATTGATCATCGTTATCTGATATATTACTTTCATTCGAAGCCCTCAGTCCAACCAATATCAAAGTGGAATTTGATTACACCCTGGGTATGTCTGCTCCCTTGTTAACAACAGTAAAACACAAGTGACAATATTTTTAACGAGATCATACGATCTGTAAAGACGATCATTGTAGGGGATTACGCGAGAAATAATTAAACAAATTCAGAAAATTGTGTCGGATGGCCGTCGTCTGAAGGACGCGAGCTCGCAAACATTGTAGGCATTTCATAAAGTGCATTGGTATACCGGCACGACTTCTGTTGTGTAATAAACAGATGTATTCCCTGAATTAAAGATAACAAACCGAATTTTTTCTACGGTTGCGACTTTTAGGTAGTCACGGTTTTCATTCACTCCTATAACCGTTTGGCAACTTTGCCATTTACGGATATCAATATTTTCCTTTATAAAATTCGAACCGCAAAAAACAGTTAACAACATTTGATGTTTCGTTGTCGTTCTCAATTAACATTGTATACCTCTAGTGCGAACATGCTTGACTTATCGTTTCTCCTAAGACTTGCGCTCCTTAAACTCGTTCGTTTTGTGTTGTTTTGTACACAATAAATGCTAACTATAAGTAAAAGTTTAATGTATAAATTTATCAATTATAATTGTTTCTCTCCAGAGTCCGCCCGTCCAGCAGTCACAAAATGTACCAGGTGGCCAGAATATAAATCTTGAGATTGGCGGTCTGGTGACCACAATGCAGAAGAGCTTCCTTCAAGATACTTCACCTCCATCTTCAATATGTTCCTCTATGGGTGTGTCAGTCAATGGCATGAATAGCAGTCTTATTACTTCAGCCGATTTCGCCAATATTAATTTCTTCCAATCAACTTTAGGCTCCGACCCAATGTCTGGGCTTATCTTCGACAATGGAAAGATCACTGAAGGTGGTTATACATTAAGTGACATGATAGAGGATCGGAAAGCTCTCGAATCACTCACATTATCTGGGGAAGGAACACTTATAAAAGACTCGAATATTGCTCAAATAGATGATATTTCACTTATTAATAGTAAGACCAACTCGGCGTGCAGCACAATGAATAATTCAACTGACAGTATGATGGAAAGTGGAAGAATATGTCCAGTTCCATGTATGAACCACGAGAAAACCTGCACATTGGAACCAGAAAAAGAAAATGAGAAATCCTCCAATCACTTGAACACCAACATGAATGAGACATTTGTCGAGAAACGAAATATTCAAGAACGCCTTATTGAAAATCAAACATTTAACAAGGACGACAACGATATTCAGAACTTAACAACGGTTATCCATGACGGAACATTTCAAAAATCGAATGTTGAGGAATCAATTCGCCCACAACAACTAAATGCTACTGAAATAATAAATAAAACTTTCAACTGTAACGAAACAGATGAAAAATGTGCAACACCTGAATCCGAGGACAAATATCATAAATTTATCGAACAATCTACACCAAGGCACAATCCAGCGTTTAGTGCAGCAACTAAAAGACGGCAGCCACAAACGCCATCGATTAAGGAAGTCGAAGTAAATATATCTCCGATAGTGGCAGCTCCATCAGAAAGAGTGTTAGATGCCACTTTCGAAAAGTTATCAAATAGTAACAGAGTTCCTACAAATGTCCTTAAAGAACGGCAACAGATCAACGACAAAACATTTTCTAACCAGTCATTTGTTCGCTTACCACTTTGTGATACGGACACCAAATTAGCTCTGGATACAATGGACTTATTAGAAAAACTCAATACAAGAGATTCCCTTAAATCAAGCCCGATTAGTGTTGAAACTCCAACAGTCGATGCGTCTGATGAAGAGGCTTTTGATAACCTTCTCGATAGAATTGCTAAGCTCGAACTTAATGAAGACCAAGTCAAGATGCGAAAGTCATTGGATTCCATTAAAAAACGATTTAGTCATGTAGGAGGCTTGGACAAGCCCGAAGCGAAAGAGAATTCTATGATTACCACCTCAGGTAAGATAGTTACTATACATTCTTATATATACCATAGATGCGGGATTGGGTGGATGATACATAAGTACTTCAGCTTGTGGCTAGTCGCAATTACCAATCAATAAATATTGATAATAGCTTAAAGGTTTTTCGCTGCGCTTGAATAAGAGCGCCAATATATTGGGTACTTCACAACCCCTTGAGCCCATTTTATTTAAACCTGAGAATATATATTGTTGTGAGCTTAGGGTTCGCTGGATTAATTATTTTAAATAAATAAGAGCCGTTAAATCGATTTTGAATTAATGTAACATTTTATTAGTCTGTTAATAACAACCGTTACTTTTACCGTACACGCTGAATTGATAAAGTCCGTTTCCGGTAATAAACGCTGTCTTCTCCTTGTCCTCCTCGTGTCGTTGATTCGAGGAAGTGGGTAACTGTCTTTCTTCGTAACGTCGTTTAACCGGCGGTAGTCGACACAAAATCTAGTTGTCCCATCCTTCTTCTTGACGAGCACTACCGGCAAAGCCCATGGGTTCTATGATTTCTCGATGACTCCTTGCTCTTCCATCTCTCGAATCATGTTGCCTACTTCTGATTGTTTGGCCAACGGCAGTCGACAAGGTGGCTGTTTTATAGGTCTTGACTCACCCGTGTCAATGCGATGTTTAACTATACCGGTGCGTCCGAATTTATCATTTCCTGTCACAAAAATATCAGAAAAATCGTTCAGGAATGATTTAACGCTTGCCTTTTCTCTGTCTGTTAATCCGATTTTCTGGGGCATCAGCCTATTAACCACAGAGGATGCACCAGAGGGCTGTTGAATTGAATGGAATGGGTGCACATTCTGCGATTACCTCTCCTTTTCTTATTGCGACCGGCTCCTTGGACGCATTTAGTACTCAGACAGGTACGATGTGCTTCTTTGCATCGATAAGGGCTTTCCCCAACAAGGATTTTGTACAGCTTCGGTGATGTAAAATCGATTTTCACCGGGATCACTCTCGAGACTGGTCCAAATTACCGAGTCTGAACGGGCTGGGATCTCATCCTCCTCACGCACATAACATTTCAGTCTTCGCAATTGTTCGTCCTGCAGTGTAATAGCAACCTCTAAGGAAATATTGCCTAGCACTATTATGCTCTCGACTTCTCCGTAGACTGTAGAACGTTCTCCTGTGGCAGTCTTCAAAGCGTATTTTCTTTTTTTATTAAGAGCTATTTTGCCCACGACATCCGGCCGAATTATGGATCTCGTTGCTCCAGTGTCGATTGACACTGTTGTTATCCTTGTATTATTAACCATCGTAGTTATAACCAAACTTTGGTTATCCCGTTGGAGTTGTGATACAGTTACAATGCTGGGGCTGCACACTCCACCAGTCTGCCCTTACAAGTTTCCCGAGCTATTGACCTCACGTTGGTCTGTTGATAGTCTCCTCTTATGATTAGCGCATGAACAACAATTCCCAATTGATGTTTCATTCATTCGTCGACGTTTCCTACAGTCAACAGAGATGTGGCCGACTTCGCCGCATGCCCAACACTTCATATCAGGTCACGGGGTTCTCCGTTGTACATGCCCGACTCTTTGGCAGGAACATTCCAGGACGGACATTTCTCGGACTCTATATGTACTCCTGGTAGCCAGTTTAGCAGATTCATATGCCAATGCGAACGCCAGTATTTCATTAGTCGTTCTTTTCCCGCCAAACGAACGGCCTGTTGCAAGTCCCGATCTTGGAGTGCGTTTATAAATCCATCCATTGCTACCTCGTTCAGAAATTCCTTAGTCATATTTGAATAAGACAAGTTTGCCAATCGCTCAATGTCTGCCTGCAACTGTTGAAGATTTTCTCCAGGTTTCTGCGTTCTGCTCCGCAGTTGCATGTGGTATTCCTGCTGCATGTGGTTGTCTCCATACCTAGCTTCAAGGCCGTCTCTTACCGCTTGGAAATCTATTTGCTTCTCTGCTGGCATGGTTTGTAGCAATTCTGCAGTCGCCCCGCGGAGTGACGAGATTAGTGATGTTGACTTTTGCTCATCCGACCACTTATTATAATTGGCCGTGGCTTCAAACTGACGTATAAATACGGAGAAGGGTCCAATTCCATCGAAGGTTGGCGGTTGCATCTTTGTATCTTTGTAGTCATGTTGATCGCTAGGCGATGTCTTATTTCTCTCAACACACTCAAGTCTCTTTTCGATTCGCGTTATTTCATCGGTGACTTTCTTAAATTCAGCTTCGTTTTTTAGATCCAGATTTTTCACTTCGTTTCGATATTTTGATTGAATTTCTTCCTCAAAGTGTTGAAAATTACATTTCATCCACTGCATTTGGGCATCCAGTTTCGCATTCAGATCTGCAGCTTGTGCGTTGAATTTTGAATTTTGGGCGTCGAATTTTGTCATCATCATCCTGAGCATCTCCGAAATGTCCAACTGTGGCGAACTCTTCTCCGTTACATTGGCACCATCTTGACTCGCTGTTTCTTCTTCATCCGGAGAGTCTGGCACTATCATGAAAACATATGTGTCGACATCGATACCCTCTCCTTCATTCTAGAAGGAGGAAGATGGCAGGAGGCTGCTTGCAGACGCTGTCGAAGAATTTGCTTTTGTACTCTGCTATCCAGATTCCGGTCCTGAAGTTCCTTCTTCAACTCAGGAACGCGAAGATTCTCCAAATGTCGATCTGATATCGTCAAACACACTTTCACAACTTATTCCCTTCACCAATAATTAATCCCACTCCTGATACCAATTGTTGCGAGCTTAGGGATCGTTGGATTAATTATTTTTAATAAATAAGAGCTGTTAAGTCGATTTTGAATTAATGTAACACTTTATTAGTCTGTTAATAACAGCCGTTACTTTTACCGTACACTTAACGATTTCTTGACTTATCGCTTCCTTACTTATCACGTCTTTGACTGCTTACTTCTTACGTCTTACTTATCTTTCTGATCTGCGTGCGACGTATTTATACCGTTTCCTCATTCTGATTCGGCGTTTCGTTTTCGTTCGTTCCATAGCCTCGAATTTTCTACTGCTCATAGTCTCTAGTTTTCCAGAACTTTCTAGAATATTCTAGTACTTTGTTTTGGACTTTCTAGAATATTCTAGTACTGATTGTCATATGCGTCACAATATATATATATATATATATATATATATATATATATATATATATATATATATTTAACTCAAATGGGCTTCCTAAATCTAAACTACGGCGACCTCTTGTAACTATATAATAAATCTTCTATTACAAGAGTATTAAAACCATGGAGAAGTAAATTAGCTGAACGAGTTGCAAAGATAATCAACGAGGACTGTTACAAAAAAATCTGCCTTAGAACAGATTCATCGTCTTAAGCATATCAAATTTTATTGAATCAATGAATATTATTATTTTATTATTTATTGGCCTATAGGAACCCGGAAGTTCATGACCTCACCGACTCGGCTGTGCCATCGATCTCTGTCGTGTCCACTCTCCTTCAGGGTAATTTTCGGAACGAGCGGCATGTAGTGAATAATATGATAATTAAATCCTCTCCTTCTAGAATGTTCTGCATGTTGAAAACTCTGGAGTGTATGATAAATTGATTATCACTGACACTTTTAACAAGTATTTCGCCAATATTGACTGCAATATTCCACCGAGTATTGTCCATTCGTCTTGTTGTGTTTGTCATAACATTTACGCACAATCCGAACCGTTGCAAAATAGTAGTTTTGCTTGTCAGCCCTTTACGCCTTTTGGAATTTTGAAGGCTATTCAAATTCTTGCGGATCTGATGGGAACTCAAATAGGATCTTTCTTAGTGAACGTCTAATGAAATCTTTTTAATTGCGTTGGATGGGCTTTTTCGTCACAGTCTTAAATGTGTCGACGTCATTCCTCTTTTCAAGAAAGGTTTGCTGCATATGTCAGTAACTACAGCTCTAGCTCACTTGTTTCTGATTTCTGTAAAATTTTTGAAACTATTAACAATTTACTGTTTACTGGTAGGAATCCAGAAGTTCATGACCTCGCCGAGTCGACTCCGTCATCGTTCCCCGTCCTGTACACTCTCCTTCCACGCTTGACCAGCTGATCCGATTTCCTCAAGGTCAAATCTAACATTGTCGTCCTTTATTCGTCGCGGCCGTCCTGTCGATCTCTTTCCCGTTGGTCTACCGTCAAGAATTCTATGCACGGTCCTATCGTTGCCCATTCGCGCCACACGTCGGGCCCATCTTGATCTTCGCGACCTGATTACTCTCATTATTGTGTTTGCGGTATAGCTCTTCCAATTCGTGGTTGTGGAGTTTCCTCCACTGTCCTGCCTCCTCGTTATATTTACCGCCACATATGCTCCTTAAAACTTTTTTCTCGAATATGCGGAATTTGTTTTCTTCCCGTTTTGTGAGAGCCCATGTTTCGCATCCGTATAGAACAATCAGCATAGTTCTATAGACAAGGGGCTTTATGTTACGTGATAGCAGTTTGGATTTCATCATTTACTGACTGCGTGCCAACTAGCGTTGCCGGAGTGTAGTCTTTTGTTAATTTCCTTCGACATTTCGTTACTGGCCGGCAGTATCGCTCCCAGATATTTAATTTCTTTAACTTTTTTCAAATATCTTGCCTCTGACGTTTATATGTGTTCCCTGAGTTCCACCTGCTATCGGCGTAATCATGTATTTTGTTTTGTCTTCATTTATTTCTAGGCCCACCTCTTCTGCCCCTTGCATGATGATTTGATTGTTTTTGCTTATAGTTTCTAGATTATCGCCCAGGACGGCGATGTCATCCGCATATGCCAGCACTTGTGTGACCCCGTTCAGGGATGATCCGGTCATGTTGTCGTATTGTACCTTTCTGATGGAATACTCGAGCACAAGGTTAAAAGATATAGTGAGAGGCCATCCCCCTGTTTTAATCCGTCCTGGATTTCAAATGGTTCTGAGAGGTGGTTTTCTATTCTAACTCGCTCTTTGTTTTCGTTCATTCCAATTTGAATGAGGGCGGCATATTTTTTCGGGGTTCCCAGCTCAACTACAATATGGTACGAGTCATTGCCTTGCGACTGAGTCGTAGGCTTTTTTGAAGTCAACGAACAGTTGGTTAACCGTCTCTCCGTATTCCCACTTCTTTTCCAGCAGTTGACTTATTGTGAACATTTGGTCGCTTGTTGACCGGTTGCTACGGAATCCGCATTGGTAGTCTCCCAGTATTTCTTCTGCGTACGGTGTGATTCTCGCCAGAATGACATTTGTTAATATTTTATATGCGGTTTGGAGCAATGATATTCCTCTGTAGTTTTCGAAGTCAGATCTGTCGCCTTTTTTGAAAATGGGGACGACTATTGAGGTTTTCCATTCTTCCGGAGTGACTTCCTTACCCCATATTGTTTTTTTTTGTTTTGTTTTATATCCACATTTATTTAACAAATTAATTACATATATTACTTAAGACTAAATGTTAACTTCTATTTTACAAATATCATTCTTACATTAACTTACTGGCTCTTTACAAACACTTTAAATTATGCATTATTATTTTCCTTATGCCTTTCGGCGTACAATAACTGTTTTTTTATAACAAGTCACAACAATTGATATGTTTTCTTTTTTAAATGTATTCTATTTTTTTCTACATCATGTATTATTTATTTTTTTATTTTTTATTTTTTATTTTTTATTTATTTTTTAATATATGTATAGGGGGTTGACACGCAAAAAATAAAAAATAAACTAATGAAACAAAACGGACAAACATAAACAAGGAATACAAATAAAAATAAAAAAAATAAAAAATTTAAAATTAAATTAAAAACGAAAATAAATAAAAATAATTGGGAATTGGGAAGGAAAGCGGTGCGCCTGAGAGGCATACTATGTTTGGGAACGTGTAGTCCTTTCTTCATCACCGATCCACCACCAGTTGGGATGGGATCGATCTCATTGATTTATCGCTTTCACCGATCACCATACTAAAACGCAGGCTTCTGGAAAATTAGAGATGTCGTTATCGTGGAGAATTTATTTATCCCTGGCACCACGGAAAGCGTGGTATATAATAGGGACTCCACGTTTTTTCTTGGATAAGTCCTTTTTTATCCAAGAAAGGGAACGCTTTGGGAGAATGAACCTGTGGCGACTCTAACAGATACACACACACAATTCGCAAGCAAAATAGTGAAGAGCACCGAACGAAAAATCGAATAAGAAAATACATCAGAGCCGTATACCAAGCGATAACATAACAATTCACATCAGTGGAGTATAGTCGAGTTTAAAAATCAAATTCTAAAATCGGCCGGATGATTAACGTTTAGGTACAATTTTTGGTGATTCAAACTGTCATAGCGTCAGTTCGAATCACACGTTCTTCTTCACTATTATTTCAAACGCAAAAAACCCATTCTGGAGAGTACTCTTCATATACATATCATTGGGATAGAATGCTCCCGAAATGAGATCATTTTTCACTGCACCTTGCAATTGTTGTGTGACCACGAATAATCTTGATAATGAAGGTATCTATTCTGTTTAGTCCTGATTTGTCATACAGGACTTTATTGGAATAGTATTTCTTATACTGCGACTCTGGGGTTCTATACATTCCGAGGCAGGAATGCAAACACTGCCTCTCGAACACCTGAAACTTCTCCATGTAAAATGGGGATATGTTGTACCATACCGGGCAGCCATACATTAATATTGGTCGGCTAAATGCTGAGTATGAACTTTTTTTCACCTTGGGGTCCAGAAGACTACTACGGAAGAGATTCCGTGTCATTGCATATGCGTTTTTAGCTGCTGTAAGAGCAGCTGCTGTATGCTTATCAAAGTAAAGAGACTGATCAAGCCAGATTCCAAGGTATCTGACTACAGTTTTTACTTGTAGAGGAAGATTTTTACTTCCTGCAAAAGGAAATGTTTTCCAATTCCGTTTTGTATCCCTTGATGCACTGGCCTTCTGAAAAGGACAGTCTATGTTTTTTGGAAATTTGTTTTTAATTTCCAGTCGTCGCAAAAACGTTTGATTTTGTTGAAATCATTTTGCAGAAGTCTATTGATGACATCAATCTTTTCTCCAGATCTATACACCACAATCTCGTCGGCAAACGCAATTGCATGGTTGAGAGAACCCACTAGATCACTAGTGTAAATGTTAAATAACATGGGAGAATTCACTGCTCTCTGTAGTAGGCCGTTTTTGATGTGGAAGGTCTTGTTAGAGATTATATCTCCACATTTCACTACAAATTGTTTACCCATTATCATATCGTAGATAGTGTATAATAAATATTCAGGCATACCTAGATTTGATAACTTATATACCAGCCCTTCTAACCATACGGTGTCGAAAGCCTTTTCAAAGTCAACCAAACAGGCCCCTCTGCATTGTCGATTCGCCTTCTTCCACTGTATGCCGGAAACAAGTTTTGTCCCAGCATGGACTGTGTCACGTTGCGATCGGAAACCTAACTGGTTGTTCGGAATAATACAATTTTCCTCACACCAGTTAGTCAATGCTTTATTTATAATTTTCTCGAATACCTTGCTGATGTTCGGAAGCAAACTAATCGAGCGAAGATTGGCTGGATTGCTCCTGTCCTTGCCCTTTTTGGGAATGGCATGGACTACTGCAGATTTCCATTGGATTGGATAATATGCATTATTTAGTGCGTTATTGAACAAAATAGTGTAAACCTTCACTACTTCAAGAGGTAAATGCTTTAGAAGAATGTTTGGAATACTATCTATTCCAGAAGATTTTTTGTTCTTAATCGATCTAAGAATGTCCGTCAGTTCATCCTTGTGTACAAATATGCTAGTGTTTAGATTTCTAAGTGGGGAATCCGCTCTATTATCATGGACAATTTCGAGTAGTTAGATCCGTGTCTAATAATTGTATTCGCTCGTCGAGCAACAGTAAATCCAAGAAGGAATCTCCTCTTGAATATGACGGCGTACTTGTAGCGTACAATTCTAGTTTATGTTCGATAACGTTTGTTTGCCACCAGTCGAACAACACATTGCCTCTTGTGTTTGTGATAAGGTTACCCCAAGTACTGTGCTTGGTATTAAGATCTCCCACCATAAAGAAATAATTATTTTGCGAGTCTAACTTGAGACTTCGAAAAAGGGTATCAAGTTCATTGATAAACTGTATACACTGTGGAGCTTCGGGAGCATAAGCAGAGATCACATATAGATGCTTTTGACTTTTCAAAGGAATATCTATAACGCAGGCTTCTAGTACCTGGAACTTGTATACATCTCTACTGTAGACGACTTTGTGTTGTAGACTTTGGACAATCTCGTCTAACTACTTTATAATTTGGGTAGCCCAATTTGCGCAATTAGTTTCGCTAGCCAACAACACATCCGGGCGTTCAGCTTCCAGCAGATTGCTGAGATTATCCCTTCTTTCCATGCGAATTAGTGAATTAACATTCACAGGAATAATTTTTAGTGTTAATTCAGTCGCAGTGAACGTTATGATTAGAGTGTGGGTTCGTTTGGAAACAGGGTCGAATAGATAATGTCCGTTCGGACCACTTGTTCCGTCAGTTTTTTTTCGATCATTTCGAATTCTTTATCAAACGCAACAAACTGTCCTTGTATGGACAGTAATATAACAGGTCAATTGAAAAGTCCCCGGCCTTCCATAGTAAAACACTTTTTTTTTTGGCAAAATTCGTTTTTTTTATTCAACATAATTCCCTTCGAGGGTGATACACTGATTATAGCGACCCTCCAACTTTTCGATACCTTTTTTGTAGTACGATTTGTCCTTTGCTTCAAAATAGGCCTCAGTTTCGGCGATCACCTCTTCATTCGACGAAAATTTCCTCCCAGCGAGCATTCTTTTGAGATCTGAGAACAGGAAATAGTCGCTGGGGGCCAGATCTGGAGAATACGGTGGATGCGGAAGCGATTCGAAGCCCAATTCATGGATTTTTGCCATCGTTTTCACTGACTTGTGACACGGTGCATTGTCTTGGTGAAGCAGCACTTTCTTTTTCTTCAAAGCGGTCGTTTTTCGGCGATTTCGTCCTTCAAACGGCCCAATAACGCTGTGTAATAGTCGCTGTTGATGGTCCTTCCTTTTTCAAGATAGTCAATGAAAATTATTCCGCGCGCATCCCAAAATACAGACGCCATAACCTTGCCAGCCGACTGTTGCGTTTTTCCACGCTTTGGGACGGGTTCATCGTGTGCAGTCCACTCGAATGACTGTCGATTGGACTTCGGAGTGAAATGATGGAGCCATGTTTCATCCATTGTCACATATCGACGCAAAAACTCGGGTTTATTACGCTTGACCATCTCCAAACACTGCTCCGAATCGTTGTTTTTGGTCAAAAGTGAGCTCGTGCGGCACCCACTTTGCACAGAGCTTTCTCATACACAAATATTCGTGAATGATATGATGTACACGTTCAGTTGATATCTTTAGAGTGCCTGCTATTTCATTCAATTTCAATTTACGCTCATTCAAAATCATTTTGTGGATTTTTCTAATGTTTTCGTCGGTAACAACCTCTTTTGGGCGTCCACTGCGTTCACCGTCTTCGGTGCTCATTTCACCACGTCTAAACATAGCATACCAATCCTTGATGGTTGATTTTCCTGGGGCGGCGTCTAGAAACTCGTCATCAAGCCAAGTTTTTGCTTCAACTGTATTTTTTCCCTTCAAAAAGCAATATTTTATCAACACGCGAAATTCCTTTTTATCCATTTTTTTTCACAATAACAGAAGTTGCTTCACTCAAAATACTATAATTCACAAACTAATGATCCGACATCTGTCAAATTTATACACGCGTCTTTTGAAGGTTAGGGCTAACTAAAAATCATATGGATTTAATTCTAATGCCGCTATCTATGTGTACGGCCGGGGACTTTTCAATTGACCTGTTAGCTGTTATATCAGTATGTGCCTCTGGAGCACTTGATCTGGCTCGATCAGTATCTTTACTTTGATAAGCATACAGCAGCTGCTCTTACAGCAGCTAAAAACGCATATGCAATGACACCATATTGTTTGGATGAGCTGGTGGATCTTTCGAGCGGTTGCCTCTCCTCCATGCTTCACAAGCTCTGCCGGTATGCAGTCGACTCCGGGAGCCTTGGTGTTATTCAATCGATTTATTGTGTCTACAACTTCGTTGAAAGAGGGATCTGGGATCTGAGCCTCGGTTTGTATGTACGTCGCGGTGCGTTTGTTTGTGGTTGATGGGTGCGCACATTGAGCAGGTTTTCAAAGTACTGTTTCCATCTTGTCGCGATAATGTTTGTTTCTATCACCAGACAGCCGTTTGTGTCTCGGATTATTTTGGCTCTCCCTCGGTAGCCATTTCTAATTGAATTTATGCCGGCATACATACCTCTGATGTTCTTTGCTCTAGGATTTTTTCGATCCGAGTCTTCCCCCATTCGCGTTTTTTCCATTTGTAGAGTCTCATTGTCTCTCTCCGAATTGTCGCATATCTTTCTGTGTTGACTTCATCATATCTTTCATGAATCAATGAAAAAAAAAAACAATTTGCAGAGTTATGTTTTGAATGTCGACTCTCAAAATATATAAAAACAGCGTGTTAAGTTGGCCGTAATAAAATATTATAAATATTTCTGTTGAGAATAAAGCAGGCCAAAGTTAGTTCGGTTCAATATTTGGAACAGTGTTTTCTTATGGCGTTTCATACGATAGGTCTCTTTATGTAGAAATATTGAATGTTTAAAAGTTAGGAAAGCAGCTTTTTAAAACTTCAATTTTATGTTAAAGCATTAATGACTGATAATATTTTCTACAGATCTGGCTTCGAGTACCATATCAATGAATAATAGTGGAAGCAACGATCGCCTTTTGAATCGCCGAAGTCGCTTATACGACAACGTACAGATTACAAAGCCATCGAAAAGTTCACCCAGCGGATCTGCGAATTCCATTTCATACGTTAAAGAGACTGAAAAGTTTGAAGATATTGAGGAAGCTACAAAAAAGACTGAAGATCAGGATGATTGCACTACGACATCGACTGAGTCAAATTTGTGTGCACCTGTGAGTGATGTAGACGATAAAGTAGCAGCCCGCACCAATAAATTGGAGAAACGTGATCGTGATAGATTCAAAACGATTCGGATATTTAAACGGCCGGATGATGGAACGAATGAATTGAATGTGCCTTGTATTGATGCGGAATCTCACCCAGATTCTGATTCACAGCAGACTCTTGCCGTAGAGGATAATGAACTACAGGAACCTGAATCAAATGCAACCGAAATAACAGAACACAATAAAGTAGATAATGACAGCATTAGTTATGCAACATTTAAGAAACCTAAGGAAAAGATACGGAAATTCCCTGTTGGACCAAGTGTAGGAGTGAGAAATGATCAATTGAATAGACCTGTCATTCCATCAGTTGATAAACCCACAGAACAAAGATCAGTATCTCGTCCACGGTATATCAGTGGGTTGCAAAAGATCAATCCTACTGCCAAAGCTGTATCCGCAGGAGACCTTGAAAAGGCTAAGACCGAAGATGTTCTCCAAAAGGCACAAGCTCCAGCCGCTGCAACTGACTTAAAAAGTCCTATGGGAATCAAGTCCAAATCCTTTCATAATTTATCTAGTAATTTTGGTTATAATAGTGCCAAAGCACAATCGACATACGGTGTGCGAAAGTGCACTACAGCGGGGAATATATTGACGGAGAAGCAGGTATATCTTCTAATTTAAATTTGAAGCCTTTCCTAAACTCAAACATACAACGTGCTACTTCTTTATTTCAGAGTAAGCTGTCAGTAAATCGAACCTCAATTCGAATGAATCCGGGGACAATACCGCCAAATCCTAGTGTGCCATCCTCTAAAGTCGACGTAAGTGTATTTTTCAGTTCTTTTGTTTCTCTATCAGAAATTTTGGTCATTTAGCTGGTGAATGGCTCCCACTCGCATTACATGAGAGTGCATATTTATATTTTACAAAAAGAATTTCTAGAAATAGCTTTATTGTTTTTCTCCACGATTTTTAATACATTCATCAATTAATACTTCGGAAGTGGTCAAATTATGCGCGATCGAAAGCGAAACAATTTTTTTATGGCCAAATATTTATGGTTTTGCATACCGTATGTATAGGTGTCATACTAACTTGTAAGGATGCCTCAATTTTACGGTATCTCACATTCTGATCTTGCATTATCAGTTCACGCACAGCATTCATGTTGTAACATACAACAGCCGATTTTGAAAGACCTTCACGACTTTCGTCCGTGAGCAAACAACGGTCACGATTGAGTACATTAAATACCTCGGGGCGCCGTGGCGGTGCTATAGGGACACTGGACCTGTTTCTCACCTCCCACGCAAACAAATACACAATTGAAGTTTCTTCGCCCTTGGGCACTTCAGACCACTGTGTCGTGTCAGCTAAATTGCCTCTAATCAACAGTAACGTAAATGAGAAAGCTCTCAAAAGAACAGTATGGTTCTACGAGAAAGCCAACTGGGAAGGTCTGAACGACTTTTTTGGGAGGTTAAATTGGTCGTTATTTTTTCTCAATAACGATGTTGACTCTATAGCGGACACATTGACAGACACGACTCTACTTGGCATGCGGACCTTTATTCCACACAGAGTAAAGAGTATCAAACCCAAGAGAAATATGTGGTTCGATTCTGGGTGCAGAGAAGCCATTAAGGCCAAAGAGTTGAGCTTCCGGTTGTATAAATCAAACAATACTGAGGAAAACTGGAAAAGATTTAAGAGAGCTAGGAATGACTGCAATGCGTATATTCAACGCGCCAAGTTCTTGCATGACCAAAGAGTAAGACAAAAAATACTACGCTCTCTCACAGCTAGTAGAGGTTTCTGGGCATTCGAGAAAAACATTCAAAACTCAGTCTCTTCATCCATTCCATCGCTTATAGTCGATGACAAACTAGTCACCACTGCAATAGAGAAAGCGAATCTACTTGCTGCACATATTGTCCCTTTCTTCTTATCGACCCATAGCACTAACTTCTATTCTCTCGAAGGTAATGGAATCACATCAACCGTCAACTTGCCAAATATCTGGAATCAAATGATCTCCTCAGTGACCGCCAATATGGTTTTCGTAGCAACAGGTCCACAGGAGATTTGATTGCGTACCGAAAAGTGGAGCCATTCCATCCACTACCTCGGTGAAAGCAAGGTAGTCGCATTGGATATTTCAAAAGCCTTCGACAAAGTTGGCATCCAGCCCTTTTGTCAAAATTGCATTCATATGGAGTGGACAATTCCCTGATCCAATGGATGAGAGACTATCTTTTTGGCCATTCAATCCAAGTGGTTCTTGATGGTGTCAAATCCGTCTCCCATCAAATTAATGCAGGTGTTCCCCAAGGTTCGGTACTCTCACGCACTGTCTTCTTGATCTTTATAAATGATTTCTTGACAATTACTCACAACCCAATTCACCCATTTGCTGATGATAGCACGTTGAGTTTCTCATACTCATACAAACACTCCCGTCCAAACTCTTCGAACGACTGAAACAAAAAATACTACGCTCTCCCACAGGTAGTAGAAGCTTCTGGGCTTTCGTGAAAAACATTCAAAACTCAGTCTCTTCATCCATTCTATCGCTTATAGTCGATGACAGACCAGTAATCAGTGCAATAGAGAAGGCGAATCTATCAGGTTTACCGGTATGAAGTGAGCGTTTTTTTTTTAAGTAAAAAACTTTTTTTTTGTAAAGTAAAAAACATTTTATTCGAAGTATTGGCCATTGCTTTCTACACATTTCGACCACCTTTCTGGCAATTCGTGGATACAACGCCAATAAAACCGGTCGTCTTTTGTGGTTAACCATTCGGAGACCAAATTTTCGACTTCTTCGTAGGAATTCAAATGCTGCTCAGCCAATGCGTGTCTCATCGATGAAAACAAATGGCAGTCGGAAGGAGCCAAGTCTGGTAAATACGGCGGGCGGAGTAACACTTCCCAGCCGAGAGCTTTTATTGTTTTACCTTTCATTTACCTTTCCGTGTCTTGTGGCCCATTCTGGTTGTTTTTCGATCAATACATGGCTCAAATTGATCATTTGTTGTCGGTAGCATTGCGCATCAACAGTTTCGCCAGGTTTTAAAAGTTCATGATACACCACCCCCTTCTGGTCCCACCAAACACAGAGCATTGTCTTTTTTCCGAACCGATCAGGCTTTGCAGTCGATGTTGCCGCTTCTTCTAAATATGCCCATGATTTTTTGCGTTTAGGATTTTAAAAAAAATCCATTTTTGACGTGACAACGTCTTATAAATCGGTATACCTTGGGAGGCATTCGGAAAAAAGTTTGTAGCGTTACGATAACGATAACCGATAACGCACGAGCCGCAGTGAGCGAGAGCGCGACTCTCTTAATTGCTCCTAAGTCAAATGCTGAGAGACGACGGGAATACAGACAGCGCCTTGAACTGTCGAGAACAGCTGTACAGGTTGAAAGTGTAAAGACAAAAAATACACAGACAACGCGAATACAGGCAGCGCCTTGCAGCATTAAATAAATCGGATATAGCTAAGAAAAAATTGTCTGTTCAAAGTGGTTTCGCAGCGGCAAGTTTAAACAACGTTCAAGAACTACAGGTTGTAAACCTACAACAGCCTTCAGCAGCAGAACCCGTGTATTTTACAATACAACCAGTTATATCGGCGCAAGAGGTATGGTACATGAAATGGAACAAATCGATATCAAGATTTAAATTAATGTTTCTTGACAATGACTTTGAGTATGCTTGCTCTGTTTGCGATAGACTTTGGTTTGAACGCGATTTAAAACCGATCACAGTGCAACACATGAACGTAATTTCGGACTGGCACACAAAAGAAAATCGACAACTGTGTCCTGACGAATACACAGTAGTTTGCAATACTTGTAAAATTTCGTTAAGCAAACCAAAATTAATGCCTACACTTGGAGGCATTCGGAAAAAAACACTTTAATTTTGATTTAATAATTTGTATATTCAATGTTACATATTTAGGATACGTTGTCACGAATATAATGTCCGAGCGCCTTGCGCCCAGACAACCATTTTTTCATCACCAGTCACAATTCGATGCAATACTGATTTCTTGTCGTAGAAGCAACGTTTCACATGTGGTGTTTCGCTTTTCCATCTGCCTGTCATGCAATTCATGTGGCACCCAGTTTCCACACTTTTGGATCTTTCTCATAGCTTTTAAACGGTCAGAAATTGTTTGTTGTGCAACATTTAACATTTGTGCCATTTGTTTTTGACTTAAAGTGTCATCTTGATCCAATATTGCTTGCGATTCGGCGTCTTCAAACTTTTTTGGTGGCCTTCCACGTTCTTCATTTCGCACATCAAAGTCATTATCTCTGAACTGCTTAAACCATCTTTTGCATGTTGCTTCCGATAGAGGATGATCACCATAAGCCTCGACAAACATTCGATGCGACTCTGCAGCACTTTTCTTCAAATGAAAACAAAAAATTAATGCTTTCCGCAAATCATCATTTTCTGGTACAAAATTCGACATTTTTAACAGGATTAAAAAAGAGATGATGCTTGTACAATGACTTAATGCATACTAAATATGTTTAACAGATGTCATAGCAACCAAATAAAAAGAATATATGGGCTCGTTCACAACAAACGTTCCCTATCGATACATTTGTATCTTAACGCTCACTTCACGGTACACCTGATACTTGCTGCACATTTTGCAGCCAACTCTACGCTGCCTGATACGACATCAGTTCCGCCTCAACTTGAACATAAGTAGCGCACAATGAGCCAGATTCACTTCCGACCGCATACTGTTGCCTGCGCACTCTAAGAGCTAAACGGAAACAAATCCGCTGGTCCTGATTACATTCCCCCAATTCTCTTGAAGAAATGTTCCTCTTCACTCGCTAAACTACTTCGGAAACTTTTCCATTTGTCTTATTTTTATGGTCGTTTCCCTAATAGAAGTCAGCGAACATCCAGCCAATTCCCAAAAAGGGAATCCCCCTCTTTTATCGACCCATAGCACTAACTTCTATTCTCTCCAAGGTAATGGAATCGCTTATCAATCGTCAACCTTCGAAATAACTGGAATCAAATGACCGCCAATATGGTTTTTGTAGCAACAGGTCCAGAGGAGATTTGATGGCGTACTTTACCGAAAAGTGGAACCATTCGACCAACCTCGGCGAAATCAAGGTAGTTGCATTGGATATCTCGAAAGCCTTCGGCAGAGTTCGGCGTCCAGCCTTTTTGTCAAAATTGCATTCCTATGGAGTGGACAATTCCCTGATCCAATGGATAATAGACTATCTATCAAGTGGTTCTTGATGGTGTCAAATCTGCGTCCCATCAAAAGCAGGTGTTCCGCAGGGTTCGGTACTCTCACCCACTCTCTTCCTGATCTTCACAAATAATCTTTTGTCCACCAGGCATAACCTAATTCACTCGTTGGCTGATGATAGCACGTTGAGTTTCTCACACTCATACGAACGTTCCCAACCAAGCTCTTCGAATTTTATTACAAATAAGAAGGTTATGCTTAATACATATAATTCCGACCCCAACAAGATATATCAATAGGGATTATCTAACCAAGTAGAATTCAATGCCTTAAAAGCTCAGTGCTGCCTCTTGTCGCCAAAGGCTAAAGTAAATATACTGTCTATGAACGGCACTTGCATCGACGAAACCAAAGAACTATCAATCCTCGGCACTTGAATTAATTCGAGTCTTAATTGGAATGACGACATATTTGAAGCTGCGAAAAGTATAGCCAAATGTATGTGGTACCTTAACAGATGCAAAAGATACTTCACTCCATCCAACTTGGCCACCAGTCGTTCCAAAATGGAGTTCAACTCTCAAAAACGAGCAGTGAAACTTATTGGGGACCCAGCAGTAAGTCATTTAATTCTGTCGTTAGAACATATGCGCAACGTATCGTGCCTATCTCTTTCCTATAGGCATTACCACGGTCGTTGCTCAACTGAACTTTGAATGTGTATCGCCCCTTCAGACATTTTCCCGCGATACCCGTCAACCTGTAAATGCGCATCAGTTCACGTTGAAAGTGAACTTTAGGCGCACAAATAAACAGCCGTTCTTTAGCCGAACCACACGAATGTGGAGTGCTCTACCTGATCATGTGTTTCCTCGTCGTTGTGATGTGTAGGCATTCAAGAGTAATATACATCGACACCTCCTTTCGTTATCCGCTCGCACTGTGCTCTGACATTTAAGGGTACTTCAAAATCCGCTTTTGTGCGCGTTTTTTTTTTTTTTTTTTTTTATTATTAGATTTCTCTCGGGAGAGGCGAACCTATAGCGCCGAGTGGGCGCCCCGAGATGCCACCAAACAACTGTTGCAGTTCTTTTTGAACAGTTGCAGGTTGTAACGCTCCGGGAACACTCGCGTGGGAAGGGAGTTCCACGTCTTCCCCGCTCTGTAACGGAACGAGTTCTGATGCAGGGACCTTCGCCCCATCGGGAGATGAACCACAAACGGGTGCGATCCATCGGATTGTCTTGTGGAGCGCACATAAGCCGAATTGCGTGGAACAATACCACGAATCTCCGAAGAACATTACCCGTGCTAGTATAAAAGAAAGTAGATTTCTTCAGAAGCGGAAAATTAGAGCCTCGCAAATAAACCGACCTTGGTTCGTGCAGTGACATTTTAAATCGAGTGTAACTTTATTATGCAGATCCAAACCGACCAATGCGTCTATGACGTTATATTGACATATGATTAAGTTGATCGTATTACATTTATGATCTATATATGAATTACTTTATTACATTATTTGTTGCATTCCTTCACAACTGTTTGTACAGATTTTTGGACGATTATTTTGTGTACAACTCATTCGCATCTTATTGTAGAAGGTATTAATTTCATGGTGTTGTAATAACAGGAGACTTAGGCTAAAATTCTTTGAGATATAGATTAGTAATCTTTAAATGCTCCATTCCTCCTAGTTTCGTAATGTCTCTATGATTTAATTACGAACACAGGCAATCAGCAATTTCCGTTTTTAACCAGGAGTTAGTTGTATGGTGCCTTCACATAGGCTCATAGTCATTTGAACAAATTTAATTAATTCAATTATATGTTTTATTTAAAGAATTAAATAATTACCAACAGTTCTTTATGAGCAGCAGTTAGAAAAACAGAATAATTTTATAAAATCTTACGGTTCTCTCTTTTTAGAATACTGACCAAACAGTATTTAAAACTCCAAGTCTAGTGTCTGGTTTACGCGGACCGTCAACCAAACGAACTGGACTTATGCGCCCGTCTTCGGGTTATTACAGCTTTACTGCGCCCAGAAGCGAAACTGCTAGTACAACTGATTCAGAGGCTGGGAGACATTCACCAACAGATGTAAGTTGTTTACCATTCAAAATTACTGCCGTATCATGCATTAAACTTGACGTTGCAGAGTATGTCTTCAGCTAGTTCCCGTGGTAGTTCCATTGGCAAAAACCTACCGAACACCACCACAACAACAACTATTGAATCTGTAAATTCGCAGTCGTCGTCGCCGTCGCTATCACAACAGTTGGCACCCAAAACAAGCGGCATTCCTAAGCCAAGTGGTATTCGACCTCCGTCAAGCATAAAGCGCAGTGGCCTTCCACGTCCGGCGAGCATGGTTAGGCGATAGCTTGACTATAGAATAATTAAGACAAAAAACTAAGATCAAATCAGCATATAAGAACATTAGTGTTTTAAAACAATACATCAAATCAACTAACATATTGTTAACAATTAACCCCTTTTGTAATCCAACTAAATCAATTTAACTGTAAGAACTCTAAAAAAAAAAGGAACAACTCGGAAATCTACAAACGTGCTATATACATAGCTAATATTTCCGGATTGATTATGTTACAGGAATTCGAGGCACAGGGCTTTTTCGGTTCTCTTGGTTTTTAATTTGCTATTTATCAATGGCCGAATAGCAGTAATGTTACGTCAGTTCGATAAAAAAGAAGCATAAAGGACCTCAGCCAAATATCTTACCAGAGATCTCTGCGCCATTCCCATGGGCTTCAGCATTGCAGGGATCATCGAATCCAGGGTGAAATCTAAAATTTTCCTTAACGGAATTCGTTTAAAGATATTCAGAGGTCCTTGTTTAATAAGTTTACGCGTTTGTCGGTATTTTAGTTGGATTTTTAAAGAAAACTTGATTAATGACTGTTGCCACCTGCTGCCCATGAGATTTAGTCTCTTACTCCAGCTTCAAGAATTTATCTTAATACTAGTAATTTATTTATAAGTGAATCAAATTTACATAACATATAAACTGAGGAGAAATTGTTTAATTTTCTTGTATATTGTCTTATGAGATATTGTTTTCTGTTTGTTCTATATATATTTTTATTTTTACGCTGTGCATACAAACCTAACCTTTCATATTAAAACAAATAAAGTTTAAGTTCATTTCGATAACAGTACTGTTAAACTGATTTGTTTGAATTAGTCTTCATAAATTTATTCATCTGCCCCCGCTTGGTAGAGACCTTGACGTGTGCGAGGGCTTAAACTACAATGAATCACTCAGGCTATGCTAACGGAAGCATATGCTTCGAGTAGGGCCACCCATGGCAGACAGGCTAGCAAGGAGTAACACACAAAGATCTATCACCGCAGAGTGTTACGCGTCACCGTGCCCATTGGATGGTTTGCAGCCAGGGTTATACCGGCTGTATTATAACGGCGCCTCTTTGACACCGGGTCGAATCAGAGCAGTAAGCAGACCTTACCATATCAAAGAGGGGCTCTGATGTGGCGGACTATTTAAAACCCCAAGACTCATGGGATCAAAAATGAATAATCAATATACAAAAACAATCCCACGAAAAACCCGATAGGCTTTGATGTTCTGTTCCCCCACTTGGTAGAAACCTTGACGTGTTGCCGGGGCAGTCTAGCGAGGAGTAATACACAAAGATGTGCCATCCCTAATTCAAGGTGTTACGTCTCACTGTGCCTATTAGATGGTTTGTGGCCAGGGTTATACCGGCTGTATTATAACGGCGCCTCTCTGATACCGTGTCGAATCAGAGCAGCAAGCAGACCTTACCATATCAAAATGGGGCTCTGATATGGCGGACTATTTGAAAGCTCAAAGACTCGTGGGAACAAAAATGAATAGCCAATATACGCAAAACAATCCTACGAAAAACTCGGTAGGCGTAGGTGTGATGAGCCGACACTACCATAAGGGAACAAATCATCAAGAAAACACCAACTCGACAAAAAGAAGACGTAGGAAAAAGCGGGATATACGCGTCGGGACGTGGAATGTTCGAACGTTACATAAACCAGGCGCGATACAGACGGTCGTAGAAAACATGAAACAATATAAAGTGGACATCGTCGCGCTTCAGGAAGTCCGACTCCCCACATCAAGTAATCGAAACCAACGGGTTTGCACTGGCGTGTGGAGGTACCGATACACATAACCTCGGGACTGGCTTCATCATAAGCAAGAAGATTACGCCCCCATGTAAAAGATGTGCAATTTATTACTGACCGAATGTCGGTGCTAAAAATATAGGGACCATGGTACAAATATGTATTTATAAACGTACACGCCCCAACAGAATCTACGGACGAAGAAACGAAGGACACATTCTACGAGACCCTAGAGGAAGTATTCGATGGGATCTCATCATTCGATGTTAAAATCCTCCTCGGGGACCTGAATGCGAAAATTGGAAAGGAAGACCTCTTCCAACCAACTATAGGTAAAGAGAGCTTACACGACGTTTCAAATGATAATGGAATTAGAATTATCACGTTTGCAGCGTCAAAAGATCTGGTAGTGAAAAGCACGCTGTTCAAGCATAAGCAAATCCATAAAGCCGCATGGATATCACCCGACGGCGTGACGCGTAACCAAATAGACCACTTTCTCATAGACAAAAGACCACTCGAATATACTAGACGTAAGATCATATAGGGCTCCTCGATAGTATAGTGGTTAGTATACCAGGCTGTCACGCGAGAGACCGAGGTTCGTTTCCCCGTCGGGGAGCCTCTGGCGCAAGACTAATGACCTTGCCCGGAAAAAAAAAATCATTATGGAAAATTTAACAAACCTCAGGACTTGCTAAATAAGCCCAAGGCCGGTTCCCGGTTGTAGTGCCGATGATGATGATGAAGATCATATAGAGGGGCAGACTGCGACTCCGATCACCTTCTAGTGACGAGCAAAATTACCCACATGGACAATCACAGGAGACGAGCAAAAAGTTCGACATTGATAAACTAAAAGACCCACGCAAAAGGGCTGAATATCAGGAGGAACTAACGAATAGATTTAGCATCCTAGAGAATGGGAGTAGTGAGGAAGAGGAAACCAATAATCTGGGCACAAAATGGGCATCGATCAGAGACACAATCAAACAAACAGCCCCAAAGGTATTCGAATTTAAGAAAACAATTAAGTCCAAACATTGGTTTGACGATGAGTGCAGGGCGAAGATCGAAGAACGTAAACGTCTCAGAAAGATATGATGAAGTCAACGCAGAAAGATACGCGCCAATTCGGAAAGAGACAACGAGACTTTTCAAACGCAAAAAATGCGAATGGGAGAAGACAAGGATCGAAAAAACCCTAGAAAATGCCAAAGCAAAGAACATCAGAGATATTTATGCCGGCATAAATTCAATTAGAAATGGCTACCGAAGGAGAGCCACAATAATCCGAGACACAAACGGCTGTCTGGTGACAGAAACAAACAATATCGTGACAAGATGGAAGCAGTACTTTGAAAACCTGCTCAATGTGCGCACCCATCAACCACAAATAAATGCTGCAGACGGACATACAGCCGAGCCTCAAATCCCAGAGCCCTCTTTCAACGAAGTTGTAGACGCAATAAATCGATTGAAAAACAACAAGGCTCCCAGAGTCGGTTGTATACCGCCAGAGCTTATGAAGCATGGAGGAGAGGCAACCGCTCGAAAGATCCACCAACTGATTAAAACAATATTTTTTATTAACACTAACGCGCGCACAAAAGGGGATTTTGAAGTACCCTTAAATGTCAGAACACATTGCGAGCGGATGGAGAGGACGTGGATAAGGAAAAGACGTGTCGATGTATATTGGTCTTGAATGTCTGGACATCACAACGGCCAGGAAACACATGATCAGGCAAAACATTCCACATTCGTGTGGTTCGGCTAAAGAATGACTCTCTATGTTTATTTGTGCGCCTAAAGTCTACTTTCAACGTGAACTGATGTGCATTCACAGATTGATCGCGGGAAAACGTCTGAAGGGGCGGAACACATTCAGCAAGTTCAGTTGAGCAACGACCGTGGTAATATCTATAGAAAAGAGATAGGCACGATACGTTGCGCCTGTGTTCTAACGACGGAATTGATCGACTTACGGCTGAGTCCCCAATAAGATTCATTGCTCGCTTGTGCATCCTGTCAAGCACGTGTAGTGCCGTTTTGGATGCGCCTGACCAAATATGGGAATTTAACTCCATTTTTGGACGAATATACGACTGGTAAATAGTGGCCAGGTTGGATGGAGTGAAGTATCTTTTGCATCTCATAAGGAACCCCATACATTTGGCTGCACTTTTCGCAGCTTCAAATATGTGGTCATTCCAGTTAAGAGTCGAATTAGTTCGAGTGCTGAGGATTGATAATTCCTTGGCTTCGTCGATGCAAGTGCCGTTCATAGACAGTGTATTTACTTTGGGGCTCGCCTTTGATGACAAGAAACGGCACTGAGTTTTTGAGGCATTGAATTTTACTCGGTTAGATAATCCCCATAGAAATATCTTGTTGATGTCTGAATACAATGTATCAAGCATAGGTTGCTGGTTGGTAGTGACGTTTGAAGAGTTTGGACGGGAGTGTTTGTATGAGTATGAGAAACTCAACTGCTATCATCAGCAAATTGGTGAATTGGGTTGTGAGTAATTGTCAAGAAATCATTTATAAAGATCAAGAAGAGAGTGCGTGAGAGTACCGAACCTAGGGGAACACCTGCATTAATTTGATGGGAGACGGATTTGACACCATCAAGAACCACTTGGATTGAATGGCCAGAAAGACAGTCTCTCACCCATTGGATCAGGGAATTGTCCACTCCATATGAATGGAATTTTGACAAAAGGGCTGGATGCCAACTTTGTCGAAGGCTTTTGAAATATCCAATGCGACTACCTTGCTTTCACCGAGGTAGTGGATGGAATGGCTCCACTTTTCGGTACGCAATCAAATCTCCTGTGGACCTGTTGCTACGAAAACCATATTGGCGGTCACTGAGGAGATCATTTGATTCCAGATATTTGGCAAGTTGACGGTTGATAAGTGATTCCATTACCTTCGAGAGAATAGAAGTTAGTGCTATGGGTCGATAAGAAGAAAGGGACAATATGTGCAGCAAGTAGATTCTCTTTCTCTATTGCAGTGGTGACTAGTTTGTCATCGACTATAAGCGATGGAATGGATGAAGAGACTGAGTTTTGAATGTTTTTCACGAATGCCCAGAAACCTCTACTAGCTGTGGGAGAGCGTAGTATTTTTTGTCTTACTCTCTGGTCATGCAAGAACTTGGCGCGTTGAATATACGCATTGTAGTCATTTCTAGCTCTCTTAAATCTTTTCCGGTTTTCCTCAGTATTGTTTGATTTATACAACCGAAGCTCAAATCTTTAGCCTAAATGACTACTCTGCACCCGGAATCGAACCCCACATTTCTCTGGGTTTGATACTCTTTACTCTGTGTGGAATAAAGGTCCGCATGCCAAGTAGAATCGTGTCTGTCAATGTGTCCGCTATAGCGTTAACATCGTTATTGAGAAAAAATAACGACCAATTTAACCTCCCAAAAAAGTCGTCCAGACCTTCCCAGTTGGCTTTCTCGTAGAACCATACTGTTCTTTTGAGAACTTTCTCATTTACGTTACTGTTGGTTAGAGGAAATTTAGCTGACACGACACAGTGGTCTGAAGTGCCCAAGAGCGAAGAAACTTCAATTATGTATTTGTTTGCGTGGGAGGTGGAAAACAGGTCCAGGAATAATGATCATATACGTCTGGTACCCGTGTTGGCTCATTGACAAGTCGAGTTAAACTATTTGATTCAGCAAAGAGCTGGACATATTGACTTTCAGGTGTTGTGTGTCCGGAGTGACGAAGCCACTGAGAGTTATGCACATTAAAATCACCCACAATAATAATTTCAGTGTGCGGATATAGGGTCAAGATTCGATCGATAGAATCAGACAGAGCATCAAATGCGTTAAAGGATGAGTTTCTATCCAAGTTTGGGCTTCTGTAAAGAAAGCAGTAATGTATGATATGCTTACGAACGTGAAGTTTTAGCCAAGAGAAATTAAATTCTGGGTTGGAACAGAACCCATATTGTGGCAGAAGCTGAAAAGCAATATTATTTCGTATGTATGTGGCTATACCACGATGTGGAAAGAACAGTGGCACTAAGTTATATCTAGGTAGATTAAAATCGGAAGTATCTGTATTAGTAATTACCTGGGTTTCACTAAGTGCAAGGATAGTTGGTTTCTGGTTAGAAACGTGGGGAGACACAGAAGATAAATTGCATCTCAAGCCGCGAATGTTACACAAATCAAAGCGAAATTCCCGCTTCATTGAAATGGCCCTACACAGAAAACCAACACCGCCTCGGGAAAGGATGCAAGTCGGGACCAGCAATAGATAATCGAAAAAGACTTGAAAAAGACTTGCGATTGGAGGAAGTCAACATTTTAAAAATAAAGTTCAAAGTGAAATAAAAGAAAATTAAGTGTTTTTGATTGTGGCGTTGAATTTGCCGTGGTGTGTGTATGTGATTCCAGGGAGATTGTCACCAATTCTAGATGAACGCTTGGCAACGGCGTTTCGGTTGATTTATTAAATTGTGTGTGAAGTTGGATTGCGGTTAAAAATAATACTGTCAATTAAAATATCGAATTGAATTGTGTGGTACATTTAAAAAAAAAATAGTGACGTAATTGGATTTTTTCGGATTGTGACAGTGAAACAGTCAACCAATTATTGATGTAAAATGTAAAACAATTAACAATAATACTAAATCCGTGCCAATATAGCTGTGGCGGTTCCGCCAAACCCCACGGTTCACTTACCTAAAAAACCCCCATAACTTCCAACCAGTCTGTATCAACTTTCTGCTAATGCAATCGCATTAAGCACCTGTAAAAGCTTCACACAATAAAATTCACCAAATGTATTTACCTAAAAGTATCTGCAAGAGAATTCTTACCTGCATTCATTTATTTGAATTCAAAATCCCTGTTAAGAATTCTGTTGCAAACAGCATATCCCGGGAAAAGAAAACTTAGCGGTTCACATATCATGTAACCATCCCAGCCAGGGATAATTATCATTGCGTCGCCTATTCCCAGCCTCATTCATGTGTACAACAAATCCCCTTTCATGCACATTGGCTGGCGACCTACACCCAAGGGACCAAAGCAAATATACGCATCTCGCGTCTTAAACCATAAATTAAATCATATAGCATAGGCAAATGCAAATAGGTATGGTACGCTAACCCTTGGCAGCGATGCTATGAACACCAATTCCCTGTGAATACGCTAAAACCAATTAGCACCATGTACATGGGCATTGCGGCTATCGTTACAGCTGCGATGCATAGCTTAGACAATGATTTACCCGATCCCTTTGTCTTCTTATATTTCGGGATCTGCTTTTAATCAGCAGCGGCAAGAGCAAACAGAAAATCAATTATCATCCAAGGAGATTCGGTTTGTTTGCTTTACCGAACTCGCATTCCATAAATACACTCTATGCCCTTTTCTTTGTTTAGATTCTTTCCCATTGCTCTGATCCATAAAATAACCAGTGTACACACATACATGTGTACTGTGCCGATCTTCTGTATAAGATCTGTTGGTTACCCCAAAGAGAGACTTTACGTCTCTTTCGGAACGGGAAATGCATCCTTAATTTAAGAGGGCCAGCTTCAATGCCTGAATTTCTTTTAACAAGGATTGAATATCGTTGAGTTGTATTACAACCATCGTAGGGGCCGGTCGGGTCGTCTCTCCTTCGCCGTACCGTGCACGCGGTACGGAGCGTTACCTACTGTCTTAGATGTTAATGCCAGTTTTCTTATTATCATCCGCGGTGTGCATCAACAAGTCGGGTGTCCATTCCGTAATTATTATGTCCGAAGTGAAATTGAGCGAACTCTAATTAACCAGTGTTAATTAAACGTTTGCCCAAATCGGTTTAAGAACAAAAAATCTCTACCAGCGTAATAGTCCCGCTTAAATACCAGTTCTCGTGTTCGGATTTGTTGTGTCTTCGTCAGCCAGCATTCTTCATAAATGTTAACTAACGTAAACAAATAAAACAATCCATAAAAACTATTAAGTCTCAACCAGTACTTCTAATAAATGTCAACTAACACAAACAAATAAAACAACCAATAAAAACAATAAAATGTCAACTGGTGTGTTTCATTTCTCCGGTGTGCGATGTTTTCTCTTCCGCTATGGTGATCGTTTTTGCAGCGGAATTCGACGGAGCAATCGATGGATGGCAGTGAACAAGTGGTAGGTTGGTAGTAGAACTCGCGTCCATGCTGGCGCCACGACTATGTACCCCCACATAACTATTCAAACATAATACTAACTAATAAGTACGAGTGGTGCTACATTGACAAGTGCTAGACGACTGGAGTAGTTTTGCCGGCGAGTAAAGGGGGAAACGAAATCTAAACGACCGCCCACGACATACACTCCCACCATGTCAAACACGGGGTGAGTAAATTAAATATTTTAATTAAAAACATTTTTAATTGTGTTCATAAAATGCAACAATATTTATTCCTCTTTTTTCTTAGGTCTTTTTTGGAATCAAGAGTAAAGGAAGAAAGTAATATTCTCTAATTAAAACGAATGAAAATGATGTACTGCAATGTGGTTCGCTGGTTTTCCTGCTACCGCAAACGAGTTGCTCGCCACCGGGAACGAATTGCTGGTTCCACATTGAAAATTGCAATCATTTTGTCTACTGAAACCTTGTATTAACCTGAAAAATTAATTAATTAATTAAAAACAAATAAATACTGAATATCGCCCAGTATGTCCTATGAAGATAGTTTAAGAAATGTATAGGAATATAAGCGATATCAAGGATTTAATAAAAATTCGGTGGGGCATGTTACTCGTGCGTCTGCACGGACGCTGTTTCAATAAACACCCACCGAGTAAAAGCCGACGTAAGACCGACGATGTTGGGACAAAACACCAATCACCTGTGAAAGTTGATGAATGAAACAAGTTGATTGGTTCTAGTTATAAAACATCCTTTTTATTCATGTTAAGTCGATGGTATTGAAATATAATCTTGTTTCTCATTAACACGGTGTCTCTCTCAAAAAATTTTTTTTATTAGACCTCTCGGGAGAGGCGAACCTATAGCGTATATTGTGTCTTTGCTGCATTTAAATCGACGAGATTGGCCTTTCCCCGCTGCAGGACCCTATCTAGATCCTGATTCAGAGAGTCAATCTGTCTGCATCTCAGCTGATGCGTCGCAGATGCACCACTCGGCCGAACACTCGAAAAGGAGGAAAAAAGCGTAAAAATAAAAATCCGCAAAACTGAACACTTTGTTTACCGTTGTCTCCAACAAATCATTTATGTGAAGCAAGAACAAGGTTGGAGTCAAAATAGAACCTTGGGGTACCCCCAAATTAACAGGATACAGATCCAAACACTCGCCGTCCACAACAACCCGGATCGATCGATTCTCGAGGACAAACAATAAACTCGATGGTATTGAAGTGAATTTTGTTTCTCATTAACACAGTGTCTCTTTTAAAAACAATAAACTCGATGGTATTGAAGTATAATTTTGTTTCACATTAATACAGTGTTTCTTTAGTGAACAACAGATATGTTGTTATATTTACTGGCTCGCGCAAAATCGGACGGAACTCAACACTAGCTCGACATTGTTTAGGAACACGCACAAGACAAAAAGATACTTAATTCGGACTCGACTCCGTATATACATTAACCGAATCTCAAACGACGCGTGTTGTGCGTGTGCACACATAAGGTGATGAAATCTGACTCTGGTGCCATCGCACCAATCATACCGCCAGTCGCAACTGGGGTGGATTTTCACGCTATGGTGAAAAATGATTTTCATCCTCTATCTACCCGGCAGCCAATGAGAACGCGGTTTGAGTTTCACTGGAAGGGTTTCCATGTATATCTTACAGATAGGTTGGAGGTCCGTACCTTGGAAGTGAGGACAACGAAAAATGCATTGATTAAGAAGAGGAGAAACCAACCAGCGGCTGTTCAAACAAATGTTCATGCACAGAGGCTGAAGGCATTGCCATTGTAAACAACACCGGGTATTGCCGGAGGCAGAAATAGATTTCCCTATTGGTATATTGTATATACAGAAATACAATTTCAAAGGCAAGCGCTAAGATGGGTACTTGTTTGGCTTAGAAAACGGATCGTAGGACAAGACCATTGATATGATTGTTTGGATAACAATTATGGTCGTGTCCAATTCGATGATCGGTTATCGGTTAGGCGACCGATCATGGGAAATTTGGCTAGCAGATGTGCAAGCAAGCAACTTGCCAGGCTTGTCTTTGGACCAACGGATTGTTGGAAAAAGTTGTGGGTCCTTTTTGCTAGGGGCGTCGGCACGGACGCAGGTTGAGCAAAACACCACTGATTGATGACTGAGAATTGATACGAAGCACACTGTTCTTCACAAAAGTTCACCCAAATCGTACACCACAGGATTGAAATAAAACGCAGGAGCTTGTTGTTCTGTTTAAATTTTATTATCTATTGTTTCCTTATCGATAACTATCGGTACTTCACAAGAAAACTTTATTAAATTGTGCCTGTACAAGAACTCTTAAAACTGTCTATATTAATTGAACATCCGCCGTAAAACTTAATTAAACTTGTAACTCTATAGGAACACTTAATTGTCTTTATTAATGATACATCCACAGGAAAACAATATTAAACTGGTAACTCTTCAGGAACACTTAAACTGTCTATATTAATTGTACAACCGCAGTGAAACTTTATTAAACGTGTAACTCTTCAGGAACACTTAATTAAAATTTGTATGCCAATAGAACTCGCGGGAGACAACTATCTGGCGCGTCAAAGAAAACTCCACTCGTATTGCGCATGTGTCTGCTTAAAGGAACGAAATCTGACTCCCTGATGCAATCCACATTCGTCAGATTCAACGGTGGTGGATCACATCGGTGTAGGAGGAGCGAACCCGATCAACTTGGCGATGGCCAATGGCGATCGAAAAAGGGGTTAAATGGGAGATTTCCCATACGCCGTATAGGACAAGTACGATGCCCCTTCGCCTGCAATACCGACAACGATCGGTTCTGCACCTGTTCAAAAAAATGGACGAGCAAAAGGGGCTGCAGGCATTGTGGTCATAAATCGTCGATGATGCACGCCTGAGAACGAAATAGGTTTCTGCGTCCCAAGTAAACAGAAACGCTATTTGAAGGGTCTTACGATGAGATGCACATCGTTCGTGGTTTTGCCGATGTTACATTGGATCCTTATCGTGTTTACTCAGGCGTTCACAGTCATGCCGTTGTAGGCGATACATTCTGCGGTGACGATAGGTCAACCGAAGATTTCGGGTTTGTTTACATGACAGTGCTGGTACATGAGTACAATGGCGAGGAATTAGCCTTGCAGATGTGCAAGCGTACGTCTAGCGCAGGGTGGCCATGGACCAGCGGTTGGTAAGTAGCATGAACACAGTGAGGCTACTATGTGTTGATTTGGTTTACAGGCAGGAGCATCATAAGGCATGATCATGGGTATGATTGTCTAAACATCAATCATATTCATGCCCAAATCCCATGATCGGTAGATAGCCGATAATAGGGAATTGGTCGCAACTGTTGGGAACCTAAGGGTATAGGAGCAATGTTTAATTATGAAGCGTAGGAAGAATATCGGCTGCAGCTGTGTCCACAATACGCTGACTAGCGCGTTTTTATCGATTATTGGTGACGAGCAGGGCCGATAGGGGATATGAAATGGTTCATGTATTATGAATCAGAAAAATTCGATGATATGAATGCCAGGTTTGCTTTCAGGTGGAAGATGCTGCAGGGTAGCTTACGCTGTCCATTGGCAGGTAAGTAGAAAGGCTTGCCTGGTAAGTGGGAGACAGGTAAAAGGGAATGGGTGGTTCTTTGGAAATGGGTTAAAGAACCCCCACAAAGTAAACACAGGGGGATTGCTGTGTGTATGATAGACATGGATGCCGGCAAGAGGACCCGGGTAATTTCTCAAATGGTTCGTAGTGGTCATGGGTGCCGACTAGAGGAACCGATTACGCCTTGGGGAATACAGCAATGTTGCGTGATGCTGTGGCAAGATGATGATCGCTAAATTGAAATGATTGAAGGGTAGCTTAACGCTGCCGATTGCAGGTAAGCTAATAATCTCTATTGGGTGAGGAATGGGGCGTTGATTAAGGGAAATGGGAGGTTCGCGGGAAATGCTTAAAGAACCCCCACAATACTCTAGATGATTGGTTTTTGGTCTAAGTTTTGCGTAGCTGGCTGCTACTGCTTGTGATATTATTACTTGTTTTTCTATGACCTCTTGATCGAGATTATTCGATTCACATTTTTTCTTTATCTGCAATATTCCTTTCAAAAGCTGCGTTGAGACGTGACGTGTCTCTACAACAAAATAAATGATAACACGTCTTTTTTTCCGAGATGAACATTCTGTTCGGGTTCAAGGAAATATAATGGAGAAAGCATGAAATAAGGGTGTTATGAAAAGTTGCTCAAATTCTCAAGCCTTATCTGTAGAGTGGCTAAAAACAATACCAGTGTTTATAGAAATGAAAAATTAATATCTTAATAGAATCTATAATCTAGATGTTTCTTTTCTTAAATTTATTTATCAGTCTATTGGAATTCAGAACTTTTTGGTCATGATGAAAGAACAACGCACCAAATTTCGCCAATTTAAAGCCATCTAAATATAATATCGGGTTTACCAATCAGCCTTCTAGTAATTTATTGCGTATTAACGATATGACTCACAGTTGAATTCATTACTGTGTCGAGTGCTATAATGGGATTAATAACATTACCGCATAATCCAAATGAGAGCAAGCACTTGATAATACTATCTGACCTAATACAAGCTGATGCAATTATCTTACCTATTTGCACCTTAAATACAACCCAATTATCGAATTGTGGGATGTCCAATTGCTCACTCAATTAAGATCCCCGTCGGGGAGACTCTGGCACAAGACTAATAACCTTGCCCGGAAAAAAATCATTATGGAAAATTTAACAAGCCTATGGACTTGCTAAATAAGGCCAAGACCGGCTCCCGGTTGTAGTGCCGATGATGATGATGATATTATTGTATTTTAGAACAAATATTGTAGCACATAATAGATCTACGTTAGCGATATTGGGCAGCTCAACCGGAAAGCAATTTCTAAACTATGCTACCGGTACAAGCAAGCAGATACCATACCTTCCTTACCCAGAAAGGCCTTCCCAATAAGCTGGGTGCAGAAATCACACACTTTTCATTTGAATACTGAATTCTTTATTATTAGTGCATTGTATTAAAAAAAATGTAGTAAATAATAAGAATTAACGACATTGGGCGACATAACCAGAAGGCATTTTATAAATGATGCTTCCCATACGGGGAATATAATTATCGTCGAAATCTCATGGTAAAGGGTGAAAAAGTTGAAAAAAGAGATCTCTCTTAATGATTCGTTGCTGATGGATTTGGTACGGATGCAGCTGGTGGCACATGCTGAGGTTGTTGTTGTTGAGGTTGGTGTTGGGGTTGAGCGACGGGTTGTTGTATGGAATTTGGCTGTTGAACTGGGAGAGCTTGTTGATTGGGAGCTGCAGGTTGATTACCGGATGGCTGCGTTTGCACAGCGGAAGGTTGTTGTTGGCCGGCTTGAGCGGAAATCGCCGGCGGATTTACATGTGCTGACTGTTGCTGTTGTGGAGGAGCACTATGTTGTTGTGGTGGAGCCTGTGGATGATATTGTTGGTTTTGTTGTCCTGAGTGATATTGCTGTTGCGGAGGAGCACTGTGTTGTTGTTGTGGGGCTGGCGCATATTGTTGTGCTGGATGATATTGCTGTTGCTGGGGCTGCTGTTGGGGCACGTGTTCATAAGCTTGATTTGGATGTAAATATACTTGTTGTCCAGGGTGTTGTTGATGGTGCTGTTGCTGCTGTTGGTATTGCTGCTGTTGATATTGTTGAAGACTTTCTGGATGATATTGGTCTGGAGTTTGTCCTTGAAAGTGCAAAGGAGCTTGCTGTCCGTTCACCTGATGTGGTTGGTATTGATTGGGAGGTGCTGGATATGGATAATAACCATAAGGCATATTCGGATGAGGTGGCAACTGAATAGGAATAAATAAAATTATAAGTCGAAAATTTCAATTGAAACGTGAAAGCTTACCAATCCTTGTTGTATCATACGCTGTACCTCTTCTTGACGACGTCGTTCAAATTCTAGGTATTCTTTCTGAGTATATTGTGGGTTATTTTCAAGTGTGTCCCATCCTGGGTCGGCTTGGAATTCCTCTTTTTTCGTTTGGTCAATAAATTCTTGGAAACTTATTAAGCCGTCACGGTTAGTGTCGGTTTCCTTAAAGACGTGTTCTCGCATTCGTTCCATTTCTTCTGCTCTTTCACGCATATCATCTTCGGGCACACCATTCTGATAGACTTTATCCAATTCTTTAATAAATAACGCTTTGACTTCATTCTCGTCCCAGAAACCATTGCTATCCAGATCTGATAACACAATTTTAGTTCGATAAACTCTTTTGCCGTCTCTTGATATTACTTACCATGCATTGCGAAGAACGTTTTTGGATCGAAATCTTGTTTATCCATGTGATCCTGCTCTTCCCATACTTCTTCCAGTTGAGCTTTGTTGCCTGGGTGGTGCACTTTTGGATGGTTACGGTGTTTTTCTTTTTGTTTTTGTAACTCTGCCTCGTATTTCTCTCTTTGTTCCTTATCCATTTCCTTCATTATGGATTGTTTCTCAAATTCTTTCTGCATTTCATACTGTTTGAATTCCTCTCGCCTGTTTTGGTCAGCTTTTGCGAGGTCGTCAGATACTTGCAAAATCAGCTTTCTCAAATCGTCAATTTCAAACGTAAGCTCGTTACTGTGATCTAAGTGGCGTGCGCTGTCGGCTGGATGCCTGTCGATGTGGTTCGTCAAATCATATTGCCTGTTGGCCAATGAACGTAGACGCTCTATTTCGCGCCGTTTGATTTCATCTAATTTTGATCGCACTTGATGGCTAACGTACTCAAGTTCTTGGGCAATTTTTCCATTCTACAAAAAAAAAAAATTGATATATTATAAGGAAATTATAAATTTTATTATTACTCTTATGTCAGCTTCGGGTGCTTTGTCAAGCTTCTTGCGAAATTCAGGGTCGGCTTCTAGTGCTTCGACAACTTCTTTTAGGTATCGTTCATACTCCAAAATGTTCTAGAGAAGATGTATAATGATTCAATTCATTTAGTTTTGGTGGAATTTATTTATGACATGGTCTTACATCGAGTTGAACACCTGTTGGCTTTGCGTCTTCTTTTGGCTTTGTTACAGGTAGGGCGAGACAAAAAGTAGATATAGTAACGAGTAGTAAAATCCTACTTGATAAATGCATTTTTTAATCGTTCTCAAGTTTAACAACTATGATGTCCCTCCACGCACAAAAACGAAATGATTAAGAATTAATCCACAAATATCAACACCTGACGTGTCTCTCTGTATTATACACAGTTGTTGCTGCTGTCAATATGTCACTTACTAAAATTCAATGATGCCAGGCGCGGAACTACTTATTGGTGTTAAGATCCATCCACAATTGAAGTTCGGAATTGTTTTACATAATGTTCCTTGTTCAAGGGGTAGGCCACTGTCTAATTTCCCAAAACTACAATTTTTTTTATTGGCATAAAAAATCTGTTTAAACTTGTAGAATAAGTGACAAACGGTTTCACACTTGGCTGAAATCAGTTTGAATGAAGTTTCGAGTTTATACGCAATGAATCTGAACTACATCGTAACAATTATGTACAGTAAATCATTATCTCTTAGGCGGGTACTTGTAAACACAAGTTGCTTGTTTTCATGAACACACATCTCAAGGGCAAGTGCCGCCTTTCAATAAGGAATCGCCGTATAAACATTCAATTCTATTATCGCGTAAACAAACAACCTTTATTCCACACATAGTAAAGACTATCAAACCCAAGAGAAATATGTGGTTCGATTCCGGGTGCAGAGACCCCATTAAGGCTAAAGAGTTGATCTCCCGATTGTATAAATCAAACAATACTGAGGAAAACCGGAAAAGATTTAAGAGAGCTAGAAACGACTGCAATACGTATATTCAACGCGCCAAGTTCTTGCATGACCAGAGAGTGAGACAAAAAATACTACACTCTCCCACAGGTAGTAGAAACTTATGGGCATTCGTGAAAAACATGAAAACACAGTCTCTTCATCCATTCCATCGCTTATAGTCGATGACAAACCAGTCACCACTGCAATAGAGAAGGCGAATCTACTTGCTGCACATTTTGCTGCCAACTCAACGCTGCCTGATACGACATCAGTTCCACCTCAACTTGAGCATAAGCAGCACACTATGAGCCAGATTCGCCCCCGAACGCGTACTGTTGCCCGCGCACTCAAAGAGCTAAACGCGCACAAATCCGCTGGTCCGGATGGCATTCCCTCAATCCTCTTAAAGAGATGTTCCTCTTCACTCGCTAAACCACTGTGGAAACTCTTCCATTTATCTTATTCTACTGGCCGTTTCCCAAATAGATGGAAGTCAGCGAACATTCAGCCAATTCCCAAAAAGGGTGACAAATCATCCCTTTCTTCTTATCGTCCCATAGCACTAACTTCTATTCTCTCCAAGGTAATGGAATCTCTTATCAACCGTCAACTTTCGAAATATCTGGAATCAAATGACCTCCTCAATAACCGCCAATATGGCTTTCGTAGCAACAGATCCACACCTTACCGAAAAGTGGAGCCATTCCATCCACTACCTCGGTGAAAGCAAGGTAGTCGCATTGGATATTTCAAAAGCCTTCGACAAAGTTTGGCATCCAGCCCTTTTGTAAAAATTGCATTCATATGGAGTGGACAATTCCCTGATCCAATGGATAAGAGACTATCTTTCTGGCCGTTTAATCCAAGTGCTTCTTGATGGTGTCAAATCGGTCTCCCATCAAATTAATGCAGCTGTTCCCCAGGGTTCGGTACTCTCACCCACTCTCTTCCTCATCTTTATAAATGATCTCTTGTCAATTACTCACAACCCAATTCACTCGTTTGCTGATGACAGCACGTTGAGTTTCTCATACTCATACGAACACTCCCGTTCAAACCCTTCGAACGTCACTACCAACCAGCAACTTATGCTTGTTACATTAAATTCACACCTCAACAAGATATATCAGTGGGGATTATCTTACCGAGTAGAATTCAATCCCCTAAAAACCTAGAGCTACCTCTTGTCGTCAAAAGCGAACCCCAAAGTAAATATACTGTGTTGCGGATTCACAATTATATGCAGCGGGGAGAATCTAGTACGCTTATCGTCTAGTACACTCCCCAACAAACATACCCACCACACCTGTCAGCAACCAGCTGACAATGCGTCATCGCCAGGGGACGCCAGCCGGCTGTCACATTAATTCAAATGTGACCAACGGTCTGTCTGTCTGCAACCAACCTTCACCGCGCTCACACAGTCAAACGGAACAGCAAGTTATTCCCAGCCGTTGCAATTAACCAAACTTACAATTCATTGTGTATTATAACGTTCCTTAAGCATGAAACATTACAATAAAGAATAACTTGATATTATTAATTGGTTCTCGCTCAATTGGTAGCGTGCTCTTATACATTGGCCGCGCCGTTCTCTCCCCTTTACGCCGAACGAGTTCGACAGCCATTGTTCGTTGTGACCGTCCATCGGCGGCCAACGAAACGCGTACCACTTCAACGCACAACTGTCTATGAACGGCACTTGCATCGGCGAAGCCAAGGAATTATCAATCCTCGGCACTCGAATTAATTCGACTCTTAACTGGAATGACTACATATTTCAAGTGCAGCCAAATGTATGGGGTTCCTTAAGAGATGCAAAAGATACTTCACTCCACCCAACCTGGCCACTAGTTACAAGGCCTATATTCGCCAAAAAAGGAGTTCAAGTCCCATATGTAGTCAGGCGCATCCAAAACTGCACTACACGTGCTCGACAGGATGTAAAAGCGAGCAGTGAAACTTATTGGGAACTCAGGCGTAAGTCGATCAATTCCGTCGTTGGAACATAGGCGGAACGTATCATGCCTATCTCTTTTCTATAGATATTACCACGGTCGTTGCTCAACTGAACTTGCTGAATGTGTTCCCCCTTCAGATATTTTTCTGCGATACCTATCAATCTGTAAATGCGCATCAGTTCACGTTGAATGTGGACTTCAGGCGCACAAATAAACATAGCGAGTCATTCTTTAGCCGAACCACGCGAATGTGGAACATCCTGCCTGATCATGTGTTTCCTGGTCGTTGTGATGTCCAGACATGCAAGACTATATACATCGACACCTCCTTCCTTATCCACTTCCTCTCCATCCGCTCGCACTGTGCTCTGACGTTTAAGAGTACTTCCAAATCCCCTTTTGTGCGTGCGTTAGTGTAAAAAAAAAAGTTACAGTGATGCATGTATTTTGGATGTTTAGATTATATCTGTAGATAGTGTGCCCCGATTGTAATGAGACTAAAAACCAAAGGGTACAAAAGATAGAAAAGGGATTCTTCGATATCCACGTCCTCAGAAGGAAGAAGCCGATTATAAACTACCTTCTGGAACAGATCGATTGGAAAAGCTAGTCATGCTTTTAGTCCCTAGGGTTTGCAAGTTGAATAAAAAATAGCATGAGGAAAAAACCCTTGTAAAAAGAATATTTTGTATTTTATATATGTTACCTTCTATGGGGTGCTCCCCTGTTCTTGTTCCTGTTGTCTTTTCAGGGCTTTCGTCCTTTGGAATTTCATTTCTGGTTTACCCTTTTAAGAAGAAATTGTTAAACCTTTTTTTTTTGTTGCTGTATCAATAAAGTGGTATCATCCGTATATTTAAAACAAAACGGCGAAATTAACAGCAGAGAAGATTCCTTTTGTTTTGAAATAATTCCACCTCCAGTTGGTTATAATTATTATTATTTGTTAGTCTCCGATGTAATGCACAGTATTCGAACACACAGACTTGCCTTTATTTTATCCAATTCACACTTTATTCTATCCAACTCGCAAATGATTGGGAACGTTTTAAATATAACACTGGCTATAAAAATGCTTATGTAATCAGCAACGACAATCTTTGGCGTCGGTTACGATGGCATGCGAAGGTTTTGTGGAATAATGGACCTGTGGGGAGAAGAAGTATGTTGCACCGGCATACGGCGCTGATTCACTTCACCCCCCATCACGAAACGAAAGTTCAGCCGCAGCAATTGTGTCCACCAGAAAAGCAATCACTCCAAGGATAACGCGCACGCACTGGGAGAGAAACACAAGCGAAACTCCAAAACCAACGTCGACAAAAATAACGATGAAAGAAAAGAAACACACTGATTGAATTTATGGCTGGTGATCACCGCCTCTTTATTTCATGTACAAGAAAACATTGATATTTAATTTAACACTCAGACGTTCACTGAATACACGATTACGCACATAAAAGGGGACCAGGTAAGATGAGCGACAATTTTTAACTCTCGACTACACTCGACTGTTATTAACGCTCGGGGGTGTGAGCACCCCCGTGTGCGTTCTACGAGAATGAATAAAACGATCCGCACTGATCGGTGGTTGGTATAAGACTCAACGATATTTAATCGTTTGGGGTGAGTTTTTGGTGGTGTGGTGAAAAGGAAATTAAATTTCCTTTGCCCAGTGACCAATGGAAGCAGATCTCGGGAACGCGGTGGTGTATGTGTGTATTCGTACACATCACCGTATTCATCGATGCGTTTAGCCAAGGATAAACAGAACCTGAAACGAGGAAAAAAAGAACAATGGTGAAACGACCTACGGCATCTTTCGGTAATGAGGGTCAGCTGTCTAAATAGCAGCCACTCATTAGATGCTAAAAGGGATTGCGATATGTTTATGCTATTGAATCCGATCCGACGGCAAAACTTGCCGTCGGTGATTGTTTGAAGATTCAAACAAAGAAATATTTTCGCGAGAAGTGCTTGCAACTGAATCAATAGTTGCAAGTCTTCGGAAAGTAATTTAGGTGGACACACAATGACGGTTGTGTATACCATCTGTGTCAATTATGCATGGCATCTATGGCAACGGCTGGATCGAATTATAGTGTGAATATCTACTCTAATTGGAAATTTGGTTTTTGGGTCGCTAATGCAGAGATGCATTGGTAATGTATGAATGCCCCTGTAGATGCAATTCTTTTAAGGAATTTTATGTAATGCTTTTATGCATTAATGTCCTTGGAAAAGGAAATATTTTCAGGTACCAATGCGATTGCATTGTCGGGAGGCAATGGGAGTTGAGTTGCGGATATGGGGGATTTTTGGGCAAGTAGGCAGTGGCGTTTTCGGAACTGCCACCGACCTCCCATAAACAAAGATTGTTCTGATATACAACTGTGGCGGTGTGGTGAACGTGGTAGTGGCCCTCACAAATTAAAAGTTCCGCCGCGGCAAACTGTTCACCAAACAAAAAAAAAAAACACAACAGCACAATCAAACAAACACTCAGGAAACGGTCGAGAGAAATAAAACACCGATACACAGGTTTGTTATTTTTAACGTTTAGGAGCACTGTTTATTTAATTAAGTTAGATCATCTTTTTTTACAATTTTAAATTTATGCTAATTGTTTCTTTTTAATTAATTAAACGACGCGGGATTAATGATATAAAATGCAACTGCAACTTCGCGCCGACACTTAATGTCGACTCGCGGAGACAACGACACAAACGATTATATTTCATTATCGCTTCCCTGTGCGCACCAGGGTAGCGATGGAGCCTCGACCTCCTCGGGTCGAAGGATGGGAAAGGACTCAACGATATTCAATCGTTGTTAAAAGAAATTCAGCTGGGAAATTGGTTCTCTTAAATTAAGGGTGCATTTCCTGTTCCCAGAGAGACGTAAAGTCACTCTTTTGAGTAACCAAACCGATCTCATAGAGGAGATCTTCACGATACACAAGTGTGTGTGTACCTCGGTTCTTTTCATGGCTCAACGATATGGTGAATAACTTGAAACACAAAGAAAGGGAAAAAATCGTAGAGATGTTTGTTTATGTGAGAAGGTTACTGGGAAACGGGCCCAGAACTATGTAGGATAAAAGAGATTTATGACCTGTGTCTATGCTGTGATGCGGATGCGTAGGTAAATGTATCGCCATTAGGAAGAAGCGCTAATGGTTTTTCCATTTACACAATGGGAAATGTGTTAATGGCATCGCTAGTAAGGGTAGGTATTGAGTTCCTATTTGCATTTGAATATGCTGTAGGATTTAATTGATTCAAGAGACGCGGAGTGCGTATTTGCTTTGGTCCCTAGGGTGTAAGTCGCCAGCCAATGTGTATATAGGGAACATTGTTGTACACATGGCGCGGCTGGGAAAAATAGACGGCGCAGTATTTATGATCCCTGTCATGAAGGTTACAAAGTATGTAAATCAAATTATTTTGTTTACCGGAATTCATCTAAGGAAATTTGACTGGCGACGTAGATGCCGAAATTGATTGGAAATTCCTGGTAAGCTAATAAAGAAATCTTAAGGAGCAGTGGTATGCAAAGAGAATGCATGAAGGTAAGTTTTCTTTACAGGGACTTAAAGATCATAGATTTGATCTCTTAAATGCGTGCAGCATTTTTAGGTGCCGAATGCATTGGCGAGGACTTGAGCGTCTTGGGTGATGATTATGGGGGTTTTTCAGGGAGGTAAACCGTGGGATTTGGCAGAAGCGCCACGGTACTGCCCCCCCAGTGACGTAGTCACGAAATAAAGGAGGCAGGGCTGAAGGGATGTTCGAATGAATGGTGCTATGCTGGACGGAGGGCTGGATACTTGACGAACAAGGTGGCCCTGCACACTTCGGGAAGCGCTGTAATTAAATCGGGGGAACTGTCGTGGTGACTAGTTCCAAGTTATAGTATGGGCCTTTGTCGATAAAGAAGGTGGACGCAGATGTTACCGATTGATGCCATCAAGGGCAAAGGTGTGCGATGTGGTCCATAGGTCTGTTATGGGTCTCATGGACCAACAGGCTTATCGTCCAAATAGGTCGGAACCCATCGGAAATCCGCTCGCATCCGCAGTGACAAAATGGCGTGTGCGAGATGGAGGGGAACTTATCTCAGGATAATTCCCATCCGCAGTGACGGGTTGCCGTGTGCGGGGTGGAAAGGGACCAAGTCCAGAGCCGGTGTCTTTTGTCCATACGTTTGTATGTCGAATTGTTTGCCGCTGGGACTGGTAGAGGAGGGCGGACCCTCAGTTGCACGTTTTACCTATCGAGGGAGGACCGGTACATTGATGCCAATATAGCGGTAGCTGCGACCTCGACCGAATGGAAACTTGCTGGGAGATGCCGGCCGTCGCGCTTGTTAAAAAATAGGGGACTTTGCTTAGGGGGCTCCTGGTGGGTTGTTGATTGTGTCCAACCCCAGGGCGCCCTAGGGTTACTAGATGCGCGCTCCCAAGTATTATGCACATGACGAGTGTGGGGCGGCGTAGAGGGGCGTGTATTGCCTTTAGTTGCCGCTAAGGTGAGCCATGGTGGCTAAAGATTAGGGTACCTGCATGAGGTGGTCAGGTATATTGTCTCAGTTCGGTGGTATCGATTTGATTTGTGGACCGGTGTTGCTGAGACATTTGGGAGACGTTAAGAGATCTAAGGACGGAGGTCCTGAAGTTTAAATAAAGAGGCAAAGCCAGGTGTCCTGCTGGGTGCTGCTACGCGTAGAAGCTGTGGTAACGGGGGAAGCTGGCTTGCTGAAATCGGGTAGAAAGGTCGAGCATTGATTAACGGTGTAGCGTGAAGGCTGTGGTTGGCGAGCATGAGTGCCAATATTCAGAAAAGAGACAGAAAAGGTTGAGATGTTTCACGCGAGACAAAACCGGGCGTCCTATAGATTATATGCTACGCGTAGTAGCTGTTGTTACATAAGGTGCCGGTTTGCAGAAAATTGGTGTTGAGCAATGGCGAGCGTGTGCGCCAATATTTGTAAAAGGGCCTTTAAAAACTTACCCGAAGAACCCCCCAGAACTACAACCCAACTTTCATAGTTTTCCGCTAAGGCAATCGCATTAGCACCTGTAAATGTTCCACGCATCAAGTTTATCTAATGTATTTATCTAAAAGCTCTTGGACGAGAATTCTTACCTTCATGCATCAATTCGCATTTTAAATTCCCTACAAGAATTCTATATACCTCATCGGATCATAAATCCAAATCCCAATCTTACCATAAGCACTTTCCCTAGAGGAATTCCTGCAAAGAAACAATTTGGTTCACACATAATGTAACCACGTTTCTAGGGATAATAAACATTGCGTAGCCTATTCCCAGCCTTACCACGTGTACGATAAATTCCCTTACATACACATTGGCTGGCGACCTTTATCCAAGGGACAAAAGCAAATACACGCATCTTGCGTCTAAAGGCATAAACCAAATCCTTTAGCATAAGCAAATGCAAATAGGAATTGTGTACTTATCCTTGGCAGCGATGCCATAAACACCAATTCTCAGACAATATGCTAAAACTATTTAGCACCTTGTCCACGATGCATTGCAGTCTATCAATACAGCTGCAATGCACATCATAGACAATGATCTACATGGTTTCTTTGTCTTCCAATACGTCTGGATCCGCTTCTCATGACCTCGCGGTATGAGCAAACAGAAATCCATTAACACCCAATGAGATACGGCTTGTTTACTTAGCCGACCTCACATCTCATTGATGCCCATTATACCTTCCGATTTTTCAAATTCGTTCTCATGGCCTCGTTCCATGAAAGAACCAATGTTCACACATACATGCGTACCATAATGATCTTCTCTATGAGATCCGATTACCTACCCCCAAAGAGAGACTTCACGTTTCTCTTGGGATAGGAAATGCATCCCTAAGTTAAGAGAGCCACTACCACTGGCCTAATTTGCATTGCCAGCGAATTAATATCGCCGAGTCGTATTTCAACATCCAGCCACGCTGGTTGGTTCTTTTCCTGCTCCCCGTGGCGCCGCGGGGAAGTATCAGTCCAGAGTCTTTTTCCATCACCCGACCGACTCGGTCGGGTCTCCAACTTCGCTTCCGTAGCGCTGCGGATCGCGAAAGTCAACCGCGAGTCGCGTGATAAACGTTTATCACCAAATCGTGAATTGTGTACGTTTAAACGATTCAGCGAGTGCGCTTAAATTAAGATAGGTGAAAGATTCCAGTGACATTTAATTCATGTTTTTTTCATTTAATAAATCCAAAAGTAGCTATCGGTTACCTTCAACGAAGTAACCTTTTAATTAATAAACAACAAAAACAAGTTAATCTAAGTGTTTTATTTCTCTCTCCTCGGTGGATAGTCGCAGTAAGCGCAGTACTACGGAATGCGTTGGTAAGGATTATCTAGTGTGTCAACAAGTGGAGGACTTCGAATCGCGACGATGTGTTTTCGCTTTATGTAAAGATTGTGGTTTGCCGTGCACTGTTCACATTCATATAAATCAATAGTTAAAAACAATTCGAGTTCATTAATCAACTGTGTGCTCGCCATAGAAATACTATCCTGGTATCCGCGGTGCACTTTTATCCTGTCGCTGTGTCCGGTGAACTATTTACAGGGGAATTATGATGGAGGAAGAAGGGAATCCAGTGCAGTACGCCTGCACACCATACTTCTTCCCCACACAACTATGCCACTGTTTTAGGAAGCCGTTGTTGAAAAAAAACAGTTTATGGATTAATAATTTCTGGTGATGTAACATAGAGGAAGCGATGATTTTCGTCGTGACAAAGAGTCATGTCTTTGATCGGAAATTATATGGAAAAAGGGGTCGACTTCTTGGCGAAATGTTACTACTACCAGTGCGATTGACATACAGTGGGCGGAGTTGTACGATTATGTAGAAATGTTCTCGAGATCAGGGGAATTACCCGATGTAAAATATTCTTTATTTGTTGGCGATTGTGATTGATAGTGGCGGATGCTTCAAAAAATGGTTCAGTTCTTCACCAACCTTAAATAATAAATAATATTAAATGTTGCGCTGAGTTGGTACCTTGATATATTATTTCATCAACCAAGCTACGAAAGATAGTCAAGGATTTTCGCACACCATATCACAGAGCTCATTACTAGTGGGGTGACGCTTCATGTATGGGCTGGACATTGTGTTTATTATTTTTAATCAAACGAGTTGGAGGCCTTAGGACATCCGTGGTGTTTCTAACAGATACACACACAATATTCAAACAAATAGTGAAGAACACTGAAAGAAAATCGAATAAGAAAATGCATCAGCCGTATACCAAGCAATAACATAGTGTGACGCATATGACAATCAGTACTGGAATCTTTGAGAAAGTCCGAAACAAAGTACTAGATTATTTTAGAAAGTACTGGAAAACTGGAATAGAAAAGTCGAGACTATGGAACGGACGGAAACGAAACGCCAAATCAGAATGAGGAAACGGTATAAATACGCCGCACGCAGATGAGTAAGGAGTAAGAAGTAGAAAGTGAAGCAAGCGATAAGTGTGGTAGTAAGAAGTAATAAGTAGAAAGTAAGAAGTAAGCAATAAGCAGTGAAGCAAGCGATAACTAAGGAAGCGATAAGTCAAGAAATCGTTATGTGTACGGTAAAAGTAACGGTTGTTATTAACGGACTAATAAAGTGTTAGATTAATTCAAAATGGATTTAGCGGCTCTTATTTATTTTAAATAATTAATCCAGCGATCCCTAAGCTCGCTACAATAGCAATTCCATATCAGTTGAGTGTACTTGAGTTTAGAAATCGAATTAGTACACGCGGCAGTGGCCTGATGTGTTGAGCATTGGTTCAATTTTTAGTGATTCTAACCCTCATAGTGTCAGTTCGAATCACACGTTCTTCACTACCGCCGCAAACGCAATAATTTGTGTGTACAGATCACGTCGGGTTCACCAATTATGGTGTTGTTGTTTAACTTTTGTTCCCACAATAGTCCTTTCGATAAGGAAAACCAAATTGCGGTTGGCTCAAGGGAAGGCCATACATTTGTTTATTCCTTGGCCATACATTTATCGCCTGGGATTTTTCTGGCTGACGGCATCTGGCGCTTCCGCGCCGGCCACACGTGTTTGCCCAGCTAATGGGGCGTCAAACAATTCCTTTTTTGGGTAGTGTCCTCCGATAGCCGTGCAGGCATGAGGAATTGGTCGAGAAATGGGGCCCACATGTCTGTGAATACGTGAGGTCGAGGACCCTCGTATGCATGTCCCCTTTAGCTGGGCGAAAGGTAAATTGGGCCCACGTTTCTTTGGGCACATGGGGTTGAGGACACGGTAAGTATGTCCCCTTTGGCTAGGCGGAGGGAATTTAATAACACAGTGGTTTGTGCGGTTCGCAGGACCGCCACAATACCCCCCATTTTCGATTTCATAATGAACATTTTTTCTTATAATGGGAAATGAAAACATAGTGGGAGATCTACATTGTAAATTGTCGAAAGATACCAAAGCACTCGGTGGAAAAATCAATCTGGCAGCGAAAATCATTAACTGAGTGCTTTTTTAATCCGAAGAAATTTTGCAGAGGGTATGAACCGAATAATTTGGGCTCAATTGAATCACAAATCGTTAACCGAGCCGAATAGCACGATAACTGTCCACTAGATACGGTACATCTGGCAAAAAGCGAAACCTCCGGGCAAACTGACCCATTATATGCAGGTTTTCTCCCTCCGAAGGCGTTTTATCCGCATTGTATCCCGTAGAACGGTTGTCCTCATTTTCCAGCGGAAAGATGGAAAATTCCTTCATTGGATGTAACTCCACCATGATTCGGTCTATGGATTGGAGGTAGTTTGCGATATTGAGTACCGCAACTTGGGCACTCTTCGCCTTCCCTACAATATAATTGGATATGAAAATTCCTGATTGCATTGGTTTAGGTACTAGAATTACCTCTTCTCGAATTTCTATGGGAAGTCTCAGCATTTTTCGTGAACGTGCCGGTATTATTGCCGGTTTGTTCAAAAAAATTTCTACCTCCGAAGCGTTTGGCAGTAAGTGTTCTACCACGGTTACTTCTTTGTTTGCTTTCTTGGGTTTGTCAGCTATCAATATGGGGTTGGGATGCTTGGAGCCTGACCATTTTTCGTCCCCTTTCCTCTGTTTGGGTTGGGTATCGGGTGTACTTCCGGCCTCGGTCTGGACCTCTATGGATCCCCTTGGGACGAGTTCCCGACTGGTTGCCTTATGTCTTGGCGTCCGCTTCCTATCTTTTGTAAATTCAACGGAAAAACTTACCGGATTTACACTGGTTTTAGAGAATTCCAAACAATTCCCGTGTCCGTTGACTTTACAATTCCTAGCCAGGAAGTCGTTTCCTAACAACCCATCTGCTGACAATCCCGGTAGGGAGTCCATTACCTGAAAGTTACAGGAGATTGGTTGGGACAGTTTGAATATTCCCTTACAAAAGCACCTAGACTTTCCCTTTCCAAAAAGCTTTGGAGAGTAGTGGCCTTTTTGGTATCCAGCGCTGTTCCATTTTGGAGTGCCTTCAGCTTAAGAAGGCTGATCTCCGCACCTGTGTCCACTATTAGACGTGCAGTGTTTCTACATCCGATGTCTAATGGGAGCTGGACTATTGGAACTTTTGTTGGTGGTTGAGGACAGTTTTCTTTTGTTGGCGGCTTTAATTCTGTCGGGTTGGGGAATTCCGGCCCGTCCTCTGGGAGTTTTCCGACTTCTCCCATTTTGCTTTTTGCCGACACAATGTCGCCGTGTGGTTGTGTCGCCTGCAATATGTGCACCATTCTCCGTTCTTCTGTCGCCTATGGCCCTTTTTTGGCGTCTCTGACGCGTCAGTAGCGGTTGAGTTCGACCGGCTACGGTTCGATTCGGGTCGATGGCGTTGTAATCGGTTTTGGCATTGTTTTATTTTTCGAGCCTCGGAGTATTCAGTACTGCTTATACTAGTACTACTCTTGGCTCGAGTCTGTTCATCGCCTTTGTCGCGTGACTGTTTATTGTCCTTTGAATTTTTTCTTCCTTGGACTGCTTGCCATTCTGTTTGACCGTGCAGGTCGTTGGGGTGTGGTCGCTAAGTGTAGACTTAACCACATTGGGTATGTCTGTTGGCTTTTGTGGTTTCATCCACCTTGCCTTGATACGACACCCGTCCCCCGCGCGACCCTTTCGGCCACAAAACTCACAACATCGAATGCTGTACACTCTACGATTCGATGCCGTTGCTTGTTTCGATGTGGATGGTCGTTCCTGCCCTTGATTTGAGGTATTCACAGGTGACTTCCTTTGGTTCTGCGACCTTATTTGTGTAGATTCGGGATGATCCGCCTTCCTTTGTGTACTCAGTGTCCGACAATCCCGGGCATCGTGCCCATATCGATCACACTTTGTACATTTTTGTATGTTTCGGCGTCGAAGGCAATCGTCGTATACATGCCCTTTCCTTCGTGTCGTGGTAACTCGGGGTTCTTTGGCTTAGACCCTGTGGGTCTTCTACTAGAAGTGTGTGGTGGGGTATACGGACAGACCTTGAGTCCACCTTGAGTCCCCCTTCGTTAGTTTCCCCTCTTTACCTCTGAACGGAGAACAACTCACCTAGTAGTTAATTTGCATAAACTACTTTGTGCAAATTCTACTTGGTAGAGATAATACTAAAAACCGGCGTTGGCGCCGAATAATAAATAAACGCCAACGGCGAAAATAAACAAAATTCATTCGACGTTGAGCTTCGAAAGAGATTCGACGGAAAATAATCCCAAAGAGTGCAAAGCAACACGAAGTGTGAAAATAGTCGCTGAAATACAAATTCGGTGTTCTAGTAATTCTCCCTGATTACGTCAGTGCAGCATTTACCAACTTAATACCGAAGAATAGCTGAACTAGAGGACAAGAACCGAAAGCTGATGAGGGGAGCAGCCAGCCAACGGCCCCGGCACCCAGCCACAGCTCCAGCGGCTAAAAGTTAAAACAAGTAAGTCAATTAAACTTCCCCAAAAACTCTTAATTTATATAATCATTCAAATCAAATATATTACTATATTAAATATACTAATTACATGAGTAAATTGTTAAAATAAACCATAACACGTCGCCGACTCGGCTGCGCCATCGACCTCTGACCTGTCCATTCTCCTTCAGGGTAATTTTCGGAAGGAGCGGCATGTAGTGAATAATATAATAAATAAATCCTCTAAAATTGATTATTACTGACACTTTTAACAAGTATTTCGCCAATATTGACTGCAATATTCTACCGAGTCTTGTCCATTCGTCTTGTTGTGTTTGTCATAATATTTACCCACAATCCGAACCGTTGCCATATAGTAGTTTTGCTTGTCAGCCCTTTACTCCTTTTGGAATTTTGAAGGCTATTCAAATTCTTGCGGACCCGATGGGAACTCAATTAGCATGTTTCTTTTTGGACGTCTTATGAAATCTTTTTAATTGTATTGGATGGGGTTTTTCGTCACGGTCTTGAATGTGCTGACGTCAGTCCTCTTTTCAAGAAAGGGTTTGCTGCATATGTCAGTAACTACAGTTCTAGTTCAGTTGTTTCTGATATTTGTAAAATTTTTGAAATCATTTACTATGTACTATTTATTGATAGGAACCCGGAAGTTCATGACCTCACCAACTCGACTCCGCCATCGTTCCGTATCCTGTGTACTCTCCTTCCACGCTTGACCAACCGATCCGATCTGCTCAAGGTCAAACCTAACATTGTCCTTCCTTCTCCGTCGCGGCCGTCCTACCGGGCTCTTTCCCGTTGGTCTACCGTCAAGAACTCTACGCGTGGTCCTTTCGTTGCCCATTCTCGCCACTTGTCTAGCCCACCTCAATCTTCGTAATCTGATTACTCTCACTATTGTAGGTTTGCGGTATAACTCTTCCAATTCGTGGTTGTGGAGTTTCCTTCATTGTCCTGCCTCCTCGTCATATTTACCGTCAAAGATACTCATTAAAACTTTATTCTCGAATACGCGTAATTTGTTTTCTTCCCGTTTTGTGAGAGCCCATGTTTCGCATCCGTATAGAACAATTAGTATGATTATGGTTCTAAAGATACGGATCTTTATATTACGTGATAGCAGTTTGGATTTCAGTAGTTTACTGACTGCGTGCCAACTAGCGTTGCCGGAATGCAGTCTTTTGTTAATTTCCTTCGACATATAGTTACTGGCCATCGGTATTGCTCCCAGATATTTAAATTCTTTAACCTTTTCAAACATCTTACCTCTGACGTTTATATTTTTCCTGGATTTCACCTGTTGTCGCCGTAATCATATATTTTGTTTTGTCTTCATTTATTTCTAGGCCCACCTCTTCTGCCGCTTGCAATGTGATTTCACTCTTTTTACATAAAGTTTCTAGATTATCGCCCAGAACGGCGATGTCATCACTTGTGGCCATGTTGTCGTCTTGTACCCCTCTGATGACGTACTCGAGCACAAGGTTAAAAAGACATGGCGAGAGGCCATCCCCCTGATTTAGTTCGCCCCGGATTTCAATTGATTCTGAGAGTTGGTTTTCTTTTCTAACTCGCCGTTTGTTTTCGTTCATGCAGTTTTGAATGAGGACGGCATATTTTGTCGGAATTCCCAGCTCAACTACAATATGGTCGAGTCTTTGCCTTGCGATTGAGTCGTAGGATTTTTTGAAGTCAACGAACAGTTGGTGAACCGTCTCTCCGTATTCCCACTTCTTTTCCAGCAGTTGCCTTACTGTGAACATTTGGTCGGTCGTTGGTCGGTTCCAACGGAATCCACAGTGGTGGTCTCTCAGTATTTCTTCTGCGTACGGTGTAATTCTCGCCAGTATGACTTTTGTTGGAATTTGGTATGTGGTTGGGAGGAATGATATTCCTCTGTAGTTTTCGCAGTCAGATCTGTCGCCTTTTTTGAAAATGGGGACGACTTTGAGGTTTTCCATTCTTCCGAACTGACTTCCTTATCCCATATTGTTTTAATCTGGTGGTGGATTTTTCGAGGGGTTGCCTCTCCTCCATGCTTCATAAGCTCTGTCGATGTGCAGTCAACTTCGGGATCCTTGTTGATTTTTAATCGATTTATTGCGTCTACAAATTCATTGAATGAGGGCTCTGGGATCTGAGGCTCAGCTGTATGTATGTTTGATGCGTTTATTTGTGGTTGATGGGTGCGCACATTGAGCATGTTTTCAAAGTACTGCGTCTATCTTGTCCCGATATTGTTTGTTTCTGTCACCAGACAGCCGTTTCGAATTATGTTGGTCCTCACTCGGTAGCAATTACTGACATACATACCTCTGATGTTCTTTGCTCTGGCATTTTCTAGAAATTATTCGATTCGAGTCTTCTCCCATTCGCGTTGTTTGCCTATGAAAAGTCTCATTGTCTCTTTCCGAATCGTCGCGTATCTTTCTGCGTTGACTTCATCATGTCTTTCTATGTGGATCACTTTGAGGCGTTTACGTTGTTCGATCTTCGCCTGCACTCATGGTTAAACCAAGGTTTGGACTTAATTGTTTTCCTAAATCCTAATACCATTTGGGCTGTTTGTTTGATTACGTCTCTGATCGATGCCCATCTAGTGTTCACATTATTGGTTTCCGCATCCTCACTACTCCCATTCTCTAGGATGCTAAATCAGTGTCGTTATCGGGTGATATCTTTTGTCAATGAGGAGTGGTGTTTTTTGTCTATGAGGAAGTGGTGTACTTGGTTACGCGTTACGCCTTCGGGTGATATCCATGTGACTTTATGAATTTGCTTGTGGTTGAACATCGTGCTTTTCACTACCAGATGTTTTGACGCCGCGAACGTGATAATTCGAATTTCATCATCATTTGAAACGTCGTGTAGGCTTTCTTTACTTATAGTTGGTTGAAAGATATATTCCTTTCAAATGTTTGCGTTGATGTCCCCAAGGAGGATTTTAACATCGAATGATGACATCCCATCAAATACTTCCTCTAGGGTCTCGTAGAACGTGTCTTTCGTTTCTTCGTCGACAGATTCTGTTGGGGCGTGTACGTTTATAAGTATAGAGTTTTCCAATAGGGACTTGACAACTTTTTTTCGGTAGAACATTTTTATAATTTGCAGACGTTGTTCGTTTGTGTACTTAACCATGATGAAAATGTTGAATATACTGAATAAATTGACAATGACAGTTCGATGAATAATAAAACGGTGCGTTCACAAATTAAATTCGAAGTTGTCAAGTCCGTATTGGAAAACCCGATACATAATTGTACCATGGGCCCTGTAGTTTTAGCACGGACCTTCGGTCTTTATTAAATCTCACATCTTTTACACAGTGGGTAATCTTCTTACTTATGATGAAGCCGGTTCCGAGGTTATGTGTATCGGTACCTCCACACACCGGTGTAAATCCGTTGGTTTCGATTACTTGATGTGAGAGTCGGACTTCTTGAAGCGCGACGATGTCCATTTTATATTGTTTCGCGTTTTCTACGACCGTCTGTATCGCGCCTGGGTTATATAACCTTCGAACATTCCACGTGCCGACGCGTATATCCCGCTTTTTCCGTTTTCCCCTACGTCTTCGTTTTGCCGAGTCGGTGTTTTCTTGATGATTTGTTCCCTTATGGTAGTGTCGGCTCATTACACCTATGCGTACCGGATTTTTTGTGAGATTGTTTTTTGTATATTGATCATTCATTTCGTGGGAAAACTCTAGGGTTTCCAATAGTCCGCCATATCAGAGCCCTTCTTTGATATTGTAAGATCTGCTTACTGCTCTGATTCGACCCGGCGTCAGAGAGACGCCGTTATAATACAGCTGGTATACCCTGGCTGCAAACCATCCAATAGGCACGGTGGCGCGTAACACCCTGGATTAGGGGTGGTAAATCTTTGTGTGTTACTCCTCGCTAGCCTGTCTGACATTGGTGGCCCTACTGGAAGCGTATGCTTCTGTGGGGCTCTTCAGGGCCCGAAGAACCTCGCATCATTTTTAACCCCATAAAAATCCTTACGATTAAACAATATCGTGCCTTTATTCGTTCTATTGCTTAATTTTTAAACTTAGACGGTGCACTTGGTATATAACGTATGTCATCATCATCATCGGCACTACAGCCTGGAACCGGTCTTGGCCTTATTTAGCAAGTCCCGAGGCTTGTTAAATTTTCCATAATGATCTGTTTTTTCCGGGCAAGGTTATTAGTCTTGCGCCACAGGCTCCCCGACGTATGTACACGACTTTATAACACAACGTCGCATTCTAAATCGGCAATAATTATTTTTATCACGCGCACACGAACTCTTCGATTCTGTAAAGACGCGACAGAAATTCACATACGTATTCGCCTAGGAGCGAACTTGACTCCTTGCGCACGCTTCGGGCGATGAAATCTGACTCCAAGAAGAAGTGCTTACCGTAAAGGTGATTGTCAGACTCCTTGTAGAAACCGTCCCCAACTTCCCTTGTAGTATCAGATACATCTGGCGTACCAGGGAAATTCCAATACGAGGATTGCCTCTTATGTTTCGGGATTTGGCAACCCTAGCGTTGCAATCCGGCAATTGACAGCTCTGTCGTAAAGTTGGACATTTTTGAGGTTATACGCACTCAGAACGTTTTGACATACGAGCGCTATTTGTGTTGTTTACAGTAACTTAAAAGATTCATCTCGGCCCAAAAATAGAATTAAATCGTCAACATTTTCGTGCGATTATTTTTTACAACTTTCGGCGTGGATTAACTCGGCAACAGTGCATGGATGAACTTAATTCAATTTTTGGCGATGAAGCTCCATCAAGGACCAGTGTGTATCGATGGTATGGTGAATTCAATCGTGGTCGTAGTTCACTCCAAGATGAATTTCGTGAAGGTCGTCCAAAATCAGTTGTTGTTCCGAAAACCATTGATGCTGTGCGCGAACTGATATTGGAAGATCGTCATGTGACCTATCGTGAGATTGAGACAACCTTAGGCGTTAGTGGGACCAGCATACATTCAATATTACATAAACATTTGACCGTCAACAAATTTTCTTCGCGTTGGATCCCACACAATTTGTCAATCGCCCAAAAAAAGGCTCGTGTCAATTGGTGGTAAGAAATGCTCAAAAATACGGTCGCGGTGCTTCGAAACACGTCTATGACATCGTGACAGGTGATGAATCGTGGATTTACGCGTATGAGCCCGAAAGTAAACAGCAGTCGACTGTCTGGGTGTTTCAAGATGAGCCAAATCCAACAAAAGTTGTTCGCGCGAAGCACTTCCAAGCAAATGGTCGCCTGTTTTTTTCGGAAAAACTGGACATGTCGCAACCGTACCACTAGAACAACGCAGAACAGTCAATTCTGAGTGGTACACAACCATTTGTTTGCCAGTGCATTTTTGAGCACCCAAAACATCGATTTGGTGGGTCATCCGCCGTATACTCCTGACTTGGCACCGAATGACTTCTTTTTATTCCCGTACGTAAAAAACAAACTGAGAGGTCAACGTTTTTCGACACCTGAAAAGCGGTTGCTGCATTCAGAATGCATGTGTTGGAGATACCTCAATCAGAGCGGCAAAAGTGCTTCGACAATTGGTTCAAACGCATGCAAAAATGTATAGATCTTCATGGGGAATATTCTGAAAAACAATAAAGTGATTTTCGATGATCAATATTTGTTTTTGTTCTCTAATCCCGAAATATAAAAGGCTACCCTCGTACACATCTGGTCAATTAGAGGGACGGAAATGTAGGCTGGCAGAAAATGCAGTCATAAATCATGAGAATGGTTTTCCCATGATGGTGATAAATATCGGCCAAAAAACCGATGGCTGCCTGAGAGCATGAATCTTTTTGACTACATTGTTTATGTAGGAAATTGCCGGCTGGATGAAAACGTTTTCTTTTGTCTACATCGGATAGACAGAAGTGTTTCGTGTAGCATAAGGGAACAATGCTGGCGGCGGCAATTAGGTCTTCTGTGATGTAACATAGAAGATCGCTCGCCATAGCAACTAGAAAAAAAGGTTTATTGGTCTTTGGGATTATCCCACTCATTATGTCCTAATGCAGGGCTATTAGAAATCTGGCTTGCAGATGTGCAAGCCAGCAAATAGTCCGGCATGTATTTCTGGACGCTAAATGGGCATGGTGACAGTGTTTGTGTACACTTTGATTCTGCCAAGAATATATCATTTCGTCGGTCGGGTATAGAGGAAAAGCACCTCGGTTATGATGGGATATTTATGACGGTTATCCAAGGGGATAACCGAATTGTTTTCAGCCATTTTAGGACAGTGGTGAATACTATGGCAAGGTTGTGTGATCTTGCCAGTGATTCGACTTAAGGGTAGATATGGGGTTTAAAGGATTTTTATGTGGTTAAAAATGATGCGAGGTTCTTCGGGCCCTGAAGAGCCCCACACTTCCATCAGCATCGCCTGAGTGATTCATTGTAGTTTAAGCCCCCGCACCACGTCAAGCTTCCTACCAAGCGGGGGTTTTAATCTGGAACAAAAAATCAAATGTTTCTTAAAATATAGTCCTAAATCTAGTGAATATCATAGGATCTTTTTGAGAGGTTGATTCAAAAAAAGGCGTTCATTTGAACTATTTTCTTGTTTTTTTCGAACAAATCGGCCGAAATTCGCGTATGAAATGTATAAAAGTCATTTTATTAAAAAATTCCTACGATGTTCATTAGAAAATATTGTTTTAAAGTTGCAGTTAAAATTTCAAGTCAATCGGATAAAAATTGAGCGAGCTACTGGTGCGCTGAGTTCGAAAAATATGGAGCCGACATATTTGAAGTTAAAGTTTTGAGCAGTTTTGTTGTTTTAACGGTAGTAGTAGTTTTAACGGACTTTCTACAAACAGCTGTTTGCTCAGGCTTGAAATTGGGATAGTGGAGATATCCATTAGCCGAAGTTAAAATCTGGGAACTGACATGTGTCGGAATAATTCATATAGAGAACAATAAAGACTCCGTGCAGTCGAAAAACCGCTAATGTTGCTTCACGACTACGCTCGGGAAAGCGACTTTTTGGACCACTTACGAGTTTCTCCCCCTCATAATCGAGTTTTTATATCATTCTTGGATACCTTAAGGAGTGTTTAAATAAATAAATAAGAAAAACGAGGAAAAAAGTCAAGGTGATATTACCCCTTAATATCAGTTGTGATAGCTAACGCAATATTGTGGGGGTATGATCAATTAAGCTTTTTTAATTACGTACATTTTATTTCAAAACCTAGATAAAATCTAAATCGGGTTTATTGGCACTTTATTGCTTTGAAGTTACATTTTTAAATAAGTTACATAACAACAGAAAGAATGTTAAAATTTGCCACACGACAACAGTCAGGTGCCACTGTGTTCTCAAGCAAATGTTCATCGACGTCAGTTTTGGCATGTCAGACGTGTACATTGCCTGCAGGTCTTCTAAGTATTTGGTTTGGTTGAATTTCTTGTTGGAAGGAACACGTCAAAATTATTCGTCAGATATTTGCTTCGTGAACTTTTCTTTGCAAAACATATTGGGTTCCCTTCAACTGGTGGAAATATACGTTATTAAAAGCAAACATTGCTATATGCAACATTTTCCACATTGAATAACTACAGGGAACATTATAGAGAAAAAGATAGCAAAGAAAAATGTCATTAAATGGGCCCACGAAGCAAGAGATCGAATCTGTGTTCAATAGACTACGCACGCAGGCAGCAAATAAGGTAAATTAAAGATATAAACAATTTTAAATTGCAATTAAATATTTACATCTTATAGTGTTGCTTCGACTGTGGAGCCAAATCACCGACATGGTCGTCAGTCACCTATGGAATATTTATCTGTATAGATTGTTCAGCTGTACATCGTAACCTTGGTGTTCACCTTACATTTGTTCGATCAATTAATCTGGACACGAACTGGACATGGTTGCAACTGCGTCAAATGCAATTGGGTGGAAATGCCAATGCGTCACAGTTCTTCAGACAACATAATTGCAATACAACAGACGCTCAACAGAAGTACAATTCCAGAGCTGCGCAACTATATCGAGATAAACTGTTGACTACGGCACAGAATGCCATGAAGCAACATGGAACAAAGGTGAGTTGCGCGTGTCTTATATTACGTTCTGTGAGTGTTCCCTTGTGGCTAACTAACCATATGAATGTGTGGCGTGGTGGTGTATAATTAAATTTCAGCTGCACTTAGACAATCAACATGAAAAAACTGAGAATGAGGTAAATAAAACCCAAGAGGATGACTTTTTTGGTCAGTGTGACGATGGCTTCGACGTTTTAAATCAACAGAATAATAATCTTGTGAAGGTGAGTGTGGGCCTAGGGTTGTTCTTTAACTTTTGCTTGGACTAACTGTTTGTTGAGCTCCTAAATACTCGTACTCACCAATAATCAAATACCCTTGCAAACAGATTGAAAGTACCACTAAAACCGTGAATGCAGATTTACAAACATCCATGGAATCAGGTTCTGGAATATTGGGCACCTCCGTTTCGGATTCAATATTAACACCAGGTACAAGAGCTCGTAAAATTCAACCGAAAAAGACTGGAGTAAGTTTTATATGATGATTGATTAACAGTTCTAATGAAGAATGTGTTTTCTTCAGATCGGAGCCAAAAAAGGCGGTTTGGGTGCAACCAAAGTTAAAACTAATTTCGCTGAATTAGAACAAAGAGCAAACTTAGCCAATCAGTTTAGAGACCAGGTTGTAGAGAAAAAACTCACAGAAGAGGAGGAACTTGAATCTGTAGAAAACGTTCGTCTGGCTTATCAAGATTTATCACTGAAAAAGGAGAAGGAAGAAGAAAAACTTAAGAGTATTGATCCCATGAAAGCCAAGCAAATGGAACGACTGGGAATGGGATTTAATCTCAAAGGGTAAGCGGATATGTTAACTGTCTTGCTTTTAAAATTTGGGGTTTTGATTATCTTGAAGTCTAGTAATTTACTAATTTTGGGTATTTATGGGTAAATTTGTTTGTATTATATATTAAGAAATGGTGGGATTTCCTTAAATGTCTGTTCTTTCTGTGCGACTAGATACTTTAGTCAACGGTTTATCCAATATATTTTGTAATAGACAATCATTGAAAGTCAATGAGTATCTCTACAGTTTCTCTTTTGTCTTCACTTCGCGTTTATCGCCATATGTATCATTGCCAAAGAGGGCTTTAAAAAGTCAGAGTCTCACGTGGCATATTATACTGTAGAATTAAGAAGGGAATTTATTTTCAATACCATCTTCAAATAATTTAGATAGGTTACTATTTTCTGTTCCTTATAATACAGTGGTGGAAAAAATAATAGAAACAAAGGTTTAGATAACGATCAACAATCAGTAACTGCGTACAATTTGAGTTTTCTTCGACACCAATTCTATACCGGAACCGTACCTAACAGTACTTTGATATGGTGCATCAATTTGCTCTTATCAGTTTTTTGTTTTTGCCTACTAGTCAAAAGTGCAAGCGAAAGGAATATTTTGCATGGAAAAAACAATAGAAACAAACCATCATCCCAGTCTTCAATCGTGATTGTGAAGTAAACTACGTCGTCTTTATTGAAATCTTCGTAAATTTGTTAGACTTGTGTTTTAGTGTTTGTTAGAAAAAAAAAAAACAATAAAAATAAAATTTTGTGAAAATGGGTCGTGGAGTACATTGCACTCGTTCCGATCGTGAATTGATAAAAAAATTAAGAACTGACCGGAAAACAATGCATGGAATTGCTAAGCTAATGAAGTGGTCTAAGAAAAAAATATTCACAGCTCTTCATTCAGGTCCCAAAATGGAAACCAGAGGCAGAAAAAGAAAAACAACCTCACGATTCGACAAACTGCTAACCCGACTATCCAAGAACAAGCCGTTTTTTTCTTCAACTTAATTAAAAAATGATTTAAACGCACCTTCTACGAGTCGTACAATTAGAAATAGACAAATAGAAGCGGGTCTTCCTGGAAGAAGTCCCAGAAAAGTTCCATACTTGAGCAAGGAAAATATAAAGCAGAGTCTCCATTTTGTGCAAAAACACCTCCACCGTGCGAATTGGAATAACATCTTATAGTCGAATGAAACCAAGATTAATTTGTTTGGTTCCGATGAAAAAGTCGGTGTGATGAGCCGACACTACCATAAGGGAAAAAATCATCAAGAAAACACCGACTCGGCAAAAAGAAGACGTAGGGAAAAACGGAAAAAGCGGGATATACGTGTCGGCACGTGGAATGTTCGAACGTTATATAAATCAGGCGCGATACAGACGGTCGTAGAAAACGCGAAATAATATAAAATGGGCTTCAGGAAGTTCGACTCCCACATCAAGTAATCGAATCCAATGGGTTTACACTGGCGTGTGGAGGTACTGATACACACAACCTCGGAACTGGCTTCATCATAAGCAAGAAGATTATGCCCCATGTAAAAGATGTGCAATTTATTAATGACCGCATGTCGGTGCTAAAAATACAGGGCCCATGGTACAATCATGTATTTATAAACGTACACGCCCCAACAGAATCTACCGACGAAGAAACGAAGGACACATTCTACGAGACCCTAGAGGAAGTATTTGATGGGATCTCATCATTCAATGTTAAAATCCTCCTCGTCGACCTCAATGCAAAAATTGTAAAGGAAGATATCTTCCAACCAACAATAGGTAAAGAAAGCCTACATGACGTTTCAAATGATAATGGTATTCGAATTATCACGTTTGCAGCGTCAAAAGATCTGGTAGTGAAAAGCACGATGTTCAAACACAAGCAAATCCATAAAGCCGCTTGGATATCACCCGGCGGCGTAACGCGTAACCAAATAGACCACTTCCTCATAGACAAAAGACACCACTCGAATATCCTTGACGTAAGATCATATAGAGGAGCAGATTGCGACTCCGATCACCTTCTAGTGATGGGCAAAATTAAAAGTCGGCTCGCAGCAAACCCACATGGACAGCCACGGGAGAGTAGCAAAAAGTTCGAGATGATAAACTGAAAGACCTACGCAAAAGGGCTGAATACCAAGAGGAACTAACGAATAGATTTAGGATCCTAGAGAACGACAGTAGTGAGGAAGAGGAAGCCAATAGTGTAAACACTAAAGGACATCGATCAGAGACACAATCAAACAAACAGCCTAAGAGGTATTATGATTTAAGAAAACAACTAAGTCCAAACCTTGGTTTAACGACGAGTGGAGGGAAAAGACCGAACAACGTAAACGCCTCAGAATGATCCACTTAGAAGCATATGATGAAGTCAACGCAGTAAGATACGTGACAATTCGGAAAGAGACAACCAGACTTTTCAAACGCAAAAAACGCGAATGGGAGAAGACTCGGATCGAAAAAATCATAGAAAATGCCAGAGAAAAGAACAGCAGAGGTATGTATGCCGCCATAAATTCAATTAGAAATGGCTACCGAGGGAGAGCCAAAATAATCCGAGACATAAACGGCTGTCTGGTGACAGAAACAAAAAATATCGTGACAAGATGGAAGCAGTACTTTGAAAACTTGCTCAATGTGCCCACCCATCAACCACAAATAAACGCACCAGGCGTGCATACAGCCGAGCCCCGGATCCCAGAGCCCTCTTTCGACGAAGTGTAGACGCGATAAGTTGATAAATTTGAAATCCGGGATGGACTAAAACAGGGGGATGGCCTCTCACCATGCCTTTTTAACCTTGTCTTCGAGTATGTTATCAGAAAGGTACAAGACGACAACACGGCCGGATCATGCCTGAGCGGGGTCACACAAGTGCTCGCGTATGCGGATGTCCGCCGTTCTGGCGATAATCTCGAAACTGTAAGTAAAAACAGTGAAATCATCATGCAAGCGACAGAAGAGGTGGGCCTAGAAATAAATGAAGACAAAACAAAATACATGATTACGGCGAGAGCAGGTGGACCTCAGAGAACACACATAAACATCAAGGGCAAGATATTTGAAAAGGTCAAAGAATTTAAATATCTGGCAACGATACTGACGACCAGAAACGAAACGTCGAAGGAAATTAACAAGACTGTATTCCGGCAACGCTAGTTGGCATGCAGCCAGTAAACTGTTGAAATCCAAACTGCTATCACGTAATATAAAGCTCCGTGTCTATAGAACTGTGGCGGTTCCGCCAAACCCCACGGCACATTTACCTTAAAAACCCCCATAATCATCACCCAAGACGCATAAGTCTTCGCCAATGCATTCGCATTCGGCACCTAAAAATGCTGCACGCATTTAAGAGATCAAATCTATGATCATTAAGTCCCTGTAAAGAAAACTTACCTTCATGCATTCTCTTCGCATACCACTGTTCTTTAAGATTTCTTTATTAGCTTACCAGGAATTTCCAATCAATTTCGGCATCTATGTCGCCAGTCAAATTTCCTTAGATGAATTCCGGTAAACAAAATAATTTGATTTACATACATTGTAACCTTCATGACAGGGATCATAAATACTGCGACGTCTATTTTTCCAGCTGCGCCATGTGTACAACAATGTTCCCTACATACACATTGGTTGGCGACTTACACCCTAGGGACCAAAGCAAATACGCATTCCGCGTCTCTTGCATCAATTTAATCCTACAGCATATTCAAATGCAAATAGGAACTCAATACCTACCCTTACTAGCGATGCCATTAACACATTTCCCATTGTGTAAATAGAAAAACCATTAGCGCTTCTTCCTAATGGCGATACATTTACCTACCCATCCGCACCACAGCATAGACACAGGTCATAAATCTCTTTTATCCTACATAGTTCTGGACCCGTTTCCCAGTAACCTTTCCATATAAACAAAGTCCTGACGATCCTTTTCCCTTCCTGTGTGTATCAGATGAAAGGAACCGACGTACACACACACTTGTGTATTGTGAAGACCTCCTCTATGAGATCGTTTTGGTTACTCCAAAGAGAGACTTTACGTCTCTCTTGGTATAGGAGAACGCACCCCTAAATTAAGAGAGCCTGTTTCACTGACCAAATTTCCCTTGATCAACGATTAAATATCGTCGAGTCGTATTTCAACCACCGATTCGGAGGGTTCGTCTTCCGCTCCCCGTACCGTCGGGCAGGCGTACATCCCCGGAGTCACGGATTTTCAACCCCCGAGTTGTGCGAGTCAATCGCGCGAATGTTATCAATGTAATTAATAATCAAAAAACACTAACCAAATAAATTTAAATAAAAAAACTAATATTAATAAAACAATATCCGTGTGTCTTACTTTTTGTGTTGGTGTTTCCTTTGCTTTACGTAATCGGTTTGTGACGGAGTTTCGCTCAGTTTTTTTTGTGTCCATCGAACTTATGATGGAGGAGGAAGTAGAACTCGCACCCATGCCGGTGCTACGACTTCCTCCCCACAGAACCATAATCATGCCGATTGCTCTATACGGATACGAAACATGGGCTCTCACAAAACGGGAAGAGGACAAATTCCGCGTATTCGAGAATAAAGTTTAAAGGGTATATTTGGCGGTAAATATGACGAGGAGTCAGGACAATGGAGGAAACTCCACAACCACGAATTGGAAGAGTTATACCGCAAACCTACAATACTGAAAGTAATCAAGTCGCGAAGATTAAGATGGGCCGGACACATGGCGCGAATGGGCAACGATAGGACCGTGCGTAGAATTCTTGACGGTAGACCAACGGGAAAGAGACCGACAGGACGGCCGCGACGGAGATGGGAGGACAATGTTAGGTTTGACCTTGAGGAGATTGGATCGGCTGGTCAAGCGTGGAAGGAGAGTGCACGGTACAGGGAACGATGGCGGAGTCGAGTCGGTGAGGTCATGAACTTCCGGGTTTCTACAGGCGAATAAATAATAATTCCGATGAAAAATGTACGTCAGACGACCAATGAACTCAGAATTCGATCCAAAGCATACGAAGAAGACTGTGAAACATGGTGGAGGCAATTTAATTATTTGGGGGTGCTTTTCTGCATGTGGTGTTGGTCCAATTTTTCTTATAAAGGACAAAATGTGTGCTAAAGATTATGTAGAAATCTTAAACACCGTTATGCTACCGTTTACTGAAGAGGACATTCCTATTAAATGGGAATTTATGCGGGATAATGACCCCAACCACACCCCAAAATTGACTAAAGAATGGTTTCTTCAAAACCAAGTCGATGTTACGGAGTGGCCATTAGAACACCTATGGGGCATTCTTAAGCGCAGGATCGGAGATTGCAAAGCCAAAAATAAGGAAGAACTTTGGTCCAAAATAAAAGATGAATGGTACTCTATACCACCCGCGACTTGTACCAAACTAGTCAATTCCATGGGGCGAAGATGGAAAGCAGTCATTAAAAACAAAGGTACAACAACAAAGTATTAAAAGGATATGAAACACTTTTACTGTAAATTATTTCTTCACAAAACACAAACAAAAAACTCATTTGTTTCTATTATTTTTTTCAGGCAAATCCAAGGAAAACTGGAATCAATATTTTTTTTTCACTATTTCTCGCTTTTTTTTATAAAAATTTAGTATTTCTTTTATGTATTACAGTGCACCAAATCTATTAGTATATCTTTAATTCTTATTTTTCCCCAAATACATTTTTTCTTAACGATTAATGTCGAAGAACAAGCTTGTTTCAATTATTTTTTCCACCACTGTAGAAGTTGATCTAGCCAGATGCCAAGGAATTTAACTACACTCTTGGTTTCCAGTTTTCCTCCATGTGGTTCCAAGATACCTAATTTTCGCCATTTATTCCTTGTATCGTTCGTGGCTTTATATAATGGGGTTCTAAATAGGATGGCTTCACATTTCTGGAAGTTGATCTTAAGTTTCCAGTCGTCGCAATAGCGCTGCACTTTGAAGTCGCGCTGTAGTAAACTATTTATGATCTCAACTTTCGGAGCTGCTCTGTAAATTATGAGATCGTCTGCGTACGCAATAGCCCGCGGAATTGCATCTAATAAGTCGCTAATGTAAATGTTAAAAAGAATCGGAGAAAGTACCGCTGCCTGTTGCAAGACATTCTTGATATTATACGTTTTATTAGAAGTCACATTACCATTTTTGACCACGAAGCTCCTGTCCTTTAACATATCGTAAAGTATATATAGTAAAAGTTTATATATGCCTTGTCTGACCAGTTTGTAATATAACTGCTCGATCCAGACGGTGTCAAAGGCTCTTTCCAAGTCGATCAGACAGGCACCTGTGTATTGGTTCCTACATCTATTCCATTGTATATCGGAGACCAGTTTAGGTGCGGCATATGTAGTTTCATGACCTGTCTTAAAGCCAAATTGGCTATTCGGAATAATGTTGTCGTCTACCCATTTTAGCAGAGCTTTGTTAATGGTCTTTCCGAATACTTTACTGATGCTAGGGAGTAAGCTTATCGAACGCAGGTTCATTGGGTTTGTACAGTCTTTGCCCTTTTTTTGGGATGTCGTTTTCCAACGCGCGGGAAAGTATGCATTATTCAACGCGCTGTTAAACAAGACCGTGTATATTCTATTGCCATTGGGGACAGGTTCTTGAGTACGATGTTAGGTACTCTATCTATTCCCACATACTTTTTGCTTCTCAATGAGTCGAAGATACCCTGGATTTATAGCGTTTGCGATGATAGTGAAGAACGTGTGATTCGAACTGACGCTATGACAGTTAGAATCACCAAAAATTGAACCAATGCTTAACACATTAGGCTATTGGCCGCGTGTACGAATTCGGTTTCTAAACTCAAGTACACTCAAGTGATGTAGATTCGTTATGTTATCACAATGGTATACGGCTCTGATGCATATTCTTATTCGATTTTCGTTCGGTGTTCTTCACTATTTGCTTGTGTATTGTCTGTATCTGTTAGAAACGTCACAGATTCCTTACCTCGTAATTAAAAGGCTATTAGCCCTACCATTGGCATTAATGTCAATTGACAGATTATCGTCACTGAATTCGGTAAAACCGTGATTCTCCGATTGCCAAAGTGAAATTTCATTTCGGAGGTGCAGGTGATTCAGTAGAACTCTGTCCTGCAAGTCGTGATTTCGGCGAATGCTTTCATTCACCTTATACATTTCCTGAAAGACAGCTCCCCCAGCGTTCACCTTTTCCAAAGGATCTTCGATCACGAAGAGCTCACTCTTGAAGATAGCGTTCTCTGTATCTATGCCAATGTTGGGTAGCAGCTGCTTGTTTACATCAGTACGTGGAATTTGGAGACACTGAATCTCGTTTTGATTATTTCTCCTGAATATTTTATTTATTTGCGTGAACATATTCGGGTTATTAGTTTTTATAGCTCGAATTCTGTTGTTCCAATACAAATTTGTTGCTAATCTGTAGTTAGCTTTAAGTAATTGTTGGAGGTTTTTTAATCGGGATTTCAGTGATATTATCTCCTGGTCTTGTCTGTCTGTAAACTGTCTGTGTAATTGTTTTAGTTTCGATAGCAGTCTGCTCTTTTTCTTGTGGAGTGCGTTTATTGTTGTGTTTCTGTACATGTTTATCCTATCTGTTACTGTTGTTTTGGGAATTGTTTTGTCCATTGTTCGTTTTACGGTTTCGTCCATTTGTTGGATGTATTTGTCGATTTCGTCATTTGTCAGGTTTCTGTTTACTGGCAGATTAAAGTTATTGGAACGAAGTTCTCTTGTTATTGATCTGGTGAACCACGGCCATTGCATTGCCCCGTAGTTGTAGGGTTGCGGGATCAGGAATTCCTCCAGATCTGCCAGATCGCTCTCAAGCTTTAATACCGCTGTGAATGCACAGTGGTCACTGTCGTATTCAATTGTCCGTAAACAGCTTCTGTTTCGTCTGTTGGTGTTAAGTAATCTCAGTCGTGAGCCAATTAGCAAGATATATAAGAACGATATACCTCTAGGAAACGCTGAATATTCCGTAGCTAGCAGGTCAGTTCTATATTCAATTTGATACTGATCTAACCAGCCAGCCAACTGATTTCCTCTGGCATTATATATATATATATTTTCCCCAATTTTTATGCTTGGCGTTCATATCACCACCTAGGACAAAATAGTTTTTGTCGAAATGCAATTGTAAGCATCGAAAGAGTGTTTCGAGCTCTGCTATAAATAGGTTATGTTGGTGCTCCTCAGGTGCATAGACCGCAATCGCGTACAAACCTCTTCCTTGCTGACGGGGCATGCGTACGATGTAGGCTTCCAGCACCCGGAACCTGCGCACCTCTCCACTATATATAACTTTGTGTTGGATTACTTTTCTAATAAAGATTGCGACACCTCCCCCTTGAGAGGAATTAGGTCGATCTCTTCGTATAATATCGTAGTTTTTATGCCCTATCTTATGCTTCTAGTGTGACTTTGTTTCCCCCGCCAGAAGTATATCAGGGTTTTCATCTTGCAACAGGCTGAAAAGCGCGGCTCTTCTCTCAGTTCTTATGAATGAATTTACATTCACGACAAGAGCTTTGATTGATGTTTTGGTTAGAGGGTTTGTGGCGGTTCCTTCGAACGCCACTACTTACCTTCCCATCATAATTCGAGAACTTCCACCAAGCCTACAAAAAACCCTATAAAACAAGTACTATGGCGGTTCCATGCGAATGCCATTACTTACCTTGCAATAAAGCATGCCCAACCGTCCACTGCAACCGCCTGCAGACGTTCTCCCTTTACAGGTTTTCTACCCATAATACGCATTCAATGCATCTGCGAAACCTACCTGATGGAGAAATCTATTTATGCACTTGCGGCATCATCGCAAGGCACCATCAATTTCCTATAGCCATTCGGTTTCACCTATAAGAAACCGACATAACACGAACCGCCGCAGGGCACCGTCAATATTCCTTAATGGCGAGAAGCGCATGAAACATTCATGTTCCTTAAAAGCAATTTGGTTGCACCATCAAGCAACCAACATTACCCGAACCATATCGATGAAATATGTCCTAATGAGTCTGCCACACAAGCGCAGGAGATATTTCTTCTTTTCTTTTTTTACCTATGCCCCACATCGGTCGGTCACCCGATCGACAAGCAATGGTTTAACTCGCACCTGGCCGCAAAAGGGAATCGAGTTCTCGTTAGTGTAAATACACACACGAGAGTTTGTCCCTCTGAAAACGCCAGCAACATGCGCCCGATTAGCATAGATGCCTTACGCGGTGCCGATCGGGTAAACATTCTCATGTTCCTATGTCACGATGGCTTGCACCAGTTGCAACCACTTCGTGTAACATTTCCTTTTATGGAATTATAATGTCCACGGTTCACATGCTCATGGGTACACCGCATCTGTGTGCGTGCACATCACCAACCATGAAAGATCATCCCTTATTGATCACCGAAGCGATGGATGGAATTTGGTATTCTGTCGTTTCGGTGGCAATAATCAATCGTTAAACTTATTCCGTGGAGGTAAGTCGGGCCTCCACGTAAAACGTCGAGTGGAGTGGCGACGCGAATGTTGTGCGTTAATAACGTCTTCGCTGTTTTTATATTGACTTAATTTTTATTGACTGTTAATTATCCGAAATAAAACAATTTTTATATTGATTTAATTTTTATTAACTGTTAATTATCCTGGAATAAAACAATATTGGAACGATGTGTTGTGTTGAAAGGAATGAAAAATGTGTTTTAATCTCATTCGACTAGTTTTGGACTGACCACAATCGGGAAGCGCGTGCTCGCCATTGAAATTCCTTGACATGTATCTTTTTTTTACTTCGTCATCAGTTGCTCCGCCATTATTAATGATGTGTCGTTTCATTGCATTACGATAGACGCGATTATAGTGATATAGAAAAGACCATCGACAAGATGCCCAGTAAAATCAGTGTGTCTCGAAGCAGCGATGGTTTACAGAAGTAAAATGTTTCAAACTGTAGAGCGGCATCCACGGCAGTTGCATTCCACAAAGTGATCGTCAGCTCCATTACTAACAAGCCGGGGATGGCACAGAATCAATAGCACGGGGTAACTGCGTGGGATAGCCGTAGAACCAGTGCCAACGACGTCACACATACGTACTACCCCATATGTTTATATTGACTTTTTATTTAGGCAGGGCAAGTGCGAGTAGATATCGTTTATTTGACTTTGCAGCTGTGCCATTTGTCTCTGCCGATTGAGCAGGATTGTGAAAATGCCTGCTTGCGATGATGTTCCAGCCTGTGTGGTATTTGTGGCTACCAGTGATGTAGCCTGTTTTGGTGTACTACCGCCGGACGCAACTTGTGCGTACGACCGTTGCGATGTTACGGGCATTGTTGTTGTTCCAGTTGTCTTTGTGTTTTTTTGCCGAGTCACACTTCTCGACATTAATTCTCGGAATTTAGGACAACCTCGATAGTTTGCGGGATGTCCCTAGTTTCGGCACACTGCACACTTTAGACGGGCTTTGTCTTCTTCCCGTTCTTTTGCCCAAAGGGCAATCTTCCGCCTTATGGTCCTGCCCGCATTTTACGCAACGATGCTGCATTTCACAATTCGCCGCTGGGTGACCAAACCTTTGGCAGCGGACACGTTGCAGAATGTCTCTGCCTTTTTTTAATTTGGCCCATGTGATAATTTGATCATTCTGGACTTTAATTTTCCTTAGACCACCAATTCTGCTGCTCCGTGATCATCATCATCATCATCATCGGCACTACCACCGGGATCCGGTCTTGGCCTTATATAACAAGTAAAATTTGTTAAATTTCCCATAATAATTTGTTTCTCCGGGCAAGGTTATTAGCCTTGCGCCAAAGCTGCTCGGTGATAATTGAACCAAAAAGAAGGGTAGATTCCGGTTTTCTCTTGCTTTGGTTGTGGTGAACGGTTTTACCGCGGTAAACTCGAGATCTCCATGCTTCAGCTTTTGAAGTATTTCGAGCAGAGCCTCCGGTTCCATTTCAGGGTCGACGCCTTTTAATAGAACCGTTACGCTCTTTGTTTGTTTCACGCGTTATGCCGTCGGGTGATATCCATGTGACTTATGAGTTTCCTTTGCTTGAACATCGTGCTTTTCACTACCAGCTCTTCTGAGGCTGCGAACGTGAAAATTCGAATTCCATTATCACTTGAAAGGTCGTGTAGGCTTTCTTTACTTATAGTTGGTTGAAAGATATCTTCCTTTCTAATTTTCGCGTTGATGTCCCCAAGGAGGATTTCAACGTCGACTGATGAGACCCTATCAAATACTTCCTCTAGGGTCTTGTAGAACGTGTCCTTTTATTCATCGGCAGATTCTGTTGGGGCGTGTACGTTTAGAAGTACATAATTGTACCATCATCATCATCATCGGCACTACAACCGGGAACCGGTCTTGGCCTTATTTAGCAACTCCTGAAGCTCGTTAAATTTTCTATAATGATTTGTTTTTTCCGGGCAAGGTCATTAGTCTTGCGCCAGAGCCTCCCCGACGGGAACCACGGTCTCCAGCGTGACAGGCGGGTATACTAATCACTATACTATCGAGGAGCCGTAATTGTACCATAAGCCTTGTGTTTTTAGAACCGAAATTCGGTCATTAATAAATCTCACATCTTTTACACAGGGCGTAATCTTATTGCTTTTGATGAAGCCAGTTCCGAAGTTATGTGTATCGAGACCTCCACACACCAGTGTAAACCCGTTGGTTTCGAGTGAGAGTCGGAACTCCCTGAAGCGCGATGATGTCCATTTTGTATTGTTTCGCGTTCTCTACGACCGTCTGTATTGTGCCTGGTTTATACAACCTTCGAACATTTCACGTGCCGACGCGTATATTCCGCTTTTCCATTTTTCGCTATGTCTTCTTTTTGCCGAGTCGGTGTTGTCTTGATGATTTTTTCCCTTATGGTAGTGTCGGCTCATCACACCTACGCCTACCGGGTTTCTCGGGGGATTCTTTTGTGTATATTGGTCATTCATTTTTTGTTCCCACGAGTCTTTGGGGTTTTAAATAGTTCGCCATACTAGAGCCCCTCTTTGATATGATAAGGTGTGCTTACTGCTCTGATTCGATCCGGTGTCAGAGAGGCGCCGTTATAATACAGCCGATATACCCCTGGCTGCAAACCATTGCATGGGCACGGTGACGCCTAACACCCTGGATTAGGGGTGGCAGATCTTTGTGTGTTACTCCTCGCTACCCTGTCTGGCATGGGTGGCCCTACTGGAAGCGTATGCTTCCGTCAGCATAGCCTGAGTGATTCAGTGTAGTTTAAGACCCCACGCCACGTCAAGGTTTCTACCAACCGGGGCAGCTTCAATTTAGACGGATAACTATATAATAGCGCGATGCTGGTTGCACGATGCTCCATTTTCAGTGAATAGTCGTGATTGTCATATCAAAATGAGAAAAATAGTAAATCACGACAAATGTATAGCGTTTTGTGACGAAGTAATGCATGATTCTACCCCACGCTGAAGCATCAATGCATCAGACCATGGTCGCGTGCACACGATTATGTTTTAAGTTGTTACTTAAGCTGTGAATTGCCAAGTCAATCCTTTGGTATATGACTGAAGATTCCTTTTTTGACTCTGTTATGGTGTGTTCTTCACTATGGTTGCGTTCGTATGTGTCTATTGGAATCACCTTTACCATTTGCCGCGGACATTGTTATATTCTTAGTCTTATTTTGCGGTTTGTTTGCGTGATCCAAGTGTCTACACAATCCTTGCCTTCCTGAATCGCCTTCCGTTGTGCTCCGTATTGTTCAATTTATGCAACGTGAAACTGAAGTCTTTTATCGTGGTAACTTACGTAAAATAAACTAGTATGTAGGTGCCGTTTAAGTGGTTCAAACTCAGTGAATGAAGTAATTCTGTCGTTTTTTTACTAGTTAAGTTTAATAATTCGCTATTTCATCGTTTTTTTTTTTCAGATCTACTGTTTCACATTCAGCTATCAGTGATATGCAGACTATTACACAGACATCGGGTTCAAAATTGCCCGCATCATCTTCCAAATCATCTTTTGATCGTGAGAGCAGTGCAGATTCTCTACTTGGCTACACTCCATCCATGTATAGTTCAACGAAGCAAGATAAAGAACTTGAGATGATGGGATTTGAGCCCATTGATACGATTGATGTAACAACGATGTTTGGTGGACAGTCCAAACCTCGGGTTGCAAATAGTGACCAATCTTCAACAGCTAATCGAAAACCGTTTAATATTAATCACAATAAATCCTCTCCTTCGAATGACACTAGTGAAACTACAGCCCAAAGGAAATTCGGCGGGGCCAAAGGTATTTCTTCAGACCAGTTCTTCGGCAACGATAACCAAAGCCAGAGCGATAGTAGCGTAAACTTATCCCGATTCCAAGGATCTAATAGCATTTCATCGTCAGATTATTTTGGTGACTCATCATCAACGACTTCAAGTCGGTCTTCCAGAAGAGGTAGTATTCAGTATGGTTTCGTATTAATGAAAATGTTATTAATCACATTTGAAATGTTTATAACAAAAGGTTATTCCACGGCCGTGAACTTCAATGCACCAGATTTAGAAGATGTGAAGGAGAGCGTACGACAGGGCGTCACAAAGGTAGCTGGTCGCTTAAGTTCATTAGCAAGTGATGTCATGTCTACCCTTCAGGATAAATATGGATACTGATACCACTTATTACTTTTAAAAGTTCTTCTCTAGTTAAAAACAAACATTTTTTTGTCAATAATTATTTTCTAGAAAAAAATGCGCGGTTCAAAGGGAATCATTTTGAAACTAGCCATTAGGTCTTCAGGTTCTCAATCGTGGAGTTGAAGATCAAGACCAATCAGAATCAGTTTTAAAGACCTTAAAAGAGGTCTCTATTACAAATCGGGGGTAATCTTTGAGAATGTTCAATAGCTTACAGTTTTTCGTTTTTTAATATTTCAGCTTATCTGTTGTTTCACTACGAACTATATATTGTATTTTTTAGATCAAAAAAGTTTCAATTGTGTAAATTAGATATCCAGAAACCTACTAAAAATATATACACGAAATAAAGCTTAGTTTCAATAAATAGTAATTCACGATCGTTTTTTATTATGAACCGCATCGTGTTTTGCAAAGCAGTGAAGAACGTGATTCGAACCGACGCTGAAAGAGTTAGAATCAAAGCCCCGGCGTTGCGATCCAACTCATCACTTGGTCTTTAGTCGCCTTTTAGGACAAAATAGCCTAGATGTGAATATGTTTGAAAGCTCTACTGTAAGTGAAAACTGCGGACGGCGCTTTCTTCAGCGACGTCTCAATTTTCCTTCGTGGACTATATTTTCTGGCATTGGCCGGCCAAACGATTATTTAACTACGTGATTGTACTTCCAGAGCCGGACTCTGCTCTGGACGGAGGTACAGTACAAGTACCTATATTCTACAAAATAGAAAATCAATGCTGGTACAATTTGCTTATTTACTATTCCTTATTGATTTTTCTATATATAAAAATTTCCTTATGACTATAATTTTGGTCTCGTTAAGACCGTGCGGCGAGGAGTTCCTGTGATGACTCCTGCTGTTCTGCTGATGTGCTTCTCTTATATAGGCCCGCAGCTGTCTTCTCGTTCGCTCGTTTCCTGAGCGCTGTCCTTCTCTTTCGTGGTTTCCTGCAATCGGTGCGCCGTTGAGCGTTTGTTTCCCAGGAACTTGTGTGCTGGTGTTTGCCATGTCTTTCTTGGGAATTCGTATCGCCAGTAGTCTCCCGGGCAGTGCGAAGCACTCCTTCGTGTGGCGGCGATGTCATCGCGGGAACCAACACTACGACTCGCCCCGTTGGTCCTCGCAGTGTTCCCCATGTCGTCTTCACGCCCAGGGCACTGATTTTTCGGTCGGGTCCCGGGTACACAGCTTGTACTTCTTCTCCGGGCCAGGTACTGCGGGGCAGTGAAGAATCCACCACTAGGACCACATCTCCAACTTGTGGGTCCGTGGAATCTCGTGCGGGGATACCTCAGCATCTTAGCTCCTCAATAGTATACTGGTTAGTATACCCGCCTGTCAGGCGGGAGGCCGGGGTTCGATTCCCCGTCGGGGAGCCTCTGGCGCAAGACTAATGACCTTGCCCCGAAAAAACAAATCATTATGGAAAATTTAACAAGCCTCAGGACTTGCTAAATAAGGCCAAGACCGGTTCCAGGTTGTAGTGCCGATGATGATGATACCTCAGCATCAGGGATGGCCGGCATTTTTCAATCCACCTTCTCCAGAAATAGTCCGTCAGTCGCTGCGCTGTTCTCCAGTTCGTCCTACCAACAAGGTCGTAGTCGTCGAATTCATCGGCTGCCATCGTACCGCAGGAAGGCCCCAACAGGAAATGGTTCGGCGTGAGGCTTTCTTCGTCTTTAGGATCCAAATCGAACCATTGTGCTGGCTCTGTAGTAGCCTTCCTTACCAGCTCCACTCTCTGCAGGTGCACTAGTTTTGACCACTTCCTTTACCACCTTGTCTGGCAGTTTTGTTCGTTTCTCTGTCTGCTGTCCCGCCGTTGGTGTTCTGTTGTCAATAAAGCCATAACTCATTTGATACTTTGCCATCAAGTCATCATCGATTTTTGGAAACCATGCTTTCTTCACAGTGTCCCAAAAGAATATAGCTCCATACTTGTCTGTGTATGTCCGTATACCATGTTCAAAACCATACGTAGCCCCTTTCACGGATATCGAATTCTTTGGTATCTACCGATTCTTGCTAACATCCCAACGATAATATTTAGTTTCGAGTTGTTCAGCGTTCGTTTCCAGAGCTTTAGGAATCCATTGATTTGTTTTCGTGCACCAGCGATAGCGTTCGTTTTCGTAGAGACTTATCAGTTGATTGGGACTGTCGTCGGGTTGACCACCATGTTCTTGCTAAGACAGCCTCTTTTCTTCGATATCACACCACTTGTATTTGTACCGAGTTGTTGGATCGGTGTAAATAGCTACTCCCTCACTGATGTAGGATGTATTTTCAGCTTTGTTTTGCCAATTTGATGTTCCGGTGGAATGTGCTGTACGTGGAGTTGTCAATTCTTTCCCTTTTCTTCCCCTTCCGGTTCTACATGCAGCTCGTTCCGTTGGTAGTTTAGGTTTACTTCTCATTTCTTCGATTGCGAAGATACGTCTAACGAGTAATTCCGCCTCGTTTTTCTTTGCCCTGCGGCAGTTAACAGATCTCATTGGCGCGTTTTTCCTGGCCCCGCACACGTGCAAGACCCACCTAAAACTGGTAAGTGAAGCAACTGGTTCAGTGCTTCTCCCTTTCCTCAGCCTCCTGGTAACTATCAGGCCCCAGTTGTCCTGACTGATAGAAATTTAGGCTCCTGCTGGGCGTATGTTAACTGGTCTCCGAGGTCTCGTGGGGGCTTGCATCCTTCGATCGTTTCTTTCCTCACCTCCTGCTTCAAAAGTTTAAAATTGGGAATGGTTCTTACCTCGATCAAACTTCCAGTTCGCCTATGGGCTCTACTGATTTGCACTTGGACTCTTTGCGAGGCGTTCCTCCTGATTCTCAGTCCACCGGCTGTCTCCAGAACGAGCGCTTCCTGTCTGCCTTTCGCACTGATCTTTTCGGAGATCGTCGAGTCCAGCAACGAAATGGTGGATCTCTTATCAAGCAAAGCTAATACCCTGGCCGATCCCATAGGTCCGTAGAGATCCACTGGAATCATTTTCAGGTATGATTTGGTGCCACTGACGGTGCACATGGCAATAACCACCTCTCCCCTGGTTTGCTCGGGATCGTTGTTCGATGGAGATGTGTCATGGCGTGACCTTCCTTCTCTTCTTGGTGCCATTCTCGCTGAAAATTCGCTTGGGTGGAGGATGGCGTGGTGCTCTTTTGCGCACTTATCACACGGTGGTGCCCGGCAATCCGATATTCGATGTTTGGAGCGAAGGCACCTAAAGCAAAGCCCTGTTATGATTATTTAACAACAATTTAATATTAATATATATAGTTAATATAGTTGATATGATTAATATAGTTTAATTTAAATTAAAAGTAAGTTGGGAGACTTACGTGTCCTTAGTCGACCGTTGAGCGGTCGCTATGTGTTGTTTGATGTGTTGGTTGCTGGTTGTTTTCTCCGACAGGGTGCAGGGGGCGTTGAAGGGCTGCTCCCCTGTTCAGCTTCCGTTGGTTGGTTATTTAAATCCACCAACTCCAATGTGGATTCGTTATAATTGAGTTGTAGAAAACTAACACAAGAATCAATCTGCTTTGGATCTGACAAGGATTCTAGATCTGGATTATTAATAACTTGATTCTTTTTAACACTCTAGACACTCTGAAGTTCCTTAATTTCTTTCGGTACACACTATCGATTGTCGTTCTCTTACGTTGGTTTAACGTCGAATGAATTAATTTTCATTGCCGTTGACGTTTATTTTTTATTCGGCGCCAACGCCGTTTTTTATTATTTTCTCTACCAAGTAGAATTTGCACAAAGTAGTTTATGCAAATTAGGAGTTGTTCTCCTTTTAGAGGTAGAGGGGGGAAACTAACGAAAGGGGATTAGTGGGTGTTAGGGGGGATCTGGAGGCGAGGTAGGTCCGTAACAGCCCTGCCTTTTTCGCCAGATCCATTTCTCGCCAATACTGGCCCCCTCAAACATGGGACATCTGAAGACGTCTCTCTTTGAGGCAAACTGGAAATTCTAATTTGCTTCCGTTCCCAAGTGTGCCACTTTCTCGAATGGCATTGATTGCTCTCCTTCCCGAGTTGCACCCTCCTTGGGATGATTCATGTTGATGGTAGCCTCCCCTCGGCTCCCAAGATGTTTCGGGTGGGGCGAAGTCGCCACACATGTCTGCCTCCATTCTCACGAACTCGCTGAAGACTCTCAGTTCCGGCTGGTCCTCCCCTCGATGGTTGTGGTGATACATGAACCACCTGTTCCTCATGAGTGACGGCATCTTGGCCGTCAGTCCCTTTACCGACTCAGGTGAGTTGAAATACTGCTCCTTGCCTAGTGCCATGATGATGGCCGCGGAGTTCGTCACCCGGCCGGCGAAGACTCCAATCTCGTTCGGATCCTCCGTGACTCGAGGCAGCCCCTTTAACTTCGTTAGCTTCGGAAGGGCCAACGCTACCGGTCTTCCAAAGCGAGTCTTCAATCCCGTCATTACCTCTTGTGGGTCCTCGGCAATAAATAGGAGACTTCTAATGGCTTCCCTCGCTCTTCCCCAATGAGCTCCACGAAGACGCGCCAAGTTCTGCGCGTGTGTGAATCCGATGGCCGTATCTTCGAACGGCCCCCTGAAAGCCAGCCACTCCTCGCTGGCGCCTTTGAAGTGGGGTAACTCGATCATTTGCCTGGAGGTAATTGCTGCAGGGGGTGCTCGTAAGAGCCTGGCTATGGCTTGGGCCAGATCCTGGATGGTGCTCCTTTCCTGCCCGTGATGCGGCGACTTGTGTTCGTGAGTTGGCCCCTTTCGCCTTCGCCGCGGCGATTTCCAGTTCTTGTCTGGTGACTTTCAAACTTGCCCCGGTCGCGGCCCGCCTCGATGACCTTGTGGCGTTTCTAACAGAATGTACAAGCAAATAGTGAAGAACACCGCAAGCAAATTCAAATAAGCAAAAGCGGCAGAACCGTATGCCATAGCGATAACATAACAATTCCACATCAGTTGAGTGTACTTGATTTTAGAAATCGAATTCGTACACGCAGCAGTGGCCTGTTGTGTTGAGGATTAGTTCAATTTTTAGTGATTCTAACCGTCAAAGCGTCAGCTCGAATCACACTTTCTTCCCTATCGTCCCAATACGCTATAACCTTACCAAGCTTCTTTCTGAAATCATACCTCGTGCTGTGTGCCGCGCTTCGATCTTGGCACGGGTGTCCCGGGCTCTGTTCCCCCCCGGCGACGCTGGTGGTTTACCTCTTGGTACGTTGGGGCGATTCCCCGCCCGGGGGTATGGGGATCAGAGTGTTGGCTCGGCCTCGAGATATCTGAAAACGGAAAAGGGGGGAGGTATCTAAGGATAGTGTGGACAGGGTTAGTTCAGGTGTTCTCTAACTACTTGGATGGAGGGGTGGCGGCAGAGAAATCGTACAAGACCGGTAGGTATTGAGTGCGGTAGTAAACGCAGATTACGTCTTTGGCGTCTGATGACCTGCGCTTTGGTCGGTGTGTGTATATGTATTTGTGCTTTCTCGTACTGTACGTGCGTGTTTGTAGTGTGTCAGTATCCCTATGGGATGGGTCCAGGAATCCTCTATTATAACATAGACGGGTATGTTGTTGGGAAGGGTGCTTTCTTCAGTTTTGTACTGAAGAAGAAATTGTGGTGGTCTGATCCGAAGAGATCGAGAGAGAAAAGGGTCAAGAACGCAAAACTCCCGTACAAGTAGGTTCTCGCTGTTCTGAATGTTTTCGAGGTACTTGTATGCTAATTGTAGCAATTACTCGTCGATAGGGGTAACGGGGGCACCTTCATATAGGTGAGAGTTTGAGTAATGGCGACCGTCTGGCCTTCTAAAGTGGTTGATGCATCTTTTGAGGAATCTCGAAGTCTTTCCATTTGGGCCGAAGATATGCAGGACCATATGGGAAAGGCGTATGATATTCCATATCGGATTAACGGCTTATAGCAGAGAAGCTTAACTTTGGTGTCAACTTTGTTGCCCCACTTAAAAATGTTGTGCAGTTGCTTAGACCGATCGAGGCCCCTTTAAAGAATGTGGGTTACATGTTTGGTGAAATTCATTTTTGGGGTATAGATGACCCCAAGATATTTCATCCTGACCTGTGGTCTAATCGTAGTAGCTCCTATTTGTATGCGAATATTCTGTGAATATCGAGAAGTAGGTTGGGAGTATTTACTACTCAGAATGATAGCTACTGCTTTGGATGGGTTAAGTCGAATTTTCCATCGACTATAATACTGATACAGTTCGTCTAGGTGACGGTCGAGTCGATTTGTTGCGAGTTTAGGGCTTTTGGATGACGTATACACAAGAACGTCATCCGCATAGCATATCTGGTTTACTCTCCCATCCACAGGGCGAGGAATATTTGAGGTGTAGATATTAAATAAGAAGGGCCTAGAATGGAGCCCTGTGGTACGCCTGCAGTGACGTTGAAAGTTCGTGAAAGCTTGCCATTCACTCGAACTTGAAAGGTTCAGTTTAAAACGAACTGGTAGATGATACTACACAGCGTTCTACTGAGGCCAGTATCATCATCATCATCATCATCATCATCATCGGCACTACAACTGGGAACCGGTCTTGGCCTTATTTAGCAAGTCTTGAGGCTTGTTAAATTTTCCATAATGATTTGTTTCTTCCGTGACAAGCGGGTATACTAACCACTATACTATCGCGGAGCACGAGGCCAGTATTCAGTAATTTAAAAAGGAGACCTTCGATCCAGATTGTGTCAAGAGCCTTTTCAATGTCCAGGCTCACCGCAATGGTGCGTTCCTTATTAAAGAGGCGCACGCAAACATGGTTTTGAAATATGTTGAGAGCTATAGTGGTGCTGTACGTTCTTCTAAATCCAAACTGGAAATAAGGTATTAGATTCCTGGCACTGATAAAGTTATTTAGCTCCTCGTATATGCATTTTTCATATATTTTACTGTTGCAAGTGAGAAGCGAAATACGACGAAAGCTTAAGGGGTGATACGTTGGTTTCCCAACTTTTGCTATTGGACAAACAATGTCGGGTGCGATTGTTTTGGATTCTTCGTTTTATCAGTGTGCCAATATTGCGAATAATGGATCGCAATAATGGCTCCCTTTGCGTAAAGCGGTGACGATATTTCATTCTGCAGAGCTTTTTACGCTCCCGGATGAGACGAAGAGTGAAGTCGTGCCAGTTCCTCCTGCTGTTCTGGTACAATTTGCTTATTTACTATTCCTTATTGATTTTTCTATATATAAAAATTTCCTTATGACTATAATTTTGGTCTCGTTAAGGCCGTGCGGCGAGGAGTTCCTGTGACGACTCCTGCTGTTCTGCTGTTGTGCTCGACTTATATAGGCCCGCAGCTGTCTTCTCGTTCGCTCGTTTCCTGAGCGCTGCCCTTCTCTTTCGTGGTTTCCTGCATTCATGTCACCGCTGAGCGTTTGTTTCCCAGGAACTTGTGTGCTGGTGTTTGCCCCGTCTTTCCTGGGAATTCGTATCGCCAACATCTAGTCACAGAACAATTCATTGTTTTCCTGCAAATTGTGGCCATCAGTGACGTTATAGCTTTTGCGATGATATTCAAGAACGTGTGATTCGAACCGAAGCTATGACAGTGAGAATGACTAAAAATTAAACCAATGCTCTAACACATCAGGCCACTGCCGCGTGTAGGAATTCGATTTCTAAACTCAAGTACATTCAACTGATGTGGAATTGCTATGTTATTGCTTGGTATACGGCTGATGCTTTTTGCTTATTCAATTTTCGTTCGGTGTTGTTCTTCACTATTTGCTTGTGTACTGTTTGTGTATCTGTTAGAAATACCACAACGTGAATATTGTAAAAAAGAATCAATTGCTCCAGAGTTCACATGAGTTCAGCCTTCTTTAATATTTGTCCATAAATGTACACAATTTTATAGATAAGCGTCGGGTTTGCAAGTGAACATACGAACAATCAAATACAGGTCGCAATAAAGTTCCATTCAGATGGGTGTAAGATGATTTCAAACAAGAATTTCTTACGATTTATTCTTTTTAAGCCGTATAACAATGATATTCATATCATATTTGAGGAGAGGGAAACATACAAAAAACTCCAGTATAATCTTATTCATATTTAGGTACTTGGACGTCAAATTTATTTTCTTCAATCAATCGTATTAGTGAACCTTCATCAACATCATCATCGGCACTACAACCGGGATCCGGTCTTGGCCTTATTTAGCAAGTCTCGAGGCTTGTTAAATTTTCCATATTAATTTATTTTCACGGGCAAGGTTATTAGCCCTGCGCCGCATTAGTGAACCTTAGTCCTCTGATATTACAAAATGGAAACTTGGCAGAGCTTCGGAAAAGGATGTAGTTACTTTTACCTTTATGCATAATGTTTCCATCGAGATAGTCCTATAGCGACACTATGAGCTTCCCGCGAAAGGTCAGAACCACCTGCCTGCCTGCAAATTATAGTTCCACAAGAAGATAAAACGAGGTCAGGGATCATAAATCATACTGCGAGGAGTCGTTCGCAAATGATCCTGATCACATCCTCGTTCGCACCTATATGGATGGGATGCATTCGCATCCTACAAGAAAATCCGAGATTGGTCGATTCAATGTTTTCCAGGAAGAAGCCGAACCTAAGTTTGAAAGCATTTCTAGCAAGTAAATGACAGTTAGATAGAAGGAAGACAATTGGAAATACAATTACAAAATAAAAACACATTGGTTCCAAATTTCGCAGTATATATTGTTTTCGATAAATAAATTTGCCCTGATATGTATAATTGATCGTCTGCCTTTTTGTTTCACTCTTTTAGTGCCGGCGAACTTCATTTTCCCGTAGTTTTTGGTTATCAGATGTTCCATAGGCAATAGCTTGGCTCTTTGCTGAACCCTTTAGTCCGATACTTAAGCTATTAGCTATAGCGAAAGATCCGTCCGAAGAATCACCAAGATCTATTGGGAAATACGCACCATTTGCTAGCGGAGTTGATGGAGCTCTGGGTGTATATTGCTTGCGGGATCCGTCTGGAACATTCTCGTATTCGTCGTCATTTGTGTCTGCATCATCGTCATCGTTTTCCCGCGTTTCCGGCAATTGAACATCAGAAGTTTCGGAAATATCATCTTCATCAGCTATTTCAGTTTCTTTTAATGTAACATCGGGTGTATCAGAAAGTTCTGGAATTTTTGGAATCTCAGGTAGATCAGCAAGTTCCGGAAGTTCTGAGATTTCAGGAATTTCAGAGAACTCCGATGTTTCATGTTTGGTGATTTCTGAAATCTCTTGTTTGGCAATGTCCGAGATAAGTTCATCGCGACGTAGCTTATCGGGTGTATACCCAGAGGGGTAAGCTTCAGCAATAGAATGTGCACTGTTCGCCTTGGTAGTCTGCAAAACGGATTGTTCGGCTATTTGTTCTCCCTCGTCTGCCAAGATATTTAAAGTATTTTATTTATTTTTATGTTTCAATCTTCATACCTTTCAGATAAGTCCCCGTTGCAGCTGTATCGCCAGCAACAAAAGCAGCCGCTGCATTACTCAATTTCTGGCGACTTTGTGATACTGTTGGCTGCTGAACGTATTGCATATACATCAATCGCTGAGGAGACGAGAGGCTTTGGTAGTAGAATGTTGGTCGTCTATACGCGGCATAATCTAATTAAAAAATAATTAATATCCAAATTCTAAACATGGGCGTTGCCTACTGTATGTCTTACGATCAGGAAAGGAAGTTGCAAATCCACAAAAGAAGAACAGAAGCGCTGATCTAACTATTATATCCATCTCGAATTTGCTAGTCTTCTTGCAATGAACTTATCCAATATCACAAATGAGATTTGACTGTTCCGCTAATGCTCTGAACGACTAATTGTGTTCGGCGGCATAGACACACAAGTCTTTATAACACTCCAAGTAAAGCGGCCCCCTCCAATGTGCCTGTTTGGTGGTTATTTAGTATTCAAGACAGACTATCAGAATGAAAAATGTCCAGCAGTTAGCTAAAGAAATTTGAATAAAATTTTGCAGTACTATTTGTTAGGAATGTTTTCTGCGTCAAGATATCACTAAATACCTTTTGAGTAGCTTTGAGCATGCTTCTAAAAGCATGGTCGTGATAGTTTTGTTCTTACCTCATTGGCGGGACCAGGAATGTACAGAAACGATGAAAAGTAAAGTAGAATTCTCCCGGCGGTACGGTGTTATATGCTTATATCGACAAGAGCATTTGGGTTGAAGCGGAATTTTCAAGGCTATATCGAGTCGGAAGTTAGACTTATATGAATTATTTTAATTCATGTCGGAAGTAAAGTTTTTACTAGACAAAATAATTTTAATGGCTTCAGTGACAACATATGAATAAGAAAATGCTCACTGATAGCGGATTGTACGTGGTGGTTCCCTGGCTCAATTGTCGCCCCTATGCTATGGAAGAGTTAGACGCTTAACTTACTCACAAAAGGTGATTAAAGGTCTAGTGGTAGATTAGATCCAAATGGCCAGCTGTCTAATTATATACCACCTCATTGAGCTAGTCTCCGTGAAACGATCGGGAGTAATTTTCGGCCATTTTTTTGAGCTTGATTCATGGAGTCATAAAAAAAGTTAAGACATGTGGTGTATCGTTGCCAGCTCTGGAGCCGACTGAGAGACAACTCAGTCGCCTTATAAGTTTCGCTCTATACTACATAGGTTGAAAAGTCCCAGGATTTTTAATGAAAACAAGCTTTTTTTGGGCAACGTTTTTTTTTTTCCTCAAGATAATTGCCTACGAGGGCAATACGCTTGGTATACCGATTTTCGGCCCGCGGTATAGTGATGCACGGCGAACTAGACAGCGCTATTTCATCCGTGCCTATGAAACCTCCGGAACCTTTTTATCAAATACCACGAAAATCACAATAAGCTCCCACAAAAAGTATTAAAGGGTCTCTTTGCCTTGAGACAATATATTCACATGAAAATGATTTCTAATTCGCAACGCAATAGAAGCATGTGGCGGTTCCGCCAAACCCCACTGTTACTTGCCCGAAGAACCCCCCATTATTACAACCCAACTTACATTGTTTCCCGGCAATGCAATCGCATTGGCACCTGAAAACATTCCCTTCCCAAGGATAGTTAATGTTTTCAATCCATTACCTGGAAATGCCTGCAAAGAATTTTTCCTACATGGGCATACATTCATACATTATCAATGCATCTCTACATTAGCGACCCAGAACCGAATTTCCAGTTAGTGTAGATATTCACACTAGAGTTCGATCCTGGCGTCGCCATAGATGCCATGTTCAATTGACACGGATGGTTTATACAAACCGTCATTGTGTAATCATCTGAATTGCTTCGCAATGACTTGCAACTATCGATACAGCTGGAAGTACTTCTCGCTGAAATATTTCTTTGTTGAATCTTCAAACAATCACCGACGTCGCGCTTAGCCGTCGGATTGGATTCAATAGCATAAACATATGGAAACAAAAGACTCCGATTCTTCCAGTCGGCACAGATACGATATACGATCTCCATTATTTCAATCCGTTTTAGCATCTAATGAGTGGCTGATATTTACTCAGCTGACCCTCATTACTGGACGATGCATTAGGTCGCTTCTTTCTTTGTCTGTATCCCTTGTCTAGGTTTCGTTTCGCTTTTGACCTGCAAGCGTTATGTAAACAATCTGATCTCAACGATCGACTTCACGCACCCACTACAGGAACTCACCAGTGAGATCCTCTTTCCTCGTTTTCACCACGAGAGGAACACTTGCTCTCTCGAGAAAACTCACCCCCGGTTGCGAAATGGCTTTGCATCGAGCAGAGCAACGCGGAGTCTTATTACACCCATCGGAGGAGTCAGTCGTGCCCTCCGCCGTCCACCGTACCGTCCGCCGGTACGGTGAGTACACACAAGTCTCCGTACGAGTGCAGCTAACTAGTTAGATCCCCATTTCCACGTCAATCCTCCGTAACGTGCATCGAATTAAAAGCACAAATCAGTTTAAAACCGTGTCGAGTGTAGCTTATAACAACACCAAATATAAAGGTATCCTGTCGCCATATATTAAGAGCCAATTTAGAGTGAACTATATGCATGTGCCGTTATCAAAAAATCCGTGAAATAAAGAAGAACTTTTAAATGACGATCAATCCTGTGTGTCTTATTTGCTGTGCAGTGTGGGTCCCGTGTTTTGAACTTGATTCTTGGTGGACCTTTTGGTGGCGTTTCTTTTGCAGTTTTACACAGTGAATAATGGATGGGGATGGAAGGGAATCAGCGCCGTGCGTCGGTGCACCGTACTTCCTCCCCATAAGCAACAATCACAAGTTTTTTCGACTCTAATCTACCGCCTATACCACACCCCTCTAAGCCTCTCCATATTCTCCTTCTAACCTTTTACTATCAGAATGTTAGAGGACTTCGTTTTAAAATCCAATCTATCCTGCAAAATACCAACTCCCTTTCTTTCGATATATATGCTGACCGAAACTAACCTTATCCCCAGTATCAAAAGCCAAGTACTGTTCCTCCTTTAACGTGTATCGTGATGACGATGTTCCTCGACCTTGTTCTGACCTCCCCTGTCGTGGTGTGTTGATAGATATACATAATAGACTTGCTTCGTCCATTATTGCCTTCTTTTCTTACCCCAACCTTGACTATATCTCTACATTTCTTGCTTCATCCATTATTACCTTCTTTTCTTACCCCAATCTTAACTATATCTCTACAAAAATTGATCTTCGCCTAAAGCCTTTATACGTCTTTTGTCTTTATATATCTCCTTCGCAAACCATAGAGTCATACGAACGCGCTATATCTGCAATTGTCCACCTAACCGAGGGGAGTGCCTTCTAAGACGATATTGTAGTCCTCGGCGATTTTAACCTCCCCCATCTCCAACGGATGTAGTCAGACAATCAATCCTACTACATCTCAAACCCCACAAGTGCCAAGGAATGCCTCTTTATACACCGCCTTACTGACTCAAGCATATGCCAAGTAAGCAATGTCCCATATCATACTGGCAGGCAACTTGACCTTGTGTTCACAACGGACCCCCATAATTCTTCGGTTGTCCTAAGTCTTCAAACCCTCTCAACTCCAGACAATCACCATTCCCCACTTCTTTTATATTTTTACCGTAACTGCTCAGCCTTTACGGACAACTCTTTTGTGCCTTCTTATTTGAGTGAACTGTGGGAATTTTCCTCGGCCCTCTCTCAACATATTCAACAACACCTAATTGAAGAAAAATTATATCAACTGAAAGACGAGTTTGGCCGGGTCCAGATGGATTTCCCGTTGTTCTTTAAACAAAAAAAGTTCCTCTTCTCCTTCTTTGTTCCTCTCAACGATCTTTAATATTTCGCTTTCACAAGGTGAATTGCCGGATATTTGGAAATCCTCTTAGATCACCCATAAAAATACCTAAAAATAAACCCAAAAATGATGTATCCAACTATCGTCCCATTGCGACACTTTCGCACATTCCAAAACAGTTCGAGGGAATTCTTTATGATGCGTTATGTTTACGCTGCAAATCCATCATCTCTCGCAACTAGCATGGTTTCTTCACTGACGCGTCTACCACCGTCAATCTAGTGGATTTCTCACCCCCCAACCTCCTTTCCCTAGAGAAAGGCAGCGAAGTCGACGTAAACAATAGTGATTTAGCAAGGCCTTAGAGAAAAACTGCCACAATCTCATACTCTTTAAGCCATCTTCCCTCGGTCCCGAAGCCTTATTGATTAAGCGGATTTCTTCCTATCTTAATAATCCAACCTGCCGAGTGAGATTTAGATCCTGTCATTCCAATCCTATATCCCCCACTTCAGGGGTTCCCCAGGGGAAGCCATCTTGGCCCCCTCCTATTTATTTTGAACATCAACGATATAGGCTCCTGTATCCACCACTGATCTGTCTCTCTCTACGCGGATGATACCAAATTTTACAAGGCAATTTGCTCTACTCTCGACTCCTCACTCCTGCAAACTGATCTCGATAGTTTTTCGATTTAGAATTAAATATTGTCAAATGTCGTGCAGTCACCTTCTCCCACAAGCGCCCCCCTTCCCCGCGGCGTTCCTATTTTTTCTTTAATCAGCCGATAACATCGGTTCCATCCATCCGTGCGCTGGGCATCTTATGTGACAATGAGCTTAATTTCACACATTGACGATATGAAGGCCAATGCTGCCCCTAGTGTTGTGAAACGCTGGTAGAGGGAATTATCTAAGCCCTACGTTACCTGATCGCTCTACGTAGCCTTTGTCCTTCCTCCTCTTAAATATGCTAGTCAGGTCTGGTTTCCTCACTACTCGCCCCATTTTCGCAGGATCGAAAGCGTGCAACGTCGTTTTTTGCATTTTGCGCTCCGAGGATTGCATTGGGAAAATCCTCTGATTCTATCTCCATACACAAGCCATCTCCACCTTATTAACTTATTAACCTTTACACACCTGAATAGCGCAGAATTCATACCGACATGATTTTCAGCCACCGTCTTCTCTCAGGTTAATTGAATTGCCCAAGCCCCCCCCGCCCATTATATTTTACACTAATCCCTGGAATCTATCTCTCCTCGGCTTCGAACCCCTACTGATTAAGTTGATTTCTTCCTATCTTAATAATCGAATCTGCCGAGTGAAATGTAGGTCGATCCTTTCCGATCCTTCGCCTTCCACTTCAGGAGTTTATGGGGGTTCTTTATTGGGCTCGAAGAACCACTCATCGCTTTAACCCAACCAATCAAAAAATACCTGCACTTATTTTAAGCAGCTTACCTGAATATGAGCTGTTCCAAGCCCTCCTTCGAACGGTCATTCCTGAAACATAAATTCATGACAAGATTACCATCTTGCCATGACATCAAACCAATATCATCAACTGAACCACCTCGGTGCATCCGTCATGAACCGATCGGTTCCTATGGCCACATGCCCACCAAATACATGCCAACCTTTCTGTGTGTTATCGTTCCATCAATCTGTTGTCCAAAGGAGACATGCCGGGCTACTTGCTGGGTTGCACATCTGCAAGCCAGATTCCCAATGTGCATGTCCTACGATCTATTTTTCGAAGAAGAAAAGAGAACAAATAAACCTTTACCCTAGCCCTGGCCATGGCGAGTAATCCCCCGTTGAATTAACACCACAGAAGAATCCATTTCCGTCGCCTGTAATATTCCCTATTACTCTCGACATCATGGCTTTAGCCTCCATGTACGCATATTTATTTACATACCAGCATGACAGATTATACGATCCGTTGCCGTATCGAGGAACGTTCACCAGCATCGGTCATGTCTAAGGATATGTTGTCCAAACAACGAGCAGCTACGATTCTCACGCTGGCTATCAAATCGAAATACTTCTGTTTACTCAATGTAAACAGAAGAAACTATCTTCACATTCTCTTGTTTTAATGAACGCTTAAATAAATATATACCCAAGCATCGTAGCCTCGATCATTGCAGCGAAGTTCGGTTACATATTATCAACAGAAAAGGAAACCCTATTCCCTATGGTTTATGATGGCATAGTCAGCCAGCCTCGGTATTCGATCTTTTATTTGATCAGCCGTCGTATCTGAACTTCCTTTTGTGCACCCGTGGCGACTCTAACAGATACACACACAATTCACAAGCAAAATAGTGAAGAGCACCGAACGAAAAATCGAATAAGAAAATACATCAGAGCCGTATACCTTAGCGATAACAAAACTAATTCACATCAGTGGAGTATAGTCGAGTTTAAAAATCAAATTCTAAACACGGTCAGTAGCCTGATGGGTAACGCTTAGGTTCAATTTTTTGGGTGATTCAAACTGTCATAGCGTCAGTTCGAATCACACGATCTTCTTCACTATTATTTCAAACGCTATAATTGGTGACTACGACGTGATCTGTACACATAGCATATACTTTCCCATAGTAAGCAGAACTTCACACACGGTCACGACTGCCGCATAGAGCACAGCCTCCGACGTTTTCTCGTTCTCTCGTTCGTCCGTCGTTCGCATACGAATCTGATCGTAACGAAGTTACTGCGGAGGGAGTGGTGTGGCGACTCTAAGAGATACACACACACAATTCACAAGCAAAATAGTGAAGAGCACCGAACGAAAAATCGAATAAGAAAATACATCAGAGCCGTATACCATAGCAACAACAAAAATAATTCACATCAGTGGAGTATAGTCGAGTTTTAAAAAATCAAATTCTAAACACGGTCAGTAGACTGATGGGTAACGCGTAGGTACTTTTTTTTTCGTGATTCAAACTGTTATAGCGTCAGTTCGAATCACACGTTCTTCTTCACTATTATTTCAAACGCTATACAACCACTTCAAATTGTAATTGATCCAATTTGGCCATCCATTTCAATGACGTGTGTGGTCGTGCGTTATAGCGATGGTACAGAACTTTTTTCTTCGTCGTCCAGTTTGTCCAATAACGCTGCATAATACTCCTCTGACTGTTTTTCCCTTCTGCAGGTAATCGAAGAAGATTATGCTATGCGCAACCCAAAAACGGAGGCGATAACCTTCCCGACTGAGCGATATCTTTTTCATCTCCAAAAGATCGTGCAAAATCGTGCCCCCCCGTTCTTTTGAGCTCCCTACGGCCTCAGCTAATTCGCGCATCTTCACTTTACGATCACTCAAAACGATTCGATGTAATTGCTTGATGATTTCCGCATTCGTTGTCTTTTATGGCATTCCAAGGCGAGGTGCGTCTCGGTGTTTGTACCACCCATTTCAAATTCACTAAACGACCGAAAAGTTGTTGTTCTCGAAGGAGCAGATGTTTGATAACATTTCTGCAACCATAGCAGTGATTGTTCAGAAGTTTTTGTTATCAAAAAACAGTATTTGATCCTGAAGGCGTTCTGGAGCGATGGGAAGTGCACTTCAATGAATTGCCATATGGTCAGCTCACAGAAGAATTGGAGGCTCCACCACTGTAATATCAAGACCAAATGCTGCCGCCACCAAGCATTGAGGAAACATTAAAAGCCATAAGACAGCTCAAATCATATAAACCCCCCGGAGCTGATGGCATACCAGCTTAGCTGATCAAACAAGGCGGGACAGCGTTACATCATTTCATGAGATCGTGGTGCACGTATGGGAGCAAGAGGGGATGCCGGAAGATTGGCGCCGTGGTACAATTTGCCTCATACATAAGAAGAGAGATATCACAGTGTGCGGCAACTATAGGGGTATAACATTGCTGAATACCGCCTAGAAGATACTCTCCTCAATTCTACAAGATCGGATAGCCCCATACGCTAAAGTCATCATTGGTCAGTATCAAGTTGACATGCAGTCTCCACGTGACACCCCTGGATAGCTACTTTGGCACCCGCCAAGTAGTGAACCAATGCATGCGGCGACATCCTGAGAAAGGTTGGCGCAGGGCTAATAGCCTTGCCCGGAAAAACAAATTATTATGGACAATTTAACAAGTCTCGGATGAGGACCGGATACCGGTGGAGAGACTTCCCATAATAGGCCAAGATCGGATCCCGGTTGTAGTGCCGATGATGATGATGATGATGAACATGTTTAGTACCTAACCACTATAACACCACAAAGTCGTCAGTTGAACCTATGTACCGAATAACAGGTGCACCAGTGAGGAGGCATAGAGATCCCTTATTTAAGACATTCTTATTTTCAGTAGTTAACGGTCAAGTGTTTAACTCAAATCTCAATAAAACAAAAAGATATTCTCGAAAAAACGATCTATTTTTATAATTTGTGCGCAGAAAAAACTGCTGGTCGGACTAATTGTACTAAGAATAAACAAAGATGAATAAGAAAACAAAAAACGAGTTCGTCAAATGGACATGTTTTTGTAGGAGTTCTTAGTAGCGGCGTATCGGGCGATTCTTGATCCTCACAGCGTCAGGACTACCATAGGCAATAGCATGGCTGGTTGCAGAACCACCTTCTCCTGTGCTAAAGCTGTTGGCAATAGCGATAGCTCCACCAGTGGTGCCCCCAAAACTGACTGGAAAGTACGTTGCAGGATGGGCTTGTCCGTTAGCCTTTATGGCAGGAGCATTGCTACTGCTACCCTTGTTTGGTGGCCGACGGATTGGAATTCGAGATGGGCGATAATTATCGGCATCAATGTCAACATCATCGGGGCTGGTAAAATTTTCTTCATCTAGTTTTACAACTATTTTCTTGCGTGGTGGCAGATACCGGCTTGGCGGGTGAGCAGCAACTGGAGTAGGACGAGCTGCGGCGGCAGGTAGGTTGCGAGCAGGAGCAATTGGTGTTACTGGGATCTCTTGAGCGGCGGGTGTTTCATGAGCTTGATGTGCGGGGATGTCAGCGCCATATGTAGCTTCAGGAGTTTCAGAAGCAATTGAACTCTGGGGGTATTCCGGGAACGAAGGAAGTTGAGGTTCGGCATCTTCAGGCAATGGTAATTCTGAAGGAGTGTCAAAATGATATTCTCTTGGTGTTTTGGCTCCATTATTGTTTGGTAATGCTTCCGTGGACAGGGGGGCCTCCGCCGAAGGAGTAAAGATATCGTCTAATATTTGGTTATCTTCAGCCGGAGCATCTGGAGTTTCGGAATTGAGTGGTGCCACATTTAGGGGAGTTTCATGTATTTCCGGCTGTGAAGGATTTTCAATAACTGGTTGTTGAGATGCAGGGCTATCAGCAAAGGTTCCTTCGAACTCAGCTGAAGTTCGATCGTCTTGCGGAGGATATGGTTCAAGAGGTTGCGGTGTAAGATCGGTGCGTTTTGCGGCTTCATAGTTGTGTTGTTCTCCACTGACGGCACCTTCTGAAGGAATACAATCTTCTACAATGGAATGTAGCTTCTCCAATCATAGCATTTGGTACGTACCTTTCAGATAAGAGCCTGCTGCCACACTGTCACCAGCTGCGTAGGCCGCTGAACGTGATTGAGTTCTTGGTTGTTGGACGTATTGTTGAAGCACCATCATACGTTGGGAGGGTGCTTGAGCTGGATAGTACACTAATGGCTGTTGGTAATAAGCCATTCCTGGTAAAACAATAAGAGCTTAGTTTAGGGCGCACATTCAAGTGAAATATCTCTTTGTCGAGATGTAAATATATTTACTTCTATAGGCTGGAAGAGCCATTGAATTAACAATAAAGGTCACGAACAGCACTCCAATCAACAGCTTCATTGTTGCGATTTAAATTTCGTACGTGAAAAATCAAGGAATAAGGACTACGCGACCGGGACTACTCTGTTAATCTCTCTTCCTTATTGTCCAACGGAATTGGAGCTAAACTTAACTTCTTCGGTAAGTTTCCACCAGGCAAATGATGTCGGCCTGTTGGTGGACGTTAGATTTTATAAGAATCTGGTCAAGTAATGTCTGCCCCCTCCCAAAATAGACGAGTAGCCATCTGTTTTATATTCACAGAACGTTCTGCCCGTCCAATCCTCTTCTTTGACATTTTTTTCGCTATGCTACGCTTTTGTTTCTCCTTTATTGTCTTACGTTTTGTTCTGTGGAGCTCGTGTATAGTGTGTTCGGTATGTTAATTAACAGGGGTTGTTGAGTCATGTTCGAGCCCCTACATTCGGTACCTTTGCTTATCCCGTACATCCTGACGTAAGATCTAGTCAAGCTGACTAAACTTATCCCAGTTGAATGTCTGGGTAAACCAGCCGTAAATACTTAGACTGTAAACTAAATAAGGAAATTCCATACCATCTTCTGGGAGGTTCAGCTAAATCGTCTTGGGAGGCTTCTTGAATTGCCCATTAGCTGATAGATTTATAAGCGCATTCTTTATGTCATAGTCATTATGAAAATGAATATCTACTTGAAGCTTTGCGATGGATGCTTTAGACTGCAAAGTGGGTTGATACAGAATTCAGGTGCTAACAGGCGCGTGTTGTGGACAAGGAAATTTAAGTGGTCATTTAGTGTTCTACGCAAAATTTATAGACCACGGTAGTGTAAATAGATTTATTGGAGTGGGTGAGCTGGTTGGTAGCAAATAAATTATTTTGGCGGCGTGATGCCCTTGAAATGTAAACTAATTGAAGGCGCACGGTACCCAATGGAAGCAAATTTATGTGGTACGTTTGTGGGGTTAAATATTTCTCATAACCGTGGGGGCAATGCCATTTGATTCGTATGCGCTTTAACTTACTGTAGAGTTAAACTTACGGGGATTTATTTACAACTCAGACATTGGCTAAGGAATAACGATTTCATGCAGGTTTTAATTTGGGCTTAGATTCAATGCTTTTATGTCTAATACGTAAATAACTACATATTGAAACCAGTTTGTATGTCACTCAATAATCACTGGAAGAAATTATGTGGATATGTTTGATGATTACAACAAAAGGACAAGTTTATAAAAATACATATACACAATTGCCAGTATTTCCAAATATGGTCACAAGGCCATGATTTGTTCAACAGCATAACTAAACGGGGGATAACCAAATAACTAACAATTATCTTTATGAAACAATTAAATAATTTGAACGCGCTGAACGTTGTAAAATAAGACTCTTCTTAAATGTATGAGACTGATAAGTCCTTTAAGATAATAAATGAAGTGAGAGCAGAACCCTCATTTATTTCGTTTAGTACAAGTGGTATACAAATATAAAAAGAAACTCACGAACTAGCTTAAACAACTAAGGCATGGGGGGTTAGGAGGGGTTTGTAGGGATCATCTTAAAATTAACTTAAAACTGTGGAATGGGGAACTAACAAAGGTGGGTAGACGGAGGATAAGAACGGGAGAGGTGAGGTAGAAGTCAAAAGAAGTAGGGTAAAAGTTTGTCCACCATCACATTTGCGAAGTTTATTAGAGCCCTAAGAAGTATGATGAGCCGGCAAATAGAAAAGAAGGGAGTTTCGCCGGTTACGGAGGTTAGTGTAAAGTGTGATAGTCGAGATTGGGCTTGGGCGATTGATCGAACCTGAAAGAAGACAGTGACTGAAGCGGGTATCGGCATGAATTCTGCCCTCTTCATATATGTTAAGGTTAATTTTGTGTTCCAAAAAAAAAAAGTAGGACGAATAATAAGGGGACTAGACCTGACTAGCGCATTTAAGAAGAGGACAGACAAAGGCTATGTGGAGCGATCGGGAAGCGTAGGGATTAGCAAACTCTTTCGACCAGTGTTTCACAAAACTAAGTGCAGAGTTGTCCTCGTGGATTATATCGTCAATATGTGGGATGAAGTTAACTTCCCTATCACATAAGATACCTAGATCACGAATCGATTGTACAGGTTATATCTGCTGGTCGAGTAAGAAACAGGAACGCAGCGGCGAATGGGAGCGTTTACGGGCGAAGGTAATTGAGTGACATTTGACGATATTTAGTTCGAGGTTGTTTTGAGTTGTTTTGGTACCAAATCGAAAATCTGTCGAGATCCGTTTGAAGAAGTGAGGAGTGGATAGGAGAGGGGATAGTCTCACCTGTTTAGTGTCATCCACGTAAAGAGAGATAGAGAAGTGCTGAAATCTATATAGTTAATGGTAAGTGTGGCGGTTCCGCCAAACCCCACGGTTCGCCTTCCTAAAAAACACCCATAACTCTATCCACTCACATAATTTCGCTAATGCAATCGCATTAGCACCTTAAATGCTTTACGCGTCTAGGGTTATCTAAGGTATAATCTAAAAAGCTTCAGTAAGAGAATTCTTACCTTTTCTTGCATTCCCTTCGCATACAAATTCCTGTAAGAGTTCTTTCTTACCTTATCCTAAATTCCCTGTAAAAAAATTTATCGGTTCGCATATCACACGACCGCATATCAGGGAATCTTACCCCTGAGTTGGGTATTCCCAGCCTCAATATGTCTACCCTTTTAGCCAGCGATAAACAACCCAAGCAGCTGCATGTAATTAGCGTAATCGACGCTGAAGCCAATTTCCCTAACTCGCACCAAGTGCAAACAAAGAACGCTGTTCCTCCATAGGCTTCCTGGCGATACCATAAACAGTCCATATCGTTTGTGGTATCCTAAACGCAGTTTTTCATTTAATGAGTGGCTGCTATTTATCCACCTGACCCTCATTATCGAACGATGCATAGGTCGCTTTCCCTTTGTATTGTAATTGCCCTGAATCCATCCCTCATGACCTCGATGCATAATCAAATACAAACCCATCAGCATCCCACGAAATTCGATTTGTTTGTTTCAAGGAACACACTTCTCCTGGATGCACATTATGCCCCTTCTTGGTGTTTCAGATTCGTTGTCATGGTGTGTTCCATGAAAGAACCCATGTACACACATACATGTGTACTACCAACGACCTTCACCCCAAACGGTTGAATATCGTTGAGTCGCAATTCAATCTTCTAAGCGGTCGGGTCGCTCGCCATCCACCGTACCGGCGCCGGTACAGTGGGTTTCCTAGGAGTCGTTTTTCCTCCAAAGTTTTCCCTCCGCGGTTGAGAGTTTTAATTATTGAAAATAAATTTCGAGTTGTCAAATCTAATCATTGCCAATAACAGTGTGCACGGACTTAAAATTCGACAAACTCTATGTGTAATAGTATTCACGAATGAAGTTAAAATAATAAAGCATAATTTTACATTAACAGTATACAGTGTGTTTTACTTCCCTTTTTTGGTGCGTGTCTTGTGGCGGAGTTTTACTCCTTGTGTCGATGAACGCCATTTACTTTTCAGGGGAACATTGATTAATTTATGATGGCGGAAGAAGTAAACGTAGTGCCCGTGTATTGGCACCATACTTCTTCCCCACATAAGCATAAATAGGAGGGGACCAAGGGTGTGGGATGAGAATTCCCTAGATTGGTAGTAGCAAGGAGGGTGGGGGATGAGAATTCTTTGGCAGAATTATTAATTTGGCGGGTTAGGGTCCGGATATTGTGTGTATTAAACTTTGTCGGATGTTGTTCTTCCTTCGGTTGAAGGTCCTGGTTGCAGCATTCCGCCAGAACACTGCTAGCACACAAAGAATCCACCGAGCGAGCAGCACAAATTAAACATGAAGATCGTTTCTGGATTTACCTTTTTATTTAATCACACTGGTGTTTTAACGTTACACGTAGGAGTTTCCTATACATGGTCTTAACAATATTTTATACGAACGCAGGTAGCCATCCAACGAAACACACGTTGACTCCCTTAGGATACATTACAAGAAATTAGGATACGGTACTAAAAACGCGTTACATTTAGTTTCTCATCACCTCCTCGACGTGATAATTGTCGTTCCGGTGAGGATTGAAATCTGACTAACTATCTCAAGCCCAAAAATATCCTGCTACAGATCGTATCTATATCTGCACAGAGAAATTTCCTATTCGCTCTGCTAACAGAATTTCCGAATCTCTGTTAGCAGCATGTTATTAAGTCCCAGGGGTAATTTCGGTGCCTGAAAAGGAAAAAGTCAATTGACGCATACATCCTTAAACGTCATTATCACCATACGTGGTGGTGATCGAAATTTGGTTCGACGGCTGTCGATTTTGTGCCGCCTTTATTTGCACAAAACATCTGGCGCGCAGAATGGAGATGATTGTTCGGGCGTACAGTCCGTGGTTGTTTGCCTTTTGTAAACATACACCGAAGTCCATTAGATCCTTCTAATGGGTGTGAAATTCTACAAAGGAATCGTGGGACTGGAGTATTTCCTTTGTTAGCTTTATTCTCGTAATATTCCGAATTATCTTGTTGAGATAATTACGGTTGCCTACAATTTGGCAGCGGATAGGCGATATGCTTTATTGCATGAAGTTGCCGTTTCTTTTGTTTGCCGATGAATTTGATGGTCTTTGTGGCAGACCACCCCCACGTGCATCCGCTGGTCGGCTAATTTACCGACGATAGCGATTCCTTGTAACGTCGTGTAAATGTTCAGGATTTCAGATTGTGTAGTGCTGGAGTGCGGCGCATTTCAATCTTTGGGAATAAGATAAATGGATGCTTTTACCTTTGTTTCAGGGATGCTACAATCGACTTGTTGAGCTTGATATTGAAAGTTTTGGGACGTTCAGTTCCTTGCTTCTTTTTATATCGGGTTCGCATTTTGCAGCTTCCTATGACCCTTGTTACAGGTATGATTAGGAGCTTTGGGACACGTGTCTGTGGGCACGTGTAATGATAAGGTAAGTATGTTCCTTGTAGGGTAGGAACCTTACCTGGGTGAAATTGTGCGTTCGTAGAACGCTACAATTCCACTAGATTGGTGGTGGTATACCCGGCGATGAGAAAACCATGGTGGTTGGCAGGGGTGAAGGATATCCAGCGGAAACATGACGCTTCTTATAGAATGCCCTCGAACAGTTTTGGAACGTGCGAGGATTTGGTGATGGGACGATAGTTGGATATATCGTTTTTGGGTCCATTCTTATTATCGGGGTTATATAAGGGGATTTCCAAATATCTGGGAATTCACCCCGTGAAAGTGATAGATTAAGGATCGTTGAGAGCGGGAGAGAAAGAGAAGGGGACCTTCTTTTTTAAAGGACAGCACGGTGTCCTTCCGGGTCAGGGCTGAACTCGTCTTTCTATTCTATTATATTTATGGGCCTGTAGGAAACCGAAAGTTCATGACCTCACCTTGACTCCTCCAACGTTCCCTGTCCTGTGCACTCTCCTTCCACGCTTGGCCATCTGATCCAATCTTCACAAGGTCAAACCTAACATTGTTATCCCATCTCCCTCGCGTCCGTCCTACCGGTCTCTTTCCCGTTGGTCTACCGTCAAGAATTCTACGCACGGTCCTATCGTTGCCCATTCGCGCTACATGTCCGGCTCATCTTAGTCTTCGCGACTTGATTACTCTCACTAGTGTAGGTTTACGGTATAGCTCTTCCAGTTCGTGGTTGTGGAGTTTCCTCCATTGTCCTGCCTCCCCGTCATATGTGCCGCCAAAAATACTCCTTAGAACTTTATTCTCGAATACGCGGAATTTGTTTCTTTCCGTTTTGTGATAGCCCATGTTTCGCATCCGTATAGAACAATCGGGATGATTATGGTTCTATATACACGGAGCTTTATGTTACGTGATAGCAGTTTGGATTTCAGCAGTTTACTGACTGTGTGCCAACTAGCGTTGCCGGAGTGTAGTCTTTTGTTAATTTCCTTCGACATTTCGTTACTGGCTGTCAGTATTATTCCCAGATATTCAAATTCTTTGACATTATCAAATATTTTGCCCCTGATATTTATGTGTGTTCTCTGAGTTCCACTTGCTCTCGCCGTAATCATGTATTTTGTTTTGTCTTCATTTATCTAGGCCCACCTCTTCTGTCGCTTACATGATGATTTCACTGTTTTTCCTTACAGTTTCTAGATGATCGCTCAAAACGGCGATGTCATCCGCATATGCGAGCACTTGTGTGACCCCGTTCAGGGTTATCCGGCCATGTTGTCGCCTTGTACCTTTCTGATGACATACTCGAGGACAAGGTTAAAGAGACACGGTGAGAGGTAACATCTTTCTGTAATGTATGTAACAATCTTTCTATGCTGAAGGTTTATTTGTGGAAGTTAATTATAATAATTTTAGCTGACTTATTGGGATAACCTATCGACTCTTGAGCTGCGAAAACTGAACTCAAGGCTTTCCAAAAAAAAAAAAGAGAGGCGGGGGCCTCATTTAGACGTTGTAGGTGCAATTGTGTGCTTCATGGTGCCTCTGGCTTTTGGCCATCCTGCGACAACCAGAATCACCCACATCCGTGAGAATGTTGGGCTCGGTCTCGGAACATCTGAAAAAGGGAAAAAAGGAGGGAGGTATCTAAGGATAGTGTCTACAGGGTTAGTTCAAATGGTTTCTAAATGGAGGGATGATAGGAATGAAATCATACAAGGTCTTGAGTGTGGTAGTAAATGCAGATTACGTCTTTGGCGTCTGACAATCTGAGCTTTGGTCAGTGCGTGTGTATTTGTGTTGTTTTGTACAGTAAACTCAAGGTTTTTTTTTACCCTTTATACTCGCTGGCACTCATGTCGTGTCTGTAGCTGTGAATCGTCTTGCCAGGAGTTGACATATTCATTTCACGTTGCGTCTTCCCGGGATTTAATTTACTGTTGTTTCGTGGCGGTGTTGTGGGGATTAGGAGTACCGTGCCAGGCATGGGCACTCGGTTCAGTCCTATCCCCATCATCCGACTGTCACAAAAGTTCCGCGGGAAAGAAAGTCACAAACAAAAAGAAATAAAGGCACCGAGGAACTGCGGAAATTAAACGCACTCTCTGTCATTTTGTTTCAGTTTTATTTCTATTTCTGAAGACCACTTTTTTCTGTCATTATTAAATACGTTAGTGTTTTTTATATTACACTTAAACTTGTTATTACCATTAATTGAACTTTATAAATTTTAATTTACTACCACACGACTCAGGGGTATATTCGCGTCCTCGGCGAGCGACGAGGAGCGGGAGCGACAACAACCGTGGCGGTCTGCGGATGGAAATGGAGTCAACGATATTCGTTCGTTGGCAAAGGAAATTCGGCCAGTGAAACTGGCTCTCTTAATCAAGGGGTGCATTTTCCGATCCCAAGAGAGACGTAAAGTTTCTCTTTGGGGTAACCAAACAGATCTCATACAGAAGATCGTTACGGTACACATGTATGTGTGTTATGGATCAAAGCCATGGGAACGAATCTATACAAAGAAAGGGAAAATGTGCATTCATGGGATGCGAGTTCGGTAAAGCAAACAAATCCGAAACTCGTCGGATGCTAATTGGATCTTTGTTTGAGATATGCGTCGCGGCTAAATAAATAGACGCTACGCATCGAAGAAATGGTGTTAATGGGTTTTAGCTAGATTACCGGGAAATGGTGTTTATGGCATCACTGGTAAGGGTAGTATTGAATTCCTATTTGGATTTGCTTATGCTGTAGGATTTGATTCGTGCCAAGAGATCGGATACGCAAGCTGCAGATGTTAATGCAAAGTTGGATGCCCAAAATTCAAAATTCGACGCCGTAAATTCAAAATTCAACGCCCAAAATTCAAAATTGGACGCGCAAGCTGCAGATGTTAATGCAAAGTTGGATGCCCAAACGCAGTGGTTGAAATGTAATTTTCAACACTTTAAAGAAGAAATTCGAAACGAAGTAGAAAATCTGGATCTAAAAGTCACCGATGAAATAACACGAAACGAAAAGAGACTTGAGTGTGTGGAGAGAAACAAGACATCGCCTAGCAATCAACATGACTACAAAGATACAAGGATGCAACCGCCAACCTTCGATGGAACGGGACCCTTCTCCGTATTTATACGTCAGTTTGACGCCGCGGCCAATTATAATAAGTGGTCGGACGAGCAAAAGTCAACATCACTAATCTTGTCACTCCGCGGGGCGGCTGCAGAATTGCTACAAACCATACCAGCAGAGAAGCAAACAGATTTCCAAGCGGTAAGATACGGCCTTGAGGCTAGGTATGGAGACAACCACATGCAACTACGGAGCAGAATGCAGAAACCTGGAGAAAATCTTCAACAATTGCAGCAGACATTGAGCGATTGGCAAACTTGTCTTATTCAAATATGACTAAAGAATTCCTGAACGAGGTAGCAATGGATGCACTCACAAACGCACTCCAAGATCGGGACTTGCAACAAGCCGTCCGTTTAGCGGGAAAGAAGACGACTAACGAAATACTGGCATTCTCATTGGCATATGAATCTGCTAAACTGGCTACCAGGAGTGCATATAGAGTCCGAGAAACATCCGTCCAGGAACGTTCCTGCCAAAGAATCGGGCATGTACAACGGAGAACCTCGAGACCTGTTATGAAGTGCTGGGCATGCGGCGGAGTCGGCCACATCTCTGTTGACTGTAGGAAACGTCGACGAATGAATGAAACATCGAGTGAGAGTTGTTGTCCATGCGCTTGTCATAAGAGGAGACTATCAACGGAACAACCTGAGGTGAACAAACACATTGTACCTGTCAGAGTACTAAATGCGTCCGAAGAGCCAGTCGCAATAAGAAAGGGAGAGTTAACCGCCGAATGTGTACCCGCATCAATGATAAGCTCAATTCAGCAAGGGAAGGTGCATAATAACGCTGATGTTCTATCAAGAAGACGATGTAAGCCAGATTTTAAACATTGTCATAAAGCGGAAGAGAAAGAAGAGGCGTACGACCTGCGAAATGTACAAGTAGAAGTACTAGATGGGTGGTCGAATGAGGCTATACGCGCAGCTCAACTTCAGGATGAAGATATGTCAAAACATGACACTTTCAAAAGTACGATTTCGTTTTTACTGGCTTCACATGAGAGATGACGCCGAGTCTTGGTGTAGGAAGTGCACAACTTGCACTGCGACCAAAGGACCAACAGCAAAACCAAGGAGCGCTATGAAGCAGTACAACGTGGGTGCCCCTTACGAGCGAATTGCGATTGATATCTCAGGACCATTCCCAAAAACCAACGACAACAACAAATACATGTTAGTTATCATGGATTACTTTAGCAAGTGGGTAGAAGTCCTTCCAATTCCAAACCAAGAAGCAACAACCGTCATTGAGCAGCTAATCAATAATAGGATCAGCAGATATGGAGTTCCCTGTGAGCTGCATTCCGATCAAGGCCGAAATTTCGAATCACAGATATTTCAAGGCATCTGTGCGGCACTGGGTGTAAGGAAAACCAGGACCACACCCTTACATCCGCAGTCAGACGGAATGGTCGAAAGGTTCAACCGAACAATGAAAGAACACTTATCGAAGGTCGTCAGTGATCACCAACGAAACTGGGACAAATACGTACAAACCTTTCTCATGAGTTATAGATCGGCTAATCACGAGACGACAGGCCATTCTCCAGCAAGAATTATATTTGGACGAGAGATACGATTACCAGCCGATCTGCGATTCGGAATACCTCCAGACGCCATAGATAAGACCGAAGACTACGTAGCCGAATGGAGAAATCGCCTCGACGAGATTCATCATTTGGTTCGAAAGCAAATCAAGGTATCAAGTGACAGGATGAAAACAAGGTACGACGTTCGAGCCAACGCATTCGGATTTAATGCAGGCGATAGCGTGTGGCTCTACAACCCTCAGCGGCAAAGAGGAAGATCCCCGAAGTTGCAGCAACACTGGGAAGGACCGTATAAGGTCCTCACAAGGATTAACGACGTTGTCTATAGGATTCAGCGAAGACCGAACGCCATGATGAAAGTGGTACATCGTGATCGACTGGCGATTTTTGTTAACCTAGAAGACCAGCGAACTTAGTTCGGGACGAACTAATGTAGGTGGAGGGTAGTGTGACGCATATGACAGTCAGTACTGGAATATTCGGGAAAGTCCAAAACAAGCACTGGAATATTCTATAAAGTACTGGAAAACTGGAGACTAGTACATCCAAGATTATGGAACGGACGGAAACGAAATGAGAATGTGAAAAACGATAAAAAGACGTCGAGACAGCTGATGGTGACAGACAGAAGAAGAGAAAGGAAGCAAGCAATTAATAAAGTGTGATATTAGTTAGAAATCGATTTAACGGCTCTTATTTATTCAAAATAATCAATCCAGCGAACCCTAAGCTCGCTGCAATATTATTTCTGAAGTATAAAACTATCGATTAAGCAAAACAAAAAAATTGATTTTTTGAACCGAACAAACCGGAATGTCCCCTTAAATGCGAAGTTATGCATGCAGGTAAGAATTTAGCTAAATGAACTTGATCGATTTGATGCGTGAAACATTTAAGGCGCTAATGCGATTGCATTAGCGAAAGCTTATGCAGACTGGGTTGTAGGGATGGGGGTTCTGTAGGTAAGTAGTAAGTGGGGTTTGACAGAACCGCCACAGTGTCTTCCCAGGAATTCACTGGCTTATTTGTGTTGCGTTTTCCTAACAATTGGCACCCTGTATTGAAGTGGTGTTCAATATATGGAAAATTTTCAAATTTCATACATCAGAAAACCACGCGCAGCCTTATAAATTTACAAAGAGAAGGAAGCGGATATTGAAAGAGAAAGCTTCACGTTTCGCACATGTCAGTCGCACGATTTTGTCGCATGTATAGTTTTTGTAGCGCATTAACGATTTAGTTAATCAGTCACCCCACTTTGTATTCGCGCGATTACATTCATCAGACATTCATAGCTAACGACATGGATTAACACCTCGTTTCTCAACGTTGTTCTTTCCCTTCCCACGTCACTGCACGTTGAAATTTAATAACAATAGAAAATTCCTTTTGTGTGCGAATATTATAAATGAAAAAGGTATTTCCATTAAAGCAATCTTCATTCATTCGAAACGTATCTGCATCGATACTTCTTTTCTTTATCTCCACTCTACCTTCCTCCTGTACCAATTATTAGTGTTCAATAGGGTCAAAAAATCCCTTTTATCCGCATGTTTTATAAAAACCAAATATGTGTGACAGTTCGGTAAGGTCAATGAGTTTAGTCGACTTTTTGAAAATTATATCACTTCTGTGAGTTGTGCAGAACTTAAACCTTATGTTGAATAGACTATAAGGCTACATCCATGTTTGACACCAAAGTACCGGTAAAGTTATTTCTGACTATGGATATCTTGCGTAATCGGAGGAGAATGGCAGCAATGTTATATATCAAGCAATCTTCATGCATTCATCGGGAATGACTAGCGGTTTCACCCACCCATCTTTAATAGTACTGCTGAATAAATAAGTAGGCAATAAAATGTTGGTGACCAACTATCGATGCATTGCCAATGGAGTATTGATAGACCTGACTCTAACAAATGATCTAATCCCTCCAAGACCAGCAGACTTAAAAGCTCAAAAAACATTAAAAATTAATAAAAATTTCCAAATCCACAATCCGAAAACCCCAATGTTTTATGTATAGCCATGCACCTGATTCTTAAACAGGATAAGTTGCAAGAAGTGTGATCTGCTCCTCGATGGATTCTATGGAATTACAAAAACAAACTTTATTACCCAATAAAACTCATTTTTACTACACCCCATTCTCGCACTTCGACAATAATTCAATTATTAATAAATTCCAATCTGGCGCTGGCGTTGTGCTCCTCGTGTATCGGTGTCCGCCTTTACGAAGCCTCATTGATTAATCTCTTTGTGTAGAAGTCATCATTTTTATTGCGCATTCGCATTCATAAGCCGGACTTATTAGCCGCATTACTGCTTCTGATTAAAATCCTTGGCACACTTTTCAAAATTCGAAAAAACGAATTCAAAAGAATCGTATTCACTAGCAGGGTATTGAAAAGATCGGGCGTAAAACTGATCTGTCTTTGACTGGAATACTTACGATCGAATAAACGTATATGAAGATTTATTATGTCAAATCCTTGAAAACATGTCCCCCGGCCTTAAGCTAGAAGACTTGTTCTGGGCATCTGTGCTCTCAATTTGTAAGCAGGTTGTGTTTTTGAACAATTCCCGAAATCATTGTCAATAATTATCGAAATTTATGGATGGCGTCTAGTGCTAGTGGTGCTCTTAAGCTAAGCTAGACGATTCTAGGTTATGTTAGAATTGTCCATGTGGAATGCGTTTAGGGAGTGGCTCTGAAAACTGCTTGGCATGCCACTCCAATGAATGTTTAGTAGAGACAGGCTACCTCCTTTTTAGATAGTTACTTCCTCTGGCGATTGCTGTTCTTGTTTCCGACCAGTTGATTTGGGGTTCCAAAATTCTTTTAATGGAGCATAAACGTGCCGCAACTGAATAGGGAATCCCAATAAATCGATTCCGAAATTGGATAGTGTTGACGCAAACGCCGAATGCGTTGACGTAATGAAAGTGAAAAACGTTCTCCAGGGAGGAAGTCCGGAGGGCTGTGTCTTGCAATGCCCGGGGAATGTATTATGAGTTGTAAGAACGGCGGTGATATATGTGGTAAGGCGTGAATATCAATTGCATTCAGTTGATAATGCAATAGTAAGGCCTACGCGAGCACACGCTTCTTGGCGCCCTTCACTTCTGTGCGTTTATCATTCAGAATGGAAAATGCGTTCGTGACGCGTCACATTCTGGATTCATTGTATTTGTTATTGGCGGGACTTCATGCGAATTTTGTATAGTCTGGGCCTGATGTAAGTATGCACCGATTGTCCCTGTGTGACTTGATTCGTAGGTGTGAGACAGTAAGTCTCTTATTAGTCAGAAGTCATTAGACTCTACTTGAATAGGAAAGAAGACCAAGCGATAAGGTAAACGAGAAACAAAATTCTGATGGCGTACCTAGCTAGTGAGACGTGAGTGATAAATACGTCAGTTGATAGTCTAATATGTTGCTGTCTTCAAAAGAGAGAATGTCGTCCATATACTATATACATGCATTGGGAGGGAAAGTTTCTTAGAATTTTTTTGAATGATTTATTTTAGAATTTATAAATTTAGAGGTAAGATAGTAGGGCTTGTGTTACTTAGTTGGGGTGTTAAATAGTATTGTGGGGGTTTTTCTATTCTATAGGAGAAACAACCCACAATTCCAACCACAATACCGACCGAATTTCTAAAAGGAGCGAAGCGCAACGACAAGCGCCCAATTCCATGGACAGAAGCTTCGGACCGTGCGTTCCAACTGTCCAAGGAGCAACTGGCTAACGCCACACTACTCCGATATCCCTTAGAGGGATCGGTTTTGTCTATCCAATGCGACGCATCGGATTCCGCAATCGGAGCAGTCCAACAACAGGATTTCGAAGGCCAACCGGACCCGCTCGGTTTCTTTTCCACGAAACTGAGTCCCACAGAGCGGCGATACAGCACCTATGACCGGGAATTACTGGCGATCTATAGCGCCATTAAATATGTCCGTCATATGGTAGAGGGTCGCTCGCTCTCCGTGTATACAGACCACAAACCACTGGTCTTTGCGTTCCGGAAAAAGTCGGGAAATGCTTCCCCCCGACAAGAACGTTAATCTGACCTCATCGGCCAATACACTACCGAGATTAAACATATCTCTGGTCCACAAAACATATCGGCGGACGCCTTTTCTCGAATCGATACGATTCACTTGCGCGCCACTCTGAACAACGCCGACCTAGCCCTGGCCCAACAGGAGGACAGCCAGCTCGCATCACTTCTAACTGCTGATACAGCACTCGAGCTGCGCAAAATCACCCTCCGCGATCCTTTGAGCGAAATCTGGTGCGATGTTTCAACTGGAACCGCCAGGCCCTAAATTCCCAAAAAGCTTCGTAGGGGCGTGTTCCAGGTCTACCACGACCCATCCCACCCCAGCGGCCGCCGGACCGCTGCTGCCGCCCGTAAGAAATTCATTTGGCCCCGAATGAGCAAAGACCTCACCACCTGGGCCCGCGCTTGCCTCCAATGCCAGCGCTGCAAAGTAGCGCGGCATAACGTATTAGAACCTGCGCAATTTAAGCTACCCACGGCACGCTTCGCACATGTCCATATTGACATAGTGGGACCGCTTACTCCATCAAGAGGATTGTCGTACATCCTCACTATGATGGATCGCTACACGCGATGGCCAGATGCGACTCCTCTCAGAGCAGTAACTGCTGAATCAGTCACCAAAGCCTTCTCTTCGACCTGGGTCACACGTTTCGGCGTACCTGCCACCATTACTAGAGACCGAGGGCCGCCATTCGAGGCAACGATCTTCGGGCAGCTGACGGATCTCCTCGGCTGCCAACGAAGTCGCACGATCGCCTATCACCCCGAATCCAACGGGATGATCGAACGCTGGTATCGGTCTCTCAAGACTTCCCTCATGTGTCATAACGACACCAAATGGTTTGACGCTCTTCCTACCGTACTCCTCGGTCTGGGGACTAGTTTTAAGGAGGACCTAGGTGCTTCCGCTGCGGAACTCACCTATGGCACCAACCTCCTACTACCACGCGAACTTTTCGTGGATGGTGATACGCCACACAACCAGTTGCAGGATGTGGGCGATCTCCGCGACCTTCTTCGTAAGGTTAGAGCATCGCCCGTGACCAGGCATGGTTCTAAAAAAACTTTTCGTCCACCCTGAACTGCGCAGCTGCACACACGTCTTTGTCAGGGTGGATAAGGTTAAAAAACCTTTGGACCCTCCGTATGACGGTCCCTTCAGAGTCTCCAACCGCATCAGCGACCGTGTCTTCGAGATCGGTATCCGAAGCAAACGACCCACGGTCAGTGTTGAGAGACTCAAACCTTGTTTCTTCGAGGCGTCAGCTCCAGATCGTCAGTCAGCAACCGACTCTGCCAACATTCGCCAACCACCTCAACCTCCACTCACCCGAAGCCGAGCACGTCTCCTTAGGCAATCAAAAAATCCTTCCAATCCACCACCAATCTAACTTCCTTCCGTCACCCATCAAACTACTCCTTCCGCCCTACCATTATTTCGTGACTACGTCACTGGCGGGGGAGTACTGTGAGGGTTTCTCTATTCTATAAGAGAAACAACCCACAATTCCAACTACAATACCTACCCATTTCCTTTATAAGTTATTACCCTGTAAAACATGTCAAAAGGACGCATAGCTAAACTCATTATTCTATGCAGATAATGCATAATTGAGTTTAGCTACAATCTTCGCCATACGGCAACACTATTGCTCTTACCATGGGATTTCCACCGGATATTCCATTCGTATTGGTTGGCACCAACCAAGTCAAACCAAGCGACGCGGTTGCATCATCGTCCATTGGCTTGGGTATTTACCAACATTCCACAGAGTTTTCCCCATGGTATTATATCCCCAGCCGACGCAGCGTCCTATTGACTTTTCCCAGATCACCCATTCGCTTGGGATCAATGATCTCTTTTTGCAATTGAATAACCTCAGCTAGGTTTTCCTCTCTCTCGTATTTTTGTCTTGCTATAGTGCGATGACCTAAGAGATTGTCACTAGGTCAGCAGACCAGCCGCATACGCGGCACTAATGCACACACACTAAGCCAGATCAACCCTGGGTTATTGTGCTTTCCCTTTTGATTTCTCCATTCTGGCTACGCCCATCGACGTCGAACGAATACACACGTACGTTTCGACCTCGGTGAGTGTGGTGAGTTGGGGAACGCACAAGAGAGCATGATTACCATTGGCGGATCGATGTGTAAAAGTAGAAATCACGATTTCGAATAATCAAGGTGGAAGGTCGCGCCGCTGCTCGTTTTCGTTATAATAAAAGCAAAAACTGCAAAATTTCGTCTCTATTGCCATAAGTTTCTAAGTATAGTAGAAGTTATTATTTGTCTGTTAAGCAATTGTGTATTGAAATTGTAGAGTGATAATAGAATAAAAAAAAAACAACAAAATAAAACAGTGCGTTTGTATTTATTCGTGCGCTTCGAGGAACGATTTTCTTCGGACAAGTAAGTACGTGAACAATTGTGGGAAAAAAGTGAATCCTGTGCCATACGTTGGCAACAATACTTTTTTTCAACCCCCACAGTATCTCATCTATACGTTTTCGGTTCTTTTGTGTTAACTGTGACGGCATTTGAGTTTGAAGGTATAAAATAACATGTTCCCGTTTTAGAATTTTTTATTTGCCAAATTTATTTGTATTACAATCGCACGCTTTGGGGTCTTTCACGTCAATTGCAAGCGAATATTTGATTTAAACTGTTTATTCAGATTAATGGGATTGCTCACTATACAACTTACCTCCACTTTTGGAGAAGAAGGTGATTACGCGTATTTCGAGGGTTTGTATTCAGAGTTAAGTTAAGGAGGTGGCGCAGTCGACCGAGCCGGAGAGGACCCGATAAATGAATATTATGTCAGCCACGACCCTGCGTTCCTCAAGGGTTCTGAGGTTGATTAATTTTTGAGGTGGTTAATGTACGGGGTGGGGCTCCTCGATAGTATAGTGGTTAGTATACCCACCTGTCACCCGGGAGACCGGGGTTCGATTCCCCGTCGGGGAGCCCCTGGCGCAAGACTAATGACCCTGCCCAGACAAAATAAATCATTATGGAAAATTTAACAAGCCTCAGGACTTGCTAAATAAGGCCAAGACCGGTTCCCGGTTGTAGTGCCGATGATGATGATGAATGTACGGGGTGAGGATTCAGAGGTTTTCCCATCCTATCCCGCGGAGATCGAACCTAAGGAAGCGACGTTGAATGCTTTCGATTCTACAGATATGGATCTTGTGATAAGGAGACTATAGCGTTTGCCACGATAGTGAAGAACGTGTGATTCGAACTGATGCTATGCCCGTGAGAATCATTAAAAACGAACCGGACGTATTTTTTTATTCGATTTTCCTTCGATGATCCACTTCCTCTCCATCCGCTCGCCCTATACATCCAACATTCCAACACGAAAATAAATTTAAGAATGCACCACTCCATTCCGCAAAAGAATCAAATCCCCAGCACACTATTAGGGCTGAACGCCTACAACCCACTCCACAACATACACCATTCACCATTTTGCAATGGAGCATAAACGGTTATACTAATAATTTTGACGAATTAAACATTCTAATTAAAGAATATAACCCAAGGCTAATATCATTACAAGAAACACATTGTCCACTTAACACGGCACCAATCATTCCTAAAACCAGTACAGGCTATTTCCATAATTCCCCTGCAAATACATCACATAAACAAGGTATAGGGTTACTCATTAAACAAAATTCTCCCCATCATTACAAATATACAAGCTCTCCTTGTAGGAATACAATACCCCATAAATTTCACCTACATAGATTTATCATCATCAGCACATCGGCACTATAACCGGGATCCGGTCTTGGCCTTATTTAGCAAGTCTCGAGGCTTGTTAAATTTTCCACAATAATTTATTTTTAAGGGCAAGGTTATTAGCTTTGCGGCGGAATCTTCCCATAGATTTATATCTCCCTTCAAATCAGCCGATAAATAAAGATGATTTTCATTCAATACTCAATTAAACCGCTCGCACTGTACACTGACATTTAAGGGTACTTCAAAATCCCCTTTTGTGCGCGCGTTAGTGTAAAAAAAAAACAATCGAGCCTAGAATATTTGGAGGTGACATGAATGCATGGAGTATACTCTGGGACTCATCGTCTACAAACAAAAGAGATGAGATAATAGAAAACATCCTGCTCACCTCCAAGCTTATCCTACTGAATAAAGGATCGCCAACCTACCTCTCTACCCACAACACTCTTATTCACATTGACATCACTTGTTGCTCCCCTGAATTGGTTCCGAGAACTTTATGGCAAGTTCTAGACGATCTTTACAATAGTGACCATTTTCCCGTTTTAACTATGATAAATATCCAACAACCGAGAACCTATCATAATCAATCTCCAAAATATAAAAGTGACTCTGCCAACTGGCCACTTTTTGAAAAAAAAAACTTGATGGATTTCTTTCAAGCTACGCCAGTACACCTAATACAAATCATGAAGCTGCAATAATCAATAAAGCAATTAGACCTGCTGCCAACGTTTCAATACCATAAACAAATACTAAAGCTAAACCGGTAACCAGGCAACATAAACCTTGGTGGAACTCCGAACTAACATCCCTCCGCAAATGCAAAATGGCAGCCCTCTCTCAATTTCAAAAAAGACCCACCGAGGCTAATCTTGTAGCATATAAAAAAGCAAACGCTTTATTTCGTAGAAGGATGAAAGATAGTAAAGCAAAAAGCCTCCTTCAATTCACTTCGACAATCAACCCAAATTCCTCCACAGCCATAATATGGCATAAAATACGCAGCTTAAGTGGAAATTACAATCCGATAATTATTTACAGTCTTAATTCCCAAAATACTGCAACCACAGACACAATGCAAATATGCCAACTCTTCGCCAAAACCTGGTCGCAATCCTCCAACAACCACAACTTCCATCCTGAATTCAATCGCAACAGACTTGAATCCCATAACAATTTACTATATTTGCAAGCCTCCAACCCTGTGGCCCACCGTATCGAAGAACCCATCTCATTTACTGCATTTGAATCAGTACTTAGTATAACCAAAGGGAGACATCGAATATCCTACCCTATGTTGAAACGCCTTTCGAAAAATACAAAATTGAGAATCATTAAATTATACAATAAAATACTTGAAACATCACATATCCCACAAATGTGGAAAACCGCAGTCCTACACCCTATTCCTAAACCGAAGAAAGATAAAGATACTATAGAGGGTTATCGTCCTATATGCTTAATCCCCTGTATTGCAAAGGTTTTAGAAAAAATAGTAGCCAAACGTTTGTTAGGGTTTATAGAAACAAAGAAATTGGCTTCTATTAACCAAGTAGTGTTCAAATTCAACAGAGGTTGGACAGATGCCTTACTTCACATTGACCACTATATCTCAAGGGGTCTATCCACTAAAAACCACATCACAATCATGTCATACTTAACAAATTGTTAAAATGGGGAGTTGGTAACAACATATATGGGTACGTCACATCATTTCTAAGTAATAGAAAATTTCAGTGTAGAGCCAACCACTCCAATTTACTGAATTTAGGTTTACTAACATAACTAATGTCGAATACACGGCAGTTAAACTCTTTTGCAGAAGTAATAAAGTACTGGTTTTGTCGTCTATATACATTCACCCTTCTCGTGAACCTAACTTCCCTAGCGCAGACATTTCTCAAATAATCCAGCAGTCTCTGCCGACACCTTTCATCATAGGGGGAGACTGGAATGCTCGACATACATCATTTAATGACATCAAGTGCAACAAATATGGCTACTAACTCCTAGATCTCCTCCCACTTCATCCATATGTTTAGGCAGACTGTCCATTGCAACCTACTCGAATTTGTAGTTCAACCAAATCAACAATCGATTTCTTCCTAAAGTCCACAGATATCTATTCATCTAATCCCCCTACAGTGTCCTTTACATTCCCATCCGATCATGGGTCCGTCCACTCCACGGTTCAAATCCCTTCGCTCGAACCACTCTACACAGTGAATCCTATCCCAAATTTTTCCAAAACAAACTGGAAAAAAGTCAATAACGATATTACTGCCAGTTTTTCAAATTATTCTTTACCGGAATCTTCAAACCTATTCCCTACTGAAATTGGCCAGGCTGCTGTAAAAATAGAGCAAATACTGGGAAATACTCTCTTCAGCCATACCCCTACGACCTTCCCTCATAACCACTTAGGACCTCACAAAATTATTGGGCATAAAAAACAACTCCGACGTAAATTGCTTATTAGCTACTCACCCTTTATTAAACAACAGATACAGCTTTTGACCACCCTGATAAATGGACAACTTAAAAATTTCACCGATCAGATCTACACGTCTACTCTAAACAGTATCAGACGAAACCGTGACCTATATATATATATATATATATATATATATATATATATATATATATATATATATATATATATATATATATATATATATATATATATATATATATATATATATATATAATCGACTAACTGGTCGTAAATTCAAGCCTCGAATAGACTATCTCATCGAACCAAATAACAGTAACACCGCCCAATCGGACACTGATATAGCAAACTGTCTCGCTGAACACTTCTGTAAAACTCATAAACAAAACGATTCCATCCCAGTCACTAATTTCCACGACACCGTGAATGAATTCATCTCACACACACTGGAGCCATCCTTCCCACCATTCATTACTGAATTCAACGAAACCAATAAAGCGTCACATCCCATGGGAACCGACACATTCCTATGCTTTACGGAATTATCTGAATTGATTACTTCGCGTAACAATAAAAAATCTACAGGCTTGGATAGAATCCCTAACCTTCTATTTAAAAGACTTCACCCGGAGAATTTACTCCCCATTCTCATTCTTCTCAACCACATAATAAACGCTTCACATTTTCCAAAATGTTGGAAAACAGCGGTGATAGTGCCTATTAGTAAATCCGGTTCTTCCAACAACCCGACTAACTTCCGTCCCATATCACAGTAAATTCGCTTAGTAAGGTTTTGGAATGTAAGATATACAAAAATCTTCTCTCATTTGCTAGAGACAACTCCCTTATCCCGAATTCTCAATTTGGCTTTCGTCCACAACACTCATGCTCTGCTGAAAATCACACATGATGTGACAATGAATCTCCAAAACCAATCCCCAACAATATGCGTCTCTCTCGACATATCAAAAGCATTCGATTGCGTTTGGATTGCAGGACTGCTATACAAGCTACATTCAATGATCGGATTAAACACCCACACCATAAAATTTCTCGCTTCCTATCTTTCTGATAGAAAGTTCATGGTGAAAATAAATTCAACTCTTTCGACACCATACAGTATAACCGCGGGTGTTCCTCAAGGTTCCATTTTCGGACCATTATTATACCTCCTTTATACTTCAGACACCCCGCAGCCACTGTCACCTAATACCGTACTGCTGAACTATGCCGATGACACTTTAATTTATTCAAGCAACAAGTTTGTCAAGGAGGCAAGAAACTGTATTAACAGCTATCTCCCGAATCTCTCAGCATATTTTACTAAGTGGAAAATCCGACTCAACCCAGCCAAAACTCAACTCATAGTGTTTAAAGGCAGAAACGCGAACTGTACTAACAACACCATACGCTGCTATAACAAAATCAGAATCAAGTTAAATAACAATATAATTAAACCCTCCAAAACCTTAAAGTACCTGGGAATAACATTCACCAACAATCTGTCCTTCTCCGCCCACACCAAAAACTCGATTCGCAACGCCGCAATTCAACTTAATCTCTGCTGAAAAGTGATGTACAAGCCGAATGGTCTCTCTCCCAAAGTTAAATCACTTATCTATAAACAGATAATCAGACCCACTCTCACATATGCATGCCCTGCATGCCCGATATGGTACCATATCACACCCGCCCAAATGGAGAAGCTACGCATTTTCGAAAGGAAATGCTTCAGACTTATCACTGGCCTCAACCGACATCCCAACTCCCACAAATATTACAACAGTAGTTTGCTCTACTATGCCGCTAATATTGAGCGTATAGATCGATGCTTCCTCGAGCTGTCCATCAAATATATCGAAAATCTTCCCAATAATCCCAACCCGATAATAAACGCGCTCACATCGACTCGGTCAGATAACCGAACTGCCTTCCCGAACTGTCTCCACATCAGAACGTTCTTCACCTCTGGCAGGTTGGATAATAACTCTAATGAGATTGTATACCACAATACAAAGCTTTCACCTCACCAATTTAAATATGGTAATATTCAACCCTTCTCCAATATTTTACGTTTCAACAAACAAACGCAAAGTAGTGCCCCAACCCACATCACTGACTGACAATATCCTCAGTAGCCCATAACCTATCTATTGATCACTATGCTTCCCCCTTCCACACCACACTAACGTATTTCAATAATAATTAGGTAACTAGACTAAGTTAAGATAAGCTAAGTTAAGTTAAGCAAATTAACATAGGATAAGTAAATAACTATATCCTGGTTTTCTTCTGACCTTTTCCAGGAAGTTCTACCCACTACACAATATATGACTTCTATCATATTGTTTGAAAAATGTACTAGTAAGTATATGTAAACAATTATAGCTAAAGTATCATAATTTATCTGTATTGCTTATTGTAAAAACTATTGATGGTCAATAAATACAGAAATGTAAAAAAAAGAGCCAACCACATATACTCCAATACACTCCCGCTACACAACGGAATCCCTCAAGGATCCCCATTGTCAGTCACATTATTTATTATCGCCTTTGACGACATAAAAACGATAATATATAAACAGAAACATCTAGAACATTGTATTTACGCCAGTGATTTAATCTCCTGCAAACGCATGTTAACTGAAAGATATTGTAGAATGGTCAAATTATTCAGGTGCCAAACTGTCAATAGAAAAATGTAAATTACTTCATGTGTGCCGACGACGACTTTGCCCCCAAATACACATCAACATAAATAATAAAACTATCCAAAATATTCCCAACCTTAAAATCCTAGGAATAACATTTAATAATAAGTATTGCTGGGAACAACACTGTCGCTTTGTTACATCTGAAGAAGGTGATCTACGGAAAATCGGACTGTTACCTGCATTTTGCTCCATTTTTACGGCGGAAGCCTTCGCCATCCAACAAGCCGTAATAATTTCCACCAAGCACAGGGAAAAATATACCATCTGCACAGACAGCTTGTCAGCACTCCATTCAAAAACGAACACTAACAACACCGACGATATTATTTCCAATATTCGAAACAATATCATTAAATATTATAATAAAATAAAACTAATATGGAGTGGACAATTCCCTGACCTATCTTTCTGGCCGTTCAATCCACGTGGTTCTTGATGGTGGATTCCCGCGCTCTCGAGTCGGCCAGTTCAGGTAAACGGGTATGTTGATTTAACAGGATGACTGTCTGGAAGTGCCGTATTCAAAATAAGTGATAATGTCATAAAACGACTGAAGGAAGATTCCTGATTACAGTGGATATAATGTCCGATCACAGGATAACAAATCTTTCTTCTTTCTTAATAAACAGTCAATTTTTAGTTCTGTAATTACTTATTTATTTCGTTTTCATTAAAAAAAAAAACATGCGGTTTTTAAATGTTGAGTTATTATGTCGAAAAATGTTACCGCAACATATGCCCCTTATTACTGTCACAGGGAAGTGGATTTAACGTCCCAATACGCCCATGTACGGTTCTGGCTCTGGTTCTGCATTGGCGCCAAGTGCAAATACAGCAACCAAGAAAAATACGAGATATTTTATTGGCATTTTTCTAATGTTCTTCTAACGCAGTTGATTAATTTCTGATACAGCTTACAGTTCCCAACAAGCTTTTATACTCGGTTTTCTGCATACGACGTATTTGGAATGCCTCAATACATTTTAAATATGTCTCACCATATTTTAAATAAAATATTTAGACAGTTGTGTCCTATCTAAGGCCATATTTGAAACAATTGTGTCAATGATCTTTGCCATTTTTATTATTTATTCCTTTGTTGTCGTTATAAACTCAAATAGCTTTGCGTTATTTAAATTGAACAATGTAGAATAACACCGGAAGAGATTCAAAGGTCAATTTATCGTGCCAACGGAGCCGAGCAGAGTTTTTGGCATTGATGCCCAGTACAAATATGCAACCAACAAAAGCAGGCGATATTTCGACGACACTTTTCAAAGAAGTTAAATAATTTCTGATGAACCTTGTGCTTCTTGATATTTGATCACTACATACGGCGTATTTCGAATGTTTGGCGTTTCAATACGTCATGTCTTTTTTAATTCAATAGTTTCAATACGTCAAACATTTTTTTTATTCTCTTTTTACCTTCTTAGTTTCTAAATTACATGCTAGACAAAAAATGCTTAAATTCTAGCTTAATTATCTTATATTATAACTGACTGGTCCTACGCAGACGCTCTAAGCTAAACATTACTAAACATTTGTATAATTTGCCTTTCGGCGACAGAAGTTTGTGGCAGTACTTATAATTATTTGAAAGACAAAGAAAATTTGAAAAACTTTGTGTCAATTCTTTTTTGTTTTTTTTTCTTAAAATTTAACTTGCTTAACTTACCTATTTTTTTTTTCTTTTTTTTTCTTTTTAATTTAATTTTATGTAAAAGCACTTAACCTAACTTAACTTAAATGTTATATTACCCTAATTCTAGAAAAGCTAAGTCTATGTAAGCTAGCTGATGATAGTCTGATTCTATACCGACTTTGGTATCCAGGTCTTTATATGCCATTCAACCACCAGAACTGTTGACGCTTTCTAATACTATCGTCCCGGTCTCTGTGGGAGATAGCCCTACTGAAGCGCAGGAGCTCTTCTTCGGTGGGCGTTACTTCCCGGTCGTAGCACAATCGCCCGTCTACAGATGATCTACTTACATGATAGATCAGCGGAATTCCGGATCTATCCTGTATAAGCCCTTTCATGTCCAAGTCAAGGAACGCCTCTGGTGGAACAAAGCCGTTGCGACGCACGCTCTCATAGTACAGAGTGTTTGGATAATAGGCCCCGAAAATTATTGCTCTCGCAATATGTCCTCTAATTAATTTAATCATAAAATTATCAACCCTATTTATGTACGCTTCATTATATAAAGTCTCATTTGAATAATACTTTTTATAGTCCGATTCCGGTGTCCGATATAATCTAAGACAACTTCTGAGACACTTCCTTTCGAACAGCCGAATCTTTTCCATCAAATTTGGACCTATGTTAAACCATACTGGACAACCATATATGAGCATTGGCCTGATTAGCGTCATGTAGGATATGACTTTTACCCTGCTGTCAAGTTGGCTACTGTGAAATAGCCTCCTTGTCATAGCAAAAGTTTTCCTCGCTTTGAGCAAAGCAGCCTCTACATGTCTGTTGAAATACAGATATTGGGCCAGATGCCCAGGTATTTAACTAAACTCTTGGTTTCCAGTTTATCTCCATGCGGTCCCACGATATCTAGCTTTCGCCAGTTTTTTCTTGTGTCGTTCGTGGCTTTATATAATGGCGTTCTAAAAAGGATGGCTTCACATTTCTGGAAGTTGATCTTAAGTTTCCAGTCATCGCAATAGCGCTGCACGTTGTTGAAGTCTCGCTGTATTAAACTATTTATGATCTCAACTTTCGGAGCTGTTCTGTAAATTATGAGATCGTCTGTGTACGCAATAGCCTGCGGAAGTGCATCTAATAAGTCGCTAATGTAAATGTTAAAAAGAATCGGAGAGAGTACCGCACCCTGTTGCAAGCCATTCTTGATATTATACGTTTTATTAGAGGTCACATTACCACTTTTGACCACGAACCTCCTGTCCTTTAACATATCGTAAAGTACATATAGTAAAGGCTTATGTGTGCCATGTCTGACCAGTTTGTAATATAACCCTTCGATCCAGACGGCATCAAAGGCTTTTTCCAAGTCGATCAGACAGGCCCCCGTGCATTGGTTCCATTTATTCCATTGTATGTCAGAGACCAGTTTAGCTGTGGCATGTGTGGTTTCATGACCCGCCTTAAAGCCAAACTGGTTATTTGGAATAATGTTGTTGTCGTCTACCCATTTTAGCAGAGCTTTGTTAATAGTCTTTTCAAATGCTTTACTGATGCTTGGGAGTAAACTTATCGAACGCATGTTGATTGGATTTGTACAGTCTTTGCCCTTTTTTGTGATGGGCTGAATGAAAGCCGTTTTCTAACGCGCGGGATAATATGCATTATTCAGCGCGTTGTTAAACAGGACCGTGTATATATCTATTGCCATTGGGGGCAGGTTCTTGAGTACGATGTTAGGTACTCCATCTATTCCCACTGACTTTTTCCTTCTTAGTGAGTCGAAGATACGTTTCCTTCCCTTGTGATTAAAAGGCTATTAGGCTCACCATTGGCATTAATGTCAATTGACAGATTATCGTCACTGAATTCGGTAAAACCCGGATTCTCCGATTGCCAATGTGAAATTTCATTCCGGAGGTGCAGGTGATTCAGTAGAACTCTGTCCTCCAGGTCGTGATTTCGGTGAATGCTTTCATTCACCTTGTACATTTCCTGAAAGACAGCTCCCACAGCGTTCACCTTTTCCAAAGGATCTTCGATCACGAAGAGCTCACTATTGAGGATCGCGTTCTCTGTATCTATACCAATGTTGGTTAGCAGCTGCTTGTTTACATCAGTACGTGGAATTTGGAGACACTGAATCTCGTTTTGATTATTTCTCCTGAATATTTTATTTATTTGTGGGAACATATTCGGGTTATTAGTTTTTATAGCTCGAATTCTGTTGTTCCAATACAAATTTGTTGCTAATATATAATTAGCTTTAAGTAATTGTTGGAGGTTTTTTAATCGGGATTTCAGTGATATTATCTCCTGGTCTTGTCTGTCTGTAAACTGTCTGTGTAATTGTTTTAGTTTCGATAGCAGTCTGCTCTTTTTCTTGTGGAGTGCGTTTATTGTTGTGTTTCTGTACATGTTTATCCTATCTGTTACTGTTGTTTTGGGAATTGTTTTGTCCATTGTTCGTTTTACGGTTTCATCCATTTGTTGGATGTATTTGTCGATTTCGTCATTTGTCAGGTTGCTGTTTACTGGCAGATTAAAGTCATTCGAACGAAGTTCTCTTGTTAATGATCTGGTAAACCGCAGCCATCGCATTGCCCTGTAGTTGTAGGGTTGCGGGATGACGAATTCCTCCAGATCTGCGAGATCGCTCGGAAGCTCCATTACTGCCGTGAATGCACAGTGGTCACTGTCGTATTCAATCGTCCGTAAACAGTTTCTGCTTCGTCTGTTGGTGTTAAGTAATCTCAGTCGTGTGTCAATTAGCAAGATATCTAAGAACGATCTACCTCTAGGGAACGATGGATATTCGGTAGCTAGCAGGTCAGTTCTATATTCAATATGAAACTGATCGAACCAGCCAGCCAACTGATTTCCTCTGGCATTAGATATATAATTTCCCCAATTTCTATACTTGGCGTTCATATCTCCCCCTAGGATAAAGTAGTTTTTGTCCAGGTGCAAATGTAAGCATCGAAAGAGTGTCTCGAGCTCCGCTATAAATAGGTTATGTTGGTGTGCTCCTCAGGTGCATAGACCGCAATCGCACACAAGCCCCTTCCTTGCTGAAGGGGTATGCGTACGATGTGGACTTCCAGCACCCGGAACCTGCGCACTTCTCCACTATATATAACTTTATGATGGATTCCTTTTCTGATAAAGATTGCGACCCCCCCCCCCCCGAGTGGAGTTAGGTCGGTCTCTTCGTATAATATCGTAGTTTTTATGCCATATCTTGTGTCTCTGGTTTAACTTTGTTTCCCCCGCCAGAAGTACATCAGGCTGTTCAACTTGCAACAGGTTGAAAATATTGGCTCTTCTCTCAGTTCTTATTAGTGAATTTACATTCACGACAAGAGCTTTTATTGATGTTGTGGTTAGAGGGTTTATATTGACTTTTTGCTTAGATTGGGCAAGTGCGAGTATATCTCGTTTATTTGATTCTGCAGCTGTGTCATCTATCTCTGCAGATTGAGCAGAACCGTGACCACGTCTGCTTGCGATGTTGTTTCAGTCTGTGTGGTAGTATTTGTGGCTACCAATGTTGCAGCCTGGTTTGGTGGTCTCCCACCCGGCGCAACTTGTGCGTACGACCGCTGCGATGTTACGGGCATTGTTGTAGTACGAGCTGGCTCTGTGTTTTTTTGCCGAGTCACACTTCTTGCCATTATTTCTCGGAATTTGGGACATCCTCGATAATTAGCGGGGTGTCCCTCATTCCGCCACACAGGGCACTTTAGAAGGGCTTTGTCTTCTACCCTTTCTTTTCCCAGAGGGCATTCTTCTGCCTTATGGTCTTTTCCGCATTTTACGCAACGGTGCTGCATTTCACAGTTCGCCGCCGCGTGACCAAACCTTTGGCAGCGGACACATTGCAGGATGTCTCCGCCTTTTTTTAATTTGTCCCACGTGACATTTTGATGGTCCGAGACTGTAATTTTTCTTAGACCACCAATTCTGCTGCCGGGCGTTAGTTGAACTAAAAAGAAGGGTAGCTTGCGGTTTTCCCTTCTTGCCTTGGTTGTGATGAATGGTTTTACGGAGATAAACTCGAGATCATCGTGCCTCAACTTTTGAAGCATCTCGAGCAGAGCCTCCGGTTGCACCTCAGGGTCGACACCCTTTAATAGAACCGTTACCCTCTTTGTTTGCTTCGGCGTGAACGAGTAGAATTCCGCGGTGGCCCTTTTTAAGACCTCTTTAATTTTTTCGTGGTCTGCCACCGCATAGGTTTGAATGGCATGCCTGTTACCGGCCAGTCTTTTAATTACAAAATTGTTTCCTATCGCTAGCTTACAAAGACTTACCAATTCCTTACACTCAATATCTATGGTGTTGATTGGTGGCATCTTTATTTTTTGATTGTTATTGTTGCTTTGCCGCTGCTGTGTTGCTTGCCGTGGTCGATTTTGTGTTGATTGTTGCTGTTGGCCGACTTTTGGCTTCGGCTTTTGTTGTTCGGTGTCTTTTTCTTTTTCGAGTGCCGCTATTTTTTTCTTTCGGCGTCTCTCTTCTAGTGGGGCTCTTGCCTGCGCAAGTTTCGACTCCAATTCACTTATTTCCTCTTCTTTATCCCCAGACTCTGAGGATGCAAGAGAAGCGAATGAGTTGTTTGCCCCATACATGTTAAAGTTGAAGGGGGGTGGGAGCTCATTGACCTCCTCCATTTGCCGATCTCTTTTCTCCATTGTTAATTTCGAGGTTTTACTTCGCGTTACAATGGAGTTTTTCGGTGTACCTTTCCGTTTGTGTGTTATCGCCTTTTTATCTTCCTCCGTGTTCATGCTGGTTCTTTCCAGTTTGTTTTCATTAAAAAAAAACAAAGGCGACCTGCAATACGAACCACGAAGTCGATTTCCTCCGCACGCCGACTCGAACTCGGCTATCGTCGGCTAAGACTCAGTATACTTGCACACGCGTCAAATGATGCTTTGAAAACTCTGTGCTTAACTAGCAATATATTGTGTGTTTTAGCTTTCACTTTTACGACTGAGGTGATATATTTAAATTGTCTTACTTTGTTTTTGTACCTCACTGAAGTGATTTTATGAGCACGTTTTTGTCACTTTTAACATTTCTTTTGTTTGTTTGTTGTTGTTGCACTTTGTTTTAATTGCCACGCACGTCACGTCACTGTTTTTCTATTTCGTGGCTTCGTTCTCGTTTATCAATTATATTAATTATATCAATAGGTTGTCCGTCTTTTATACACACGTTTTGAAACTGAGTATTCACAGAGTGACAGACGATGTTTTCGCGATATTAAAACACATTGGTTATGTGATAAACAGCAATTTAATTAGTAATGTAATTGTGTGTTTGTCAGTGAAAAAGTGTATTAAATGTGCACAGAACCGAAATAAATGCACGATAAATGAATAAATAGTCTAACGAGTTGATTGCAATTAATATATCACGAATTTAATAATAAATTCACTGCGGTTGATAAAGATTTACTTAGAGAGCTGAATTGCACCTAGTGTCGACTGCACAGTCACACAGCGTCACATCCCATGGGAACCGACACATTCCTATGCTTTACCGAATTATCTGAATTGATTACTTCACGTAACAATAAAAAATCTACAGGCTTGGATAGAATCCCTAACCTACTATATAAAAGACTTCACTCGGAGAACTTACTCCCCATTCTCGTTCTTCTCAACCACATAATAAACGCTTCACATTTTCCAAAATGTTGGAAAACAGCGGTGATAGTGCCTATTAGTAAATCCGGTTCTTCCAACAACTCGGCTAACTTCCGTCCCATATCACAGTAAATTCGCTTAGTAAGGTTTTGGAATGTAAGATATACAAAAATCTTCTCTCATTTGCTAGAGACAACTCCCTTATCCCGAATTCTCAATTTGGCTTTCGTCCACAACACTCATGCTCTGCTGAAAATCACACATGATGTGACAATGAATCTCCAAAACCAATCCCCAACAATATGCGTCTCTCTCGACATATCAAAAGCATTCGATTGCGTTTGGATTGCAGGACTGCTATACAAGCTACATTCAATGATCGGATTAAACACCCACACCATAAAATTTCTCGCTTCCTATCTTTCTGATAGAAAGTTCATGGTGAAAATAAATTCAACTCTTTCGACACCATACAGTATAACCGCGGGTGTTCCTCAAGGTTCCATTTTCGGACCATTATTATACCTCCTTTATACTTCAGACACCCCGCAGCCACTGTCACCTAATACCGTACTGCTGAACTATGCCGATGACACTTTAATTTATTCAAGCAACAAGTTTGTCAAGGAGGCAAGAAACTGTATTAACAGCTATCTCCCGAATCTCTCAGCATATTTTACTAAGTGGAAAATCCGACTCAACCCAGCCAAAACTCAACTCATAGTGTTTAAAGGCAGAAACGCGAACTGTACTAACAACACCATACGCTGCTATAACAAAATCAGAATCAAGTTAAATAACAATATAATTAAACCCTCCAAAACCTTAAAGTACCTGGGAATAACATTCACCAACAATCTGTCCTTCTCCGCCCACACCAAAAACTCGATTCGCAACGCCGCAATTCAACTTAATCTCTGCTGAAAAGTGATGTACAAGCCGAATGGTCTCTCTCCCAAAGTTAAATCACTTATCTATAAACAGATAATCAGACCCACTCTCACATATGCATGCCCGATATGGTACCATATCACACCCGCCCAAATGGAGAAGCTACGCATTTTCGAAAGGAAATGCTTCAGACTTATCACTGGCCTCAACCGACATCCCAACTCCCACAAATATTACAACAGTAGTTTGCTCTACTATGCCGCTAATATTGAGCGTATAGATCGATGCTTCCTCGAGCTGTCCATCAAATATATCGAAAATCTTCCCAATAATCCCAACCCGATAATAAACGCGCTCACATCGACTCGGTCAGATAACCGAACTGCCTTCCCGAACTGTCTCCACATCAGAACGTTCTTCACCTCTGGCAGGTTGGATAATAACTCTAATGAGATTGTATACCACAATACAAAGCTTTCACCTCACCAATTTAAATATGGTAATATTCAACCCTTCTCCAATATTTTACGTTTCAACAAACAAACGCAAAGTAGTGCCCCAACCCACATCACTGACTGACAATATCCTCAGTAGCCCATAACCTATCTATTGATCACTATGCTTCCCCCTTCCACACCACACTAACGTATTTCAATAATAATTAGGTAACTAGACTAAGTTAAGATAAGCTAAGTTAAGTTAAGCAAATTAACATAGGATAAGTAAATAACTATATCCTGGTTTTCTTCTGACCTTTTCCAGGAAGTTCTACCCACTACACAATATATGACTTCTATCATATTGTTTGAAAAATGTACTAGTAAGTATATGTAAACAATTATAGCTAAAGTATCATAATTTATCTGTATTGCTTATTGTAAAAACTATTGATGGTCAATAAATACAGAAATGTAAAAAAAAGAGCCAACCACATATACTCCAATACACTCCCGCTACACAACGGAATCCCTCAAGGATCCCCATTGTCAGTCACATTATTTATTATCGCCTTTGACGACATAAAAACGATAATATATAAACAGAAACATCTAGAACATTGTATTTACGCCAGTGATTTAATCTCCTGCAAACGCATGTTAACTGAAAGATATTGTAGAATGGTCAAATTATTCAGGTGCCAAACTGTCAATAGAAAAATGTAAATTACTTCATGTGTGCCGACGACGACTTTGCCCCCAAATACACATCAACATAAATAATAAAACTATCCAAAATATTCCCAACCTTAAAATCCTAGGAATAACATTTAATAATAAGTATTGCTGGGAACAACACTGTCGCTTTGTTACATCTGAAGAAGGTGATCTACGGAAAATCGGACTGTTACCTGCATTTTGCTCCATTTTTACGGCGGAAGCCTTCGCCATCCAACAAGCCGTAATAATTTCCACCAAGCACAGGGAAAAATATACCATCTGCACAGACAGCTTGTCAGCACTCCATTCAAAAACGAACACTAACAACACCGACGATATTATTTCCAATATTCGAAACAATATCATTAAATATTATAATAAAATAAAACTAATATGGAGTGGACAATTCCCTGACCTATCTTTCTGGCCGTTCAATCCACGTGGTTCTTGATGGTGGATTCCCGCGCTCTCGAGTCGGCCAGTTCAGGTAAACGGGTATGTTGATTTAACAGGATGACTGTCTGGAAGTGCCGTATTCAAAATAAGTGATAATGTCATAAAACGACTGAAGGAAGATTCCTGATTACAGTGGATATAATGTCCGATCACAGGATAACAAATCTTTCTTCTTTCTTAATAAACAGTCAATTTTTAGTTCTGTAATTACTTATTTATTTCGTTTTCATTAAAAAAAAAACATGCGGTTTTTAAATGTTGAGTTATTATGTCGAAAAATGTTACCGCAACATATGCCCCTTATTACTGTCACAGGGAAGTGGATTTAACGTCCCAATACGCCCATGTACGGTTCTGGCTCTGGTTCTGCATTGGCGCCAAGTGCAAATACAGCAACCAAGAAAAATACGAGATATTTTATTGGCATTTTTCTAATGTTCTTCTAACGCAGTTGATTAATTTCTGATACAGCTTACAGTTCCCAACAAGCTTTTATACTCGGTTTTCTGCATACGACGTATTTGGAATGCCTCAATACATTTTAAATATGCCTCACCATATTTTAAATAAAATATTTAGACAGTTGTGTCCTATCTAAGGCCATATTTGAAACAATTGTGTCAATGATCTTTGCCATTTTTATTATTTATTCCTTTGTTGTCGTTATAAACTCAAATAGCTTTGCGTTATTTAAATTGAACAATGTAGAATAACACCGGAAGAGATTCAAAGGTCAATTTATCGTGCCAACGGAGCCGACCAGAGTTTTTGGCATTGATGCCCAGTACAAATATGCAACCAACAAAAGCAGGCGATATTTCGACGACACTTTTCAAAGAAGTTAAATAATTTCTGATGAACCTTGTGCTTCTTGATATTTGATCACTACATACGGCGTATTTCGAATGTTTGGCGTTTCAATACGTCATGTCTTTTTTAATTCAATAGTTTCAATACGTCAAACATTTTTTTTATTCTCTTTTTACCTTCTTAGTTTCTAAATTACATGCTAGACAAAAAATGCTTAAATTCTAGCTTAATTATCTTATATTATAACTGACTGGTCCTACGCAGACGCTCTAAGCTAAACATTACTAAACATTTGTATAATTTGCCTTTCGGCGACAGAAGTTTGTGGCAGTACTTATAATTATTTGAAAGACAAAGAAAATTTGAAAAACTTTGTGTCAATTCTTTTTTGTTTTTTTTTCTTAAAATTTAACTTGCTTAACTTACCTATTTTTTTTTCTTTTTTTTTCTTTTTAATTTAATTTTATGTAAAAGCACTTAACCTAACTTAACTTAAATGTTATATTACCCTAATTCTAGAAAAGCTAAGTCTATGTAAGCTAGCTGATGATAGTCTGATTCTATACCGACTTTGGTATCCAGGTCTTTATATGCCATTCAACCACCAGAACTGTTGACGCTTTCTAATACTATCGTCCCGGTCTCTGTGGGAGATAGCCCTACTGAAGCGCAGGAGCTCTTCTTCGGTGGGCGTTACTTCCCGGTCGTAGCACAATCGCCCGTCTACAGATGATCTACTTACATGATAGATCAGCGGAATTCCGGATCTATCCTGTATAAGCCCTTTCATGTCCAAGTCAAGGAACGCCTCTGGTGGAACAAAGCCGTTGCGACGCACGCTCTCATAGTACAGAGTGTTTGGATAATAGGCCCCGAAAATTATTGCTCTCGCAATATGTCCTCTAATTAATTTAATCATAAAATTATCAACCCTATTTATGTACGCTTCATTATATAAAGTCTCATTTGAATAATACTTTTTATAGTCCGATTCCGGTGTCCGATATAATCTAAGACAACTTCTGAGACACTTCCTTTCGAACAGCCGAATCTTTTCCATCAAATTTGGACCTATGTTAAACCATACTGGACAACCATATATGAGCATTGGCCTGATTAGCGTCATGTAGGATATGACTTTTACCCTGCTGTCAAGTTGGCTACTGTGAAATAGCCTCCTTGTCATAGCAAAAGTTTTCCTCGCTTTGAGCAAAGCAGCCTCTACATGTCTGTTGAAATACAGATATTGGGCCAGATGCCCAGGTATTTAACTAAACTCTTGGTTTCCAGTTTATCTCCATGCGGTCCCACGATATCTAGCTTTCGCCAGTTTTTTCTTGTGTCGTTCGTGGCTTTATATAATGGCGTTCTAAATAGGATGGCTTCACATTTCTGGAAGTTGATCTTAAGTTTCCAGTCATCGCAATAGCGCTGCACATTGTTGAAGTCTCGCTGTATTAAACTATTTATGATCTCAACTTTCGGAGCTGTTCTGTAAATTATGAGATCGTCTGTGTACGCAATAGCCTGCGGAAGTGCATCTAATAAGTCGCTAATGTAAATGTTAAAAAGAATCGGAGAGAGTACCGCACCCTGTTGCAAGCCATTCTTGATATTATACGTTTTATTAGAGGTCACATTACCACTTTTGACCACGAACCTCCTGTCCTTTAACATATCGTAAAGTACATATAGTAAAGGCTTATGTGTGCCATGTCTGACCAGTTTGTAATATAACCCTTCGATCCAGACGGCATCAAAGGCTTTTTCCAAGTCGATCAGACAGGCCCCCGTGCATTGGTTTTATTTATTCCATTGTATGTCAGAGACCAGTTTAGCTGTGGCATGTGTGGTTTCATGACCCGCCTTAAAGCCAAACTGGTTATTTGGAATAATGTTGTTGTCGTCTACCCATTTTAGCAGAGCTTTGTTAATAGTCTTTTCAAATGCTTTACTGATGCTTGGGAGTAAACTTATCGAACGCATGTTGATTGGATTTGTACAGTCTTTGCCCTTTTTTGTGATGGGCTGAATGAAAGCCGTTTTCTAACGCGCGGGATAATATGCATTATTCAGCGCGTTGTTAAACAGGACCGTGTATATATCTATTGCCATTGGGGGCAGGTTCTTGAGTACGATGTTAGGTACTCCATCTATTCCCACTGACTTTTTCCTTCTTAGTGAGTCGAAGATACGTTTCCTTCCCTTGTGATTAAAAGGCTATTAGGCTCACCATTGGCATTAATGTCAATTGACAGATTATCGTCACTGAATTCGGTAAAACCCGGATTCTCCGATTGCCAATGTGAAATTTCATTCCGGAGGTGCAGGTGATTCAGTAGAACTCTGTCCTCCAGGTCGTGATTTCGGTGAATGCTTTCATTCACCTTGTACATTTCCTGAAAGACAGCTCCCACAGCGTTCACCTTTTCCAAAGGATCTTCGATCACGAAGAGCTCACTATTGAGGATCGCGTTCTCTGTATCTATACCAATGTTGGTTAGCAGCTGCTTGTTTACATCAGTACGTGGAATTTGGAGACACTGAATCTCGTTTTGATTATTTCTCCTGAATATTTTATTTATTTGTGGGAACATATTCGGGTTATTAGTTTTTATAGCTCGAATTCTGTTGTTCCAATACAAATTTGTTGCTAATATATAATTAGCTTTAAGTAATTGTTGGAGGTTTTTTAATCGGGATTTCAGTGATATTATCTCCTGGTCTTGTTTGTCTGTAAACTGTCTGTGTAATTGTTTTAGTTTCGATAGCAGTCTGCTCTTTTTCTTGTGGAGTGCGTTTATTGTTGTGTTTCTGTACATGTTTATCCTATCTGTTACTGTTGTTTTGGGAATTGTTTTGTCCATTGTTCGTTTTACGGTTTCATCCATTTGTTGGATGTATTTGTCGATTTCGTCATTTGTCAGGTTGCTGTTTACTGGCAGATTAAAGTCATTCGAACGAAGTTCTCTTGTTAATGATCTGGTGAACCGCAGCCATCGCATTGCCCTGTAGTTGTAGGGTTGCGGGATGACGAATTCCTCCAGATCTGCGAGATCGCTCGGAAGCTCCATTACTGCCGTGAATGCACAGTGGTCACTGTCGTATTCAATCGTCCGTAAACAGTTTCTGCTTCGTCTGTTGGTGTTAAGTAATCTCAGTCGTGTGTCAATTAGCAAGATATCTAAGAACGATCTACCTCTAGGGAACGATGGATATTCGGTAGCTAGCAGGTCAGTTCTATATTCAATATGAAACTGATCGAACCAGCCAGCCAACTGATTTCCTCTGGCATTAGATATATAATTTCCCCAATTTCTATACTTGGCGTTCATATCTCCCCCTAGGATAAAGTAGTTTTTGTCCAGGTGCAAATGTAAGCATCGAAAGAGTGTCTCGAGCTCCGCTATAAATAGGTTATGTTGGTGTGCTCCTCAGGTGCATAGACCGCAATCGCATACAAGCCCCTTCCTTGCTGAAGGGGTATGCGTACGATGTGGACTTCCAGCACCCGGAACCTGCGCACTTCTCCACTATATATAACTTTATGATGGATTCCTTTTCTGATAAAGATTGCGACCCCCCCCCCCCCCCCCACCCTTGAGTGGAGTTAGGTCGGTCTCTTCGTATAATATCGTAGTTTTTATGCCATATCTTGTGTCTCTGGTTTAACTTTGTTTCCCCCGCCAGAAGTACATCAGGCTGTTCAACTTGCAACAGGTTGAAAATATTGGCTCTTCTCTCAGTTCTTATTAGTGAATTTACATTCACGACAAGAGCTTTTATTGATGTTGTGGTTAGAGGGTTTATCTTGACTTTTTGCTTAGATTGGGCAAGTGCGAGTATATCTCGTTTATTTGATTCTGCAGCTGTGTCATCTATCTCTGCAGATTGAGCAGAACCGTGACCACGTCTGCTTGCGATGTTGTTTCAGTCTGTGTGGTAGTATTTGTGGCTACCAATGTTGCAGCCTGGTTTGGTGGTCTCCCACCCGGCGCAACTTGTGCGTACGACCGCTGCGATGTTACGGGCATTGTTGTAGTACGAGCTGGCTCTGTGTTTTTTTGCCGAGTCACACTTCTTGCCATTATTTCTCGGAATTTGGGACATCCTCGATAATTAGCGGGGTGTCCCTCATTCCGCCACACAGGGCACTTTAGAAGGGCTTTGTCTTCTACCCTTTCTTTTCCCAGAGGGCATTCTTCTGCCTTATGGTCTTTTCCGCATTTTACGCAACGGTGCTGCATTTCACAGTTCGCCGCCGCGTGACCAAACCTTTGGCAGCGGACACATTGCAGGATGTCTCCGCCTTTTTTTAATTTGTCCCATGTGACACTTTGATGGTCCGAGACAGTAATTTTTCTTAGACCACCAATTCTGCTGCCGGGCGTTAGTTGAACTAAAAAGAAGGGTAGCTTGCGGTTTTCCCTTCTTGCCTTGGTTGTGATGAATGGTTTTACGGAGATAAACTCGAGATCATCGTGCCTCAACTTTTGAAGCATCTCGAGCAGAGCCTCCGGTTGCACCTCAGGGTCGACACCCTTTAATAGAACCGTTACCCTCTTTGTTTGCTTCGGCGTGAACGAGTAGAATTCCGCGGTGGCCCTTTTTAAGACCTCTTTAATTTTTTCGTGGTCTGCCACCGCATAGGTTTGAATGGCATGCCTGTTACCGGCCAGTCTTTTAATTACAAAATTGTTTCCTATCGCTAGCTTACAAAGACTTACCAATTCCTTACACTCAATATCTATGGTGTTGATTGGTGGCATCTTTATTTTTTGATTGTTATTGTTGCTTTGCCGCTGCTGTGTTGCTTGCCGTGGTCGATTTTGTGTTGATTGTTGCTGTTGGCCGACTTTTGGCTTCGGCTTTTGTTGTTCGGTGTCTTTTTCTTTTTCGAGTGCCGCTATTTTTTTCTTTCGGCGTCTCTCTTCTAGTGGGGCTCTTGCCTGCGTAAGTTTCGACTCTAATTCACTTATTTCCTCTTCTTTATCCCCAGACTCTGAGGATGCAAGAGAAGCGAATGAGTTGTTTGCCCCATACATGTTAAAGTTGAAGGGGGGTGGGAGCTCATTGACCTCCTCCATTTGCCGATCTCTTTTCTCCATTGTTAATTTCGAGGTTTTACTTCGCGTTACAATGGAGTTTTTCGGTGTACCTTTCCGTTTGTGTGTTATCGCCTTTTTATCTTCCTCCGTGTTCATGCTGGTTCTTTCCAGTTTGTTTTCATTAAAAAAAAACAAAGGCGACCTGCAATACGAACCACGAAGTCGATTTCCTCCGCACGCCGACTCGAACTCGGCTATCGTCGGCTAAGACTCAGTATACTTGCACACGCGTCAAATGATGCTTTGAAAACTCTGTGCTTAACTAGCAATATATTGTGTGTTTTAGCTTTCACTTTTACGACTGAGGTGATATATTTAAATTGTCTTACTTTGTTTTTGTACCTCACTGAAGTGATTTTATGAGCACGTTTTTGTCACTTTTAACATTTCTTTTGTTTGTTTGTTGTTGTTGCACTTTGTTTTAATTGCCACGCACGTCACGTCACTGTTTTTCTATTTCGTGGCTTCGTTCTCGTTTATCAATTATATTAATTATATCAATAGGTTGTCCGTCTTTTAAACACACGTTTTGAAACTGAGTATTCACAGAGTGACAGACGATGTTTTCGCGATATTAAAACACATTGGTTATGTGATAAACAGCAATTTAATTAGTAATGTAATTGTATGTTTGTGAGTGAAAAAGTGTATTAAATGTGCACAGAACCGAAATAAATGCACGATAAATGAATAAATAGTCTAACGAGTTGATTGCAATTAATATATCACGAATTTAATAATAAATTCACTGCGGTTGATAAAGATTTACTTAGAGAGCTGAATTGCACCTAGTGTCGACTGCACAGTCACACAGCGTCACATCCCATGGGAACCGACACATTCCTATGCTTTACCGAATTATCTGAATTGATTACTTCACGTAACAATAAAAAATCTACAGGCTTGGATAGAATCCCTAACCTACTATTTAAAAGACTTCACTCGGAGAACTTACTCCCCATTCTCGTTCTTCTCAACCACATAATAAACGCTTCACATTTTCCAAAATGTTGGAAAACAGCGGTGATAGTGCCTATTAGTAAATCCGGTTCTTCCAACAACCCGGCTAACTTCCGTCCCATATCACAGTAAATTCGCTTAGTAAGGTTTTGGAATGTAAGATATACAAAAATCTTCTCTCATTTGCTAGAGACAACTCCCTTATCCCGAATTTTCAATTTGGCTTTCGTCCACAACACTCAACTTGTCATGCTCTGCTGAAAATCACACATGATGTGACAATGAATCTCCAAAACCAATCCCCAACAATATGCGTCTCTCTCGACATAGCAAAAGCATTCGATTGCGTTTGGATTGCAGGACTGCTATACAAGCTACATTCAATGATCGGATTAAACACCCACACCATAAAATTTCTCGCTTCCTACCTTTCTGATAGAAAGTTCATGGTGAAAATAAATTCAACTCTTTCGACACCATACAGTATAACCGCGGGTGTTCCTCAAGGTTCCATTTTCGGACCATTATTATACCTCCTTTATACTGTGGCGGTTAGCGCGAACGCCACTACCCACCGGCCTACTTACCACCAGGTAACCTCTTTTCGCAGGCAGTCGGCGCCAGAAAAGCGAATACTTACCTGCATTAGCATGTAAATAACCACAGGCCCGCTGATACAAGCGTTTGTCCAATACAGGCATCTTCCTAAAAGTAGAAATGCATAAATCAAGGAAATCATGTCACGATGACCAAGCACAGCGTAGCACCAATGGTAAGAAACTAAACACCAGAGGAGAGCATGGGACACCTGCACATCGATCTGGTAAAACCATCAACCAACGATCGGATGTTGCAGAACAACCAAGAAAAACATGATACGGTTGCGCAAGCCTGCGATTAATTCCTGGAATTACCAGAAGGCGCGCAAACCGACGAAACCTACAACGCATGCCCTTTAAAAGGACACATCTCAACAAATACAAATACGTGAGATATAACGCATGCCCATGTAGCAGCATCACATTGCAAGTATAAACAATATGAACGTCCCTACACATAATTTGGTACAAAGGGTAAACACTCGCAATGGCGCTCACCCCTGTGCGAACAATAATAAAAATACACACAGGCAGGGGTAAAATGCGGTTACCCACACCAAGGGATGTAATATGTTTTGGTAGCGAGACCAATCCCGAGGAGCTCGAAAAGTAAAATGACCAAATATGGGCATCGAAGCGATGATGGAGTACGAGATATTCTGTCGCTTCGGTAAACTAATTCAGTCTGTTGATAATTGCTGCATTGAATGGTGGATACGTGCCCCAGTGTAAAAATCGAGAAAATCTTAGTACAGTGCCATGACCGATTGGATGTTAACTTTCGCGTCGATCATGTTTTAGTTAAAGTGACCGCACTTGCACAGAGAATAAGTACCTCTGTTTGTAATTAACGATTTTGTCAATACAGTGCCACGACCGATTGGATGTTAACTTTCGCGTCGATCATGTTTTAGTTAAAGTGACCGCACTTGCACAGAGAATAATTACCTCTGTTTGTAATTAACGATTTTGTCAATACAGTGCCACGACCGATTGGATGTTAACTTTCGCGTCGATCATGTTTTAGTTAAAGTGACCGCACTTGCACAGAGAATAAGTACCTCTGTTTGTAATTAACGATTTTGTCAATACAGTGCCACGACCGATTGGATGTTAACTTTCGCGTCGATCATGTTTTAGTTAAAGTGACCGCACTTGCGCAGAGAATAATTACCTCTGTTTGTAATTAAACGAAATTCTTAATACAGTGCCACACACGACTGAACTTTGGACCCTTTTGTTTTGTGTCTGAGTTTTTTTCTTGAGAATGGTGTCAACCGTGTGTGCTGTATATTCTACATCCATGGTAAAATAAAATTAATGTTTACAATATAATATACTATGTCAGAATAAGTTCGTGTAATGTTTATTCTACATTCATGGTAAAATAAAATTAACGTTTACAATACGATATACTATGTTAAAATAAGTTCGTGTACTGTATATTCTACATCCATGGTAAAATAAAATTAACGTTTACAATACGATATACTATGTTAAAATAAGTTCGTGTGCTGTATATTCTACATCCATGGTAAAATAAAATTAATGTTTACAATACGATATACTATGTTAAAATAAGTTCATGTACTGTTTATTCTACATTCATGGTAAAATAAAATTAACGTTTACAATACAATATACTATGTTAAAATAAGTTCGTGTACTGTATATTCTACATCCATGGTAAAATAAAATTAATGTTTACAATACGATATACTATGTTAAAATAAGTTCATGTACTGTTTATTCTACATTCATGGTAAAATAAAATTAACGTTTACAATACGATATGCTATGTTAAAATAAGTTCGTGTACTGTATATTCTACATCCATGGTAAAATAAAATTAACGTTTACAATACGATATACTATGTTAAAATAAGTTCGTGTACTGTTTATGTTAAAATAAGTTCGTGTACTGTATATTCTACATTCATGGTAAAATAAAATTAATGTTTACAATATAATATACTATGTTAAAATAAGTTCGTGTAATGTTTATTCTACATTCATGGTAAAATAAAATTAACGTTTACAATACGATATACTATGTTAAAATAAGTTCGTGTACTGTATATTCTACATCCATGGTAAAATAAAATTAATGTTTACAATACGATATACTATGTTAAAATAAGTTCATGTACTGTTTATTCTACATCCATGGTAAAATAAAATTAATGTTTCCAATATAATATACTATGTCAGAATAAGTTCGTGTAATGTTTATTCTACATTCATGGTAAAATAAAATTAACGTTTACAATACGATATACTATGTTAAAATAAGTTCGTGTGCTGTATATTCTACATCCATGGTAAAATAAAATTAATGTTTCCAATATAATATACTATGTCAGAATAAGTTCGTGTAATGTTTATTCTACATTCATGGTAAAATAAAATTAACGTTTACAATACGATATACTATGTTAAAATAAGTTCGTGTGCTGTATATTCTACATCCATGGTAAAATAAAATTAATGTTTCCAATATAATATACTATGTCAGAATAAGTTCGTGTAATGTTTATTCTACATTCATGGTAAAATAAAATTAACGTTTACAATACGATATACTATGTTAAAATAAGTTCGTGTACTGTATATTCTACATCCATGGTAAAATAAAATTAATGTTTACAATACGATATACTATGTTAAAATAAGTTCATGTACTGTTTATTCTACATCCATGGTAAAATAAAATTAATGTTTCCAATATAATATACTATGTCAGAATAAGTTCGTGTAATGTTTATTCTACATTCATGGTAAAATGAAATTAACGTTTACAATACAATATACTATGTTAAAATAAGTTCGTGTACTGTATATTCTACATCCATGGTAAAATAAAATTAATGTTTCCAATATAATATACTATGTCAGAATAAGTTCGTGTAATGTTTATTCTACATTCATGGTAAAATAAAATTAACGTTTACAATACGATATACTATGTTAAAATAAGTTCGTGTACTGTATATTCTACATCCATGGTAAAATAAAATTAATGTTTACAATACGATATACTATGTTAAAATAAGTTCATGTACTGTTTATTCTACATCCATGGTAAAATAAAATTAATGTTTCCAATATAATATACTATGTCAGAATAAGTTCGTGTAATGTTTATTCTACATTCATGGTAAAATAAAATTAACGTTTACAATACGATATACTATGTTAAAATAAGTTCGTGTGCTGTATATTCTACATCCATGGTAAAATAAAATTAATGTTTCCAATATAATATACTATGTCAGAATAAGTTCGTGTAATGTTTATTCTACATTCATGGTAAAATAAAATTAACGTTTACAATACGATATACTATGTTAAAATAAGTTCGTGTACTGTATATTCTACATCCATGGTAAAATAAAATTAATGTTTACAATACGATATACTATGTTAAAATAAGTTCATGTACTGTTTATTCTACATTCATGGTAAAATAAAATTAACGTTTACAATACAATATACTATGTTAAAATAAGTTCGTGTACTGTATATTCTACATCAATGGTAAAATAAAATTAATGTTTACAATATAATATACTATGTTAAAATAAGTTCGTGTACTGTTTATGTTAAAATAAGTTCGTGTACTGTATATTCTACATTCATGGTAAAATAAAATTAATGTTTACAATATAATATACTATGTTAAAATAAGTTCGTGTAATGTTTATTCTACATTCATGGTAAAATAAGATTAATGATTACAATACTATATTCTATGTTAATATAAATTAAGTTCAACTCACGAAATAAATACTGTCTACAAACCTGAATAAGTTTGTTTACGAGTAAAAACAAGTAGACGAAGGTGAATCGTTGGTTTTGCACTGAACTACAGGGCACAAGCGAACAAGCTTAGGCGAGCGGGTACGGAGTTTGGGTACGTCTCGATGAACCAGTGTCGGACGGACACACTACCGAGACCGATCGCCGAGAGGGAGCAAACCATACGCTACAATACTTCAGACACGCCGCAGCCACTGTCACCTAATACCGTACTGCTGAACTATGCCGATGACACTTTAATTTATTCAAGCAACAAGTTTGTCAAGGAGGCAAGAAACTGTATTAACAGCTATCTCCCGAATCTCTCAGCATATTTTACTAAGTGGAAAATCCGACTCAACCCAGCCAAAACTCAACTCATAGTGTTTAAAGGCAGAAACGCGAATTGTACTAACAACACCATACGCTGCTATAACAAAATCAGAATCAAGTTAAATAACAATATAATTAAACCCTCCAAAACCTTAAAGTACCTGGGAATAACATTCACCAACAATCTGTCCTTCTCCGCCCACACCAAAAACTCGATTCGCAAAGCCACAATTCAACTTAATCTCTGCTGAAAAGTGATGTACAAGCCGAATGGTCTCTCTCCCAAAGTTAAATCACTTATCTACAAACAGATAATCAGACCCACTCTCACATATGCATGCCCGATATGGTACCATATCACACCCGCCCAAATGGAGAAGCTACGCATTTTCGAAAGGAAATGCTTCAGACTTATCACTGGCCTCAACCGACATCCCAACTCCCACAAATATTACAACAGTAGTTTGCTCTACTATGCCGCTAATATTGAGTGTATAGATCGATGCTTCCTCGAGCTGTCCATCAAATATATCGAAAATCTTCCCAATAATCCCAACCCGATAATAAACGCGCTCACATCGACTCGGTCAGATAACCGAACTGCCTTCCCGAACTGTCTCCACATCAGAACGTTCTTCACCTCTGGCAGGTTGGATAATAACTCTAATGAGATTGTATACCACAATACAAAGCTTTCACCTCACCAATTTAAATATGGTAATATTCAACCCTTCTCCAATATTTTACGTTTCAACAAACAAACGCAAAGTAGTGCCCCAACCCACATCACTGACTGACAATATCCTCAGTAGCCCATAACCTATCTATTGATCACTATGCTTCCCCCTTCCACACCACACTAACGTATTTCAATAATAATTAGGTAACTAGACTAAGTTAAGATAAGCTAAGTTAAGTTAAGCAAATTAACATAGGATAAGTAAATAACTATATCCTGGTTTTCTTCTGACCTTTTCCAGGAAGTTCTACCCACTACACAATATATGACTTCTATCATATTGTTTGAAAAATGTACTAGTAAGTATATGTAAACAATTATAGCTAAAGTATCATAATTTATCTGTATTGCTTATTGTAAAAACTATTGATGGTCAATAAATACAGAAATGTAAAAAAAAGAGCCAACCACATATACTCCAATACACTCCCGCTACACAACGGAATCCCTCAAGGATCCCCATTGTCAGTCACATTATTTATTATCGCCTTTGACGACATAAAAACGATAATATATAAACAGAAACATCTAGAACATTGTATTTACGCCAGTGATTTAATCTCCTGCAAACGCATGTTAACTGAAAGATATTGTAGAATGGTCAAATTATTCAGGTGCCAAACTGTCAATAGAAAAATGTAAATTACTTCATGTGTGCCGACGACGACTTTGCCCCCAAATACACATCAACATAAATAATAAAACTATCCAAAATATTCCCAACCTTAAAATCCTAGGAATAACATTTAATAATAAGTATTGCTGGGAACAACACTGTCGCTTTGTTACATCTGAAGAAGGTGATCTACGGAAAATCGGACTGTTACCTGCATTTTGCTCCATTTTTACGGCGGAAGCCTTCGCCATCCAACAAGCCGTAATAATTTCCACCAAGCACAGGGAAAAATATACCATCTGCACAGACAGCTTGTCAGCACTCCATTCAAAAACGAACACTAACAACACCGACGATATTATTTCCAATATTCGAAACAATATCATTAAATATTATAATAAAATAAAACTAATATGGAGTGGACAATTCCCTGACCTATCTTTCTGGCCGTTCAATCCACGTGGTTCTTGATGGTGGATTCCCGCGCTCTCGAGTCGGCCAGTTCAGGTAAACGGGTATGTTGATTTAACAGGATGACTGTCTGGAAGTGCCGTATTCAAAATAAGTGATAATGTCATAAAACGACTGAAGGAAGATTCCTGATTACAGTGGATATAATGTCCGATCACAGGATAACAAATCTTTCTTCTTTCTTAATAAACAGTCAATTTTTAGTTCTGTAATTACTTATTTATTTCGTTTTCATTAAAAAAAAAACATGCGGTTTTTAAATGTTGAGTTATTATGTCGAAAAATGTTACCGCAACATATGCCCCTTATTACTGTCACAGGGAAGTGGATTTAACGTCCCAATACGCCCATGTACGGTTCTGGCTCTGGTTCTGCATTGGCGCCAAGTGCAAATACAGCAACCAAGAAAAATAGGAGATATTTTATTGGCATTTTTCTAATGTTCTTCTAACGCAGTTGATTAATTTCTGATACAGCTTACAGTTCCCAACAAGCTTTTATACTCGGTTTTCTGCATACGACGTATTTGGAATGCCTCAATACATTTTAAATATGCCTCACCATATTTTAAATAAAATATTTAGACAGTTGTGTCCTATCTAAGGCCATATTTGAAACAATTGTGTCAATGATCTTTGCCATTTTTATTATTTATTCCTTTGTTGTCGTTATAAACTCAAATAGCTTTGCGTTATTTAAATTGAACAATGTAGAATAACACCGGAAGAGATTCAAAGGTCAATTTATCGTGCCAACGGAGCCGACCAGAGTTTTTGGCATTGATGCCCAGTACAAATATGCAACCAACAAAAGCAGGCGATATTTCGACGACACTTTTCAAAGAAGTTAAATAATTTCTGATGAACCTTGTGCTTCTTGATATTTGATCACTACATACGGCGTATTTCGAATGTTTGGCGTTTAAATACGTCATGTCTCATTACATGTTAAATCAAAAATTTTAACAGTTTTGTCCTCAAAAATAGGGCTATAATTAAAATAGTTATATCAATGGAGTGAATAATTTGATCGGTTGAGTATGTATGCATTCATTTCATTTTTAAAACATTTTTTTTTATTCTCTTTTTACCTTCTTAGTTTCTAAATTACATGCTAGACAAAAATGCTTAAATTCTAGCTTAATTATCTTATATTATAACTGACTGGTCCTACGCAGATGCTCTAAGCTACACATTACATAACAATTGTATAATTTGCCTTTCGGCGACAGAATTTTGTTTGTGGCAGTACTTATAATTATTTAAATGACGAAGAAAAATTTTGAAAACTTTGTGTCGATTATTTTTGTTTTCTTCTTAAAATTTAACCCAACTTTTTTTTTTAATAATGTTATTTAAAAGAACTTAACTAACCTTAACTTAAATCTTATACTACCCTAATTCTAGAAAAGCTAAGTCTATGTAAGCTGGCTGATAATACTGTTATTCTATATCGACTTTGGTATCCAGGTCTTTATATGCCATTCAACCACCAGAAGTGTTGACGCTGTCCAATACTATCGTCCCGGTCTCTGTGGGAGATAGCCCTACTGAAGCGCAAGAGCTCTTCTTCGGTGCGCGTTACTTCCCGGTCGTAGCACAATCGGCCGTCTACAGATGATCGACTTACCTGATACATCAGCGGAATTCCGGATCTATCCTGTATAAGCCCTTTCATATCCAAGTCAAGGAACGCCTCTGGTGGAACAAAGCCGTTGCGACGTACGCTCTCAAAGTACAAGGTGTTTGGATAATAGGCCCCGAAAATTAGGTCATTGGACGAGCTTATTGCTCTCGCAATATGTCCTCTAATTAATTTAATCATAAAATTATCCACCCTATTTATGCAGGCTTCATTATATAAAGTATCATTTGAGTAGTACTTTTTGTAGTCCGATTCCGGTGTTCGATATAATCTGAGACAACTTCTAGATAGTTCCTTTCGAACACCCGAATCTTTCCATCAAATTTGGACCTATGTTAAACCATACTGGACAACCATATATGAGCATTGGCCTGATTAGCGTCATGTAGCATATGACTTTTACCCTACTGTCAAGTTGGCTACTGTGAAATAGCCTCCCTTGCCGTTGAGTTTGAGTTGGGTCATCATATAATAACTCCTGCAATTGCTTGTCTTCACATGTTTATGGTCTACCAGATCGCTCACTGTCTTTCACATTGAAATCATCACTTTTAAATTGTCGAAACCATGGCTCGCATGTCGTATTTGAAGGAGCGTGTTCACCATATGTTTCTACCAGCAAACGATGACTTTCAACAGCCTTTTTCTTTTGATCAAATAAGAAAAGCAATACAAATGTTGGTTTTCAGGCACAAAACTCGACATGATGACTGAACGATAAAACAAGGACGCTAGTTTTTGGCGGACGCAACTTGTGTGTGTTTGTAGTTCAATTTCAGACGAACAAAATGACGGATGCTGCGTACTTTTCGCGGGCGCCACCTCTTTGTTAAACCGGAAAAAAACGTATACATACAACTGGTACATAGGATATGATACTGCTAATCAGCTTCTGCCTCAATATGGACTCTGCTCCATTGCAGAATTTAACTTCTCGTGGCTAAAACTTCATGTTCGTAAGCATATCATATATTATTGGTCTCTTTACAGAAGTGTGAACTTGAATAGAAACGCATCCTTTAACGAATTTGATGCTTTGACTGATTCTATCGATAGGATCTTGAACCTATATCCCTACACTGAAATCGTTGACTTCAATGTGCATAATTTTTAGTGGTTTCGCCACTCCGAACACACAACACCTGAAGGTCGATATGTCTAGCTCTTTGCTGATTCAAATAGTTTAACTCAACTCGTCAATTGGCCAACACGGGTGTGGGTTTACACCAAAACCTTCACGACGTCGTCAGGACCAACTGTTGAATTTTGATTAAATTAAACGCTGACTATCTTGCCAGTACTGCATTCATCTTTTATTCGCTTTAGATTAACATATAATATAATTTCAGGGCGTGCCGCATATATTATTCAAAATATAATTTCAGTTCACATTCAAAACATGTAATTTCAATTAACAAAGAGTGTAAGTTCCGTTTGCACTACAGATTTTATTTCAAAATATAATTTCAATTCACCTTCAAAACATATAATTGCGATTAACATAGCGTGTAATTTCCGTTTGCATCGCAGATATTATTTCACAATATAATTTCAATTCACATTCGAAATATAGTTCCGTTTGCACTACAGATTTTATTTCAAAATATAATTTCAATTGACATGGAATGTGATTTCCGTTTTGCACCGCAGATTTTATTTCAATTACGATCAACCACTACCGATGAGACAATCAGGACTAACTTAGAACCCTTTTTCGTCGACGCTATTCCAATCCGCACATTTGATCACCGCTTCCATGACCAAATATGTAACTCATTCGTTCTTCATTTAGATCCATCGCGAAAGGGGTTAGAATGTACACACGATGGTTGCTCTTTCTACTCATCGTGTGCGTCCGCGAATATGCAGACACAGCAAAGATCCCCTTATACATTTGCAACAGGTGCGAGCATCTCCATAAAAGACAAGGGTTGAAATGTTTACTCTATTGATACTGCGGGGCACAGTATCTGCGCCGTTCCGCAGTAAACATGCACAGACAGCTAACAGCCTCGACCAGGAATCCCTGCCGAAACTGCTGCGTCAGGGCGGTATTGGTGCATGGGGGAACGTTGGATGTTCTCATCATCAGACATCCAGACAGCATCTCGTTAATGCTACACTTGCTTGGTTACGAGGTGTCCTCTTGCCAGAGCATGCCAATGCCGATCGATACAATCGACCGGTGGCTTTGTACACATGACGTACCGAGGATATGCTGTGCTGGTGCTGTGCCTCGCTTGGTCGGATGTTCGGCAACCGAAACGACCGGGCAATGTTGTTTAGCGGGTAGTGTGACCACATAGGTTTTATTGCATTACCATTTGTTGCTGATCAACGTGAACCAATGCTTTATGATTTTTCTTCGTTTTTGCAGGCACAGCACAGAAGGTAAGTACATGCTGGGGTATTCTAGGACACGATAACCCTTTTTCACCTGTAAGGTAAGTAGTGGCGTTCAACGAACTGCCACGATACTTGTTTTTAATTTAGGTTGTATGTCCTAGATGTGAGCTTTTACCTCATATGATAGGAAGATGGGTGGTGGCGTTCGGGAGAATCGCCACACGGGTACCAGAGATAGATGGTTATTCGGCCAACACACTCATTCTCACCTCCCATCCGAACAAATATACAATTGCAGTTTCTTTCCTTAGGTACTTCAGACCACTGTGTCGTGTCAGCCAAGTTTGCTCTAAGTAACAGCAACGTTAACGAGAAAACTCCCTAAAGAACAGTATGGTTCTACGAGAAAGCTAATTGGGAAGGTCCGAACAAATTTTTTGGGAGGTTGAATTGGTCGTTATTTTTCCTCAATAACGATGTTGACAGACACGATTCCAATTGGCATGCGGACCTTTATTCCACACAGGGTAAATAGTATCAAACCCAAGAGAAATATGTGGTTAGATTCCAGATGTAGAGAAGCCTTTAAGGCTGAAGAGTTGAGCTTACGGTTGTATAGAAAAGAGTCAGGAGAGCTACAAATGACTACAATGTGTATATTCAACGCGCAAAGTGCTTGCATGACCAGAGAGTGAGATAAAAAATACTACACTCGCCCACATGTAGTAGAAACTTCCGGGCCTTAGTGAAAAACATTCACAACTCGTTCTCCTCATCCATCCCATCGCTTATAGTCGATGACAGAACAGTCAGTAATCCAATAGATAAGGCGAAACTACTTGCTGCATTTTTGCAGCAAACTCAACGGTCCCCGAAGCCACATCAGTTTCGCCTTAACTCGAGAATAAGCAGCACACCATGAACCAGATTCACACATACTGTTGCCAGGGCTGTCAAGGAGTTAAACGCAAACATACGCTGGTTCTGATAGCATTCCCCCAATTCTCTTGAAGAAATGTTCCTCTTCACTCGCTAAACCTCGGAAACTCTTCCATTTGTCTTATTTTACTGGTCGTTTCCTAAATTGATGGAAGTCAGCGAACCCTTAGCTAACTCCCAAAAAGGGTGACAAATCAGCCCTCTCTTTTTATCGACCCATAGCAGTAACTTCTATTCTCTCCAAGGTGATGAATCACTTATCAATCGTTAACTTTCGAAACATCTGGAATCAAGTGACTTCCTCAATGACCGCCAATATGGCTTTCGTAGCAACCGCTTCACAGGAGATTTTATGGCGTACCTTACCGAAAAATGGAGCCATTTCACCCACTACCTCGGCGAAAGCAAGATAGTAGCATTGGATATTTCAAAAGCCTTCGATAGAGTAGGGCATCCAGCCCTTTTGTTAAAATCACATTTCTATGGAGTGGATAGTTCCCTGATCCAATGGATAAGAGACTATCTTTCTGTCCCTTCAATTCAAGCGGTTCTTGACGGTGTCAAATCTGTTTCCCATTAAAATATTGCAGGTATTTCCCAGGTTTCCGTACTCTCACCCACTCTCTTCTTCACCTTTATAAATGATCTCTTGTCCGTTACTCACAACTCAATTCACTTGTTTGGCGATGGTAGCACGTCGAATGTCTCATACTGATACGAACATTCCCGACCAAACTCTTCGAATGTCATTACCGATCAGTAGGCCATGCTTGATTCATTGAATTCCGACCTCAACAAGGCATATAAATGGGGATTATCTAACCGAGTAGAATTCAATGTCTTAAAAACCGTCGTCAAAGGCGAACTCCGTAGTAAATATACTGTCGATGAACGGCACTTGCATCGACGAAGCAAAGGAACTATCCCTCGTCGGCACTCGAATTAATTCAACTCATGCGGAATGACCATATATTTAAGCTGTGAAAAGCGCGACTAAATGTATGTGGTTCCTTAAGAGATACAAAAAATACTTCACTCCATCCACTGTATTTACATGACGTATATTCGTCCCAAAATGGAGTTCAACTCCCCTATTTGGTCATGCGCATACAAAACTACCCTACACGTGCTCGACAGGATGCAAAAACGAGCAGTGAATTGGGAACCCAGCCGTAAGTCGAACAACTCCGTCGGTAGAACAAGGGCGCAACGTATCATGCCTATCTCTTTTCTATAGGTGTTACCACGGTCGTTACTCAACTGAACCTACTGAATGTGTTCCGCACCTTCAGACATTTTCTCGCGATACCCGTCAATCTGAGAATGCGCATCAGTTCATGTTGAAAGTCAAACTCAGGCGCACATATAACAAAGAGAATCATTCTTTAGCCGAACCACACGAATGCGGAATGTTCTGCCTGATCATGTGTTTTGTAGTAATGGTAATGTCCAGGGAATTACTATAAGACCAATATCCTAATTTGGCACCCGCCAAGTAGTGAACCAATGCATGCAGCGACATCCTGAGAAAGGTTGGCGCAAGGCAAATAACCAGGCCCGTAAAAATGAATTATTATTGCAAATTTAATAAGCCTCGGATATGGACCGGATACACGACGACGACCACGGAAACGAAAATGGTTAAACGATTTAAGAATTTTTACATGGAACGTCCGCTCACTATACGAGGGTTGCCTCTTATGTTTCGGGATTTGGCAACCCTAGTGTTGCAATCCGGCAATTGACAGCTCACTATACGAGGGTTGCCTCTTATGTTTCGGGATTTGGCAACCCTAGTGTTGCAATCCGGCAATTGACAGCTCTGTCGCAAAGTTGGACATTTTTGAGGTTATACGCACTCAGAACGTTTTGACATACGAGCGCTATTTGTGTTGTTTACAGTAACTTAAAAGATTCATCTCGGCCCAAAAATGGAATTAAATCGTCAACATTTTCGTGCGATTATTTTTTACAACTTTCGGCGTGGATTAACTCAGCAACAGTGCATGGATGAACTTAATTCAATTTTTGGCGATGAAGCTCCATCAAGGACCAGTGTTTATCGATGGTATGGTGAATTCAATCGTGCTTGTAGTTCACTCCAAGATGAATTTCGTGAAGGTCGTCCAAAATCAGTTGTTGTTCCGAAAACCATTGATGCTGTGCGCGAACTGATATTGGAAAATCGTCATGTGACCTATCGTGAGATTGAGACAACCTTAGGCGTTAGTGGGACCAGCATACATTCAATATTGCATAAACATTTGACTGTCAAAAAAATTTGTTCGCGTTGGATCCCACACAATTTGTCAATCGCCCAAAAAAAGGCTTGTGTCAATTGGTCGAAAGAAATGCTCAAAAAATACGGTCGCGGTGCTTCGAAACACGTCTATGACATCGTGACATGTGATGAATCGTGGATTTACGCGTATGAGCCCGAAAGTAAACAGCAGTCGACTGTCTGGGTGTTTCAAGATGAGCCAAATCCAACAAAAGTTGTTCGCGCACGAAGCACTTCCAAGCAAATGGTAGCCTGTTTTTTCGAAAAAACTGGACATGTCGCAACCGTACCACTAGAACAACGCAGAACAGTCAATTTTGAGTGGTACACAACCATTTGTTTGCGAGTTGTCTTCCAAGAAATCAGGAAAACCAACCGCCGAAGACGGATCACTCTTGACAATGCGAGCTCTCACACATCGGCTGCGACAACTGCATTTTTGACTGCACTCAAAACATCGATTTGATGGGTCATCCGCCGTATAGTCCTGACTTGGCACCGAATGACTTCTTTTTATTCCCGTACGTAAAAAACAAACTGAGAGGTCAACGTTTTTCGACACCTGAAGAAGCGGTTGCTGCATTCAGAATGCATGTGTTGGAGATACCTCAATCAGAGTGGCAAAAGTGCTTCGACAATTGGTTCAAACGCATGCAAAAGTGTATAGATCTTCATGGGGAATATTTTGAAAAATAATAAAGTGATTTTCGATGATCAATATTTGTTTTTGTTCTCTAATCCCGAAATATAAAAGGCAACCCTCGTACAGAGCTAGAGCTGCACAGCAGCTAGCCGATGCCCTGTCCGAATATAAGGCTGACATAACAGCATTACAAGAAATAAGTTGGACGGGGAGCGGTGTTATTCAAAGAAACGAGTATGACATTTATTACAGCTGTCATGCAAAACACCATGTGCTCGGGGTACTGTGTATTGTGTGTACATTCATTTTTCGTTAAAGTTTTGGTTGCATCCGATGATGTTAAATTGCTCAGAGGTGCATAAATTCTCATTATTTGGCATTTCACCTCTGTGACCATTTACTTGATCCAATCATCGCTCTATGACAAAATTCCATAATTATTTTGGTTAATTTTTTGATTTTTTTGATTATTTATTTGTTATTTTTACTATTTGTTTATTTAAATAGCATTACTCTTATTCCTGGGATGCTAATAGGCAACTTTTTTTTTTTTTAATCCAAGTTAATTGCTGGGATTTGTAATTGTCTAGAAGAGTGATCCAGAGGAATTCCCTGTTTAACATACCAAGAGATTTTGTTTATAGATACAGGTGCAGTTAGGGATTGAATTACAACTTGATGAGAACTATCGGATTTCCATTTATATTTTTCTTGCATGAGCTAAATCTTATTATTTACGTTAATATTACACACTTATTATACTAATTTATGGCCTTTTTATATGACTTACGATAGGGTCTGCAAATCACTGGTTCGTTGTACGAATTGGCTAAATATAGTACATAATTGCAATTAATATAATATGAGTAGATAATATACCAACTGTAACTTTCCAAATCTTTCTGAAAATTAATTAATAAATTTGACGTTAGACTATAAAAGTTTCTGCGAAACTAATCAAAGCGTTCGATGTAAACCCAGCGAATCAGAAGAATGTGTTAGCCAGTTCACGTCACTTCTTTGCCTAAAGAAGATGAGGTTATTAAATTATAAAATTTTTTAATATATTATAAAAGTGTGTGTTTTTGGCTCTTCAAGTATTCGAGTTTAATAGAGTTTTTGTTTTTATTTATTTTTCAATACATATACTGCTTTTAGAACTGGCTAATGGATATCGCCGAGGCAGCGCTTTGAGCTATGAGTAGGTAACTATCAATATTATTACACCGCAGGTTGGCATTGTCAATAACTTTTTAACTATTATTATTCCCCTTTGGTAATTACTATGTCCTAAACTAGTGGAAACTCTCATCTACATTAATTGGGCGTAGGACGAATGTACGATTTGTCGCCCATATTGTGGTAATCATCATCATCGGCTGCCTCCTTCCATACATCCTGCCACAAAGGACTTTTGGGCAGGCTCCTCTTCGCACATTCGAGCTAGGTGTCCTGCCCACCGGAGTCTACCGAGCTTGATTTTTCTTATAACATTAGCTTCAAGGTCGATTGCGTACAGCTCATGGTTGTACCGTCTCCGGAATTGTCCTCCCTCACATACGGGGCCAACAATTCTCCTTAAGACCTTTCTCTCGAACGCGGCTAAGAATTCAGAGCACCCAAGCCTCAGATCCATGCATGAGTACTAGGAGGGCCATGGTCTTGTACAGTAGTAGCTTGGATGTGCTGGATAAATTTCGGGATTCAAAAAGCCTTGATAGGCCATAGTAGGCTTTGTTGGATTTAATCAGCCGTTTACGTATTTCTTCTTCCATATTGTTATCGGCGAATACTATTGACCCAAGGTAGTTAAAGGATTGCACTACTTCTAATTCGTGCTCCACTACCCTGATAGTTTGACCAACGTTAGGTCTTCTCTTCGCAGAAGTTGCCACCATGTACTTAGTTTTTCCCTCATTAATGTGCAGTCCCAGTCTTTGTGCCACCTGCTCGATCTGGGTGAAGGATTCCTGTACCGCCGATTCGGTTCTACCGATGATGTCGATGGCATCGGCGTAGGCAAGTATCTGGCTGGACTTGGTGACAATAGCCCCTCTTGTTGTAACGCCAGAGTCACGGATTGCTTTCTCCAACGCCTGGTTGAAGAGGAGGCAGGCCAGACCGTCCCCTTGTCGGAGTCCATTATAGATGTTTATTGGTTTGAACAGCAATCCCGCTATTTTGACTTGACTAGTTACGTTGGTCATGGTCAACCTACAAAGTCGTATCAATGGTTTGAGCTGTCTTATGGCTTTTAACGCTTTCTCAATGCTTGGTGGCGGCAACATTTGGTCTTGATCTTGCATTTGTGGAGCCTCCAATTCTTCTGTGAGCTGACCATTTAACAATTCATGGAAGTGCACTTCCCATCGCTCAAGATTGCCTTCAGGATCGGTGATCAGATTATCCTCTTTATCCTTGCAGTAAGTGCACCGTTGTATATAACGCGTCATACTGCGGATTATTCGCTCTCAATTTTCCTCTATTTCACAGACAAGGTCTTTTTCCCAGGCACTTTTCTTTTGTCTGTGAAGTCTTTTGTGTGTGAAGTCTTTTTTCAGATCATCTGAGTTCTTTGTATTTCTCCTCGCGTACCCGCGTCCTATGAGACTGCTGCATTGCCCGGTATGCAGCATTCTTACGTTCAGTCGCTAGTTTGCACTCATCATCAAGCCAGTCTTTGCGACTGGACGAGGAGCTTCCTCGAGAAACGATCGATCCGGGTTGTTGTGGACGGCGAGTGTTCGGATCTGTATCCTGTTAATTCCGGGGTGCCCCAAGATTCTATTTTGGCTCCAACCTTGTTCTTGCTTCACATAAATGATTTGTTGGAGACAACGGATAACAAAGTGTTCAGTTTTGCGGATGATAGTACGCTTGTTTCCTCCTTTTCGAGTGATCGGCCGATTGGTGCGTCTGCGTTACACCAGCTGAGATGACAGATTGATTCTCTGAATCGGGATCTGGATAAAGTCCTGCAGTGGGCAAAGGCCAATCTTGGCCACTTCAATGCCACGAAGACTCAGTATACAACATTCACAAAGGAAACTGGATCATCGGTTCCACAGCTGATGATGAATGGGCGGACTCTCAAGGCTGGGGAAAGTTTGAAATTGCTCGGCGTCAGGGTCTGTGGGAATGTATCATGGCATAAACACGTGTCGAACATCGCCAGGTCAGCCTCAGGAAAACCGAGTTATCTTTTTAGAGCCAAGAAATATTTTACTCCGGCCCAACTTCTTCTTCTATATAAATCCCAAATTAGACCCGCGCTCGAATATTGCTCTCATGTTTGGAGCTCGGCTCCTAAACATACCCTCGACCTACTTGAGAGCATACAGAGACGAGCGATCCGCCTGATTGGGGACTCGGCGCTGACGTCGGGACTACAGTCGCTATCACATCGAAGGCGCGTAGCCGACCTCTGTCTGTTTTACAGATATTATCACGAGTGCTGTTCTTCGGAGATTCGTGGTATTGTTCCGCGCAATTCGGTTTATATGCGCTCCACAAGACAATCCGACAGATCGCATCCGTTTGTGGTTCATCTCCCGACGGCGCGAACATCCCTACATCAGAACTCGTTCCGTTACAGAGCGGGGAAGCTGTGGAACTCCCTTCCCACGCGAGTGTTCCCGTAACGTTACAACCTGCAACTGTTCAGAAAGAACTGCAACAGTTATTTGATGGCATCTCGGGGCGCCCACTCGGCGCTATAGGTTCGCCTCTCCCGAGAGAAGTCTAATAATAAAAAAAAAAAAAAAAAAATCGCTCCGTTCCCCATGACTACTGCCTAAGATGGAGTTGGCACTACTAATGACAGTATTCTTAAGGCGTGTGCATTTCTCTTCTACGCCTGGCATTCCGGCCCCAGGACTTACTCTCTCTCCGTCGAGCTCTTCGAGGGCGAGTCTTAACGCATGATCAAAGGTGTTACTGGTATTCTCATTGCGTAGGGCAGCCGTGTTGATTCGAACCTGATCCGCGGATGCATACGTCTCCGTAAGGCAATCCGCGCTCGTAAAACTGTACCAACAAGATTGTGATCCGAGTCGACGTTGGCACCGCGGTACGTTCGTACCATCATCAGGCTCGAGGAGTGGCGGCGATCTATCAACACGTGGTCAATTTGGTTGCGAGTGGCTCCATCAGGTGATATCCAGTTGGCTTTGTGGATATCTTTACGCGGAAACATGGTATTTGCAAAGACCAAGTTTTTTGATGCTATCAGTTCGATGACTCGTAGTTCATTGTCATTAGTGTTCTCATGCAAAATATGGGCACTGTGTAGTGCCTGAAAACCGGCTCCCGACCTATTTTCGCATTCAAATCACCAAGAACGATTTTCACATCGTATCTTGGGCAGGCATTGAGGGCCCGTTCGACGTTCTCATAGTATTCTTCTTTTTCGTAGTCAGGGAACTCCTCTGTAGGTCCGTGAACGTTTATGAGGCTTATATTCTTAAACATTAAATTATAATGACACTCACAACATTTAAAAAATCTAACACAAACGAGGAAATATATAGTGCACTATTTTGGCCAATCGCTTCGAAATATAAATCCGATGGATGGCGCTTTCTATATACAGATGGATCTGTGGCGGTTCCGCCAAACCCCACTGTTAATTACCCGAAGAACCCCCATAACTTCGAACCAACCATATAATTTATAATCTAAAAGTCCGTCTAAAGAATCTTTACCTTTCATGCATCTCTTCGCATACAAATTCCCTACAAGAATTCTTTCCATTATACAGGTGTATAAACCAAACCTCTTCGGTACCTTCGGTTGTCAGGCAAATTCCAACCTTCCCACACCTGCACCGCAATCTCTCCGCAGCAAAAACATTTCCTTCCCAAGGATAATTAATGCTTTCAATGCATTACCTGGAAATGCCTGCAAAGAATTTTTCCTACAAGGGCATTCATACATGTATCAATGCATCTCGGCATTAGCGACCCAGAACTGAATTTCCAATTAGTGTAGATTTTCACACTAGAGTTCGACACTTGCGTCGCCATAGATGCCATGTACCATTAACACAGATGGTATATACAAACCGTCATTGTGTAACCATGTAATCTGCCTTGCAATGACTTGCAACTATCCATACAGCTGCAAGCACTTTACCCAGAAATGTTCCTTTGTTTGAATCTCCAAACAATCATCGACTTCGGGCATACCCGCCGGATTGAATTCAAAGCATAAACAATGCAAATATAGAATCCGTTTCCCACAAACGAATTTCCCTGCATATACAAGTGCAAGCAAGGGATTTGTTTCGTCCACCAACCCATCAGCACCTTTTCCAATGTCTATTCGTATATTTAGACAAGGGTATCACTCACCTTAGACTTTTATGATGCCCTCGTCTCATCTTTTCTCTTACCACATTTCTTCGAAGCAGCATCGTCTATTTATTTAGATGCGATGCACTTCATAGACAACGATCATCTCGATCTCTTTGTTCTTGCCGCCTGCCTGCTTTGTTTTGCCATTGCCTTCGCGCATGGGTAAACAACACAGATCTAAACGATCACACACATACCACCATGATCTTTATTACGAGATCTGGTTTTCTATCCCACCAAGAGAGACTTTACGTTTCTCTGGTGGTAAGTAAAAACGTATCCTTAGTGGAGAGGATATCTACCACCACACCACAACTCACCCCCATTAGCGAGTCGGCTCTGCACGAGCCTTTTATCGCTGAGTTTTATTACAACCGCTGACGACCACCGTCGTGCCACACCCGCTTTCTCTACGCGGAGAAGCGTAGGTCGTGTCGAGAAAGAAGTGTTTCACCGTGTTTAAAATCAATTTAATATCAATACCAAGTTCTAAGTGAAGTATAAAACACTAACATATTTAATAATGGCTGAGAACAAAGAGAATTATCCTTCACAATTTTAAAGATAATAACGAAAGTGAAATAAACTAAAAATTAATTAAGAACAACCTGTGTTTTAATTGCTATCTGGTGGACAGTGTTTTCCTTTATTCCCGGTTGTGAACAAACGTGGCGGCGTTTCGTCCTTTTGGTTCGACGTTTTACTTGGTGGAACATTATGATGGAGGAGGAAGATGAACGGGGTGTCCGTGTTTGGCACAATACTTCCTCCCCACAGATCCAAAACAACCGAAAATACATCTTTCGCTGTTACATCTGGAAAAGGCTGTGGGGATTTCTCTATTCTACATGAGAAACACCCCACAATTCCAACCACAATTCCTACCTAATTTCGACCGCTTTCAGCGCGTCATACCTATCCATTTCCTTAATATGTTATTTCCCTGTAAAACATGCTAAACGGACGCATAGCTAACCTCATTATCCCATGCAGATAATGCATAACTGAGTTTAGCTACATTCTTGTCATACGGCAACTCCATTCTTGCTAACCATGAGTTTCCCATCGGAAATCTCATAAGGTCGGTTAGCAACAGCAAGTCTAAACGAACGACGCTGTTGCATCATAGCAAAATCGCTGGGGCTATTTCAGCGTCTTAGAGTCTGGTTCTCACGATGATTATTTCCCAAGCATCAGCGGCGTCCTATTGCCTTTCCCTCAGATCATCCATTCGCTTGGGATCAATGATCTCTTTTTGCAGGTGAATAACATCAGCTAGGTTTTCCTCTCCTTCGCCTTTCTGTCTTTGCATGGTTCAATGCGCTCTAACTACACCATAGCCGTACCACTGGGTCAGTAGGTCGTGTCAGTAGCTGCATCTGATACCAACACACACAACCAAAGCTACCCCGAGATCACAGCACATCATGCTTCTGTTCTCTCATTCTCCATGTCCGCCAATTACACTATTAACAAAAGTTACTCACACTTTGACGGGCGTGAGGTTGAGAGAGCAGAGGCGTGGTCTCTTTTGGTTGTCCTGTGTGTGGAATGAAATATGAATTTCACCCCCCTAAGTAGAGTTAGTCACATCTCAATCGTTAGAGTAGAAGGTCGCGCCGCCGCTCGTCTCCATCAATTTCGAATTTCTTCACAAAATATGACGCATGCGTTAAACTTCTTGCCAAAAAGCTGGAGCATATGGCGGAAGACAAATTTCATCAATAAAAAACTAACGAAATAAAACGAAAAGTTATTAATTTGAAGCTTTCTTTCATCATCATCATCATCATCATCATCATCATCATCATCATCATCATCATCATCGGCACTACAACCGGGATCCGGTCTTGGCCTTATTTAGCAAGTCCCGGGGCTTGTTAAATTGTCCATAATATATATATATATATATTTGTTTTTCCGTGCAAAGTTATTAGCCTTGCGCCAAATGAAGCTTTCTTTAGAGTGTAAAATAGTATATTGCGTGCGTTTCGAATTCATCTATTTAAATAAGGATACCTGCAAACAGACTTGTGTAAAGTAGTATATTGCGTGCGTTTCGAATTCATCTATTTAAATAAGGATACCTGCAAACAGACTTGAGTGGCAAGAAAAATACGAAACAAAAAATAAAAAAAAACTTTAAATAAATAAATCTCAGTGCTTTTCATTCATTCCTTCATCTTTGGTGACAATTTTTGGACGACATAAGTGTTTGGGGATAAAGTGAGTCCCATGCCATACGTTGGCAACCATACTCAACACCCATAAGGCGATGTAAAATCGGACTGTTACCTGAATTTTGCTCCATTTTTACGACGGAGGCCTTCGGCATCCAACAATCCGTAATAATTACCACCAAACACAGGGAAAAATATCATCTGCATAGACAGCTTGTCAGTACTCCATTCAATAAGGAATACCAACAAAACCGACGATATCATTTCCAATATTCGAAACAATGTTTTTAAATATTATAATTTAATAAAACTAATGTGGGTTCCCAGCCAAGTTTCCATCAGCGGTAATAAAAATGCAGACTGTGCAGCTAACTCCGCTAGAAGAGCTCCAGTTCATAAATTTAACATCTATACAAGAGCCGATCTACTAGCAACAATTCGAATAAATTGGGATACTTTTCACCACACCTATAAAAACGTAAACCCATTCAAATATAACCTTTCTATCCAACGAATTTAAGTAAATCTAAAATCACAAACTGCGGGAGATAATGATTAGGTCATACGTCCGCTACGCATCTTTTCCTGCTCAACAAAGACACACCTCCAATCTGCCAAAAATGCAACACAACACTTACAGTCATTTATATACTAAAAGACTGTCCTCACCTGAAAATTTTAAGAGACCGTCTATTTCGTAATATAGATATTTACAAAATTCTCCAAGATCCTACCCCCGACAGCATAGAAAATATAGATAAGTTTATAAAAATTCTAAGAATCAAATTATAATTTAAAAGTACAGAGCCAATAAGCCTCAGCTGCTAGGCTCCATATGTTAATTTATTGATATGAAATTTTGAATTACTTGTTAATAATACATAAATAAATAAATAAATAATAAGTAAATAAATGAAAGTTATTAAAAAGAAATATAATAAATACATTATTTACTCATTTTCTCTATGAGTCATACAACAATCAAAAGTGTCCGACTACTCAAACTTATCGTTATATCTTTTACTTTAAAAAAAGTTCAATTTGAAAGTAAGTGAATACTTTCGGTTTCACGAGAATTTATTAATACATATTTCAAGTACACCTACAGCTACACCCGGTGCACACCTTTAGAGGCACTTAGTCCTCATTACATCTTATTCCGTGACATTTGGACATTAAAATACCATAAAAGCTTACTACACAGGATCCAATCTCATCCATCTCGTCCATCTCGTCGGAAGGCGATCCAACCAATCCTGTTCAGCGTTAACTAAATTAACTCGCAACGTGTGCCGTTAATTTTAAATAAAACTGCATTTCCAGACAATTTTTCACTGTACACCTTGCAGCTTCGTCCTTCTTAATTGCGTCATTCTCCCATAAATCCTTGGCGGCATATCGTTCTGAAGCCCCACCTGACACCCGAGACTATTGCACGAGGATCAAGGAGAAAAATGTAATTTATGTAACACCAACCGAAAATCATTCGTTTCTCGTTTCCCGTTGCAATTTTTATGAAATTTGATTAAATTCGCACCGGACAGTTCAGCATGTACACGGCGAGTCTTACGCGTAGAACCCATCGACCAGTCTTCCCAAATAGAGGCACAGACACACGCTAAATGACAACATTGCTTTTTGACGTCGCAATTAATCATCGAAGTTACAATTTATATCCTGCAAACCGCACACACATGCAAAAATGTGTTGCGAGTTGCAGAAAATAGCTGTTGAAAAGGACGACGCCAGCCAGCGGCAGCTAGGTCATCTTGCCGGGCTTACGAAACATTTTTCGTCAGGTTGCGCGGAACCGTAGGACCATTACTTTTGTCAAATTGTTAACCGCATTAATTGCTGGAAAGCTGGCAGTTGCTGACTATGGAGGCGCAACTTCCGGTTACCGCTTTTGGTATTGGTGCACTTTCTGCTCCTTCGCCTCACAACTGGCCATTAACAGTTTCGGGATTTTGTTGTTGTGACATTTAGTCGATTTCTCCATGCCTAGGACTGCTGACCACGGAGTTTCTCCTGTCGGGGGAGAATAATTGGCCACCAAGTGCATTTGGCACTTGTGATTAAGTGTCCTTTTGGTCATGCATTACACACTCTGCAGTCGGCCGGTGAGTGTTTCATTCTCTGAAACCTCAAACTTTTCCCGAAGGACACCACAACTTTGGATGGCCAAAACATAGAAATATGAAAAAAAAAAAAAAAACAACAACAAACACAACAAGTGAACAAGGGAAGGGGAGCTAATGGGATGAAGCTAACATAAGCAACAGTAGAAAAATTCTCCAACCTTATAAACGAAGGGAAAAGCCATCTGGCATGGCCAGCGACATGCAAACCAGACAAAGTACAGGAAAAATGTTTCTTCCTTCCGAAAAATATGTCCTTTGTCACACTAGCAACACTTGCAGGGGATCTGGAGCCAGAGGTAGATTTTCCATCCGCCACTTGTGATGCTGGCAATACTTGAATTGGTGGACACAAGTTTGTAGTCAAGTGGTGTCTTAATTCCGAACAGTGGTTACTGGCTGCTACTGCGTTGCCTTGACACTTTTGGGCGCAATTAAATCTAAGTTATGGGAGGTTGGAGAAAGGAAGGCAGACTACTAGTAAAAATAAAGTTAAATGGGAAGAAAATGTGGAGCATGTTCTTTGAGTTAATAAATAGAAGAAGTACCGGATGCAGCTGCCTCCTTCAGTGGAGAGACCATCTGTTCTAACAAGAGTTAACTCTGTTTTTAACACGCTGGCAGTTTTCATTTTGCTTCCTGGAAGTAGCGTGATTCCTTAAACAACAAGTCTATGTGACGTGAAAACTTATTTCTTTTACGAGTATGGTCGACTTCAGGATGGCTGCTCAGTCAAGGCGAAAGTGTGTTAAGGATCTAAGAAGCAGCTTTGCCGAATAGAGAGATCGAAAAAATATTCAAATTTATTATAAAAATAATCAAGAATATGGAACGAATCTCTTTTCTTCACACCATTGCACACTACAGTAATAATTAGAAAGAATTATAATTTTATCTGGAAACGGCTAAGAGTGTAGACTAATTTACGGCAGACTTAGAGATCTCTTCAAAAATAAATATTAAAATAATGAAACCACTTGAGTCAGTGAGCATATCAACTTTCTTTCAAAGTACTCAATTAATTTCAAAGAATATTCCCAAGAGGTAATTAAGAAACTGCTGAAAATGATGAAAAATGTTAAGCGAAAACCCTGAAGAAAATTTTGGCCGATAAACTTGTACTTAACAAGAACGATGCTTTCAATGTATTTTCCAGGACCCACTATAAGGCAGTGCTCCTGCATAGCGCGTAAAGAAGTACTGCAGCAACAATGCTGATCAGCTTATAGTGTAAGACGTGTAATAATCAAGCAAACGATCCAAGTCGGAATAATAATGATATTCTTTATCTTCGAAATGAAGAACAGGTAAGCGCTAAGGTTGTTATGAAATTGGAAATTACCTTGTGGGCGTTTGTTTCGCCAGCTGGGAACCGCAACTCCGATGTTGCCGATGGTTCGCCAACTGGGAAACAGCAAAAGGGTGTTTCTGCGTCGAGCAGAACAGAAAATAGTTTTGGCGTTATAGCCCAGCTTAGCAAAAATTAAACAATTTCAATACACTAATTTAAACTTTATTTCACATAGAAAGGTTCAGACATAAAAACCGTATACACTTCGATTTAACAACGTTAAAATATACTGTCAGAAAAACAGTACAACAAAAATAAACAGTGTGATAACAGCAACGAGGTGAACGGATAAAGAATAGACAATTATTGTTCGTCTATTCAGCAACTGGTGGCGTTCAGTGCCAGCATGTTTTGCCGTAATGGTATAATTCGTATTGTTGCGGAACTGCAACATCTTCCCGGGTCGCCGACAATGGACCCAGTAGTCCTCCTTAGTTGGCGTCACCAACGTTTTCGCGTCACCGCCATGGGAAGTCGGTGTTGGTGCTTGGGGTTGAGCTCAGATGTAGTGCTCCAAAAAGCCCTACCATCTTTTTCCCCCATTCCTAATCCAAAATCCCAGCAATATTACCCTAAAACCCAAAATCCTATCAAAACCTGAAAAAACCCAAACATGATCCAAAATTCGCAATAAACGAATCAAACATTCGTTTATCGCATAACATTTGCCCCCACGGCATAATTAAATCCAAAATCAAAATTAAAATTAAAATTCAGAATAAACGAATCCAATGTTCGTTTATTGTTGTACATTTGCTCCACAGCATCACCCAAATCCAAAATTCAGAGATCGTTATCTCTATCCCAAAAATTCCACTGAGTTAAACAAACAAAAAACTCAAAAGCAGATACATTCACACATCTGCCCGATAGTTTCATAAGAATTCAAGAAATTGATTTCTTATCTTGTGTAAATACAACATCTCGCTCGAAATACCCAAAAGATCGAGATTGTTGCACGAAAATGTGTATCTTTGGGATACAATTTTCGATTCCTTTTCCTTTATAAAGGAATAGTCAAGTGATCTCCGGGCCGCAGTATAATACCACTCATTGCCCTTGGAGAAGTACCCCAGGAGTGGCCGCAGTTAAACATAATTAATGGTCCCGATAGGACTAGTTGCGCCGCAGTCTAATACCATTCATTTGTCCCTGAAGGAGGTGCCCAGGAGAACCATTTAAAAATAAACACTGGTATTTACCAAAAGAAGAAAAGCGAGACTTTTTAATTGTTTTTCATTGAGCTGACAACTGGTAAGTACAGCCGTGGTATCTCCAAAAAGAGAACAACAACTGATACAGAAGCATCACCTGGCCCCCACGGAAGACCAAGTGAAGACATCAAGACTGAGGCCAAACCAAAAGGACGTTGCTCTTCCCTCAGGTATATGAGGAAGCACGGTAACGACCCCTTGTAGGACAAGTTTTCAGGCGCGGTCTGTTTTAAGAGATCGCCTTGTCCTTTTAAGGATCAGGAGACTCCTGAAACTAACCCTTACTAAACACAACAAAAAATTTTGGTGGCAGCGCGTGGGATACCCAAAATCCCCTCCCACAGAAGACTCGGGGATTATCCAAAAATCCCCTACCAAAGAGAGACTGGTAAAATTATGCACGAAGGACGTCCCGATAATGCAGAATTTCAAAATCCTCTACAACAGATTCCTGAAGACATCAAAGACACGCACTCCAGGCGCTTGAAGGAAGACATTGAAGACTGGCGGGATAATACTTGCGATATCCCCTAACAACAAAAACAGTGAAGCAAAATTTCTTCTAAAGCGTATTCCGGGGCTAACACCGGAACAGTGACATTAAAACCTTTTTTTTAAAAATTTTTAAAGCGTATTCCGGGGCTGACACCGGAAAGGTATTGAAATTTAAAATCGTTGCCTGGGGCTTGGATACCGGCTAAGTAGATAACTAAAATCAAAGTGCTACGAAAACTGCCACGAGTTCCGTGGAAAAGAGGAAAAATCTTTTTCCTTATACACCAGCACAACATAATCATCAGGAAATTTGCTGCTAGATCCTGACGATAGTGATTGGGACCAGAAGGGAAATATAATACATCCAGTGGAGCGAACCTCAGTCAGCAGAAAAACCGATTCCCGTCGCAGCTACAACAACCACAGGTAAAAGAAAATTTTTTATTATTAAAGTGAAAAGTGAAACAGAAAGTGAACTCAATTTGATAATTAAAATAAAGAAAAATTCATTTAAGTTTGTCATTTTTGCGTTAGTAATCGGCCTCCAAAATAAATAAAAATTTTAAATTTTCGAAATCATTAACTAAAGGAGACGCCAAGAATAAATTGAATGTTCAAATACTCTTTTCAAAATTGTTCTTTTCACATGAGGATCAAGAAAAACCCTCTAAAATTTGATTTTTTCTTTTAAATGAAATTAGTTTATATATTTTTTCCTCTCCTAATTGGAATATCCATATAAGTGCCCAGAAGGGATAAAATTATAGTGAAGCAATCAAGGGAACTATAGAAAATATGTTCACCTTTATACACTTGTAGTACGCACTTATTTCCTTAAACTATTTCAGCTTGTAGACAACAATTTTTAAACACATTTTTTTTCTTAATAAACATATATTTTTAAACGCATATCTTTAACAATTTTCTAAAAATTTTACACATATATATATATACATATACACATTTGCTTTTCGGAACTATTTCAACTTCTTTGGGGAAGATTTTCTATCGTTTCTGAGTGATAGCTGAAGGAAAACGGAAACTTAAAGTCCTTTGCAGTTAACTTTGACGTTGTTTTGGACTTTTTGTGTGTTGATTTTCCCTGCGGAAAAACCCGTGACACTTTAGGCCTTGCTCCCTCGAACGAAAGGAAAATTGTTTCTCTCACCATTAGGAGTAAAATACACTTTACCCAATAGGATCCAACTAACTAAGTTTGAGGATATATTATTCTTGTTGTTTTCGTCTTTTCTCTTAGTTATCGTATCACGATAAAATGAAAATTACATCTCTTTGTTCTCTACCCCTTTTCACCATCATTTGTGAAGGTCTGTTTCACAAATACGTCGTGAGCGACAAAAATAAACCGGGAACGCGTTCGCAGAGACCTGAGCCCGAGCTCATACAAAATCGCGAGGACGAAACGTCGGAAACGTTACGGACGGAAATACGCGAACAGAGTTCTAGAATGAACTACGGATTCGGATTAAGCGACATACTGGGACTCGTGCCGGTATTTAACGGTAATCCTGACGAATTAGAGGGTTTCGTCTCTTGTGGAGACATTTTGTTCTCACAAGCACAAGAAGACAACCAGAAATCCTTTATTCTAAGGGTGATCAAAACCAGATTACAGGGACCGGAGCGAGACTGCATCAAACATAAAATTATTTCTACTTGGGAAGAATTGGTATCTGAATTGGAGGGAGAATTTAAAGTTCTCATCTCTAGGTCTACTGCTCAAAATAACTTAGTGGCAACAAAACAGGATAGCAAGGAGGGTGTGAAAGAATTTTCAAATAGACTCACACACCACCTGCATGAATTGGACAGCGCCACATACGCTAGTTCACCCGATCCTGAAGTCAGAACTTATCTTCTGGCTGAAAATCAGAGACTCGCTTTAAATACGTTTGAGGATGGGATACGAAATTCCAGCCTCAAAATCTTAGTAAAAGCGCATAGGGCTTCAAATCTACGCTTTGGAACAATCTCAAAGATTGAACAGCGACCACACAATGGTAGCACCCACTAACAGTTTTAGGAGAAACCAACCAATTGTTTGCCAAACATGCAACAAGAGGGGACATACTTCTGCGACTTGCTATCGCAATACAAATTTCCCACATTTCGTCCCCCAACGCATTAAGACAGAGGCTGAACGTCTCCAATGCACATACTGTCGAAAGTATAATCACACTCAGGCAGAGTGCAGAACCAGGTTAGCTCATATGCGAAACCAGGACCAACCTTCGACGAGTCGAAATCCCTTTAGAAACCAATCCAATCAATCTCAAAATAGGACAATGACAAATTCGCCCCGCATTGAAAATCGAAATACCCGACAAAATCAAAATATTAACAGGGTATCCAATCAACAGGGAAACGAACTCACTCGGGCAGCGAGCAACGGCAATCCTTCTCGAGTTCAGACAATAGCCGATATACACCCCATCCCGATGTAAATTTTCAAATGCGCGTATTTTTCTGCCCTGAATTTAAGGAGCCAGTAATACGTGTAAAATTTAATCCATCGGATAAAAAATACTCCACTTTCCTCATTGACACAGGCGCCGACATCAGTCTTATCAAATTAGACAACTTATATATTGAACGATCTGTAGAAAACTCAGACCCAGTGACTATATCCACAACTGGTGAAAGCCATCGTGACACAGGAACATGGGAATGTTTACCCGGTCGTCACTGCGTAAGACATCACACTTTCTTCACTATCATCGCAAACGCTATAGATGCTATATTTTATAATAAAAAAATGTATGCTAAGAATAGAAATGTCGGTTGTTCTTAAAGGGAAGTTGTTTTCGCTCAGATACTTTTCTTACTCCGCACAGGTACCCTAGGGCACTTCCCCCCAACAGTGGTGACGGGTGATCGAAACATTCTTCCCTTCGTTTAGATTTACGAAAGCTGTGGTTCCACTACCGGTGGTAACCGCCTTCGCGATGGCAATATACATCAAACAAATACCAGGGTACATCGCGCCGGAGGCATTCCGTGGCAATTGTGGTAGAGCGTAGAGGGAAGATGTTCTTGTTTTTTTCTTTTCTTGTACTTCTGGGTCGCCGTGGGTTTTTTCTTCCAGAGCATCCTCAACCAGCTGTCGCAGGAAACGGAGTCTACTACAGTCATCACTAACAACACTCTTATCAAATTTAATTAATATTTTTTCGCTAACTCTTATCATATTTAACACAACACCCAACATCCAAATCCTGCACCTATAGTAACCTCACCACAACCGACGACAACAACATAACCAAAAAATCCAACAGGGCTGCCCGAAGAGACTCTCAACAGTCCAGAAAAATACAATTGCGACCAGGGGTTTCGAAAATGTATTCTACAAGCCGCCACAAGTTCGACCGATGTCGTTCAAGATCAAGGAAGACGTGAAAAAAGTCGAACGCCTTAAGTTTGACTCGTGCGTATTTTGTGACATTCTCGAGTTATTGGGCATTTATCAGTGATCCGTCAAGTGGAACCAAATGAACGAACACACAGGAATCCAATTACCGCGAAGAGGAATTTTCGACGACCCAACACGGAATTGGGTCACGGTGTTCGACATCAAGGAGAAGATTAATAGATTTATTTCTGGGGCGATAAGGTTAATGTAAAACAATTAATTGTGCCAAGTCAAATATTTTAGATGTGTCGAAAAACAAAATGAAGAATACACGTTTTTTACCGTGTAATTTACCACCGGTTCTGCTCTTTGTGTTACATTGAGACAAGTTCGCTGGCGTTTCCCCACAAACACATGCGAAAACAGCAACCGTTAGTCAAGTGCTGTATCGACCTAAGATAGCCAACTTGTATATGCCGATTCTGCGTGAAAATGATGTGGATCACTTCTCATTTTAACAAGACGGTTCTCCACCATATACAGATTACACAACAATCGAACTTTTTAAAGTAATTGTACCCTGGTCGTATGAAGTCGAAAAATCATGATTTTGACTGGCATCCGCGTTCATCCAATTTGACGCCACCAGATTTCTTTTTGTGGGAATATTTAAAGCCAAACCTTGATATCAAAATCCTAAGGATTATAGACCAACATTTGTTGAAACTCCGCCTAGTGTGAGGAAAAACGCCGAAAAATGAATACATAATGCTACTCAATCGTCGGGCGACTACCTACGAGATATCATATTCAGAAAGTGATGTAAATAAATCTTCTTAAATCAAATTAAATAATTTTGACTTGAACAACAACAAAAAACGCGTTTTTACTGATTCTTTTTCAGACACAAATGCGGTCGCCTAATTTGAGCCACAGTGTATGTTCAAAAAAGTCTACAATTCAATTATCATACTTAGTCTGCACTGCACATGCTCGAAAAGAGGCAGAATCTAGTAATGAGATTGATAGAGGATTTAAGAGCTAGGGAATCTATCTTTAGAGGAATTACACAAGAACTAAACATTTTGATGGGTCGGGTATCTTACCGCGGTTACAATCTATACCGACCGTCTTCAATAGACAGCTTCATCGCATTCCTATCTCTCTCACCCTTTGCCAACATTCGTATACAATCCCCTTTGCGTGGGTACAATTGTTAAATTAAAAACAACCATACTAACAACTGTATGACAGCCCGTTTGGGGTCACAACTTGATATCAAAACCTGCTGAAATAAATTTCAGATTTCTTGAGTTACTACAAGGAGTAAATACATTAATAAACAAGATCAGGTGTGTACAAATTTAAGATACTTTGATATTTTTCAATATGACATCTCTTACATGTTTCTTTATTATTCCAAAACACAGTAAGCCGATACACGTTACAACTCGATACACTTCTCCCTCAAATTGCTAATCCAATTCATAGGCGAATTTTACTTGTAAAATTCGATCTGAACTCACAACGATATGCAGATACCGAATCGGAATTGACTCAGTTGTCACATTGTAATTCAGATATCGCGACAATAGCACGACAATCGACCACACTGAGGGTGTTAATGCGATATTCAGTGGTGGACTATTCCCAACTTACGGTTGTTTAGTGCCAAAGGAACACTCTCAAATCTGTGTTTAGCATCATCAGACTATTCATATGGTAATTACCCGTGATAAGCGAACCAAAACCTACCAGAGAATTGTAGTGCTCCAAAAAGCCCTACCATCTTTTTCTCCCATTCCTAATCCAAAATCCTATCAAAACCTGAAAAAACCCAAACATTATCCAAAATTCGCAATAAACGAATCAAACATTCGTTTATCGCATAACATTTGCCCCCACGGCATAATTAAATCCAGAATCAAAATTAAAATTAAAATTCACAATAAACGAATCCAATATTCGTTTATTGTTCTATATTTGCTCCACAGCATCACCCAAATCCAAAATTCAGAGATTGTTATCTCTATCCTAAAAATTCCATTGAGTTAAACAAACAAAAACTCAAAAGCAGATACATTCACACATCTGCGTAATGGTTTCGTAAGAATTCAAGAAATTGATTTCTTATCTTGTGTAAACACAACATCTCGCTCGAAATATCCAAAAGATCGAGATTGTTGCACGAAAATGTGTATCTTTGAGATACAATTTTCGATTCCTTTTCCTTTATAAAGGAATGGTTTCGTGATCTCCGGGCGACAGTATCTAGATCCTCCTGCCACAGAGCAGTTATTTTACAAATAAACTCAATAAAACTAAATCCAAAATAAATAAAACTGCTTTCATTACTTTTGAAATTTTGTGCTGGCACCCAACGTTGGATGATTCTTTATATATATATATATATACCAGGACGACTCCAAAGAAATCGGTACAGGAACCAGTACTGAGGTTGCAGGGTATAAGGACACTATCCCCTAGGTTACGTCCCACGAACAATCAGGACGTTGCTCTTCCCTCTGGGTCAGAGGAAGCACGGCAACGAACCCTTGCTGAAGTGTGTTGTTCCAGGAGCAATCAAATAAAGAGATCCAACGTCCTTTTCAGGACAAGAAAACGCGCTTCCTGAGGAACAACCCCCACAACGGCAAAACAGAATCACCTACTTGGCGTCCAAAACACATGCAAAACTATTCGACGACAATCGGTCGGCTTTATGCCAATCGAAATTTTGAATCAATCCACGCGTACCATCAAATTTTATGAGTCTGGCCGATTGTACGATTTGAGTGGGCAAGCTCCGGGATATCCCGAAGTAGGTAGGGTTTCCGCCGATAAGGCACTGTTAGATATTACTAATTTTTTGTGATTGTTTATTCAGCACCCGCTTTCATAAATGGTCAGAAACGACAGGTCCCCAAAAGATTCCTCCCCGTTGCATAACGATATTCATAATACAATAATTCTTCTTCCAGCCAAAATCAATTAGCCAAAATCCATATAAACAGCCAGAATAGTGTGGTGTGCCGTGATTTATAGTCTTTCTGAGTTTATTTATTTGTGTGCGTGTCTATAATTAGTGAATAATTGATTCATAAGCGATACGGCGTTCTGAATGCTAAATTAGGCTACTGGGCAAAACCGAACTATCGATCGGGATTTGTGGTAGCCAAATAGATGAACGCACCATATCCAACGATTGAGGTTACTAAAAGAGCAGATAATTGACAAATTTCCCACTCACATGTAGTTTGTTTGCAGAGCGTTTGGGGCGTGTCGTAAGCTAGTGCAAAATTTATGACCATCTGGTAGGCATTTGTGCTACAACGTGGATAAGATGTTTGTTAAATTTTATAAACATATACTTCCATGGAGTGTTTAGTAAATTTCAAAAAGGTTTTTTGCCTATAATTGCTTGTTTCCGAGTTTTGCAGTCTACAATAAAGTATAGAACTTCACTAGTGAAAGGAGAACTAGGATGAGTTTTTTAACCAGTTTCGCACCAGGAATGTCCGGAAATATACTAAAGTATCAACGGAGATGTGGTCCTGGCCATAAGTAGGACCGTACGGGACTGTTCGGCAAGGTTCCTCCTCGTTTGTACAAAGTTGTTGTCACATCCACTTTAGGTTATTGGATTTAGTTATTTTTTTTTTTTTGCAACTTTTAATTGCGAGATAATTTTTGTATTACGTCATTATTGCATGCGATTCGCTCGTCGTTGGTCAAGCGACAAACATCGTAAGAAGGCGAGCAGCTCTAAAACAAAGAATATCGAGTGCGTGTGTGCGTGAATTCGTGAATAAACTGTGTTTTTCGCAGTTCGACCGGCGTGGCATGGCGAAAAAAGAAAGAAAAAAAAAAACGACTGTGTGTGTGTTTCGAAAACAAAATGGGCAAGACGCATTCATTAGCTAACATTCAGACGGTACGGTTCGTCCTGCCTTTCATACGTTTTACATTCTAATTGTCTTCCCACATTACGTGACTAGCAGGTATACCAAATACCTGAACAATACAGTACAGTTTCGTTTTCGCGCCGTGTTTTGTTGTGTAAAAAGTGACTGCGACAGTGAACATACAAAGACCAATCAAATAAATAAATTCTCTTGATAAAAACAGTAAAAACAAAGTGATTATATATAAATATAATGAAATAAAGGAGAACGAAGCAACGGGTTTGACAGTCAAAACAAACACAGATTAATACTAACCAACTGTGAGAGTGTATGTGAGCACATGTTTAGCAAAAAAAAAAAGAAGGAAAACAAAGAAGTAAAAGAAAAGCAAAACAGAAATAACAAATAAAAATAGAAAAGAAACAAAAGGAACTAAAATATACAGAAATTACAAAGTGAAGCCAACCTAATAACTGGTTTAAAACAAAGACTGGCCTGCTAACTTGGATGCAACAAGCTGGGTGTATCGACCCTCAGCATGCAGAATGGCAGACAAAAAACAAAAAATTAAAAAATTGAAACCGAAGTCCGCGTTAATAAAACGCCCGGCGAGCTCTCCACTAACACGAGCGACATCAAAAATAAACAAGCCAAACGAGGCAATGGCAGACTTGCTCGAAAAGGCGCAAAAAATGGAAGAGGACAATACAATCCTCCCGGTTCCATATAATGACGGCGGCCATGTCACCAATAACATGTTTGCATGTTTACCGAGTACCGAGACTGAGGACGAAGAAGAGGAAATCAGCGATCTTGAAATAAGGCTAGCCCGATCAAGGGCACAATTAGCAGAGAAGCGTCGCAGGAAAAAGGAATTTCCTGAAAAGGAGCAGCTAATAGTAAAACAACAGCAGCAGAAAAATCATCAACAAAGTGCACAACAGAAGCCAAGCCAACAAAAAAGATGTCCACCGCAAGAGATTACACAACAACAACCACAACAAGAGCAACAGGCAGCAAAAAGGAAAGCGAAGATACCACCCATCCACATTACAGATATGGACTGTAACGAACTGGTAAGTCTATGTAAGCTTTCTATTGGGGAAGATTTTTCAATTAAAAGACTGATAGGGAACAGGTTTGCCATACAGACAAATTCGGTTGAGGATTTCGAAAAAATGAAAAATGTGTTAAAAAGGGCCACCGCGGAATTTTACACGTACACCCCGAAAGAAATAAAGAATATAACGGTTCTACTAAAAGGCGTTGACCCTGAAACAGAACCAGAAGTTCTATTACAAACGCTACGAGAGCTTAACTGTAATGATATTGAGTTTATCGCGGTAAAACCTTTCAATACAGCTAGGGCTAGACAGGAGAATCGTAAATTACCATTCTTCCTGGTGCAGCTGGGCCCCGGTGGCAAAATTGGTGGACTTAGGAAAATCACTATCCTGAACCATCAAATTGTCACATGGGACAAATTGAAAAAAGGCAGAGATATAATCCAATGTCTTCGCTGCCAAAGGTTCGGGCGTGCTTCTGGCTAGCGAAACTAAGCTGAATCAGAGGCATAAACTATATCACACAAACTACGACTTTATACGAAGAGACCGACCCAAGTCCACGCAAGGAGGAGGGGTGGCAATCTTTGTTAAAAAAGAATTTCAACATAAGGTAATATATAGTGGTGAGATGCGCAGATTTCAGGTGCTTGAAGCGTCCATTATCCACATACCCCTCCGACAAGGTAGGGGGATGTATGTGATATCTGCCTACGCACCAGAAGCACATCAACAAAATCTATTTATAGTGGAGCTAGAGACTCTTTTCCAATGCTTACAACTTTACTCGGAAGGGAACTATTACATCGTAGGTGGCGATTTGAATGCTAAACACCCAAATTGGGGAAATAGCATATCCAACACGAGAGGAAATCAACTAGCTAGTTGGCTAGATCAATATCACATTGAATATAAGGCTGACCTGCTAGCTACAGAATATCCTTCTTTCCCCAGAGGGGGATCGTTCCTCGATATTATGCTTGACACACGACTTAAACATACACATACTAACAGACAAAATATAAACTGCCTACGCACAGTTGAGTATGACAGCGACCATTGTGCATTATCAATCGTGATAAAAACACCAAGCGAAGTTGTGGAACTCGGTGAATGTATGATACCGCAACCCTATAACGATGGACGCGTTTCACGAGAACCTTAACAAGAGAAATTCGCTTAAAAGATATTAACCCTCCTACTACACACTACAACAGAAACATACCCAACGATGATATCGACAAATACATACAAAAAATGGACGAAACCATAAAACAAACTATGGACAAAACAATAGCAAAAACCACACCTACGGACAACATGAACATGTACCGAAACGCCACAATCAACGCACTCCACGAAAAAAAAAGTAGACTTCTGTCGGAACTAAAACTATGATACAGACGATTTATTGATAGGCACGACCAGGAGATAATATCACTGAAGTCCAGATTAAAAAATCTCCAACAGCTGATAAAAGCCAACTATAGGCTATCAGCAAATTTGTATTGGAACAACAAAGTTCGGGCGGTAAAATCCAACAACCCTAGTATGTTTCCGCAAATTAATAAAATATTTAGACGGAGTAATGAAAACGAGATTCAGTGTCTCCAAATACCACGAACTGACGAAAACGAATGCTGACAAATATAGGCATAGACACAAACAACGCCATCCTAAATAACGAAGTTTTTGTGTTTGAAGATCCCTTGGAAAAAGTGAATGTTGTAGGGGCTGTCTTTCAAGAACTGTACAAGACAAATGAAGTAATTCGCCGCAACCATGGCTTGGAAAATAGAGTTTTACTGAATTATCGTCATCTTCGAAATGACATTTCACAGTGGCGAGCAGAAAACCATGGTTTTAACGAATTCAGTAAGGAAAATACGGCAAACGCCGAGATCACTGTCGAAAGCGTCAACAGCCTTTTGATCACTAGTGAAGACATCCATGGCGTCTTTGCATCATTAAGAAACAAAAAATCAGTTGGAATCGATGGAGTACCCAATATCGTACTGAAACATCTTCCTCCAATCGCGATTGACATATATGCAGTTTTGTTTAACAACGCTCTGAACAACGCACACTATCCAGTACGTTGGAAAACGGCCATCATCCAACCGTTACCAAAAAGAGGGAAAGACATAACAAACCCAAAATCGATCAGTTTGTTACCGAGTATCAGTAAAGTATTCGAAAAGGTTCTAAACAAGGCTCTACTTAAATGGGCTGAGGACAATAATATTATTCCAAATAACCAGTTTGGTTTTAAAGCTGGTCATGAAACCACACATGCCGCAGCTAAACTGGTTTCAGACATTCAGTGGAATAAAAATCTGAAACAGTGTACAGGTGCCTGTTTGATTGGCTTGGAGAGGGCCTTCGACACCGTTTGGCTAGAAGGGTTATACTACAAGCTAATGAGACTAGGCATTCATAAACCACTACTGTATATACTATACGACATGTTGAATGAAAGGAAATTCGTCGTCAAAAGTGGCAATGTGACCTCCAACATTACCTACAATATAGAAAACGGTCTGCAACAGGGAGCGGTGTTATCTCCGATCCTTTTTAATATTTACACTAGCGACCTAATAAGGTCTCTTCATCAGGCTATTGCGTATGCAGACGATCTGATAATATATAGGACTGCTCCAAAAATTGAAATCATTAACGGATTATTACAAGGGGATTTCAATGATGTTCAGCGATACTGCGACAACTGGAAACTCAAAATCAACATCCAGAAGTGTGAAACCATCCTCTTTAGAACACCACTGGCGAAAGCTAGATATTATGGGACCACACCAACAAACACTGGAAACCAAAAATGTAGTCAAATACTTAGGCATCTGGCTGGATCAGTATCTATATTTTAACAAACATGTGGAGGCTGCGCTGGCCAGGACAAAGAAAGCTTATGCTATGACAAAACACTGTTTCATAGTAGTCAACTTGACAGCAGAGTTAAAGTTATATGCTACATGGCTCTCATCAGGCCGATGATCATATATGGATGTCCAGTGTGGTTTAATGTGGGACCTAGTTTAATGGAAAAGATTCGGATTTTTGAGAGACAATGCCTCAGGACGTGTCAACTTACATCGGACTCCTGAATCCGATCACAAAAAATACTATCCCAATGAAGCGTTGTACAATGGGGCCAATATAAACAGAGTGGATAACTTTATGATCAAGCTGATCCGAGGGCATCTTGCGATATCAATGAGCTCCCCGAACGATTTAATTTTTGGTGCATATTACCCAAACACCCAAACACTACGTAATATGAGGGGGTACGTCGCAATGGCTTTATTCCACCAGAAGCGTTCCTTAGTCTTGACATGAACGGCCTCATACAAAATGAATCCGCTACACCGTTGATTTATCACGTGCGTCGGTCAGGTACAGATAAACGAATATGTTATAATCGAGAAGTTGCACACACAGATGAAGAGCGCCTGCAGTTCAGTAGGGCAGTAGCACAGAAAGACCGAAAAGACACGAATAAGCAACACCAGAGATTTTGGTGGCTGAGTGGCAATTAAAAACCTGTTTCTTTATAAAACTGGCAAAAAAGGGAAGTAATAATAATAATAATAATAAAGCCCAACAAACTACGGAAAGCTTACATAGATTTAGCATTTCGAAGTCTTGATATTAGGTTTAGGATAGAGTTAAGGTTAAAAAAAAAAAAAAAAATTAGTTTACTATTTAAGTTAGATATAAAGTAAAAAAAAAAAATAACAAAAACAAAGTTTTTTCTGTTCTTCATTTTCTTTGTATCTAATTAAGTTCCATAAAAATTCATGTAAACAAAATAATCATAATGTCGAAAGACAAATTTTCATGCTTTAAGCGTATGCATGTAACTTAGAGAGTCCACAAAGGACCAGTAAGTTAAGAAATAAGATAACATAAGCTAGAGTTTAATCATTTTTGTCTAGCGAGTAAGTAAATTATAATAATAGGAAGAAATAAAAAATGATATTAAAAAAACAAAAAAAAAAAAAAAAAAAAAAAATGGGCAAGACGAAGAGCGTCGAATTAAAAATGGCACACTCATGTGTAGTCGCTAATTCAAAAACAATTAAAAAAATTATCAAAAGGAAGAACGAAGTATCAATTATAGATGACAGCCCAGTGGCAAATAAAGTCCGCTCAAACCTGTCAATGGAACGACAAAAATCAAATGTGATGAAAAAAACCGTCACAGAAGAAAATGTACCTGCCAAGGATACTTGTTACTCAGGAGCAGGGAACAAATTTAAGGAATTGGAGATACTGGAGTCAAACATTCCAGAAGGAGACGATGACCTAAACAGCTTAATTGCTGATCTCATCAAAAAACGCGAAGAACTTTCCAAACAAGTACGAGCAGCCCTGGAAGAGCGAAACAAAAGACGGAATGAAACCGAAGCAAAAAGAGAGCAAAAAACAAATCACCAGCGGCAGCAACAACATTCGCTACAAATAAGCGAAACAAAGGACGCCCATCAACAGAATCAGAAACAACTGCAGCAGACAAAGACAGCCAAGGACGAGCAACAACAGCAACCAAAAAAGGAAAAAATACCTCCAATTGTCATCAGTTACATTGAAGCGAAAGATTTAATGAAGTTGGGTGAGTTGACTTGTAAAGATTTTAAAACAAAAAGAATTAGTTGAAAAAACTAGAATATTGTGCGACGACCTAGAAGGTTACAATAAAGTAAAGTCTGCTTTGGGAAGGGCAAAATCCGAGTACTACACGTACACCCCAAAATCAGAAAAATCAACTTCCATGGTCTTAAAAGAAGTTGATCCTTCGTTCTCCCCAGAGGAGATACTCGAGGAATTAAAAACGGTTGAAACAGCTAGTTTAAAATTTACAGGTGTAAAACCGTTTTCAACTGCGAATTCTAGAAAGTGCAACCGCAAATTGCCTTTCTGCATTGTATCTCTAAGTCCTAATAGTAAAGTTGATGCGCTTAGACATAAAATGTCTAAGCCACCAAATTATAAGCTCTGAAAAAATTAGAAAATGTGAGCGCGTACTGCAATGTATGCGCTGTCAAAGACTTGGACACGTTGCATCAAGCTGCAATATGAAATTCTGATGCGTAAAATGCCTCGCCGACCATAACATGGGCGAATGTCCGCTGGGGAAGGAACAGCTTCCGGATAGGGAAACACTGTCATGTGTCCTATGTAAAAATACAGGACACACGGCAAATTTTAGAGGTTGTCCCAAATTTCAACATATGAAGTTAAAGTGGGAATCAAAACAAAAGCAAGTGGCAGAAGAGAAAACAATTAAAACTCGTTCTTACGAGGGTTGCCTTTTATATTTCGGGATTAGAGAACAAAAACAAATATTGATCATCGAAAATCACTTTATTGTTTTTCAAAATATTCCCCATGAAGATCTATACACTTTTGCATGCGTTTGAACCTATTGTCGAAGCACTTTTGCCACTCTGATTGAGGTATCTCCAACACATGTATTCTGAATGCAGCAACCGCTTCTTCAGGTGTCGAAAAACGTTGACCTCTCAGTTTGTTTTTTACGTACGGGAATAAAAAGAAGTCATTCGGTGCCAAGTCAGGACTATACGGCGGATGACCCATCAAATCGATGTTTTGGGTGCTCAAAAATGCAGTTGTCGCAGCCGATGTGTGAGAGCTCGCATTGTCGTGCTGAAGAGTGATCCGTCTTCGGCGGTTGGTTTTCCTGATTTCTTGGAAGACAACTGGCAAACAAATGGTTGTGTACCACTCAGAATTGACTGTTCTGCGTTGTTCTAGTGGTACGGTTGCGACATGTCCAGTTTTTCCGAATAAACAGGCGACCATTTGCTTGGAAGTGCTTCGTGCGCGAACAACTTTTGTTGGATTTGGCTCATCTTGAAACACCCAGACAGTCGACTGCTGTTTAGTTTCGGGCTCATACGCGTAAATCCACGATTCATCACCTGTCACGATGTCATAGACGTGTTTCGAAGCACCGCGACCGTATTTTTTGAGCATTTCTTTCGACCAATTGACACGAGCCTTTTTTTTGGGGCGATTGACAAATTGTGTGGGATCCAACGCGAACAAATTTTTTTGACAGTCAAATGTTTATGCAATATTGAATGTATGCTGGTCCCATTAACGCCTAAGGTTGTCTCAATCTTACGATAGGTCACATGACGATCTTCCAATATCAGTTCGCGCACAGCATCAATGGTTTTCGGAACAACAACTGATTTTGGACGACCTTCACGAAATTCATCTTGGAGTGAACTACGACCACGATTGAATTCACCATACCATCGATACACACTGGTCCTTGATGGAGCTTCATCGCCAAAAATTGAATTAAGTTCATCCATGCACTGTTGCTGAGTTAATCCACGCCGAAAGTTGTAAAAAATAATCGCACGAAAATGTTGACGATTTAATTCCATTTTTGGGCCGAGATGAATCTTTTAAGTTACTGTAAACAACACAAATAGCGCTCGTATGTCAAAACGTTCTGAGTGCGTATAACCTCAAAAATGTCCAACTTTACGACAGAGCTGTCAATTGCAACACTAGGGTTGCCAAATCCCGACACATAAGAAGCAACCTAATAATTTCGTTGCCCCGCGTGTATCATATGCACAAATCACGGGCAATTCTATGCAACGAGTCCCCGTGGAATCCTCACATACCAATGGGCGAATACCGGCAGTAGATGCGCAACCTGAGATATTAAATATAATATCGGCCATGCAAACACAATTTGCTAATTTTCAAAAAAGAATAGATATGCTCTGTTCGGCTGTGTTTTCAAATAACTCCTTCCATCAAAATCTTCGACCCTCTAACTGAACTAAAACTAAAAATTATTTCGGTGAACGTAAATTCACTAATACACATAGACAGAAGAGATAATCTAGACAACATGCTTGAAGTCGAATCCCCTGATGTACTTTTGGCTAGTGAAACTAAGCTAAACCAAAGGCACAAAATTGTCTATAAAAACTATAAGATAATCAGACGTGACAGGCCACATTCTACTCAAGGGGGTGGGGTTGCAGTTTTAATTAAAAAAGGTCTTTATCATAAGGTAATTTATAGTACAGAAGTACACAAATTTCAGGTCCTGGAAGCCTGCATAATAGATATTCCGTTGAGAAGTCAAAAGCACCTATATGTGGTCTCCATTTATGCCCCTCAAGCTACCCAGTGTAAGCATTTTATCAATGAAATTGATATGCTATTTCGACACCTGAAATTAGATTCGGAAAACAACTATTTCCTAATAGCGGGTGATTTCAATGCCAAGCATAGTGCTTGGGGTAACTTAACCACGAACACAAGGGGCAATGCTTTATATGATTGGTGGCAAATGAATGCTATCGAGCGCAGATTAGAACTGTACGCCACAAGTACACCGTCTTATCCTAAAGGAAATTCATTTCTGGATTTACTTATGATAGACGATCGAATAAACTTGCCAGGCACAGATCTAACTACGCGAAACTGTCTTCGCACAATCGATTACGATAGCGATCACTACGGATTTGGAGCCATAATTGAAGTCCCAAATGAATAATATTCACTAGAGCAGTTCGACCGGATCCACTCTTTCAATTTTCGAAAAGCTCACTGGTCACGCTTTGATCGATTAATAAAAAAAGAACTTCGTAACAGTGCCATAGACCCACCGACTATTAGAAACCTCCATAACGACGAAATCGATCATTACTTAACAATATTGGACGATATTATTACCAATGCAATGAACCGTTCTATACCTAAAGTTCCCCATACCGACGGTTATACTAATAAGTACAGGACATCAGCAATTGACGCTTTATATAAGCAAAAGAGTATTATGCTCTCAAAGCTGAAAAGACTTTATAGACAGTTCAGCGACCCAAATAGTCAGGAAATAAGAACACTTAAGTCCCTAATCAAAAATCTCCAAAAATTGATCCGTGAATCACAAATCAATAAAACTTTTCGAAAGAAAGATCACAATAACATTCCATATTTGCGAGTCCCACGGACTCCTGAGAATTGTCAAGCAATGCTGAACTCAGGACTCAATCTGGAGCATATCAACTCCAACGAAGAAGTTATATTAGTCGAAGAGCCACAAGACAAAGTGAACTTAATTGGTACATGTTCCGAAGCAGTATACAGAGTGAACGAATCCACTCACTCCAATACGATCCTCGAAAACAACGCATTCCAGACCTACAGCTCACTGAGAAATCAACTTAGTACCTGGAGGAACCAAAACCGTAGTTTTACCACATTCAGTGAAAATAACAGAGCGGACTCCCCCAGGAGTAATCAGAATATGAATATGTTTGTGAGTAAGGATGAACTTACGAACATCCTTAAGTCAATCAAAAGCAAAAAGTCTTCTGGGATAGATAGCATCCCAAATGTAGTTTTAAAACATTTGCCTCCTGAAGCAGTAAAAATCTACACTACGCTATTCAACAACGCCTTAAATAAGGCATACTATCCAACCCACTGGAAAACTGCAATAGTCCACCCCATCCCTAAAAAGGGCAAAGACAGGACCAATCCAACCAACCTTCGCGCGATTAGTTTGCAGCCAAATGTCAGCAAGGTTTTCGAGAAGATCATAAACAAAGCACTGATGAACTGGTGTGATGAAAATGAAATCATCCCCAACAACCAGTTTGGGTTTAAAGCGGGACATAGTACGGTGCATGCCGCGTCAAAGCTTGTTTCCGACATACAATGGAACAAGACAAAGCGCCAATGCACAGGTGCCTGCTTAGTTGACTTTGAAAAGGCTTTCGACACCGTGTGGTTAGAAGGACTTCTTCATAAGTTAGAAAACCTGAGAATGCCTCATTATCTATTGTACAACATTTACGAAATGATAACGGACAAGCAATTTGTGGTAAAATGCGGAGATATATTCTCAAGCAAGACCTTCAAAATTACAAACGGTTTACAACAAGGGGCGGTGAATTCTCCCATTCTGTTTAATATTTACACCAGTGATTTAGTGGGTAAGCTTAACAATGCCATTGCATACGCAGACGACATTGTGGTATACAGAACAGGAGAGAAAATAGATGTCATCAATAGACTTCTCCAGGATGACTTCAATAAAATAAAACGTTTTTGTAATGACTGGAAACTAAAAATTAATTTCCACAAAACCGAGACTATCCTTTTCAGAACACCTCTCTCCAGGGCCTCTCAGGATACAAAGTACAATTGGAAAAACTTCTCTATCGTAGGAAATAATAATCTCCCACTACAAGTGAAAACTGTAGTCAGATATCTCGGTATTTGGCTTGATCAGTATTTATACTTTGACAAGCATATAGCAGTCACTCTCTCTGCAGCAAGAAACGCATTTGTTGCCACAAAAAGTCTATTCCGAAGCAGCATTCTCAATCCAAAAGTTAAAATAATTTCATATTCGGCATTCATCCGACCAGTGTTGGTCTATGGCTGTCCAATATGGTACAATATATCCCCATTCTACATGGAAAAGATTCGCGTGTTCGAGAGACAGTGTTTGCGTTCCTGCCTCGGACTTAATAGAACACCAGAGTCACGATACCAGAAATTTTACCCTAATAAAACCCTGTATGATAAATCAGGACTAACTAGGATAGACAACTTCATTATAAAAATTATTCGTGGCCACATTGCAAGGGCAATGTGCAGTGTAAATAATCTTATCGCGGGAGCATATTATCCGAACGATATGTATCTGGAGAGTACGCTCCAGAACGGGTTCATTCCCCCAGAGGCGTTCCTCTTCTTGGACGGAAAAGGTCTAATCCAAGATGAGGGTGGAATACCTATTATATACCACGCTTTCCGTGGTGCTAGGGATAAACGAATTGTCCACAATAGCGATATCTCTAATAGGCCAGACCGACTTCGATTATTGTTTCAACGGCATTATAATATTGGCACAAGCATCTCCTGAACCCTCTCATTTAGAGCGCAAACCCTTTACTAAGGACGCGTCAACGATTATTTTTCTTTCAGTCGGAAAGAGTAACGACAGATTGTTGTTAGTTGAGTTACGTCGTTGATTTTATCATAGACTGATGAGCGAAACTGAAACTGACTTTAAAAAATAATAATACGAGTGATCTGAAAAGTTTCCGACCTCAGCGTGAAGATAGCAGCACTCGTCAATAAAAGCTAGGGAGTAGTTGTGCATCTTTTGACAGTTTCTCACCAAAATTTCAGCCATTTTGGACGCGTAGTTTTTATTTGACAGTCGTTTGAATGATTCGATGTGGGTGTTTTTGTGAAAATGGACAAAATTGAGTATAGAGCTGTCATTAAATTTTTGATTTTGAAAGGCAATACGTGACTCTGTGTATGGGGACTCTGCACCATCATTTACCACTGTGAAATTTTGGGCAGTTGAAATTAAATGTGGCGGTGAGAGCTTGGGAGACGATGAACGTTCGGGACGTCCAAAAACTGCAACTACTGACGATAACATCGTAAAAGTTCATATTAAATCTAGAGTTAGGCATGAGAAAACTGTCGGCGCGTTGGGTGCCGCGTTTGCTCACGTTTGACCAAAAACGTGTTCTCTGTTGGGACAGTTAAAACGCAATAAATCCAAAAATAACGTCAAAACAGTGGACTGCAAAGAGAGAATCGGCTCCATGGTGACTGTTTTTTGGGATAGTCGTGGAGTTATCTTAATCGATTATCTTCAAAAAGGCAAAACCATTACAAGAGCATACTATGCATCGTTACTTGACCAACTGAAGGCGGAAATTACAGAAAAACGGCTACATTTGCAGAAAAAGAAAATCCTGTTTGCCCAAGGTAACCTTACACCTCAGCGGTTACTGTGGCGAAAATCCACGAATTACGGTTTGAACTGCTTGACCATCCACCTTTACTCTCCTGATCTAGCACCAAGTGACCTCTTTTTGTTCCCTAATCTAACAATTCCGCTCGCAGGATAGAGATTTTCGTCAAATGTGGAGACAACCGCCTTCGTGAGCAGTGTAGTGATCCTAACTCATTACTCCCATCCAATCCCCATTATTATACCAAAAACTCCAATTACCTTACCATTTATCCATAATCCCAATTGAGTGTCCAACAAGCGTTGAACACACGCGTCGATGGTGTCTCCTGGCGTTTGATGATGGAATATCAGGAACACGATGGTGTCTCCTTGCGTAGTTGTGTTGGGAACACGGTGCTCTATTGGCGTGCAGCGACGCTCTTTGCTGTTGGCTGGAATAATAGCTGTAAATGGTTTTAAGATAGCAAATGATTATTACCTCGATTGGTCGGTGGTAATCCCAAATATCATTTTCCAAACAACGCAAACAATTTTAGTAGATTTACTATTAGGAAATATTGACTTTATTTAAAGTGATTGACATATAGTTCAAGTGGTGCACAGATTTAATTTTGCGAAATCGCCGGTTGTTTCAAATGCGAATACGCAACACCAATCATGTTTCCCAAGCGAATCATATGCACGACAATTTTAACCGAAACTCCATTTGTCGCACATAGATTCAATTCTCAATAACCCTAACATTATGAAATGCCTAATTATGAATGCATTTCATAATTTTTCCTTCCGGGAATTTGTTCAACCAAATTCCCATCCATCTCCAAGAATCCCATCCCAATTGAAGCACACACAAAATCTTGTTTGTGGCTTCTTGGAATTTTTAAGTAACATTTTTAACAAATCTCTGTCGCCACGGAGTATAAAACGGCGGCACAGTTCGTACCACTCGTACCAGTGGACTGCAAAGGGGGAATCGGCTCCAAAAAAAGCAGAAACTGTTTTTTTTTTCGGCTGGGAAAGTGATGGCGACTGTTTTTTGGGATAGTCATGAAGTTTTCTTAATCGATTATCTTCAAAAAGGAAACCCCATTACAGGAGCATACTACGAATCATTACTTGACCAATTGAAGGCAGTAATAACGGAAAAACGGCCACAATTGCAGAGAAAAAAACCCTGTTTCACCAAGACAATGCGCCGTCTCACATCTCAGCGGTTGCCATGGCGAAAATCCACGAATTACGGTTTGAACTGCTTACCCATCCGCCTTACTCACCAGATCTAGCCCCAAGCGACTTCTTTTTGTTCCCTAATCTAAAAATTGAGGAGGCAATCATCTTCGTGAACAGTTACTTTGTAGAGAAAAACGCCGAGTACTATTTGGACAGGTTGGAGCGATGGGAACATCTCTGGGTTAAGTGTGTCGAGTTACAAGGAGACTATGAAGAAAAAAAAAAACAATAATTGTTTTGTACTTGTATAATACAAAACTATCAACCACCCAATGTTTGCTCGGTGGTCTGGGAGAGGGAACTTCAGGAACAATGTGTAGCGACACTGGTCCACGTTTGCTGCAACAATATCTATAAAAATGTTTAAGTGAAAGGATTACCTTTGGTTGCTAGTCCCAAACTTTAGCCGTCAAAGAATTTAAACACTGGTGTTTCCAATTTATAAAAGAAAAAATGGACTTTATTTCTTTTGATTATTCAGATTGATTAAGATTAAAACTGTATCCATCAAATGCTGACGAACGAAGAGAAAGTAAACAAAAAAGCTGGTTTTCAAGTGACAGAATTCATAAATGTCAGCTGATTGCTGACATTGCTTCGGTGGTGCCACATATCTAATTCAGTTCAGGTGGTGCCACAATTAATTTAATTGCGGATGGTTAAAGGCGAATCTGCAACATTCCGCCCGCCTTCGCCAATCATTGGCGAATCGTCTGGTTCCAGGGGATGGTCATCAGAACCAGAGACGAGAGGTTGCTCTTCCAGTGGGAGGATATTGATTTTTGTGATGGGTCTGATGAGTGTGCCCGTAGCAGTGGTCAGGGGATGATGGTCGATTAAGCTCACTCCGTCTAGACAACCAGTGGTGATAACGGGTGTTGTCCTTGAAGTCTTTAGGCGGCCAGGGTCCCGGCTCTTCAATTGCCCGATGTTCAGGCGACGGTTCAGCGGGCGAGGGTGTGGTTTGATGAATGATCCAGGAGGGGGTTCGGCGTTAGGCCGAGGCCGACAGTACCTTCTCTTGGTCGTCTTATGTGAGCTGTCATCCACAGGGATATCCTCGACCAGGTCCTCTGGGTCGGAGTTGTAAAGTCGCAACCCCCGAGGACCGGTCAATTGGTGATGTGTCCCACAGATCATGCATTGCGATTGTCTCCGTGGGTGCTCGGGCGCTGCTCCATGCATAAGGACATGATTCGGGTCGATCTCTGGGCAGGCGGCAAGTTGGTCAGCGGCTTGTCGATGCTCCCTCACTGGGTACTGCTGCGGCTCCGTTTCCGCTGCCTTGGTGCTGACTGCTCGCAGCTGCATTCGCCAATCATTGGCGAAGCCGTTGGTTCCAGGGAACGGAGGCCCAGGGCCTTGGACTTCTATTGATGTGGGGGCCTGGAAAGAGCCGTCCGCCTTGGATTGGTGCCGACGAGTGCTCCGTCTCTGGAAGGGATCTGCCGATGGGATGCGGCCTTTGGCCGGTGAGGCCGGACTGGTGAGCCTGATGCGGCTTCGTCCATGGCACCGTCCGCGGTTCCAATGAGAGGTACGGACCCAGTGCCTGTTGGGCTGAGTGAGGTACCGCCTCTTCTGGATTATAATGCGTGCTTGGTGGCACGGGCGCGGTTGATCCCTTGATGCTGGAGAGCGCCGCCCGCCAAGCGGGGCATTGCTCTCCTCATGGGTGCATACGCGGTTCTTGTTCGGTGCGCATTGTTCCGCGTGGACCAGTCCCTCTGGGTTGGAGTTGTAAATTCGCAACCGAATGGTAGCCGATCCTCAGATCTGGACCTCAATTGCGTCGCGAACTGGTAAGTAACTGCTGGGGGCAGTTTCGGTGGGGCCACGAATTTGGAGGCGATAATTTGGTTATAATGGAAAATTGTGGTCTTACCTGAGAACCCGGGCGGTGGTAGGTATCTGCACTGGGCGAGGGCTGCGTTCTGAGCAGCGGTAGTTGGTTCCACAGTCCGGTTCCAGTAGGCTGTGCCGCGAACTGGTCTCGGTGTGGTTAGTTGTTAGTTATCTGCGCTTGAGACAGCGTGCACCACGAATTTGGCGGGGTGGATCCTTAGGCTGGACGGGGGCTGCTTTATTAGTTGCACTAGCTTCTATTTTTGTTGGCATTGATTCGGATTTGATTCCGGGTTCTGGTTTTGCTGAGGTTGGCGTGTATGGAGACGGCGTAGATTGTATTTACAATCTTTGCAGTGGCCAACGAGTTTGGCGGCGGTCTGCACTAATGTTAGGCTGCGAGCTGGCAGCAGTGAAATGGATCCACAGACTGGATCCGGCTCAAAGGACCAATTATTATAGCTTTGTATTCAATAATTCAAAACTATCAAACACAATGGCGTAGTTTAAATGTTGATTCCTTTTATTTGTCCTTTATTGTTTTCTTTTTTTGTTCTATTTACACGTGGTTCAAATGTTCCTTGTTGTTTCTTTTATATTTTAAGGGGCCCGTTAATGAGGGAAAATCTTTGCACTCAACGTATGGCACGCATGCACTTAACTGAACAACTTGTGGGGGAAGGGGGAGCGCGCTACGCGAGTTGACGATTGGGTTCCACTGACTAGCTCCGCTTATCCGCTAATTAACTGTTCCAAACGCACTCGGGTGTGAACTGTCATTGCCCGTCTATTCAGTTGCCGGTTGCAAACAATTTCGGACGCGCGTGAACCGAATAAGTATGCTAAAACTCGGGAGCCGGACTAGATACGCAGCCGCGTTCGACTTGGGTAGTGTTGGTGCGCACGCCGCGGTGGTTAAGGTGTGACTTGGGGTAATGCGGGAGCGATGTCCGCTCGGTGGTTGCTGGACGAAGACTAACTACTGAAATCAAAAATTCATTGCGTTGTGGCTGTGGGGTTATAGTTAAAGTGAGCTCGCTGCCACTTGCTAAGAATTTTGGAAAAGTTGCTATGCCTGCATAAGAATTTAGTTCGAGCGAATCCTTGGCGTATAAGCTAAGTTGGATTCATTGGTTGGGTGTACCGGGAAATTGGTTTTGGGAACGCGAGCAAGTATGGGCATGCATTTTCGGAGGAAATTGGAGTTGCTTGGGTGCAAGCAAGGAATATCGTTTAGATAGAATATTAACCGAAGTCGTTTCGGGGAAATTAAGATTACTTGGTCACAAAGAGGAAATGTGAATTACGTGGAGAATTGGCCGAAGCAATTTTGGGAAAAATTATATGTGGGGTGATGTAATTGAGGGAGATGGTTAATGTTTGTTGTAGGTTGGAATATATGTTTTGTTAAGGCATATCAATTTCGGGAAAATTGTGATTGCTTGGTCGCAAAGAGGGAATCAGAATTCGGTAAAGGACTGACCGAAGCAATTTTGGGAAAATGAATGCGGGGATGATTAGAATATATTCTGTTGAAGGTTTTGGAATGTAGTTATTGCGGAGTTAGGAATGTATGGAATTGCTGATTTGTTTTTGCATGTTTGCAGGTTAGGGTTATGGGTTGGTTCTCCGTGTGATGTAGAGAACTCACACACGGTCACAGTAGACGTTTTCATAACCATTGGTTTGTGCTATACTATTTATTGGCCTGTAGGAACCCGTAAGTTCATGACCTCACCGAGTCGACTCCGCCATAGTTCCCCCTCTTGTGCACTCGCCTTCCACGTTTGATAAGCCAAACCGATCTCTTCAAAGTCAAATCTAACATTGTCCTACCATCTCCGTCGCGGCCGACCTGGCGGTCTCTTTCCCGTTTGTCTACCGTCAAGAATTTTACGCACGGTCCTATCGTTGCCCATTGGGGCCATATGTCGGGCCCATCTTAATCTTCGCGACCTGATAACTCTCACTATTGTAGGTTTGCGGTATATCTCTACCAATTCGTGGTTGTGGAGTTTCCTCCATTGTTCCGCCTCCTCGTGATATTTACCTCCAATGATACCCCTTACAACTTTTTTCTCGAATACGCGGAATTTGTTTTCTTCCCGTTTTGTGAGAGCCCATGTATCGCATCCCTATAGAGCAATCGGCATGAGCATCGTTCTATAAACATGGAACTTTATATTACGTGATAGCAGTTTGGATTTCAGCAATAAACTGACTACGTGCCAATTAGCGTTCCCGGAGTGTAGTCTTTTGTTAATTTCCTTCGACATTTCGTTACTGGCCGTCAGTATCGTTCCCAGATATTTAAATTCTTTAACTTTTTCAAATATCTTGCCCCTGACGATTATGTGTGTTCCCTGAGTTCCACTTGCGCTCGCCGTAATCATGTATTTCGTTTTGTCTTCATTTATTTCTAGGCCTACTTCTTCTGCCGCTTGCATGATGATTTTGTGGGTTATGTACGTTGATATGTCAACATGGACACTAGGTTCACATACACACTACGAAATTGTTCTGTAGCGTTTCCGCCAAACCCTACGGTCTACTTACCTGAAAAACCCCCATAACTACTACCCAACTCCCTTAAGTTTGCTAATGCAACGGTATTAGTACCTGTAAATGCTTCACGCATTATATAGATCACCAACTGTAATCATAAAATCCCTATAAAGAAAACTTACCTTCATGCATCCCTTCGCATACAATTTTCCGTAAGATTTCTTTGTTTGCTTATTTGGTATTCTGAACCAATTCGGTACCAGACAAATTCCTGTAAACAAAATAATTCGGATTGCATTCAATGTAACCGTCATGACAGGGACCATAAATATGGCGCCGTCTATTTTCCCAGCCGCGTCATATACCTTTTCATACACATTGCCTGGCAACCTTTTTTGTTTGTCTTACCAACAAACAACCCAAGCAGCTGCATATAATTAGCGCAATAGACGCTGAAACCAAATTCTCCAGCATTTCCTAATGCAAATATGAACCCGGTTTCTATTGCAGCCAGAGATGCCATAAACATCCAATTTGCTTTTAGCACCTTTTTCTCCTAACGTCGAAAATAGCGACGAGGCATCGTGTAAACAATGACCCACATTACCAGCTGCGCATGTGGTCATTTTTCCCTATTGTCCTTGCCGCCTGCCTGTTTTCGAACACAACAACATTGAATCTGTTCGATCGCGCACATATACCACTGCGCCACTAGTTACACCCTTAAGAGAAAAGTTTTTCTCTCTCTTCCTTTTTTTTCCTTAGCGAAATCATCTCTGCATGAGATGACGATCGCTGAGTCTTCTTCCATCCTTCAGTGCGCGCACATCGTGTTTTTCTTATTTATCATCTCCCGTAGGGTGTGCATCGGAGTCTGCACCCCTGCGGGACGTATCCCTTTTATTCAACTAATTATGTATTCCGCGAATGTTTGTACCGGGTTTGAACCAAATGGAAATAATTTAACGTAAAGTGAACGTATTAACAGTCACCACTACTTTCATTACACCACCTTAAAAATAAAAAACGAACCTTTTATATAAATCAAAACAAGTGTCACATTTTCCTCTTCTTGGTGGATAGTTGCAGTACTACGGTAATCAGATGATGGGGATGGAAGTGAAACGAGTACCCATGCTGGTACATACTTCCTCTCCACATTGGTGACTCCGAGTCGGAGCAATCGCACCTCCTGACTAACAGACAGAGTCCATGGTGGAAATAGTTTTTTTTTTTTTTTATTAAACAGTGCTAAAGTCAACGGCTGGGAGCAGCAGCCCAACATGCGCCAATTTCCATCACCGGAACAGCAACAGCAACGGATAGGAGTTTCAATACATAACACTCCCAGCAATTCCTGCACAAGAAAGGCAAGTAATAATTAATAATCATGGCCTGGTTAATTGCATTTCAGCTAAGGTATCACTAAGTAACAAGCGGTCTAACAAACAACACAACGCTCACCAACCGATAGGATCGAGTTGTACCAGCGGCCGTCTACAGAAACTTAATTCTTTGTATTTTAATTTATGGAACGATTCAAGCCTCAATACCTCGCCGCTAAATCACAAAAAACCAAGAAAAAAACTATACCGAAGCGATTCAGACAACACCACCAAGTTATATCCGGAATTCTATTCAGCTTTCACACAATGGCTACCCCACGAGAAAGCAATCAAAAATGTGACACTGCGAGGATATGTTCCAAATTCATCGAAAACATAGGAGAACTAGTTTCCTGTTGGTCCGTGGCTCTTGGCATGGTTTATCTTCGTTGTTGTGCGTCGGTTATTTTCCAGATAATCCAGTCAATTTGTGTAGCATAAAACCACCCTTCGTTCCAGTCGTTTATCTATTACCAATAATTAATCTACGTCTTTAAAACTCAAAATCCTTCACAATTTCATGTATCAATGTCTATATTAAACTCCTTTATTTTCTTTTATACTATTCGGTGCAATACAAATGATTTCTCAGTCATACAGCTGTATCTGAGTTAAACTCATTTTATTGTGAAACTATGTCAAAAAAAAAAGCAAAATACTTTCAAATTTCAAATTTTCAATCATATTTTTCCAAATTGATTAGTGGGTTATATCCAATACAAGGAATCATAGAAGTAATTAGTAAGCTTGTGTTTTATGCAAAATTAATTACTGATTTGAAGTGCAAATTTCCACACACAGTTCCCAGTTATGAAACGATTTTCATGGTAAAGGTAGACAACTGGTTCGAAACAGTTCTCCTGCCAGGCTAAGAAAACCGTATAATAGGCTTGACTATTAAAATAATTAAAATTTGTAATGTAATTATAGAAGATATTGATATTTATATAGATGCATGTATGTCCGGAAATATATGCATTTGTATGGGTGCGTTTCTTCTTTTTCCTTTTGTAATACAATAACAAATTAAAAAACCACAAGAATATACATACATTTTACATCTTCATTTTTTCTTGTTCCACTAAGTTCCTGTTTTGCTTTTGTTAATTTAATATATTGTGCATTTAACAAACATTAACCGTTGATATAAAGCAAAAAACAAACAAACCAAATTATAAACACCTTAATACATTCGCAAATACAGAGCAATCAAATTCAAAATAAATCAAACCGAAATGTAAAACCCACAATAGTTTAGACGAAAATAAACAAATTACTCAATCGTTTAAGGGACAACAAGTAAATTTTATATAAACCATACAAAAAACATTGTAAGCAGTATGATAAGCACCAACTTCCGCTTATATTTTTTGCAAAACGTAATTAACACTATAAAAAATAAAATAAAAACAAACACGCATTTAAAAACAACTATACACCATCTATCTCATAATGTATTTGTTTTTTTTTAATTAAATAAAAAAAATATAATATTGTAAATATACAAGTCAAAATCAGCTCTTCAAGCAAACAGTACAATTGAAAATGCAAAATTCCTACTCAGATTCCACTACCGGTCACATATACAAAACTTTACCACTGTTTAGAAATTTTGTTAACAATAAGAATTGAACTTAGTAAATAAAACACCGCACGTAATAAACTTATAAAAAAGGGAAAAGCAACAAATTAATATCACTTGCATGTATAAAACTAACCACACAATCTTACAAGATAAAAGCGAGAAAATAAGAATATAATTAACCATGTCTTAGTTTGCTTGCATTGCATGTATTACTTAATCAATAAAAACGCAAAATCGCAGAGAACACAGAATCATATTCAATTATATAAAAAAGGTTGCTGCCAAATTTTATAGTTTATAGAAATAAATTTAAAAACAATTGTAAACCCCTTCAGGGTATTAAGCAACGCACAACCTTATTTCATAATTTCCGCACGACTCCACAAGACTCGGCACACTCGCACTCAATTTTGGCCCCGCTTGTATTTCCTTCAACCCTATTCGACTACACACGACTCCTTTTCAACCTCTTCCGACTACAGTTACTTTCTTTTTCGACTTCACGTCGCCCACACTCAACTCCACTTGACTCCCCGTGACACATTCAAACCTTTCGACTCGACATTACGCGACCCACCTCACACCCGACTTCTTTTCACCCTTTTCGACTTCGCTCGGGTTTATTCAATCACGAAGCCTTCTCAACATATTGGCGCACACTCTCGCCATTGCTCAACACCCATTTTCTGCAAACCGGCCCCTTACGTAACAACAGCTACTACGTGTAGCATATAATCTATAGGACACCCGGTTTTGCCTCGCGTGAAACATCTCAACCTTTTCTGTCTTTTTTTCTGCATATTGGCGCTCATGCTCGCCAACCATAGCCTTCATGCAACCGTCCTTGACCTTCCACCCTATTTCAATAAGCCAGCTTCCCTCGTAACACAGCTACTATGCGTAGCAGCACCTAGCAGGACACCTGGCTTAGCTCCTTTATTTAAACTTCAGGACATTCGTCCTTAGATCTCCTAACGTCTCCCAAATGTCTCAGCAACACCGGTCCACAAATCAAACCGATACCACCGGACTGAGACATTATACCTGGTTCCCCAATCCTTTAGCCACCATGGTTCCCCTTTAGCGCCAACTAAAGGCTATACACGCCCCTCTACGCCGTCTCAAATACCTAGGTGCATAATACTTCGGAGCGCACATCTAATAACCCTAGGGCGCCCTGGGGTTGGACACAATCAACCACCCACCAGGAGCCCCTAACCAAAATCCCCTATTTTTTTTAACAAGCGCGACGGCCGGAACCTCACAGCAAGTTTCCATTCGATCGAGGTCGCAGCTACCGCTACATTGGCACCAATGTACCGGTCCTCACTTGATAGGTAAAACGTGCAATTGAGGGCCCGCCCTCCTCTACCAGTCCCAGTGGCAAACAAGTCGCCATACAAACGTATGGAGAAAAGACACCGGCTCTGGACTTGGTACCTTTCCATTCCGCACACGGCAACCCGTCACTGCGGATGGGAATTACCCTGGGATAAGTTCCCCTCCATCTCGCACACGCCATTTCGTCACTGCGGATGTGAGCGGATTTCCGATGGGTTCCGACCTATTCGGACGATAAGCCTGTTGGTCCACGAGACCCATAACAGGCCTATGGACCACGCCGCACACCCTTGCCCTTGATGGCATCAATCGGTAACATCTGTGTCCACCTTATTATCGACAGAGGCCCATACTATACCTGGAACTAGTCACCATGACAGTTCCACCAATTTAATTACAGCGCCTACCGAAGTGCGCAGGGCCACCTTGTTCGTCAAGTGTTCAGCCCTCCGCCTATCATAGCACCATGCATTCGAGCACCCCTACAGCCCTACCTATTTTTCGTGATTACGTCACTGGGGGGAGAGTACTGTAGCGTTTCCGCCAAGCCCTACGGTCTACTTACCTGAAAAACCCCCATAACTACTACCCAACTCCCTTAAGTTTGCTAATGCAACGGTATTAGTACCTGTAAATGCTTCACGCATTATATAGATCACCATCTGTAATCATAAAATCCCTATAAAGAAAACTTACCTTCATGCATCCCTTCGCATACAATTTTCCGTAAGATTTCTTTGTTTGCTTATTTGGTATTCTGAACCAATTCGGTACCAGACAAATTCCTGTAAACAAAATAATTCGGATTGCATTCAATGTAACCGTCATGACAGGGACCATAAATATGGCGCCGTCTATTTTCCCAGCCGCGTCATATACCTTTTCATACACATTGCCTGGCAACCTTTTGTGTTTGTCTTACCAACAAACAACCCAAGCAGCTGCATATAATTAGCGCAATAGACGCTGAAACCAAATTCTCCAGCATTTCCTAATGCAAATATGAACCCGGTTTCTATTGCAGCCAGAGATGCCATAAACATCCAATTTGCTTTTAGCACCTTTTTCTCCTAACGTCGAAAATAGCGACGAGGCATCGTGTAAACAATGACCCGCATTACCAGCTGCGCATGTGGTCATTTTTCCCTATTGTCCTTGCCGCCTGCCTGTTTTCGAACACATGCAACAACATTGAATCTGTTCGATCGCGCACATATACCACTGCGCCACTAGTTACACCCTTAAGAGAAAAGTTTTTCTCTCTCTTCCTTTTTTTTCCTTAGCGAAATCATCTCTGCATGAGATGACGATCGCTGAGTCTTCTTCCATCCTTCAGTGCGCGCACATCGTGTTTTTCTTATTTATCATCTCCCGTAGGGTGTGCATCGGAGTCTGCACCCCTGCGGGACGTATCCCTTTTATTCAACTAATTATGTATTCCGCGAATGTTTGTACCGGGTTTGAACCAAATGGAAATAATTTAACGTAAAGTGAACGTATTAACAGTCACCACAACTTTCATTACACCACCTTAAAAATAAAAAACGAACCTTTTATATAAATCAAAACAAGTGTCTCATTTTCCTCTTCTTGGTGGATAGTTGCAGTACTACGGTAATCAGATGATGGGGATGGAAGTGAAACGAGTACCCATGCTGGTACATACTTCCTCTCCACAGTTCCACCAAACACAAAGGGAATTGTTCACCCGTGATAAGTTAAATATAATAAAACACGCTGGTATTTGTTGCTTAGAGTTAATCTTTATTTGAACTCTACATGAATAACCAAGTTGTAAAACAAGAACACAACCACGTAACTCACTTAATTACAACGTAATACAATTCAATAATTTCGATGGGGTCTTTAAATTTTATTTGTACATTTTTGTTTTCCTTTTTTTGTTTGTCCACACTAATTTAAATTTAAATAGACCGTAAGGCCAACTAGACTTAATATAAATGGTCAACAGACTAACTTTTCACACGACACTTATCCATTTAATTTGGTACACCGACTTCCTCGAGGTGTATTCCGACTCTTTTTATTGACTAGTTAAAAACGCGACTATTACAAACTGCCTTCACGTTATGTACCTCTGGGTCGGTAGTTAAAATCTGACTCTTCGAGATTTTGCCGCCGACATCCACTAGTGGTGATCGTGATGGATTTCCCGATCTAGGGGTAGCCAATCGGCGATCGAATCGGGATGCAGTGAGAGGGTTTTCCGTATGACGGTATGGTCTTGTGTAATTCCCCTTTCGCTCGAATTATCGCCAACGAACGATACTGCACCTGTTCAAACAAGGAACAAGCACAAGGACAGCAGGCGATGTTGTTGTCAATCATCGCGGTGGTCGCCTGAGAGACGAAATAGGTTTCTGCATCCCAAGTAAACAGAAACGCTATTTCGAGGGACGTGCATTAGATGCGCTTGTTGGATTTACCCGTATGACTCTGGTGCACAAGGAGGAAAGATATTTTGTTGACATTAAGTCAACAAAAACCTCGCCGACGGTGGCAACGGGTCAGGCTGGATGGTTATCTGTTTGGATTAATGTGCTGGTAAGTAAAACAAACACAGTGAGGTACTGTGTGTTTAATTTGGTCGGTCATCATGGGGCATGAACATGGGTATGATTGCCTAAACAACGATCATATTCATGCCCAAATCGCATGATCGCTTGATATCCCATAATAGCGAATTGCTCACAACTGCTGCGAACCTAAGGGTATAGGAGCAATATTCGATTAGGAACTGGTGGGAAGAATATCGGCTGCAGCTGTGTCAACAGATACGCTGGCCAGCGTGTGTTTGTCGATTATAATTGCTGACGAGCTGAGCCGATAGGGGGTATTGAATGGTTCAAGTATTATGAACATTTTGCCGGCAGAAGGTCTTTCTAAACCGAGCAGAGGTCATAAAAGCCTTTGAAGATTTCATTGCCTCAAAAAATCAGCACTTCTACGAAAAAGGAATATTTGAACTTGTGGTAGGGTCTTGTTAATACGCCTTCACGGGCATGGGGTTCAGCAACACCGCCACTTAAAATTGAGGAACTCCGGTCAAAAGGATGCCTCGAAAGTCACTTCCCAAACTGTGCAAAGAGTAAAATGAAACGCAGGAGCTTTTTTATTGTTTATTTCTTCTTTATTTAATTACTCCATTAATGATCACAACCGATCTGCTTTATTAACCACTAGTCTGCCTCTACGAGGTCACTTAACTCTAGTAAACGGAACGGATTCAAAAACTATCGCGTGATAAGACGTTGTTACGATCGAACCTAATTTGCAAAACAAAACTGGATCTCCAACATTAAAAACACAATCTCCGATCGAACTTAATTTGCAAAACAAAACTGGTTCTCCAACATTAAAAGCACAATCTCCGATCGAACTTAATTTGGGAAACAAAACTGGATCTCCAACATTAAAAACATAATCTCCGATCGAACTTAATTTGCAAAACAAAACTGGTTCTCCAACATTAAAAGCACAATCTCACCGCTTGATTAAGGATCACGCAGATATTATTTTTTAACTCGACTCCGAATATTACGCGAATAGTGCGTGTGACCTCTTGTGATGGTGATATCTAACTCCATCCATTCGCCACCATCAGAATGATATCGCAAAGAAAAGCCATAAAAGGGGAGGAGCTACACGATCGACTCGAGGCAGTCAATCGTGATTGGACTGGGAAATATAGCATACATTTCGCATGTATGTGTATGCGTCGCATACGATCGTCCGGTGAACGAGGATAGATGCGAGCGTCGTAATTGCATCTCCTGGTAATGGGTATGCAAACATTGCATGGGCTTGCGGCTGTGTACACAATTGATTGTGTAATGCTTGCCGGCAACCGAACCTTCTGGTGTAAAAACAAAACAAACCGAAGATCTGCTCACCCTAGGAGAGGCCATAAATCAACATTTGGTTGATGGACATGCAATTTCCCAGGTCCGCTGACGGTTGGCGGCCGTTAATAGGGAATTGGTATACCATAAACAATCCGGCAGATATGAATGCGATGTTTAGGTATTGCAAACGAATATGGTATGCAGCCATTGCCAGTTGTTAAAAGTAAACACTTGATGGCCACATCCAATTCGTTGCTTGTTTGCGGTCCATGATCGGTGGAAACCGACAATAGAAAACCAGCTATTGCTGAAAATGCGGGGAATGTTTGCTTTGCGTCGGCCGAAACCTTGTCGACGGTGGCAAACTGGTGAGACCTGGTAGCCGCACGCTTAGGGGTGACATGGACAAACACAAACGAGTAAATTTTGAACTCCGTGTTGATTTTGTTTCCATGGCATAAGGTAATAGGGACGTGATGCACAGGGTGCAATGCATGCCAGAGGGTGAAATTTTCGATGCCACGGCTAGGTGATAATCCTTGCCGTGGACTTAATGTTTTCAGGAATGATCGTGGAGAAAGGGGTTTGGAAAACCCCCCCCAAAAAAAAGGTAAGCTGCCTAAAAGGTATTTATGTCAGTTATCCTTTGGGATAACTGAATTAATTCCAGCAATTTGGTTGGCGGTTAAGGCCATAGCAAGGTTGTATTATCTTGCTGAAGATTCGACTTCCAGGTAAGACGCAATGCTGGGAATGGTGGGGATCGAGCGATGCGTGGCTCCTCGGGCCCTGAAAAGCCCCACAAACTTGTATCACGTCGGAAGGTGTAAGGCTAATAACCTTGCCCGGAAAAACAGATTCTTATGGGAAATTTATCAAATTTTACTTGCTAAATAAGGCCAAGACCGGATCCCGGTTATAGTGCCAATGGTGATGATGATCACGTCGGAAGAATGTCATAGATGCCAACGGATCCTATTTTGATTGAATACAATTTTACGGAAAAACTATTGGGTTTTAATTTTTTTTTACTATATACAATACGTCACTGGAGGATGGTATAAAAATTTCTTTCACTCTATAAAGAATTAGTAAAGGCACTTCATAAAAAACTAAGAACATTGGTACTTTAAAGAATTTACTTTTGTTTATGAAGCCAACTACAATGCTAAGTATTTAATTGCCTAATTCTTCATGAATATTATATAAAACATATTACTATGGACACTTTAATAAGTTTCGGATTTGGATTGGATGCCGGTGGAGAGACTTGCTAAATAAGGCCGAGACCGGACCGCGGTTGTAGTGCCGGTAATGATGATTATAAACACGTAGCGAAAAAAAGGTCTTTTCTCTTTCGTAGTTTGTTCAGAATTGGTAAAAAAATGCCAATAAACTACGAAAGTGATGCCGTTCAGATAGAAAATTGAACTTTTACGGTTGCAAAAATTATAAAAGAAAGTGTGGAATATAAGGCAACGTAATTTATAGCCGCCACAAGATTAAGCTTAAACTTATAAGTTGTACTCGAGGACCAATTAGGGTAATGCATAGTGAACAATGAAAAGATTGGTAAATGACCTAATTCCTGTAAAATTCTGGTAAACTACATCTGCTCAAAACCATTTCGAGAGTTTTTCAAACGAGCTGCAAACTCATCAATTTCTCGTATTTAAGGTCATCATGCAGATCATCACCATTCTCGAAGTATGTTAATGATAACCTATTTTGTCCTCCTATATGACTGGCCCAATTTGTTCAGCATGCCATAAAGTTATTTGATATAATACATTATTCAATGAGCACTCATAATGGCAGTCACATTTAAGTAACAATTAAAAACAGATTGGTTAAGCTTCAGTTATTTACCTGCCGCCAAAGCATGTTACACGTTTTATAGTTGTCGCCCGACCAAAATTTTGATAGACCAAAACGTTTCATTACTCAATCTATAGGCATGCGAGTCCTAAAATTTAGTGGACTCATTAAACTATAAAAATTATTAACTAGATGAAACCGACTACGATCTATACCCAACGTTTTACTGTCCATCCGATCGTAATGCCAGATACATTCTTATTTCGGCATTAGATGAAGTATGATAATCACGTGTGACATTTAAGGAGCTAAACGTGTATCACAATACAATTACGACATACATCGTATAACACTTACAGAGTAGCGCGGCTTTTTCAAATGCTAATGACCCGATATACGACACTGTCACACAAATTATCTGCAAAAGAAACGCGCAAGTTCCCTTGGCATTGTTTCATGGAAGTGCGAACTAGTTCATTAGTGAAATTTAGAAGCGAAACCCCGAGAGCCGATTGAGCCATAAAAGTCCCGAAAAGTGTCACACGGATTTTGTTTTGGAGTGTCCATCAAATACGAGTACCGCTTCGTTAGCATAAACAAAGCAAGTGCCAAGAAGTTGAGAATTTGCCATTAATTTTACAGTCAAATGTCTTCTGAACATGAGATTCAAGACTCAAACTACGACTTTAGAAAAACGTTTGCGAAATGACGTATTAGAAGCATTGTACTCGCCTTAAAACGAAGACTTTATATGCAAAGCTTGGGAAACGAAGAGCGGCCGAGTATTAGGCGTGTGATTTAAATTCAAATCGAAGGCTTGTGGGCAGTTAATTATAAATTTTTCGACCGTATGATATGAATTATATCTGACAGGCCGATCAGTTAAGGATTTTAAAGAGCTACTTATTTTTTGATCGCGGACAGTTTAATGTCGGATACAATTCCCGGAATTACGTTCTTATGACTGAGGATTCCGCCTCCTGATCATTATGCAACAGCGAGTGTGTTTCTTCGATTAACTACTGGTGACATTGATTCATGATGCCAATCACAATATACGAATCTTCACGTTTTTTGTATTTGGGCATTTTCTTCACCCTATAAAGAATTAGTTAAGGCACTTCATTGAAAACTAAAAATATTTGAACTATAACGAATTTACTTTTGTTTTATGACGCGACTATTAAGTATTTAATTGTCTAATTCCTCATGAGTATTATATAGAAGTATAGTCACGTTGCGAAAAAAAGCTGATAAAAGATCACCCTTGCAATAAGAGCTTCTATCCAAAAAAAAAATTAACGCAAATTTATTTCTTAAAATCCCAGAATTACTCTCCTAAAACAAAAAGGAAGGAGAGGATCGGAATATGTTAACCGAAAGAAGGAAAATAAGAATGAACAGAAAGAAGTAAAACCAAAAGAAGAAAAAAAGAAAAAAAAAAAAGGAAATAAGAAACAATATTAAATAAAAAAAACATAAGTTATTGAAAGAAATATAACATAAGATATATTATTCCTATTTTTTGCTATTTATTGGCCTGTAGGAGCCCGGAAGTTCATGATCTCGCCGACTCGACTCCGGCATTGTTCCCTGTCCTGTGCACTTATAGCGTTTGGGATGATAGTGAAGAACGTGTGATTCGAACTGACGCTATGACAGTTCGAATCACCAGAAATTGAACCAAAGCGCAACCCATCGGGCCACCGCCATGTGTACGAATTCGATTTCTAAACTCCAGGACATTCGACTGATGTGGATTTGTTATGTCATCGCTATGGTATACGGCTCTGATGCATTTTCTTATTCGATTTTCGTTCGGTGTTGTTCACTATTTGCTTGTGTATTGTGTGTGTAACTGTTACAAACGCCACACACTCTCCTTCCACACTTGACCATACGATCTCTTCAAGGACAATCGGTATAATTATGGTTCTATAAACACGGAACTTTATGTTACGTCAACATACAGGGCAAAATCTCTGCTTTCAACCCGGCGAAGCCCAGGACGATCCTTGCCCCTGTTCAATCCAAGTTGACATGCAGTCTCCACGTGACACCACTGGATAGCTATTTTGGCACCCGCCAAGTAGTGAACCAATGCATGCAGCAACATCCTAAGAAAGATTGGCGCCAGGCTAATTACCTTGCCCGGAAAAACGAATTATTATGGACAATTTAACAAGTCTCGGGTATGGACCGGATACTGGTAAAGAGACTTGCTAAATAAGGCCAAGACCGGATCGCGGTTGTAGTACCGATGATGATGATGATGATGGATCTTGCGAGCGGTTGCCTCTCCTTCATGCTTCATTAGCTCTGCCGGTATGCAGTCGGCTCCGGCAGCCTTGTTTTGCAATCGATTTGCAATCGATTTATTGCATCCACAACTTCGTTGAAAGAAGGCTCTGGGATCTGTGGCTCGGCTGTATGTGCGTCTGGTGCGCTTATTTGTGTTTGATCGGGCTCCTCGATAGTATAGTGGTTAGTATACCCGTCTGTCACGCGGGAAACCGGGGTTCGATTCCCCGTCGGGGAGCCTCTGGCGCAAGACTAATGACCTTGCCCGGAAAAAACAAATCATTATGGAAAATTTAACAAGCCTTAGGACTTGCTAAATAAGGCCAAGACCGGTTCCCGGTTGTAGTGCCGATGATGATGATGATGATGATGATGATGGGTGCGCACATTGAGCAGGTTTTCAAAGTACTGCTTCCATCTTGTCACGATATGTCGTTACCCTTGTTGGTGACCCCCTGCTATCGATTCCGTGCCATCCCCGTCTTGTCACGATATTGTTTGTTTCTGTGCAGACAGCCGTTTGCGTCTCGAATTATTTTGGCTCTCTCTCGGTAGCCATTTCTAATTGAGTTTATGCCGGCATACATACCTCTGATGTTGTTGGCTCGGGCATTTTGTAGGATTTTTTCGATCCGAGTCTTCTCCCATTCACGTTTCTTTGCGGTTGAAAAGTCTCGTTGTCTCTTTCCGAATCGTCGCGTATCTCTCTGAGTTGACTTCATCATATCTTTCTAAGTGGATCACTATGAGGCGTTTACGTTGTTCGATCTTCACCCGGCACTTATGGTCAACCCAAGGTTTGGACTTAATTGTTTTCTTAAATCCCAATACCTTTTGGGCAGTTTGTTTGATTGTGTCTTGAACGATCCCATCTAGTGTCCACATTATTGGTTTCCTCTTCCTCACTACTCCCATTCTCTACGATGCTAAATCTATTCGTTAGTTCGTCTTCATATTCAGCCCTTTTGCGGAAGTCTTTTAGTTTAGCAGTGTCGAACTTTTTGCTAGTCTTCCGTGGCTCCCCATGCGGGTTTGCTGCGAGCCGACTCCTAATTTTGCGCGTTACTAGAAGACGATCATGCCGGAAGATTGGCGCCGTGGAATAATTTGCCCCATACATAAGTAGGGAGATATCAAAGTGTGCAACAACTATAGGGGTATAACATTGCTGAGTACCGCCTATAAGAGACTCTCCTCTATGCTACAAGATCGGATAGCCCCATACGCCAAAGCCATCATTGGTCAATATCAGTGTGGTTTCATCGCAGGCAAATCAGCAATTCATCAGATATTCACCCCTAGCCAGCCGATGGAAAAATGTCTGGAATTTAAAATTCCATTATATCATCTATTTATAGACTTTAAGGCCGCCTACGAGAGCATAGCCAGGGTAGAACTATATACGAGTTCAGCTGGAAATTGGAGCGGGAGTGACGCGACCGGCTCAGTCGGCGGATGAAAAAGGACTCTCCGATATAAATTCGCTGGCAAAGGAAATTCGACCAGTGGTACTGGCTTTCTTAATTAAATCATGCATTTTCCATCTCAAGAGAAACGTGAAGTCTCTCTTTGGTGGTAGGTAATCTGATATCATAGAGGAGATCATAGAGATACACATGTATGTGTGCACATTGGTTCTTTCATGGGACAAAGCCATGAGAACGAATCTGAAAACAAAGAAAGGGAATAATGTGCATTAATGAGATGTGAGTTCGTCTAACAAGCCGAATCTCATTGGGTGCTAATTGGGTTTCTGTTTGTTCATCCCGCTTGATCATGAGAAGCAGATCCAGAAATATGTAGGACAAAGAGATCGTATAGATCACTGTCTATGAATGTGCATTGCGGCTGTATTGATAGACCGCAATGCATCATGCACATGGTGCTAATTGACTTTAGCTTATTTACAACGAATTGGCATTTATGGAATCGCTGCCAAGGGTAAGTATACTGTTTCGGATTCATGATTATATGCTCGGGGAGAATCTATTACATCGTCTAGTACTCTCCCCGACACATATTCACCACACCAGCCAGCAACACGATGACAGTGGAGAAACTATCATCTCATGCATTGTTTACTGTTGTTGGGGTTAAAATAATTACCGACTTACTGTTTGTGGTGCTGGATCGAACAAAGGAACTTTTTTGATGTCCAACGACAATTACATACTTTTTTGGTGCTAAACAAAGCAATGTACATTTTATAAAAACCTAGTGAATTAAACAATTGTTTAAACATAAATATTGACTTTGGACAAAACCATAAGGAACACAAACGGAAATCCTAACACACGGAGGAACAACAAGTTCAGATTGAGATCTACAAAAGGTATTTCTGTGTGTAGCATATACAGCCACACAAAATTTGATTAATGAAATAATAATTTGGTTACCTGGGTTTTACCGCCGTTTTCTACTACTTTGCCTGGGAGAGTTGGAGGTCGGAGCAGCAGCTTCCATCCGACTCAGTCCTGGTTCTTCTTCCCTTGGGCCAACAATTTAGCACATTCAGCCGCAGCTTCCTTGGATGTCACTTGACGCTTCTTCCTCAATGCAAGACGTCTTCGTTTCCTTTGAAAGACAATTGGGGTTACCAATCGTTGGATTTTTGGAGCCTTCGATATGGCTGCGACTGGCCAGTCCGATCTTTAAACACTTGCGTTTTTACTTTTGTATTAAATAAGAAAAACTTTACTTCCACGAACACTTTTAGTGTTTTATAATTTTTATTTCGAGTCCAACTTCTTTTTCTCTTTTTTACAATTATTATTATTATTAATTTTACGTCTCCAAAAAAAAAGGAACAAAGAACAAAGAACGGGAACACCTTTTTTTTTCTTCTTGCTTTTCCTCCACTAGCTTTTACAACTCCGTCAACGGAACTCAAAACCGTATCTTTCAAAAAGGGTCAACCCCCCATCTCTCTCGCTCTCCACTCACGTCCACTTCGAAAAACAAATTCGAACTCGAAGAACTGCACGATCCACACCCGAATCAGGGTGTGTTCAGAAACTCACTTCAGGATCGTGCAATTCTTCCACCACCTTACCATCATACTATGTTAAAACAAAATTATATTAAACACAAACTACCAAATGATGGTGGTGGCCGACGTACGTAACACACCTCCCCCCTCCACAAGACTGCGTGGCATTCTTAGGAGAGGAATGTCACGCCGGAGAGTGGACGGCGGAGAGCAAACAAACAAACAATTAACAAACCAACCAATAAATAAATAGATAAATAAATAAACATGCTTAGGTGTTAAGGTTAGTAAGGATTTTCTATATATTTAGTACTACTTATACATTAGGGTTAGTGAAACAAAATAAATAATGCTTAAGTGCTAATGTTAGTACGTTTTAGGCTACCTATATACTAGGGTTAGTAAAAATAAATAAATAAATAACACTGATGTATTAACCTAAGATCTCACCTAAATATTAATGTTAGTGTGTACCTTCTACTGCTTACATATTAGGGTTAATAAAAAATAAATGAATAAATAACACTTATGTATTAACCTAAGAGGGGGAACAACAGACAAGCACTCCACAAAACCAAGGACAACACAACCGTCCGCGGCGGGTGCGGCACTCAATCCGATGGTTCGACCAAAAGCTCGACCGCCCACATGATCCGGTTAGGACTCCCCCGCCAAGGCGAGGTGATCCCCTCTCGTTCAACCACTCCAAAATGTCACCCGGCCGGCGAAAACGTCCCGCTCCTATATATTTGCTTTAATTCTCCTGTTTTTGGACTCGGTACTTGCCCCGGTCCATGGGTTGGTAGATCGGGGGCTTGTCCCGTTTCGGCGGCAAAACCTACCATCACCCGACATTATAGTGCGCTTTCGCACTTGCATATTTGCGATCCAACCCCCAGCACTGGGGTTTGCCTCTGCAGTCTGCGCTGGGACTGCGCCTGCAGCATTAGGCCTGGCCTTAAAGACTTTTCGTCAGACTCTCAAGTTGGTCTCCCTCGACGAAGGTCCTTTACGAGGACGAAGATTCCGGAGGGTAACCAGAGTCTGGCCAGCTAGGATCAGGGGCTCCAAGTTATAGGAAGGCTTATCCTTCCCTTATTTGTTCTTTTATTAAAGGTGTTGTCTAATAACTATATTACCAACGTCCGCTGTTCGGGGTTCATCCGGATGACCTCGTGGGTAGCACGTGGTTACACAGCTTTTCGCAGCCCTCCCCTGTATGGGTAGGGTCTCCGGGCGAGTACCTGCCGCAGTATCGACCTTAACAGGTCCCTTTGGCACGTCTCCCCGTTTGGCTGCCACATGTTCAACCCTTCCCGTCCCATAGTTGACAAATTGAATGGAGAATGGCACGGGATTTACGGTCGTTCGGGGAAAAACCAAACAACCACCCGGCCCGTCTACCTTACAATTCCGAGACAGGAAGTCGTACCCCAACAATCCGTCTTCCTCCAAACCCGGCAAGGAGTCTACTATTTGGAAACTGCAGGGAATCTCATGGTGCAACTTGAAATTCCCAGTGCAGCATCCCCTCGACTTGCCTTTGACGAACAGCGCTTGGAGCGTTGTAGATTTATGCACATCCATGCCATATCTAGGATGGAGTGCCTTCAGCTTCAACAGGCTGATCTCAGCGCCGGTGTCCACGATTAGGCCCGTAGGGTTCCTACGGCCAATCTCTAGAGGGAGAGCGACAATCGGGGCTCGAGTCGGCGAAAACTGAGAACAACTGGAGCTGGGTTTCGTTTTTAGTGCGGTCGGGTAGGATCTTGCCGACCCGACCTTGGGGAGTTTCCCGAACTCTCCCATTTTGCTTTATGTCGACACTCTGCCGCCTTGTGAGTAGGTCGACCGCAAAACTCGCACAATGTTCCGCTCCCCCGTTCAGGAATATTCCGCTCGGGAGTCCCACTGGACACCGAACTAGCGGAACTGGAGCTATTCTTTCTGCCCACTTTGGGCCCAATGCGCCGGGGCTGCCATTCCCGGCTCCCCGCGCTGCCTGATGCGGCATCATGTCTCGCATCCGTCCTTGAGGATTTTGAGTCCATGGAGTCGGGTCGCTTACCGCCACCGCTCGACACGGACGATCGTCGCCCATCATCTCCATCCACCTTCCGAGAATCCCTACTTTCCGCGCTATCATTACCGGCGCCTCGATTTCGCCGACGCTGCCCCCGACGCCCTCTGCGCCTATTTCTCGCGCCCGCCCCAGTCTCCACACGGGTGTCTTGCTCTCGGCTCGCAACAGGTGCTGTTCCGCCGTGCCGCTTGTGGGGAGAACCCTGGGAACTCTGTTGTTGTTCCCACCTTTGCCTGTATTCGCACCCGCGCAAGCTATGACCTTGTCGGCCACAAAACTCGCAACAGCACCGGACGCTGAATACTCTTGGGCCTGATGTCGCCGGCCCACCGCCCGTAGACGGGGGCTGCGGCTCTGGTAGGGCTCTCCGCTGAGCCTGCGGCCGCTGATGTTGTGGCCCATGCCGCGCGGTTCCGCTCTGCTGACCACCACCCCTGTATGGAGCCTGGGCTTGGCGCGTCTGTCTCGGACGATCCGGGCAGTCCACTATGTCGTGGCCATACCGCCAGCACTCGCGACAGAAAGGAGTGTTCCTTCTCCTCAGGCACTCGTCGTACACGTGACCCCTCACTTTGCAGAAACTGCATGTTGTCTGGGATTCCAGGGGGCGAGCCGATCGACCAACCGAATCCCGGACCGGATTGTCCCGACCCGATCGATCTCCAGGCACATACGCCCCTTGAGCCAAACCCTGCGACCCTTCACTCCGACCCGAGGAAGACACGGTATTTGACCACGCTCCCTCGCTAGAGGAGGCCGGAGCATAGGCACCAGCATCCCGTCTATAATTGAGGGGTCCGCACGACTGCTCCCGAACGAAACTACCCTCCTCACGTCGACGACTATCAGGCTCTTCGGCCGGCAACACGAATGACACCGCCCGGGGATTTAAGTTCGATAAAACCGGCGCCGGCGCCGCGGTGTAATCCCTAGAAGTGGAGGATGAACTTTCCAAAAGGGTCGAGCAACTTCCCGGTCCTAACTCTAATGTTTCTGACGCTGTCGGCCGCGCATCCACAAACAGGTCGTCCTGCCTCAGCATTTCCCTTCGAGCTCGCTCAAATCCGGTTAGGTGGTCCACCAGGCTACGAAAAGGGACATTACCCAACGTGAGGAGGAAGTGCTTTAGTCCTTCCTCCCTCAGACCCCTTACCAACACCGGTTTGGCCATGCCCTCAAGCTGGCTGGCGAAGACGGACCTATCCTGGCGACCATAAAAGCGCTCAGCTGCCTCCTCGCACCGTACCACGGCCCGCTTCACTCGGGAAACGAAACCTGTGGCATCCTCGGAAGGAAGTTGTCGCATTTTGGAAAGTTGTGCACACACCTCCTCATACGACACCCGGGGTTCGTAGGCCTCTCTAAGACGCTGTTCCGCTTCAAGGAATGTCGTGGGTGGTCTCTCCTCGAACATCCGATAGGCCTCGCCGCTCAGCCTAGAGGGCAGCCACCGGAGGAAGTTATGCTCCTCCTCCACCGCCAGCCCATCCAAGGTCCTTCTACAGCCCTTGAGAAACGAAGAGAGTCTCTCGGCCGTATCCGGTCCTTCCTGTCCCGAAAACATGGGGACCGCCTTCGACACAAGGTCGAAAACCCTATCCGTGCCCAGCATGGTCCGTACAGGACATGGTTGTGGGCCCAGTTTAAAATACGAGGGCATCGGCGTGTCCTCCATGCTCCCGACAGGCTGTTTACCGACGGTGGGAGGGGGGCGTGTTGGCGATCGGTCGTCCACAAATTCGTCCCTCGAATCATGGAACGCCCCCGGATCCACCTCGTCAACCGGCGGCTCGGGAAATGCCTCGGGTCGTGCCCGGGCAGGAGTGCCCTCTCGGACATCTCTCTGACGTTGCCTTGTCTGCATTTATAAACTTCAAAATTTCTCGATGCTAGGACCAAACCCGGAACCCCGAAACAAAACAACACCCGGGATCCCCAGAAGAGAGAGCAACCTCGCCGTGGACAGAACTAACCAACAGCAAGGATACGAAACACAACAATAAACACGCTCCCTCACCATGAACGAACGAAAGACGGCACAACAAGCGACCACTACACCGCCCGAGAATGGAGAGAAAGAGAAAGGGGGAAGGAAGAAAAAGAGAAGGGAAAAAAAAAGAAATCTCAAACGCGCCCCTCGTCGCGCACAAAAACAATATACACCTTTAGGTAATTCTGCAACGCAGCAAAAAAAAACAAACAAAATCCACCGCGCAACTGGTTAGGGAAGAAAAGCAGAAGGAGAGAGTACCTGTACAAAAGTGTGGCTAATAATTTAAAATCTTGGAGTTCCAAATTAACATATAAATGAAATACATGATCAAAAACCTCAACCCGATTCACAATCAGTGGGATATACAAATCTCGAAACAAAAACAAGAATATTACATCGAGTACATTTAGCTTAACAAAACGGAGTATTCAAGTAATTCTTTATCTAATTAATGCCTGCTCTGCAGCCACTGTGTCACAATTCACTGCTACAAACGATGAAAAGCACCAACAAAAAATCATCCACAGCTCCCGTGCAAAGTTATTCCGCTATTCGACCACCGCTCCTGTGGTTGTTAGCAACAATGTGCATAGTTTTGAAATGTTGCAAAGTTTAGTAGAGCAGAATCTGATGTATCACAGGTTCCTTCAGGATTCGGGCTTTTGGAGCACTTACAGGTTTTCAACCTCGGGCTTCCTCGAATCCTGGGTTGTCCGCAGCGCCAGTTGTAGCATATACAGCCACACAAAATTTGATTAATGAAATAATAATTTGGTTACCTGGGTTTTACCGCCGTTTTCTACTACTTTGCCTGGGAGAGTTGGAGGTCGGAGCAGCAGCTTCCACCCGACTCAGTCCTGGTTCTTCTTCCCTTGGGCCAACAATTTAGCACATTCAGCCGCAGCTTCTTTGGATGTCACTTGACGCTTCTTCCTCAATGCAAGACGTCTTCGTTTCCTTTGAAAGACAATTGGGGTTACCAATCGTTGGATTTTTGGAGCCTTCGATATGGCTGCGACTGGCCAGTCCGATCTTTAAACACTTGCGTTTTTACTTTTGTATTAAATAAGAAAAACTTTACTTCCACGAACACTTTTAGTGTTTTATAATTTTTATTTCGAGTCCAACTTCTTTTTCTCTTTTTTACAATTATTATTATTATTAATTTTACGTCTCCAAAAAAAAAGGAACATAGAACAAAGAACGGGAACACCTTTTTTTTTCTTCTTGCTTTTCCTCCACTAGCTTTTACAACTCCGTCAACGGAACTCAAAACCGTATCTTTCAAAAAGGGTCAACCCCCCATCTCTCTCGCTCTCCACTCACGTCCACTTCGAAAAACAAATTCGAACTCGAAGAACTGCACGATCCACACCCGAATCAGGGTGTGTTCAGAAACTCACTTCAGGATCGTGCAATTCTTCCACCACCTTACCATCATACTATGTTAAAACAAAATTATATTAAACACAAACTACCAAATGATGGTGGTGGCCGACGTACGTAACACACCTCCCCCTCCACAAGACTGCGTGGCATTCTTAGGAGAGGAATGTCACGCCGGAGAGTGGACGGCGGAGAGCAAACAAACAAACAATTAACAAACCAACCAATAAATAAATAGATAAATAAATAAACATGCTTAGGTGTTAAGGTTAGTAAGGATTTTCTATATATTTAGTACTACTTATACATTAGGGTTAGTGAAACAAAATAAATAATGCTTAAGTGCTAATGTTAGTACGTTTTAGGCTACCTATATACTAGGGTTAGTAAAAATAAATAAATAAATAACACTGATGTATTAACCTAAGATCTCACCTAAATATTAATGTTAGTGTGTACCTTCTACTGATTACATATTAGGGTCAACCCTCCATCTCTCTCGCTCTCCACTCACGTCCACTTCGAAAAACAAATTCGAACTCGAAGAACTGCACGATCCACACCCGAATCAGGGTGTGTTCAGAAACTCACTTCAGGATCGTGCAATTCTTCCACCACCTTACCATCATACTATGTTAAAACAAAATTATATTAAACACAAACTACCAAATGATGGTGGTGGCCGACGTACGTAACACGTGCCCTTCAGTTAAATACGAATTTAGTTTCAGGCAACGTTGCTTCATCAGGCAACGTGCTCATCAGTAACGACTCCCCGACGACATTCCTCGTTCGGCGGAACTACATCAATAGGATCTCGGCTGATGACATTCCTTGTCAGGGTCGAGATATACAACAATACCATTCCTATCTGCATTCGCCTATGCCATAGGACTTAATTTATGCCTTAAGACGCAAGATGTGTATATTTGCTTTTGTCCCTTGGGTATAGGTCGCCAGCCAATGTGTATGTAAAGGAATTTATTATACACATGGTGAGGCAGGGAATAGGCGACGTAATGTTCATGATCCCTCTTATCATGGTTACATTGTATGTAAACCAAGTTTTCAGGAATTCGACTAGTGAAAATGAGTATGTAAGATTGGGATTTACCTGGCAACCGAAGGTGCCGAATTGGCTTGGGATTTATGATGTTTGGAACAGAATTTTTATAGGGAATTTTGAATTCGAATAAATAAATGAAAGATAAGAATTCTCTTCCAGGAGCTTTTAGCTAAATACATTTGAAAAACTTAATGCGTGAAGCATTTACAGACGCTAATGCAATTGCATTAGCAGAAAACTATGAAGGTTGGGTTGTAGTTACGGGGGTTCTTCGGGTAAGTAGACAGTGGGGTTTGGCGGAACCGCCACAGGACTAAAAGGCTTGGTTACATGCTGTTTGTTGTAATACTTCTGTACACGAAATAAATTAATCTAGAAGTATGGAACCTACTCACTTTTTAATTGTTGCTTTGCGCCCTTGTTGGTTTCTGGACGTACACTGCTTTCTGGTTGCTGGGACGTTGAGTTCTTGCAGCCTCCAGTTACTAATTTGTTGTTAGTCCAGTTCGTCGTGTAATAAGCATATACAAAATAATTTAATTCGCGTGCGATCTGTAAAAAGCAACATAAAACAATTTGATTCGCATGCGGTCAATATACACCAAAATTCTACAACAAATTAGTAACTGGGGGGTTTAGGAACCCAAAGCCCCAGTAACCAACAAGAACGCAAACCATAAATTAAAAAGTGAGTACGTTCCACACATCTAGATTAATTCATTTTGTGTATACAAGCATTACAACATGTTTATTATTTCCGATACTGTGCGATTTTGGGTTCACCGTTTCTGTATCGGTATTTTCGATGTTAAAGATGCAGTTCTCATAGGTAGCCTCATTGAAAATGCTTATAATGTCATGAAAATAATTGAAGCAAATCGACTCATTAGTAGCATCACTCAGGGGCTAAATATTGACAAAAAAAAAAAAAACAGATTAGAATGATCTGCAAAAAGCGGGAGTGGATGGAAAAAAAGCAACGATAGATCGGATTTCTACCTCTTAAGATTTGGCTAAACGGAAGGAAATCGACACATTTCTTAAACTGATGGTGACTGGTGAAGAGAATATTACAATATTGTGGAAAAAGATTGTGATGAAAGTGCCATGAACCGGCTGGAATGGTGGCCAAACCAGGACTAATGGCCAATACATTTTGGGAGCATTTGGTGGGACAGGGAAGGAATCATCTACTATGAGTTATTCCGTATGGTCGATAAATGGACAGCTTGAAGCTAATGATTGCTTAGAAGCGGCCAGAATTGTTCCAAAGGAGAGCTATTATGCTTCATCAGGACAACACCAGATCACACATATCTATAGTGATTCGCCAGAAACTCCGGGAGCTTGGTTAGCAAGTTTTACTGCATTCACCTTCTAGTTCAGATTTAGCATCAGACAATCACTATCTTTTGTATCATTAAAAAATTCTTTAGTGATAAGAAATCTGTATCAAGAGACAATTGTGAAAATTGCTTAATTAAAATGTTCGCCATTAAGGGTCGGGTTTCCATGAGAGAGGTATTATGAAGTAAATTTCAATATGGCAGCAAACTACACAACATAATTTGAATAATCTGAATTAATTTAACGAAGTATTTGGGTTAGAAATACTTCCCTAAATGAATTCATGAATTAAATTTTGGATTGGAGTAGGTAACATATTGTCACCTAATATCACTTCATACGTAAGCGGCTATGGCGTGATATGAGGCACTATGTTATATCTAAGTAAGTTAAAATCCGAAATACCTGGGTTTCGTTTAGTGCAATAATGGCTAACCTTTGGTTAATTATATGAACCGACATTATAGCGAAGTTCCACTTTAATGTCAGCGTGTATCATTGCAACAGCCCTGTAGGGAAGAAGTTTGTAAATCTAACATGCAACATTATATTTAATTCCACAAGACTTCATTTTCGGTTGATTTAAATCAAACTATTATATTTTATATATAATGGTACAAAAGGTATTGACGCTCTCTTAGATAATTATCTCAATCATGAAGTTCTCTATAGTCCAAGGCAGTACAATACCATTAAGTAGTTAAACATAAATTTCCGATTAGATTTAGAACACAAATCGATCCATTTTGTTTTTCCAGTTCGCTACCTCTCATGGCCCTGTTCCTATTAAAGCTACACAAAAATATTTCTACCGATTAATGGTTTAATTAAATGCGTGACTGTATACTTATCAGAAGATTCGACAGTGATGTTTTATAAATTTTACTCGCCATGTACACGAAGCCAATAGAATTCTTAATATAGATAGATTATCTTCACAATTCCTTATTCTAAATTGATTAATATTCAGCTTTTGGAATCAAACCAAACCACAAATGTCTACATGATCATCACGAGCATGCTCAAAATTTCCGATCAATTTGGCCACAGGTGTAAAATTCGCATCCGGATCTGTTAGGTGTTGTTGTTATGGAATAATAGAAAAGAAAGGAATATTGTATTTAGATACACCGTCCACGTACAAGTACAGACTATCAAAGGAAAAAGATGAGAAAAAACCCCAAAGCCATTTAAGAGAACAGCGCTTAATCGCATGTACAGACACCGCCCACAAATCATTGAATTTCAGAAACAGCTCACTCCCGAGTTTTTCCCAAAAAAACACGGAAACAATTGTATGCTCAACACGATTGCAGTCTTAGCTGAATAGCTCGGCCTACGGTGGCTTACTTTGTAAGACAGCTCTTACATAATTCAGAAGAAGTCACTGATTTATCTGAAAAGCCACAACTAGACTGAAAACGAAAATTGGGTGCTGATACACATTCGTAAGCAAATAGCGTGATCGCGATCTTAATTTTTAATGCACGCCGGTTTTATTGGGATTTTATGAGGTGCTCGTCGGCATGAATATTCAGTCCACAGGCGAACCATCAATTTTTTGAAGGTTACCCTTATGCGAAATGGATTGATTCGAGTGATTGCAATTGACAGAGACGTGCTGTGGTGCTATAAATTTCGGGAAGGCCATAATTGACTCTGGTGCTTGATTGCCACCCTGGTAGCAGACACCTAGCAACACTGTCGCAATAAATGCACTATCACTAGAAAATAATCGTCTCAGCGCATAAATTATCAGTAAGTCAGGAAGATTGTGTTTCTTGCCATTACAAATGTTATGTTGATTCGTCCTTGCTTTAATAGACTCTAAATATGTATGCTTTATGGAATTATTAGGTTGAAAAGGAAGTAAGACAAACGTGTGAAAGTTCGGCAAGATGACGATTAATAAATGCTTTCTGGAGTTCTTTCTACATTTCTTGATTTGGCAAATGTGTTAGGTATGGGGAGTTATAGCGGTTGACCTAATAGAGGTAGAGAGATGATTCTGAGATGGCACGACGGATCATGGTAAATGCATCTGCCCTGTATGTAGGGCGTTAGAATATACTCACAGCTAGGCCCGCTTGTCGTTAGAGGCGACTAAAGGCCGAGTGGTACGTGGGGTCCTAACGCCCTGTCCGCCGGTGAAATATCACCCCATAAAGCTATAGGCTCCGCGAAATGGTCGGGAGGAATCCTGGCCATCTTTCGGAGCTTGGTTGATGGACGGGTTCGAGAAAAGGTGGGTTTAGGTGGTAGTCGGTCCCAAGGTGAGATTGTGGGTTTTTACTTTCAGTATGGTCTTGGTAGTGTGTCCGTCCGACACTGGTTCACCAAGACGTCCCAACCGCTTACTCGTCCGTCGTGTCTTGTCGCTCAAGGTAAAAAACTGCGGTTTACTTAAGTCTATTATCTTTATTGTTCTTTTAACAAAATCTGGTGATTCCATACAAATTAAAATAAACACACTTTAAAGCCTTATTGTTAATACAAAAAAAAGCAGCGTACAATCAATATAAACAAGGGGTTATTAAATACGCTTATTCGATTGCTTACGAGGAATACAAATGTCACTTAATTAGCTTTTATTTCTATTATGTACAATCGGTGTAATTAACACTGTATAAAAATGAAGTTATCAGCTTCATTAAGAAGTATAAAAATGTCACTTAATTACATTACTTCGATTATGTACAATCGGGAAGTTACACTATATAAAAATGAACTTATTAGCTTAATTATAAAAAGGTCACTTAATTACATTACTTCGATTATGTACAATCGGGAAGTTACACTGTATAAAAATGAAGTTATCAGCTTCATTAAGAAGTATAAAAATGTCACTTAATTACATTACTTCGATTATGTACAATCGGGAAGTTACACTATATAAAAATGAACTTATTAGCTTAATTATAAAAAGGTCACTTAATTACATTACTTCGATTATGTACAATCGGGAAGTTACACTGTATAAAAATGAACTTATTAGCTTAATTATAAAAAGGTCACTTAATTACATTACTTCGATTATGTACAATCGGGAAGTTACACTATATAAAAATGAACTTATTAGCTTAATTATAAAAAGGTCACTTAATTACATTACTTCGATTATGTACAATCGGGAAGTTACACTATATAAAAATGAACTTATTAGCTTAATTATAAAAAGGTCACTTAATTACATTACTTCGATTATGTACAATCGGGAAGTTACACTGTATAAAAATGAACTTATTAGTTTAATTATAAAAAGGTCACTTAATTACATTACTTCGATTATGTACAATCGGGAAGTTACACTGTATAAAAATGAACTTATTAGCTTAATTATAAAAAGGTCACTTAATTACATTACTTCGATTATGTACAATCGGGAAGTTACACTGTATAAAAATGAACTTATTAGCTTAATTATAAAAAGGTCACTTAATTACATTATTTCGATTATGTACAATCGGGAAGTTACACTATATAAAAATGAACTTATTAGCTTAATTATAAAAAGGTCACTTAATTACATTACTTCGATTATGTACAATCGGGAAGTTACACTATATAAAAATGAACTTATTAGCTTAATTATAAAAAGGTCACTTAATTACATTACTTCGATTATGTACAATCGGGAAGTTACACTGTATAAAAATGAACTTATTAGCTTAATTATAAAAAGGTCACTTAATTACATTACTTCGATTATGTACAATCGGGAAGTTACACTATATAAAAATGAACTTATTAGCTTAATTATAAAAAGGTCACTTAATTACATTACTTCGATTATGTACAACCGGGAAGTTACACTATATAAAAATGAACTTATTAGCTTAATTATAAAAAGGTCACTTAATTACATTACTTCGATTATGTACAATCGGGAAGTTACACTGTATAAAAATGAACTTATTAGCTTAATTATAAAAAGGTCACTTAATTACATTACTTCGATTATGTACAATCGGGAAGTTACACTATATAAAAATGAACTTATTAGCTTAATTATAAAAAGGTCACTTAATTACATTACTTCGATTATGTACAATCGGGAAGTTACACTATATAAAAATGAACTTATTAGCTTAATTATAAAAAGGTCACTTAATTACATTACTTCGATTATGTACAATCGGGAAGTTACACTGTATAAAAATGAACTTATTAGTTTAATTATAAAAAGGTCACTTAATTACATTACTTCGATTATGTACAATCGGGAAGTTACACTGTATAAAAATGAACTTATTAGCTTAATTATAAAAAGGTCACTTAATTACATTACTTCGATTATGTACAATCGGGAAGTTACACTGTATAAAAATGAACTTATTAGCTTAATTATAAAAAGGTCACTTAATTACATTATTTCGATTATGTACAATCGGGAAGTTACACTATATAAAAATGAACTTATTAGCTTAATTATAAAAAGGTCACTTAATTACATTACTTCGATTATGTACAATCGGGAAGTTACACTATATAAAAATGAACTTATTAGCTTAATTATAAAAAGGTCACTTAATTACATTACTTCGATTATGTACAATCGGGAAGTTACACTGTATAAAAATGAACTTATTAGTTTAATTATAAAAAGGTCACTTAATTACATTACTTCGATTATGTACAATCGGGAAGTTACACTGTATAAAAATGAACTTATTAGCTTAATTATAAAAAGGTCACTTAATTACATTACTTCGATTATGTACAATCGGGAAGTTACACTGTATAAAAATGAACTTATTAGCTTAATTATAAAAAGGTCACTTAATTACATTATTTCGATTATGTACAATCGGGAAGTTACACTATATAAAAATGAACTTATTAGCTTAATTATAAAAAGGTCACTTAATTACATTACTTCGATTATGTACAATCGGGAAGTTACACTATATAAAAATGAACTTATTAGCTTAATTATAAAAAGGTCACTTAATTACATTACTTCGATTATGTACAATCGGGAAGTTACACTGTATAAAAATGAACTTATTAGTTTAATTATAAAAAGGTCACTTAATTACATTACTTCGATTATGTACAATCGGGAAGTTACACTGTATAAAAATGAACTTATTAGCTTAATTATAAAAAGGTCACTTAATTACATTACTTCGATTATGTACAATCGGGAAGTTACACTGTATAAAAATGAACTTATTAGCTTAATTATAAAAAGGTCACTTAATTACATTACTTCGATTATGTACAATCGGGAAGTTACACTGTATAAAAATGAACTTATTAGCTTAATTATAAAAAGGTCACTTAATTACATTACTTCGATTATGTACAATCGGGAAGTTACACTGTATAAAAATGAACTTATTAGCTTAATTATAAAAAGGCCACTTAATTACATTACTTCGATTATGTACAATCGGGAAGTTACACTATATAAAAATGAACTTATTAGCTTAATTATAAAAAGGACACTTAATTACATTACTTCGATTATGTACAATCGGGAAGTTACACTGTATAAAAATGAACTTATTAGCTTAATTATAAAAAGGTCACTTAATTACATTACTTCGATTATGTACAATCGGGAAGTTACACTATATAAAAATGAACTTATTAGCTTAATTATAAAAAGGTCACTTAATTACATTACTTCGATTATGTACAATCGGGAAGTTACACTATATAAAAATGAACTTATTAGCTTAATTATAAAAAGGTCACTTAATTACATTACTTCGATTATGTACAATCGGGAAGTTACACTATATAAAAATGAACTTATTAGCTTAATTATAAAAAGGTCACTTAATTACATTACTTCGATTATGTACAATCGGGAAGTTACACTGTATAAAAATGAACTTATTAGCTTAATTATAAAAAGGTCACTTAATTACATTACTTCGATTATGTACAATCGGGAAGTTACACTGTATAAAAATGAACTTATTAGCTTAATTATAAAAAGGTCACTTAATTACATTACTTCGATTATGTACAATCGGGAAGTTACACTATATAAAAATGAACTTATTAGCTTAATTATAAAAAGGTCACTTAATTACATTACTTCGATTATGTACAATCGGGAAGTTACACTATATAAAAATGAACTTATTAGCTTAATTATAAAAAGGTCACTTAATTACATTATTTCGATTATGTACAATCGGGAAGTTACACTATATAAAAATGAACTTATTAGCTTAATTATTAAGGTCACTTAATTACATTACTTCGATTATGTACAATCGGGAAGTTACACTGTATAAAAATGAACTTATTAGCTTAATTATAAAAAGGTCACTTAATTACATTACTTCGATTATGTACAATCGGGAAGTTACACTGTATAAAAATGAAGTTATCAGCTTCATTAAGAAGTATAAAAATGTCACTTAATTACATTACTTCGATTATGTACAATCGGGAAGTTACACTATATAAAAATGAACTTATTAGCTTAATTATAAAAAGGTCACTTAATTACATTACTTCGATTATGTACAATCGGGAAGTTACACTGTATAAAAACGAACTTATCAGCTTCATTAAGAAGTATAAAAATGTCACTTAATTAGGTCATTTCGATCATGTACAATCGGTGAGTTACAATTATTTCGATTATGTACAATCGGGAAGTTACACGGTAAAAAACTGAACTTATTAGCCTTAATTAAGAAGTATACAAATGTCACGTAATTAGGTCATTTCGATTATGTACAATCGGTGAGTTGCACTTCTTTCGATTATGTACAATCGGGAAGTTACACGGTATAAAACTGAACTTGTTAGCCTTAATTAAGAAGTATACTGGTGTCACGTAATTAGGTTATTTCCTTTATGAGACAACGTGTCCTCGCCGTATCCACAACGCTACTGCCTAATGCCACTATGAAGTGACCGAATACCAAAACTCCATCCATGGTCCCGATGACCATATTTGGTAATCCTCTTTCTCGAATCAGCGTGTCGCCGCAGAAGGGCTGCACGCACACACACGATGATCCCCTTTGGTTGCTCATCGCGCATGTCGCCCAGCATGCGAACCGTGAACATCATATTAATCAAAAATAAACAACCCTCGCAGCTGGGGCAGGTCCTCCTGAAAGGGTTACAATGTTTACACGATCAGCCACTTGTAAAGCATTATTGCTGATCGTGTATATCCATTTCCATGATAGGATATGTCTATCCAGCCAGCACTGTGTGGGAAAGATTCCTATATCTTGGTAAATGGTATGTTAGGGGCATTTCATTGGTGCTTTGGCAGTGTTGCTCGCCGCATATGCAACCGTATTTTGCCTTGCAGTACATGGTGCGCATTTCCATTCCGTGTGGCTTGATTTAGTGACCGACGTGGGCATGCATTAAAGAACCAAAGGGAATAGGAACATCTCTTGTGGCATTGCAGCCGACTTTTTGGGAGACACTTCGTTGGTAGAAGCCAATGTCATGTTGGTTGCTAGATGTGCGACCAATTAGCCCTTGCTATAGAAACGCTTGTGTTGCTGATGGTGTTTTACTTCAGCGCAGTTAAGCATTGCAGCGATGGTTAGTCGTATGGGCAGTTAAGTCATGCTTTTCAGGTTTCTATATGCCCATGTATGGAATGTCTGTTATTGCTGATATAATTTTCGTATCAGCAGACATTGTGCTTTACGGGTTTTTCGTGGTTATAGGAATAACCCATGCAGGTGAGTACACGCTTGGTTGAAACTTGCCGTGCTATGATTAGGGGTTACCTGGTGGTAGATGAGCAGGTAAGTAGTGACGCTCGCAAAAACCGCCACAAGATACTGTGGCGCTTCTTTAAAGTCTTCTCCAAGAACCACCCACCTCCTCAACTTAACCTGTCTTTTCCCTCGCCCACAAGACACCATACCTACCTGCAATTTTGGACAGCGTAAGCTCCCAGCAGCATTTTTCATACCTGAAAGGAAATCTCCCCGACGGCATGCATATCATTGAATTTTTCTGATTCATAATACATGAACCATTCCATACCTCCTATCGGCTCAGCTCGTCAGCAATCATAATCGATAAAAACACGTTGGCAAGCGTATTTGTTGGCACAGCTGCAGCCGATATTCTTCCTACGGTTCATAATTAAATATTGCTCCTATACCCTTACGTTCGCAACAGTTGCGACCAATTCCCTATTATCGCCATCAACCGATCATAGGATTTGGGCATGAATATGATTGCTGTTTAGACAATCATACCCATGATCATGCCCTATGATGACCCTTATGAAAACCAAATTAAACACACAGTACCTCACTGTGTTTATTTTACTTACCAACCACTGTCCATGGTCCCCCTGGGTGAGACGTACGCTTGCACATCTGCAAGTCAAATTCCTCACCATCACACCCATGTTCCATTATATTAGCTTAACCAATAGCTACTCTAGCCACTGCTATCGTAAACATACGCCAAATGTTCGGTTGACCTATCGTCACCGAAGAAAGTATAGCCTACAACGGTATGATCGTGAACGCCAAAGTAAAGACGATAATGTTCCTATGTAGAATCGGCTAAACCATGAACAAGTGCAGGATCGTTCGTTGTCGGTTTTTCAGAAAAAGGGGCATCGTACATTGACCTGTAAGGATATATGAAAAATCAATCTTTATGGCGGCTAGTAGAAGTTGATCTCGACGAACTTCGATGAGTCGGGTCGCAACCCCCGTCGCATACGCATACGCTGGGGAGTCATATTTTATCGGTCAACTCGAGTGGTCGAGGTCGTAGTCCGAAAAGTTTAATTCCCATCGTTACTTAAGAATCACCGAGAATTAGCGTGCAGGGCGTTCTTTTTGTTTCGAGACTTGTGCTGCCGAGTGAAATTATAATGAGTGTTGTGTTCGGTTTACAGAACAATTGCAATTGCCGAATGAAATTATAATGAGTATTGTGTCTAGCCTGCAAATTCAACTTACAGAACAATTAAGATTAATCATTAAGAATTGTAATTCACCAGTGGAAGATACAGTCGAAAATAAACTTGTAAAAACAAAAATAAAGGAGCTTTGACCACAATCAACTTCAGTGCGTTTTTCTTCTTTTACTGTTTATTCCTCATTGAGCGGCGGACTATTCTCCTGGAACAACAACAACAGTGGTGTGTTTAGTGATTTGACTCTTCAGCAGAGGTGTTTATCTCAACCCGTGCCCGTGCTTGGCGCACTAGCAAAAACACCCACAATATCGCCGAGAGAAATCTTCGACGGAGTTGAAGGCCCAGACTGACACGGAGATAAGTCATCATCATGATCTCCTTCTGAGATAAAGAATTCCGGAGGTAAACTAGTTTCCCAATCGGATCTCCGGGGGCGACTAAGTCAAGGGCACCCCATATAAATATTCTGATAAATAACCGAACTTTAAGAAATTCGTCATAGCATGATCGGGCTCGGTCTCGAGGCTCTGTCCATGCTCGACTGGTAACGGCATTTTGTAACATCAGGGGCATCGGTTTCACCAATATGAATGTAAACGCCGTCCACCAATATTTGCAAACACCGACACCTAATATCCTTGCCCTAACTGAGACCCAGGCCGATTCATGAACTGATTCGACATATCTTTGTTGCTCAGGATACGACTTACGTTCGAGATTCCGTTTTAAGAGTGGAGTCTGCGTCTTCGCGCTATCCAATCTGAAAAGCATGTGGTTGAATGCCGTGCTGAGGAATTCTTTTAAATTTTTTTGTTGTATTTACCGCTCCCCGAATGACGATCGAACAGTGACATTGTTATAGTAACTGTTGACCTTGCTCTCATGTAGCGTGTCTCGTTGTCTTTAAAAGGATGAGGGATTTCTTTAGACCGCTCCTGAGGGGGCCCGATGCGGTCGCCGCCATGCTTCCTCAAACCTGAAGGAAGACTAGCGACTGATCGTCGTGGAAGCTAGTGCCGCAAACTTTCCAGGGCAACTGCCAGCGGCTTCTGCTGGCTCCCGTGGGGCAAGTGATGCTCAGCAGCAGCGATTCCCATTGTGCTTATGCTCATCGATCATCGTTGATATTAAAATCTAATACGAGGATGAATCAAATATAAACGGTAATTGTACTTTTTTGCTTAGCAACAAGTTGCGAGCTAGATAATCTTGTGCGTGGTTGTTGTTTAGTTTATGAAGAGTAGTGGAACCGGCTTGGCTAGCGGTCGCGCTCGAGTTTGTAGTCAGTAGAGCCAAGAGCGAGCTAGAGGTATATACGTCTGTTGCACAACGGATTATTATAACATTTTTTACAAATGAAGGCGTTAAACCCTCGGACATTTTTTCTCGATTGAATGCACAGTTTGGTGTTGATACATTGTCTCAGAATCATGTGTAGACGTGTGCCAGAGAACTTATGGAAAACGAAAGTTATGATGGACACCCAAGGACAAGTCGTACAGATGACAGCATCCGTGCGGTTCGAGGGCTGATTGAAAGTGATTATCTTTTGAAGAAATCTCATCAGAAGTGGGTATCAGCTATCGAAAAAGCCGCATATTGAAACAAAAGACGGGGTATTCCCATTTGAGAAGTCATCTTTCTTCATGATAACGCCAGGCTGACACCACGTCCTTGACAAGGGAGACATTGGAAGAAATGGGCTGGGAAACCCTCGAACACCGTCCTTATAGCCCAGGCTTGTTTCCCTGTAACTATTTGTTTGCACCCTTGAAAGAATCACTTGGAGGCAAAACATAGTAATGAAAAAGTTGATGAGCACATGCGCAATTGGCTAACAATTCTTTCAAATCTTTCTAGGAACGAGGGATATTAAAGCCAACCAAATCGGTGACAAAAGTGTCTAGATCATGCACGAGATATATTGAAAAATGTTGATAGTATAGTTAGTGTAGAAGAACTACTGAAATACAAGCGACCAAATGTTCACAGTAAGGCAACTGGTGGAAAAGAAGTGGGAATACAGAGAGACGGTTCACCGACTGTTTGTTGACTTCCGAAAAGCCTACGACTCGATCGCAGGGCGAAGACTTTACCATATTGTAGTAGAGTTGGAAATCCCCAAAAAATATGCCGTCCTCATTCAAATCTGCATGAACGAAAACAAAAGGCGAGTTAGAATCATAGGAATGATCCAAGTAAGCCGGTAGGTCAGGAGTTATAGCATCATCCAGGAGCTAAGGATCGACCACAGTTCTAAACCATCTGTGTAAAGTTGGTGAAAACCACTGTGGGGAGGATGGTCGGTGCGCCGGCATGGACGCTGATTCTACCACCAACCCACTACTTACGAGTTCAGCTGGAAATTGTTCGTGGGAAATTGTCACCCAGAAACGATGGACACAAGAGGAATCAAAAGAAATACTAGTCTGGTTTGTAATTTTTTTTTTAACTTTTATTGGATTTATTCACAACACAAGTCATTTACTTAAGAATTAAGGTGACAAATCGTACTGCACTTAATTAGCTTACGGGAAACCGACTTTGATTACACTGATGATGGAACATATGCACAACATATTACATATGATGAAACTGACGCACTAGAAAACAAAATACTTTTAAATTAAATGCACGCGCTTACTCCACTCGACTTAGAATATTTACGTCCCCGAGCGCAAAACGGGGAGCGGGAGTGATACGACCGGCTCGGTCGACGGATGAAAAAGGACTCAGCGATATAAATTCGCTGGCAAAGGAAATTCTGCCAATGGTACTGGTTCTCTTAATTAAAGGATGCATTTTCCATCCCAAGAGAAACGTGAAGTCTCTCTTTGGGGGTAGGTAACCTGATCTCATAGAGGAGATCATAGAGATACACATGTATGTGTGCACATTGGTTCTTTCATGGGACAAAGCCATGAGAACGAATCTGAAAACAAAGAAAAGGGAATAATGTGCATTAATGAGATGTGAGCTCGGCTAACAAGCCGAATCTCATTGGGTGCTAATTGGGTTTCTTTTTGTTCATCCCGCTAGGTCCTGAAAAACAGATCCAGAAATATGTAGGACAAAGAGATCGTGCAGATCGTTGTCTAAGATGTGCATTGCAGCTGTAATGATAGCCGCAATGCACCATGCACATGGTGCTAACTGGTTATAGCTTATTTACAGGGAATTGGTGTTTATGGCATCGCTGGCAAGAGTAAGTATACCATACCTATTTGCGTTTGCCTATGCTGTAGGATTGAATTTATGCCTTAAGACGCAAGACGCGTATATTTGCTTATGTCGCTTGGGTATAGGTCGCCAGCTAATGTGTATGTAAAGGAATTTATTATACACATGGTGAGGCTGGGAATAGGCGACGCAATGTTTATGATCCCTATTATGATGGTTAAATTATATGAAAACCAAATTGTTTTGTTTTCAGGAATTCGACTAGGGAAAATGAGTATGTAAGATTGAGATTTGCCTGGCAACCGAAGGTGCCGAATTGGGCTTGGGATTAATGAAGTTTGGAACAGAATTCTTATAGGGAATTTTGAATTCGAAGAAATGAATGAAGGTAAGAATACTCTTCCAGGAGCTTTTAGCTAAATCATCATCATCGGCACTACAACCGGGAACCGGTCTTGGCCTTATTTAGCAAGTGCTGAGGCTTGTTAAATTTTTCCATAATGATTTGTTTTTTCTTGGCAAGCTCATTAGTCTTGCGCCGTTTTAGCTAAATACATTTGGTAAATTTGTTGCGTGAAGCACATAAGGGTGCTAATGCGATTGCATTAGCAGAAACTTATGAAAGCGGGTTTGTAGTTATGGGGGTTCTTCGGGTAAGTAGACAGTGGAGTTTGGCGGAACCGCCACACCACCTCTCAGGACCGTTTGACATCCGAGGCGGACTAAATCAGGCGGATGGGCTTGTCACCGTGTCTTTTTATCTGCTTAGCCTTGTGCTCAAGTATGTCATCAGAAAGGTACAAGACGATGTTGTATATCCCTATACAATACTTATTTGTGGATCTTCCGGCCCTTTGGTTGGTCATCTACTAGAGATGGTGTGTGTGTTCCGGCTCGTTGAGCTCGTGTGATAAATGGCTGATGCCGTTGGAAATTCATTACCGAGTGGTGGTGGACGTCCTTTACGACTGATGTCAACAGCCTTATTTGTCTCTGTCCCACGTTGGGCGCCAAAATGTTATAAAGATATACTTATACAACACTTAAAACACCAAAATGTTGTAAATTTATGTTGGTACAACACTTACCCACTGATGTGGGTTCCGGCTTAGTTAAGCCTGTGAGTAGAGTGTCTTCCTTCGGTTGGTTGGCTTCCGCTGAACGTTGACCCTCCAGATTCATCAAAAATTAAAAGGTCGACTATTTGGGTTTTTCTATAGTTTAGGTTTTGTTTATTTTATGATTTATTTCGTTTAATTCAAGTGCCACACTTGGCTGGCGGATTCTAATTAATTTTACCTCAAATAGAACTCCGTATTTATACCCAAAATCCAAATCAAGATGTTCATGCTTTCCCACGGACCATTGCCACTTCCAGACAGCCACCCGACGCTAATCCCAGTCAAAGGCCATGCCTTCGACGATGGGAACTGCAACGTCGCACTTTTTGTCGCCATTCATCCTAAGGTGGCAACCTTACGCCTACTCTGGCTGTAGTTCCACCATAAAGCTATGGGAAAATTTCGATTCGCGATGATGCGAATCGGATTTACCTATAGCAAATTGCATCCATGTGCCTGGGTGGAATTACCTTTAAGGTGATGGGGTGTTAGATGATCGTCAAGGTTATTAGGACGTGGGAATTGCAGAATTACAATTTTAGTTTTGAGAATGGGAAATGCATGCATCCCAAGGTGGTCAGAATTTGATTTGCCTATGACAAATAGCATGCGATGGATGAAAATAAATACCTTTGGTATGTATGCATGAAATTATTTTGTTTGCTTTAGGGTGTAGGGCATATGTTATGCGATACCGTCTTATGTTGCATTATGAGAACTTTTTAGTTGCGTTCAGCAACTTATATATAATAATATTGAATAATGCTATTATTGCGTGTAGCATACCCACCAAACGCCACACGCATGCAAATGTTAGGTTATGGGCTACATGCGTACATTATACATGTTATACGGATGTTAATGTTACATTTGCCTACAGCAAAGTAAAGTATACATTTTATGTGAATATATGTTATATTATTGGAGTATTATTGATTATTGGGATTTTGCGTACAGCGTAGCATTAATGACCTTGCCCGGAAAAAAACAAACCATTATGGAAAATTTAACAAGCCTCAGAACTTGCTAAATAAGGCCAAGACCGGTTCCCGGTTGTAGTGCCAATGATGATGATGATGATGATGATACATGCGTAGACATGATATGTGTGCGCGAATATTAGGGTCTGGGAGTTATATTGGAATCGTGCGTGTAACAACAACAACATGGCCGGATCATCCCTGAACGGGGTCACACAAGTGCTCGCATATGCGGATGACATCGCCGTTTTGGGCGATCATCTAGAAACTGTAAGTAAAAACAGTGAAATCACATTGCAAGCGGCAGAACAGGTGGGCCTAGAAATAAATGAAGACAAAACAAAGCATATGATTACGGCGAGAACAGGTGGACCTCACGGAACACATATAAATGTCAGAGGAAAGATATTTGAAAAAGTTAAAGAATTTAAATATCTGGGAACAATACTGACGGCCAGTAACGAAATGTCGAGGGAAATTAACAAAAGACCACACTCCGGGTACGTTAGTTGGCACGCAGTAAGTAAACTGCTGAAATGCAAACTGCTATCACGTAATATATAGCTGCGGGTCTATAGAACCATAATCATGCCTATTGTTCTGTACGGATGCGAAACATGAGCTCTCACAAAACGGGAACAAAACAAATTCCGGGTATTCGAGAATAAAGTTTTAAGGGGTATCTTTGGAGGTAAATATGACGAGGAGGCAGGACAATGGAGGAAACTCCGCAACCACGAATTGAAAGAGCTATACCACAAACCTACAATAGCGAGCGGGCATGTGGCGCGAATGGGCAACGATAGGACCGTACGTAGAATTCTTGACGGAAAACCAACGGGAAAGAGACCGACAATGTTAGATTTGATCATGAGGAGATCGGATCGGATGGTCAAGCGTGGAAGAAGGGCGCACAGGACAGGGAACGATGGAGTCGAGTGGGCGAGGTCATGAACTTCCGGGTTCCTACAGGCCAATAAATAGTAATAGTATAAGTCATCGTATAGTTAGTGTGTAACATTTTCAATAAATGTATAAAAAGAACTTACCGTTTATATTTGACCTTCGTAATAGTGTGGCGAAAAAGAAATCCATTCTTTTTTGCTTGATGCTGTGGTGATATGTATGTCATGTAACCCATTGGCCGTTGAAAAAATGGCATTCCGTACTTAAAAAATCCTTGACATATTTTTGATTGCTCAATTGTTAAATTGTTTAAATTATGAAAGTTCAGAAAGAGAAATTTCGGTGTATTTTAAAATTTTACTTTGATACGGTGTGAAATTCAAGGCTGGCGGCTATGATCTCGGTGGATGGGGTTTATGATCTCGATATTGTTCCAATCAATTACATTTGGTCGATTCCATTTCGGTTTTTTCGAAGTTACAGATGCACCTGTGGGAATTCTCTATCCCTCACGGAGAACCAACCCACAACGCCAACCAATCTTGACCGCTAACAGCGCGTCCCCCTACCCTAACCTGCAATCCATCTCAAAACATGTAAAAACAAATTCCAATCCGCAAGCGCACATATCCCAAACCTTGCAATAAAACACATGCCAAAACTCCCAACAGAATACAATTCAATAGAATATATTATAAATCATCTCTTACATCACCCCACATACAATTTTTCCCAAAATCGCTTCGGTCAATTCTCTACTTAATTTGTATTCCCTCTTTGCGACCAAGCAATCTTAATTTCCCCGAAATTCATATGCCGCAACAAAACGCATATTCAAATCCACAACGGAACATTAACCATCGCCACCAACAATACCAAGCCGCATACAATTCCCCGAAATGGCTTCGGTTAATAACTTACCTAAACGGTATCCCTCGCTTGCACCCAAGCAATTCCAATTTCACCCGAAAATTCATGCCCATACTTGCTCGTGTTCCCAAACCCAATTTCCCCGTACACACAACCAACGAATCTAACTCAGCTTATACGGCGAGGATTCGCTGGAACTGAATTCTTATGCTTGCATAGCAACTCTTCTCGAAATTCCTCGGAAGCGACAGTAAGTTAATTTCTGCTATGAATTTTTTTTCATTTCATTAGTCAGTCAGTGTCCAACCGCCATCAAGTGCGCATCCCCCTCTTATCATCCGCCAGTGAGTCGAGATCCATCCGCCAAACGGTGTACAGCCGCAGGAGTCACACTGCTTTAATCGGTTCGCCTTAATTCATTTTCCTCGAAGAAAGTTTTGCGGGATACGGTTTCTCCTTATTGTTTTCGCTTCAACTCCTTTTGCAAAAATAAAATAACGACTCAGCCACCTGTCGCGCTATCAATACATGTTGGTTATTGTGTAACCCGCCGCCTCACTTCGAAGCGAGGGGAAAGAAGAACCTAGTGCGAAAAGGACACCAAAACTTGTGTAAACTTTAATGGACTAAATAAAAGGAAGAACATTTCAACAAAATGAAAGACGTATGGACTAGTGTAAATTTAAATAATAATAACAATATACCAGTGTTTACCCTTTTGATTCTGTGTGCGCTCATTCTCTCCTGGGTATCCTTACGGACAATTCCTTGAACAATTGTTGGGGAGTCAGCGAAACAGTGCCCCCGCAGGTACCACAACCGCTTCCCCACCCCACACACCTCCTAGGGGTAGACCTGTGGGGGTTCTTTAAGGCTCGCCCGAAGAACCACCCATCGTCCTAACCCAACTCCCCTTTCCCAACCTGCAACACCATTACCGACCATAGCCCCTTACCTGCATATGAGCAGTTCAAAGCTCTGCTTCAATCAGTTCTTACCTGAAAAATAACCCCACGGCAAGATCATTATCTTGCCATAGCACCAAACAAAGCATATCAACGAAACCATTTCGGTTCATCTTACATTAATCGGAACCTGATTGGTTCCTCTGGGCGGCAACATGTGCATCAAACACACTCCAATCCTCCCGTGTCGTCTTGTTCCAATAACCCGTTGGTCCAAAAAGACAAGTCGGGCAACTTGCTTGATTGCACATCTGCAAGCCAAATTTCCGACGACCGATCTCCTAAACCGATAACCGATCATCGAGTTGGACACGACCATAATTGTTGTCCAAACAATCATATCAGCGGCCGTATCCCACGATCCGTTTTTTCTAAATCAAACACACAGTAATCTCACTGCGTGTATTTTTCCCTACCATCCGTTGGTCCATAGTCAAGCTGGATCAGTTGTATGCTTGCACATCTGCAAGTCAAATTCCCCATGATCGGTGGCACACGCGATAAGCGATCATCGAGTTGCACTCGACCCATGATGATTTATCCAAACAATCATATCAATGGCCAAGCCCTATGATTCGTTCCCAAACCAAACATGCACCCATCCATCCTAGCCCCTTGCCATCGTAGGCGAATGTTCTGTTGACTTAACATCAACAGAAAAATCTATCCTCTATCGTTTATGATGGCAATACAGCCAGCGTCCGTACGCGATCATCTATTTGACCAGCTGCATGTTCGGATTCTCTTCTGAGCACACTTCGCATTTTCGTTTGTCCTGGCTTCCAGTGAATAGGCATTCTACCAGATGTGTACGGTCACAATGGCAATACTTCCAATAAAACCCAAATCGATTGTTCATTGGTCGTCACCAGTGAAAAAGATCTGATTTGCTCCTCAAACATCGGTGGAAATCCACCCCCGTTGTGACTGGTGGTATGTTCCGTGCAACAGCCAGTTGAGTCAGTTTTCTAATCGCGAGGAGAGTAGTCGAGGACATTAAGTGCTGCAAGGTTTAATGTTATATTCAAATTGTTTTCTCCGATCAGATGTCTTAGCCAAGTCGTGATACTTCGTGCAACGAGTAATCTTTTGTGTCGCTGTTAAGAATCGTCACCGCACGCGGAGGCAAAGGTAGTTACAGCTAAAAAGGAAACCCATGTTAAGAATAAGAACAATAAAAGTCTAAATCGGTGCACCAGTGTAATATTAGTTGCAGTTAAAAGGAAACCCATGTTAAGAATAAGAACAATATAAGTCAGAATCGATGTAACCGTGTAATACTAATGAGCAACAAAAAGCGTAAATCTATGCAACTGTGTAATACTTAAGAACAGAAATAAGACTGAATCTAGGTCGCAGTTTATTGCTTAAGGACATTGGTGTTAATAAAGTTTTAAACAATAACTCCAGCATTTTACTTTGGATTGCTTTTGTGACAGTGTGTTTGGTTTTTCTTCCTTTCCTTGCGGAACAATTTGGTGCGCCATTTAGTGTTGTGGGGTATTTCACTTAACCCGCGTCCGTGCTGACGCCCTTGGTAAACACCACCCACAGACCTGTAGGTAGTCTTTAGGATGGCGTCAGCAAGGATGCGGGTTCTATAAAAACACCCACTGATGTTACACTGGAAATTGTTCACAAACTCCGATGTCCACGTATCCGGAAACTCACTTATTGTTCATAAAAAAGGTAATGAAAATAAAACACATGGATTTGTCCAGTTGAAAAAATGCTCTCTTTTATTTATCTGTCTTTACTTTTTTTTCACAATATTTGTTCAAATTTTTTCCTTCCGTTTTATTAGACACTATATTCATTTAAACTTAACCTTCGTTTAATTCGGGCTGTCTTCAAATCAATTGCACAAAATTACTTTAAACCGAACACCTCACTCGCTGCAGGTACTTTATCCGGTCGATCGGCGTAAGCAGAGCCCTGTGTGTGAAGGGATGCCGAAACAAATATTTCGGATTTTATATTTAAAATCTAAGTTTTGACGCAACCGAACTGGTATGTAGTGCACTCGATATACGTTTCACGGACTTAATTAATCGCGCGTTTCAATTGATCACCGTTCTTATTGACTGCTCGAACGCGCGATACTACGTGGGCTAATTTGCGACTTGACTTCCAGCGCGTGTGTACTCCCACGAGGATTGTATCTGACTCCATTGGATGTCTCTTTACAGACATCCAACAAAAACGAACCTAGGGGATTCGCCGCCAATGGTGAAGGTCATAAGACAAGGAAAAAAAGGAAAAAAAGGAAAACTCATGTTGCAGGTCAAATCTGCTGCGACATGTACGGGCAAGATAAACTGCCGCCATCCGCAAGGGATAGATTCTTTGATTGACGTGAGTCAATAAAACCCTTGCCGAAGGCAGGAATCTATTTTGGGATAATGAATCCAGCATTGGGTATGGCCGTAGCTAGATCGTTTAAAATAAACATATTTCGATCATGTATGATTCATTGCATGTTGTTTTAGGGATATGTTAATCCCGTTGTGGGTACTGTCAGGCGAAAGTATCCGCTTGGGTGTTTACTTTGTGTAAACTAAAACAGCTTCGATAGCCAGCGTGAGAATCGTGGCTACTCGTTGCTTATGTAAATATTGGTGGTCATGACCGATGCTGGTGATCGTTCCAAGAAACGGCAACGGATCATAAAATCGGTCATGCTGATATCCAAGCAAATATGCCCGCCTGAAAGGCCAATGTTTAATTTGATCTTCTCTACTTTAGGAAAGATAGATCATAAAACATGCCGTTGAAAGTCTGGCTTGGAGATGTGCAAGCAACCCGAAATGGCTGCTAGGACAATGGATGGGTACAAAGATAACACACGGAAAGGTTAGCGTGTGTTGGTAGATATGTGCCATCCATTGTTCGGTCGCGGAAGCTCAGTTGATGTTGAATTGATGTCATGGCAAGATGATAATCTTGCCATGAATTATGCTTTCAGGAATGACCGTGGAGAAGAGGCTTGGAACAGCCCCCAAAAAAGGCAAGCTGCCTAATATGTATTTATGTCGGTTATCCGTAGGGATAACCGAATTGATTCCAGCTAGTTGGGTGCCGGTTAATGCCCTGGCAAGATTGTACAATCTTGCCGAAATTTCGACTTTAAGGTAAGTTGTATTGCTGGTAATGGTGGGGATCAACCGATGCGTGACTCTTCGGGCCCTGAAAAGCCCCACAGACCCACCGTCGAAAATGTTTATAAAATCATGCAAATGATCCAAGTACGCCGGTAGGTCAGCAGTTATAGTATCATCCAGGAGCTAAGGATCGAGCACAGTTCTAAACCATCTGTATAAAGCTGATTTAAAAAAAAAAAAAAAAAAAAACGGCTCAGTGTACAATATGCATAATGGATTTATAATCGAATTACTTTTCTGCAACGTTTTCGGGAAGCCAACTTTTTCTTCCATATTTTTGCCAGATGGGACTATTAGTTTATAGAATTGGAATTTATAATTAGAAGTGTAGATTATTTAAGAGGAAACCCAAACATGGAATGCCCTACCAGGTTATCTCAATTAATGGCTGAAGTTCACGGGTGGTATGAATGTGTTGTGTTCTGTAGGGGTTAGTTTCAGGACGCGAGTCTCCTGATCCTTAAAAGGACAAGGCGATCTCTTAAAACAGACCGCTCCTGAAATCTTGTCCTACAAGGGGTCGTTAACCGTGCTTCCTCTGATCCAGAGGGAAGAGTAACGTCCTTTTGGTTTGGCCTTCGTCCTTAGTCTTCACTTGGTCTTCCGTGGGGGGCAGGTGATACTTAGCTATCCATTGTTGGGTAAAAATGAAAGCACGTCTTGTTTCCTTTGGAATGTGTTTTTTATTATTTTCTCAAAGATTATCCTGGGGTACTTCCTCCAGGGACTGTACACGAATTTAGACTGCGGCCCGGAGATCACGAAGCCATTCCTTTATAAAGGAAAAGGAATCGAAAATTGTATCTCAAAGATACACATTTTCGTGCAACAATCTCGATCTTTTGGATATTTCGAGCGAGATGTTGTGTTTACACAAGATAAGAAATCAATTTCTTGAATTCTTACGAAACCATTACGCAGATGTGTGAATGTATCTGCTTTTGAGTTTTTGTTTGTTTAACTCAATGGAATTTTTAGGATAGAGATAACAATCTCTGAATTTTGGATTTGGGTGATGCTGTGGAGCAAATATAGAACAATAAACGAATATTAGATTCGTTTATTGTGAATTTTAATTTTAATTCGGATTTTGGATTAAACTTCGCCGTGGGGGCAAATGTTATGCGATAAACGAATTTTGATTCGTTTATTGCGAATTTTGGGTTATGTTTGGGTTTTTGTGGGTTTTGATAGGATTTTGGGTTTTAGGGTAATATTGCTGGGATTTTGGATTAGGAATGGCGGAAAAAGATGGTAGGGCTTTTTGGAGCACTACATCCTCCCTTCCTTGAAAAAAAGAAAATTGATCTTTATGAGATTAATTTTCTGGAAAATGGTGTGATTGGGAATAAGGATGACGGTATCGTGATTCCGTTACATATGCCTGATATTTTCTAACATAGTAGCTTTTTGTATACAATATTTATTATAAATGTGTAATTTTTGTTCTTTGTTTTTTTTCTTAATATTTATGTATTCGTATTTATGGTCGTGTATTCAAGTTTCCACAATGGTTATATAATAAAATATTTTCTTTTTTTTCTGAGTGTAAGGTTAATTGTAGAATGTTTTATAATTACATAAGTATTTGAATTCATTATATTAAATTTAACTTTGCGTTTTTTTTTTTTTTTTTTTTTTTTTTTATAAAGTACTATTTGTAAAAAGATACATAGATAAGTAAGGTTTTTATGGTTTATTCTTACAATTTGTATATTACATAGAATTTTCATTGTTTATATACTCGTATAAATTTATTTACATATATTATTTTTGTTCTCTTTTTTTTTCATTGTCCTTATTAGTCGGGCGTTTATTTATTTATATAATTTTTTCCATGTATTTGGACGTACAATTTAATTCTATAACTTTTCCTTTTTTTTTGTTATATAAACATTTTCTTACTTTCTTAGTATTTTCTTAGTTGAAAACTGTTTTGAATTTATATAAATATTAGAAGTTCTTATTTTAACACTGTTTTGTAAGTTTTGTTTTTGTATTTTCGTTTTTTCATATATATATAATGTGTTTTTTCTTATAACCTAAGATTATTTATTATTATTACAAAATTTTGTTGTTGTTGTTTATTTATTTAAGTTAGTGGTGGTTATTTAAAACATGATATAAACTTATTTCATTAAGTGCGTTAATATTTGTTTTTATCTCTATATTTATTTTTTTTGTGTTTTGTTTGTTTTTTTTTTCTTTTTTTTTTTTTTGTATTAAAAGTGTTGTATACTATTTACAAAATTATTTTATTCGTATACAATTATTTGAATAGAAAATTTTTTCGCAAATTTTAAATACATTATCGTGGTATTTTGGTACAGTGTTAGTTTATAATTTTTTTTTGTGTTTACTATACGTGTATGCATTTATTTATTTCTCTTTTTTCTTTTTTAAGGTTATCTATACATATATACATTTTTTTTTTCAACTTTTATTTTTCTTTGGAGTTTCTTATTCGTGATTGCCTAGTCCACAAATAGTTTAATATTATTGTTGTGGATTATTCGAGTTCCTTTTCCTATTCTGAGGATTGAATTTTCTTCGGATAGGATCTTTACAATTTCGTAGGGGCCTTTCCACAGGGAGGTTAGTTTGTTAGGTCTTGAGTGATTCTTTAATAGAACCTTGTCGCCAACATTAAATTTCTTACGGCCTACTTTTTGGTCGTAGTATACCTTAGATTTTTGTTTTTTCTCTATCAGTATTCCCTTGGCTGTACGATAACCATGTTGTAATCGCATTTTTAATTCGTTTGCGTAATGGTCGTAGTTATAAGAGCTTTCGGGGTTTTGTCTGAGAGAACTGGGTATTTCGGCTGGGAAACCATATAGTAATTCGTGCGGCGTGTAGCCTGTATTACTGTGGGGTGTAGTATTGTACACAAACATTGCGTAAGGTATCCAGGTGTCCCAAGTGAGAGGATCCTGGTTTACATAGTGGCGGAGGTATTCCACCAGAGTTCTATGGCTCCGTTCTAGTGCTCCATTCGTTTGTGGATGGTAGGGTGCTGTGTTTAGTTTTCTCATTTTAAGTAAGGAACAAATGTCCTTAAAAAGTGCGCTGAGAAAATTTGCACCTCGGTCAGTTAATAGAGAAGATGGTATGCCGTGCTGGCAGACGATATTTTCAACGAAAGTCCTGGCCACGTCCTTGGTTTCGGCGCTGGCCAGTGCGTAAGCTCCTGAAAATTTAGTCAAATCGTCTTGAAACGTTAGTAGGTATTTATTTCCATTATAGCTGACTGGTAATGGTCCTGTGGGGCTTTTCAGGGCCCGAAGAGCCATACATCGCTCGATCCCCACCTTTCCAGGCGAACGACTTACCTTTCGGTCGAACTTCAGCAAGGTTGCGTAACCTTGCTACGGCATTTACCCTCAGCCAAATCGCCGGAATTAATACGGTTAACCAATCGGATAACCGTTTTGAATTTATGCTAGGCAGCTTACCTATTCTGTAGGGGATTTCCATCCAAACCCCCTTTTCCCCAGCATCACCTCTGAAAACATTAAATCCACGGCAAAGCTTATCACCTTGCCGTGGCATCGAAAACTCACCTCGGCCAGACCATATTCCCTAAAAAACATTAACCCCACGGCAAAGCTTATCGCCTTGCCGTGGCATCGAATATTCACCCCCGAGGTGTACATTATTTCCTGAAAAAAACATTAACCCCACGGCAAAGCTTATCGCCTTGCTGTGGCATCGAAAATTCACCCCCCGAGGCGTATTTTATCTTCTAAATAAAATGCATAAGTCCACGGCAAAATCATTGCATTGCCATGGCATCCGAAATCCAAACATGGGCATACATTCGGCCAGGGCATCTCGTTTCCATAGCCTTAAGCTATGGAAACAACAATCAACAAGAGTTCCTAGTGACTCGTTGTATTTGTTTACCCTCGGCATAAATGCATGCGGCTATTTGCCCTATTGTTTTGCTATCGCCGACAACGTTTCGGCTGACGCAAAACAAACATGACCCTAATAACTAGCAATCGCTGGTTTCCCGATTATCGATCCTCACCAGCAGGGACCGTAAAACGAGCCGCGAGCTGGATGCAGCCAGAAAATGTTTACTTTTAACATCTGGCAATGGCTGCACCCAATGTTCGTTGCAATGTTTAATCATCGGCAACAGAAATGATGATTTATGGCCTTCCATTAGGATGACCAAATCATCGTTTTGGGTCTTTCACACCCCAGATGCTATTATTTGCATTCCTAGAAAATGCACTAGCGATGTTGCCCGCCATCCACGGTCGCTGGACGATCGCATGCATGGCATACGCATACATGCGTAATTTATGCCTATCTCACCCGGTCCAATCACGATTAACCACCTCGAGTTAATCGTGTAACTCCGCCTCTTTTTCAGTCTCTTTGAGGTTCCCTTTTCTTGGATGATTTCCAGGCAGTCAGATTTTATCCACAGTCGGGTACGAAGATATATGTTTTAGTGTGCAGGATTAACTCTTTATCTAGCCAGACACTCAGATCGAGACCGCGGTGTTTAAAAGAGTCGCGAGCAGTAGTTCGGTAAACAAAGGAAGTCGAGTTTCTCCGTTTTTTTTTGTTTTATCATCCACGGTGCGTCGATATAATTCGTGTGTTCAAAGACTCGCTGAATTTCAAAATCAGCAATAAGTTTCGAAGTCCGTCAAACATTAATACTAAATCTAAGAACAGTTTAAACAACGTTGTGCAATGAAAGTCAAACATAAATACTAAATCTAAGAACAGTTTAAACAACGTTGTGCCATGTAAGTCAAACATAAATCCTAAATCTAAGAACCAAGTAAACAGCATTGTGGAATAAAAACGTGACGTCAAATAAAGAACATTGGATACAACTAAAAGAATAGTTTTTCTCTTCTCATCTTCTCTTGTGCGTTGGTGATTTGTCTCCCCCTCGGTGGTGTATTTATTTCTCCGGCTTTTTCTTGGATTTGGTGCGTCGTCGACAGCGACAATCGGTGGGTGTTGGCTGAATCCGCACCCGTGCATGGTGTATAGCCCAACACGACCACAGTCCTACTATATCTAAAGCAATTCTTTCGAAAGGTTTTGAGCTTGTTGTGGTTATCTTCATAGGAATTCTAGGATTCCTTCCACTTTTGTTTATCTGGCAGGAAGCACATTTTCGAATATACGCCGCGACGTCAGCGGTCATTGTGCGCCAGTAATATTTTTGTTTCAATCTATTGATTGTTCGGGTGGCTCCTTGGTGTCCTCCGAAAGGTGAGTTATGGTATTCCGCGAGTAACTTTTGTATTTCGTTAGGATCTGTTAGAAGCTTCTTTTTATTGGAGAAAACGTACATTGTCACGTTGAGGTGAGCAAAAGTTTCTTTTAGCAAGTTATTAAGTGTTACTTTTGATTCGTTTTCTATGAAGGGCACTAAAATTCCAATGGAATTGAAATTCCGGTCTTCGCAAATCTTCTTCAGATCAATAAGGGAACTCTTAGCGGTTTCCTGGTCGCTTAGGTTTCTGAAAGGCAATGGCAATGTGATGGCGCATAACCCATCTTGCTCATGAAACGTAATTTTACCTACGTCTGGCTTGGTGAAGTTTGGAATTCTTCCTGCCAGATTTTCTTCCTCAGCAGAGTCTATCAATGGGAGGATTATGATACGTAGTCCAAGTTTCTTCTTGGTATAGATGGACCCTGTTTGTTCTTGCCATACAAGATTGGTAGTATCTTTATATGATTGTGCAGCCACATCTTCTTCGAGTTTGGCTTTACTTCGTGTGGTGACGAGGATATTATTTTTAATGGGATTGACTGGGGTAGTCGTTGTTATACGGCTGAGAGCATCAGCATTTGCATTTTGCTTTCCTTTTTTATGGACGATTGTGTACTCATACTCTTCGAGTAGAATTCTCCATCGCATAAGTCTGGATGTAGGATCTTTTCGTCCTATAAGCCACTGTAGAGAGCTATGGTCAGTGACTATAGTAAATTTTCGTCCGTAAACGTATGGTCGGAACTGGGCTAGTGCAAAAACGATTGCCAATAATTCCTTTTCGGATGTTGTATATCGAGTTTCGGCGTCGTTTAAAGTTCGGCTAGCGAAAGCAATAGGTTTATCTTGTCCTATTGTACCTTGAGATAGCACTGCTCCTAACGCAACATTGCTAGCATCCGTAGTTATTATAAACTCCCGGTTAAAGTCTGGATAAGCCAGTATTGGTGGGGTAATAACCTTTCTTTTTAGAGTTGTGAATGCCTCGTCACAAAAGGCATCCCAATAAAATGGAACATTCTTCCTGAGCAATCTGCTTAAAGGTTTTGCCAGTTCGGCGAAATTTGGGATAAATTTTCTGTAGTAGCCTACAAAACCGAGAAAAGATTTTACGTCTTTTTGTTTCTTGGGCGTTGGAAACGTTTTCACCGCTTTAGTTTTTTCTGGATCTGGTTTTATACCTTCCTTTGAAATAACATGCCCCAAGTAGGTGAGCTCCTTCCTTATGAAGTGACACTTTTCTGGTTGTATTTTCAGATTGTGTCTTTGTAATCGCTCGAAAACTCTGGTGAGTCGGGAATTGTGATCGTTCAGATCGTATCCGTAAATTACGATATCATCTACATAAACGAAACATTCTATTCCTTGGAGACCCATGAGTACATTATTCATAAGCCTCTGGAATGTGGCAGGTGCGTTTTTAAGTCCGAAGGGCATTCGATTATATTCGTAATGTCCGAAGGGTGTGCTAAACGCTGTTTTTGCCTTGTCTCTACTGTCCATGCGTATTTGGTGAAACCCATTTGCTAGATCCAAAGTGCTAAAATATTTAGCTTTTCCTAGCTGGTCCAAAATATCTGTAATATTGGGCAATGGATATGCATCTCCGACTGTTATTTTATTTAAGGCTCTAAAGTCGACAACCACTCTCCACCGTTTTGTCCCATCAGGTCCTGCCTTCTTGGGTACTAGTAAGAGAGGGGAATTCCAAGGACTGAAACTTGGTTGTACCACGCCATCCTGAAGCATTTCATTCACTTGTTTGTGGATTTCTTGCTTCGAGCTATCTGGGAGGCGATATGGTCTTATGTAAAGTGGGGGCTTTCCTTCTTCAGTGATGATCTGATGCTCTATGGCGTCAGTGTGTGTGAGATGGTCGCCCTCTAAGTAAAAGAGATCGTTAAATCTGCGGCAGATGTCTAGGATAGATATCCTTTCCTCCTGGTTACAATGACGCAACTCTAGGAGTGATTCTAGCCGTTCAAGCCTATTTTTTAGAAAGTTCTTAGTTTCATCCGCCTGTAACACATTGTAGTCATCCAGATCTTCCCATTCGACTTCTATGTCGTTGGTGCTTACTTCTTGATCGGTGTCTAATGTGTTCATTAATAATACCTTTATTTTGTTGTCCTGTGGTGTTGTCAAACTATTACCCAGATATATCCCTGGCATGATCTCGGATTTTTTAATAATCAGTTCTTGACTGGATTTTTCTTTAAAGGGAATCTCCATTATTTGTTGAGATCGTGAATGCAATTTTATGTAGTCGACCGTGGTGTTTCGTTTTAAATTTACTGACGGTATTAGAGTTTCAGGTTCATGTTTTCCTGAACTCAGTTTTTCGGCAGTTTTCTTACCTTTTCTGTTACCACAAACTTTACTTAAATGGGGAGAGGAAGATTCAAGGGTGGTTGGTTTCGTTGTGTTTGTCACAGCATCAGATCCGGCCCGTAGACAAACGGATTCGGATGTTGACTCACGAACGGTGTTATCCAATTTTTCAAGAATGCCTGTATTATCCGTGGAAGATACCTCGTAAGGCGTGGCCTTCTGAATATTTTCCTTGACCTCATTTTTGTTCCCTAAAGGCTGCTCGAGTTCTACCATAGTTCTCTTCTTTACAGCGAATTTAAGGAATCCCTTTTCAAAGTTAATGTGGCACTGGTGCTTCGTAAGGAAATCGCTTCCCAGTATGCCATCGTGTTGGAAGTCTACATTGCTTCCCACTACAAATAGATTATGCTTAAAGGGTATGGAGTGTCTATCAGTTCTGAATTCGAACTCCCCCAATACCTTTCCGCATGTGCTGACCGTTTTTCCAGCAATGGTGGATATAGTCACTGGGTCTGAATTTTCTACAGATTGTTCAATATAAAGATTATCTAATTTGATCAGGCTGATGTCGGCGCCTGTATCGATAAGGAAAGTCGAGTATTGTTTATCCGATGGATTAAATTTTACACGTATTACTGGCTCCTTAAATTCAGGGCAGAAAAATACGCGCATTTGAAAATTTACATCGGGATGGGGTGTATATCGGCGATTGTCTGAACTCGAGAAGGATTGCCGTTGCTCGCTGCCCGAGTGAGTTCGTTTCCCTGTTGTTGATTGGATACCCTGTTAATATTTTGATTTTGTCGGGTATTACGATTTTCAATGCGGGGCGAGTTTGTTATTGTCCTATTTTGATATTGATTGTATTGGTTAAGATGAGTTTTAAAGGGATTACGACTCGTCGAATGTTGGTCCTGGTTTCGCATATGAGCTAACCTGGTTCTGCACTCTGCCTGAGTGTGATTATACTTTCGACAGTATGTGCATTGGAGACGTTCAACCTCTGTCTTAATGCGTTGGGGGACGAAATTAGGAAAATTAGTGTTGCGATAGCAAGTCGCAGAAGTATGTCCCCTCTTGTTGCATGTTTGACAAACAATTGGCTGGTTATTTCTCCTAAAATTGTTAGTGGAAGTTTGCATTGAGTTATCGCTGTTCAATCTTTGAGATTGTTCTAAAGCGTAGCTGATGGCCGCTTTGAGATTTGAAGCCCTATGTGCTTTTACTAAGATTTTGAGACTGGAATTTCTTATCCCATCCTCAAACGTATTTAAAGCGAGTCTTTGATTTTCAGCCAGAAGATAAGTTCTGACTGCAGGATCAGATGAACTAGCGTATGTGGCGCTGTCCAATTCATGCAGGTGGTGTGTGAGTCTATTTGAAAATTCCTTCACACCCTCCTTGCTATCCTGTTTTGTTGCCACTAAGTTATTTTGGGCAGCAGACCTAGAGATGAGAGCTTTAAATTCTCCCTCTAATTCTGAAACAAGATCTTCCCAGGTAGAAATGATTTTATGCCTGATACAATCACTCGCCGGTCCCTGCAATCTGGTTTTGACCACCCTTAGAATAAAGGACTTCTGGTTGTCATCTTGTGCTTGTGAGAACAAAATGTCTCCACAAGAGACGAAACCCTCTAATTCGTCAGGATTACCGTTAAATATCGGCACGAGTCCCAGTATGTCACTTAATCCTATTGGTAAGTTCATTCTAGAACTCTGTTCGCGTGTTTCCATATGTACGGTTTCCGATATTTCGTCCTCGCGATTTTGTATGAGCTCGGGCTCAGGTCTCTGCGAACGCGTACCCGGTTTATTTTTGTCGCTCACGACATATTTGTGAAACAGACCTTCCCAAATGATGGTGAAAAGGGGTAGAGAACCAAGAGATGAGATCTTCATTATTGTTGGGTAATATGGCCAAGAGAAAAGACAAGACCAACGACAAGAGAAATGTCTTCAAACTCAGTTAGTTTTGATTCTATTAGAAAGCCTTTGTTCTACTTAAGGTGAGAGAATCCACCCTTTCGCCCTATGGAAAAAGTGTCTAAACCTAAAATGGATTTTCGAAGAGCCACAGATGAGTCAAAGGAAAAGATTCAACCCAAAGAAAATTTTCCAAACAAGACGCTAAGGACAAGGACCAAGAATTTTGATTTGTTCGTTATTGTTTTAGCTTGTCACGTAAGAAAAATCTTCCCAAAAGAAAGTGTATGTATATATGTTTATGTGTATAATTAATTAAAATATATATCAAAAAAATAAATAATAAAACCAAATTTGTAGTTAATTTTTGTGTGGGGTCTTTTATATTGTCCCCTTTTGAAGAATAAAATGTTGAAATTTTAAAAAATGTGTATATGTATGTGTGTAAAAATTTTTTGAAAATTCGTGAAAAATTTTTTTTTTTTTTTTTTTTAAATGCGTTTAAGAAAGATGTATTTAAAAATTTTCTACAAGCCTAAATAGTTGTAAAAATAAGTGGGTACTTGTCTTTTTTTTTAAAATTTTGTAAAAATTCTTTTATTTTCTTGTTTGTCACTTTGGGCACTTGTGCCTGTATATATATATTTTTGAGAAATTTAAATTTAAAAAATTTTCGGCTTTGGGGTTTATTCTTTATCCCCGTGTAAAAAGAACAATTAAAATAAATAGTCAACTTATTCTTGGCGTCCCCTTTTTGTTAACAATTTCAAAACTTTTTAAAAATTTATTTATTTGGGAGCCAATCATCAAGACAAAAATGACAAAACTGAATTTAATTTGAGTTCACTTTTTGTTTCTAAGAAGTTACATTTATCACTTTGGGGAGCTCTCTTAGCCTCATAAAATTTTCCACTATATATTTAAGAAATGAAATCTTTTACCTTATTTTCCTGGTGCGTGGTTCAGCTTTCTCCTGTTGGTGTTACCGCTGCTGTCTTCGCTGCTGGATCTAGCTGCTTGGTCCTGGTGTTATGCTCCTAGTGTTATGCGGGACAAATTTTCCTGCTTCTCCACGGGACTCGTGGTCGTCATACAATTAACACTTTGCTTTTTCTACCGCCGGTGTCTAAGCCCCAGGCAACGCTTGTAAAAGTTTTACTTACTTTCCGGTGTCAGCCCCGGAATACGCTTTTTTTTAAAAAATTTAAAATATTTAAATCACTTTCCGGTGTTAGCCCCGGTATACGCTTTAAAAGAAAATTTTGCTTTTACTTTTGTTGCAAAATTTTTTCCTTCTGCAGAATTATTTCATCAGTCTGCGTGTTAGGATCCGCACCAGTCTTTTCAGATTTGCAGAGGATTTTCAGATTCCGCTTAATTGGGACGTCCTTCGTGGATAATTTCACCAGTCTCTCTTTGGTAGGGGATTGTTGGATAATCCCCGAGTCTTCTGTGGTAGGGGATTTTGGGTATCCCACGCGCTGCCACCAAAATTTTTTGTTGTGTTCTGTAGGGGTTAGTTTCAGGACGCGAGTCTCCTGATCCTTAAAAGGACAAGGCGATCTCTTAAAACAGACCGCTCCTGAAATCTTGTCCTACAAGGGGTCGTTAACCGTGCTTCCTCTGATCCAGAGGGAAGAGTAACGTCCTTTTGGTTTGGCCTTCGTCCTTAGTCTTCACTTGGTCTTCCGTGGGGGGCAGGTGATACTTAGCTATCCATTGTTGGGTAAAAATGAAAGCACGTCTTGTTTCCTTTGGAATGTGTTTTTTATTATTTTCTCAAAGATTATCCTGGGGTACTTCCTCCAGGGACTGTACACGAATTTAGACTGCGGCCCGGAGATCACGAAGCCATTCCTTTATAAAGGAAAAGGAATCGAAAATTGTATCTCAAAGATACACATTTTCGTGCAACAATCTCGATCTTTTGGATATTTCGAGCGAGATGTTGTGTTTACACAAGATAAGAAATCAATTTCTTGAATTCTTACGAAACCATTACGCAGATGTGTGAATGTATCTGCTTTTGAGTTTTTGTTTGTTTAACTCAATGGAATTTTTAGGATAGAGATAACAATCTCTGAATTTTGGATTTGGGTGATGCTGTGGAGCAAATATAGAACAATAAACGAATATTAGATTCGTTTATTGTGAATTTTAATTTTAATTCGGATTTTGGATTAAACTTCGCCGTGGGGGCAAATGTTATGCGATAAACGAATTTTGATTCGTTTATTGCGAATTTTGGGTTATGTTTGGGTTTTTGTGGGTTTTGATAGGATTTTGGGTTTTAGGGTAATATTGCTGGGATTTTGGATTAGGAATGGCGGAAAAAGATGGTAGGGCTTTTTGGAGCACTACAAATGTTTATTTTTATTTTTCTTTACACTACACTACATTATAAACATAACCATTAAATCGCATAAGTGAAACGCATAACAACATTCTCCAGCTTTCTATTTTACTTATATCACTCTATTATCCGTACCACTGACAATATTCTCCAATTTATTCGGTCATGTTACGGTTTTCTGAAAAGAGTTAAAGACCGATTAAATTTATTACCTGTCCAATATTTTACTTCGAATTATTTCTAACGGCAGATATAGGTTTGTCACGTGTGATATGGATACCTACCAAATATGTTTTGAAAAATTCTCATTCGATTTGCAGAGGAGTTTATGAAGAAATTTAGAGACCTTTTCTCAGAATTACTACATACTTCTCGCGTTCTATCCATCACGTGATTTGCGCTATACTGAAATATGTGACTCAGCGTAACGTAAAGTCGTGTTAAATATTTAAAGTCCGGTTACGTGATGGGAATCATTAATAGATTTTCATCCTACCCGTATGATTTGTTTTTTCTTTATCAATTTATTTCGCGGTTTGTATTTATTTGTATCTTTCTTAGTAAGATATCGTTATGTGACAACGCGCAGCCGCATCGTCTCGCAAAATTTTTCTATCGCCATTCTTACCGTTGACGAGTTGACCGTGTGGCGTTGATATGAGGATTCGGCGCTCAACTGTCTGCCAAAGCGCATTGACACTCATATACGTGTTGGGGTAGAAAAGACCGTTTTTATACTAGACAAAGGGCATACAGGTGTGCCGGTGAATAAAAAGATAGATTCCTTGCCAGATTGATGACATTTTTATTAGAAGACAAATAGCTTTTTGTTCTAAGAACGTCTGTAGGAAGGCAATGTCTTTTTGCATTCGGGAGACGAGATCGGAGCGTGTGATTAATGACCGGTTTTCAATTCGAGTATGAGAGACGTTTTCCTCTTCTGCTTAAGATTTATGAATGTCATCAGTATATGTATTAGTAGGATGTGGCAGGTAGAATGTAAATTCAGGAGCTGATTGATGGTATTCCTATAGGGAAGGAGGATGTATCTGCGTTCTGGTTCATTTACCTTTGCTGTGTGCTGAGTATGTGTAACATACGGCGACGTTGTTCTTTAGGATGTTGTCGGTTTGTCGGTTATAATAGTTCTGCCTTCCCACATATCGTTTGCTATCATCTTGCCCTTGGAAAAAGCCTTGACTCGATATTTGAAATCCATTTCTGGTATACCTTCGGCTGACTGGTCGTTTTGCAGCCAAAAATTAAAATAGTGTAGCCAATATTTACCCTAAAATTTATGTATATTCATTTTTATTTTTTACCGTTTTATTTAATGTATATATCACCTTTAAGATAGGACAGTTTTCTGGAATGTTGTTGTTTTCTTTTAAGAAATTATAAGCTATAGCGCCTATGGGAGATGCGTTCTTCCATTGGAGCAATTTGCATAAGTTCAATGATGAATTTATTTTAACGAAGCTATTGGGGTCAATTTTGTTTACAATGTCAGCTTCAATATTCACCCGGATATCGTCCAAATCTTCTAGAACGTTGTATGTAAGGTTTATGTACTTCGGTTCCTCATTGATCACAACATCAGTTTTAAGTAGGACATTGTCTGACCATATTTCGTGGTTTTTTAAGGAGTATTTCAGGACTTTCTGAAATGTGAAGAAGGATGTAGAATATAGAAGTAGGCAAACACTGTATTTACCTCTGACATTCCACCTCTGAACAATAATCCCAGAACAGCAATTAAATATATACGTGCGGATATCATTTCGGATTCAATAAAACTTCGTTACTGATGTGATAGGAATGAGGGTTGGGAGATTTAAATATAGTCGAGTTGGCCCATTGGGTGACCGAAACAATAGTCATTGATTAGCAAATGCGTTGAGTTACGCTGTGATGCCCATTGCTTTCCGCTCCAGTTAACTTTGAGTGGAGAGAAGATTTGTAATACTTAAATTTCTATTTTCAAGGTCCGCTGCAGAACTAATGACTGTGAAATTTTATCTGAATGCACAGCATTTCTCATTAGATGCATGTAATCAAATATAGATTATTGATAATTATTAATATTAGATTTCAGTAAAAAATACTTCACCTTGACTTTGTTGCTAGTGCCATATACAATAAGAAGTTGTTTTTTAAGGGTAAAGTATGTCCCATATATTTTTAACACATTTCGACTTTTCCCCAAACATGCCCAAAAAGGGGCTTTTTAGATACCTTCAAGTGTCAAGAAGAGAGAAGGAGAGGGAGAGAAGGGATAGTAAAGCGAGACGGAGTATGTAGAGGAGATATCCTTGGGCATTGTCTGAATGTCTGAAAGATGTACACGGTCTATGATTCAATATAAATATCTGGAGATAATAATGACCATAAAACTACAGATCAGACAGGACAATCGCGCGGGGCAGGTAAAAAATGATTCTCTCCGTTTTTCTGTAACCTTGAAGTTAATTTTTTAAAGTGATGGGCATTCTCTGATTGTTACGTATCACGGAAAAATGTTTGGAAAGTGATATCCATTCAGGGACGAAACAAAATTTTCAAAAATCAATTCTTTTTCTGTATTTTTCAATTTATAATATCTTCATCTCCTATTTTTTTTTTTTTTTTTGTTTTTGACTATAGACGTGTAACCCTGGTCAGCAAAAAGTTTTAGTTGTCCATTTATCAGGGCAGACAAGAGTTGGATTTGATTTTTAATAAAAGGGGAGTAACTGATATGTAGTTTTCGGTGAAGCTGTTTTTTTACGCGTAACAGTTTTGTAAGGATGTTGGGTAAAGGTTTTCCTAGGTGATTATGGGGACTGGTTGTAGGTGTGTGGCTGAAGGGGGCATTTTTTAGTATTTGCTCTATTCTTAAGGGTGCTTGATCAATTTCAACGGGGAGTAGGTTTGAAGTCTCTGGCAAAGTATAGTCTGTAAAAGTGGCAGCAATGTCTCTATTGATTCGTCTCCAGTTTGTCCTGGAGAAATTCGAGATCCGGTTGAATGAGTAGCGTGGTTCGAGGGTAGGGATTTGGACAGTGGTGTGGAAGGACCCATGATCGGAAGGCAATTCGAAGGATACTGTAGGGTTAGCTGTGTAGATGTCTACGAATTTTAGGAAAAAATATATTGTTGATTTAGTTGAATTGGAGATACGTGGTGGCTGTAATGGACAGTCCACGTAAGTATATGGATGTGGTGGAGTGAGTGCTATAAGTTGGCAACCATATTTATTGCATTTAGTGTCGTTGAATCAAGTATGCCGAGCATTCCACTCTCCTCCTATTATGAAAGGTACAGGTAGAGACTGTTGGATTATTTCAGTGATGTCGGAACTAAAAAAGTTTGGTTCCCGAGAAGGGTTAATGTATTCGGACGACAGCACATGCACTTTGTTGCTTCTGCAAAAGATTTTAATTGTCGTGTACTCAATATTATTTATGTTGGTGAAACTGTGGGGGCTCTTTTAAGCTTACCTGAAGAACCACCCATATTCTCAACCCAACTCCCCATTCCCAAACCTGCAATCAAGCAGCATCAAGTTTCCTTGGAAACATTTCGGTTCACACCCAACGTGAACCATTTAGAATCTTATTGATTCTCCTTGGCAGCAATTCCTGTCCCGTATGTACATACCCAGCCGACCCTTTTGTCCAACGACAAAGCAACGCCAAGCAGCTTGTTTGCTCAGTTGCAATAGACCCGGACCCATGATCTATTTGCCTAACTGACAAACAATCACCATTCTCGCGCTTTGCCGCCGAAAATCGAATTCTTCTGCATACACAACATGCAAACAAAAGAATCCGATTCTGTCCGCCGGCAGAGATCCCATAAACAAATTTCCTACGTAAGCATCGCAATCCCTTTTAGCACCTTACGAGTTGCAGTGTCTTTGTTCAGCTGCGCTCTCGCTGCTATTATGCCCTTTGTTCCTTGTATGTTTCAGACTTCGTTTCTCATGAGCTTCGTTGCATGAGCAAAGAATGATGCATTAGCACATTGCTAAGATCACCCCACACACACCACTAGGATCTACGTACCGGAGATCGTCTCCCATTGGTCACTGGACGAAAGGAAAATTTCATTTCCTTTTTACTACACCAGCGGAAAGTCACCCCATTGGCGAGTTGGCTCTGCTCGAGCCGTGTAACAAGGAGTCAAATTTCATCCCCGTCGTGTACACACACGTTGCTGGAGTCGTTTTTCATACGGTGGAGTGCGTATACCGATCCAATAAAGTCTCTGTGCGAGTACAATAGATCCTCTTTGCTAGTGAAATCTTTTTTTCCATTTTCTTGATCTGTTCATCCATCGTCGAATTGAACTATTAATTAATAAATAAACAGTGTCGCGAATATACCCACATTAACAATATAAAGTGTCTTTATTAAAGTGAATTAAAAGAGTCTCATCCCCCCAGTGCAAGGCGTCTCGAAACATGTACTATAGCTTACCATAAGAAACTGCTAATACAAAACCAGAGAGAAATTATGTGGACATATCGAGTGCAATTTGAAAATATAAAGATAAGTTACAAATCATCATCATCATCGGCACTACAACCTAGAACCGGTCTTGGCCTTATTTAACAAGTCCTGAGGCTTGTTAAATTTTCCATAATGATTTGTTTTAAGTTACAAATAGGGTATCCAAATAACATTCTAAACTGTAAAACTAAAAAGAAAATATTAACAATAAAAAGCAGTGATCACCACCAACTCCAAGTGTTTAATTCTTTGTTTCTTCTTGGTGAAAAGCTGCTATGAGCAGTAGGGCGACTGTGTGCATCTTGAAGGATTATCTAGTGTGTCGATAAGTGGAGTATTTCAAATCGAGGCAAAGTTTGGATATTTGTTTGTGAACGTGTGTTCGGCTACAATATTGTAGGGGATATTAGTGAACCTGTGCCCATGTTGGCATCATAACTCTTACCCCACAAAAGTAATTTCGGAAAATTGGAATTTCTTGTGTATTAGAATTCCAGTACCTCCACGAAGTCCAGAGAATCGTGGATTAGAAACAAGTGTATAATTAGGAATAGATACTCCGCAGTTTGGTTTAAACCACGTTTCCGAGAGGAGGAGGATATCTGAAGAAAACTTGTCAACCAACAACTGGAGGTGTTGTCTGCGAATATTGGAATACATAGACTCTGCATTGAGGGAGATTATGGTTAAATTAGCTATTAAGGGAAAGGATATGTGAAGTTATGAGCGATAAAATCGGACCTTTTTTTATATTTCTGAGCTGTGCTTCAGCGCGGATAGCATCTTCTGTAAGCTACTTATGTATCCTGTGATATCCAAAATAAGATCGATACAGTTCAATTGGTGATTTTTTGTCAAGTTATGGGAATCTTTGACAACCTCAGCGTATGACATTCCCGGACTTGGATATGTTGATTGAAATGATATTGTTTTGGTTGGTTTTTTTTTTTTTTTTAGACTTCTCTCGGGAGAGGCGAACCTATAGCCCGAGATGCCATCAAATAACTGTTGCAGTTCTTTTTGAACTTGTTGTAACGCTCCGGGAACACTCTCGTGTGAAGGCAGTGTCGGGAGGAAGTATGTGCCAGACACGGACACTCGGTTCACTTCCTCCTCCACCCAATTGTCACTAATTGTTCCGAAAACTGTTCAGTCAAACACCGAAAAGAAACTGCAGCACAGGAGAGCAAAACACAAGGGATTGTTGGTGGTGATTGTTTTTATTGTTTTTCTATTATTTAATTTTAATGAAACTATCATAACTCCCGATTTACTTTAAAGGCACCACGCACTGCAACACAACCGATTAAAAATAAGACGTTAAAACCTTAGCACGCACTCGACACCGAGGTTTATCGCCCCCGTCCGCGGAACGGGAGCGGAAGTCCGGACGACTATTGTCGTCGACCGATGGAAAAAGACTTAGCGATCGTCATCTCATGCAGCGATGATTTCGCTAAAAAAAGGAAGAGAGAGAAAAACTTTTCTCTTAAGGGTGCGGCCACTAAGGAAATGCGATCTTTTTGGTGCAGTGGCATATGTGCGCGATCGAACAGATTCAATGTGGTTGCACGTGTTCGAAAGCAGTGGAACACCGAAACAGGCAGGCGGCAAAGACAAAAGGGAAAAATGACCAAATGCGCCGTTGGTAATGCGGGTCATTGTTTACGCGATGCCTCGTCGCTATTTTCGACGTCGGGAGAAAAAGGTGCTAAAAAGAAATTAGATGTTTATGGCATCTCTAGCTGCAGTAGAAACCGGGTTCATATTTGCATTAGGAAATGCTGGAGAATTTGGTTTCAGCGTCTATTGCGCTAATTATATGCAGCTGCTTGGGTTGTTTATTGATAAGACAAACAAAAAAGGTTGCCAGGCAATGTATATGAAAAGGAAGATGACGCGGTGGGGGAAATAGACGGCGCAATGTTTATGGTCCCTGTCATGAATGAAATACAATGAATGCAATCCGAATTATTTTGTTTACAGGAATTTGTCTAAGGAAATTTGACTGGCGACGTAGATGCCGAAATTGATTGGAAATTCCTGGTAAGTTAATAACAAAATCTTAAGGAGCAATGGTATGCGCAGAGAATGCATGAAGGTAAGTTTTCTTTACAGGAACTTAAAGATCATAGATTTGATCTCTTAAATGCGTGCAGCATTTTTAGGTTCTAATACTGTTGCATTAGCAAACTAAAGGGAGTTGGGTAGTAGTTATGGAGGTTTTTCAGGTAAGTAGACCGTAGGGATTGGCGGAACCGCTACAGTACTCCCCTCCAGTGACGTAGTCACGAAAAATAGGTAGGGCTGTAGGGATGCTCGAATGAATGGTGCTATGATGGGCGGAGGGCTGAACACTTGACGAACAAGGTGGCCCTGCGCACTTCGGTAGGCGCTGTAATTAAATCGGGGGAACTGTCATGGTGACTAGTTCCAGGTATAGTATGGGCCTTTGTCGATAATAAGGTGGACACAGATGTTACCGATTGATGCCATCAAGGGCAAGAGTGTGCGGCGTGGTCCGTAGACCTGTTATGGGCCTCGTGGACCAACAGGCTTATCGTCCGAATAGGTCGGAACCCATCGGAAATCCGCTCACATCCGCAGTGACGAAAAGGCGGGTGCGAGATGGAGGGGAACTTCGGTGGGAGTGTTGCTGAACCCACGCCCATGAAGGCGTATTAGCTAGACACTACCTACAGCAGTTCCACAGCTTCCCCGCTCTGTAACGGAACGGTGAAGGGGTGTTGCTCGCCTTTGGAAAATCCTCAGCTTATAAGTTCATTGCGAGAAGTTAGCAGGGTGGGGTTGTGGGGGTTCGATGTATTATGCCAACGTATGACACTGGATCACTTAAATCCCCGACTATGTTCTGCTGCAAATTGTTCACCAAAGGAAGATGGAATATTTAAATCCACTGAATGTTGTTTGGGGTTAGTGTTTTCTTTATTTTAATTCGACAAATGATTCTCTCTTTTTATTTACTTAGAATTTATCCTTAATGTCATTGAATTGGTTTTTCACAAAATATTTACAAGATGAATTAAATATTTTTTTTTTCTTCACTTAGAATTTATCCTCAATATTATTAAATGATTTTCACAAATAGTTGAAACATATTCTTTCTCGACACGTGACCGCAGTAATTAAAAATTTGACTCTTTCGATTGGCCTTCGATCATCGACTCTTTGTGTGTACGCTCGACGTAGCGTGTGCACGCGATGGTGAATTAATAGCGACTTGGTGCGACGTGACTGTCGCCTGTGGTGGATGTGAAGCGACTGGTTGGAATTATGTATGAAGATAGGATTTTTTAATTTGCACCACAAGCAACCAATCGAGATAATCTTTGCATTTGCGCACTCTCATGTTCCCCAGCCATATATCCCACATCCTGGCACCTGTGAGTACCAATGCCAGCGATCTCTAACACACCTCCTGGCACCTTGGAGTACCAATGCCAGCGAGCCTCTATCCCCACCCCCTGGCACCTTGGAGTACCCCATGTCAGCGAGCCAATGGGATCCGACTAATTGGAAAATAGCACTCGTCGGCCCATAGACAACCCAAACAAAACAATGGACCGCACCGCACACCCTTTGCCCCTGTCGGCATCACCGCGGCGTAAATGGGTCCATTGTTAATTTTTTTTTCATTGCACATCGTACTTTTTTTTTAATCTTTCGTTGTACATTTTTCGTTTTCTTTTTCTTTCCCGCGCACATCGCCATCAGAGCGGGGGGGGGGGGGGGGGGGGTATCGCGTCGGTTTCAATAACGCCTGGGGAGCATGTACTTACCTTTACATAGTTTGTACTATAAATGCCTGAAATGCTGTAAATCCATAATATTCGCTGATACAAAATCCACCAGCACCAAACATACATGTTCTTTATAAGCAATTTGGTTGCACCACCAAGCAACCGACATGACCATAACCATTTCATTACACATGTCTCCGAACGAATTCCGCTGCACACATGCGAGAGATATTTATTTCCTTTCTTCTTTTTTATCTACGCCCACATCGGTCGGTCATCCGATCGACAAATACATTATGGCATACGGCTGACCGCCCAAGGAAGTCGAGTTATCAAAAAAGGGAAAATTACCAGCGAGAATTCGACTGCTTGGAGATGCGCCAAGATGTGCACGATCAGCATAAATGCTGTACGCAGCTGTTGCTGATCGTGTAAACACAAAATATCTACGTCGAGATAGTTGCATCAGCTGCAACCAAGCCAGATAATGTTCACCTTATGGATTCGGTTGATCCACGGTCCGCATACTCGTGGACACACACCACGAGCAGCAGGAGCGACCATCGTGTGTGTGTGTTTCGCGCCCCCTTGCTGGACCAATGCAAGGAAAATCATACCTTGTCGGGCACCGAAGCAATGAACGAAATTTGCTGTGCTGTCGTCTTCGGTGAATTAATCAATCGCGATATGGATTCCGTGGACGCAAGTCGTGCCTCCACGTTAAATAATTTGAGTCGAAGCCCAACAACCGTCGATGAAGGAGTTATCAATCTATAAGTAATCCGCACTCCTGAAAGATACTTAAAATCGTTCGAGTCATTTTCAGTTCATTTTGAAGCATTCTTAAATCAGTGTTAACCAGTTTCAGCAATTCCATTCACCTAAACCATAATTAACTGTTTTAAATTATTTCAAAGCTTTTACAAACACTTCCGAGCAGTTGAGTCCTTTTTTGTGTTAAAGTCAAAAAAGCAATGTTTCCTGTAATGTAGTTGTCGTTTATGTTTATTAAGTTTTAAATAACGGATTAAATAAATGAAGAAAAACCGTCAGAGTATTTGTGTTAATTGACTAATGGGAAGACTCCTCAGAGACAGAGTGACATAAATACCTACAGGCCCAATTCAAATCAGCAAATTCTTCTACCCCACCCTGAACTACATGCCATTTTCTCTATTCGAGTGGTAACTGGACATCAATTTAAATTGTATTGAAAATATATTTGTACCCGTTCCTACAGTTTAAAGAAGGCCATCCAGGCCACATTTTGATTCGGAATCTTTGGTAGGAATATTATATAAAACTCGGGAATGTACAAGATCACTCATTAATTTTGCTAACAGTGATCCGGAATTTCTGAAGGTTAACACAATTGTAAAAACTCAATCTCAACAGTGGGGTGAATTAATCAATTGAACCTGTGCACTGCACATAAGTGAAACTGTGACTAATAACACATATATAATAGTATAGTAGGGTTAATGAGCTTCCAACTGCGTCTACAACTAACCCTGTGAACTTACCAAAATATAACAAAGCATGTATTAGATTCCCTTTTCCAGACGAATTTCTTTAAAATCCTTCATTGCAGAGGCTCAGAGGCAATGCAAATAAATCTCCTTCCCGGAACAACTGTGTTTATGCAATCGGACATAAAATGAATTGCAAATCGTAAAATCGGAATCCGGCCGCATAAGACAACAGTCCAAGGATATTTCACAAAAGAACTGTACACATCGAATCCCGGTTCATCCATAGTTTCAGTCCTCGTCCTGAAGGGCACAATTCTGACTTAAGTGAACCGAACCTATGTAGCGTTAGCCATTACACATGGTATCGTATACGTCGCCTCAGCCAACCAACCAGTCAACCAGATTTATCCCCTTCCGTTTAAGCATGCAAGTGAACCGAAAGAAACGAAAGTGGCATTATGTTAAAGAAGACATTTTCTACTTGCTAAGAAGAACGAAGGACGACAAGAATGGTAAGCACACAAAAAAAAGGCAAGTATCTACGACCAACTTCAACATTCATCAATAGTCCTGGCAGCGTGGCGGCGTTTTGAATGCACACACCAGGCATCCTTCGACGGGCCAAAGGACTCTCGACCCTCTCATCCAATTGTGAACTTTCCCAGGGATAACACATAGTCAAATCTGTCTATTTAGGCAATAAATCCTTGAGAGAGCTTATATTGTACGAGGATGTTTATTGGAACGGGTGACTGCCGGACAGATTTTTTGTCTCCACTTTTCTGTTGAATCTCTTTTCCTCTGTCTTTTCCCGTATACCGCGTACCATCTGTGTGACTGAACCACTCTATTTGGCAGAGGACACCCGACAGGAAGGATATGCTTGCGATTATTTGTAAAAGTGTTTCCTTTTCGACAGGCAACTGCATTAATCATCGAATACATCTGACTTACGTTCAAAATTTTTAAAGCCCACACTGCTCTTTGAACGTCTATTCAATTTGGGCGCTAATATGTACCTCCTGCCCGATTTGGCGAGTGCTCTAGATACATAGTTAGCTTTAGATATGTTGGTTGGGTTAATACAGACATTTTGATGGTGTTGTAACCATATGAAGACGTACCTAGGTAGGATTGACTGCGTACACTCCAAATGATCCATGTGTGAGCACAGCAAGTGAGATGAATTGTGTTTATGTTGATTTTCCATTTCGGATTATGGCAATGGATATTTTTGAATAGAATATTTTCCTTTCCCTTGGTTGGTAGTATCAATCATCAAATCATCTTTAAATTGGCCTCTGGCTGCATCTCAATTTGGCATCCCGAAGGGAAGAGCCGGATCTTTTCATCCAACCAAATTGAATGTCTCTGGCGGATTCATATCGCATAGGAAAATCATTTGATCTTTTGCATTATGCAAATAATAAAACGGAAACGGAAAAGAGAGCTGCAGAGGAAGAAATGATTTGAACGAAGGGTTGAGATTGATTTTGACTGCGGGGGTTGACGAGATGGTGTGTACCTCAGTGAATTGACAAGTATTAAACGATTTGGCAAATTGAAGAAGAGCCATCCTGAAATGTGTCGAAGGAGAGATAAAAAGGATATTACACTACGTTCGGCTTACAAAGACGTGAGTATCACACGTCGGTGGGTAGATAGAATGAGTGGTAACTGGAGAGTACTTAAAACGTAATCAATTCAGAATGATTTGTGTAGCTAACCAAATAATATTATTTCAAATTAAGCAGTAGTTTTAGCCACGCTCGCATGATCGTAAAGTTAAGTGGAGAACTCAACTGTCTGCTTGCTTAATAGTTTAAATCTGCTAAAGCACGGCTAGAAATACCCAAGCTGCGCTAAAAGGATCCAAGTGACGCCATATGCATGAAGATCCGAGAAGGAAGTTTAAACAAAGGGGAATACCAAAGTGATGCATTAAGCAGAGGACGATGGAAACTCAAAATGGTGCCTAATATTCTGGCGTGCAGGAATAGATGGCGTGATGCGATAGGATTCCACGTAGCCGAATGCCTAACATGGCGTGCGCGGATTGGGCAATAGCTGTGTTCATTTAAACACTAGGAGGATCGCCACTGCCCACCTTGCAAGGGTATAGGGGTATGATGTCTTTTGGCGGTCGTTAGCTCGGGTTCTACTCATACCACCATAGTGTCGCGCACGCTATTGTCACCAACCTGGGGTGTAAACGTTCGATTGTGGTTTCGTCTGTTTATTAAGCGGAAGATCGGTTCATGGAATGCACTGCCGCGGATACAGTTCTATCCGTCAAAAGCGATTAAAACACATTCTCTGTTTCTGTTCTTTTCTTTAGTTTTATTAATAAACAACGTAAGCGCAGTATTTCACTTCAATGATATTCGGTTAAAATAGTTTGCTTAATATCTACTAAAAGGTATGTAAAATATTCACTTTGATTAGGTTTAGTTAAAATGGTTTTATTAATAAACAACGTAAGCGCAGTATTTCACTTCAATGATATTCGGTTAAAATAAAACGAAATATAATTTGAACGACACATCTGGTCCGTTAAATTAAAAACGAATATAACTTAGTATACACTTAGGGTTCGGTTAAGTTAAAATGAAATATAATTTGTACAACGCACATGACACAATGTTATTTGATCAAAATTCAATATAATCTCCTTTCCTTTTTGAGTTCGCACGCGATGTAATTTAGATTAATATAAAAACAACCCGTGGTGCACCAGACTATTATTTTGGTTATAAAAGTATATCATTTCCGCATGAAACGAACGCTGCCGACGCGACAATCCAGACATGATATGTAATGAATTAACCGATCCCTTGGGACGGCCCAAGAGGGATGTAAATTAACGTGGGGGCGCGACCTGCCCTCACGGAATCCGAATCGAGATTAAATAATTTCATCGAAGCGTTAGGATACCAAAATCCCATCATCGCTTCGATGACCAAATTTGGTAATATGTCCCTTTTGCGTTTGGTTCAACACAAAATGGGTGGAAATACACACACGATGATTGCTTCTGCTGCTCATCGTGTGCGTCCACAAGTATGCAGACATTGCATAAGTCCCATCTAAATGTTCGCACAGGTGCGAGTATCTCAACCGCAAAGGGGTTGAAAGGTTTACACGATCAACGACTGCGTAAAGCATTATTGCTGATCGTGTACATTTCGCTGGTATATTCTCGCAATCGAACTCTGATGGTAATTTTCTATTTGCGAATTCGACTGCCGGGGCGCCAGCCGGATGCCTTCATGTATGGTGGTGGGCATGCTGTGCCAAGATAAGATACCTTTTCCTGCTAGTGTGCAGCTGGCGCGCAAAGAATGTCGTGTAGATATTGCACAGGCAATATTGGTTGCTTGATTGTTAAACCAAATTGCCTTGAAAATATTGTATTTGTTGCCGCTGGAATTTCATATCAGCGAGAATTTATGTTTCATGATTTTCCTGCGATTTTGCAGGTACAGCATGGAAGGTAAGTGCAGGCTTTTAGTGTATTTCAGGAAACTGTTACCTTTTGTACCTGTAAGGTAAGTAGTGGCGTTCAATGGAACTGCCACGGTACTTGTTTTTCTTTTTGATTGTATGCCCTATATGGGGTTTTTTACTTAGGTTATGGGAAGATGTTTGTGGCGTTCAAGGACCCGCCACCGTACTCCCCCCCCAGTGACGTAGTCACGATAAAAAAGGTAGGGCAAGGTATCGCTCTACTGGCGATGTGCGAGAAAAAGGGAAAGAAAACGAAAGAGTTATGCATTAAAATGTACTATGTACAACAAATAGGATAAGCCATGAACCCGATTACGCCGCGGTGATGCCGATATGGGCAAAAGATGTGCGGTACGGTTCATGGTGGCATTTGGGGTTGGTTATGGGCCGACGAGTGGTATATTTCCAATTAGTCGGATCCCATGTGGCTCGTTGACATTGGTTTTTCCAAGGTGTCAGGAGTTAGAGATAAAGATATGCTGGCATTGGTACTCCAAGGTGCCAGAAGGTGAGGTAATAGAGATCACTGGCATTGGTACTCCAAAGTGCCAGGATGAGAGATGAGGCCGGCGTCTTACTGTTGTATGCTACGTGCAGTAGCTGATGGTGAGTAATTAGCCGTCCGTAAGAGTGGTTAAACGGGTGAAGTCGGGTGTTGCTGAATGAAAGTGGAACGCAAGTCCAAAGTAGTCAAATGGGATCGAGTGGTGCCAAAAGCTCCGCTGGCATTGGTACTCCAATGTGCCAGGGAGTTAAATCAGGTCGGTAGCCCTAACGATACGCTCCGCCATGGCGAACCAAAGCTCGGCTTCCTCCTCGTCGAAGGGGGGCAAGCGTAAGTCGCGGCTATTTGGACGCGGAGGTTGCTCGACGCCGGATGCATCCTCGAATGCTGGTGATTCCGCGCGCGGTTACTGTTGCTCTAACTGAACAGTTTTTGCCCTTGTTGACTGGGCCATGTTCTTCTTTGGGTAAGGGGGTGGTGTTTGCACACGAAATATGGGGTGGCAAGAAGGAAACAGAGGCAAGAAAGAAACTTTAACGCGCTGCGCAGGACGGCAGAAACAATTGTCGTCGCCAAGAAAAAAAAGTCAAGCGGGCTAGGGTAGGGCGGATGCATGTGCAAACTGGTCCCGATAGCTGAGTCGAAAAGGTGGCGCGCGGTATTGAGCGGCTGTGTGTGTGCCGAATGGCTGAACGTTGCTCGGTACTCGTATAGTGGTGCTCCAATCTCTCGTCTTAACTTTACTAGCTAATAAGAACTAAAAAGTTAAATGAGCTAGTCTGGCCGCGCAAAAAGGAAAGGAAAAGATTAATCGGTTGCAAAATATCCCTGCAAAGTCAAAGGCCAATTGCCGTATTTCTTATTACTACTACTATATGAATTCACTGCGGCTCTCACAAAGTTTACTCCTCTGGGTTTCTTTCCCCAAAGCATAATTATTTTAATTTACGTGTTCTATTTTAGTTAATTTGCGGATGCTTATGTTGGAAAAGAAAAAAAAATTATATTTTGGTGGCTCAGAAGGAGCTCACCGAAAAAAGAGAAAGAGAGAAAAGAAAAAATGTATGTACAAAAAAGTAAAAGTAAGCCTGGGGTCCAACGTTGGGGTTCTGCAACCTAGGCCTCGGCGGGTGTCGTCGCTTGGATGTTGTTTTAGCTGCACAGTTCACCATTCGTTGAGGATAGGACCCTTTTGCTGTCCTCGGTGTATTTGCACAAATGATTCCTTCGGACGGTGCGTCTTCGCGTACGTCGACCTGTCACCAATTATGGGGGTTTTTACTTAGGTTATGGGAAGATGTTGGTGGCGTTCGAGGGAACCGCCACGAGGGAAGTTTGGAAACAGTTAAACTACTAAAAATCCTCACAGAATATAGCTAAATCTAGAAGAAGTGTGATGTCTTTTGAAAGCAAATCTGTGGTGTAATCGATGCAAATGGTATATAAGACTAATGTTGCCATCTAGCAATAGACAGAAATTAGTGCATGTTTCGACAATGTCGTGACGAATCTTTGGTCTCAACAAAAACAGTAAGAGCCCTAAGAAAAAGCGTCCCCTCACGATCAAGAGCACTAAGAAAAAGCGGGAGAGCATTCCGGGACTAACAAGCGGAAATGGGGTGAAAATGGGTGTGGATTTCATAAGCACCAACAAAGAGATGAAGTAGGGTGTGCAAGTTGGCTTGGACTAATGAATTCTTTGAGTTTTGTAACAAACATTTTGATTTAGTGGGTCAACAGTATTCATATGGGGTGTTTTCAAGTCATTTTATCGACTCTGGCATTAAGTTGTATTGAATAAACTTCTTTTGTACGGACTTTATCAACAACTTTACGATTCCTCGAAAGCCGATTAATTTGTTGTTTAAGATGGCGTGTCATTTCCCTTATTACAGGACTGGCCGTCCATATTGGTGCCAATTATATTTTTTCTTCATACGGAAAAAGATATCTTCTTCAAAGAGGAAAAAGATATTCACTTTTGCCAGCAGCAGTACAATGATTTCTTCTTTTTTAGATTATGGTTAAGGACAAAGAATTTCCCATTTCAATCACGAAGTTCCCATGTGTCTCGGTCATCTGCCTGCCACCGTTTCAGAACCCATAAATAATCCTTTTAAAATATAAAGATCAAACGATCACAACCGTAGGTGGTTGGCTCCATGTGAAAACATATCTGATGACTTGGTTGTCATACCAAATGACGGTGTGGCTGACGGATAATTCACACAAAAATAAGCATTGGTTTTTGCGGACCGTTATAAAAATAGAACTAGGCTATATAAACTTTTCACTGATTGCAATAGAATCACTTGGCAGCCCAGCTTCTCTGGTTTGGTTTGTTTAGGCCATTGTCCACTATCGCTGCTCTTCGCTGGTCACCCGTGCTGAAGACCGTTGATGAGGCATTGTGAGTGTGTGCGCAAAGCCGAAATCTATTTGTCCTTCGCGCAATAAAAAAAAAAGTGAGAACCCGTGGTCCATAATATGGACGTAACTCAAATGGATGCCAAAATGGTGCTTCGGAGAAGGCAAAATACAGACCCTAATCTAAAGGATAATCGTCATAAAGCCAATAAAAACAAGGATACAGACACGTTGAGCAACAACAGCAACGACGAAGACAACGCCCATGGTGCCCAGTACTCAGGACCTGGAAACCAATTCCAAGAATTAGCTGTCAGTGAAACAAATGCAGACGCGAGCAATCAGGTCGAGGTCCTCAACAGACTCATACATGAGATTAGTCTTAAAAAACAAGAACTGGATAAACAAATGGAGGAAGTTCTTAAACTAAAAAACAATCTAAGCCAGAATGAGCGGAAAAGGAAAAAGGTACAACAACAACAGCAAGAACAAAGACAACAGCAGCCCGCGAAGACAAAGAAAGTACGACAACCTAAGGAAACTTTACAGCAGGAACCACATCAACAGCAGGAACGAAATTAGAGGCAGGAACCAAATTAGAGACAGGAAGCATCTCAGCAGGTGTCAGTCAAAAAAAAAAAGGAGAAAGTACCTCCTATCTAACTGGTGAGATGGAGACAAAGGTTCTCATAAAATTGGGTGAGTTGACATGCAAAACTTTTAAAACAAAACGAATAAATAATTTTAAGATAAGTTTAACATGCGATGATTTAGAAGGCTATAGCAAAATTAAATCGGCATTGGGGGAATCGAAAACCGTCTCCATGCTCCTCATGAAAAGCACACTGGTCGTGCTTTGATCGGATAATAAAAAAACAGAAATCTTCATAATGACGAAATTGATCATTATCTTTCAACGATGAACAACATTGTTTTTAATACAATGAATAGTTCTATCCCAAAGTGTCTCACTCCGAGAGCTATGTAATACAACTTTTTGTCACCCACTTTGCACACCACACACACTTTAAATAAAACACTCAATTGTTTGTTTTATATTTAAACAAATTTTTATTCTTAATTATTGTTTCTCAATTCCTATCTATGGGCACAATTTGAACTTATTAATATCGTCCCGGACACTATTTTAAATTATTTCCATTTGTCAGCACTTCAGTTTATTAATTTTGTTCCGGACACTGACTCACCTCCAACAACTGACACCTCACCCCCCTCTCGCGCTCCGTTCTGGACGAAGCCTTCCAACCAACTCCTTTTCCGTTTCCGCGAATCGTCTAGAACCAACTCGTTTCGCGAAGACCTTTTTTTTTCATCCTGCAGATCGAAGGATATGTCTTTTTTTCTGGTTGGCCCTTTTGCCAGCCGCTATTTCCTTTCTTTATCTTTCCCGGCTTGGGATCAAAAGAGGAAACACAAAGGAAAAATCAACAGAGGATCGCGCTAATGCGCATTTATAATCCTCTATGTTGTTAGGTACTAAACGAATGTGCGATTCGTTTTATGGTGTCTGTTGTTTGTTTTAACTTGGTTTGGTCAAAACGGAAACCGACGCTGATTGATATTAATAGTTTTAGGTAACCATTTTTCCAAGGGATCATAAAATTGCTGGCGCGCATTTTATGATTCTCAACGATTTCGTTTGAAGAAAGGCATCTGGTCCGCACATTTGGCTCTTAGGGGATTTTTGTTGCGAACCTTTAGTTCGATTATCCTGTCTAAGTTTTTTAATGTGAGCAAACTGAACGTTTAGTTCAATTTGCGTGGAGTTGAATAGATTAGCGCAAATTGAACGTTTAGTTCGATTTGCTTGGTATCAATTGATGTGGGGCCATTTGCGGTATGGGGTAATGCTCTGGCTTGGGTAGGGTCTCATCCTTTAAGTGGATGTTTTTGGCGTGTATCGCAATTAGTGGTGGAGACTGGCTCCAAAGGGGTACGTATTATGGGATGGGTGGTTGTGGTCTGGTAACAGCCAAACAAACCGATACAGAAACGCAACGATCGACGAACTGTATAGGCAAAATAGTATTCTGCTCTCTAAGTTAAAACTGCTCTACAGACAGTTCGGCGATCCAAATAGCCAGGAAATAAAAACAATTAAGTCACTAATTAAAAATCTTCAAAAGTGATCCGTGACAACTATAGATCAGTAATTAATGAAGATTGGAACAAGAGAATTCAAGCCATCAAAGCTAGTGGACCGAAAACGTTCCCTCACATAAATAAAGTCTTTCGAAGGAAAGATTATAATGACATTCCATGTCTGCGAGTTCCGCGGACTCCCGAGAATTGTCAAACTCTGCTGAACGCAGGACTTACCCTGGAACACATTAACTCTAACGAAGAGTTCATAATAGTCGAGGATCCGCAAAAAAAGGCGAACTCAATTGGCGCTTGTTTCGAAGCAGTGTATAGATTGAACGAATCGGCTCTTCTAACCTTGAACTGGAAAATAGGACTCTCCAAAAACACATTTCGCTACACAATGAACTTAACAATTGGCGTCTCTTGAGTCGAAGTTTCACTATCTTTAGTGAAAATAATAGAGCGGATTCCCCACTTAGAAATCTAAACACTAGCATATTTGTACACAAGGATGAACTGACGGACATTCTTAGATCGATTAAGAACAATAAATCTTCTGGAAAAGATAGAATTTCAAACATTGTTCCAAAGCATTTACCTCTTGAAGTAGTGAAGGTTTACACTATTTTGTTCAATAACGCTCTAAATAATGCATATTATCCAACCCAATGGAATTCTGCAATAGTCAGGAGCAATCCCGCCAAACTTCGCTCGATTAGTTTGCTTCCGAACATCAGCAAGGTATTCGAAAAAATTATTAATAAAGCATTGACTAACTGGTGTGAGGAAAATAGTATTATTCCGAACAACCAGTTTGGTTTCGATCGCAACATGACACAGTTCATGGTGCGACAAAACTTGTTTTCGACATACAGTGGAACAAGGTTAAGCGACAACGTACAGGCGCCTGTTTGGTTGACTTTAAAAAGGCTTTCGACACCGTATGTTTATAAGGACTTGTATATCAGTTATCAAATCTAGGTATACCCGAATTTTTTTTTTATTTTGTTTATTAGAGTTCTCTCGGGAGAGGCGAACCTATAGCGCCGAGTGGGTACCCCGAGATGCCATGAAATAACTGTTGCAGTTCTTTTTGAACAGTTGCAGGTTGTAACGCTCCGGGAACACTTGCATGGGAAGTGAGTTCCACAGCTTCCCCGCTCTGTAACGGAACGAGTTCTGATGCAGGGATGTTCGCGCCGTCGGGAGATGAACCATAAACGGGTGCGATCCGTCGGATTGTCTTGTGGAGCGCATAGAAGCCGAATTGCGTTGAACTTTGGCGTGAGTCACTTTGGCGTAAGTTGTTGTTACTAAGTTCCGCCAATCACTGTCCGCAGCAAAACAAAATTAAAGAAACCAGAGCGAACGCCGTCACCAATTAAAACACAGAGATATTAGTTCTTAACGTTGCTTTATTAACCTAATCGTTCGTATGTTCACAATATTATGGTTGTATAACTTAACACTATCGATCTACAATACAAAGTTTACTTGCTAGAGGTTCGTGGCCAGACAAATCACTAGGCACATTTTACTAATTTCGATTGCTCGATTATACACTTGACGTTAGTTTTCTTTTGATAAATTCAATTCGCATAGAGACGCCACAGAACAATACCAAGAATCTCCGAAGAACAGCACCTGTGATAATATCTGTAAAACAGACAGAGGTCGGCTACGCGCCTTCGATGTGATAGCGACTGTAGTCCCGACGACAGCGCCGAGTCCCCGATCAGGTGGATCGCTCGTCTCTGTATGCTCTCAAGTAGGTCGAGAGTATGTTTAGGAGCCGAGCTCCAAACATGAGAGCAATATTCGAGCGCGGGTCTAATTTGGGATTTATATAGGAGAAGAAGTTGTGCCGGACTAAAATATTTCTTGACTCTAAAAAGATAACTCAGTTTTCCTGAGGCTGACCTGGCGATACTCGACATGTGTTTATGCCATGATACATTCCCATAGACCGTGACGCCGAGCAAATTCAAACTTTCCCCAGCCTCATAGCCCGGCCATTCATCATCAGCTGTGGAACCGATGATCCACTTTTCTTTGTGAATGTTTTATATTGTGTCTTGGCTGCATTGAAGTCAACGAGATTGGCCCTTCCCCACTGCAGGACCCTATCTAGATCCTGATTCAGAGAGTCAATCTGTCTACATCTCAGCTGAAGCGACGCAGATGCACCAATCGGTCGAACACTCGAAAAGGGGGAAACAAGCGTACTATCATCCGCGAAACTGAACACCTTGTTGTCCGTTGTCTCCAACAAATCATTTATGGGAAGCAAGAACAAGATTGGAGCCAAAATAGAGCCTTGGGGCACCCCCGATTTAACAGGATACATATCCGAACACTCGCCGTCGACAACAACTCTGATCGATCGATCCTCGAGGAAGCTCCTCGTCCAGTCGCAAAGCTGCTGGGAAAGTCCATATGAACGAAGTTTGCTCAGCAATGCCCCGTGCCAGACGCGGTCAAACGCCTTGGAGATATACAATGCGACCGCCCTTGCCTCACCATGCCGTTCAATCGCAGATGTCCATGGCTGAACTCGAGCGATTTTCTAGCAGGCAGGATAGGTCCTCCGTACATAAAATAAGCGGAAGAGTCTGCCAGGTACCGGCGATAGTTCTGGAGCACAGTTCTTAAGGACTATTGCTGGTATTCCGTCCGGGCCGGTTGCTTTCCTACAATCCAGTTCACGTAGGATGCGTTGAATAGTGCGCGGACGAAATCTCAGATCCCGCATCGAAGACCGTACCGGCGAGATCACAGGTGTCTCCAAAAAGCCGGGATCGAGGTTTGAATTCGCGGAAAATAAATTCGCGAACACATTAGCTTTATCCTTTGAATTCGTGACTAACGTCGCGCTGTCTGTCACCAACGGAGGGAAGGAGGAGGATGTGAAGTTATCGCTGACAGCTTTTGCCATTGACAGCAGCGCGAACCAGTTGGGCACCGAAGGAGCTTATTGATCACCCTGCCGTTGTGAGCCTTCTTCGCAGTATCAATCGCCTGGTTGCAAGCGTTTCTGATTCTAACAAAATTCGTTCTGTAAACATCGGTGCGATTGGAGCGCCATTGCTTAAAAGCTCTGTTTTTTGCCGCTGTAATCTGCTCGCATTTCTTATCAAACCAAGGTTTATTAGACGAACTTCGTTTGATGGAATGTGGAATATACATCTCCATCCCCAGAAGAATAATCTCTGATACCGACTCCGCACAAGCGTTAACATCTGAGTTTCCGAAGCACCCCTCGGACCATGGAAAGGATGCGAAGAAATTTCGCAAATCGTCCCAGTTAGCAGCCCCATGCTTCCATACATGGCGAAGCTGCCTAGGATGGTTATTCGCTTGGTATGCAAGTGCTTGCGCGACAGATACCAAGTAGTGATCTGAGTTTCCCAATGGCGCAGAAACCTCTACGGTATAAATACTCGGTTCGGATGTCAAAAACAGATCCAGGGTATTCGCATAATCACCTCGGGCATCCGGCACTCGCGGGGTTCTTCCACGAGTTGAGTCAAGTTGCGGCGAACAGTAAACATCTCCGCCATGCTCCCAGCTTCGTCAGCTCTGTTAGAGTGTACCACCAACCAGCCGGAATTTTGCGTATTAAAATCGCCAAGGACAGCAATTTCAGAAGCTGGGTGATTGATCTGTATCCAGTCGACGGTATGTGAAAGATGTTGGAAAAATATCACTGGTCGGTTGTCATTCGGGGAAGCGGTAAAAACAACAAAGAAATTTAACAGAATTCCTCAGCATGACCTTCAATCATATGATGTCCATATTATTGGGTTCCAACGCCTCCATCCTCTGGCAAGCTAGATCGGACCGCGTGAAGGCTCAGACTCTGCCCTTAAAACGGAATCTCGAATGTAAGTCGTATCCTGAGCAACGAAGATATGTCGAATCAGTTGACGAATCGACCTGGGTCGCAGTTAGGGCAAATATATCCGGTTTCGCTATTTGCAAATATTGGTGTACGGCGTTTACATTCGTATTGGTGAAACCGATACCCGTTATGTTACAAAATGCCGTTACCAGTTGGGCGTGGGCAGAGCCTCGAGAGCGATGCCGATTACGCGATGATGAATTTCTGAAAGTTCGGTTATTTATCATAATCTCTGCATGATATTCCCCCTGACATAGTCCTATCCGGAGATCCGACTGGGGAACTAGTTTACCTCCGGAATTCTTTATATCAGAAGGCACCATCATGAATTATCTCCGTGTGAGCCCGGGCCATCAGCCACACATTCGAAACACCGTCGCAGGTTTCTCTCGGAGGTATCGCGGAATGTACAGCGTGACGGGGTGGTGTCTCACCTTGGCACCGACTACCCACTAAACCAACCTTTTCTCGAACCGATCTGTGGGGTAGAGAAGTATTGTGCCAGACACGGGCACACGGTTCACTTCACTCCTCATCCTCACCGAGACAAAGTCCACCAGTTAACAAATCGTAAAATTGTCACTAAGTAAACTGTTCGCACCGGATAGGATTAAAACACAGTCGCGGGAGTGAAAATAAAACACTATGTTTATCCAAGGTAGTGAATAATCTCTTATTTGATGTAATTTATTTAATAAAAACAGTTATTTAATAATTTTACGTCGTCTATGGACATACACTGTTTCGGTATTTAACTTTTTCTGACAACTTGGCATAACACTTATATAATGAAACGTGACTACAAACACGACTCCGGGGTACATACGAGGGTGAATATTTACGCGTCCCCGCTGGTGGCGGAGAGCGGGAGTGAACCAACCGTCGTGAACGGTGGTTGAAATAGGACTCAAACGATATCCTCTCCAATAAGGATATCGTTTTTTACCTACCACCAGGGAAACGTAAAGTCTCTCATGGTGGTATAGGTGGGATCGTTGAGATCAATGCTATTCACACGTGCAGAGGAACAGCGAAACAGGCAAGGACAAAAGAAAAGGCGACCAAATGGTTCGCTCTTTAATGAGGGTCATGTTTATACGATGCCTCGTCGCTATTTTCGACGTTAGGAGAAAAAGGTGCTAAAAGCAAATTGGATGTTTATGGCATCTCTGGCTGCAATAGAAACCGGGTTCATATTTGCATTAGGAAATGCTGGAGAATTTGGTTTCAGCGTCTATTGCGCTAATTATATGCAGCTGCTTGGGTTGTTTGTTGGTAAGACAAACAAAAAAGGTTGCCAGGCAATGTATATGAATGGTATATGACGCGGCTGGAAAAATAGACGGCGCGATATTTATGGTATTTGTCTGGTACCGAATTGGTTCAGAATACCAAATAAGCAAACAAAGAAATCTTATGAAAAATTGTATGCGAAGGGATGCATGAAGGTAAGTTTTCTTTATAGGGTTTTTAGGGTTATAATAATTGGGTCTGTTTGATGCGTGAAGCATCTAGGATGCTAATGCGAATTGCATTAGCGAAAGCTGGTGCAGACCCGGGTTATGGTTATGGGGTTTTTTTCAGGAAGGCGAGCCGTGGGATCTGGCGGAATCGCCACAGTACTCCCCTCCCAGTGACGTAGTCACGAAAAAAAAGGTAGGGGCGAGGGAATGCTCGATGGTGGGTGCTGTGATGATAGGGAGGTTGCTTCGGAATGCGCTGTGGTAATGTTACGGGACTGTCGTTGTGACCAGTTCCTGGTTATTGTTTGGGCCTTTATCGATAAGATGGACACAGTTGTTACCGCTTGATGCCATCAAGGGCAAATGTGTGCGGCGTGGTCCATCGGCCTGTTATGGGTCTCGTGGACCAACAGGCTTATCGCCCGAATAGGTCGGAACCTATCGGAAATCCGCTCACATCCGCAGTGACGAAATAGTGTGTGCGAGAAGGAGGGGAACTTATCCCAGGGTAATTCCCATCCGCAGTGACGGGTTGCCGTGTGCGGAATGGAAAGGGACCAAGTCCAGAGCGGGTGTCTTTTGTCCATACGTTTGTATGGCAAATTGTTTGCCGCTGTGACTGGTAAAAAGGGGGCGGGCGCTCCAGTTGCGCGGCTTACCGATCGAGGGAGGTCCGATATATCGGCTCCGGTGTCGACCCCGGAGCTTGATAAACGGCGACCGCAACCTCGACCAAGCGGCGCTTTGTTGGGAGGGCCGGCCAATCGCGCTCGTTTAAGTTGGGCGACTTAGATTACGGGGCTCCTGGGGTATGGTTGGTTGTGTCTAACCACAAGGCGGCCTAGAGTAACTGCTGCACTCTCCGAAGTATTATGCACCTAGGTATTTGAGGCGGCGTAGAGGGGCGTGTATAGCCTTTAGTTGCCGCTAAAGGGGAGCCATGGTGGCTAAAGGATTGGGGAAACAGGTATGTTGTCTCAGCCCGATGGTATCGGTTTGATTTGTGGGCCGGTGTTGCTGAGACATTTGGGAGACGTAGGAGATCTAAGGACGAATGTCCTGAAATTTAAAAAAAGGGGCAAAACCAGGTGCCCTGATGGATGCTACGCGTAGTAGCTGTGGTAACGAGGGAAGCTGGCTTGCTGAAATCGGGTAGAAGGTCGAGCACCGTTGCATGAAGGCTATGGTTGGCGAGCATGAGCGCCAATATGCAGAAAAGAAAAGAAAAGGTTGAGATGTTTCACGCGAGACAAAACCGAGCGTCCTATAGATTATATGCTACGCGCAGTAGCTGTTGTTACATAAGGGGCCGGTTTGCCGAGAATGGGTGTTGAGTAATGGCGAGCGTGTGCGCCAATATTTAAAAAAAAGGAGCCTTAAAAGGGTGGATAGGGCGAGTTTTGCCAGTATTTAAAGAAGGCCAAAGGTCATCACTTTGAACTCGAAGAGTCCGAAGGGTGTGATGAGGAACCGGTTAAAGGAATAAATTGAGCCGATGTGGGGTCAAGTGAGGTTGGGTGGGGTCCAGTGTTTAAGGGGCATTGTGTCCCGATGTAAGAGACGAGCTGTTAAGAGAGGAGTCGGTTGTGGAGGAATGAATGGAGTCGAGAGAGTTGAATGTGAGCGACGTGTAGTCGAAAAAGAAATTAAATGTAGTCGGAAGAGGTTGAAAAGAAGTCGTGTGGAGTCGTAGGTGAGTGTTGTCGAAGGGGGTCTACCGAGAACGGAGTTGAAAAGGGGTTTAGTGGAGTCAACTGAAATGGAAAAACATTAAAGTGGAGGAGTCGCGTGTAGTTGAGAAGTCGAGAGAAGTAGTAAGCGGAGTCGAAAGGGTTGTGCGCTGCTTAATACCCTGAAGGGGCTTACAATAATTATTATATTTTGATTTTCTGTACTTTGGAAGTTGGTCATTTCGACTTTTATTTAGGTAGTTTTCCTTTTTAATTTTAACATGATTCCAGGATCTGACGCAATAAATCCCGTTTTTGAATTGTAAATAACCATACACGATACTTAATACATTATGAAATGGATGACGCATGGTTGGTTTTAATTGCTTGTTCGTTTTTAATTTATTCTGATTGGTACACACTCATAAGGAATTATTAAGATGTTAAGCCAATTTCAAACCATGCGAATTTGTTTTACATTATAAACTACCAAAGACATAATATATCGGTTCTTTTCCTCTTTTTTTTTAATTTATATGTTCCGTGATTGTTTGTTTTGTTTTTTTTTTTTTTTTTTTTTTGTATTAAGAGTGTGTACTATAGATTGTTGTCGTTACAATTCGTAATTTATTAAAAGGAAACATGTTTGCTGGAGACCCAAAACAATCAACAAAACTGTACATGTATATATTTCGTTTTTCCCATGGTAGTAAGTAAATATGAGCTTTTGTTTTCTTCTCGCGTCATATTTTTACTTTCGTTGCTATATTTGTATGTATTTTCGGAATAACTTAATTTTCACTTACATTGTGATGGATAGTTAGACTAAAGTCAATAGTTTATTGCTTTATTTACATTTGTTAATAAGTAAAATAAGTACATTTGTTAATGCTCTTAATGTATGTATATTGCTCTGTACCCAGAAGGGGTTAACAATAGGCAGAAGAGAAAAAAAGAAAAACAAATGTCTATTTAAGGAAAAGAAAATCGTAAACGTAATATCAGTTTTCTCAAAGCTTAAGTTAAAGATAAATATGCACAAAATAATTTAAAAAAAAAATGAAAAACTGGTTACTGGGTAAAATAATGTTAACTAATCAGAAACAAAGCATGTTTGATAGCTGGTTTAATTGAGATAGCAAAATAAAACTTTTAATTATATGATTCGTTCGAAGAAAAAAAAAAGGAAATATTTTTACTTTACATTTAATCGACCTTGTTAATACAAAGGATAATTTATTTTTTTAGCATGGATGAATTGATTTACAATGCGCACTTGTTTACTAACTGCTCATTTAGATACTAAAACAATTGTACTTATATAGAAACAAAAAACATATTGTCATATTGTATGGTGAAAACAAAAAGATAAAAAAAGAATTTCGACACGAAGTTTTAAAATTTCAATCTGTCGTAAGTTATCACAAGTACTGCCGCAAACAAGGTTCCGTCGATGAAAGGCAAATTGTACACTAGTTAACTTTTGTTTCTGTGTTTCGTTGCTTTCTTTTCTTCTGTTGTTTAGTAGCTGCAATTCCATCAATAAGGACAGGATTTCTTGATGTGAGGTGCACCTTTATTGATTATGAGCGTGCATTTCCTATGCAGGTATTGTTGGAAGAGTTAAGCGTGGCTTAGTTGATGAGGGATCACTTATTGATGTGCAGAAATTGCTTAAGGGAAAACTATATGTTGCAATTGTTGAAGTTACTTCAAACCAACGATTGATGCGATCGTCGGCGTTGCCATTGTGTACGATGTTGCACTGTTATTTTTGGTCAGAATAGAACAAAGAAAAACGTAAGGATACTTAGCTGACAAACTCCTGGACGTTGCTGTTGAGGTGACTGATGTTATTGTTCCGGTGATGTCGTATCGCCTGGTGTTGTTGGCTGCGTCTCGTCTGTTGATGTTGGTAGCAAAGCGGTGTTGGGGTAGTGGGTACCCCTCTAACTATCTTTAATATCACCGATTGTCACTGTCACTATTGTCTTTCGGCAATTGCCGCCACAATTGCTCACTGGATGTAACTTATAGTTCCGAAGGCGCGATTGATCACGTCGGGGTCACCAATGTGGGGTAGAGAAGTATTGTGCCAGACACGGGCACACGGTTCACTTCACTCCCCATCCTCACCGAGACAAAGTCCACCAGTTAACAAATCGTAAAATTGTCACTAAGTAAACTGTTCGCACCGGATAAGATTAAAACACAGTCGCGGGAGTGAAAATAAAACACTATGTTTATCCAAGGTAGTGAATAATCTCTTATTTGATGTAATTTATTTAATAAAAACAGTTATTTAATAATTTTACGTCGTCTATGGACATACACTGTTTCGGTATTTAACTTTTTCTGACAACTTGGCATAACACTTATATAATGAAACATGACTACAAACACGACTCCGGGGTACATACGAGGGTGAATATTTACGCGTCCCCGCTGGTGGCGGAGAGCGGGAGTGAACCAACCGTCGTGAACGGTGGTTGAAATAGGACTCAAACGATATCCTCTCCAATAAGGATATCGTTTTTTACCTACCACCAGGGAAACGTAAAGTCTCTCATGGTGGTATAGGTTGAGATCAATGCTATTCACACGTGCAGAGGAACAGCGAAACAGGCAAGGACAAAAGAAAAGGCGACCAAATGGTTCGCTCTTTAATGAGGGTCATGTTTATACGATGCCTCGTCGCTATTTTCGACGTTAGGAGAAAAAGGTGCTAAAAGCAAATTGGATGTTTATGGCATCTCTGGCTGCAATAGAAACCGGGTTCATATTTGCATTAGGAAATGCTGGAGAATTTGGTTTCAGCGTCTATTGCGCTAATTATATGCAGCTGCTTGGGTTGTTTGTTGGTAAGACAAACAAAAAAGGTTGCCAGGCAATGTATATGAATGGTATATGACGCGGCTGGAAAAATAGACGGCGCGATATTTATGGTATTTGTCTGGTACCGAATTGGTTCAGAATACCAAATAAGCAAACAAAGAAATCTTATGAAAAATTGTATGCGAAGGGATGCATGAAGGTAAGTTTTCTTTATAGGGTTTTTAGGGTTATAATAATTGGGTCTGTTTGATGCGTGAAGCATCTAGGATGCTAATGCGAATTGCATTAGCGAAAGCTGGTGCAGACCCGGGTTATGGTTATGGGGTTTTTTTCAGGAAGGCGAGCCGTGGGATCTGGCGGAATCGCCACAGATCCATCAGCCAAGCTCCGAAAGACGGCCTGAGATTTCTCCTGACCATTTCACGGAGCCTATAGCTTGACGGGGTGGTATTTCACTTGGCGATAGGGCGTTAGGACCCCACCTACCATTCGATCTTTAGTCGCCCCTTACGATAAGCTGGCCTAGCTGTGAGTATATTCTAACGCCCTACTCACAGGGCAAGTGTTAATAGAGGTAGGCCTAGAAATAAATAAGGAAAAAACAAAATATATGGTTACGGCGAAGCCAGGTAGACCTTAGGGACATAAACATCGGGGGAAAAATATTTGATAACGTTCTCAAATCATCATGCAAACGGCAGAAGAGGTGGGCCTTGAAAACAAAATGTATGATTACGGCGAGAGCAGGTGTACCTTGGGGGACACACATAAACGTCAGGGGCAAGATATTTGAAAAAGTTAAAAAGTTTAAGTATCTGGGAACAATACTGACGGCCGGTAACGAAATGTCGAAGGAAATTAACTGAAGACTGCATTCCGGCAACGTTAGCTGGCACACAGTCAGTAAACTGCTGAAATCCAAACTTCTATCACGTAATATAAGGCTCCGTGTTTATAGAACAATAATCATGCCGATTATTTTACATGGATGCGAAACATGGCTCCTTACAAACCGGGAAAAAACAAATTCCGTGTATTTGAAAATAAAGTTTTGAGGAGTATCTTTGGAGGTAAATGTGATGAAGAGGCAGAGGAAACTCGACAAACACGAATAGGAAGAGCTACACCGCAAACCTGCAATAGTGAGAGTAATCGGGTCGGGAAGATTAAGATGGGCCTGACATGTGGCAAGAACGGGCAACGAAAGGACTGTGTGTGGAATTTTTGACGGAAGACCAACGGAAAAGAGGCCGACAGGATGGACGCGAGGGAGCAGGACCTAGCCAACACCTGTAAAACACCTCAGCAGGATACCAGCTTTTCCTTTTGAATACTTCACAAAATAAAAGAAATATTTTTTTGTTTGACGGCGGACTCCTTCCGAGGCGCCAGATATTAAAATTTAAATTGCATGTACAAATTGAATTTCGTTGATTTAATTGTGAATAATCAAGTTCTCGTTGCCAAACCAAATAGATTTAAACCTTACTAAGAAGTCCTTTCAGGAAAAGCAATTTAGCGTAAATGTTAACAAGTAGTTGAAGATTTTGCAAACTAAAGGCGAAGAAAAATAAATGACTAAAGTTCTTGTAATTTTCCCTTTTAATAAGTAAATATATAGATCATCGTCATCATCGGCATTACAACCGGGAACTGGTCTTGGTCTTATTTAGCAAGTCCTGAGGCTTGTTAAATTTTCCATAATGATTTGTTTTTTCCGGGCAAGGTCATTAGTCTTGCACCAGAGGCTCCTCGACGGGAAATCGAACCCGGTCTCCCGCGTGACAGGCGGGTATACTAACCACTGTACTATCGAGGAGCCTAAATATATAGATATACCCAATTAATTCATAAGCTATTTAAGTAGAAAGTGACAAAAACAACACAATAGAAACTAACGAGGGCACATACAGTAGTTATGCGTAAAAAAACTAATTCAATAAGTTTTATTTTGCATCAATAAAATAACAAACGTAAGAAAGTAAGGTACACAACTAAGCCTGTACTAGCCTGTAGTTTTACATTACAAAAATCTTCCCGATTAGATATTTAACTACAGAATAAGTTTTAATTAAAACCGATTAAATAAGCACCAACCTTCAGAAACGCGTGTAAGCTCCTTCCGGACATCGAAACGTACAATCCTTTTCGGCGATATTCGGGACCGCACCCACTTGATTTTTTTCAACTGACTCTGTGGCGGTGCCGCCAAATCCCACGGTTTACGTTCCTAAAAATCCCCCATAATCATCACCCAAGACGCTCAAGTCCTCGCCAATGCATTCGCCTTCGGCACCTAAAAATGCTGCACGCATTTAAGAGATCAAATCTATGATCTTTAAGTTCCTGTAAAGAAAACTTACCTTCATGCATTCTCTTCGCATACCATTGCTCCTTAAGATTTCTTTATTAACTTACCAGGAATTTCCAATCAATTTCGGCATCTATGTCGCCAGTCAAATTCCCTTAGATGAATTCCTGTAAACAAAATAATTCGGATTGCATTCAATGTAACCGTCATGACAGGGACCATAAATATCGCGCCGTCTATTTTCTCAGCCGCGTCATATACCTTTACATACACATTGCCTGGCAACCTTTTTGGTTTGTCTTATCAATAAACAACCCAAGCAGCTGCATATAATTAGCGCAATAGACGCTGAAACCAAATTCTCCAGCACTTCCTAATGCAAATATGAACCCGGTTTCTACTGCAGCCAGAGATGCCATAAAAATCCAATTTGCTTAAGCACCTTTTTCTCCTAACGTCGAAAATGGCGACGAGGCATCGTGTAAACAATGACCCGCATTACCAACGGCGCATTTGGTCATTTTTCCCTATAGTCGTTGCCGCCTGCCTGTTTCGTCGTTCCACTGCACGTGTGAATCGCATCTATCTGAACGATCCCACACATACCACCATGACCTTTATTACGAGATCTGGTTTTCTTGTTCCCACAAGAGAGACTCTACGTTACACTTGTGGGAGATAAAACATATCCTTGGCAAGGATATATTCACACCCTTAAGAGAAGAGTTTTTCTCTCTCTTCCTTTTTTCTTAGCGAAATCATCTCTGCATGAGATGACGATCGTTTAGTCGAATATCATCCAGCGATCGAGACGGTCGCTCCGCCATTCACCGTGCCGGCGCCGGCACGGTTGTGAAACAAAAGTCGAGTGTGAGTCGAACGCGTATCGAGTCGTATCGGTTAATATAACTTTGTTAGTTCTAAAATCTACTACCGGTATCTGAAAAACTATCCTTTTAATTAAACGCAGTAATCAGTGTGCAACGTTGCAATATAACAATAATTTAACATTTAAAAAAGAAAACAATAAACACCACTTATAATACTCCATTGAACTAAATTTTAGTGTTTCTTTTTATTCATTCCTGTGCCTAGAGTTTTCTCTTTTGCTTGGTGATCGTGTTTGTGATTGACTTTTGAATTCGGTGGCTCTCCAGTGTTTCATCCGTGAACAGTGTCTGAGTTTGAGTTTTCGCCAGGTGGATCCTTATAGTGACGATGGCGGAAGGAAGTGAATCCGCGTCGTACGCCGACGCACCATACTTCCTCCCCACAACTCCACCGGCCCTTTCAGGCTCGACTCCTGTGATTCATAATCACACGCGCTCACCCGTTCCTCACCCGCTCGACACTTTTCAACCCCCGTTCCGGCGCATTTCCAAATATTGGCACACAATGCCCACTATTCGACTCTCTTCAATTCCCTTCCGCCTCTTCGTTTAATAATTGGCATACAAGGGTTATTTTACAACAGCATGCGACTACGCTCGCCTTTTCTCGACTCTACCCACCGCATAAATGCTTTACGCAGTCGCTGATCGTGTAAACACAAAATATTCGTCGATATATTAGCACCAGCTGCAAACAAGCCAGCTATTGTTCCCCTTGTGGATTCGGTTAATCCACGGTCCGCATACTTGTGGACACACACGATGAGCAGCAGAAGCGATCATCGTGTGTGTGTTTCGCGCCCTTGTGCTGGGACTGATGCAAGGAGAATCATCCCCCTGTGTCGACAATCCAAAGAGAAAATTATCTTTCGAAATGAATTAACCGAGTTCTGGATTCCGCGGAGACAAGTCGGGCCTCCACGTTAAATAAACCAGTAGAGGAGTTAGGATTTAATCGTCATAGTGTACGGTCGCGCTATAAAAAGAGAGGGAGTAAAGAGTATCGGGTTGGGTCTCAGTAAGGCGCATTTATATTCAACCTTCAGTGTGCATCATTTTAATTTGTAAATATCTAAGTGTTGCCGAACAGCGAACTAATTTTACGTGTTATCTGTAAGCTAAGGTACATTTATATTTAACCTTCAGTGTTCATCATTTTAATTTGTAAATATCCAAAGTGTTGCCGAACAGCCAACTAATTTATGTGTAGCTGTAAACGAAGCTTACATTTTATTTAATAAAAAGTTGGATTGTGATTTATTTTACGACCGAATAAAGCCAAGAAGAAAGCGAGTTATTTCTTTATTTATTTTAAGAACGACGTTCGGAGATCAACCTCAAATTTACATTCGGCGTCGTGACCAGCGACTATTATTCCAGTAAGCTAGTGAACGGGTGTCCGCGTGGCACATAACTAGCTGTCGGGTAGTGGAAAGAATAGTAGAATTACCACAAGATCGTATCAGATGATCAGCCGTGGAAAGAGAGTGCACAGGGCGGGGAAAGATTGTTCAGCCGAGTTGGGAGGTTATGCATTTCCGGGCTCCTATAGGCCAATAAATAGTATACTAGTATTTCTTCGTGTAGAAGAATACACTTGATAAAACTTAAAGTTTTTTAATGTGTAAGTTCATTCTTTTTTAGCATTAGCTTGCAATGCCCTCTTTGAAATCTACCAATTTACTATTTTTATTTAAGTGCCAAACGGCGCCTATTTTAAGACTCAGTGTAATAATTTGCTTTTCAACAAACTTAGTATTTTCCGCTTTCAATTTTGATCATCTTTGTCGCCGACTTACTCGCACTATTTTTATTCTTTGTTTAGTTACTAAAACACTGAGTACTTTTTTTGAACGTAACATATGATTAAAAAAAAAACTCAAGTGAAAGTGTTGATCCTGTTTATTGACATCTGCCGACGATTGGGATCGTGGCATACGTCGGTATAAGATCGTTCGGCGTAAATGGAAAATGTAAACGGAATGCCGAATGTTCTGAATACCCACAGTTTATGGTGTGTTGTGACCACGAAAATTTAAACATATTTGACTTCTTAATCTGACCTCCTATTTTTAGTAAACTGCATTTTTTGTAATATTATATATTCCTCCCATCAGCATTCTATGCATGCGTCTGAGATAAGCAGAAATAAGTGTAGTTTTGAGAGCAATGACGGCACTACATCACGCGTAAACATCACACAGCGTTGCCATCTAGGCGTCACATTTAGGTGTAGGGGGGTTTTTTTTTGGTTGGTTTTTTTTTTTACCAACAATGGCAAGGTTAAATAGATTTAGCCTTCCTTAGGTTAGGATAGTGTTAGGTAAGTTTTACCAATCATATTAAAAAACAATCATGTTAAGTTAGTAAAGTAAATTTAATTACGTGTAAAATAAAAAAAATCACAAGGTTTTTTGTTATCCTAAATTTTCTTTGTTTTTACAAATAATTAATAAAGATACCAACAAGTCAAAAAGAAATAAAGTCGAAAGGCAACAACCATAACAGTAGGCACCTCAAATTTAGCTTAGAATATCCGCAGGGGACCAGTAACTTAGGATATAATATAAAAAAGATAGGATTTATGCATTTTCTGTCTAGCAAGTAAGTTAATTATAAGAGAAAGGATAAAGTAAAAAATGTGTATGAAAATGGAAAAAGAATGTTGTTCGTGCGATCATTTATTCATCAGGATATGATGGTTCACCGCAGTGAGTCAAAAGTGAAATTGTAGTTAATGTAATGTCAACCAATTTTCTTCCCAGGCAATGGGTAAGGTACAGCTTTTCAATAGTCAAAAATGCAACGAATAACTACAAACTCAGTTCTTTATATGATCCTTAATTGCATCATTCCATTACACGAACTCTCTTAAGCAATCACAATCTTTCATTTTGGAGTAATGGCATGGAAACTATGTGGTATGGAGAAACCTTATTCTGGCCTTTCTCCAAGTTTGATGCGATGACTTTTCCTCGAAAATGTACATGTGTGGGTCCCACTTGTGTTCTTCCAATTATATGCCTTTTCTTTAATCCTCAACTGGTCCTTTTTGAAACCTCATTAAAGTGGAAATTTTGCGTAGACAGTGTGATTTCAAAGGTTAGATGTGAAGTACTCAAGAGCAAAAATATGCATTTAAAGAAAAACTCCAGATTCCAGTCAACTCCTAATTGAAGAGGATATTTCTTGGACGTACGACTTTTGGGTCGGTTTTCAAGCAAGTGTCTGTGGCATTTGTAGCTTCTTTTCATCAGCCTATATTTTATCTATCACTCTTTGGTTTGGTAGAGTGTACAGGATTCTATACACTAACAGGAGAGAAAGATCAAAGGCCAAGTTGAAGAACGTATCCTAACATAAGAGATATTCAAGGTGATGGTAGAGCAAAATGTATAGAAAACTGAGAAATTTCTTTTCAAGAGCATGTCCGTTGCTATGCCTTTAAACTTGAAAGAAGACATTTCAAAGCTTAAAAGGACATAGCCAAAAGGACAAAAAGAAGAAGAAGAAAAAGAAGAAGTATTCATTAAAATAGCATCGAAGCCTAATTGCCACTTACAAGGCGCCGAGCTGAAGCTGTGTCAGTAAAAAGGCAGACGAAAGTGATTTACATGAAAAGCAATTTCCTTCTAGACAATTTCTTCAAACCATTAAGGCATTTCTGTATTGGCGACGTGCATTGAGGTGCTTTTGAAGGATAATTGCTAAACATGTAGCAAACTATTAGGATTAAACTTCAGGGATTTGATGGACAAATAATGCATCTGAATGCTGTGGCGTTAAGTGATTTGTAATAAGTGTGTAATGATAGTACATCTTGCTGACTATGTCTATTTTTTTTTTTTTTTTACATTTCTGTATTTATTGACCATAAATAATTTTTACAATAAGCAATACAGATAACTTATGATAGCTTAGCTATAATTGTTTACATATACTTACTAGTACATTTTTCAAACAATATGATAAAAGTTATGTATTGGTTATGGATTAAGATTTTAGTGGGTAGAGCTTCCTGGAAAAGGTCAGAAAACCAGGATATAGTTATTTACTTAAGCTATCCTAAATTGCTTAACTTAACTTAACTTATCTTAACTTAGTCTAGTTACCTAATTATTATTGAAATAAGTTACTGTGGTGTGGAAGGGGGTAGCATAGTGATCAATGGGTTAGTGAGGATATTGTCAGTCAGGGATGTGGGTTGGGGAACTACTTTCCGTTTGTTCGTTGAAACGCAAAATATTGGAGAAGGGTTGAATATTACTATATTTAAATTGGTGAGGTGAAAGCTTTGTATTGTGGTATACAATCTCATTAGAGTTATTAACCAACCTGCCAGAGGTGAAGAACGTTCTGATGTGGAGACAGTTCGGGTAGGCAGTTCGGTTATCTGACGGAGTCGATGTGAGCGCATTTATTATCGGGTTGGGATTATTGGGAAGATTTTCGATAAATTTGATGGACAGCTCGAGGAAGCGTCGATCTATACGTTCAATATTAGCGGCATAGTAGAGCGAACTACTGTTGTAATATTTGTGGGAGTTGGGATGTCGGTTGAGGCCAGTGATAAGTCTGAAGCATTTCCTTTCGAAAATGCGTAGCTTCTCCATTTGGGCGGGTGTGATATGGTACCATATCGGGCATGCATATGTGAGAGTGGGTCTGATTATCTGTTTGTAGATAAGTGATTTAACTTTGGGAGAGAGACCATTCGGCTTGTACATCACTTTTCTGCAGAGATTAAGTTGAATTGCGGCTTTACGAATCGAGTTTTTGGTGTGAGCGGAGAAGGACAGATTGTTGGTGAAGGTTATTCCCAGGTACTTTAAGGTTTTGGAGGGTTTAATTATATTGTTATTTAACTTGATTCTGATTTTGTTATAGCAGCGTATGGTGTTGTTAGTACAATTCGCGTTTCTGCCTTTAAACACTATGAGTTGAGTTTTGGCTGGGTTGAGTCGGATTTTCCACTTAGTAAAATATGCTGAGAGATTCGGAAGATAGCTGTTAATACAGTTTCTTGCCTCCTTGACAAACTTGTTGCTTGAATAAATTAAAGTGTCATCGGCATAGTTCAGCAGTACGGTATTAGGTGACAGTGGCTGCGGGGTGTCTGAAGTATAAAGGAGGTATAATAATGGTCCGAGAATGGAACCTTGAGGAACACCTGCGGTTATACTGTATGGTGTCGAAAGAGTTGAATTTATTTTCACCATGAACTTTCTATCAGAAAGGTAGGAAGCGAGAAGTTTTATGGTGTGGGTGTTTAATTCGAACATTGAATGTAGCTTATAGAGCAGTCCTGCAATCCAAACGCAATCGAATGCTTTTGCTATGTCGAGAGAGACGCATATTGTAGGGGATTGGTTTTGGAGATTCATTGTTACATCATGTGTCAGTTTTAGCAGAGCATGACAAGTTGAGTGTTGTGGACGAAAGCCAAATTGAGAATTCGGAATAAGGGAGTTGTCTCTAGCAAATGAGAGAAGATTTTTGTATATCTTACATTCCAAAACCACAGCGAATTTAGCTGTGATATGGGACGGAAGTTAGCCGGGTTGTTGGAAGAACCGGATTTACTAATAGGGACTATCACCGCAGTTTTCCAACATTTTGGGAAATGTGAAGCGTTTATTATGTGGTTGAGAAGAACGAGAATGGGGAGTAAGTTTTCTGGGTGAAGCCTTTTAAACAGAAGGTTAGGGATTTTATCCAAGCCTGTAGATTTTTTATTGGTACGCGAAGTAATCAATTCAGATAATTCTGTAAAGCTTAGGAATGTGTCGGTTCCCATGGGATGTGACGCTTTATTGGTTTCGTTGAATTCAGTAATGAATGGTGGGAAGGATGGCTCAAGTGTGCCTGAGATGAATTCATTCACGGTGTCGTGGAAATTAGTGACTGGGAGGGAGGGCGTTTTGTTTATGAGTTTTACAGAAGTGTTCAGCGAGACAGTTTGCTATATCAGTGTCCGATTGGGCGATGTTACTGTTATTTGGTTGGATGAGATAGTCTATTCGAGGTTTGAATTTACGACCAGTTAGTCGATTTATATTTTTGAATAGGTCACGGTTTGGTTTGATATGTTTAGAGTAGACGTGTAGGTCTGATCGGTGAAATTTTTAAGTTGTCCATTTATCAGGCTGGTCAAAAGCTGTATCTGTTGTTTAATAAAGGGTGAGTAGCTAATACGCAATTTACGTCGGAGTTGTTTTTTTATGCGCAATAATTTTGTGAGGTCCTAAGTGGTTATGAGGGACGATCGTAGGGGTATGGCTGAAGAGAGTATTTCCCAGTATTTGCTCTATTTTTACAGCTGCCTGGTCAATTTCAGTAGGGAATAGGTTTGAAGATTCCGGTAAAGAATAATTTTAAAAACTGGCAACAATATCGTTATTGACTTTTTTCCAGTTTGTTTTGGAATAATTTGGAATAGGATTCACTGTGTAGAGTGGTTCGAGCGAAGGGATTTGAACCGTGGAGTGGACGGACCCATGATCGGATGGGAATGTAAAGGACACTGTAGGGGGATTAGATGAATAGATATCTGTGGATTTTAGGAAGAAATCGATTGTTGATTTGGTTGTACTACAAATTCGAGTAGGTTGCAATGGACAGTCTGCGTAAACATATGAGTGAAGGGGGAGGAGATCTAGGAGTTGGTAGCCATATTTGTTGCACTTGATGTCATTAAATGATGTATGTCGAGCATTCCAGTCTCCCCCTATGATGAAAGGTGCCGGCAGAGACTGCTGGATTATTTGAGAAATGTCTGCACTAGGGAAGTTAGGTTCACGAGAAGGGTGAATGTATATAGACGACAAAACCAGTACTTTATTACTTCTGCAGAAGAGTTTAACTGCCGTGTATTCGACATTAGTTATATGTTAGTGAACCTGATTTCAGTAAATTGGAATTTCTTGTGTATTCGAATTCCAGTACCACCATGAGGGCCAGTGGTTCGCGGGTTGGACACAAATGTGTAATTAGGAATGTATACTCGAGAGTTTGATTTAAGCCAAGTTTCTGAGAGAAGAAGAACATCTGGGGCGAAGTTTTCAACAAACAAACGGAGGTGTTGTATACGAGTGTGGGAATATATGGATTCTGTGTTGAGGGAGACTAGGGTTAAACTATTCATTAAGGGAAAGAATGTGGGAAGTTATTAAATCTAAGATCTGACCTTTTTTTTCTATATCCGAGCTGTGTTTCAGGGTGGGTAGCAGCGTATTCTGGCTTCTAATATAACCCATGATGTCCAGGTTGAGGACGTTGGAATTGGGTTGATGAGGTTTAGTCCAGTTTCGGGAATCTTTCGTAACTTCTGCATAGGATATTCCTGATCCCGCGAGATGAGATGGTTGAGGTGATGAGGGTTTAGTTGCAGTTCCTTTGGTTGGTGCTGGTTTATTTGTTGTCGTGTGTGCCGATCGTCTCTCGAGGATTCGCAGCTTTTCGGGACATTGGGAAAAGTTCGCTGGATGTGGGCCTCCGCAGTTACAGCACGTTACAGTGATTTTATTTGTGCTTGTTGATCCATCAGCGTTTGTTTTTTGAATTGTTGTTGGTTCAGTACCAGGCGGGTTTACCTTGCATTCTCCAGGTGTATGCTGTTCGGCACATTTCCCGCATCGTGCACTTAAATGGCACGCAGCTGCTAAGTGACCTGAACCTTGACATCTTTTGCAATGGAGAACGTCCTGTTTGTGTGGTTCCTCAATCGCAATTTTATGCGTAAACAAATATTTTATTTGTTTAAGCCGGCTAACATCTTCGTTCGGTGGAATCTGTACGATTCGTAAACTCCGAATATTGTTTTCTCTCATATGAGGAGTTTGGAAGTAGTCCAATCTGTGTATACTCAGTTCCGGGCAGATCCTCGATATTTCGAGTAGGAGTTCCTCATTCGTCCATGCTGGATCAATGTGCCTTATGATGAATGTCTTTGGTTTACTCTGGGCATGTTGAAAAGTGAAGAACTCATGTTTTTTCTCTGCGAGTTTTTTTACTGCCGTGTCGTGGTCCGTCAAAGTTGTTGTCATGATCGAGATCGAGGAGCCTTTGGAATTTGTGGTAAAGTTTCGATGTCCTAGGGCATTCTCGAGCATCTTGATTACTTCCTTGATGCTAGTTGCATTTTTGATGTAAATTGGTGGTGGCCTCACCTTATTTGTAATTTTGTGTCCAACTGTTTGCCACTGGTCATCTATTTTGTTGGTATATTGGGACGTTGACGGTTGTGATGACGATGGTTTGATGTTGGTTGTTAAGGAGATATCTGATCTTTGGGGATGTACTTCCTTCATGCAGACATCGTCATAGGTTTTGGTCGGTGATTGAAGAGAGCGTATTTTGTCGTGCAGTTGGTTCATTTGAGCTGTAAGCAGCCTTATTTGTTCCATGGCGTCATTGTACTTCTTCTGGTAGTCGATGGTTGGTTGAGTAGTCATTGTAGCGATTTTCTTCGGGGCGTTTAAGCTACTGTGGATGGTTTTTTTTTCCGTTTTATAGTCAATCGTTGGGCAGCACTGGGACCGTTGCCCGGCATCTGCGAACGCAAAATCCGGATACGGTCGTTTATTTTTTGTTTCGGTTTACCAATTTTGTAATAGTTTTCATAAGGTATCACCGAGATTTAAGTAATTTACACTATCACTTTACACAAAGAACAATGTTCTGTCACAGACCGTTCTTAATGACGGTACCACATTTATGGTTCACACGCGCACACGTGTTTTTTTTTTTGTTTTTTTTCTTTTCTTTCTGTCAAGCAGTGGCAGTGGCAAAACGCGTCTGCACACTAAGACGATCAGAGTGGGAATGACTATGTCTATTAATTTTATAAATGACATGTGTTTTGAAAACATCTGCTTCGAATTATTTTTACTTCGTTTTGTGTTTTGATAACGAACTGTAAATTATGGAGTTGAACTTTTATACAGTAGGGTGTTAGGGAGTTTTTTTCTGGGAAGAGTTCACTTGATCAAAATCTTTAGAGCAAATAAAAGTTGTGTGCTAATGTTTCTAAAAGGTATCGGGTTGAGCATGCTTGCCGTGGCTCTTTCAAAACTCTTTCATCTGTCCTATTCTACTGGCCGTTTCCCAAGTAGATGGAATTCGACAAATCATCCCTCTCTTCTTATCGCCTCATAGCACTAACTTCTGTCTTCTCGAAGGTAATGGAATCATTGTTAACCATAATTTCCGCTATATCTGGAATCAAATGATCTCAATTACTGGCCGTTCAATCCACATGGTTCTCGTTGGTGTCAAATCTTCCTTGCAGGTGTTCCTCAGGGTGTAATGCTATCACACACAATGGTTTGCTGATGATAGTTGCTTGAATTTCTCATTCTCATACGAACACTTTCGACCAAATTCTTCGAACCTCATTACCAATCAGCATAATATGGTTAATACATTGAAATCCGATCTTAGCAGGATATATCAACGGGGATTACCTAACCGAGTAGAATTTAATGCCTTAAAAACTCACTGCTGGCTTTTGTCGTCAAAGGTGAACTTTTATATCATCATCGTCATCGGCACTACAGCCGGGAGCCGGTCTTGGGCTTATTTAGCAAGCCCAAGACTTGTTAAATTTTCCATAATGATTTGTTTTTTTTCCGGGCAAGGTTATTAGTCTTGCGCCAGAGGCGCCTCGACGGGGAATTGAACCCCGGTCTCCCGCGTGACAGGCGGATATACTAACCACTATACTATCGAGGATTTAATATATATATATATATATATATATATATATATATATATATATATATATATATATATATATATATATATATATATATATATATATATAATTTCGATGAACGATATTTGCATCGATGAAACTAAGGAACTATTAATCCCCGGTACTCGGGTTAATTCGACTTAATTGGAACGACCACATATTTGGATCTGCGAAAAGTGCGACCAAATGTATGTGAGATTCCTTAAAAGATGCAAAGGATACTTCACTCCATCCAACCTGGCCACTATTTACAAGGCCTACATCCATCCTAAAATGAAGTTCAATTCTCATATTGGGTCGGCAACATGGAAAACAGCTCTAAACATGCTGGATAGGAGACAAGAATGAACAGTGGAATGCGACCGTAAGTCGTTCAATTCCGGCGTTAGAACATGGGCGCCACGTATCATGTGTATCTCTCATTTACAGAGTATTATCACGGTCGTTGCTCAATTAAACTTGCTGAATGTGTTCGCCTCTGCAAAAATTTTCTCACGATACCCGTAAATCTGAGAGTGCACGTCAATTTACGTTGAAAGTCAACTCGTGGCCCACAAATAAACATAGCGAGTCATTCTTTAGTCGAACCACACGGATATAGAATGCTCTACCTGATCATCTGTTTTCTCACTGTTATAATGTCCAGGTATTTAAGACCAACGTACATCGACACCACCCCTCCTTCTCTCTGCCTCTTCTTCCGTTCACACACTCTGCCATCTAAGGATGCTTCAAAATCCCTTTTTTTCGTGTTAAAATATTTGGCATATACTTCTGAGGGCAACCGCCAGCGGCTTCTGCTGGCATCCATGGGGCAAGTGATCTTCAGCACCAGCGACAATCTGTGAAAAAAAAACGAATGGGGCGAGAGCCACAGCTCTACTCACCATATCAGAATAAAACTCCGTTTTATTTAGACGTACAGGGTCTTCTTTATTTTGTCAAATCATTTATTTATTATCCTGATGGTCTCCTGCAGCACTTCCTCCAGGGACCATGTATCTCTATCAACTGCCCTCGGAGATCGCGATGCATCTGCCTTATAAATGAAAACAAATCGAGATTTTGTATCTTGAAACGAAGGTTTCCGATGGAAAATCTCGATTTCGGGTGTGGTGTTCAATGTGCTCATTTGAGTAATGGTTCGGTTTTATGAGTTCTCATAAAATTATTATGCATAATTAGCATGCGTGGGTTCTCTATACTACATGGAGAACCAATCCACTATTTCAACCGTATTTTGACCGCTAACAGCGTGTCAAAGCAACTCCAACTCCTCCCACCAAACTATTTACCTGTAAAAGAAGCATGACAATTTATTCATTTAGTTAATGCACAACTGCATTCAGTGTTTTCTTGGCATACGGCAGCACCTCTGCATTAACCCAAGCGATCTCCCTCGGAAATTCAAGTCATTTTGGTTGGTAACAACCATGTCTGACCAAACGACGCGGTTACATAATCATGCAACGGCTGGGGCAATTCCAAATTCTTAGAGTTTGGTTCCCACAATAATATTATCCTAGCCAATATAGCGTCACTTCGACTTTCCCCACACACGCTATCGCTATGGATCAATGTTCTCTTTTTGCAGGTGAATAACACCAGCCATTATCTGCTCCTTCTCATGTTTATCTTCCTACAATTCAATGCACTCTGAGATCACCACATTCACCGAATTAGGTCAGTGGGCTATCCTCAGAGTTGCATTGGTCCATGCACACAAAAACCAAATCCACCCCGGGATCATTGTACTTTGTGTTCCGGTTCTCTCATTCTCCCTTGTCCGTCGACTGTTGATTTAACCGAAGCGTTTATTCACCTCGATGGGCGGGGAACATGAGAGAGCACCGAATGTAAAGATGATCTCGATTGGTTGCTTGTGGTGCAAATGTAAAATCCATATTTCATCCCTAATTGGGATCAGTGTTTATCCATCCGCCATCGAGGTAGGTCACGCAACCCAGAGTTATATTAAAACACACAGCATACATCGCTGATAGTGTAATCTTACTTTGGAGCAAGTGTGCACCAGTCGTGAGTCAACACCACGGTCGTCGTTAATTAATTCTATTTTAAATTTCACCATTGAATTTTTATTCAAAAGCTCTATTCCGTCCGTCTACGCATAGACTCGACCAATTTTATGAATGTCGACGCGCTGTAGTTCGGTAATAGGTGCGAGTGGTTGTTAAATGTTACTTCTAGTTTAAAATAAACCTCTAATTAAAAACCCTTAATATTGTAGGTATTTTTCTCTCGAGGCGTCAGCACGGACGCAGGTTGAGTGAAAACACCACGGGTTGTTCACAGGAGATTATCGACATGTCCAAAGTAAAAGAAAACGCACTGAATTTATTTTAATGTTCCTTTATTGAGTATTAGTCTTTTGACACCAATTACAACACAGTAAGATGTAGTCGGACGTGATCCTTTTACTCAAACCATACAATTAATTAAAACACATATACCAACGCACTTTATTAGATGTGTAAAGATCCTATGGCCGACATTAATTAGATGTAACAAAAAACGAAAACACTCGCCGCGAATCGAAAGTGCGTGCGCGCACGTTGGGATATAAAAATCTGACTCCTCGATGAATTCGTCGTCAACATCCACGCATCGTGATGAAGATGGATTTCTATCCATCTGGGAGGAGCCAATCCGATCCTCTCCTTGGTGATGACCAATGCCTATCGAATTGGAAATTCCAATCGTGGAATCCCCTCTGGGACCGTACAAGTCAGGATGGCACACCCATTCGTTGAAAGCATCGACAACGCGGTTGCGTAGGGTGCACAAAGAAAATTCGGATGCTCAGCTGATTATATAAAACATCGGGTAATGAGGCTTGCGGAACATGCCGTCATAAATCATAGGAATTGGTTTCCTATTCTGTTGATATTATATCAACAGACTTCGATGAGATGATCGAGGTTACGATACATGGGAGCATCTTTATTTGAGGATACATTAATACAAGAGATGTTGCTGTTATGTGAAATATCTTCTTTCTTGAGTAAACGGAAGATTTCCGTCTCGATAGCCAGCGTGGTAATCGTGGCTGCTCGTTGTTTGGACAACGTATCCTAGGCATGACCTGATGCGGCGATCGTTCCTCGATACGGCAACGGATCGTATAATCGGCCATGCTAGTATGGAAATAAACATGCGTACTTGAAGGCTAAAGCCATGTTGTAGACAGTACTAGGGAATATTACAGGCGGCGGAAATGGGTTCTTCTGTGATGTTAGGTCAACGGGAGATTGCTCGCCATGGCCAGGGCTAGGATAAAATTTGTTTATTCTTTAATTGGAAAATAGGTCGTAGGGTATTCTTATTAGAAATCCGGCTTGCAGATGTGCAAGCAAGCAAGTGGCCGACTTATGTTTTTGGACCAACGGTTGTTGGAACAAGGTGACGCAGGATGATAGGAGTATGTTGATGAACATGTTGCCGCCCAGAGGAGCCGCTCAGATTCCTAATTGATCCATGTAAAATGAACCACAATGGTTTGGTTGAAACACATGCTGTTGCTGACGGTTTAATTTTCAGGTGTACGATATTGAAAGGGTAGCTTAACACTGCTTGATTGCAGGTAAGCTGGCTATGGTAATTGCAGGCGCCTTGAAGAAACCCCACAGTATCTTGTACAGAATCAAAGTAATCGAAAAAGTGTGATTTAAGAACAAAAGCAGTATCTGTAAATAAGACACCGACCAAAAATAAAAATTAATAATAATTGTAAATATCAAAAAATACAAACATCATTCGAGGGTTTCATTTGTTTTTCTTGGACATACGTGTGGCAGCAGAATCCGTTTTACTCAGCAAACGAACGTTGGGGAGTAAGTGAAATCAGTGTCGTGCGTCGACACACTACTTCTATTCCCACAAGGATATGCATTGGAATTCGGATTTTTTTGTTTTTGTTATCCGTTTGGCTTATGCAGACAAGAGTTTGCGTGTCCTTCGGATAGGTAAAACAAGATCCGTGGGGAATAGGTATTGATTTTTGAATTGGTGCATTTACAAGTCATAAAACATCAGGCATGTGAAGATATGCATTAGGATGTTTATGATTGCTCGAATTGTCTGTCGGCGGAAAATAGATATGCCTTTGTTTAGACACATGCACGTTTTGGTCTTTGGATCTGTTAGGAATTTGAATTGAATTGAATTCAATGTTGATTTGAGTGTAGGGATTCGTATGTGAGGGAAGGAGATTGTTTATGTGGGGTAAGGAAATTGTAGGGCTTTTTGGAGCACTACAAAACAATGTTTGATCAAGATGAGCTATTCCTGTTATCCCCTCTTTTTACGAAGGCGAAAGTAGCGTTTATTTGTATTTGATCGGGCTCCTCGATAGTATACTGGTTAGTATACCCGCCTGTTACGCGGGAGACCGGGGTTCGATTCCCCGTCGGGGAGCCTCTGGCGCGAAACTAATCACCGGACTTGCTAAATAAGGCCAAGACCGGTTCCCGGTTGTAGTTCCGATGATGATGATGATGAAAGTAGCGTCACTCAAAGGACTTGTAAGCTATGACTTACTTGTAAACGAATGGACAAAAATTCCACGAAACTTCATAAATAAACTAGTGACAGATGAGCCTATCGAAGTGAGTCATTTTCATTTCCTAGTAGCACCACCTATTAAAAATCCCGAAAGTTTTCAGTCCATGTAGTATATACATAGGAAACTGTGTTCATATTAGTCAAAGTCAAACACACTTGTTTATTCTAAAAACAGTTGTAAAAGGAGTCAAGGTGTTGCGGATTCGCACTGAATGCATACAGTGGATTCGCAACTGAATGCCGTCAACGACAACTCGTCAACAAACAGCAAATAGTTGCCATAACAACAGCAACTTAAAACTTGCAAACGAACTGTCATTCTTTCAATCAATAGAAAATCTTTTTTTTTAGTAGCTGCTCTCGCTGACAATATCACAATTATTTATAATCCTATTACACCCAGTGAATCTTGTAATAATCGTACTATTTAACAACTTTAAACCAACCTGAGTTATTTGTGCTATTCTGGATGAGGATTATTTCTGAGGTACAGCAGCAATCACAGATAATCATTTCCTTTGTACAAACAAATATTAGCAGTTGATTCCAGCGCAGACCACATTGTTCCTGATGTCATTCTCCCGGTCCACCGACTATACCTTGGGTGGGGGACAGATTGTATTACTCAAATAAAAATATTTTGGTCCTTCGAGCCGGATCCAGACTGTGGATCCAATCCACTGCTGCCAGGTTCGTGGCGTTATAAAGAGTTCCCCCAAGTGCAGCTACATTACTGCCGCCAGGTTTGTGGTGCATCAACGAGCTGCCCCCAATGCAGCTACGTTTCTACCACACCACGACCAGGTCGCGGCGCAATCGAGGATCCAGACTGTGTAGTCAGTTTACCGGCGCTCAGTTGTGGCGCAAAAGGCATCATAGTTGTGGATCAACTAACGCCGCCACAGTACGCGGCGCAACAGCTGTGCAGACCGCCGCCCAGTTCGTGGCACTGCAAGGGATCCATCTGTGGATCAGACGCACCAGCTGTGCATTAACGCCGCCAGGCTCACGGCGCAACACAGGACTTAAAGGACTGCCGCCAGGTTCGCGGCATAGTAACCGAGCTGCCCCGAGTATTACTGGGATCCATCTGTGGATCATTTACGCTGCCCAGTTCGCAGCCCCAAGGTCCAGCCTAAGGACCGACCGCGGACAGTCGCGACAGAACAAAAGGCCCAGCCTAAGGACCCACCGCCAGGTTAGTGGCACAACCACGAGCTGCCCCCCCGTGCCGCTACTTTACCGCCGCCTGGCCATCCACAGTGGTTAGTAGCGTGTCAACGAGCTGCCCCCACCGCAGCTACATTCGCACCAGCCAACACAATCCAAGTGCGCAGCGTAATCATCGGACCCAGCCTAAGAACCGACCGCCGCCAGGTCAGTGGCGCACCAACGAGCTGCCCCTATGTGCAGGGATCCATCTGTGGATCATTTACCGCTGCCCCTAAGTGCAGCTACTTTACTGCGGCCAGGTTCGCGGCGCATCGACGGGTTGCCCCCAGCACAGCTAGTTTACCACCGTCAACCACAGGTGCTTTTTACATTGAAAAATCATTAACAGCAATTGATTCCAGCCAACGGAATCAACATCGTACCACCAGACCGCGACCAGTTCACGGCACAATCCAAGTTTGTAGCAACTGCAACGATCCAGACGTAAGGATCAACCGTCGCCAAGTTCGCGGCGCCCCATACAAAGGATCTACACGTATGGATCAACCGCTGCCAAGTTCGTGGCAATCACCGGATCCAGACGTAAGGATCAACCGCTACCAAGTTCGTGCCAATGACCGTATCCAGACGTAAGGTTCAACCGCCGCCAAGTTTGCGGCATACTAGAAGGTCCAGACCTAAGGACCGACCGACGTCAAGGTCGCGGGACACACCGGGGTCCGGACGCACAGACCAACCGTCGCCAAATTCGCGGCATAACAAAAGAAGTCCCTTACAAGGAGATGCCGGCACCAATGTCAGAGCAGTCGAAAATGACAAAGTCTACATTGCCGGAACAGCTCATCAGCGCCCAGTTCGCCCCCCAGGAGCGGATATCCTGTGCTTCTCTCCTCCTCGAGAAGAGAGGGACGCCAACGTTATTCACGGTGAACATACGCCAGCACAACCTCCAGATCACTTGGGAGGACATTCGACTGACACACGACGAAATAAAACTCCTGGCCACTCCAGAGATGACCAGCGGCCACCGCTACTTCGTGGAACGATTCATCAATCAGGCCGAGGAGATCTATTTGGTCGAGGCCACCAAGTTTGTTGAGGCAAGGCACGCCCTCACCGCCGTCATTCCGACCGCATCCAAGACTGCGACGGACACCGTCAGACAAACACAAAGTCGTTCGCCGCCAATGATGTAGCAACCACCCGAAACTAACGCCGCCAAGGACATAAAGAAGGTTCCAGGGGCAGCGAAAGCAGTGAAAACTACTGCAGCAGCATCACCCACCGCTAAAGCGGCACCATAATAGAAGGTTGATTACAGCAAGAAGGCACCAGCAGCTGCCAGTTCACCAGCATCAGCAAAGAAAGATGCCAATAAATCCGAAGCACCACAAGAAGGAAAAAAACCGGCTGCAGAGAAAACCGCCGACCAAGGCAATAATGCCCAACTACCGAGGCTGGTCGAGGCCCAGTTCGCGCTCGACCCAGCCTCCTCAACTACGGTGAAGAGCGCCGACCAACTCGACATTAGCAAGTTGCGCTTAGTGCAGCTGCCAGAAGTCGTAACCAAACAACCGGTTAAAGAACCGCACATACTCCCAGTGAATAAGAGCCCAACGCCGAAGCCCCAACGGAAACAGACGCCGCACACGTGTTGTGGGGCACAACAGCACATGGTCGTTCCTCGTGGGTTGCGAACTTACAACTCCGACCCAGAGGAAGTGGTCCACCTAGAACAATTGCAACAGCAACAACTACAGCAGCATCAGCAGCAATATTCACCAGTAAATGGCCTAGGAGCAGGCCAAATGCATTCGTCATTCACTAACTTATCGGTGATGTCGAATAACATAACATCATCATCATCATCATCATCATCATCATCATCATCATCATCATCATCATCGGCACTATAACCGGGGGCCGGTCTTGGCCTTATTTAGCAAGTCCTGAGACTTGTTAAATTTTCCATAATGATTTGTTTTTTCCGGGCAAGGTCATTAGTCTTGCGCCAGAGGCTCCCCGACGGGGAATCGGACCCCGGTCTCCCGCGTGACAGGCAGGTATACTAACCACTATACTATCGAGGAGCCCAGAACAACATAACAGCCAATTGTAATTCGCAGCAAAACTCAGATGGATATCTTCCATGAATCGGTGGTCTGTCATCAACTGCTAGTAGTACAGGCAACCTACCAGAGACACCGGGTGGCCAAACTCCCCCCAATGACCGGAATCATCAGGGACGACCGCTACCATATGTAGCCACCCCAATAGGGATAAGACCGAGCAATACCCCGGTTGGCAGGCGGCGCTGCCCAGCATCCAGGGATCAATCGAATCCCTGCCAACCAGCATGCCTCTTAGTAAACCAGCAGAGGCGGTACTTCAATCAGCCCAGTAGGCACTGGGTCTGCAACTGTCATTCTGCCAGGGCCGGCGGACGGTGCCATGAAAGACGTCGCACCAGATTCAACGTTGCGGCCTCACATGCCAAAGGCCGCATCCCGTCGGCAGCTACCTTCGGACGGGCGCCAATGGACGCAGTATTTATCACCGCCACTGGTCTCGATGCAGTACTTCCGACCACCAGCCATTATGTGGTCATTGATCGTCGGTTGCGAAATTACAACTCCAACCCAGATCACATGGTCAGTTCTGCGACTAAAGGTACCGGACTACAGCGACGGAACTCTCGTCGTCACCAACCTTCCATCCTTCCGCTATTCAGGGCGGACGGCTCTCTTCAGACCACCGCATCACCAGAAGACCACGACCCTGGGCCTCCTTCCCCTGGAAGAAAAGGGTTCGCCAATGATTGGCGAAGGCGGGCGGAATGTTGCGGATTCGCACTGAATGCCGTCAGTGGATTCACAACTGAATGCCGTCAACGACAACAGCAAACAGTTGTCATAACAACAGCAACTTAAAACTTACAAACGAACTGTCGTTCTTTCAATCAATAGAAGAACTTTTTTTTTAGTAGCTGCTCTCGCTGACAACATCACAATTATTTAATTAATTATTATTTATCACAATCCTATTACGCCCAGTGAATCTTGTAAAAATCGTACTATTTAATAACTTTAAACCAACCTGAGTTATTTGTGGATTCTGGATGAGGTTTATTTCTGAAGTACAACAGCAATCACACGTAATCATTTTCTTTGTACAAACAAATATTAGCAGTTGATTCCAGCGGAGACCACATTGTTCTCCTCTCTCTCTCTCTCTCTCTCTCTCTCTCTCTCTCTCTCTCTATATATATATATATATATATATATTGCAGCGAGCTTAGGGTTCGCTGGAATAATTATTTTAAAATAAATAAGAGCCGTTAAATCGATTCTGAATTAATGCGACATTTTATTAGTCCGTAATAACAATCGTTACTTTTTACCGCACACTTAACGTTTTCTTTATTATCGCTTCCGTAATTATCGCGTATTTTACTGCTTACTTCTCGCTCGAGACTTATCGCTTGTTTCACGTTTTACTTCTCACTCATCTCCACGATCTGTGTGCGACGTATTTATACCGTTCCCTCATTCTGATTCGGCGTTTCGTTTCCGTCCGTTCCATAATCTCGACTTTTCTATTCCAGTTTTCCAGTACTTCCTAAAATAATCTAGTACTTTGTTTCGGACTTTCTCGAAGATTCCAGTACTGATGGTCATATGCGTCACAATATATATATATATATATATATATAAATATATATATATATATATATATATATCTATATATATATATATATATATATATATATATATGTATATATATATATATATGTATATATATATATATATATATATGTATATATATATATATATATATATATATATATATATATATATACATATATATATATATATATATATATATATATATATATATATATATATATATATATATATATATGTATATATATATATATGTATGTATGTATGTATATATGGGGCTTAATTTCGAAGAAAATTTACTCAAATGCATTTCCATCTAATTATTTCACCGTCCTTGTTCACTGCATATAACGAAATTTTGTCTTTTATACTTTGGTAATCCCCATAAATGGACATCAACTGTTTTTAGGAAGTACCAAGCAGTGGGATGACCAACCAATAAATAGGCATCACCTGTTTTTAGGACTTCACTTAGTGAATAAATTGTTAATTAGGTGGACATATATCTCAAATGATGAATGTAGCATTGGTCGACGCGAAACTCTTGCCCCTTTTGCAACGGAGGCCCACACTCTAATGCATATTACACCACTCTTGCACAATAAATATGTATTACTATAATATAATAAAAACGTGAAATTAATGATATTTTAAATTGGAATAGACTAATTCTTCTTAGCGGATTCACAGGTGTTTGGAGATCGCTTTGCTTAGTTTATATTCGAAATTCGTTATCGCGCGAACTGATAGCTAAGAATGCAAATGTGCATCCTTTGATTGTGTTCTCTAGTGAAAATCTCTTGAATTTTTTAAATTCTGTTGGAATACTAATTTGTGGTGTGGTTTCATTTCGATGGAGTAGGGAATCGGACCCACTCCTATGTTCCTAATGTTGCGGCAAGTTGCAGTATCTGTGAATTCATTTCCAGCGCCACCTTGAAAACCACTAAGGTTCTTCTGTCGGCATTAAAGTTTATGACTTCGTCTGAATTGGCCATCCCGTCTCCAATATAACGGAAAGACCATTAAATTTAAGAATAATCACCATACCATTCACTGCCGTGAGGACATGCTATCTACATTATCCTTTAAAAGTCAAGCAAGCGCAACCAATTCATTCGTCAAGTGTCCCTTGTTCAAAAGACTCCCATTTAGCAGACGTATTCCCATCATCATCATCATCATCGATAAAGGTGATCCGAGCAAATGGAAGGGTTGTTATATTCCAAATTGACACCCTGTCCCGTCAGGCATAGCACTTATGCAGAGTTTGCTAATTACCAATGCGAACTACGAGTGTGACACCCAGTCGAGTAGTGACTACTACTCCTGCAATTACGGAGGCATCACAGCCAGGACAACGGAATGCTATCATTGTATCTAAATGGAGAAAATGCAAATCAGATTGATTAATTTTTGCCATTTCCATCGGCCCCTTACACATCTCAAGTGTCACTTCTTGCGATTGAAAATTAATTTAGAATGAAAAAAGGACACAATGGGCGGTGACAATTAAAAGGGCTCAAGTGGAATATAAATAGAAACGACAAAGTTATAGTGAACAATCAGAGTTGAGGGTTGCATGTAGAGAACAATGAAAATTATGTGCACGGAGACACGTTAAAACATCCTTGGGGATAGTTAACTTCAGTTTCGTCTTCATAAAAGACAAAATAAAGGACAGACCATTTTACAATAGTATTTGCTAGAGACTCAGATACGTATTCGGCCTGGTTAGACTCAAACTACAGCACGTGCCCGAATATGGTAACAAAACAAATTTTTTGGAAGAGAAATGTCCTTGGAGATGTGATGCTTGGACAGCGGTGAAATGGGTTGCAATCACGGACCAAGAACAATGTAACCGAAAGAGAATGAACGTGTTGGTCGTTTAGCTTTCTGTCGTAGCGGTTTGTTTGTTTTTTGTCTTATAAAATGGACACTGATCCTTGACAGTTGTTAGGATTTTATAGCTAAACGGGCGGCACAAACTTTCACAGAAACAAAGGAGAGGATATTAATGCTCTTCGAGTTTATAGAAAATTTTAGTGGTCGAGAATTAAGTGGTGCACTTGTGGTGCGATTGTGGTGCTCACAGTGACCAGGTGAAGTCAATTTATTTTCTGTTGTGTTACACAATCTACAAAAAAGGATGTGACATTTATTATGCTCTATCGGAGAGAGTAGGTAAGGTTCGTGCCACATAACATGGGGATGAGTGGTCAAATTTCATGTGGCTTCGGTTTACAGACAGGATGACTGGATATTTTACTATGTCTAAATGACAAACGAACCAGTACCTTAGAATAACTTAAGGATTGGTTCGTGTATGGTTTTAAATAGATATAATACAACAAAATTAGATTTTAATGAGGTTTAAAGGTGTGACTACAAAAAGAATAGTGGCCAGACTAGCTCAGTACGCAAGGTGTGCCAAAAATCATTTTCAATTTGTTTTGCTCTCTATACGAATGCAACCATTGGAGAGGCATGCCGGACGTTTTTTTTTTGACATAATTTTTATAAAATAAATGCCCAAGAACAATAAATTAACAAAACGAAAATCTTGATATACTAAATCTATCCAAGAACAAGCAGTTTTGTTATGAAAACAGTTTTTGGGACAGATTGTAACATGATACCAACTTTGAAGCATTGTAAAATTGTCCTGTCTGAGAAGAATTAAAAAAATCACTTTACAGTTCTGATCAAGTGGCTCCATATTCGTGTATTAAAATTGTCAATTATGTTGCCCAAAGAGGTGCATCCCAGTTTATAACACTTTCGTCTAGTACATTTCCTTTTATATTTTTACAAGCAAAGGAAGTTATTTTCAAAATGACGTCTCAGTACACGAGAATAGAGATAAAAGTGTTGCATAACGTTACGTACGCCAATGTTCACGAAAATGGGGTCTGCAATATACATACTCTTTGTTGTAGTGTCTGGCGCATATCCTGTCAGATGCCCAAAAGACAACCCTCGTCAAAATTAACTAACATTTTCCAGCAATCCCATTATATTTAATCAGCTTATTTGGGAATGTTCCCGTAAATCTTTGACAATAAATTTCCAATTTCCAACTTGTAGAACCCGCCTGGGCTTAAGGCTAGCAAACGCAAAAAAAAAACAAAAAACATCGAGCAAAGAAAAAGGGCAACAGCAGAAGAAAAGGGGGTAGAAAAAAAAGAGAAACAAAATCAAAAGCACGTAAAATCGAATAACAAAACGGAGATTTATCTTAAATTTCGATACAGGATACAACACAGACACATATACGCGCATGCATGCGGAAGGTAGGATAATCCGTTCAATTCCTCACTCCGGCTTGTCGAATCGCTCTTGACCCATTCTACTCCTTAATGCAACATTGCAAAAGAAAAGAAATCAGCCACGAAGACATCAAAAAGTGCCAGGCCAAGACGACAGACTGCTGCAATAAGTTACCTTAAGGCTATTTAAGATAAGTCCACCTATGAGGAGCAATCTTTTTCCCCCCCTGCTTTTCTGACATGTGCTCACCATAAATAGCTTAGGATTAGGAGATGTATCTGGATATATTGTACAATAGCTCGCATGCAACAGCAGGAGTCAGGAAGTACGCTGAAACGGGCGCTCGAAGTAGCTTTATGCTTCCCATATTTTTTTTCTAAATCAATGAAGCTTAAGCCTTATAGGGCGTAATGTCGATTGGCCAGAAGGATGAGACAGATAGTTGGAAGATGCAGTGTATTAAGATATGTGCTGAAGAGACTCTCCTCTGTACATATTGAAGCACACTAAGGACGACAGGAACGATTTAGATATTATGATAGCAATCAAATTAAGTTTAACAGTAAAAAACAAGGACTACAAATCAGGTTGACTGGATGCGAGTATTATCTCCTTTGCTCATGAGCCCCTCGCTACGAATCCCGCATTTGTTATTAAATCTTATGATGTGCTCGATTCGATATTGTCATTTCATCAAATGTGGGAACTTACAACTAATCGTAGATTTGTACCGGTTCAGGATAATTGGCGATCTACGTCTCTGCGATACTTCCAAATAGATAACAGGTAGGTGTCGATTTTAAATAAACCTAAGTTTGGTTTTAAAATTTGAATTTAATTATTTATTAGAAAAAGAAATGTTTTTAATGTTTAGAATAATCGCTAAAAAATTTGTGACAATGTCTTAATATCATTTATTGGCTTTTTATAAACACTTTACATCATAAAACTTTTATCTCTTGTATTCATTTATGCCTTTCGACGAACGATCATCGACTGAGAAATAGATGAAATAAAAACAAACGATGAGTTACAAAAAATAATAAAATATATAAAAACTTGGGATTAAGAGGTTTGTGTAATTGATTACTTTTTTACTTTTTCCACCTTTTTAAAAGTACAACATAAGTTTGTGGCGGTTCCCTTGAACGCCACCAATCATCTTCTCATTAACACGTAGAAACTCCCATCTAGGGCATACAAAAAGCATAAAAAACAAGTATTGTGGCAGTTCCATTGAACGCCACTACTTACCTTACAGCTATGATAAAGAAATAGTTCCCCAAAACACATAAAAAACGTGTACTCACCTTCCATATTTGTACCAACAATTTTAGAAATACTTCGAATCAATAATTCTAGCTGACATGAAATTTCATCAGCAACAAATATTAATTTCCCTGAAAGCAATTAGGTCGCACCATCATGCAACCAACATGAACCGAACCAATACATTGTACATGACTCGGTTCGATTTCTATCATATGACACACATCCTCCACACGTAAGCGCAATTTCGTTGCACTCTCTAGCTACCAACATTGCCCGAACAATATCCATAAGATATTCCCTTGCGCGCCAGCTGCACACATGCAGGAAATGTTTTATCTTTCCTTTGCATATCATGCCCACATCGATCGGTCACCCGACCGACATATACATGAGGGCATCCGGCCGACCGCCCAAGCAAGTCGAGTTCTCAAAATGGAAATTTACCATCGAGAATTCGACTACGTGGAGATGCCATCAACATGTACACGGTCAGCAATAATGCTTTACGCAGTCGCTGATCGTGCAAACATTTCAATCCCTATGCAGGAATATTGGCACCAGCTGCAACCATGTCAGCTTATGGTCCCTTTAGGAAATCCTCGTATCCACGGTTCGATTGCTCATGCACAGCATGAGAAGGCGAAGCAACCTCATCTGTGTGTGTGCACATCTTTTCGATGATCATCTCTTATATGGTCATCGTGGCAATAAATGAAAGTTTCGGTATTCTGTCGTGTCAATTTATATCTTTAATCGCGTTCTGGATTCCGTGGAGGCAAGTCGGGCCTCCATGTTAAATATCGCAAATAAAGGAGTCTAGTTCTGGTGTTCAAAGTGATCGGTCGTGCCGTGAAAGCAAAAATAGTAATCGATTTTAATAAATTGGCGTGTAAAGGTGGTGCGCAGAATCAAAATCAATTAAGTGACATTGTAGTCCTGTACATTGTTTTAGAATTGAAAATAACAAGTGACATTTTAATCCATATTAAATTACACCAACCGTACAGGGATTTAGAATTTAATTCAAATAAGTGAATTTTTATACATTTTTACTTACATCGACTGTACATAGTTAGAGTTAAATTCAATTAAGTGACATTTTAGTCCTGTACATTGTTTTAGAATTAAATTCAAATAAGTGACATTGTTATCCATTTTTATTTACATTAACTGTACACTGTTTTGGATTAACAATAAGTCGTTTGAATTGTGCGTGTTTAAGTTTGCAGTAAGAACAATAAAGGAATTGCTTAAGTTTATATCGTGACTTTCACTTTCTTTTGGTTGTTAATAACTTAGTTGGGTAGTTCACGGACGGTGAACTTGGACCAAGGAATAGTTGCGCAGTTCACGGACTGTGAAAACCGGAGTAGGGGACAGTTTCGTGAAGAGATCGAACACGAAATACGAAACACCCCCACATTGATGACAATCTACTTGTGTTAGGAGTAGAACCGGTTGTGGCTTATGTAGCCACAGAAAATTTTAGTGTATTTAAATACAAAATGGGTTACCTGTTCTTCCGGCCGCTTTCTGTTGTTTTCTGGGGAGAGCTGAAGGTCCGTACAGCAGCTCTTTATCCGATTCAATCTGGACAATCCGGTCATCAATCAAGTAAACCCTTCTCCAGCTCTTTGGATTCCTTCTCTTCTTTAGAGGCTGCTCCACCACCATGGTTCTTCTGCAGGTTCTTCCTCCTTACCCGACCAGGGCGGCCACCGCCAAATGGTGATTTTAGAGAGAAGTCGAATATGTTTCTGCGAATCCAATCGCACCACAAGCGATGGGATGTTCTCCTTTTTGCTTCCGTCTTTGACAGATTAAAACACGAGCTTTTAGTTTTGCGTTTAATTTCAACAACTTTACTTCTTAATTACTTTTAGTTTTATAACATTTTTTACTTTTTCTTTCAATCTTTAAACTTTACTTTTTCAAAAAAGGAACGGGGCGTGACTGCGACTTTCACCTTTTCTTTTTTCTTTCTTCTTAATGATTCTTCAAAGACCAAAAACGGGAAAAAAATCCTTTCTTTTCTTCTTTTCAACTGTAAGCTGAACTCGAACTCTCAACCAACTGTACTCAAAAACAGTATCGACCAAGCAAAAACCAAACAAACGGAATTAAAATATCTTGCTGTTCCTCTCTCTCTCTCCCCATCAACATCCACTCCGAAAACAGAAATCGAACTTGCACACGATCCACACTCGAACAGGAGTATGTTCGCACACTCAACATGTGGATCCTGTGCTTTTCCCACCACCTTACCATCAAATTATATTAAAAATCAAATTATATTAAAAGCAATTAAATGATGGGGGTGGCGGAAGCCGCACGTAACACGGTGCCAACGACGGAACATAAACATTTCTACTCATAACTTTATTTTATTACTAGAGGGCTATAGCTCTTCCAACAATCTCCAACTATACTTATCGCTCGGCAACTCTCTGGCTGTTGTGTCGCTACTGTTACGAGACTACCCTCCACCCCCGAATACCTACTTCTTTCAACGCAGAATCCCCTGGATCCAAATCTGTGGACCAGATGACCAAGTTTCAAGTAAAGTTGTTGAGAATCATAAAGTGTACATCTGCAATTTTATGATCCTTTAAAAGTTTTGTTTACCCAAACCATTTTCCACAAGGAACATCCTTGTCCATTCGCCTAGAACAAACAACTTGTGCAATAAAACGAAACGCACGTTCGTTTTACCGCCCAACAAGATAGAGGATCATAAATCTGCATTAGCACGATCCTCTGTTGAATTTTCGCTTGTGCTGCCCCACCATTTCCCACAGAAGACATCCTTGTCCATTCGCCTAGAACAAATAACTGGGGCCATAAATCGAATCGCACGTTCGTTTTAGCACCTAACAACATAGAGGATCATAAATGTGCATTAGCACGATCGTCTGTTGATTTTTCCTTTGTGTTTCCTCTTTTGATCCCAAGCCGGGAAAGATAAAGAAAAGAAATAGCGACTGGCAAAAGGGCCAAGCAGAAAAAGGGACATATCCTTTGAATGCGGGATGGAAGAAAAAAGTCTTCGTTAAACGAGTTGGTTTTTGACAATTGATCGAGACGGTGATCGGTTGGGTATATTGTTTTACGTCTAAGAATAATTAAATTAATCTCCCTGGGAATAGGATAATTTGTTCAAATAATCTGAAGAACTTTTACCGAAAAAGGTCGTGTTAAACTTAAAAGAAGATTTCATTTGTCAATTAACTATATAGACCGACGAATATATGTGACGGAAACTAGTAATAAAGATTAGTTTAATAATAAAAAAAGAAGTATTTTCAAATGTGTCTCAAATGTGTGCTATTATTAAACGGTATTAAACAAATATAACAACACTACTGAATAATTTGTAGCAATAAGGTGTTGTACCCAAATGTGACTATAAAGGTGTTTGACCCCAAATAAACATAACATTATATATTTATTCATTAATAACTAAAAAAACAACAAGAGTGTTGTATTTAAAGTGTGTGTGGTGTGCAAGTGGGTGGTAATAAAAGAACGTAACACTACGCTCCTTCATAGGTTTTTGATCTAATATATTTTGCCATTCTTAATAATCTTGACTCCACTTTCAAAACGTTTAAACTAAACTCTAGCTAATTAATAGAGGTTAGAACTGCGATATACTGCACTCCTCCATTTTGTCCTTATATACTACATCCATTTCGACTGCGTTGGCCATTTTCAATATCGTTCTCGTTTAATCCTAAATACTTCTTAAATTTTAACTTCCGCGCCAACAGCAGAGTCATGCCAATATTTTAGTAATTATAAGTCTGAACTAGCTTCCCCGTATATTTAGTTGGTTCACAATCCGCAGCAATGTGTCACGTACAAGTTACATTGAATACTTATTACCGTCAAGTTTAAACTAGATATAACAATGTCCACGATAAGTAATGTTTTCTAAAAAAAAAACACTAGTGAATGAAAATATTATTCAATAAGACATACTGACCAAGCAAACACCTGTAAATAAAAATATTGTTCATATTCAGCTGTCAGAAGTGACACTCACAGTGCATGACAAATGTCTCATTGGTGCCTTGTTGTGGAGTATAAAGTTTTGTTACCCGGAGAAAATTTTTTTATACAATGTGTATTTTTTTATTTAATTTTTTATGCTTTTTTTTAAGTGTATATAGAAAATTACAGCAGACATTTCATTTTTATTTTAAAGGAGTCTGCACTTGCATCCTGTTCGACCAACCTTACCAAATGAAGAAGGATTAAATTTCGTCTCGTCACTGTAGTGCTCTAAAAAGCTCTACCACCTTTTTCCCCCATTCTTAATCCAAAATCCTAGCTATAATACGCTAAAACACATAAACCTATCAATACCCTAAAAAACCCAAACACGATTCAAAATTCGCAATAAACGAATCAAACATCACCGTCTCCCAGTTCCCAAATAACGATCGACTAACGACACGTTTCGAACATCTTTCATATGCCGCCGATTGGATATACACACCATATGAGATTATTATTCTTGGTGGGCTTAACCTGCTTAATTTCAACTAGGTGCTTTCTAATAGAATGGCCAACACTGGAAGGCTATCTGAAATGTTCGCTATCAACTGCAGTCCGACTTATCTAGTGGAGGCGCTTACGCGATTGCCGGATAGGCATGACTATTCTGTGCATATTCTGAATGCATTCCTGTCATCTGAATCAAGGATATTCACTAAAACCGATAGCACGTTTGGGAGAATCAGAGTGTTGTCTAATATCTGTTGTTCAATCACTTACATCTCACACGACTAACTAACCTAATATGTAAAATATATATATCCTATTCCTATTTATTGGCCTGTAGGAACCAGGAAGTTCATGACCTCACCGACTCGACTCCGCCATCGTTCCCTGTCCTGGGCACTCTCCTTCCACGCTTGACCATTCGATCCGACCACCTCAAGGTAAAACCTAACATTGTCCTCCCATCTCCGTCGCGGCGGTCCTGCCGGTCTCTTTCCCGTTGGCTTACCGTCAAGAATTCTATGTACGGTCGTATCGTTGCCCATTCGCACAACGTGTCCGGCCCATCTTAATCTTCATGACTTGGTTACTCTTGTGGGGGTAGAAGTTCGTATGCCAACGTATGGAACGTATTCACTTTTTCCCCAACGATGTTGCTCGGTCGAATATCCACAAAAATCCAGGAAGAACAGGAATAATGAAAACACACTGGTACAGTTGTTTATATGTGCATTTTTTGTATTTGTTGATATAAGAGTTCCTTTTAATTTTGTTAAGATAAAATTTGTATTTACACACGAAGGTTTTGTTAATATAAGTGTTCCTTTTATTTAACGTTAAGGATTACGATCACTAGATTTACATTTGTATTTACACACGAAGGGTTTGTTAATATAAGTGTTCCTTCTATTTAACGTTAAGATTTATTATCACTATATTTACTTGGAATAGATTGTCTGCCCGCGATGGCGATTGAATTATAACTGGGTATTATAAACGAGAACTCCTGATGATCCTCGAGCGGCGTGTGCGCACTTTAATGGTTGAGATGTGACTGACTCAAATCAGGGGTGAAATTCATATTTCATTCCACGCACAGGACTGTGTGGGAGGAAGTATAGTACACCGACGTACGGCGCTGATTATCTTCCTCCTCCATCATAACTATAAGATGGTTCCGCCGCAATTGTCCACCAGGAAAACAAAACAAACACATCTCCACAACATCGCCCACAAGTTGGAAGTGGTGACGATGCCAATAATTACAGATGCACACGGAAAATACCAATGCACATCTGGTCGACTAGAAGTACGAGGTTGCGGCTGGCCGTAATGGCGGTCATAAATCATAGAAATAGTTTCCTATGATATTAACAGACACTCGAGGGTACTCTATTGTGTGTTTGTCTTTTCGGCCATCTAGTTTGGATAGAAATTGCCGCCCGGACGAAAATCATATCTTCTGTCTACATTAACTAGACAGAAACGTTTTATGGGTGGTGTGTAAGTGATAATAAGGCGACGGTGTTAGATTTTTCTGTGATGTTAAATTTGCAGAAGATCGCCCGCCGTCGAGACTGATCTTTTATTATCCCACTCATTATGTCCCATTACAGGCTAGTAGACATCTGGTTTGCAGATGTGCAAGCCGGCCAATAGCCCAGCCAGTGTTTTGGGAGAAAATGGGCATTGAAACAGTGTCTGGGTACACATTGTTCCGATCATCAGAACATCCTATCGGTCGATGTGGTGACATGTGTGTTGTTTAAAATAACACAAGGCCATTTGCAGGAAACCTACCATGGCTACGCCGCATTAGAAGATAGTAAGATCGGCCGATGGATCTATGGCCAAAAAGGTAAACACATCCTGTCGAATCTAGGGAAAAGCTCCTCAGCTATTACGGGTATTTATGTCAGTTGTCCTGGGGGACAACCGAATTGTTTTCAGGCTTCTAGGGTGGTGGTGAATGCTGTGGCGAGGTTGTGTAGTTTTGCCAAGGATTCGAATTAAGGGCAGCTAAGGAGCTTATAGGATTTTTATGGGGTTTAAGAATGATGCGAGGTTCTTCGGGCCCTGAAAAGCCCCACAGGACAACCAAAAGAGACCACGCCTCTGCTCTCTCAACCACACGCCCGTCGAAGTGTGGGTAACTTTTGTTAATAGGGTAATTGACGGACATGGAGACTGAGAGAACAGAAAATATGATATGCTGTGATCTCGTGGTAGCTTTGGTTGTGTGTGTTGGTATCAGATGCAGCTACTGATACGACTTACTAGCCCAGTGGTACTGCTATGGTGTAGACAGAGCGCATTGAACCATGGAAAGACAGAAATGCGAAGGAGAGGAGAACCTAGCTGATGTTATTCACCTGCAAAAAGAGATCATTGATCCCAAGCGAATGGATGATCTGAGGGTAAGTCAATAGGACGGCGCTGATGCTTGGGAAATAATCAGCGTGAGAACCAGACTCTAAGACGCTGAAATAACCCCAGCGATTTTGTTATGATGCAACAGCGTCGTTCGTTTAGACTTGTTGTTGCTAACCGACATTATGAGATTTCCGATGGGAATCTCATGGTTAGCAAGAATGGAGTTGCTGTATGGCAAGAATGTAGCTAAACTCAATTATGCATTATCTGCATGGGATAAGGAGTTTAGCTATACGTCCGTTTAACATGTTTTACAGGGGAATAGCATATGAGGGAAATGGATATGTATGACGCGCTGAAAGCGGTCGAAGTTAGGTGGAAATTGTGGTTGAGATTGTGGGTTGGTACTCATGTAGAATCGAGAAACCCCCACACTCTCACTATTGTAGGTGTGCGATATAGCTCTTCCAATTCGTGATTATGGAGTTTCCTCCATTGTCCTGCCTCCTCGTCATATTTATCTCAAAAGATACCCCTTAAAACTTTATTCTCGAATACGCGGAATTTGTTTTCTTCCCGTTTTGTGAGAGCCCATGTTTCGCATCCATATAGAACAATCGGTATGATTATGGTTCTACCGCCCCATCGCCAAACTGTCTCATATCTCCAAACTGTTCGAAGAAATTCTTTACAACGAGTTATCTTTCCGTTGTAAATCCATCATCTCATCCAACCAACATGGTTTCCCTTCGGTCTTATTTGACAGGGAGCTTAGCTTCATCCCGCATATTGATGATATTATTCTTAAGGCCAACTCTGTCCTTGGGTTTATGAAACGCTGGTCTAAAGAATTCTCTAATCCTTACGTTTCCCGCTCTCTCTACATACGCCAGTTAGGTCTGGTCCCCACACTACTCGTCCCATGTACGTAGAATCGAAAGCGTGCAACGTCGTTTTCTGCGTTTTGCCCTCCGCGGACTGAACTGGATGAATCCTCGGATTCTGCCCCCATACACAAGCCGGCTCCATCTGATCAACTTCAACACACTTGAGGAGCGCAGAACAAATGCCGATATTCTTTTCGTCCACCGTCTCTTTTCAGGCACAATCAACTGCCCAAGTTTGCTCTCCATCATTCCACTTCAAACTAACCCCCGTAACCTGCGAAACCCTCATCTCTTCTATCAGCCCACCCACCACACTTCTTACGGCTGTAATGAACCCATTTCGCGAATGCTGCGGCGGGCAAACTTCTACCCTACCTCTTTCGATTTCAACTCTTCTGCTCCCAAACTTCATCTCTTCTCTTTCCCCTCCCGACCACGCCCATTCCCGGTCTACACTCTTACATCCTGTACTAAGCGAGGTGAATGAATAAGTGATAATTGATGGATAAACCCAGTAACCAACTCACCAAACATACCCTCACCTTCTTGTTTTTCTTTTTAATCATAGATTATATATATAAGAATAGTTTTAAGATAGTTGTTAAGTTTTATCGCTTGTAAGCTGAATATATGAGGGTTCTGCCCTCACTAAACACTAAACACTAACACTATATACACGGAGCTTTATGTTACGTGATAGGAAAGAAAAAAAAAAAGAAAATAAATAAATAAATAAATAAAATATATATATATATATATATATATATATATATATATATATATATATATATATATATATATATATATATTTTTATTTATTTATTTATAGAAATACGAACCTACGAATTGCGATGATTTGCGGATTTATTTGCGTCATTTTTGTGGCTGGGGGTTTGCTTTAGATACTTCAAGGTTAGCATCTGTACAGAGCCAGTCACGGAAATTACTCTTCAATTCCATTCCACATTGTAATACGCGAAATTTTGTAAACAGCACTTTTAATTGCGCCCTAATTCAACGTAAATCTATTGAACGAATTTTTTTAGAGTTAGAAACGCTTGTACGTAAACAATTGTGATCGCGAAGAAGCTTTCTAACAACATGATAATCAGCAAATTGTTTGAGTATCCAATTGGTTCGCACCCGTTCTGGACAATAGCAAATGCTACTACATATAACTTCAGTTTTTCTTCCTTCCCTCCTCTGCAGCAAGGATCAACCAATGTTTTCCTGAATTCAAGTCTTCACGTTGGCCTTTTAAAGCCGGCTGAAATCGCACCCGGGACAGTCTTCGAAGTCAGATGACAAGTTTCGTCCACGTACTGGTCGACATAGCATGCGTGGATCTGTGGCCGTTCAAAGAGACACGATCGTCTCCCAACATACAGAGCAGAGTGAAAAACAGAACCAACAAAAAATCGAAGAAATAAATCATCCATAGCAACTGGCGTAACAACCCCACAGCTTAAATAGTGATCAAAAAATAACTTCACATGCACACATGCACTTCGCTTGTCATCAACTTCTACGTGGGTTCGTTTCCCCAACGTGATTTGAATATAGTACATAGCTTGCAAACATAGATCCAACTGGCGACTCTTGGTATTCTACAGTTCGGCACAATTACTCAGGTGTCGGTAAAAGCCTACGGCATCAGGTGTAGGGCTCTGTGGAACCAATGGGCGGAGCTTGGCTGATGGACATGGTCGAGAAAAAAATTATAGCATCTTACGGTGCCGGCTCAGGGTTAGCCTCGCCTTTCCCGAAAGTAGTAAAACAGGAAAAACAAACGCAGCCACCATACGACACACCACACCCTTCGCACAAAAAGAAGAACCGAAGAAATAAATCAGCAGGACCGTATACCACGGCAATCAACATAACACCTTCATAGTCAAAATAGTTACAGACCAGACGCGACAGTGATTTGATGTGTTGAGACTTTATTCCTTTTACACAAACGCGCGTTGCACCGGCGAACGGCGCTGGTTTACTTCGCTCCTCTAACGTCACTTTATAAATCTCCAACAAGAAACACCACCAGCCGGATGGAGGACAAAACACAGAGCAACACTGCCACAAGAATCTGGCTCCAAAGCACGGAGGGGACACCACACAGGAATAAAACACCGCATTATAGTTATTGGTATATTTTATATTTATTGTAGGTTCTTATGCACTAAACTGTTTCTTGATTATGCACTAAGCAAAGTTTCCGCTAACGACCACACGATTCGTTAATTCACGCTACCGTTATTAAGGACGAATTTGACTACAAAACGACTAGCCTCGTCTCGTTAACGATTACTCGCGCTTGAAATTCGCGTCACCGTGGGCTCCGGGGAGCGGGAGTGAGATGACCACGACCTGCTCGGTCGCAGGATGTGAAAGGACTCAGCGATATTCGTTCGCTGTCGAAAGAAATTCGGCCAGTGACACTGGTTCTCTTAGAGAAGATCATCATGGTACACATGTATGTGTGTACGCTGGTTCTTTCATGGGACAAAGCCATGAGAACGAATCTGAAACAAAGAAAGTGCATAATGTGCATCCATGAGATGAGCCAATGTATATGTAAAGGAATTTATTATACACACGGTCAGGCTGAATAGGCGCCGCAATGTTTATGATCCCTGTTATGATGGTTACATTGTACGTAAACCAAATTGTTTTGTTTTCAGGAATTCGACTAGGAAAATGCGTATGTAAAATTGGGATTTGCCTGGCTACCGAAGGCGCCGAATTGGGCTTGGGATTAATGAAGTTTGGAACAGAATTCTTATATGGACTTTTGAATTCGAATAAATGAATGAAGGTAAGAATTCTCTTTCAGGAGCTTTTAGCTAAATACGTTTGAGAAACTTAATGCGTGAAGCATTTACAGGAGCAAATGCGATTGCATTAGCAGAAACTAATAAAAGGTGGGTTGTAGTTATGGGGTTCTTTGGGTAAGTAGAGAGTGGGGTATGACGGAACCGCCACAGATCCTCCCACACTGCTCACTTTCACATAATGTTCACACTTTCTATCGCACTAAAGCGCCTGTGTGATGATCCGTTTGATTACTTGAAATCTTACAGATAACACTTTTCACTTACCACAAGGGTGGAAGCTGTCCCACTAGATCCGATTATTACATTGTTTTTTTACGGTGATTCTAACAGTCATACCAATGGTTCGAATCGTATTCTTCACTATCGTCGTAAAATGGTATAATTCGATAAACGCTATAGACTTATATACACACCGGAATAGTCACACAGCAATGGTCTCTAAAAACTCTTTTTATTTTGTGTCCAAATTCAACCAATCTCAAAGAAAAGAAAGAAGTGCAACCCACGAAATAATCAGCCAATAGCTTATCTCAGATGATCAAAGATCCTTATTATTTAAGTTTTGAACATGTAGGGTTTATCAACGCTAGTGGAGAAGGTATTTTGAACCCACAACGAAATTGATTATAAGGGAAGCACTATTTCTGTATTGGTGCTGATGCTTTTGGATTTGTGTTCTTCACTATGGTTTCGTGCTTGTTTGCCGCATGGTGTGTTGTATCTGATGGAATCTTCCTTCCTATCCCATTATATAAGGCGATTCCTCGAAAATTAATTCCGAAGTGGTCTAGGGTTCTTTATTGATAGTAATAATTTGCTAGTGTGGCGAGGAAGTCGTGGCACCGGCTTGGGTGCGAGTTCTACTTCCTCCTCCATCATAATTAATTGTTCCGACAGACACAAAAAGAAAAGCACCAACAGGACTTTACAATGCAACGTCCCGTGAACAAAAGGCACAATAAAACACTGCAGAATCTTCACTTTCATTATTTTTAATCAGGTTTATTTAGGTAAAACGTACATATTTGCTTTAAACTGGGGACGAACAGTCATAATATTACACACATAAATGGGGAACAGTTAAGGTAACACACTTTACTCGCCACTTAATCTATTAATCATGTAGACGACTCACGCTATTCGAACCAAACTACGAACTTGGAGATTTAATCTCGCGACTCCGGAATTTATCGCGTGTCTGCAGCGAAGCGGGAGATGGCATGACCGAGGTGGTCAACGGACGGAATAAAACTCAGCGATATCTTGCTCGTGGAGAGCTCACTCGCTATGGTGATTATGGTGGTATGTGTGCATGGTTCTTTCATGGATGAGAACGAACCTAGAACAAAGAAAGGGCATAAATTGCATTCATGGGATACGATTTCGGTAAAGCAAATAAAACCGAAATCGTCGGATGTTAATGGGGTCTTTGTTGGAACATGTGTGTCGCGGCTAAACAAAGAGACGACGATGCGATGTGGAAATGTGCTACCGGATTTTAGCTAGGTTACTGGGAAATGATGTTTATGGCAGCGCTAATAAGGGTAGGTATTGAATTCCTATTTGCATTTGTTTATGCTGTAGGAATCAATTGATGCCAAGAGACGCGGAATGCGTATTTGCTTTGGTCCCTTGGGTGTAAGTCGCCAGCCAATATGTATGTAGGGGATTTGTTGTACACATGAATGAGGCTGGGAATAGGCGACGCAATGATAATTATCCCTGGCTGGGATGGTTACATGATATGTGAACCGATAAATTTTCTTTTCCAAGGGTATGCTGTTTGGAACAGAATTCTTAAGAGGAATTTTGAATTCAAATAAATGAATGCAGGTAAGAATTCTCTTACAGGTACTTCTAGGTTATAGATTGATCTATTTAATGCGTGAAGCATTTAAGATGCTAATGCGATTGTATTAGCGAAAGCTTAGGGTTGTAGGGATGGGGCCTTTTTAGGAAAGCAAACGGTGGGGTTTGGCGGAACCACCACATTAGTATCAACGGCTAAAAAAAATATTCAGTTTTGAGAACGGCAGTACTTTATTTATTTTTAAACGATCAGGCAGTTAACCCATCAGCTGAAATGCAACCACGTCGAGATTTGAAACAGGTCAGGTCAATCTAGTTGACTTCAACGCGCAGAAAATGCATTGTTACAAGAAAAGAGCGAACCATTAGTGTCATAGAGGATGATGAGCGGAACATATAATTGTAATATACTTAGTTGTATGGCGGGGCAGGCGGGATAGGAGCTTACAATGTAGGTGGACCTTTAAAATTATCGCGTGTTTAGAAACCTCTATAAAGCGCCCATACGAGATATCATAAATAATTTGACTGTTTTGAACAGGTCGGTCCTCCTGCCTATTCTCTCCGCAATGCGAAGAGGGGAAAGAGGATGCGAGGCTCAATATATTTGTGTGAAGCCGATTCGTCCACCGAAGAAATAATCTCCATACTCCATAGTCCACTGCAGTTTGTAGAGTTTATAATGAGGTTAGGGGAATGCGAAATCGAAGACTATATCCTATAAGCTTAAGAGCAACACAATTTAGGTCATTTCGAAAAGGCAAGACAAGAAGCCACAGAAAACACTAGAAGATCAGCCTCAAGTTCTAAGGAGATTTGCGAAGGAAATCTGGAAGGAAAACCCGCGAGGAAAGTAGTAGAAGATGTAGGGAAGTGTTTCAGTACGATCTTCGTTACACACAACAGTGCAGCCTGAGAAATCATAAGTAAAAGTAAAACGTGTACTTATAAAGTTTTATTCGTTAACTTATTCTTATAAACATACACTCATAAATTTATACTTATAAACCAATGCTTATGAACCAATCCTCATAAGATCCGAGTATTAGAATATTAAAATATTAGAAACAATACCTAAGTTTCTTCCAACATCTTCTAGGAAAACACTGCCCATATAAACAGAGAATATTTATTCATCATCATCATCGGCACTACAACCGGGGACCGGTCTTGGCCTTATTTAGCAAGTCCTAAGGCTTGTTAAATTTTCCATAATGATTTATTTTTTCTGGGCAAGGTCATTAGTCTTGCGCCAGAGGTTCCCCGACGGGGAATCGAACCCCGCTCTCCCGGGTGACAGGCGGGTATACTAACCACTATACTATCGAGGGGAATATTTATTACACTCCGAAATATTTCTCAGTTCACGTAATATTTTGTAGCCTGTCAATAGAATAAGTGTAGTGGAATTGTGGGGGTTCTCTATACCACATGGAGAACCAACCCAAAATGCCAACCAATTTTGGTCGCTAACTGCGCGTCATCCCAACCCAACCTGTAACCCATTTCCAAACATGCAAAAACACATCCCAATATGCAACAGAATCCGCCCCCAAATCTGCAATTGCATACATCCCCAACCTACCAAGAACCCATTTCCCAAGCTGTAATAAACGCATATCTAATTTACAACGAAACACTCACCATCTCCATCAACTACACCGAGCCGCATACATTTTCCCAAAATTGCTTCGGTTAAATCTCTATCTAAATTATACTCCTTGCTTGCGACCAAGCAATCCTAATTTCCCCCGAAAATCATATCCTGTAATAAACGCATATTCAAATTTACAACCGAATACTCACCATATCCATCAACTACATCGAGCCGCACACAACCGCTTCGGCTAATATCCCATCTAAATTATATCCCTTGCTTGCAACCAAGCAATTCCAATTTCCCCCGAAAATCATTCCGGCTCACTTCTTGCTTAAACTATCTCCTCGCTTGTAACCAAGCAACATTTAGTACCCCCGAAAACCATTTCGGTTCCCATTCCACCTAAACCATGTAGAACCACAGCAATTCCCTTTTACTAGCAAGCCAACAGCATGATGCGTCGCCTTTCTACGAAACGACCATCGCAACGATCAAGACCCTTGACCATACTTGGCTACGCCACCGAAACCAATTTCTCGGTACACACAACCAAAGAATCCAACTCAGCCTATACGGCAATGATTCCCCGGAACTAAATCCCCTATACAGGCATAGTAACCCTTTTCAAAGTTCCTAGTAAATGGCAGTGAGTTGATTTTAGCTATGACTCCACTGCCACGACGCGAGGAACTTTTCCTCGCCAGTAATTAGTCAGTCGAGTTTCAACCACTGGAGAGTGTGTGTCGTCGATTGCGCGGAGCCTTACCCTCGGTAGCGGCGCATCAACAGTGAATCAGTTTAGCTTCCTCTCACGACGATTAAATTATTCGAACGTTAATCCCGTTCAGCGAGGGTATTTTTCCCGAATTAAACTACTTCGGCTCGCCCTACGAGCGCGATGTAACGTTCACTTAGTGATTAAGTGCCTCAAGGAAATTTGCGAACGATAGAGGACTGATTTCGATCGCCGCGGAGTGCAAGTAGCGAACCAGCGGCCCCCGTTGCACCAATCAAATCATTTGGACATCGATTCGGACCGGCAAGGGTTTTCTTCTTTTTCCTTTTTCTTTAATTAAATTATTCAAACATTAATTCCGGTCGACAAGGATATTTTCCCGAACTAGACTATTTCGACTCGTTTTACAAGTGTGATGTAACGTCGCTTAGTGACGAAGTACTCTAACAAAAATTTCAATAAATAAAGCCACATTAATTCAAATGACATACCAGTGTTTAATTCTTCTGCTCTCTTAAAGCTGACGGATGAACTCAGTGCTTTCGCTCTCGGTGGAACAAGTGGGTGGGAACATTGCTGAACCCGCGTCCCTGCCGACACACATAATAATCGACCCACACAATCTCTAGTGAAATAAGTTGGCTATATATTATAGCGGATTTCATAAATTGCCTCCTGAGATCGATTAGGATATTCTTCAATCTTCTTACAATTAGTTTAGAGAGGTTGCGCATGTCTACACATATATCAACAGTAGGTGAGACCGGTCCGGAACCAAAATGCCCGGAAATACCCAGAAAATACTAAAGTACCTAATTTCACATAGGTAAATCATTCTCTGGCCATGACCTAGTTTACAGCTTGAACATAGAAGTTATTTAAAAACCCTCCATATATTACCCGTAACCTAGGCAATCAACGGAGCTCACATCAACAAGGTCGCTTGAAGAACAATAATGGAACATGGGAAAACATTGATCATTCCACCAGGCAGGATATTTATATGTACCACCCTTGTTCCAGAACGCTTGGGGATAAATCCTCTCACACATTATGTTCCTTGCATCATGATTTTGATGAAGTGTAATGATTGAATTCTCATTCTTGCAAAATAGCCGGCTTACATTTCCATATTTAAACCGTCATCCACCACTGTGGTCGTTCGGAAGGTATTAACAGCCGTTATCTCACATCTACCAACATGACAATCATCAAGTTGAGTTGAAAGAAGGTCTGACATCACGTCTATTCCTAAAGAGCTAGCGAGGTGGTGATTATCCTTGAGTATTATACTAACCAGGAACGGTGCTCCTCTTGAAAAACACCGTCCTCCATCTATGTGACAACAGACACGGAGTATTTTCTAGTCACTGGTATTGAAATGAGTGACGACCGAATCGGAAAGACAAACCAAAGTCCCTGGAATCGCACAAAATGTTGAGTGGGAAGAGGTCATAAATTCCAACAGTCGCTCGGAATGTGTGATCAGGGTGTCTATGTGGAGATGTTAAGCTCGAGTTTGGGGTGGACAACACAACGACGAATTGCTGCGATGATTTCCCATTTTGAGTGACGATGCAATGGCGATAAAATAAATTTGCATATGAATTGAGAATTAAGGACATTTTACACACCATCGAATGACTGCCAGGATCGTCGTACGTTGCAGGGCAAACAAACAGCCGATGGCTGTGAACATAGCGAGTTTATAAACACGATGGGCAATGAAAAAGGAATCTCTGAGTAAAAGACAACAACAGGAAGAAAAAAAAGCCGGAATCAACCCTATCACTTGACAAGGGCGATAGAGACCGGTTGAACGGGAGACACTGAAAACGGGAAGTATGGATTGGTAGTACAAGTAGAGCTCGTTCGTTATTCATTTAACTTTTAAACTCTGCATAATTTGCAAGGATTAAATTACAGTCATGGTCTTGTAAGGGGGCGGACCTGTCAGGACTTTGTTCTCTGTACGAACGTTTTTTGTTCGCTTTCCCCTCAAGCTACGAGATTAGATTTCGTTGTCTTACTTGATTACGTTTAGCCAACAGTCAACCACCATACATAAATCAATAACGAGACAAACCACAACACTGCCGAGGGATAATGTAAAATCTAAATAACAACTTTATACTTTGTGCACATTGCATTGCACAGCAGGGACAAGAAGACCCAGATTTATGGCCACGCAACTGGCTACATACGAGGCGATACCACCTCCTAAGGTCAGGTGCACAGAGTGCATTTCATCGAACAACTGCATCACAAGCAGGACATCCGATATGAAAAGTCACCTTTTTCTGAATATTTGCCAAGTTTTCCCCTGTTGGCGGAAAATTTATGACGCTGCAACTTGCTCGCTCTGAACTGACATAATTAAAGGCCATTAATCACGTTCTTATAGAGTTTCATGACCATTGGGCGCGGTAATTGAGGAAGGTCCTGCACCGACGGTACCACTCTCGTCAAACGCTTGTACAAAAAACACAAGGCCTACAGTGTTTTTGATGGCGGCAATCACACATGTCCATTGTTCAAAAAAGGTGTAAAAAACACCAATCTTTTGTAAAAAAAAGTGTTTCGCAATTAAACCAAAAATGAACACTGAAGGCAAATTTTTTGGTCCCATAACGATTTCGAGGAGTCACAATGAATTCTCAGTTAAACGAGAATGAAAAGTAAAAACGACCACACGAAATATGCAATACATAAAAAAAAGAACAATAAAGAAAGAATAAAGGGACACTGACCAAATAGGAGACCCAAAGGCAGACAGCAGCTACCGGGACCGATACAATATTTCGTATCAGTAGTATCCCGCACCATTTGGGATTGCATAACTCATGAAGGGAGCAGCTTTAAGCATCCGTCGTATCCATGTACGCAATGCATCGGGAAAAAAGGGAACAATACCAGGATCTAGGATCCGCGGATGCCGATTGTGCGATATAAATTGAAGAGATGTCAAAATATAACGACGGTTTAGTAAAACATTTATATCCCTGATTGGACATTTGCATGTTGTAACATTTTTTCCGGCTCCTTTTTACAACTTTTTTGTGTTTGTATCTTGTGACGAATTACGATCCAGGGAGTGCAAAGTGTTACTGATAGCGCTGTCAATACGCTCGACAGCTGCGGTGTTTCCCTGCGATCTCACGATTGCCTTTATTTTAACGGAATGCTTAATACTTCTTTAGACTACATGGATATCTAAAGGATATTTCACGTTACCATACCAGACAACATTGTGTACTATACGATCGACAAGGGACACAATTAGCACACTAAATACGGTTGAAATGAGTGAATAGCAGGTTTTGAGGTGTTAGAGGTGACTTGTGGTTCTAATTTTTGGAAAGGAATAACATTTCTATCTTCTTGTTATTTGTTTTTTTTTTTTTTTTTTTTTTAGCCTAAAAGTAAGTATTTATTAATGATGTGATATATCGGGTTTTCCAATAGGGACTCGACAACTTTGAATTTAATTTATGAACGCACCCTTTCACTAATCATCGAACTGTCACTGTCAATTTATTCAGTAAACTCAATGTTTTCATCATGGTTAGGTACACAAACGAACAACGTCTGCAAATTATAAAAATTTACTACCGAAAAAAAGTTGTCAAGTCCATATTGGAAAATCCTATATAAGTTATATTTCCGCGATCCCTAAACATTGGTAATATACATGTATTTAAGATTGTAAAAAATTAATAATAACAAAAGCTTATATCATAAATATGAAAATTGCACTTAAACAAAATTAAAATTATTAAATAGTATTTTATTAAAATAAATATTAACACAAAGAAATGATTAATAATATATTTAAGTAATAGTAAAATCTACATTAAGGTAGATATTAAAATAAAAAAAAAAAATAAAACAAGAAGAAAGTATTAAATAAAAAATTTACTCAAATTGTAAACAAAATAGTTATATATTATTTGAAAAAAAATTTTTTTTTATTATAAATACACAATACAAAAAGTATTAAATATGACAAATAAATTTAAAATTATTAAATTATAGTAAAATCAAAAACCAAAATGAAATGTAAATAATATATTGTAGCGAGCTTAGGGTTCGCTGGATTAATTACTTTTCATAAATAAAAGCCGCTAAATTGATTTTGAATTAATCTACCACTTTATTAGTCCGTTAATAACAACCGTTACTTTTACCGTACACTTAACGATTTCTTGACTTATCGCTTCCGTCCTTATCGCGTGTGTGACTGCTTACTTCTTACTCTGTCTCCATGACATTTTGTTTCTGACTTTCTCGAATATTCTAGTACCGATTGTCATATGCGTCACAATATCTAAGTAATATTAAAATATACAATAAATTAGACAATAAAATTAAATAATTACTAAGATTGTATATATAAATTTATTGTAAATATATAAATAAATCTAGACAAAAAAAAATAGAGATAAAAGTAGATACTAAATTAAATAAGAATAATGTAAAGCCAACCGCCGCACACACACCGCTATACTACCGAAAGTGAGTTTCATTCCTCTTCCAAGAATGAAACTCCATTTTTGTAAGGGGGGAGAAATGTTATATAATTAAGTTCATTTAATTATCACCCCCCCCCCCCCCCCCCCATGAAAAATTCACATCTCGTGTCTTCACATTTATATCCGTCCCTTCCCTCCAAATCATCACTTTCCCATTAGAATAGAATATTCCCATATACAATAGTTAAATAATTTAAATAAAGTAAAACCCCTATTTAAAAGCCACAATCACATTTTGCACATAGCCATATTCTCTCTATTAGCCATAGTCTCCCTATCAATCATAGCCCCCGATTAGCCAATTCTGTTTCCTAGAAATAACAATCGTGGAAGCGGAACAAAAAAGGATATGAAAAAGAACGACAAGAGATTTCCTTTTTGGTCATTTAAGCGGTCGACGCGTGCGGTTGATTGAATTCGAAAAAGAAAATAGAAAATTGTAAAACGGAAATTGTGAAATTAAAACTGTCAGAACTCAAAAAGGAATAAAATAACTTAAGCTAAATCGTGTGGAAAGCTGGTTTTTGTTTTGTGTTAGTTTTACTCTCGGCCTCAGTGTACAGTTTGTGTTTGCTTCCGTTGATGATAACAATTATTAAACGTTTGTATAAAACTGTGCGACTCCTCGATAGTATAGTGGTTAATAACCCCCCTGTCACGCGGGAGACCACAGTATACTAGTAATTCTTCGTGTAGAAGTATTTTACCAAACACACTTGATTTTTTAATGTGTAAATTTGCTTCTTTTTTAGCATTAGCTTGCAATGCGCTCTTTGTAATCTACCAATTTACTATTTTTATATAAGTGCCAAACGGCGCATATTTTAAGGCTCAGTGTAATAATTTTGATGATGATAAAACAGTGCAGTACTTCAGAATCAAAGAATAACATTTGAAGTGAACGGGTGGCTCCAATTTGTTTGGGACCACTCGGGAGTTGTGCAGAATTTTCTCAAGGAAAGGAGTTTCTGAAGAAAAACAATATTAATAAGCCGAGAAGGTACGCCAATGACACAGTCAAGGAGTAAAATAGGGGTGAGTTTGGTGTGAAATACATACTTGAATTAATTGTTAAAAAATCTTTAACATCACTCCCTGCTGTCCTCCTTGGACTCCGCTCAATATTCAACAAATGGGGCACTACATCTGCACAAATACATCACCTATGTGCGATCGGAGTGCAACAGGTTACGACGGTTGCAACAAAGAGCAAGAAACCGTAATACCTACCCACATTTACATGCGGAACTCACCAACAAACGGAAGGAGTTGAGGAATGTAATCCGCAAAAGTAAATATGACGCGTTTTGCTCTCCAAGGGATGAATTGAATAACAACCCATGGGGCAGCGCCTACAGGATAGTCATGAAAAGACTATGTGGGGATTCTCTACACCACATGGAGAACCAACCCACAATGCCAACCAACCGTGACCGCTAACAGCGCGTCACCTCAACCCAACTCCCCATACAAAATCCGCAATAGCATACATCCCAAACCTTGCAATAAACACATTCCAAAACCCGCAACAGAATACAATTCAACAGAATATATTCTAAATCATCCCCGCATATATTTTCCCAAAATTGCTTCGGTTAATTCTCTACTTAATTCATATTCCCTCTTTGCGACTAAGCAATCTTAATTTCCCCGAAGTTCGTATGCTGTAACAAAACGCATATTCAAATCCACAACGGACCATTAACCACCGCCACCAACTATACCAAGCCGCATACATTTCCCCGAAATTACTTCGGTTAATATCTTATCTAAACAATATTCCTTGCTTGCACCCAAGCAATTTCAATTTCCCGGTATACAAAACCAACGAATCCAACTCAGTTTGTACGGCGAGGATTCCCTGGAACTGAATTCTTATGCAAGCATCTCGGAATTCCTCGTGAGTGGCAGTGAGTTTATGACGCCACTGCCACGACGCGATGAACTTTTGCTTTCATTAGTCAGTCGAGATTCAACCACCACCGGGACCGGACATAAAAAGTCGAATTTAATCTGCGAAAGGGGTCAGTGGTTGCCGTCTGAGTGCATCGGTTGCCGTACGCAAATTGAAAAAAACTACGCGCGTTAAGCTAGTTAAAGTAATCATTGAAACCAAAGTATTTGTGTTCATTTAAATGAACGGGACCATTAAGAACTACATAAGTATGTTAAACAAAAATAAAAGAAAACCTATATTCGATTACCCGGCGCGTTTTATTCTTTCTTCCCTTCGTCGGCGGTGTATCGTCGTAGTCCATTGTTCGTGAACGACGCATCTGCGCGCATTGTGCCCTTTCACTCGTATTAACATTGTCTGCAGAAGGCGGAGAGACAGGGAAAGGCGGTATATGTAGAGACACACTTTTCTACGAGTCTAGAAACAGTTAATCTTATCCGGTTCGAAAGAACGCGGTGACACAGACTATTCCGGAGGGGCGGAAAATAAGAAGTGGGAAGGAAGTGAACCAGGGGCCCGTGTCTTGGCGCACATACTTCCTAACCCCCACAACTACACAACAACAATAGTCAAAAAAAAAGTAAAACTGACGTGGCAAGAATCGTTGCTGTCCTCTTCCTGCAGTGTGATGAGGTGTTGCGACAGCCAGAACAGTGGATTATCGCTGAACGAGAAATACATCCCGTGACCACCGAAGAGGTGTTCTTAGCTGCAAGGGTTGTCAAAAAAACAAGACCCTGGGACCGGATGCTATCCCTAACCCTGTAGTGAAGACTGCTTTAACCAAAAGGCCTGAAGTCTTCAGCAGTCTCTTCACATCCTGCCTTCAAACAGGACAATTTCCTAAACGATGGAAAAGCAGCGGCCTGTGCTTATACCAAAGGGAGTCAAGAATCCAGAAGCACCGTCGTCTTATCGCCCGTCGTGCATGCTGGGGACAACAGGGAAACTGCTTGGGCGAGTAATTGCCACTCCGTTCCGGAAAGGTAGATCAACCGGTAAGGCACTATCTGTCGTGTTCGACATCGCTTGCAATGCGATAGCTGGAGCACAATGGTGGTGTGGGAGTTCTCTAAATACATGGAGAACCAACCCACTATTTCCGCCTAATTTCGACCACCAACAGCGTGTCAAACCAACCCCAATTTCTCCTACTTACCTATTCACCTGAAAAGCATGTTGCAATAACGGACGCATAGCTGAATTCATTATTCTATGCAAGTAATACATAATTGAATTCAGCTACCTTCCTGCCATACGGCAACTCCAGCCCTCTAACCATGAGATTTCCACCGGAAATTCCAATCCATGTGGTTAACAACACCATGGCGAATCGAACGACGCTGTTGCATAATCATGCAACGGCTTGGGTAATTATCCAAGTCTGTGGGTATTTGTAGCTAGTGTGTCGGCCTACGACACGGATTCAGACAAATACCACCATGCGTCTCTTGAGAGCACTAATTGATCCTCAGGAGAACACAGGAAAGTAAATCCACCGATGTACACTGGAAAGCGATGAAAATGAAAAAAACAATGATTCCTTATTGGTTGTAATCGTAATTGCACACAGATTCAAATTGTCGAATAGCGCTTTAAAATACAAATCACTATATGTCTTTACTCAACTGAATATTATTGTTCTACGAATTAAAATTTACGAATATCGTTTCAAAATGCAAATCACTTCTAACTCAGCGCAGAACTAGAATAATCGGACAGACAAAAATATCTACGATGAACTTACACACGGTGCACAACTGTGACCATCAAAATGACGCGACTCTGGACTCGGACTGTCCGGTTCGGCGATAGTAATCTGACTCTTCGTTGCTGGGCGACATTGACCCAGTCTCGGGGATTGCGATGGGTTTCCACGCACACCATCGTAGGGGAAATAGTAGCGTCACTTCGACTTTCTCCAGACACTCTATCCGCTAGGGATCAATGATCTCTTGTCGCAAGTGAATAGCACCAGCTCTCCTTCACAGTTCTGTCTTCCTACAGTTCAATGCCCGTTGAGGTCACCACATTCACTGAATGGGGTCAGTGGGTTACCCACGAAGTTGCATTGATTCATGCACACACAACCAAACCCATCCCGAGATCATAGTACTTTGTGTTTCTGTTCTCTCATTCTCCCATGTTCGTCGACTATCGAATTAACCGATGTATTCACCATACATCGACAGGCGTGGCAATGAGAGAGCAGAAGTATGATTTCTATTGGTTGTCCTGTGTGCAAAAATTAAATTACCCATCTTCATCCCTTTTTCAGTCAGTCGTTATTCAACTATTCTAGCACACGCTAGAGTCAAAAGGCAAGAGAAGTGTTGTTAGACGAACGTAGTGTCCCGTTAGTCAATCAAGAAAGAGAAACGCGTTGCCCTTTAAAAATAGACAGTTTGCAATTATACATTTGCCACTAATAGTCGCATTAATTATCTTCAAGAAAGCAGTAAATTTCATTAATTTATTTGTGCATATGGAACAGTTTAAAAGGACATCAAAGATAACATTAACCAACATAAAACCTACAGTGCGTTTTTATTTATTCGTATTCCTTGTGGTGAAGAATTTTCGTCGGAACAACTTGATAGGGATTCAAGTGAAACAGCGCCCGTGTCTTGGCACACCTATTTGAACCCCACAAACTATTTAACGTTCATTTTCAACGCTTGTCTTAGGAACTGTTATTTACCGGACTGTTGGAAAACAGCAAAAGTAATACCTATCCCTAAACCCGGCAAATCGAAGAACAGCCCCGAAAGCTACAGACCTATTAGTCTACTAAGCTGTCTGAGTAAGCTCTTAGAAAAAATCATTAAGGAAAAGATTGATGGTTTCGTGGAAGCAAATAACATCCTACCAAACTTTCAGTTCGGTTTCCGTACTGGTCACAGCACAATCCACCAAGTCTTGCGCATTAAAAACCACATAGCTGGTAAATTCATCGACAAAGAGTCAACGGGACTGGTTCTTCTAGACATCGAAAAAGCCTTTGATGCGGTATGGCACGATGCCTTAATTTATAAGCTACTAAAACTTAAGCTGCCAATACCACTTATCAAAATTATCCAGAGCTTTCTTCGTTCGAGAACATTTTGTGTGAGTATAGGAACCGACAAATCCTGTACTCACCAAATCCAGTATGGTGTACCCCAAGGCGCGGTCCATGGTCCCATATTATTCACATTGTTTGTCGCAGATTTACCATGCCTAGGTGAAAACATTCAGGTAGCTATGGTTGCCGATGATACGGCTATTTTCTCTTTGGGTACCTTATTCACTAACGTCTACAACTCTTTGCAAGCAGCTCTTGACAAACTAGCAGTATATTACAGGAAATGGAAAATAAAAATAAATGATAATAAAACACGAGCTGTCTGCTTTCGAGATGTAGAAAACTCTGCTACCTACCAAATGGCACTAAACTCAGTATGTGTGCAGTTGATATTGATTGGTCCGAAGAGTGTAGATATCTAGGTATTATTCTAGATAAAAAACTTATCTTCCAAAAACACATCACTACCACAATTGACAAAATAAACAAAGTCGTAAGAGTTATGTACGAGGGTTGCCTCTTATGTTTCGGGATTTGGCAACCCTAGTGTTGCAATCCGGCAATTGACAGCTCTGTCGTAAAGTTGGACATTTTTGAGGTTATACGCACTTCGAACGTTTTGACATACGAGCGCTATTTGTGGTGTTTACAGTAAATTAAAGATTCATCTCGGCCCAAGAATGGAATTAAATCGTCAACATTTTCGTGCGATTATTTTTTACAACTTTCGGCGTGGATTAACTCAGCAACAGTGCATGGATGAACTTAATTCAATTTTTGGCGATGAAGCTCCATCAAGGACCAGTGTTTATCGATGGTATGGTGAATTCAATCGTGGTCGCAGTTCACTCCAAGATGAATTTCGTGAAGGTCGTCCAAAATCAGTTGTTGTTCCGAAAACCATTGATGCTGTGCACGAACTGATATTGGAAGATCGTCATGTGACCTATCGTGAGATTGAGACAACCTTAGGCGTTAGTGGGACTGTAGCGGTGCCGCCAAACCCTACGGTCTACTTACCTGAAAAACCCCCATAACTACTACCCAACTCCCTTTAGTTTGCTAATGCAACAGTATTAGAACCTAAAAATGCTGCACGCATTTAAGAGATCAAATCTATGATTTTTAAGTCCCTGTAAAGAAAACTTATTTCCAATCAATTTCGGCATCTACGTCGCCAGTCAAATTCACTTATATGAATTCCTGTAAACAAAATAATTCGGATTGCATTCAATGTAACCGTCATGACAGGGACCATAAATATCGCGCCGTCTATTTTCCCAGCGGCATCATATACCTTTTCATACACATTGCCTGGCAACCTTTTTTGTTTGTCTTATCAATAAACAACCCAAGCAGCTGCATATAATTAGCGCAATAGACGCCGACATCAAATTCTCCAGCATTTCCTAATGCAAATATGAACCCGGTTTCTACTGCAGCCAGAGATGCCATAAACATCCAATTTGCTTTAAGCACCTTTTTCTCCCAACGTCGAAAATAGCGACGAGGCACCGTGTAAACAATGACCCGCATTACCAACGGCGCATTTGGTCATTTTTCCCTATTGTCCTTCCCGCCTGCCTGTTTCGTTGTTCCACTGCATGTGTGAATAGCATTGATCTCAACGATCCCACACATACCACCATGACCCTTATTACAAGATCTGGTTTCCTATACCACCAAGAGAGACTTTACGTTTCCCTGGTGGTAGGTAAAAAACGATATCCTTATTGGAGAGGATATCGTTTTGAGTGTTTTTATCCAAACACCAAGGAGGTCGGTCGCGTTTGCCATTCACCGTACCGCGCGCGCGGTGCGGTGCGATAATCGAGTTGTAAGTCGAATCGATTCGAATGAGGGCTTGAAAAATAAATATTAATTCCTTTTTTTTTACACCAAATAAAATAAATCTGAATGAACGAAATCGTGCATTTTATTGTTCCTGTGGTGCTCCTCAATAGTGTGTTATCTCTTTTAAACAATACCACCTGTGTGTTATACTATGCTGTGTCCGACGGGAAACGAAGTGCAATCATCGTTTCCTTATTCCTCTTGGTGAACTGATTTCTCGTGCTGAGGCGGAACAATCTTCAATTAAGGACCGTGAAACATTTGTGAGGACGAGGTACAACCCTGCGCCCATGCCGGCGACTCGTCCTCGTCCCCCACAGGACCAGCATACATTCAATATTGCATAAACATTTGACTGTCAAAAAAATTTGTTCGCGTTGGATCCCACACAATTTGTCAATCGCCCAAAAAAAGGCTCGTGTCAATTGGTCGAAAGAAATGCTCAAAAAATACGGTCGCGGTGCTTCGAAACACGTCTATGACGTCGTGACAGGTGATGAATCGTGGATTTACGCGTATGAGCCCGAAAGTAAACAGCAGTCGACTGTCTGGGTGTTTCAAGATGAGCCAAATCCAACAAAAGTTGTTCGCGCACGAAGCACTTCCAAGCAAATGGTCGCCTGTTTTTTGGAAAAACTGGATGTGGCAACCGTACTACTAGAACAACGCAGAACAGTCAATTCTGAGTGGTGCACAACCATTTGTTTGCCAGTTGTCTTCCAAGAAATCAGGAAAACCAACCGCCGAAGACGGATCACTCTTCACCACAACAATGCGAGCTCTCACACATCGGCTGCGACAACTGCATTTTTGAGCACCCAAAACATCGATTTGATGGGTCATCGCCGTATAGTCCTGACTTGGCACCGAATGACTTCTTTTTATTTCCGTATGTAAAAAACAAACTGAGAGGTCAACGTTTTTCGACACCTGAAGAAGCGGTTGCTGCATTCAGAATGCATGTGTTGGAGATACCTCAATCAGAGTGGCAAAAGTGCTTCGACAATTGGTTCAAACGCATGCAAAAGTGTATAGGTCTTCATGGGGAATATTTTGAAAAACAATAAAGTGATTTTCGATGATCAATATTTGTTTTTGTTCTCTAATCCCGAAATATAAAATGCAACCCTCGTATCTTTAGTGTGTAGAAAGTCAAAGCTTAGCCTCGAAAATAAAATTATAATTTTTAAAACCATTTTTCAAGCTATACTCTTGTACGGGGCCCCTGTATGGTGTAATTGTGCTTGCACACACAAAATAAAATTGCAAAGGTGTCAAAATAAAATATTGAAAATGTTGCTGAATTTGCCATGGCATTATTCGACACATGAATTACATGAAAACGCTAACGTTAAACCGGTAGAGTTCTGTGGCGGTTCCGCCAAATCCCACGGTTCGCCTTCCTGAAAAAGCCCCAATAACTGCTACCCAGTCTGCATAAGCTTCCGCTAATGCAATCGCATTGGCATCTTAAATGCTTCACGCATTATATAGATCCAATTCGTATAACCTAAAGGTACCTGCAAAAGAATTCTTACCTTTTCAAGCATTCCTTCGCTTACAAATCCCCTGTAAGAGTTCTTACTTTCCTTATCATAAATTTCCTGAAAAGAAAAACCTCGGTTCACATATCATGTAACTATCTCAGCCAGGGATAATTATCATTGCGTCGCCTATTCCCAGCTTCATTCATGTGTACGATAAATTTCTTTATGTATACATTGGTTGGCGACCTTTTTCTCCCAGCAATAAAATTCTTTGACTCGCACAATGTGCAAACCAAAGCAAATACGCATTCCGCGTCTCTTGGCATCAATTAAATCCTACAGCATAAACAAATGCAAATAGGAATTCAATACGTACCCTTACTAGCGATGCCATAAACACCATTTCCAAGTAACCTAACTAAAACCAATTAGCACATTTCCACATCGCATCGTTGTCTCTTTGTTTAGCTGCGACGCACATGCACCCGACGATTTCGTTTTTGTTTGCTTTTCCGAAATCGCATCACATGAGTGCTCTTTATTCCCTTTCCTTGTTCTAAGTTCGTTTTTCATCCATGAAAGGACCATGCACACATACCACCATGATCAAGATTAGCGGGTGATCTCTGCATGAGATGAATATCGTCGAGTCGTTCACCATCATCCAACCGAGCAAGTTGGTTCGGCTTCCGCTCTCCGTCGCTTCGGCGGAGTGGCGATATATAAATTCGGAGTCGTGTTCGTGCGTGTACACATTCTTTTATTCGTGGCAATAAAAAAAAGACAGTATTATTTTCCTTAACTAAATACACAATATTCAATTATATTATAGCTTTTACTTTGCAACCATTAAAGCATTCGTTCAACACAAGCTATTCATTTAATTGTGATCCCGAAACCAGCGTGTAAACTAGAGTTGATCGTTTAACCAAAAGTGAATAAAATAAACTAACATAAGTCCTGTGTTTAATTTTACCGCGTTGTCTTGGTGAACAGTTTATTTCTCCTGTTGTTGTTGTTCTCCTGGTTTTGTTTCGGGGGAATGTATAGTGACGGTGGCGGAAGAAGGAAATCTGCGCCGGTGCAACATACTTCTTCCGCGCCACAGTTCCTTATTGACAAAATCAATCGAAACTTCTTCGTCAATTGTTCTTTTTTTGACAATGTTCTCGTTTCCCGTCTTGCGTTGTTCTAAATCACTACATATGTACCCTTTCTATGAAAATTATATCGAGGTCATTATTACATAAAATAACCGGAAAGCTGTGCAATATTAGTCTTAAGATTCAAATAAGGGTTTTTTCTTGTAGTTTTCCCTTAATTTATTATTTATTATTTATTAAAATTGTGCTATTATCATTATATAGATTTAAGATTATAGTTTTAAAGGAATTGCTGCCCTAAAACTCTTAAATACAAGTTGTACAATATGCCAGAAATGTGATTATCTACCTAATAAAAATTGAATTGAATTGACTACGCTATTCTTCGCCTGTCAGTTTCCTTTTAATACCCGAGATTTTGGGATAGAGGTGCCCTCTTTGATTGGGCAGCGCAAATTCAAAAACGGTAATGTTATTGATTAAAAACAGCAGCAAACATGTCATTTAGTATTCATGGGGCTGGAAGTAGTTACGACTTTATTGTTTCCAAACTACGTTAACTGTCGGATGCATAACTAAATTATGTTCTCTATTGGATTTAACCGTTTCGAACGCTACAACTCACACGAAGCCAATCGGCAACATTCATATAATTGTGCGACAAAGTACAGGAAATACTTCTGGTAGACGGTTCGCTCCTCTTTCTCACTCCATATCTCGATAACACTATTTGTCAGGGTTAATGAACAAGGATCACCTTTAACAAGGAATGCAATCCTCTGCAGCCCTCTTACAGACATTTAGTCATCTATATCAACAACCGCCACCATTCGACCACTTCAGCTACAATTTTGCAGCGACGGAACGGAAGGAAATCATTTTGTAGCCGATTGTAATCATTTCGGGCTTCCGGTTAGAGGAAAACCGCACGTACGACACTACCCATCACTGCAGACACCCTTCCACATCTAGCGCCCCATTCGAAATTGGACAACGACCAAAGCTCGAGCAGGCATTAGACCACAATGACATGGATCCTGATATATGGGTTCTACTTAAAAATTGCAACTGCAACAAACCAGCGCGCCTAAGACGATGTGTGCTGGACACAAATTCTAAAATCCTTTTACTTCATCGTCTCTTCTTCTTCGTCATCATGTCCTTTTTGCCCATCAGTGGATTTTTTTTGTAGTTTTTTGTGTCTGCTTGGTAGATCCTTAGACGGACGCAGACTGCTATCAGAGCCTACAGTGTCGAAGCACACAGATTTGTGCTGAATCTTTCGGGTGTTGGCGCGAACAAGGTGGCACGCGGGGTATCGTTCTGTGAGGACGTGTCTTCATTTTTGTTTTTATTCCTTGAGTTTTTTTTTTCTTTGTTGTTCCAGGACTTTAGCCCGAAGGGAATCAATTTCCCTACACATTTTAACAGCAAGTAGGACGTCTAGCGGGAAAGGCGCGCACCCTAGCAAAGAAACAAAAAATCATATGCAACTGATGAGAAAACAAGATAAAAGTCAAGACCCAGTCGGCCTCGATGATGCATCATAAGCAGGGACGGTTGTTGTACCTTAGCCGCTCTCATATCTGGTCTTGTACACGTTTCTTGCTTATTTCTCACTCGCTCAAGACGCTAGGATTATATTCGTTTGCTACTGCTGTTGTTAGCTGTGTTGCTACTTCGTCTGGTTAGGTTCTTTGGCGATATCCTTTCTCTCAATCTTCATTTTGTTTTTGCACCCCCACCGTCTTGTGTATGTGTGTGGCCCATTCCTTTGTACATCCTTGCAAATTCATTTAGACCAGGAAAAAGGTGCATTCAAGCGTTAAAGTAAATATCTCATCTTTTTATATTGGAATAGTTTCAACGGAAAGATTGCAGGAAACAGTGGGATGGATGGGTTGGAGAATCGCCTGGTGTTCGCTTTCGTCTTCGTCCTTGCAGTCTTCATTTTCGATGTTTTTTTTCATTCTACTTTTTGGGTTTTTGGCGACTTTGTCTTAAGAGAATGATAATGGTTGATGTTCCTGTCTTGTGGGTTGGTCCTTTGTAGGATTTTCCTTTCCGATGGATTCGATAGATGTATTCGAGTTTAAGATGAGTTGTTTTTGGCCGAATTATTGGCAGTTGATAAGACTTAGATTTGCTGAGGATGTGAATGAAGTGGTTTTGGCTCTCGAGTAGAAAAATTCATAACTTTTCTTTTGATTAAAGCTGATACTTCAGCTACTACTCGTATGTTGAGGGAGCTGTTTATACGTTGACTCGGTAGATATAATAGAGTTGTGGTCGACGCCTTGGCTAGCTGAATCATTGTAAGGCACGTGACTTAGCTGCAGATATGAGGCTTTTCGGATTGGTTTTGTAGGACACGTCGTTTTAAGAGGGTTCAACGGCATAGCGATTGCTTCAATAGAGAAGTACAAGTGAAATGTTGGCATAACTCTTGTCTAACAATACAGTCATAAATCATTTGCTTTTTCAGCCACAATCAGGCAGTGGTCCAAAAAGATACACATCCAAAGATTGATTTAGGGAAGTTTGTGGATTATCGAAAAACTGAAGTATTTAGTTTTGAAATTGCAAACAGTTTCGGTTCATCTGTGGTTTACAATGAGTTTGCAGAAAGATTTGATTTCAGAACTTGGTTACAATGTCGGTTTGACGAGATGGATACCAATATTCCCATGAAACTTTTTTTTAAATATGTTTACGTTCGACATCATAAAGGCAATTATTTTGTATGTTAAAAATTGCGTTTAAATCGACGAAATATCGGGTAAGGAGTGTCTTGGATATCTGGGAATTTGTAATGCCGAGAAAACACATAAATAGGCAGAGCACTTCACATTCGTGTAGTTTGGCTGAAGAATGACTATGGGTGTTTAATCGCACCATTGAAGTTAATTTTTTATATAAATTGATGCGATGTGACGGGCATTGTGGGGAAAAAATCGAGTCGTAGTGTACTTCCATCAATTTTCAGTTGCGAAAAGTTCAATCAAATGTATGGAGTTCCTTAAGAGATGCAAAAGATACTTCACTCCATCCAATCTGGGCACTATTTACAAGGCGTACGTTAGTCCCAAATGGAGTTCAACTTCTATATTTGTACAGGCGTATCCGAAACTGTGCGACACATGCTCGATATAATGCAAAAACGTGCGGCGAAACTTACTGGGAACCCAGCTGTAGGTCGATCAATTCCGTCGTTAGAACATAGGCGCAACGTGTCCATATAAGTATTATCATGGTCGTTGCTCAACTGAACGTGGTGAATGTAATCCGCCTCTTCAAAAATTGTCCTGCGAAAATCGTCAATCTGTAAATGCTCATCAGTTCTCGTTGAAAATGCATGCCCACAAATTAACGTAGGGTCATTCTTTAGCCCAACCACAAGAATGTGCAGTGCTCTATGTTTGATACCTGATGGATCTCACGTAGAAGGAGAGAATTTTGAGACTGCCTGAAAATGAAAGGGGGATGTTATGCTGTACCAGAGGTGGGTGAACATCCGGCGGAAAAGGTGACGGAGGCAACTGTGCTGTAGAAAACGATAGTTTGCCCCAACGTCGCTGCCTCAAAGCTGATGTCGAGGTGCACTTTGCAGTGATCATATTGCGCTGGCCAGCAACTGATCGGGGTACCACACACGCAGTTCTTCTCACCGTGTTCGATCTCTGACAGGGCCAGCCGCGTTACTGGTTTCGCAACCTGACGGGGTATCCGAGAGGCACCATCTTTTGTGTAGTTTATATCCCCGATGTTGCAACCTGGCAGGGTCAGTCGCGCAACTGATTTCGCAACCTGCCAGGGTAATCGGGACGATGTTCATAGATTTCTAGAATAGAATCTCGTTCGAATGTTGCGTCGATTTAACGCTCATCATTATATCATATTTTTTTGGAGATATGGTAGGATTTTGCTTTTGGGATTTTTTGGGGTGATATAATAATACATGCCCAGAGAGTAGTGTGGCGCTAGATTTAAAAACCCACAGTAGGGTGTAGAATACACCCGTAGCTAGGTTGATATGTCCTAAAAGGCGACCAAATGCCGACTAGTAGATGGGGCGCCAAGGCCCTGTAGCCCAGTGAAATAACACCCCACTATAGGCTCCGTGAAAAGGTCGGGAGAAATCTTTGGTCATCTTTCGGAATTTGGCTGATGAATCGGTTTGTAAAAAAGTTTGTTTTGATGGTAAGTCAGGTTCAAGGTGAAATGCCACCCCGTCACATCATTTTCATTTTCATTTCATTTTTAAACAAATTTTTTATTTTCTTTTTATCTTCTAAGCTTCTAAATTACATGCTAGACAAAAAATGCTTAAATTCTAGCTTAATTATGTTATATTATAACTTACTGGTCCTTCGCAGATGCTCTAAGCTAAACATTACATAACTATTGTATAATTTGCCTTTCGACGACAGAACTTTGTTTGTGGCAGTACTTATGATTATTTGAAAGACATAGAAAAATTTGGGAAACTTTGTATGGATTTTTTTTTGTTTTTTTTCTTAAAATTTAACCTACATATTTTTTTTTTTTTATAAATTTTATTTAAAAGAACTTAACTTAACTTAACTTAAATCTTATACTACCCTGATTCTAGAAAAGCTAAGTCTATGTAAGCTGGCTGATACTGTTATTCTATACCGAGATTGGTATCCAGGTCTTTATATGCCATTCAACCACCAAAACTGTTGACGCTGTCCAATACTATCGTCCCGATCTCTGTGGGAGATAGCCCTACTGAAACGCAAGAGCTCTTCTTCGGTGCGCGTTAATTCCCGGTCGTAGCACAATCGCCCGTCTACGGATGATTTACTTACATGATAGATCAGCGGAATTCCGGATCTATCCTGTATAAGCCCTTTCATGTCCAAATCAAGGAACGCCTCTGGTGGAACAAAACCGTTGCGACGCACGTTCTCATAGTACAGGGTATTTGGATAATAAGCCCCGAAAATTAGGTCACCGGACAAGCTTATTGCTCTCGCAATATGTCCTCTGATTAATTTAATCATAAAATTATCCACCCTATTTATGGAGGCTTCATTATATAAAGTCTCATTGGAGTGGTACTCTTTATAGTCCGATTCCGGTGTTCGCTATAATCTGAGACAAATTCTGAGACACTTCCTTTCGAACACCCGAATCTTTCCATCAAATTTGGACCTATGTTAAACCATACTGGATAACCATATATGAGCATTGGCCTGATTAGCGTCATGTAGCATATGACTTTTACTCTACTGTCGAGTTGGCTACTGTGAAATAGCCTCCCTGTCATAGCAAAAGTTTTCCTCGCTTTGACCAAAGTAGCCTCTACATGTCTGTTGAAATACAGATATTGATCTAGCCAGATGCCCAGGTATTTAACTAAACTCCTGGTTTCCAGTTTATCTCCATGCGGTCCCACGATAACTAGCTTTCGCCAGTTCTTCCTTATGTCATTCGCGGCTTTATATAATGGGGTTGTAAATAGGATGGCTTCACATTTCTGGAAGTTGATCTTAAGTTTCCAGTCATCGCAATAGCGCTGCACTTTGTTGAAGTCTCGCTGTATTAAACTATTTATGATCGTAACTTTCGGAGCTGTTCTGTAAATTATGAGATCGTCTGCGTACGCGATAGCCTGCGGAAGTGCATCTAATAAGTCGCTAATGTAAATGTTAAAAAGAATCGAAGAGAGTACCGCGCCCTGTTGCAAGCCATTCTTGATATTATATGTATTATTAGAAGTCACATTACCACTTTTGGCCACGAACCTCCTGTCCTTTAACATATCGTAAAGTACATATAGTAAAGGTGTATGTATGCTATGTCATGTATCAAAGGCTTTTTCCAAGTCGATCAGACATGCCCCTGTGCATTGGTTTCTACATTTATTCCATTGTATGTTGAAGACCAGTTTAGCTGCGGCATGTGTGCTTTCATGACCCGCCTTAAAGCCAAACTGGTTATTTGGAATAATGTTGTTGTCGTCTACCCATTTTAGCAGAGCTTTGTTAATAGTATTTTTAAGTACTTTACTGATGCTTGGGAGTGTTACGGACCGACCTTGAGTGCAGGTCCCCCAACATCCACTAATCCCCCTTCGTTAGTTTCCCCTATTTACCTATAAAAGGAGAACAACTCGCCAAGTAGTCAATTTGCATAAACTACTTTATGCAAATTCTACTTGGCAGAGAAAATAATAAAAATCGGCGTTGGCGTCGAATAATAAAATAAAACGTCAACGGCGAAAATAATAATTAAATCATTCAACGTAAATCTCCGAACCAGCACGGACGCAATTAAATACAAAATAAAAACAATTTTTTATACAGCGAAAATATTCGTTTGTGTACTTGACGTCAACATTGACATCAAGAACTTCAGTTTGACCAACCGACGCTAAACAGGGGAGCAACCAATCAACGCCCCCTGCAACCAGTCGCAGACAAGCAGCTGCTCCAGCGACCGCTCAACGGTCAAACTCACGTAAGTCACCTAACTTACCACATTAAATACCCTTAAATAATAAACATACTTTAAATTATGTATTGTTAATTAACACGTAACAGGAATAAACTTATCGAATGCATGTGCATTGGGTTCTAATACAGTCATTGCCCTTTTTTGCGATGGGCTGAATGATAGCCATTTTCTAACGCCCCTGATAATATGCATTATTCAACGCGTTGTTAAACAGGGCCGTGTATATATCTATCGCCATTGGAGGCAGGTTCTTGAGTACGATGTTAGGTACTCCATCTATTCCCGCTGACTTTTTGTGTCTTAATGAGTCGAAGATACTCTGGATTCCTTCCCTTCTAATTAAAAGGCTATTAGCCCCACCATTCTCATTAATGTCAATTGACAGTTTATCGTCACTGAATTCAGTAAGATCGGGATTCTCCGATTGCCAAAGTGATCACCCCGTCACGTTATACATTAATCGATATCGCTGGGAAACATTTTTGATTATGTTCCGGATGTTGGCTGATGGACTGAAATTGAGATAAGTCATCATATTGATATGTTATTTTGTCTTTAACAAACCTTTTTATACTGCCCTTTCGAGGTGGATTTGTGGGGTTTCTCTATACCACATGGAGAACCAACCCACAATCCTAACCTAATTTCGACCGCTAACAGCGCGTAACATTATCCCCTATCCCACCGTTCGGCTAGTTTACCTGTAAAAGAAAGCATAGCTGAATTCATTATTCTATGCAGATAATGCAGAATTGAATTCAGCTACCTTTTGCAATACGGCAACTCCATTCTTGCTAGCCCATGAGATTTCCATCGGAAATCACATCATGTCGGTTAGCAACAAGAAGTCGAAGCAAACGACGCCGTCGCATCATAGCGAAACCGCTGGGGAATTTAGCAAAATAACTAATTCGTTTTCATGATAAATTACCCTAGCTAATTTCGTGTCACTTCGTCTTTTCTTCAGATCACCCAATCGCTTGGGATCAACGATCTCATTTTACAGGTGAATAGCGCACACAACATTTTCCTCTCCTTCATAATTCTGTTTCCATACGGTTCAATGCACTCTGAGATCACCACAGCCGTAACACCAGGGGCAGTAGGTCATGCTCAGAAGCTGCATTTGATACCAGCACACACAACCAAGCCACCCCGAGATCACAGTACATCGTGTTTCTGTTCTCTCATTCTACCACGTTCGTTGATTATCAATTAACGGAAGTTACCACACTTCGACGAGCGTGACGATGAGAGAGCAAAGGCGTGATCTCTTTTGGTTGTCCTGTGTGCAAAATCGAGAACAGAGAATTTCACCCCTAACCAAATCAGTCGCAGCTCAACCGCTGCCACAGGAGGTCACGCCGCTCGAGCTTACCAGAATTTCGTGTTTATTTTATTCAGTCATGATTCAATCGCCATCGCAGGCAGACACGCATCCATAAATATTCTTAAGCGCCATCCAACATATTCACCGCAGTAGTCTAAAAAGGTTTCTAGTTCCTTGTGTATTATTGGTCTAATCGTACTTTTATTATAGTTATATTGTGTCGTGACCCTTCAAGTGTAAATACTAATATAATTTATTTCGTGTAAATCTAGTGATAATTTATTTTAATGTAAAATAAATGGAACCCTAATATTAACAAAAAAAAAAAGGGAAAACATAAACAACTAAACCAAATGCGTTTCATTTATTGCCTTCTTCCTGTGAACAATTTTTCTGTGGACAAGTGTTGGGGTAAAAGTGGAAACCGTGCCCATGATCGGCACCATACTTCTCACCCCCACCTCCACAAGTTGAGTCAAATTGCGGCTAATAGCGAACATCTTCGCCAGCCTCCCAGCCTCGTCGGTTCTGATAGGATGTGCCAACCAGCTGGAATAGCGCACACTCAAACCCCCAAGGACAACAATTTCAGAACCCGGGCGGTTGATCTGTATTCAGTCGACGGTACGTGAAATATATTCGAAACATTTTGCTGGTCCTTCGTCATTCGGGGAGCGGTAAAGACGACAAAGAAATTAAACAGACTTCCTCAGAATGACCCTCAACCACATGACGTATATGATATTGGGTTCCATTGCGTCTATCCTCCGGCATTCAAGATCGGACCGCGTGAAGACGCAGACTCCACCCGTAAGACGGAATCTCGAATGTCAGTCGTATTCTGAGCATTGAAGGTATGACATATCAGTTGGGGAATCGACCTGGTTCCCAGTTAGGTCAAGGATATCAGGATTCGCTGTTTGCAAATATTGGTGGAGGTTGTTCACATTCGGATGAAACTGACGCGCCCGATGTTAAAAAATTCTGTTTGCAAGAGAACACCGACCGTGTTTCGGGAACGAACCCGATTACGCGATGACGAATTTGTTAAAGATTCGGTTAATTTTGAAAATATGATGTTCCCCTTGACATAGTCCTCCCTGGAGATCCAAATGGGAAGCTAGTTTACCTCCGGAATTCTTTATCTCAGAAGGCACCATCATGGCTTATCTCAATTTCAGTCCGGGTCATCATCCATACGTCTGAAATACAGTCGAAAATTTCTCCCGTACAGCGTGACGGGGTGGTATCTCACCTTGAGACCGACTTACCACCTAAACCAACCTCTTCTTGAAGCGGTCCATCAGCCAAGCTCCGAAAGATGGTCGGGATGTCTCCCGATCATCTCCCGGAGCCTCTAGCTCGATCGGGTGGTATTTCCCTGGGCGACAGGGCGTTGGGACCCCACCTACTACTCGGCCTTTAGTCCCCTCTTACGACAATCCGGCCTAGCTGGGAGTATATTCTCACGCTTCAAAATAGGCCTCAGTTTCGGCGATCACCTCTTCAATCGACGAAAAGTTCCTCCCGGCGAGCATTCTTTTACGATCTGAGAACAGGAAATAGTCGCTGGGGGCCAGATCTGGAGAATACGGTGGATGCGGAAACGATTCGAAGCCCAATTCATGGATTTTTGCCATCGTTTTCACTGACTTGTGACACGGTGCATTGTCTTGGTGAAGCAGCACTTTCTTTTTCTTCAAATGCGGTCATTTTTCGGCGATTTCGTCCTTCAAACGGCCCAATAACGCTGTGTAATAGTCGCTGTTGATGGTCCTTCCTTGTTCAAGATAGTCACTGAAAATTATTCCGTACGCATCCCAAAATACAGACGCCATAACCTTGCCAGCCGACTGTTGCGTTTTTCCATGCTTTGGGGCGGGTTCATCGTGTGCAGTCCACTCGGATGACTGTCGATTGGACTTCGCAGTGAAATGATGGAGCCATGTTTCATCCATTGTCACATATTGACGCAAAAACTCGGGTTTATTACGCTTGATCATCTCCAAACACTGCTCCGAATCATCAACTCGTCGTTGTTTTTGGTCAAAAGTGAGCTCGCGCGGCACCCACTTTGCACAGAGCTTTCTCATACCCAAATATTCGTGAATGATATGATGTACACGTTCAGTTGATATCTTTAGAGTGCCTGCTATTTCATTCAATTTCAATTTACGGTCATTCAGAATCATTTTGTGGATTTTTCTAATGTTTTCGTCGGTAACAACCTCTTTTGGGCGTCCACTGCGTTCACCGTCTTCGGTGCTCATTTCACCACGTCTAAACTTAGCATACCAATCCTTGATGGTTGATTTTCCTGGGGCGGTGTCTGGAAACTCGTCATCAAGCCAAGTTTTTGCTTCAACTGTATTTTTTCCCTTCAAAAAGCAATATTTTATCAACACGCGAAATTCCTTTTTATCCATTTTTTTCACAATAACAGAAGTTGCTTCACTCAAAATACTATAATTCACAAACTAATGATCCGACATCTGTCAAATGTATACACGCGTCTTTTGAAGGTTAGAGCTAACTAAAAATCATATGGATTTAATTCTAGTGCCGCCAGCTATGTGTCAGGCCGGGGACTTTTCAATTGACCCGTTATTCTCTTAACTTGCATTGTGTGGGTCATCATAGTGTATAACATCTACTGTGATATTTATTGTCAAAGCAGAGTGTATTAGATGAGTTTCGTACAGATGAATGCATTCTAAAAGCCATTTATTTTTTATGTTACAAACGAACCATTAAGTAGAAGGTCAGTGTGTACACACATCGTAATTAACACGATGTCACTGTGCATAAACTTGTAACTCTTTCAAGATTCTATAAAGACTCTTTAATGCAAATGTTTTGATAATTTCGTGCCAGTACTCAAATTTTTGAAAGCAAATACATATACTAAGATTTTTCCATCGACGTAAAACTTTTTAAATCTTGTAAACTCTCAAGAAAACTTCAAAAACAAATTCAATATCAAAAAATTCAGCACAAGGTTCGAATTTAAATTCAAATATTTTAGTGCTTTGATTCAATAATCAAACAAGTAGGCCTCTTTTATATAATTCAACCACTGTGTATAGCTTTTCGTTCGAGGAGTCATGTGCAGCGATTTTCAACTTTCAAAATAGTCGAAAAACTACTGAAACAAATTCAACATCAAAAGCAAAAGCAAACTTTTACAATTTCTTCAATTTAATCTTGACGTGGTGAACGTCTTCATCAAATTAGCGGCAATAAAATACCAGACCATAAAATCCACGTTTCGAACATGAAGAATTTTTCCGAGAAGCTTAGACAGCTACAGATGCACGATGTCTTGTTTTTTATTTTGTCTTTTCGAAAACTTCATCCGTTGCACGATTTTTGAACTCGGAAAAGGGACGAAAAATTGAAAATCTACGAGTCGTAGAATTCTCCGTAACTTAAGATTTCACCAGGACTTCTCCGGGTAACAGTTTGGGGAGGCATATTAGTTACACATGGCTAGACTTCTCTAGTTACGCATACACCAAATAGCGTATATCCACTTTAAGGGCATACAAATAAAATATCATCCTCTTCCTTTTCAGATTAGAGAGGCACACGCGCTAGTATCCAGATGAGTGAAGAGCTTTCTTCGCAAGGATAAACTTATATTCTGCTGAAATAGCGGAAAATTCGTTGGTTACTCTGACTGGGTCTTGTTAAGGATTCCTCTTCTCTACTGCTATTTGGGCTCGACGTTACTCTCTAGAGTTACTTCTAATTCCAGTGCGACGGTGTTTATGCATTAAAAAGTTACTCCGGGCACAAGGATTTAGTCGTTATCATCATCGTTTGATAGTTAAATTTAATATGGCCTTTTCGAGGGGAGGAAGAGGACTTTTTGATATGTATATACACTAGATTATTTTGGTTTATTCGCGTGACTGTCGGTGTTCGTCACACCACAACTAATTTGCAGACTCAGCAGGATTCAAAGTGGAATTTTATAGTGAAGAGATTTTCAAAGATATAACGGATGTACGGTGTAGATAGATAGGAGTAGATAAGATGATAAACGCTTCCAAGACTTTCATGCGGAGGAAGAGGTTGTTTCATTTTTTACTTGTTCTTCTTGGTGATAAATTAAATAAATGTAAAGAGAGGGAAATGTAGGGTTATTATTAGCGCTGGGATCTTTGAATTACTAATAAGAAGAGGAATGGAATAGGTCGAAAGTTTACTGCTGCGATCTTTAGGAGTATTATTCTAGTTTTTACGTTGTTGGTTGTTGTTATAGTTGTGTGATTGTTTATTAATGTATCATTCCTATACAGCTGCGTTCAGGAATTTTGCAACGATTTAAAATGTCAATATTGTTCGACGGACCAGGATATGGTACCTAAACTTCTTTTCCAAGAACATTACTCTTATTATCATTTCAAAGATTGTCCTCTTCATTCGACTTTTATATCAATAATTACATTTTATTGCCAATCATTGCAATGCAATTATGATGATAGACCCTTCGTATATTCAGAAAATTTGCGAGAATTTACCAGTTTATCTTTCAAAATAATAATTTCTTTCAAAATAATTTGCTTTTATAGCGCGATCGCAATTTTAATAACATTTGTTAGTGTAAGCGCCAACCAGCGCCAATATGTCGATGTACAGTATTAAATCTAAGGTCATGCAACCCATATGCTAATTTTGTTTCCATCAGATTTTACCAACTAAACGAACGTTATACTCGTATAGCAATGTCATTATTGAAGCTTGTAACGAGGATGTTCAAGGGACGAATTCATATAATTAACTGACATAAACTATTTAGCTGACATAAACATAGACTGATATCCTACTTGAGTTTCTTTAAAATTCTTGCACTGCATTGACATAATTACGGACTTTTACTACTAGTTAGGGTCCTCAAATATAAATAGGATCTGATGAACACTTCTTAATTGGTCTATGAGAGAATTCATCTAGAGAGGTACTGTGCCCAAGAAGAACCCAGAAAGCCCTGCCCCTTTAGACTGACTACGATTACGTAAAAGCGCCTTGGTTTTGAAGAAATCAAAATGACAGTTCTTGTGGAATACTCGAATTGAGAATTGAAAGGCTGGACAGAACATTTGGTGGAGACCCTACGCGGGTGTTGTTTAAATGACTTTTGTGTGCGCTGATATGATTTTAAGTGTTCCGGAAGTCTAACTTAAGCTGAGAGTTGTACCTGGTGCGTAACTATTAGCTGTGTCTCGATCACCACCATCCAATGACTACATTCACTGAATAAAATAGCTTGTATGTCCAATTTGTTCCAATATACATATATTTAAAATAGTACCATCATCATCATCGGCACTACAACCGGCATCTGGTCTTGGGCTTATATAACAAATATCTCCACCGGTCCCAATTTCGACCCGATGTCATCCAGTTTGGCACTCCCAGGCTCTGGGCGTCCTGGTCTACGTCATCCCTCCAACGCAGACAAGGTCTGTCGCACTGTTTACTTCCATACATCCTGCCACAAAGGACTTTCCGGGCAGGTTCCTCTTCGCTCATTCGAGCGAGGTGTCCCGCCCACCGGAGTCTATCGAGCTTGATTTTTCCTAAAACATTAACTTCAAGGTAGATTGCGTCCAACTCATGGTTGTAGCGTCTCCGGAATCGTCCTCCCTCACATACAGGGCCAACAATTCTCCTTAAGACCTTCCTCTCGAACGCGACTAAGAGTTCAGAGCACCTTTTATTGAGCACCCAGGTCTTGGATCCATACATGAGTACTGGTAAGGTCATGGTCTTGTACAGTAGTAGCTTGGATGTTCTGGATAAATTTCGGGATTTAAAGAGCCTTGATAAACCATAGTAGGCTTCGTTGGATTTGATCAGCCGTTCGCGCATTTCTTCTTCTATATTGTTATCGGCTGATACTATTGACCCAAGGTAGTTAAATGATTGCACTACTTCAAATTCGTGCTCCACTACCCTGAAAGTTTGACCAACGTTAGGTCTTCTCTTCGCAGAAGTTGCCACCATGTACTTAGTTTTTCCCTCATTAATGTGCAGTCCCAGTTTTTGTGCCGCCTACTCAATCTGGATGATTCGGTTCTACCGATGTTGTCGATGTCATCTACGTAGGCAAGTATTTGGCTGGACTTGGTGACAATAGTCCCTCTTGTTGTAACGCCAGAGTCACGGATTGCTTTCTCCAACGCCAGGTTGAAGAGGAGGTAGGCCAGACCCGTCCCCCTGTCAGAGTCCATTAAAGATGTTTATTGGTTTGGACAGCAATCCCGCTATTTTTACTTGACTAGTTACGTTGGTCATAGTCAACCTACAAATTCATATCAATTTGTTTGGAATGCCGAACTCTCTCATGGCATTATATAGTTCTACCCTGGCTATGCTGTCGTAGGCAGCCTTAAACTCTATAAATAGATGATATAATGGAATCTTAAATTCCTGATATTTTTCCATCGCCTGCCTAAGAGTGAATATCTGATCAATTGCTGATTTGCCTGGGATGAAGCCACACTGATATTGACCAATGCTGGCTTGGGCGTATGGGGCTATCCGATCTTGTATGATAGTGGACAGTATCTTATAGGCGGCACTTAGCAATGTTATACCCCTATAGTTGCTGCATACAGTGATATCTCCGTTCTTATGTATGGGGCAAATTATACCACGACGTCAATTTTCCGGCATATCCCTTGCTCCCATACGTGCACCACGATCTCATGAATTGCGTGATGTAACGCTGTCCCTCCTTGTTTGATCAGCTCAGCTGGTATGCCATCAGCTCCAGGGGCTTTATTTGATTTGAGCTGTCTAATGGCTTTTAATGTATCCTCAATGCTTGTTGGCGGCAGCATTTGATCTTGATCTTGCATTGGTGGAGCCTTCAATTCTTCTGTGAGCAGACCATTTAGCAATTCATTGAAGTGCACTTCCCATTGCTCCAGAATGCCTCCAGGATCGGTGATCAGATTACCCTCTTTATCCTTGCAGTAAGTGCAGCGTGGTGTATACCGCGTCGTACTGCGCATTATTTGGTAGAACTTCCGCGCCTGGTGTGGGTCTCGCTCTCTACTTTTATCTATTTCACAGACAAGGTTTTTTTCCCAGGCACATTTCTTTTCTCGGTGGAGTCTTTTTTCAGATCTTCTGAGCTCTTTGTATTTCTCCTCGCGCACCAGCGCCCTATGAGACTGCTGCATTGCTCGGTATGCAACATTCTTACGTTCTGTCGCTAGTTTGACTACTGTCTAAGATGGAGTTGGCAGTACTAATGACGGTATTTGTAAGGCGTGTCCATTTCTTTTCTACGCCCGGCATTTTGGCCCCAGGACATACTCTCCCTCCGTCGAGTTCTTCGAGGGCGAGTGTTAACACATGACCGAAGGTAGTACTGGTATTCTCATTGCGTAAGGCAGCCGTGTTGATTCGAACCTGATGCGCGGATGCAATACGTCTCCGTAAGGCAATCCGCGCTCGGAAAACTGTACCAACAAGGTAGTGATTCGAGTCGACGTTGGCACCTGGGTACGTTCGTACCGTCATCAGGCTCGAGGAGTGACGGCGACCTATCAACACGTGGTCAATTTGGTTGCGAGTGGCTCCATCAGGTGATACCCAGGTGGCTTTGTGGATATCTTTATCCGGAAACCTGGTACTTGCAACGACCAAGTTTTTCGATGCTGCCAGTTCGATGATTCGTAGTCCATTGTCATTAGTGTTCTCATGCAAAATATGGGAACGTGTGTAGTGCCTCAAAACCGGCTGCCGATCTATTTTTGCATTCAAATCATCAAGAACGATTTTCACATCGTATCTTGTGCAGGCATTGAGGGCCCGTTCGATGTTCTCGTAGTATTCTTCCTTTTCGTCGTCAGGGAACTCCTCTGTAGGTCCGTGAACGTTTATGAGACTTATGTTCTTAAACTTGCCACGCACGCGAAGAGTGCATAGCCTTTCATTTATTACTTCAAAGCCGATGATGGCAGGCTTCTGTTTTTGGCTGACTAGAAAGCCTACCCCGAGCACATGGTGTTTTGCATGACAGCTGTAATAAATGTTACACTCTTTTCTTTGAAAAACACCACTTCCCGTCCATCTTATTTCTTGTAATGCTGTTATGTCAGCCTAATAGTCGGATTGGGCATCGGCTAGCTGCTGTGCTCTTTATATTGAGCGGACGTTCCATCAGAAAATTCTTAAATCGTTTAGCCATTTTCGTTGCCGTGGTCTTCGTCGTGTATCCGGTTCATATCCGAGACTTGTTAAATTTGGCGTAATAATTCATTTTTACGGGCCTGGTTATTAGCCTTGCGACAACCTTTCTCAGGATGTCGCTGCATGCATTGGTTCACTACTTGGCGGGTGGCAAAGTAGCTATCCAGGGGTGTGACATGGAGACTGCATGTCAACTTGGATTGAACATGGACAAGGGTCGTCCTGGCCTTCGCCGGGTTGAAAGGAATCAGTAACTTTGCCCTGTATGTTCGCTCCCATCCCATAGTATAGTTATAACTTATTTTAATCACAAATCGTCGTTAAAATAAAATAGAAAAATCCAAACACTACTTATGGTTTTTTGAGTAACAAAACAGCGCATGTGAAAGCGGACTCAATAGAGAGCCGAAAAAAAGGAAAGTGATCCATGAACATGATGGCTGATTTGTCATCATATTCGTTGAGTATGACGGTTTAGATTCTTTATCGGCTACCTGTTGGCGAGTAATAATCGATTAAGATAACTCCATGACTATCCCAAAAAACAGTCGGGATCACTTTCCCAGCCGAAAAAACAGTTTCTGTTTTTTTTTTTTGAGCCGATTCCCCCTTTGCAATCCACTGTTTTGACTGTATTTTTGTTTCGGGCGTATGATGGTGTATCCAAGTTTCATCGGCAGTAACTAATCGGCGCTGACAGTCGGATTTATTGCGCCTAAACCGCGCCAACAGAGCGTTGGAAATGTTCATTCGAGCACGTGTTTGCCTTAACGTGAGCAAACGAGGCACCCAATGCTTGGACAGCTTTCTCATGCCTAAATCTTGATTTAATATGTGACAAACACGTTCTTTGGACATTTTCATAGACTCTGCTATCTCTCTCACTTTAATTCGGTGGTCGTCTAGCACCATTTGGTGAACTTTAGAAATGTTATCGTCAGTTATTGCAGTTTTTGGACGTCCCGAACGTTCATCGTCTCCCAAGCTCTTAAATTCAGCTGCCAAAAATTTCACTGTGGTAAATGATGTTGCAGAGTCCCCATACACAGGGTCTAATTCATCTTTCATTTGCGTAGGCGTATTGTCTTTCGAAAACAAAAATTTAATAACAGCTCGATACTGAATTTTGTCCATGTTCATAAAAACACTCACATCGACTCACTCAAACGACTGTCAAATGGAAACTAGCCATCCAAAATGGCTGAAATTTTGGTGAGTAACTGTCAAAAGATGCATAACTACATTCACTGGTTTTTATTGACGAGTGCTGCTATCTTCACGTTGAGGTCGGAAACTTTTCAGTTCACCCATGTATATGCCTTGTAAATAGTCGCCAGGTTGAATGGAGTGAAATATTTGTTGCATCTCTTAAGGAACCCCATACATTTGGATGGACTCTTCGCAGCTTCAAAAATGTGGTCATTCCACACGAGTTGAACTAATTCGAGTGCCGGGGGTTGATAGTTCCTTGTCCTCGTCAATACAAGTTCCGTTCATTGACAGTGCTTTTACTCTGGGGTTTGCCTTTTACGACAGGAGGCAGCACTGAGTTTTTAAGGCATTGAACTCTACGCGGTTAGATAATCGCCATTGATATATTTTGTTGAGGTCGGAATTCAATGTATTAAGCATAACCTGCTGATTAGTAATGACATTCAAAGAGTTTGGTTCGGAATGTTCGTATCATTATGAGAAACTCAACGTGGTATCAGCAGCAAACGAGTTAATTGGGGTTTGGCTAATTGACAAGAGGTCATTTATAAAGATGAAGAAGAGAGTGGGTGAGAGTACCGAATTTGGGGAACACCTGCATTAATTTGATGGGAGACAGAATTACACTGCCAAGAACCACTTGAATTTAACGGCCAGAAAGATAGTCCCTTATCCATGGAAGGGGTGAATTTTCCACTCCATATGAATGTAATTTTGACAAAAGCGCTGGACGCCAAACTTTGTCGCAGGTTTTTGAAATATGCAATGCGACTACCGCCACTACCTCGGATAGAATGGCTCCGCTTGTCAGGAAGGTACGCGATCAAATCTTCTGCGGACTGGTTGCTACGAAAGCCATATTGGCGTTTATTGAGGAGGTCATTTGATTCCAGATATTCATAGAGTTGACGGTTAATCAGTGATTCCATTACCTTCGAGAGAATAAAAGTTAGTGCTATGGGTCGATAAGTAGAGAGGAATGAATTATCACCTTTTTTGGGAATCGGCTGAATGTTCGCTGACTTCCATATACGAGTATTTGGGAAATGGCTAATAGAATAAGACAAATGGAGGAGTTTCCGAAGTGGTTTAGTGAGTGAAGAGGAACATTTTTTCATGAGAATTGGAGAAATGGCATCAGGACCAGCGAATTTGTTTGCGTTTAGCTCCTTGAGTGCCCGGGCGAGAGTACGCGTTCGGAAGAGAGTCTGACTCATTGTGTGCTGCCTATGTTCAAGTTGAGCCGGAACTGATGTGGTATCAGACAGCGTTGTTTTGGTTGCAAAATGTGCAGCAAGTAGATTTGTGGGGGGGAAGTACGTACCTAACACGGACACTAGGTTCGCTTCCTCCTCCATCATATATACGTTCCACCGTACACTGTCCACCGGAAAAACAAAACAAGTACACCTCCACAGCACATCGTCCACAAGAAGTAAATAAACAGGCACTGTTTGAGCTTATTGTAGTGAATGTTCTTTATTATTCCTTTTTATTGTTTCCTTTGCTATTGTTCTTAAGTAACATCGGGTCTTACGACCTTACTGTTCATGATTAATTAGTAGTTATTATTTTAATATATTGTTATTCACGTTGCTAAGTTCACGACACTGTTTAAGGATTGGTTACTGTTCTGAAGGAAGCACATTTCACGGAAGACTTGTGTAGAAGAAAGGCTTTAATTAGCACGGAGAAGGGCACACGTGCATGGATTTAATTTGTATTGAGGTGTGTAAACGAAACTCGACTCTGATACGTACGCATACCCGCAGGGTTACGGGTAGCGGTGGTGGTGGACCGACCAGCTCGATCGGTGGATGGAAAAAGACTCCAGGATCATCATCTCGTGCAGATATGATTCGCTTAGCAAGGGACATTTTTGGGTGGATTTGTGGGGCTTTTCAGGGCCCGAAGAGCCATACATCGCTCGATCCCCACTATTCCAGGCGAACAACTTACCTCTCGGTCGAACTTCAGCAAGGTTGCGTAACCTTGCTACGGCATTTACCCTCAGCCAAATCGCCGGAATTAATACGGTTACCCTATCGGATAACCGTTTTGAATTTATGTTAGGCAGCTTACCTATTCTGTAGGGGATTTCCTTCCAAACCCCTTTGTCTCCAGCATCACCACTGAAAACATTAAATCCACGGCAAAGCTTATCACCTTGCCGTGGCATCGAAAACTCACCCTCGGCCAGACCATATTCCCTAAAAAAACATTAAGCCCACGGCAAAGCTTATCACCTTGCCGTGGCATCGAAAACTTACCCTCGGCCAGACCATATTCCCTAAAAAACATTAAGCCCACGGCAAAGCTTATCACCTTGCCGTGGCATCGAAAATTTACCCCCGAGGCGTACATCATTTCCTGAAAAGAACATAAGTCCATGGCAAAATCATCACATTGCCATGGCATCTGAAATCTTATCTTTAGGCATACATTCTGCCAGGGCATCTCGTTTCCATAGCCTTAAGCTATGGAAACAACAATCAACAAGAGTTCCTTGTGACTCGTTGTATTTGTTTACCCCCGGCATAACATGCATACGGCTATTGCCCCTATTGATTTACTACCGCCGACAAGGTTTCTGTTGACGCAAAGCAAACATGTCCCTGTTTACCAGCAATCGCTGGCTTCCAATTAGCGGTCCCCATGTTCAGAGACCGTAATCGCGCGACGACCAGGATGCAGCCAGAAAATGTTTACTTTCAACATCTGGCAACGGCTGCACCCTATGTTCGTTGCAATGTAATCATCGGCAACCGAAATGAAGATTTATGGCCTTCCATTAGGATGACCAAATTATCGGTTTCAGTTTTTCACACCCCACATGCTAGTGTTTGCATTCTTAGAAAATGCACTAGCGATGTTGCCCTCCATCCACGGTCGCCGAACGATCGTATGCATGGCATACGCACACATGCGTAATGTATGTCTATTCCGTCAGGTCCAATCACGATTAACTACATCAAGTTAATCGTGTAACTCCGCCTTCCTTCCAGTTTCTTTCGGGATTCTTTCACTTTAATGATTTCCAATGAGATTGGCCAGTCAGATTTTATATAGCTTGGAGAGCGAACCGGTGTCGGAGTGATACGTGTGCCTTTCCTTCCTTGTTGCCTTTTTTCTTTACATTATCAAAATATAACAAGAGAGCCGGTGGAGTATTGCTGCGATAATTCTACGGTCATTCGGTCCAATTATTCCGTGACTAGTGCGATGTCGCTAAATTAAAACGAAAAAGATCTATCTGCGGACGTTCCGTCTACTAATGGTCGTGTCCAGACTCAATATCAACTTTTCCTGTGCTGCTAATTTACTTTTAGCTTTATCGAAACATCATTCACCCAAAATACTCCTCAGTGAAAATTTATGTACTAAAAAGGAACTACAATAAGGATTAATTTAGTTTTAATAACCAAACGATATTAGTATTAACCGTATAACAAGTGTAAATAGTGTTACCGATACAAATAAAAATTATCACCACCTTGCAAAATAAAAGTGACCTTGCATCAAAATTAAAGAAAGAACTGATCGCGTGTTTTATTTTCCTCTTTCGGAGAGCTTTGTGTGGTTTTTCTGTTTTTTTTTTGGAGAACTATAAGTGGGTGTTGGCTGAATCCGCACCCGTGCTTGGTGCCAAGTCCAACACTACCCACATTGGTGACCACCGCGAGTCAACACGCTCCTTAACGAAATTCACACACATACACCGGTGATTACAATATTTATAACTTTTCCTCACGGTGGTTTTGTTTTCCTTTCGAACCTTTTTATTTTATTTAAAAGTAAACGGAGTACACAATTAGTAGTACGCAATACTCGGATCGAAAATAACACGAAATACTACTTACATTCGCGTCTTAAAGAACTCCACTCGACTTGGCACAATTCTCCTTTGACTCGGCTCCTTCAATCCCTTTCTTTTCGTCACAATTTGGCCCCTCATAACCTTAGTTGGCCCCTTATCCCCACTCCATTCAATTCTGTCGACTCATCGGCCTCCCTTCACTCTTCTTCGCGTCCTCTTACGCTTTTGATCCCAGTTTCGCGTCATACAACCCATAATGGTCAACACGCGGAACACCATGGCCAAAAAGGCTCTGGAACAATCCGAGCCTCTCGAATTCCACGACGCCTCCAGCGTCGATTTCCCCACCGAGCAAGTCGATGCTGACCTAGACTTGCCCGGACAATCTACTCCTCTGGCACCACCCGTTGCCCCCAGCGTCGTGAACCGACCCCAGCCTACTTCCCCAGACACACTCTCGACTGCTCCTAACGCCCCTGTTATCGGCCCTTTGGCAAATGCCGGCATTTTAAGGCCCACAACTGGTGCCAGCACCTCACAACAACACCAAAGACCTTCAGAGTCCCAAGAATTCCACGATGCTTCCAGCCTCGGGAACGGGACTCGTCATTTAAATATAGGGCTTCCCCCCTTCGATGAGGAGGACCCAGACTTGTGGTTTGCAGTGGCAGACCGCATCTTCCTGGCCGCAGCCTTGCACGACGAACAACTTCGTGCAGTTGAGCTGTTAAAAGTGCTTGACCGCACTCAACGACCGCATGTTGCACACATAATAAGGTCGGCCGGCCGCAACCCATATAGCAACATGCGTGAAGCTCTGCTCGACGCATTGGACGAGCCAGGAAGTGTGCGGCAACGACGTTTAGCCGCTGTAACCAACCTTTCTGGGATGAGACCATCTCTTTTCCTGACCCATTTACGCTCTATAGCGGGGACCAGGATTGGGGACGACCTAATAAAGCCTCACTTTTTGAGGTGTCTTCCCCAGCATGCCCGTTCGGCACTTATAGCCCAACCCAATCAGAGTTTGGGCTATTTATCCAAAATTGCGGACGCAATTATGGAAAGCTCAGATCAGTATTCTGAGCCTCCAGCGTACCAGGTAGCGGTGGTTTCTCAACACGCCGCCCAGCCTGCACGGCACCCTCGTCTGCCTTTCTCAGCCCATCAATTGGTCTCAACTCCCAATTCTCCTCAAGCTCAATTGCCTCATAGAAGGCCCGCCTCAACCAATTTCCCTCAGGGGAATCCAGAGGCAGGCCCCAACCTTAACCAAAGAAATTCGCCACCTCAATTAACCACTGCTGACCTTCGGGCGCTTCAAACCTCACTCCTCCGCGAGATAACGCAATTGCGCGCGGAGGTGAGGAACAATCCTCGAAGCGCCCAGAACCGAGCCATGCCGAGCCGTCCTCTCAATCGGCAGAATTCCTACCAAACTGCCCCTCAGAGGGCCTATATGCCTCAAAACGCCCCACAGAGGGCCAATTCCTCTCAAAATGGCCCTCACCGGGCCAATTCCCAGCGAGCTCCGGCTCGACCTCCCCGTAACGGCAATGCCAATAGGCAGAATATACCAGATAATGCCGTTACTCTACCTTGGTGCGCCAATCACCAACGATATGGTGATCGCGCATTTAACTGCAAAGCGCCTTGTGGTTGGACACAACCTTCCACCAACCAAGGGCGCTCTTTAAACTAATTTTGCCGACCGACACCCTCGCGCAATCGGCCGGCACCCATACAATAAGTCGCCTAACCATCCGGGATTCGAAACTGAATATCGCTTTTACTGTCGATACCGGCGCCGATATTTCAGTCCTCCCGCGATCGTTTGCTCCGCGTAACCGCGTGCCAGCCGCACTTAAATTGTCAGCAGCAAATAATACGCCGATACTTACGTACGGACGTAAAAAGCTGACACTCCAATTGGGTCTTTGTCGTCCGATCACTTGGCGTTTCGTCATTGCGGACGTAAACGAACCCCTGATAGGTTCCGACCTATTAGGCGCACATAATCTGTTGGTCGATTCGACCCATAACAGACTTGTGGCTCCAACCGCACCCCCCTTGCCCATGACGGCATCACCAGCGGCAACTTCAGGGGCCACAGAGTGCATAGACCCATTCCAGGTTATGGTACAGGAATTTGTGAGTACAACAATTCCTCTGCCTAACCAGCGCCGACATAAAGCCACGGTGTTTCATCATATAGAAACACGTGGTCCCCCGGTGAGCCAGCGTCCACGTCGACTGGCTCCGGAAAAATTACGTGCGGCGCGCGCGGAGTTCGAGCATATGATCGAACTAGGTATCTGCCAACCGTCGGACAGTCCCTGGGCAAGCCCACTCCACTTAGTGAAGAAACGTTCTGGTGAGTGGCGCCCATGTGGCGATTATAGGCTGTTGAACGCAGCAACTGTCCCGGACAGATACCCAATTGCGCACCTCTACGATTTTTTGTACAAGTTACGAGGGTGCAATGTCTTCACAACCCTGGATCTCACCAGGGCATACCACCAAATTCCGGTGGCACCTGAAGACATCCCCAAGACCGCAGTCATTACACCTTTCGGACTCTTCGAGTTCAAAGTGATGACTTTCGGCCTCAGGAATGCCGCACAGACATTCCAGCGGTATATCGACACGGCTTTACGAGGTCTTAATTGCTGCCATGCATACCTTGATGACATTCTCATCGCCTCCAAAGACCTCGCCGAACATAAACGCCACTTACGTCAGGTCCTAGAGCGCCTCCGTGAATTCGGTCTTGTCATCAACCCAGATAAGTGTCAATACGCCAAGGAGCAAATCACCTATCTGGGTTATGTCGTTGACAACCAGGGCATTCGCCCACTTCCAGACCGTGTGGAGGCCCTCATGAAGTACCCCCGGCCTACTAACGTGAGTGAGCTGCGTCGATTTTTGGGCATGCTTAACTTTTACCGCCCAACCCTGAAGAATGCTGCCCAGATTCAAGCTCCGCTCAATGAATTTTTAAAAGGAGCTAAGCGCAATGATAAGCGCCCCATTAATTGGACAGAAGTCTCAGATCGAGCATTCCAACTGTCCAAAGAACAATTGGCAAATGCCACCTTACTCCGATACCCTCTCGAGGGAGCGGCACTTTCTATCCAATGCGACGCATCGGATACCGCAATCGGAGCCGTCCTCGAACAGGACATTGAAGGCCGTCCGGAACCACTTGGTTTCTTTTCAAGGAAGCTGAGTCCCACTGAGCGACGCTACAGCGCCTATGACCGTGAATTACTCGCGATCTACAGCGCTGTTAAGTACTTCCGTCATATGATAGAAGGTCGCTCACTCTCCATTTTAACAGACCACAAGCCATTGGTCTATGCGTTCCGGAAGAAGTCGGGAAATGCCTCCCCCCGACAAGAGCGTCCATTAGACCTCATTGGGCAATATTCTACGGAGATCAAGCATATCTCCGGTAAACAGAACGTCACGGCGGACGCCCTTTCTCGAATCGATACGATTCATTTGCGTACCGCCTTGAATAACGCTGATCTTGCCCTAGCTCAAGAGGAGGATGAACAGCTCAAGTCCCTCCTAACTGCCGATACGGCACTAGAGCTTAAGAAAATTACCCTTCGCGACCCTTTGGGCGAAATCTGGTGCGATGTCTCCACTGGAACCGCTAGACCTTACATTCCCGAGAAACTTCGTAAGGGCGTGTTCCAGGTTTACCACAACCCAGCCCACCCCAGCGGCCGAGCAACAGCCGCTGCTGTCCGTCGCAAATTCATTTGGCCCCGGATGAATAAAGATCTCACCGGTTGGGCCCGTGCTTGTCTCCAGTGCCAGCGCTGCAAAGTAGCACGGCATAATGTACTGGAGCCAGCGCAATTCAAGCTTCCCACGGCACGCTTCGCCCATGTCCACATAGACATAGTGGGACCGCTTACTCCATCAAGAGGATTTTCTTATATCCTCACTATGATGGATCGCTGCACGCGATGGCCAGAAGCGACACCTCTCCGGGCAGTTACTGCCGAATCAGTCGCCAAGGCCTTTTATTCAACTTGGGTCACACGCTTCGGTGTACCAACCACCATAACTTCGGACCGAGGTCCACAATTTGAGGCGACGATTTTTAGGCAGCTAACAAATCTTCTCGGCTGCCAAAGAAGTCGTACCACCGCCTACCACCCGCAATCAAATGGGATGATAGAGCGCTGGCATAGATCTCTTAAAGCCTCACTCATGTGTCATAATGACACACAATGGTTTGACGCCCTTCCAACCGTCCTCCTCGGCCTGAGGACAAGTATTAAGGAGGACCTGGGTGCTTCGGCAGCAGAGCTTACCTATGGTACCAACCTCCTTCTTCCAGGAGAACTTTTCCTGAATGGCGAAACACCGCGTGACCAACTTCGCGAATTGGGACATCTCCGTGACCTGCTACGTAAGGTTAGGGCAACCCCTGTAACCAGGCACGGCTCCAAAAAACTTTTCGTCCACCCTGAACTGCACAGCTGCACGCACGTCTTTGTCAGGGTGGATAAGGTCAAAAAACCCCTCGACCCACCTTATGATGGCCCATTCAAAGTCTTCCGCCGCATCAGTGACCGCGTCTTCGAGATCGACATTAGAGGCAAGCGATCCACGGTCAGCGTCGAAAGGCTTAAGCCCTGTTTTCTGGAAGCTTCCGCTCCAGAATTACTTCCTTCTACTGACACCGCTCCTACTCCACCAGCACAACCTCCCCGTACTCGCGCTCATACGCGCGCCCATAACCAACTAACCACCCCCTAACCTGCCTTACCTGTTTCGTGACTACGTCACTGGGGAGGGAGTGATGTGGGGCTTTTCAGGGCCCGAAGAGCCATACATCGCTCGATCCCCACTATTCCAGGCGAACAACTTACCTCTCGGTCGAACTTCAGCAAGGTTGCGTAACCTTGCTACGGCATTTACCCTCAGCCAAATCGCCGGAATTAATACGGTTACCCTATCGGATAACCGTTTTGAATTTATGTTAGGCAGCTTACCTATTCTGTAGGGGATTTCCTTCCAAACCCCTTTGTCTCCAGCATCACCACTGAAAACATTAAATCCACGGCAAAGCTTATCACCTTGCCGTGGCATCGAAAACTCACCCTCGGCCAGACCATATTCCCTAAAAAAACATTAAGCCCACGGCAAAGCTTATCACCTTGCCGTGGCATCGAAAACTTACCCTCGGCCAGACCATATTCCCTAAAAAACATTAAGCCCACGGCAAAGCTTATCACCTTGCCGTGGCATCGAAAATTTACCCCCGAGGCGTACATCATTTCCTGAAAAGAACATAAGTCCATGGCAAAATCATCACATTGCCATGGCATCTGAAATCTTATCTTTAGGCATACATTCTGCCAGGGCATCTCGTTTCCATAGCCTTAAGCTATGGAAACAACAATCAACAAGAGTTCCTTGTGACTCGTTGTATTTGTTTACCCCCGGCATAACATGCATACGGCTATTGCCCCTATTGATTTACTACCGCCGACAAGGTTTCTGTTGACGCAAAGCAAACATGTCCCTGTTTACCAGCAATCGCTGGCTTCCAATTAGCGGTCCCCATGTTCAGAGACCGTAATCGCGCGACGACCAGGATGCAGCCAGAAAATGTTTACTTTCAACATCTGGCAACGGCTGCACCCTATGTTCGTTGCAATGTAATCATCGGCAACCGAAATGAAGATTTATGGCCTTCCATTAGGATGACCAAATTATCGGTTTCAGTTTTTCACACCCCACATGCTAGTGTTTGCATTCTTAGAAAATGCACTAGCGATGTTGCCCTCCATCCACGGTCGCCGAACGATCGTATGCATGGCATACGCACACATGCGTAATGTATGTCTATTCCGTCAGGTCCAATCACGATTAACTACATCAAGTTAATCGTGTAACTCCGCCTTCCTTCCAGTTTCTTTCGGGATTCTTTCACTTTAATGATTTCCAATGAGATTGGCCAGTCAGATTTTATATAGCTTGGAGAGCGAACCGGTGTCGGAGTGATACGTGTGCCTTTCCTTCCTTGTTGCCTTTTTTCTTTACATTATCAAAATATAACAAGAGAGCCGGTGGAGTATTGCTGCGATAATTCTACGGTCATTCGGTCCAATTATTCCGTGACTAGTGCGATGTCGCTAAATTAAAACGAAAAAGATCTATCTGCGGACGTTCCGTCTACTAATGGTCGTGTCCAGACTCAATATCAACTTTTCCTGTGCTGCTAATTTACTTTTAGCTTTATCGAAACATCATTCACCCAAAATACTCCTCAGTGAAAATTTATGTACTAAAAAGGAACTACAATAAGGATTAATTTAGTTTTAATAACCAAACGATATTAGTATTAACCGTATAACAAGTGTAAATAGTGTTACCGATACAAATAAAAATTATCACCACCTTGCAAAATAAAAGTGACCTTGCATCAAAATTAAAGAAAGAACTGATCGCGTGTTTTATTTTCCTCTTTCGGAGAGCTTTGTGTGGTTTTTCTGTTTTTTTTTTGGAGAACTATAAGTGGGTGTTGGCTGAATCCGCACCCGTGCTTGGTGCCAAGTCCAACACTACCCACAGATTCGCTTTCACTGTGGTGATAACCGGATCTCATAGAGGTACTGGTCATTGTACACATGTATATGTGTACGCCGGTTCTTTTCATGGGTCGAAGCCATGATAAGGAATCTGAGACAATGAAAAGGACATAAGTGCATTCACGAAATACGATTCCGGTAAAACAAATAAAACCGAACTCGTCGGATGCTAATGGGATCTTTGTATACATGTGTGGCTAAACAAAAAGACGACGATATGATGTGGAAATGTGCTAATTGGTTTTAGCTAGGTTACTGAGAATTGGTCTCAACGTCTATGGTGCTAATTACATGCAGCTACGTTGGACCATTTATCGTTGGTTAAAGTGGTCGCCAGCCAATGTGTATATTTGGTGATATATGATACACTTGGTGAGGACGGGAAATAGGCAACGCAATGTGTATGGTCCCTGTTATGATGCTTACATTATATGTAAACCAAATCCTTTTGTTTACAGGAATTCGTCTAGGAAAATTTGTCTGGCAATGTAGATGCCGAAATTGGTTTGGAATTCCTGATAACCTAATAACGAAATCTTACGGAGAATTGGTATGCGGAGAGAATGTATGAAAGGTAAGTTTTCTTTACAGGGACTTGAAGATCATGGATTTGATCTCTTTAGTGCGTGAAGCATTTTCAGGTGCCTAATGCGATTGCATTGGCGAAAACCGTGTACCGTGGGGTTTGGCGGCACCGCCACAGATTTGCCTTCTCTATTGCAGCGGTGAATGAATGAGGAAACCGAGTTTTGGATATTTTTCACGAATGCCTAGAAGTTGCAACTACCTGTGGGATAGTGTAGTATTTTTGCCTCACTCTCTGGTCATGCAAGAATATGGCGCATTGAATATACGCATTACAGTCATTTCTAGCTCACTTAAATCTTTTCCGGTTTTCCTCAAAATTGTTTGATTTATACAACTGGAAGCTCAACTCTTTAGCTTTAATGTATTCTCTGCACCCGGAATCGAAGTACACATTTCTCTTGAGTTTGATACTCTTTACTCTGTGTGGAATAAAGGTCCGCATGGCAAGTAGAATCGTGTTTGTCACTGGGTCCGCCATAAAGTCCGCATCTTCTTCTTCTTCTGTAAAGAAAGCAGTAATATATGATATGCTTACGGACGTGAAGTTTTAGCCACGAGATTTTAAATTCTGGATTGGAGCAGAGCTCATATTGAGGCAAAAGCTGATACGCAATATCACTTCATATGTATGTGGCTAGACCACGATGTGGAAAAAACAGAGGTACTGAGTTATAACCGGAAATATCTGTATCAGTTATTACCTGAGTCCCGCTATGCGCAAGGATTGCTGGTTTCTGGTAAGGGACGTGAGCAGATACAGAGGAGAAATTGCATCTTAGCTCGCGAATGTTGCAAAGATTGACGTGAAATTACCATTCCATTGAAATGGCGACATAGGAAACCAATACCGCTTCAGAAAAGGATGCAAGTTGGAACTCGCGATAGATAAGTGAAAGCTACAGGCCCTTCTGGTAGGTGCCTTACTAGATCCGTGCTGAAATCCATGTCACGTCGCTTTCATGACGGATATTACCCCACTCAAGCACCAAACATTCTCCAAACCAATCGAGAGTGTGGATGCCTGAGAGACACAACAGAGGTGCGAAAAATAGACGGAAGGAAAGGAAAGGGTATGGGGTTTTCCCGCACTGTACACTTCCACACAATTTTCACACTACGGCGCGAATCCCATAGATATCACTGCACTATACTCGGATGTGTTTGTGGTGATCTGTTTGTTTAATTCGGATCCCACAGAAGACTTAACGCGCGAACCGATAGTGAAATTGGGTATCTTGTGTTTACTTAAGATACCTTAAGCGGATGGTCCGATGGTACGGATCACGCGAGAGAGGCGCGCGTGGTGATTCGTTGGCGGTTAGTTAGCAATGTACTCATTTGAGTAACATGGAGATTGTTGTCTCCGATTTCGGTGTGTACGTTAAATACTCGCTTTCTGCACTTTATAAAATGGATTTGAATTCATTATAGTCTTCAATACTATCACATGCTACGCTATATTTTTCATAGCTAATTATTTTAATTTTAATGTTTGACGACGATTGGTGGCACCCTCACTTCTTTTATAGTCTGTTGCTGCTGCTGTTGTGACGGCGGTTTCTGTTGTGACTGCTTCTGTTTGTGTTTATTTTTGTTTGGTTTTGGTGGTTCCTCTGGTTGCGGCTTTTTTCTCTTTTTCTCCGTGTCTCTGGCTTCATGTTTGTGGGTCTTTTTTCTGTTTCTTTTTTGTATACCGATGGAAAGACTCTTTACATAAGGCCAAGGCCGGATCCCGGTTGTTGTGCCGATGATGATGATGGTGTACCTGTCGATGTTTTATGTTTGTGTGGCCAATTATCCGGATTTGTGTACTACCCCTGAATAGTGAACATCATTATGTGATGTGATGTCAACTTCAACAACTGTTCTCCTGTTAATGTAGGAATAATATTTGTAAAATAGAATTTAACATTTAGTCTTAAGTAAAATCTGTAATTGGTTTGTAGGGGGCGAAGTATGGTGTGCTGGCGTTCTGCACAGGGTTCACTTCACTCCCCAAACCATCTAAAAGTACCGCCGGGGCAAACTGTTCACCAAGAATATCCAAGAAAGTAACGAGAGTCAAAACAATAAAAATGCACTGGTCTGTTTCAGTCGACAAAATGTTCTCTTTATTTCATTCACTGATAGTTATTCTTTGTAATTAATTAAATGAATATGAATTAAAAGTCACTTGGAACCTTACAAATATCTTAATTTAAGTGTTCTCTTGCATCGTTCGAACGTACAAAATACACAAACTATGTAAACTCTCCGCACTACAATTCCAACTATTACGAATGTAATATTACCAAATGGCGCTCTTATAATTTAAAAGAACAAACGACTCCGAGTATGTACGCTTGCCCGCAGCGCTACGGGCAGCTGTGACGGAAAACCGGGTGGCTCGGCCGGGTGATGGACAACAACTCCGTTGCTTGTGCGCCGTTTGGCGGATGGTTAGCGACTGAATGAAAAAGGGCAAGAATCCATTCATGGAGTCGTAGCAGTGTAGTCATCGCCAAGTAAAACTCACTGCGACTTACTAGGAACTTGAAAAGGGTTGCTATGCCTGCATAGAGGATTTAGTTCCAGAGAATTATTGCCGTACAGGCTGAATTAGATTCCTCTGTCGCTATGTATACGGAGAAATCGGTTTCGGTATCATAACCGAGTATGGGCATGAATTGTCGGTTAGGCAAAGTGACATGGGTCTCGGTCGTTGCGATGGTTGTTTCGTGGAAATGCAACGCATCGTGCTGGTGGCTTATTAGTAAGGGGAACTGGTATTATTTCAGATGGTTTAGGTAGGATGGGAGCCGAAATAGTTTTCGGGGAAAGTAAATGTTGCTTGGTTACAACCGAAGGAAATGGTTTAAGCGGGAAGTGAGTCGGAATGACTTTCGGGGGAAATTAATGCTGCTTGGTTGCAAGCGAGAAATATAGTTTAAGTAAGAAATTAACCGAAGTGGTTTTTGGGGAAAATGTATGCGGTTTGATGTAGATGAGGGAGATGATTTATATTCTGTTGTAGGTTTTAAAAATGCGTTTTATTACAGGTTGGGAAATGGATTCTGGGCATGTTGGGAAATGTGTTTGTGGGGGTTTCCGTTTAGCGTCGATCAAGGATGCGGGTTTAACAGAAGAGTTCACTAGATGACACACTTGAGAAACGCGGAACAGCCGTTGATTCGGTGAGCGGACACGGGACAGCAAAACAAAGACTCTGGTATGGTTTCTTCTCTGTTTATTTTATTTTATTTTTGATTTGAACATGACTTCTTGTTAAAAATATCGACTGGTGACACTATCTTTGCGTCTAAACTAGACTTTATAGATACGATTTCTGTACAGACATTATTTAAAACATAAACTGACGACACTGTCCTTGCGTCCAAATTAGGATTTATAGGTACGATGACTGTACAGACACTATTTAAAACATAAACTGATGACACTGTCATTGCGTCCACATTAGGATTTATAGATGCTATGACTGCACAGACACTCGACTCCTGCTCATTGGACGAATAAAATCTGACTGACTGCGTGCGAACGCAGCGGTGGATGAATCTCGACTGACTAGGACTCTGGTTTGAAAAGCTGGTGAGAAGTAAAAACGGTAAATTTATTACTGGTGCTCACTAGCCAGCCGATGTGATTGCGCTCTTCGTTTCCCCATGCGCACCGGGGTGAACAAGCGCTGGCGCATTCGTGGCACGCCGATGTGCGCAGAGTGGACGAAAAACACAAAGCGAGGAGCACAATAACTCGGGTTGATCTGGCTTAGTGTGCGTGTGGTAATGTGGCCTCCGAGGTGTTTCACACTGGGGTAGTGTGGTGTGGTGATTATCCCGGAGGCGCATGTCTATAGAAAGTGTAGTGATCCTAAATCACTACTCTCTCCCACGTACCTATAATCCCAATCCACGTGAATCATATGAGCGACAGGTTAAACCAAAAGTTAGTTTGCCGCACATTGATTCAATTCCCGAATACCTTACCCTTACTCATAATTCCAATTGAATCATATGCGCGATAGATTTAAACCACAAGTTAATTTGTTGCGCATTGATTCAATTTCCAAGTACCTTACATCCCAATCCAATTGAATCATATGCGCGACAAAATTAAACGAAAGTCCATTTGTCGTGCATTGATTCAATTCCCTATAACTATTGAAATTATGAAATGCGTAATACTAAATGCATTTCATGATTTCTCCTTCCGGGAATTAGTTCAAATAGAGTTCGTGTACACTTCCGGGAATCCTGTTCCAATTGAAGCACACACAATTTTGTTTGGGCTTCTTGGAATTTTTAAGTAATATTTTTAACAAATCTCTGTTGCCACAGAGTTTAAAAGGGGAGTGCATTTTGGATTCGAGATGAGTTTGAATCCGGAGGCCAGAACGGCCACAAATAAGTAAATATAACCTAAATAAAATAAATATAAAAACAAATAATCGTTTTTAAAATATTGGACACAAAAACAACCGGATCTCCTCAACTGAGGTAAGAAAAACAAATCAAATCTAAATACAAATATAACCCTACAAAAGGAAGAAATGCGGAAGAGAGGAAAATGTGTTTTACGCTATTCACCTGGGTAAAGAGATGTTTGATCCCCAGCGAATGGAGGAATTGGGAAAGGGCCAAGTGACGCTAGGGCAATATTATCGTGTGATTCAATCGAATGTTTTGATAATTTTCCCAAGCAGTTCTGCAATGATGCGACAACTTCGTCCGGCTGGATTTGGTTGTCGCTCATCGACATGAACAAGGGTTGCCGTATGGCAAGGAAGGGAAGCTAAATTCTTTTATGCGTTGTCCGCATGGGACAATGAGTTTAGCTATGCGCCCTTGGAGGTAACATGCTTTGCTGGTGAACAGGTAAGTAGGGGGGAATGGGGTTGGTTTGACGCGCTGTGAGGCGGTCGAAATTGGATGGGATTAGCTGGGAATGGTGGGTGGTTCTCCGTGTAGTTAGAGAAACCCCCACATGTTCTTTGGATGTTTGCGAATTTGTGCTATTGCAGGTTTGGGTTATGGTGACGCGCTGTTAGCGGTCGAAGTTAAGTAGGAATTGTGGGTTGGTTCTCCGTGTGATATAGAGAACCCCCACAGATTGCCAATAAATGTGGAGATACAACAAACAAAAAAACTGTCTTGTCCTGATAAATTGTCAGTTAGACGTCGTTCTGCTGAACGAGTTTACATGTGAGATACATTTGTTTCCGTCATTATTGTATTATATCTCTGAACTCACTGTAACACTTGTGTACTGGAACACACATTAGTTCACGTGTACACTGGCGCAATTACAAGAAGAAAAACACGAGACACATTTCCTTATTGTCGACCGACCGTTCTCTGCGTCTGTCAAATTTCTAATGATGTCGTTCTGTTTCCCATTTCTAATTGTTATTGTTATTGACAAATGTTAATGTTTGTATTAAATTTAACATCAATAGTAAATAAAAATACGGAAAATATTGAATCTTTTTAATGAAGAACACTCCAGATTTTCAGTGCAACTAATTCCTGTGAACACTATGTTCCAATTTCGAATCACTAAAATGTCGTAAGCGAATAAGAATATGCTCATATTGATAATTGGTAACTGATGGGATTGACTAGAACTCAAATAAAAAAGACCTGCTTGATAAATTATTTACTTATGAAGCACTATAATCTGAATCAGGTCATGCCTTCCATACTAATTTTTGTAGGGTTTACTAAAACTGGCTCGAACTAATGCTTATAGTAGGTAAAAAAGTTATTCCAAAGGTTCATATGAGCTTCGTAAACCCGATCAATTGTATTTTAGAATTCTTAGAATTCCTCCAAAAATATACACTTCAACTTTATTTCTTACGACACACCAACAAATTCAGTTCCTCATTGAAATGCATGGCCTGCGTTATTCAAAAGCTGTATCCCCGAGTTAGCTTTCAAAATGTTCAAGTATTGCACAATAATTTGAAGAAGTTCATTTTGCATCGCGTATCGTCACGATTTGGCAATAAAAACTAGGAAACCAAATCCAGAACCAAGGATTCGGTTTTGAAATATAAATTCAACAAAATCCTCCAAATTAGTACCGCAGGACACTGTTTGTCATCCTCCGTTTATAGCTCAGGCTTTAGCGAGTTCGTTCCTTCCCATTCCCGGGTTTCACTTCCCAACTATCTTAATTAAAATTTGCATTTTGTTAATTTTTTCCCGTTGCTCGTTTTTCTGTCCTGATACTCTCGGAAACATTCCTCATTTATAATCGCATTTACGTGGTGGCAGTACACCAGTTGAAAAAAGGAGATCAGGTCTCTGAGAAATGAATAAAAAAAAAACCCTGAAACTTTTCCCATCGCTTAGTTGGATGCTGGCTCCATTTCGGTCGCTGCTTTATTTTCATTCTTAACTCGGCTCATGGAATGCACCTATGTTTGGATTATAAGCCGCATCCCCTGCATTCATGTGGCAATTGAAATGGCCACTAGGACACGCCTGGGATAGGGACTCAACAAATTAATATTAATATACAAGAGTACAAATCGGCTTCTGGGAGAAAGAGAAGCACACGGCATAAGTAATTTCATTTCATTTCCAAAAATCTCGTCACAAAAACGAAAAGGGAAACAAAGCGAAAGACAAGTCAGATACAAAAACTCATTTCATGGATCAAAAAGTATATCCTCTGAGAAGCGTCCATAAGGCTAACGTATGCCTCAACCTCTCGGTACCACCCACAATGTCCTTTACAACTCTGGCCACCTATCTACCCGTTCTCTTCTAGTGTAAGAGGATAATTTTTGGTGATATTTTAATGCAGTTAGCGGTAGTTAACCTGGTCAGGAAAGGCAAGGAAGCAAGGAGATAAAGGATAGAAATGAACAGATATCGCTTGGGGACAATTCAATTTTGTACAGATGTCCTTTGTTTCATTTAACTAGCTACATAACTCGATAGAGTACAAAAACAACAACAACGAAAGATAATAAATGAAATTCCCATGAATGAATCCTTACATATACATACAATTGCAGATTGGGAATAGAATAACGTTGGTATTGTTGGCTCGCACCACTGCTGCCGATTATGGTGATGATGATGATGATGACTACGACCATTATGGACAGAATCCTTGAGTCTAAGTTATACGCAATGTCCCAAGGGTAAAGCCGATTATCTTTCACTGGGAAAAAAAGGAGACATCGGATTTTTTTTATTTTGCTCTAGATGAAAGGACGAAAATTGTTTTTGGCATTTATTAGAATTCATAGGCAATCGCAAGGATGGCAAAATATGTAATTCACACTTAAGGTTCTTCCTTTTCTAATCTTTTTTCGAGTCTTCTTCCAATGGGTTCTAAGTCCGGTAGACCGTAACCGAATAGTAACGAAGTAAAGCGACCAGTAAAAGAATCGGATTTTAAAGGCAGGCCTAACATTTACAGTCTTTTGTATTAGACTGGATGATGTCGTAGGACAGCTGGTAAACCGGATAATGGGACAAGAAACAAACGAATTGTGAAATTCTAGTACAAAAATTAACAGGAATTTAGTAAGTTTCATGTGGTGGACACTGCCGAAGATCCAATGATCATATGGTAAAAGTGACGTTTCGACGAATGGTAGACGGGGTGTGAGTAAAGGAACGGGGTAATATGGATAATGAGTAACATTTTTCGTCAACAATTTTTTACATTTCATTTGAAAAAGAGCTTAAACACTTTTTCATCTAGTTAATATAGTAGTCGTTTACACACAACTCACATACAGGGTGGGCCCTAACTGCGGTCACGGTTTGTTGCATATTTTTCGGAAAAGAAAAGAAAAGACAGAGGAGTTAGCGAATTAACAATTTCGTTGGATGCTCCAGCCCGTGGAGTTTTAAATCGCCATGGACCATTTTAGCCGTCCACAGGAACGCAGCGTAGATTTATTGTTCACACGTGTTACACGAATAATTATTCTGTTACGATATCCTAACGATGTATTGTACTGTACTCACTTCAATTTACGAGTATTTAGTCAAGCGCCCTGCGCAAAGTCGATTCATAAATGAATACCATGTCTGAAACAACCGGATCTACAGTAATAATAATGAATAAAGGCCTTCAATGGGAACACCAGTGGTTATTCAGAGTCTATAAGAGAAAATTCAAAAAAGATTCATTGTCGAGTGGAGTAAGCCTTAAATATTGAGGACACTATGACGTTTCTAACACCCTATAGCACTGTGGGGGTACGAAGTCACGACGCCAGCATGGGCGAGAGTTCTACCTCATCCCCACAAATCACTAAAGGTTCTGACAAGTACAACACCGAAGGAAAAGCACAAACACCGGACAGGTAAAAATAAAACACACTATTTCTTTCGTTTAGTTTTATTTCTATATTAAAGAAAAACACTACTATTGGAATAACTTGTTTGAACTCATGGATTATTGTTTCCGTTTCATTTTCTTATTGGATACTAACATTTTACGGTAGCACTGCATGAAAGTTACAATGTGGAGTCAATAAAAACACAATCTTCGAAGACTGCAGCACATATAATATTCGACATGACGGTAGCAAACACTACACTGAACATAACCGACTTCCGCGCGTCTAAACCTTTATCAAGTTAAAACTCGACTTATGGTTATTTTTTATGCATCTCCGCAGTGATGGAGAGCGGAAGAGCGCGTGACCGTGTCGGTCAGCGGGTGGAAAACGACTCAACGATATTTAATCGTTGTCGAAAGAAATTCAGCCAGCGAAGCTGGCTCTCTTCAATTAAGAATGCATTCCCTCTTCCAAGAAAGACGTAAAGTCTCTCTTTGGGCAATCAACAGATCTCATACAGAAGATCGCCACAGCACCACTGTAAAAGATTCTTACATCACGGTTTACATCTCAATGCGTATAATTTTGACCACCATATTCCTTGGAACATGGTAGATGGCTGCGAATATACAGGGCAAAGTTATTGATTGCTTTCAACCCGGCGAAACCCAGGACAATCCTTGTCCATGTTCAATCCAAGTTGACATGCAGTCTCCATGTCACACCCCTGGATAGCTACTTTGCCACCCGCCAAGTAGTGAACCAATGCATGCAGCGACATCCTGAGAAAGGTTGTCGCAAGGCTAATAACCAGGCCCGTAAAATGAATTATTACGCCAAATTTAACAAGTCTCGGATATGAACCGGATACACGACGAAGACCACGGCAACGAAAATGGCTAAACGATTTAAGAATTTTCTGATGGAACGTCCGCTCAATATAAAGAGCACAGCAGCTAGCCGATGCCCAATCCGACTATTAGGCTGACATAACAGCATTACAAGAAATAAGATGGACGGGAAGTGGTGTTTTTCAAAGAAAAGAGTGTAACATTTATTACAGCTGTCATGCAAAACACCATGTGCTCGGGGTAGGCTTTCTAGTCAGCCAAAAACTGAAGCCTGCCACCATCGGCTTTAATGCAATAAATGAAAGGCTATGCACTCTTCACGTGCGAGGCAAGTTTAAGAACATAAGTTTCATAAACGTTCACGGACCTGCAGAGGAGTCCCCTGACGACGAAAAGGAAGAATTCTACGAGAACGTCGAACGGGCCCTCAATGCCTGCCCAAGATACGATGTGAAAATCGTTCTTGATGATTTGAATGCACAAATAGGTCGGGAGCCAGTTTTCAGGCACTACACAGGTTCCCATAATTTGCATGAGAGCACTAATGACAATGGACTACGAGTCATCGAACTGGCTGCAACAAAAAACTTGTCCGTTGCGAGTTCCGCGTAAAGATATCCACAAAGCCACCTGGGTATCACCTGATGCAGCAACTCGCAACCAAATTGACCACGTGTTGATAGATCGCCGTCACTCCTCGAGCCTGATGACGGTACGAACGTACCGAGGTGCCAACGTCGACTCGGGTCACTATCTTGTTGATACAGTTTTCCGAGCGCAGATTGCCTTACGGAGACGTATTACATCCGCGCATCAGGTTCAAACCAACACGGCCGCCTTACGCAGTGAGAATACCAGTACTACCTTTGGTCATGCGTTAAGACTCGCCCTCGAAGAGCTCGACGGAGGGAGAGTAAGTCCTGGGGCCAAAATGCCGGGCGTAGAAAAGAAATGGACACGCCTTAAGAATACTGTCATTAGTACTGCCAACTACATCTTAGACAGTAGTCGTATAGATCGGAGCGACCGGTTTGATGATGAGTGCAAACTAGCGACAGAACGTAAGAATGTTGCATACCGGGCAATGCAGCAGTCTCATAGGGCGCTGGTGCATGAGGAGAAATACAAAGAGCTCAGAAGATCTGAAAACAGACTTCACAGACAAAAGAAAAGTGCCTGAGAAAAAAAAAATTGTCTGTGAAATACAGAAAAGTAGAGAGCGAGGTCCGCACCAGGCGCGGAAGTTCTACTAAATAATCCGCGGTAAGACGCGGTACACACCACGCTGCACTTACTGCAAGGATAAAGAGGGTAACCTGATCACCGATCCTGGGGGCATTCTGGAGTGCACTTCAATGAATTGCTAAATGGTCAGCTCACAGAGGAGTTGGGGGCTTCACCAAAGGGAGGTCAAGATCAAATGTTGCCGTCACCAAACATTGAGGAAACATTAAAAGCCATTAGACAGCTCCAATCAAATAAAGCCCCTGGAGCTGATGGCATACCAGCTGAGCTGATCAAACAAGGAGGGACAGCGTTACATCTTGCAATTCATGAGATCGTGGTGCACGTATGGGAGCAAGCGGAGATGCCGGAAGATTGACGTCGTGGTATAATTTGCCACATACATAAGAACGGAGATATCACTGTGTGCAGCAACTATAGGGGTATAACATTGCTGAGTGCCGCCTATAAGATACTGTCCACTATCATACAAGATCGGATAGCCCCATAAGCTAAAGCCATCATTGGTCAATATCAGTGTGGCTTCATCCCAGGCAAATCAGCAATTGATCAGATATTCACACTTAGGCAGGCGATGGAAAAATATCAGGAATTTAAGATTCCATTATATCATCTATTTATAGATTTTAAGGCTGCCTACGACAGCATAGCCAGGGTAGAACTATATAATGCCATGACAGAGTTCGGCATTCCAAACAAATTGATATGAATTTGTAGGTTGACTATGACCAACGTAACTAGTCAAGTAAAAATAGCGGGATTGCTGTCCAAACCAATAAACATCTTTAATGGATTCTGACAAGGGGACGGGTCTGGCCTACCTCTTCTTCAACCTGGCGTTGGAGAAAGCAATCCGTGATTCTGGCGTTACAACAAGAGGGACTATTGTCACCAAGTCCAGCCAAATACTTGCCTACGTAGATGACATCGACAACATCGGTAGAACCGAATCACCCAGATTGAGTAGGCGGCACAAAAACTGGGACTGCACATTAATGAGGGAAAAACTAAGTACATGGTGGCAACTTCTGCGAAGAGAAGACCTAACGTTGGTCAAACTATCAGGGTAGTGGAGCACGAATTTGAAGTAGTGCAATCCTTTAACTACCTTGGGTCAATAGTATCAACCGATAACAATATAGAAGAAGAAATGCGCGAACGGCTGATCAAATCCAACGAAGCCTACTATGGTCTATCAAGGCTCTTTAAATCCCGAAATTTATTCAGAACATCCAAGCTACTACTGTACAAGACCATGACCTTACCAGTACTCATGTATGGATCCAAGACCTGGGTGCTCAATAAAAGGTCCTCTGAACTCTTAGTCGCGTTCGAGAGGAAGATCTTAAGGAGAATTGTTGGCCCCGTATGTGAGGGAGGACGATTCCGGAGACGCTACAACCATGAGTTGGACGCAAATCAAGCTCGGTAGACTCCGGTGGGCGGGATACCTAGCTCGAATGAGCGAAGAGGAACCTGCCCGGAAAGTCCTTTGTGACAGGATGTATGGAAGGAGACAGCGGGGCAGACCTTGTCTGCGATGGAGTGATGGCTTAGACCAGGACGCCCAGAACCTGGGAGTGCCAAACTGGATGACATGGGCTCGAAATCGGGACCGGTGGAGAGATTTGTTAAATAAGACCAAGACCGGATCCCGGTTGTAGTGCCGATGATGATGATTCCTTGGGACATTCACTTTAAAACACTTGTCATAACAAATAAATCTTTTCATGTTTTTGAACTAAATCAATTGACATATGGATCTGTTTTTTTATACTCTTCCCGGGAGAAATGAATCTATAACCTATAGGTTCCAAGCTTATGTTTTGGAAAACATGCTTTATTGGATGTGATTAGTATAATCTTAACAATGTTAATTTAATCATCATCATCATCATCGGCACTACAACCGGGATCGGGTCTGGGCCTTATTTAACAAGTATGAGGCTTGTTAAATTTTCCATAATAATTTGTTTTTCTGGGCAAGGTTATTAGCCTTGCGCCAGATGTTAATTAAATACTCTTTTTTAATTGTACTTAAATTAATTTAATTAAGTACGTATATAGGTTCACCGTACCAGAATCCAACTCCCAAATAGAGTTTAGTATCCATCTCAGTCAGTTTGTGTGGTTTATTCTGTGGGTTAGCCTGTTGTTTAGATGTAACCCCATGTATTGTGCAGAGTCTGCTTGCGGAATCGGAATTCCGTCGAGATAAGTTTGTTAATTGCCATTTGTTTTCCGCAATGCAAATGTGACATAAATGGACCTCGTTTCACTGAGTTGAATATTCCAATCAGTAGTTCAATGGTTGATATTTTGTATTACATATTGCAATTTTACAGTTGCTGTAATTTGCGTATCGGCAGTTGTCATTATGTACGTATATCAGCAAAAGGGCACTTGAATGTTTCTTCTGCAGTTGGTATATCAGAAATGTAGAGAAGAAATAGGAATGCATCTAGAACACGTCCTTGTGGTACACCTGCTTTGATTGGATAGATGTTGGAGCATGTTTCCCCATGTTTTATTCTGAACCTTTTGTCAGATAAGACTCAACCAGTTGACAATAGTGCATCGGTAGAAGCTTATGAATGAGTCCTTCGTGCTATACTCTGTCGAAACCTTGCGATACGTCGAGATGAACTTGGTCGATTGTGAAGTGCTTATTTCTGAAAGTCGAATTGCATGTTAGTGTTAATATCAACGGCCATCATCATCACCAACCGAACATATGCTGCTAATATTACAATACGACGTGAGTTATCCAATGCCTATCGTATTTTTACAGCTTGATAAACATCGACCCCACATCCAACTATAGATCACAGCTGCCGACAATCACGACCACAAAAAGGACTCGTCTTCATGTTGAATCGCAGATATTAATGCTCATGAGTCGCCAGTCAATGACTCATGCAATTACCTGTGTGCTGAAGACAACGAGGGAACAACCAGCAGTGCACCGCAATAAACCATGGTAACACTAGGATGATGATTTATGGCTGAAAGTGTAAGGCGGATAGTTTTGTAAATAGAACAACAAGGTTTCGATACAAGGTTTCTGTATATATAGGCCGTAGGGAAAAATAAACTTCACTCGCTAAGAAAATCTCCTTGAGTCATTTCATTCTATTTGCTTTTCGGGTACACCGAGTCTCTTCCCCCCATCCATGGTAAGGGACACTCAACTGTTACTCAGTTTTTTACTTTCCAGAAATTGCGAATCAATTGAGATTGATTTTCTCTTCAGGTCGATTCCCAGGAGGAGGGTCAATGGAGGAGGTAATGTTGTGTAGTCTAAATACTTGTGATAAATATTGTGCACAGAGTTTAGGTTATTCTTCATATTTTCTGAGCCACTGTCCCTTTTTTCCTGAAGGTTGGAATCCTCAAAAGGTACTTGTGCCCCGAGGCCACTTGTATGCCCAACACTTTCCGATTTTCGATTTGCAATCCATTCCTGTTTGTGTCCCCGGGTACCGTCTCCCGATATTTCTTCCGGGCCAGGGTCGAAGTATGACGTCTCTGAAGTTGTTGCACTTCTTGTAGCCTGCGAAGTATCTGCATGATGTCGTCGAGCATGCCTTGATAAATTCCCATCCGTTGCTTGAGCCTATCATTAGCGGTCTTCTGCTGGTTACGTCTACTGCACCTTTGATTTGCTCAGCGTGCCTACTGCGCTACCCCTGGGATCTACTGCACGCGGTTAGGATACGTTCCCCGCTTTCTATACATACCTTTTAGGACGGGCAGTGCGGTTCATCCTTCTGCTTGAATCTGTGCTTGTATTGTCCAGGTATTGGGACATGTGAAAGCCTACCGCACCGTGTGGTTTATTTGTGTATTGTTTGATGTTCGGTATTCTTTCGTGCGTATATCTTCCTGTGACGGCTGTGTCTCATTTCTGTTGCCATTGGCTAAGGTTTCGTCCCTGCATAGCAGCCAGTTCGGTTTTGTATGCACTGGAGTCTCGTGTGCTCAACTGGCGCACCTTGTCTATTCCTGCCACTGATTTCGCTTCTATTTCTATGGGCACTCGACCCGCAATTATCCCAACCGCTTCAGTGGACCTCGTTCTATAGGTGCCGCAGATTCTCAGGTTTCCTCTTCTTTGGGCGAATTTCCTCGGTTTTGTGTATGAGCTGTAGGCGGTAGCTCTAGCTCATATGGAACCTGTATATAGAAGGACTGATCTTCTCACCAAAGCTCGGAGAATTCTACCAGAACTTTAACCCTTACCCACATCTAGCATCAGTCTCTGTTCTCTCTGTGAAGTATGAGGCAGCGATCTTCAGGAGATAGACTGCTACTCCCAAGTGATTCAGTGCATACTTTACGTATTCCCAAGTGGTTGAGCTAAATTCATTCTTGATATCCAGCATGATGACAGCGCAATACTAATTCGTGGCACCAAGCCATCTGGAATCCCTAGTTCTCCATCGGAACCTTCTCCACAACTCCTTTTCTCCGAACGTAATTGAATCTATGCTACTGCAACTCAAAGACGAGTTTACACCGGGCCCCGATGGTATCCCAGCAATTCTCCTCAAGAAACGCTCATCCATTCTCTTTGCCCCCCCCCCCCCCACTGATTTTCAATCTCTTATTCTTTCAATATTTGGAAAACCTCCAAATGGATGGGGTATACCGCAAGAAGGGTTCCAAAAATGCAAACTATCGCCCTATCGCCAAGCTGCCCCACTTACCCAAGATTGTCGAAAGCATTCTATACAAATGTCTTAGTTTTCGTTGCAAATCTTTTATTTCACCAAGGCAACATGGTTATCTCACTGGCGATCAACTACAACCCACCCCGTTGAGTTCACTTCCTTTACACTCTCAGCGCTAGAGCGTGGTAACGAGATCGACTTGGTTTCAACCGACCTCACTAAAGCATTCGACAAAATCTCCCACAATCTAAACCTCCTCAAACTATCCACCATCGGCTTCGAACCTTTCGTTCTGGTCCATTATATGCAACCCCTTTCTTGCCGCCTTTGGTGGCCCCCAAGAAAGCCACCTGGGCCATCTCCTGTTTATACTTGTGTTACGAACCTCGTGTCCATGCCCTTGCCCAACACAATAAAGCCACGAATTTCCCTTCTCTACCGGTAAATTGTCAAGTAGCTAATTTGCATAAACTACTTTATGGAAATTCTACTTGGCAAAAAAAAAAATAATAATAACATTAAAAGGCGTTGGCGCCGAATAAAAAATAAAAACGTCAACTGCAAAAAAAAAAATCAAATAATCAATAGAGATTCAGATAGGGCATAGAACGGATGCATTCCCACTTTTACAAAATGAAGAAAAAACACAAAGTAAGTCCCGTCCGCTAACAATTTTGATGCAGCCGGTAACCACCAGGTGATGTTTGTGTCAGATCCGACGGGGATACAAATCCAGTGGTGGGAAGAGCTCCGAGGCTCTTACGCACCTACGCCGACTAGCGGAACTAGCGGGTAGGATAAAGAAACAGAGAAAAGCCCTTTATAACAAATTAATAAAAATAAACAAGATTTCTGTTTCTCTTTTCCCCATTTACCGGTGAAGAGTGGAAATTCGTGTCCTATAGTGCGTTTGGCGAGGGCATGGACACGAGGTCCGTAACACTTGCAACTAATGACATGGATAAGGTCATTAAGAATTCCTGCTGGTCCCTATAAGCTGACGACGCCAAGATATAAAAGATCATCGAGTCACCACTTGATTCTGCATTGCTACAATCAGACTTTGATAACTACTCGACTTGGTGTGACAAAAATGGCTTAGTACTTCACATTGCCAAATGGCAATCTATAACCACTTTCCGTAAGCGTATTCACTCATCATCGCGTCGTTATGTCCTTCATAGCCATCCTCTGACATTTGTCCAATCCTTCCGCTCGCACTGTGCTCTTACATTTAAGGGTGCTCCAAACTGGGCGTTAAATAAAAATTCGAGACTTTGGAATCTTTTGCGACAAAGAGCTTAACTTCCTTTCTCACATTGACGAGACTATTCGGAAATCCAACTCTGACTGGGAGTATGATATTCCTCTGTCGTTTTGAACGCCAGATCTGTCACCTTTTTTGAAGATGGTGGCGACTATTGAGGTTTTCCATTCTTCGGAGTAACTTCCGTATCCCATATTGTTTTGATTAGCTGGTGTATCTTTCGAGCGGTTGCCTCTCCTCCATGCCTCACAAGCTCTACCGGTATGCAGTCGCCTCTGGAAGCCTTGTTATTTTTCAATCGATTTATTGCATCTACAACTTCGTTGAAGGAGGACTCTAGGATCTGAGGCCCGACTCTGTGTACGTCTGGTGCGTTTATTTGTGGTTGATAGGTGCGCACGTCGAGCAGGTTTTCAAAGTGCTGATTCCATCTTGTCACGATGTTGTTCGTTTCTGTGACCAGACAACCGTTTGTGTCTCGGATTATTTTACCTCCCCCTTGGTAGCCATTTCTAATGGAATTATGCCGGCATACATACCTCTGATGTTCTTTGCTCTGGTATTATCTAGAATTTTCTCGATCCGAGTCTTCTCACATTCGCGTTTGAAAAGTCTCGTTGTCTTTTTCCGAATCGTAGCGTATCTTTTTGCGTTGATTTCATTATATCTTGCTAAGCGGATCACTCTGAGGCGTTTACGTTGATCGATCTTCGCCCTGCACTCATCGTCAAACCAAGGTTTGGACTTAATTGTTTTCTTGAATCCTAATACCTTTTGGGCTGTTTGTTTGATTGTGTCTCTGATCGGTGCCCATTTAGTATCCACACCATTGGTTTCCTCTTCCTCACTACTCCCATTCTCTAGGATGCTAAATCTATTCGTTAGTTTGTCTTGATATTCAGCCCGTTTGCGCAGGTCTTTTAGTTTATCAATCTCGAACTTTTTGCTCGTCTCCCGCGACCACCCATGTGGATTTATACCATTTGCGACGGTAGTGAAGAACGTGTCATTCCAACTGACGCTATGATGACACACCAGGCCACTGCCACGTGTACGAATTCGATTCCTAAACTCAACTACACTCAATTTATGTGGAATTGCTATGTTATTGCTTGGTACACGGCTGATACTTTTTTTCTTATTCGATTTTCTTTCGGTGTTCTTCACTATTTGCTTGTGTATTGTGGGTGTATCTGTTAGAAACGCCACCCATTTTCTGCGAGCCGACTCCTAATTTTGCTCATAACTAGAAGGTGATCGGAGTCCCAATCTGCTCCTCTGTACGATCTTATGTCACGGATGTTCGAGTGGTGTCTTTAGTCTAGGAGGAAGAGGTCTATTTGGTTACGCGTTACGCCATCGGCTGATATCCATATGACCTCATAAATGATTTTGTGTTTAAACATCGTGCTTTTCATTTCCGGATATTTTCATAATACAAACTTGAAAATTGGAATTCCAATATGCTTTGAGGGGTCATATAGGCTTCCTTTATTTATAGTTGGTTGGAAGATATTATAGCGTTTGGAATGATAGTGAAGAACGTGTGATTCGAACTAGCGCTATGACAGTTAGAATCACCAAAAATTGAACGTAAGCGTTACCTATCAGGCTACTGACCGTGTTTAGAATATGATTTTTAAACTCGACTCTACTCCACTGATGTGAATTGTTATGTTTTCGCTATGGTATATGGCTCTGATGTATTTTCTTATTCGATTTTAGTTCGGTGTTCTTCACTATTTTGCTTGTGAATTGTGTGTGTATCTGTTAGGCACGCCACAATATCTTCCTTTCCAATTTTTGCGTTGTGGTCCCCGAGGAGGATTTTAACATCGAATGATGAGATCCCATCAAATATTTCCTCTCTGGTTTCATAGAACGTGTCCTTCGTGTCTTCGTCGGTAGATTCTGTTGCGACGTGTACGTTTATTAATACATATTTGTACCATGGGCGCGGCATTTTTAGCAGCAACATTCGGTCATTAATAAATCTCACATCTTTTACATGGGGCGTAATCTTCTTGCTTATGATGAAGGCACTTCCGAGATTATGTGTATCGGTACCCCCACACGCCAGTGTGAACCCGTATGTTTCGATTACTTGAGGTGAGAGTTTGACTTCCTGAAGCGCGACGATGTCCATTTTATATTGTTTCTACGACCGCCTGTATCGCGCCTGATTTATATAACGTTCAAACATTCCACGTGCCGACGCGTATATCCCGCTTTGTCTGTTTTGCCGTACGTCTTCGTTTTGCCAAGTCGGTGTTTTCTTGCCGTTTTCTTCCCCTATGGTAGTGTCGCCTGATCACACTTACGCCTATCGGGTTTTTTGGGATCTCTTTGTGGATATTGATTATTCATTTTTGTTCCCACGAGTCTTTGGGGTTTCAAATAGTCCGTCATATCAGAGCCCCGTTTTGATATGGTTTGGTTTTGGTAGGAAGGTGGAAATCTTCAAAAGGTACCTGTGGACCGATCCAGAGGCATGTTGGGTTTTTGCCCACTAAAACCACCTGCCGCCAGACACATATTCCCGTTGATCCCCACGGACTTTCATTTAGTTTACCCGTTACTCTGCTCGCCGCGCCGCAACTGCTACGTCATTTCACAGAGAATACCATTTTGATTTGGTAAGGTCTGCTAATTGCTCTGATTCGCCCCGGTGTCAGAGAGGCGCCGTTAGAATACAGCCGGTTTACACCTGGCGGCAAACCATCCTATGGGCACAGTGACACGTAACACCCTGGATTTAGGAGTGGCAGATCTTGTGTGTTACTCCTCGCTAGCCTGTCTGACATGAATGGCTCTACTGGAAGCATATGTTTCCATCAGCGTAGCTTGAGTGATTCATCGTAATTTAAACCCCCACATCACGTCAAGTTTTCTACCAAGCGGGGGAATTAAGTAAAATTAACTAATCTAACATACATTTATATCTTTTGGTAAAACTTTAGTAATCTGATTTTACCCTAAATTTAGAAAAGATGCATTTATGTAGGCTTGCTACTGATACAATTTACAGCGGCGTTTTTGGCAAACAGGTCTTCAGTGGTAATTCGTCACAAAAACCCCGGTGGTTATTTATTGACCTACATCAAAATGATTCAAACCATTAATATAATTGTTTCGATGCGAGCTATATAATCGTGCAAAATTACTTTTATGGGTGGCATCATAATTTCCGTGAAGGTTACTTAATGCTAAACAGGAATTGATGGCAGCTCGCTATAGGTTCGCCTCTCCCGAGAGAAATCTAATAAAAAAAAAAGTTTAATGGAAGACGGTACCATCGAGGGGTATTAAGTAAAGTAGTAAAGACTTAGATAATTTGTTGTGCTAATCAGCGGAAAATTGGTTCGCACGTCGGAATGCACCTTAAACGATCCCGTGTATTATGGATGTAATCCCAGAAGGTAGACAACATTTGTAAATGTGCGGTTTTTAGCGCGTAATAAACGCTGAAACCGAGAAATGGCTCTGGTGAAACAGTTCCATTTCGACGTACTCTCTTATAGCCAATTGTATTTGGGTAATACACTCTGGGAATCAGATCGTATATGAAATCATTGCCCTCGAGATATGCCCACGGATCGTTTGATCAAATAGTTGTTTATGTTGACTCCATTATTGGAGTCATTGGAATATTTTTTGATTCTAGTCGGATTCGGAGATTGATATAAGCTAAGCCCGTTCGAAAACGCGAACTTTTTTTAACTGATTTTCGGATTATATTGAAATATACTGGACAAATATATATGATCATTGACTTAGGGAGGTCTACGTAAGGTGTGTCCCTTTAAGTGCTATACTATGAACATATTAAATAAAGACGAGCAAAATTAAACCGTATGTTCTATTTATATTTTTTGTTATGTTTTTTTTTTATCCTCATAGAGTGTTTCATTCCAGTATAATTTATATCTTTAGACGTTAAGTAAATATTAACAATTTATATAGTTGCAATCAATGCAATAAACACAAAAATTAGTAAAGAGGAAGACGGTAACAAAGCAGAATTAATTTATTTAATAATTTCATTTAATTTACGTATTAACAAGCTTCTCATCATTCTTTCACAAAGCACATTGCCTTTGTCTTCATGAAATTCAGAATAGTGTAAATTGGCCACGAAGTCCAATTTATTTTCAATTACCAACGAGCAATAAAATTCAAGATAAATTCGTCCTATAACTGCCTCGAACCCAATCACCCCTCCTGGCCCAGTGATTAAACGCATAATTTCATTCTGATTTCCATAGAATCACTTCATAATTCATTCCCAGGGTCTAAATAAACCATTGGGAGCAGCCCTTCATTTCCATTTATCATCCCTGCGAAATTGCAATTCCGGCCAACACCTCAAAAAGTCATAAGCTCTTTAGAGGATCATAGATTCAGCCCCGGCCACATGCTTCACAAAAATTCATGAAAGGAAAAATGTGATAAACTGCGAATTTTATTGGCTTGTAACCCACACACTCGTCGCACTCCTCAAACACACACAACACGCACACATCGAACTAGCTACCTCGAGTGGCAGCAAAGCATTCCATTTGCCACCGTTTTACATTAAAACGATTTAATTTCTACCTCGTCGAAGATGCCAGCTTGAGGGGTGCCAAACGAGGCGGCTTTAGGTGTAAAACAACCGACAATTTAGAGTGTAAATTTGGCAGTTTTTACACCTAAAGGGGGAAACACGGAACATTCTATAGTCTGCCGTTTACCATACCATCCAGCCACGGGTGCTCACATAGAGATGATCCTATCCCCTGACTCCGAAACACCGATTCAGTTTGTATCCTTGCTTTTGAAGAACTAAATAAATTTTTAGGGCTGTGAAATATTTTCGAAAAAGAGGAGCGAACATTGAGACAGAGGAGAATTTAATTTCGCGTTTACTACAATATTATTGTCTTGTTCGCTTTGGTTCGTCCTTGTTACTCCTTTTACTCTCTGCCAAGGGTGAATGAATTTGAATTTCTTGTTTTTTCTTACATCACCCCAAAAATCTCCGCCCACCTGTGCAGGCCTATGCGGGCCTGTCATTATCAGTAAACATTATTCTCTTCTTTTTGAAAGAGCATATCCTGCTTATGCCAGAGGATACCCCGTTCCCTTTTTAACATTTCAATTGTCTTTTCCGAAATTAAACTGTGAGGAAATTTATACAGCCTTTCATTGCGTCTGCTGCCTGCCACTACCAGTCGGATGCCACCTTCTGTTTCACGAATAAATATCCTGCGATGGATAAATTTCAAACCGGATTCTCGAATATGGCTTACGCTAGAAATCTTTAAAGATAACCAAACAAATGGAAAGAATAAATAGGAAAAAAAAATCAAAATAAATAACTTGTAAAGGTAAAGTTTACATTTGATTGGTGTTCAAGGAAAAGACGAAACAAAAACGATTCAAAGGAGCCCCCCAGGGGACATTTGGGCACCGTTAGCAGGACGAAAAACAAAATTCAACGGGGTAATGCAATTATTGAAAGTATCCATTTAACTTTTGTCGAAAATCTTGTTTTACTCTTCCAACTTTTACGAGACAAGGCTGCAGTGAGGACGACGGATTGGTAAGGGTAAATATTTTCAAGTCTTGTCAAAAGGCTGGTCGAAGAATTGCATTAAAACAATTTTTGTTTGATTAAGAGCAGAACAAGAAGACTCAAGTATATTTGTACCACCGAACTGTAGGAATTACTTGTGTAAAAAACTTCCATCTCGGCGAGATATACCGGGGAGAAAAAGGCGACTGACTGTTTGCATTGGTGTCTGGAAGAATCTGAATATTATTTTCATAAGCTAATGTGATTGAAAAACAGATTTGCTGTCTCATTTTTATTCCCAAGCTAGTTTCTTTGTAAACGGCGCTGTAGAATGTTATAAATGACAAATGTCAAGATAATCCTCTGCTTATTCACAAATAGTTTTCTTAACGTTTCCGGCTGCAAAGAGACCCTGCGTGGGTTCTATTGATGATTGAGTACCCTTGAAGTAAGAAAGAAACTCATTGTAAATTCATCTAATATAGTGTTCAATCGGGGACGCTATATTTAATTGAATGGTCGAAAAATACGATTACGTGGTTTATGCGCGAGGTACGAGGTTTCACTTTTATGGTAAAGCCGGCCTTGTCATTCTTTCTTTTGAATTTTAGTGTGTGTTTTTACGCAACTAATCCTATTAACAAAAAGCATAAAATCCTCCTCGATAGTATAGTGGTTAGCATACCCGACTGTCACCCGGGAGACCGGGGTTCGATTCCCCGTCGGGGAGCCCCTGGCGCAAGACTAATGACCTTGCCCAGAAAAAATAAATCATTATGGAAAATTTAACAAGCCTCAGGACTTGCTAAATAAGGCCAAGACCGGCTCCCGGTTGTAGTGCCGATGATGATGATGATGATAAAATCCTCAAGAACGGCCAGTGTTGTTGTACAATTTCCTCCTTTCTATCGTTCCAGGATTGTGGTTGGAGATTGTAAGCCGTAACTCCATTGCCACAATAGTTTTTGACATCCCGTCTGAATTTTAGATGTCCTAAAACCGACATTAACTAACATTCTAATTTTTTCCTTTTTTTTACATTAACGCGCGCACAAAAGAGGATTAGAGAATGGGAGTAGTGGGGAAGAGGAAATCAATAATGTGGACACTAAATGGGCATCGATCAGAGACAAACAAACAATTGAGCAAACAGCCCAAAAGTTATTAGGATTTAAGAAAACAAAACCTTGGTTTGACGATGAGTGCAGGGCGAAGATCGAAGAACGTAAACACCTCAAAATGATCCACATAGAAAGACATGATAAAGTCAACGCAGAAAGATACGCGACGATTTAGAAAGAGACAACGAGACTTTTCGAACGCAAAAATCGCGAATGGGAGAAGACTCGGAACGAAAAAACCCTAGAAAATGGCAAAGCAAAGAACATCAGAGGTATGTATGCCGGCATAAACTCTATTAGAACTGACTACCGAGGAAAAGCCAAAATAATTCGAGACGCAAACGGCTGTCTGGTCACAGAAAGAAACAATATCGTGACAAGATGGAAGCAGCATTTTTAACACCTGCTCAATGTGCGCACCTATCAACCACAAATAAACGCTCCAGAAGTACATACAGTTGAGACTCAGATCACAGGGCCCTCTTTCAACGAAGTTGTAGACGCAATAAATCGATTGAAAAACAACAAGGCTCCCGGAGTCGGCTATATACCACCAGAGCTTATGAAGCATGGAGGAGAGGCAACCGCTCGAAAGATCCACCAACTGATTAAAACAATTTTTTTTTTACACTAACGCGCGCACAAACGGGGATTTTGAAGTACCCTTAAATGCCAGAGCACAATGCGAGCGGATGGAGAGGAAGTGGATAAGGGGAGGAGGTGTCGATGGATATTGGTCTTGAATGTTTGGATGTCTACGCATCAATACGAATATACGCCTTGTAAATAGTGGCCAGGTTGAATGGAGTGAAGTATCTTCTCCTTGCACTTTTCGCAGCTTCAAATATTTGGTCATTCTAGTTAAGAGTCGAATTAATTCGAGTGCCGAGGATTGATAACTCCTTGGCTTCGTTGATACAAGTGCCGTATTTTTACTTTGGGGCTCGCCTTTGACGACAAGAGACAGCACCGAGTTTTTTGGGCATTGAATTATACTCGGTTAGATAATCCCCACTGATATATCTTGTTGAGGTCTGAATTCAATGTATCAAGCATACGTTGCTGGTTAGTAGTGGCATTCAAAGAGTTTGGACGGGAGTGTTCGTATGAGTATGAGAAACTCAACGTGCTATCATCAGCAAACGAGTGAATTGGGTTGTGAGTAATTATTTATTTATAAAGATCAAGAAGAGAGTGGGTGTGAGTACCGAACTCTGGGGAGCACGTGCATTAATTTGATGGAAGACAGATTTGACACCATCAAGAACCACTTGAATTGAACGGCCAGAAAGATAGTCTCTTATCCATCGGATCAGGGAATTGTCCACTCCATATGAATGCAACTTTGACAAAAGGGCTGGATGCCAAACTCCGTCGAATGCTTTTGAAATATCCATTGCTTTCACCAAGGTAGTGGATGGAATGGCTCCACTTTTCGGCAATGTACGCTAAATATCCTGAGGATCTGTTGCTACGAAAGTCATATTGGTGGTCATTGAGGAGATCATTTGATTCCAAATATTTCGAAAGTTGACGGTTGATAAGTGATTCCATTACCTTGGAGAGAATAGAACTTACTGCTATGGGTCGATAAGAAGAAAGGGATGATTTGTCGCCCTTTTTGGGAATTTGCTGAATGTTCGCTAACTTCCATCTATTTGGGAAACGGCCTGTGGGGGTTCCACCAAACCCCACGGCCCACTTACCTGAAAAACTCCCCATATCCGCAACTCAACTCCCATTAAATCCCGCCAATGCGATTGCATTGGCACCTGAAAATATTTCCTTCTCCAAGGCCATTAATGCATACAAGCATTATAAAGAATCCCTAAAAAGAATTGCGTCTACAAGGGCATTCATATATTACAAAGCATCTCTGCATTAGCGACCCGAAAACCTGAATGAATGTTTGAATTTTCAAACAATCACCGACGCCAAGTTTCGCCGTCAAATCTGATGCAATAGCATAAATATATGCAAAACAAAAGAATCCGATTCTCCCAGTTGCAGGTAATCATGTATACGATCATTTAGCATCTAATGAGTGGCTGCTATTTAGACAGCCGACCCTCATTACCGAAAGATGCTGTAGGTCGTTTCACCATTGTTCCTTTTTTCCTCGTTTCAGGCAAAACGCATCGATCAACACGGTGATGTGTACCAACACACACATACACCACCGCGTACGTGAGATCGCTTTCCATTGGTCACTGGTCAAAGGAAATTTCTTTTCCTTTTCACCACACATCGTTGAGTCGTATTTTAACCTCCGATCCGGACGGTTCTTCTTCCGCACCCCGTTTCGCGCCACGGGGATGCGTAAACCCGAGTCGAGTAATAACCCCCAGTCGTGTTCTAATCATTTGTCTTTTTAATTTACCGTTTACAACTTAGTTCGATAAAGTGTACCCCCAAACAAACGGTTTCTAGTAGGGTGTCGTTATTCCGTTTCCCGAGGCATTGTGTTGTGAGTTATTCGCGTATTAATACATGTACATCCTTCTCAAATAATCCGTGTTTCTATTCTGCTTGTGGTGATCGTTCGCTCCGTATTTTGAAACTCGAGCATTTTTGGCGGTGTTGCTCAGAGTTGTGTCCAGTGAACAGTTTGTGGGGACGAGGTAGAACTCTCGCCCGTGAGGCGTTACGACTTCGCACCCCCACAGGCCAGTATAATAAGACAAATGGAAGATTTTCCGCAGTGGTTTAGCGAGTGAAGAGGAACATCTCTTCAAGAGGATTGAAGGAATGCCATCCGGACCAGCCAATTTGTTTGCATTTACCTCTTTGAGCGCGCAGGCGAAAGTAGACGTTTCGAAGGGAATCTGGCTCATAGTGTGCTGCTTATGCTCAACTTGAGACGAAACTGAGGTGGTATCAGGCAGCGTTGAGTTGGCTGCAAAATGTGCAGCAAGTCTTCTCTATTGCACTCGTGACTGATCTGTCATCGACTATAAGCGATGGAATGGATGAAGAGACTGAGTTTTGAATGTTTTTCACGAATGCCCAGAACCTTATACTACCTGTGGAAGAGTATAGTATTTTTTGTCTCAGTCTCTGGTCATGCAAGAACTTGGTGTGTTGAATATACGCATTACAGTCATTTCTAGCTCTCTTAAATCTTTTTCGGTTTTCCTCAATATTGTTTGATTTATACAACCGGTAGCTCAACTCTTTAGCCTTAATGGCTTCTCTGCACCCGGAATCCAACCACATATTTCTCTTGGGTTTGATACTCTTTACTCTGTGTGGAATGAAGGTCCGCATGCCAAACAGAATCGTATCTGTCAATGTGTCCGCTACAGAGTCAATATCGTTATTGAGGAAAAATAATGATCAATTTAACCTCCGAAAAAAGTCGTTCAGACCTTCCCAGTTGGCTTTCTCGTACCATACTGTTTTTTTGAGAGCTTTCTCATTAACGTTACTGTTGGCTAGAGGAAATTTAGCTGACACGACACAGTGGTCTGAGGTGCCCAAGGGCGAAGAAACTTCAATTGTGTATTTGTTTGCGTGGGACGTGAGAAACCGGTTCAGTGTGTTGGCTGGTTGACAAGTTGATTAAACTATTTGAATCAGCAAAGAGCTGAACATATTGACTTTCAGGTGTTGTGTGTCTGGAGTGACGAAGCCACTGAGAGTTATGCACATTAAAATTACCCGCAATGATGATTTCATTGTGCGGATATAGAGTCAAGATCCTATCGATAGCATCAGACAGAGCATAAAATTCGTTAAAGGATGCGTTTCTATCCAAGTTTGCGCTTCTGTAAAGAAATCAGTAATGTATGATATGCCTACGAACGTGAAGTTTTAGCCAAGAGTAATTAAATTCTGGATTGGAACAGAGCCCATATTGTGGCCGAAGCTGTTAAGCAATATCATTTCGTATGTATGTGGCTTTATCACGAAGTGGAAAGAACAGTGAGGTAGATTAAAATTGGAAATATCTGTATTAGTAATTACCTGGGTTTCAGTAAATGCAAGGATAGGTGGTTTCTGGTTAGAAACGTGGGCAGACACAGAGAAGAAATTGCATCTCAACCCGCGAATGTTACACAAATCAACGCGAAATTCCCACCCCATTGAAATGGCTCTACATAGAAAACCAATACCGCCTCGGGAAAGGATGTAAGTCGGGAACAGCAATAGATAAGCGAAAGCAACCACTATAGATGTTATGCCCTTGTAGTAGGTGCCCCACTAGATCCGTGCCGAAATCCAGGTCACATCCCTTCAATGATGAACATTATGCCACTCAGACACAAAAAACTCTTCAAAATTATAAATCAGTTGATAGTATCGATGCATGCGGGATGGAAACAGAGGTGCGAAAAAAAGGAAAACAGACACAAGGGATGGGAAGGGGTAGAGGGTTTTCCCGCACTACACATCACTCGCGTGTATATTCTCGCACTTTTCACAGCACTTGGACGCGTATGTGGAGATCCGTTCGTTTGTTTAGGATCCTACAGTAAGACTTATCGCCCGAACCGATAGTGCAATTGGGTATCTTATGTGTATTTAAGATTCCCAAAACGGATTGCACAATTGATCCACTGGTACATTGCCAGACGAACTCTCGAACAGTAAGGACGCAAATTTTAACCGTATTGTGCAGTGAAAGAATGGTGAACACAAAACCGCGCGTGAATATTTTATTACGGTACTGTGCGTGTTGTAAGTGTATTGCTTTTGTTAGTGTACTTTAAATTAACCGGTTCCAAAGTAAAGCAAAAGTAAAAGAGAAATAAATAAAAAATTGCCTTAGGGCCAAAGCAGCACACCGGCAACAGATTCGGTATGTTGCAGGAAACGTCCTTGGGTGACGTCCCCGTCAATAAAAAAAAACGGCAGGCATTTAGTCCTATTGAATCGAACTTCCCGGAATTACCAACAAAGACAAGTGAAAAAAACCCGAAATTTATACAAATTGTTCCTAATGACGCGACAAAACCTCTGACCGGAGTGAACGTATTCGTGTTAAAAAGAGCTATAGACTCCATTAGTACACAATATGAAAAAGTGTCCATGCTAAGAGACGGTTCAATTCTCTTACTAGTGAAAGATGAACAAACAGCTCTACGTTTTGTAAATACCAAACGGTTCGATCAACTATGTCCGGTAACAATAAATTTGCATCCGAAATTAAACCTCTCGAAAGGTATTGTTTACGCACCATACCTAATTAATGTTCCGGAAGAAGACATCGTCTAAGAAATGAAACCTCAAGGAGTGGTAAGTGTCCATAAATTTAAAAAATCGCAAAATGGCGAAATCAGGGCCTCCGGACTAATGTTGTTTTCATTTGACCGCTTCAATCCACCGAGTAACATAGAAATCGGATGGCACAAAGCCAAAGTAAATGAGTATATCCCAAGACCACTGCGCTGCCGCCAATGCCAACTACTCGGACATACAGCCAAATGGTGCAAACGAAACCCAGCGTGCAACAACTGCAACCTTCCTCCACACCCCGACTTAGAATGCGCCCGAACCCACTGTGTCAACTGTCAAGGCCCTCACCCTGCTTCATCACCATCATGCCCCCAATATATAGAAAACCAGTCCATTCTTGAAATACAGACAAGAAATAAAATTTCTCTATCCGAAGCGAAACGGAGATATAGGGAACGAAATCCCACGCCATTAAACAAACCAAAGGAATCCTATGCCGCACTCATCAAAACAACAGCCACACATATAACACCACCAATAAAATAAACTACAAAACAAAACCCAACAAAAACTACACTCCAACCAACATCGACAAACACTTCATTCATTTCAAACTGCGCTTCTACATATGCAGAATACCGTAAAGCCATACAAAACCAATCACCTCTAATCATAAAACCCACAACAACTAACCGTAACAACGAACCTACACCTATTAAAAAAAACACTAACATAAAAATAAATGAACCCACCATTCAAGAATTATTAAACTCCCCACTCCCTCACAATAACCACATATAACCCTAACACTCCCAACGAAAGCACAGTCTCTGTGTCTCGAGAAATTCCCAACTCGGGCCGAAGCAGACAGGGCTTCGGCTTGAATGGATCAACACTCGAGACACGGAGACTGAACCCGTACAACAACAAAATCCCCAACAGCAGCAGGTTTAATATACGCAATACCATTCATGTCCATAAACTCACAATACTACAGTGGAATCTGAACGGACTCAAAAACAATATGCATGAGCTCCAAATACTCATCAAAGATCTGAAACCATCCATCATAGCTCTACAAGAAACGCACATCCGCCACGACTCTCGGGCCACAGGACCCAAAGAATACGCGGCATTCTTTCACAACCTTACGGAAAATGTTGCTTCTAAACATGGTACAGGTATACTTATACATAGATCAATCCCACATAAACTTATAGTAGTACACTCTGCAATCTCGGTCGTAGCAGTAGAAATAAATATCAGCAGAAACCTCACGATAATATCAGCATACACCCCCACATCCCAACCAATAACGATACACGATCTTACCACTATCACAGATAGCATCCAAACACCGATACTTCTCCTCGGAGATTTTAATGCGTGGAGTCCCATCTGGGGATCTTCGTCCACTAATAAAAGGGGAAAAACCGTAGAGAAATACAAACTGACTGCAAATCTAGCACTACTCAATAACGGTAGCCACACACATTTTTCCACTCACAAATCCTTCACACATGTAGACTTATCACTAGCCTCACCTCAATTGGCCCCAATGTGCACTTGGAATACTTTACCCAACCTGCACGGGAGCGACTACTTTCCAATAATAATAAACATTAACACTAGCATGTGTCCCAAACCCTCCAAACTTCTTCCCAAATTCCAAACCGAACTTGCTAATTGGAGTAAATTTCAAAATATAACTACCCAGGCACTAAGTCAACATGTAGAGAGTCAAAATATTAATCAAGAAACAGCCATAATCACTAAAGCAATCCGAATAGGAGCATATGCCTCGATGCCACAAACAAGTCGAAAACTCCATAAGGCAGTAGTTCCCAGGTGGAATCCAGTATTGGACAACCTAAGGAAGAAAAAACAAGAAGCCTGGAGAATTTTCAAAAGATTCCCCTCCGATTTTAACCTAATCAATTATAAAAAGTTAAATGCTCTTTTTCGCAAAAATGCCAAGGAAGAAAAAAGAAAAGCCTTCCAAACATTTACCGAAAAGTTAAATCCGAACTCTACTCCCAGAAAAATCTGGGCGGATATAAAAACGCTAACTGGGCAGTATCGCCCCCTATCAATAAAATGCATGAACACCGACTCAGGCACTCTCACATCTCCCCAGCAAATTGCAGACCATCTCGGCAAAACATGGTCAAACTACGCAGAAGACGTAAACTTTCATCCGTCATTTCTCTCTGCCAAAAGAGACACAATTAGCCCGTCCCCCCACACAAGCCCATCCTCTAAATTAATAGATCTCCCGATCAATAAAATTGAATTAGAGTCAACCCTACACGGCGCCACAGGTAAAACACCAGGATATGATCGAGTCGATTACATAATGTTAAAGAACAGTCCACCACTCCTGAGACACCGAATACTCCATCTCTTCAATAACATACTGCAAACAGGTGTAATTCCACAAGTGTGGAAAATAGCCACAATTGTACCCATACCAAAACCCACGGGCGAACCGACTTCGGCAAAAGGATATCGCCCAATATCGTTACTCCCATGTCTAGGAAAAACATTTGAAAAAATTGTAGCTAGACGACTCAACTGGTTCATGGAGAAAAACAATCTAATAAGCATTGAACAGGTTGGTTTCAAGCAAGGACGTGGAACGATTGATGCGCTACTCCATAACGACAACTTCATCACATCTTCTTTGTCAACCAAAAAGCATACAACAATTCTCTCCATAGATTTTGAAAAAGCGTTCGACCGGATCGGTCCTTTCTTTCCAACAGGAAGTTTAGAGTCAAAACAGGTGGTGCATTCTCACAAATATACAACATAAAAAACGGTATTCCACAGGGTTCTCTACTATCAGTCCTATTATTCGCTATAGCCTTTGACGGAATAAACGACATTCTCGTAAAATATAAAAACATAAAACACTGCCTCTACGCTGACGACCTAGTTATTCTAACAAACGTAAACGATCTCAACGAAGTACAATCTACCAATTCAGAAATACTACACGACATCACTAATTGGTGTAAAACCTCAGGCGCAAAGATCTCCCTCGAAAAAACTAAAATGTTACACATTTGTAGAAAAACCAGCTGCAGCAAAAACATCACACTTCCCTTTCAGAATCACACAATCCCTACAATCCAATCCATGAAAATCCTCGGTATCCTCTTTGACAGTAAATACAATTTTAAAGAACATTGTTTAGCACTTAAGAAAAGCCTAGCTGCAAGATTAAATATTGTAAAATACTTAGCATATAAGAATGGATCTGCACATACTAACACCCTTATTAACATAACTAAAGCAATCATCCTATCTAAAATCGACTACGGACTAATGATATACGGAAAATGTAGCAAAACGACCTTGCAAACAATAAAATCTCCCTATCACGCCGCAGCTCGAGCAAGTACCAGAGCATTCCGTACTACACCAATTAAAAACATCCTCGTCGAATGCGGTCTCCCATCTATAGAAAACAGACTAAAATATATATCAGCTACACTTGCTTACAAATTTACAATGTCTATAGCAACCCCCATAGTGCAGGACATCCGAAAAATTTATTAAAAAAAACGAAGGTCGAGATACCGCTCAGGACTGGAAAGGGCCATCGATATAGCCAAGGACTTACATATCCCTATAAATATTTCAAAACCCCACCGCACACAACACCCTCCATGGTTAATTCCGAGAAATACAATCTTAGATGACCTGTCCCATTATCCAAAACATTCAACAAATCAGATAATCTATCAAAAACTTTTCAAGGATACCATCGACAAACATCAAAACTGGAACCTGTTTTTCACAGATGGTTCCAAAAACGAATCAAATGTGTCATTTGCTATAGTCAACAATCGCAAAGAAATAATCAGAATGGGATCACTTCCCACCTTTTGTTCCATCCTATCAGCGGAAGCAACGGCAATTTTGGAAGCAACAAAACTGATCCAGAAAATCCCAACGATTATCTGTACTCATAGCCTTTCAACTCTAAAAGCAATAACCAACGTAAACTCCACAAATGCTGTCATTCGTCAAATCCAAGATAACATTATTAAGAAAGCTAATAAAATAAAGATACTTTGGACCCCCGGGCACTGTGACATTAGTGGAAATGAAGCGGCCGACGCGGCCGCAAAACTAGGGACAAAGTCGCCTCTCGTCTCCTTCTATTATCCTAGCAAAAAGGACATAAGAAGACAGGTAAAAAATGCCCTTAAGAACGTGGAGGAGGAAGAATGGCACCACTACACCCACCCGTACAGCACTATTAAACAGGACACCAAACCCGTTACTTACCCAACAACAGTCTCAAACAGAAAAATAAAATGCTTCCTACGACTCCGGCTAGGACACACCAAAATCACACACCAACACATCCTTACAAAAACCAGCCCCCCACAATGCAGTAACTGCAACAACCAAGTGCCACTTACTCCACATCACACCATATTCGACTGCCCAAAAGTCCAAACCATCGCAAACCAACTATTTGGAAACGACCCCTTCAGCAACATTCTGGCAAAACCATCAGAACAGAATATCAACTACACATACGAATTACTAACACTTACTAACCTTCATAACAAAATTTAAAGTAACTCGATATTAGCCGAAAGCCCTAGCAGCTAGCGCTATTTAGAATTAAGTTATTGTGTAATTAATTACATCGTAACAAATAATAATAATAATAATAATAATGATCCACTGGTACGGATCACGAGGCAGAAGTGCACGTGCTGTGTCGTTGGCGGTTTTAAATCGATCTAGGCTTAGGTGATTCTGATATTGGTTAACAATTCGACGAGGGAGACACTATGGTGGACATACTTGTCTTTGTCTCGCGGGGCAGCTTTTCTATCACCACTTTTGAGTCAATTCCAGGGTTCGCCAATAACGTGGACCCCCATACACTCCGCATATTTGATCCACATCGGATAATTAGAACCATGCTAAGTAAAATCTAGAAATAAAAAAGAATAACAAACTTTATAGTTTACATAAATCAACAATATACAAATAAGGAAAGAAATACGGGAGAAAATAAGACGTAAAAAAGAATATAGGAGAGAAAAGCAGAACAGAAATATATTACTAATAAAAGAAAGAAGAAAGAAAATAGGGAAGAGCAAAAACAATAAAAAGGACAGAATAAGTTTAATTAACATTATACAAAAAAGTATGAAATGAACGTCAGATGAGTTAATAAATATAAAACAAAAACAACCTATATTATAAAATTAACATCAATTAACATTATACACATAAAAAAAAACGAGAAATCAAGATAGAAGAAAAACGAATTGAATAGACTTAACATAACATTAGATAATATATTGTTAAAGATTTCAAGAAAGAATTAAAAATAACTAATATAATAAATTAACATCGTTTAAGATTATACAAAAAAAAAAAAAAAAACTTAAGAAGAAAGGAAGCAAGAAAAAGGAAAACGAGTACATTTAAGTAGTAACGTAAGTCAGTATATATATAATAATATAATACAAATCAAGAACAGAGAAAGGAGAATGAAGAAAAAAAGAGGATTATAATAGAATTAAAATAAATTAACGTTATATAGACAAATATATAAATAAAGAAGAAAAAAGTAAGAAAGACGAGTAATGCAAAAGAGTAGTGTAAAGTAAATCAAAAAGGAGAAACAACGAATATACGAATATATATATAACGGCTCGTTCACAACAAACGTTCCCTATCGATACATTTGTATCTTGACGCTCACTTCACACGGTTGCATTACCAGCAACTAACATGAAGGGTTTCCGAATCCGAACAATATGTTGTTTTTTTTTTTTTTTAATTAAATAGTGGGTTTCCCAATAGCGATGTTTTCTGAAAACATCATGGGAGCTATATTTAAAAGGGGAAACATGTCACTGTTATTTGTCTTTAGTATAGTTCGACTTCTAAATACTTGTACTCGTACTTTAAAATGAGAAAAAAGTGTTGCTTGTATCTCATGTATTTTGTGTTTTATTTATTTTCAAGAACGTGTCATTTTTATTGGGAATTCCGATTAACCATATATAAATAAAGAAAGATACAAGAAAGAAGAAATAAGGGAATAAATCTAAATTTCTACAAATAGAAAGAAAGAAAAAAAAAAGGGGAAAATAAAAAAGAAGGAAGGTTGTTTGGAGATGCCGAGTTGACGAGCCGGAGTCCACAGGTTGGTGGAGGGGTCTCTGATGTCGAGGTCCTGATTGATGCGGGTGGGGTGATCTTCTGATAGCTGGTGAGAGTGCAGGTGTCGTCGGCTTGAGTGGGGCGGGCCCGTCTCCATGAGATGGATGAGAAGTTACTGGGGAGGCCGTCCGCCACGAGGGGCATGCGTAGTCACTGGGAGACGCCGGTGGTCACGAGCAGCATGAATGGTTACTGGGGGACGCCGCCCGCCACGAGGGGGGCTGAAGGCTTCTGTTCTTTTTCGCTACTTCTCTCTATGGAGGTGGGTGATTCCGATGATGTTATGGGCTTCTCGGTACGGGATTGCTTCTATGATTACTCCCCGCACTAGGGATATATCCGGTGGTCGTTTCGCACAGGTGATCGATGATGATTTGTTCCATGAACCTTTGGTATAGGCCAAGGAACCGATGGTGATGAAACCTTCCCTCCATTCATTGGAAATCATCGCGATTTGTGGTCGCAGAGGCAGTCAATTGATCTGGGTTGGAGTTGTAGGTTCACAACCCACGATCAATAGCCGAATGATGGCTGGAGAAAGATCTCGTCACACCGGGACTGGATGACGTCGTGGATGCGCCTGTTAGCACCCATCTCAAGTGAGTAGCTTGCGCAATGAAGCCTGAGATTTTGGACTTCCTCAACCCTTTCAAGATTGGGGAGGCGTACAGATCAGCCCCGATGATGACCTCCACCCTGTCCGTCGATGGGATCTTTGGGTCTCCGAGTGCCAAGCTCGTCATCACGGAGAGATATCAGTGCAGGAGTCGTGGGGATCGCAAGTAACCCGAAAGGTGGGGCGGAATGAGGGGGTTGTGGGTTCAAGTTCGCGAGGAGTCACGGCGAGATAGTATCGTGATTGAGGATTGGGCCCTCCCCGTCTGGCAGCGGGCACTTCTGATCCTATTAATTGGAATGAGCGAGGCCTGGTGGCAGAGCCTCCTCTGTTAGGCGACGGCTTCCGCGATGAAGGTGGTCTCTGCATAGGAGTCCGCCAGGGCACAAAGCCCGATCCCACTTTGACCTTCCGATTGGATGAGGACACGTTCTGTAGCCGGGAGTGTCGTCTGCGGAGGAGCGGCGGTTAGGGTGTGGACCGATACTCGGGAGGACTGGCCGCTTTGGGCTTTGGGGCTGGTAGCCGCTCTTAGAAGTGGTGGTAAGTGGAGTGTTAGGATTGGGGCTGCTACAGCGAGGCACTGTCTACAAGTCTTGGTGGAGCGGCAGTCGTGAAACAGGTGCCTCCCCAGGCAGTTGAAGCCCAGTATTTGTTGATCTGCATGTGATGTCTGTTGATCCGAACTGAGCGCTTTAAATGCCTCGCAGGAGCTGATGGGGTGCGCTGCTCCACAGAACAAGCAGGGAAATTATAGGTTCGGGGCGGCGGTCCTTAGAGCCCTTTGGGAGTAAACAACGGTAACTCTAGGCAGCTTAACGAACTCCAACGCCTCGATCTTGGTTTTTAGGCAGGCGTTGAGCAGCTGGTATGTTGGGGGTGGGGTGGGAGGGGGGGGGGGGCGGACTCCGTCGCGTTTCCTTGGGCTGTCTGTTAATCAAGTCCCGTGAATCCAGGCGCTGGCTGGTCAAGTAGACGAGTACGTGGACCCAAGCGCTTGCGGGACCGCCGAGTGCATCCAGGGTTTCGACACTGGTGGTGTCACGGAGTTGACATATGCTCACAGCAGTTTCGTTGGAGAGAGCAGGTATCTGGAGGAGAGCGTTGGTAATAAAGTTTGGTCGGTAAAGTTCGTATGAGTATGAGAAACTGGACATGCTATTATCAGCAAATTGCTGAATTGGTATGTGGGTAATGCACCGATTAGGTGGACAGCTTGTACCCCTATGCTATTGAGCTGGTCGAGTCTATGTTGAGAAACACAACTCCAAACACCAGAATAAGATTCGAGGTTGAGCTTAATTTGCAGAAAACTTGTACCAGAGTAAAATAGTATGTAGCTCTAAACGATATGCCAGTTTTCTGGTGGACACGACGATACTTAACACTAGCCATTAAACATTTCCGTAGATTTAATGATGAGGCCGTTCATTATGAGCCGTGAAACCGACGAGTCATTTTTCCTTGTAAATGTCATATATTGCGTCTTCGGTGCATTGAACTCGACGAAATTCGTTTATTTCATTAATTTTGCCGCGATTTCGATACAGGGTGTTGATCATAGTTGGTGCGACGTTGATTATTAATCAGAGGATCAGTCGAAAATGCAGAAATCAGTGTGTTATCGTCTGCAAGTTCTGAATATTTTGAGATTTTAGGGAATGGCACTCCAATCCCAGTTAGAATCAAAAGTGCGTGCAACCAGGCGGTTGCTACCGCGAAAAAGGGTTACAATATCAAAGTAACAAACAAACTCCTTGAGTGCCTAAGTGGTTCGAACCGACGCTGTGACGGTTGGAATTACTAAAAATTGAGCCAATTGAACCACATAAGGCCACTACCGCGTGTGCGAATACGAATACATACTGTGACGGTTCCGCCAAACTCCACTGTTACTTACCTGAAGAACCCTCATAACTTCGACCTAACCATATAAGTTTCGCTAATGCAATCGCATTAGCACCTTAAATGCTTTACGCATCTAGGTTATCTAAGGTATAATCTGAAGGTCCCTGTAAAAGACTTCTTACCTTTCATGTATCTCTTCGCATACAAAATTCCTATAAGAATTCTTTCCTAACTTATCATGAATCCCAAAACCTATTCGGTACCTTCGGTTGGCAGGCAAATTCCAACCTTCTACCGCACCGCGATCTCCCCGCAGCATAAACATTTCCTTCCCAAGGATAATTAATGCTTTCAAGCATTATCGGGAAATTCCTGTAAAGAATTTTTCCTTCAAGGGCATTCATGCATGTATCAATGCATCTCTACATTAGCGACCAAGAACCGAATTCCCAATTAATACAGATGGTATACACGTCATTGTGTAACCATCTAAATTACATTTCAAAGACTTGTAACTATTGATTCAGCTGCAAGCACTTCTCGCGGAAATATTTCTTTGTTTGAATCTTCAAACAATCACCGACGTCGCGGTTAGCTGTCGGATTGGATTCAATAGCATAAACATATGCAAACAAAAGAATCACATTCTCCCAGTCGACAGAGATACGATATACGAGGTCCATTATTTCTATCCCTTTTAGCATCTAATGAGTGGCTGCTATTTACTCAGCTGACCCTCATTACCGGACGATGCATTAGGTCGCTTCTTTCTTTGGCTGTATCTCTTGTGTAGGTTTCGTTTCGCTTTTGACCTGCAAGCGTTATGTAAACAATCTGATCTCAACAATCGACTGCACGCACACCACTACAGCACCTCACCAGTGAGATCCTCTTTCCTCGTTTTCACCACAGAGTAACACTTTCTCTCTCGGGGAAACTCACACCATTAGCGAGTCGGCTCTACACGAGCCGTTTATCGTTGAGTCCAATTATATCCGCCGAGCATGCCGGTCGTGCCGCACCCGATCCACGGTGCGCACGGGGACGCGAAAATCAACCGCGAGTCGCGTGCTTAACACTTGTCACCAAGTCGTGAAAAGTAATTTTTCTTGTGCCGGCAGAATAATGCCTTTAAAGTAGATTAAAATAAGTTAATAACCGTTTCCCACAACTGTGTTTGAAATAAGATTTGTGTACCAAAATCTATATAAAACTTACTTTCTATATGGAGCTGAATTGAATTGCTGTGTTCGATGACTGGGAATCCGGAAATCACTATTTGTAAATGTCAGGCATGCAAGTTAAATAATAAACGGTAAAAACAAAGTGAATCTGTGTGTTTTATTTTCTGTGCATTGGTATGCTGGTGTTTTCTTCTTTCCTCAGCGTTCAATTAGTGGACAGTGTACTGTGGAGCATTTAGAGGAAGTAGTGGGTGGATGGTACAATCAGCGTCGATGCCGACGCACAGACCATCCTCCCCACAAGTTGCTTTAAGTCCTCTTACACTTATATTAACCCCGAATATGAAATATTAAATTAAAATATATTCAACTCTTGTACCTGAACCATAAGGTGCAAGTCTTAAATTCAACAATTCTAGATCGGTGTCAGTGTCCCGCAGTTTCCAAAACCACCTTTGAAGAATTTAAAATAAAGGTCATTGCCGAACTAGCTTTACAGGTGTTAACCAGAAGAGCCTTTTGGTAATTAATTTGCATAGAGGAAGGACAACACCTTCAAACATTATTCTCCAAACTCTCCCCACGTTCAGTGATACATCAATACCATTTACATTTTTATGCATTCGGTGTAACTGGGGAACTGGTATGAAATGTTTTCTGACCATTCTTCTTTTATATTTTCGACTTTGATGGTCGTTGTTGACCAATATGAACACACAACATGAGAACAGGGATAACAGCCAATTGCAAATGCAAATTAAGACATTAATATATACAGCTTTACATATAAAGGACCTTCCGGAAGGGGACTTGTTGCGTCGTGTAGATCAAATTGTTAACAAGTCCTTTAACATCAATTCACTTGATAATCGTAAAAATGAGGATAAAGGAGTCTCCCTTGTAGGGAAGGACATCATACAAAAATGTCAATGGCGTTATTATTGTTATTGCATACATCGTTTCGTTTTGTTATTGGCCATATAACCACACAAAGGACACAACAGGATAATGAAGTCCATTCGGTTTTTTGCTGTTACAGACTTTCTTTGCGTTTATGTGCCCAGACCAATTTCTTTTCGGTGAGTATTGTGATTATTTTAAAAGACGGTTGGGGTCTGGCCCCTAGGGAATGACCACAAGGAGCAGGTCTTTCATACGTGATGTACTACCCGAAAAAAGGACGTTAAAAACAATTCTATTATGTTCAACTAAATCAATTTCTATTCATTCGGTGGACGATCAATTTTTGAGTGGAGCATTACTGGTGGTGTGGGTACGCTAAAAGGGATGTGTGCTTGCTGACTTCGACAAAAGGATAATGGGTCACTAACTACTATTCAGATTGCGATGGTGGCAAGGGAAAGGATGTAGGAAGATACCAAGCTGAACAATTGACTAAATGGACCAAAGAATTCGGATCTTTTTTGTTGTTGTCGCCCCTTTGTGATGGAACCAAACAAAAGGATAAATCGGCCGAATAAGCCAAAGGATACGAGAGACTAAGAAAGTGATATAATTGAATAGCATTGTCGAAAAATGTAGTCCCAGTTGGATACAATCAGCTGGAAATTACATCCGCCACAGAAGGAATCGTAGGAGTCAACAGAAAAGTAGTTTGGATCGGTTAGTGGTTCGAGTTCGGTGTAGGGGGATGAGCGAAGGCGAGACGAAGCCTAACTTTCTTTTAATTAGTTGTTTCAGTTTTCCAAAATCCCATTCTCTGTACACACCCGACGTGTGTTACTGTATCCTCGGCTGGCTTTATTTACTCAGGCATCGTTCTTCAAAGTATACAAATGTTGTAAGTTGTAACGCAACATTGCCCCGAGACGATAGGTGGAGCATGGGCTAGAGTTCCTTCATTGAATCCCATTGATTGGCTTCCGTTTTCTGTGGATGCGGGTGATATTAGCTTCCTGCTTATTGACGTGCTATTGACTTTAAACGCTTTAAAACCTGATGCACATTGCTCGGTTTTTGAACGACGTCGTCAACATCATCATCGTTCTCAGCATCAGAATCATCAACATCGTCGTCATCATCACCGAGTTCATCAGTCGAAACCTTAGCAAATAATTTGAAAAACAAACATTGATGGATGATGCTTGTGATGTTGCAGATACGTCGAAGGGTGTTGTAGTCATCTTCTCGGGGTTCAGCATCTCTGGCTGCTGTCGGTTCTGCTACTGCGTTGATGTTGATGTTGTGCGCCTTTACAATTGCACACTTCGATGTTATCCTTTGTGGCAAAAGTGGTGCACCTTAAAGCTGCCATCTACCACCGTTTCTTGTTCTGCCCAGTTGGGAGTTGTTGTCTTCCCAAAGAACGAATGAGAAGAGATCATTTCAAGTTTAACTCAAACAAAATGTTTTCCTTTATATTCCCGTATTTTGCTCAACACTGGTTTCCGGTGAGTGGGCTAGGAGAATACTCTTCCCAAGACGATGAATGTTTCAAAAGCACCGGGAAAGGGGTTCAAGCGTAAATAAGTGCTCGAGTATCATAGTTGTTGGCTTGGAGTCTGACTGGCATTTAGGGTGCATATTCTATCACAACTATCAACAGTAGACCAACTGTATTCAAAGGTTACTAAAAGGGAACGACAGTGTTTGTGTGTATGCTTAAAGATAAATGCGATCAGTGGGATTTAACACTCGAGACAAATCTTTTTTCGCTGGCAAGTAGAAATCATATTAAAGGTATTCTGCGGCTGTGGATTTCGACTAAAGGATTTTGATTGTAAGTGACAGTAAGAAGTTTGTCTTTGATGCTGAGCGGTATATAGAGTATTCTCGCTTGTGAAGGAGTATGTTCATAATGTCGGTTAAGATAATGACACTTGGCCTGAATCTGCTTTGAATAATGACCCTTGAATACTAGATTTAGAGATCTAATTCATTCTTAAGAAAGGTTATCTTCTATGAACGGGCGGTAACAAATTAAAAGGAATTTCTGTATTTAAAAAAGCCTTTCGATTGGGTGTCTTGAGGGTTTGAAAAACACGGAATGGGATGGCAAGTTGTAGAGGTTTTCTATTAACTAGATACTTTCAATGGTATTATAGACCAGATGTGTTCAATACCTGTTGAAGTGAATTCCAGGTAGTCGACATTTTATAGGATATCCTGATTGCCAAAACAATCTTCCGCATGGACTTTAGCAGTAAGAAGGGTGTATCATACATAGAGCCAAGCGTTGGTTGAACCGATGAATTTTAGCTATTCTTTTTTTTTTTTTTGTCGGTTGGAAATTATGAACTTCATCATTTGGGTTGCCTTTTTCTTGAACAGCCCTTTAAGATACTATTAAAAACTGTTGGAGTTCCTCTTGACCAGTTACAGATTGTAATTCTCCGGAAATACTCGCGCGGGGAGGGAGTTTTACAGCTTGCCAGTTCTGTAAAGAAACGAGTTTTGGTACAGAGATATACGCGCCGTCGATAGATAAAGCGGGAAGATGTGGAGTCCATGGGGTTGCATTATAGGGCGCAAATAAACGAATTCCGGGGTATAATACCATGAACGTACGAGAAACAGTCCTCGTGGTAATATCTATAAAACAAACAAAAGTCCACTACGCGCTTTCGATTGATAGGAACTGCCGTCCCGATATTAGGATTGTGGTCTCGATTAGGCGGATCACCCCTCTCTGTATGCTGTCAAGTAGGTCGAGGTGTTACGTGCGTCGGCCACCCCATCAATTAATAATTTTGTATTTAATTATTAACATAATTTGTTTTAAGGTAGTATGATGGTAAGGTGGTGGAGGAATTGCACGATCCAGAAGTGAGTTTTTGAACACGCCCCGATTCGGGTGTGGATCGTGCAGTTCTTCGAGTTCGAATTTGTTTTTCGAAGTGGACGTGAATGGGGAGCGAGAGAGACGGAGGGTCAATGTTTTTGAGGTACGGTTTTTGGTTGACGTTCCGTTGTCAGAAAAAAGCAGTAAAAAAAAAGAAAGACGTATTCCGTTTTTTGAGAAGTTGAAAAAGGTGAAAGTCGCAGCAACGCCCCGTTCCTTTTTTTTTTGAAAAAGTAAAGTTTAAAGATTGAAAGAAGAAGTAAAATAACTATGTTATAAAACTAAAAATAAGAAGTAAATTTGTTGTAATTAAACGTAAAACTAAAAGATCGTGTTTCAATCCATCAAAGACGGAAGCAAAGGGGAGAACATCCCATCACTGTGGTGCGATTGGATTCGCAGAAACATTTGACTTCTCTCTAAAATCACCATTTGGCGGTCGCCGCCCTGGTCGAGTAAGGAGGAGGAGCCTGCAGAGGAACCAAGGTGGTGGAGCAGCCTCTGAAGAAGAGAAGGAATCCAAAGAGCTGGAGAAAGATTTACCTAATTGAAGACCAGTTTGTCCAGATTGAATCGGATAAAGAGCTACTGAACAGATCTTCAGCTCTCCCAAGAAGACAACGGAAAACGGCAGGAAGAGCCTGGAGAGAAATAAAACAGGTAACCAAATTCTTTATTCACACTCACAATTTTATGTGGCATCGAACCTGTCACAGAGGGTGTACTTAGAAGCAGAGCTCTAAATATGGGAAAAATATTGGAACGCGGGTCCACTACGAGATTTATACAGGAGAAGGTTATGCTTAGAAGCAGAGCTCCAAATATGGCAACAGTATTCAAGTGCAGGTTTAATTTGAGATTTGTAAAGGAGAAGAATTTGGGTGAGGGTAAACTATATTTTAGCTCTGAGAAGATAACACAATTTTCTGAAAGCGGACCTGGCGATGTTCGATACATGTTCATGCTATAGCCATTATGTTCGTAAATTAATTTTTGCAATCAAAGTTTACCTGGCGTGTGAAAAATTAAAAAGCGAGGCAATAGACTTTAAACTTCGCACGGAAACGTAGCAGATTTTGAATTTTCTTCCGGTGTTAGGACAAAGTTACTGCTGTGTCCTGTGTAGTGCCGTGTAGTGAGTGGACTGTATTTATTCGTAGTTTTCCCTTAACGTACAATATTTAATAACTTAAATAGTTGAATGATTCAAATCAGTTCATATATTATTTGTCTTCAATATGATCTCCAGATGCTTAGTATCATTAACATCTGTTGCGGATTCGCCCTTGACACAACCGGCGAATCCGCAATTAAATGCTACCTGTGGCACCACCCTAAACAATGTCAGCAATCAGCTGACATTTTAAAATTAATTCTCTTGGTTGTCAAACGACAACCATTTTCCTTTTCTTTTTTAACCTTCTTCGTTATCTATTGATGACATCAGTCGTATTTCATTTTCAATCCAAGAAACTATATTTCATCAAATATAATAAACTTTTTATTATTATCTCAAAACAACTGGATGGATTATTCTTTTATTGGGAACAATTCTGTTGAGAATTCCTTTACATCCTGGATTGGTTTTCTCACTAAAGGTATTCGTTGATATTTGTTACAATAATATCCAAATTATTTTAGATCCGGCATCAAACGCAACCATCCAGCCCACACCAAATCAACAACCCTCTGTGTGTGGTAGGTGCGTTCAACGCTTGTTGGACACACATTTTGGTCCTGGATCCAATTCACTGCTGCCAGCTCGCACTATAATAGAAGGTCGCGGGATATTCAAGTCCAGACGCGAAGACCCACCGCTTTCAAGCTTGTGAAAACATATAATCAAGTCAACGTGCAATATATGGATAAAATATTGACCGTTTAGATGCCGCCTTGCAAACTCTAAATTCACAGTACGATGTCGACAACGTTAATTATTCACCTTATCGACGAATTATACTCCGTGCGATGTATTGAATTCACCGAATGATGATCTCCTCTTCACTTCTTTTTTACTCGTACGTTATCTTTAGGCTGTGGGGGTTCTTTAAAGCTACGCAAAGAAGCACCCACAATTCCAACTACAATTCCAACCCCAACCCCCTCCTCGATGCATTTAATGCATCACCCAGAATTCCCTGAAAAGAATTCATCAACATGCATGCAATAATTAAGAAACCTTATCGGCGCCCATGTCAGCCAACACACCCCGCCACACACGTGCGCAGCACATTTTCCTCGCTTATCCACAGTCACGGCAGCCTCTTGTCCAACCGACAAAAGCAGTTTACGCATCTCGCGTCTAGCCGCCAAAAACCGACGGCGTGTAAATATACACACAAATAATTCGACCCTTTCCGCCAGCAAAGATACAGTGCACAATCACCATTGTGTAACTAAATTGCTTTTATCACCAGTTTTCCTATTGGCACGCAGTCTTACACAGCTGCATGCACATTTCCTACGATCCCTTTGTTCTATTACCTTTTCTCAGCTTCGTTTACCCATGACCTCGTAGCATGAGTAAACAATGGGTCAATTAGCACACTAGCTAAGATGAACCCAGAGAGATCCCCTCCAATTTGTCACCACAAAGAGAAACTTCACATTTCTCTCGAGAAAGAAAACTCACCCCTAGCTGAGAGTGGACTTACCACGAGTCTCTCGAGGTTAATCATTGAGTACAGCAATCGATAGACAGCCACCACGAGAGTCGGTCGAGTCTTAAAAACTAAGCAGAGTGCGCACGGCAGTGCGCATGAAAGACGAGTCAAGTGCAGTCGCGGTTTGATACAACTTTGCTTCTAATATACATTAAATAATAAATAGTTTTAATATACATTAAATAATACATAACTAATTAAAAACACGCCTTTTGGAACAATATTTAGTGTTACAAAAAATGATTGACCTCAATAAAAGAGCTCACCATCAATCCAAATCAGTGTGTTTTATTTTTTTCCTTTGGCTAACGACCTCAATAAAGAACTCATTTCAATCATATCTGTGTGTTTCATTTAACCCTTTTGTGAACGGTTTTAGGAGGAACTCAGTGGAATGTTAATGAACCCGCTCCCGTGCTGGCACACCAACTAATATTTACCCACATTGGTGACCCCGACGTGGTCTGAAAACCAACGTTGCGCGGAAAAAAGTGTCGAATTAATACAACCCCACAATTATGACCCTAAAGTGAACGTGAAACACACAAGAAACAGTGCCGACAAACGATAAACAATAAAGAACAATAGATGGGTGAACAGAACCCCACCTTAGCTCTAACCAACGTTAAGCGACCCAACATCACCTGGCTAGGAACAACAGGCATGGACTTAAGTTAAGTATCCTTGCTTTTTTTTATTCAGACTAAAAATAATAGCGTAACATCGAACAATCTAAATAACTCATCGCCGGGACAGTTATTACAGTTGCAGTCAAGTAAAAGCGTAATCAATTCAACGCCGAATAAAAATCAACAACTAAGCCACGTGTCGGGCCTTACGAACAATCTACAATCCAATGTTACATCGTCGATTATGAACTCTGTGCAGCAGCAACATTCAGTATCTCTGACACTCCAGCAACATTCTAACGCACTACCGCCCCATCGCCGAACTATCCCAATTACACAAGATTTTCGAAAGCATTCTATACGAATATCTTGGTTTTCGTTGCAAATCGTTTATTTCATCAAGGCAACATGGTTTTCTCCATGGCTGATCAACTACAACCAACCTTGTTGGGTTCACTTCCTTTATATTCTCAGCACCAGAGCACGATAACGTGATCGATATGGTCCCGACCGACCTCAGTAAATGATTTGACAAAATCTCCCACAATCCAATCCTCTCAAATTATCCGCCCTTCGCATGGAAATTGGATTGCTGAAATGGATTTCTTCCTATCTAAAGGATAGACTTTATTCCGTTCGGTTCATGTCCGTGATATCCAACCCCTTCCTTGTCGCCTCTCGAGATCTTGAGATCTTTGGGACAGAGAGCTTAACTTCCTCCCTTACATTGATGAGACGATCTGGAATTGTGAAACCATGGTCTAAGGAATTCTCCGACCCTTACGTAACTCGATCTCTTTACCTTACCCTCGTTCGTCCACTGCTTGAACATGCTAGCCAGGTATGGTCTTCTTATCACAAAATCCATATCCGTGAAATCGAAAGTATTCAACGATGCTTCCTTCGGTTCGGGCTACGACGGCTAGGATGGGAAAACCGCTTAATCCTTCCCACGTACAAAAACCGCCACAAATTAATCAACCACGGAACCCTTGAGGAGCGCAGGGTCCTGGCTGACATATTGTTCATTCATCGGGTCCTCTCCGGGTCGGTCGACTGCGCCTACCTCCTTAACTTAATTCCTCTGAACACAAATCCTCGATATACGCGTAATCCCCGCCTTCTCTACATTCTTCCTCCACGGACCTCTTATGGTCTCAACGAAGCCCTTTCGCGGATGCAGAGTAATGTCAACACCAATTCCACTTTGTTTGACTTCGATCGCTCTACCCATACTCTCCAGCACCGTCTCCTTTACCATTCTCACCACCAATCCTAAGCGGCGCTTCTACACTTTAATATAACCTGCCCCCACCTCTCGCCCCTACTCCTGCCTTCTTAATTTATTTTGGTTACCTTAGGTTTAGCTTAGTCAAGATCGTTTTTAAGCTCTCTAGCTTGTAACTTATATATAGTTTAGTTGTAGGTAATTATGTTGCTTGAATTAAGCCAATAAATCGGGTGGTAGCCCTGTGGCGTTTCTAGCAGATACACACGACAATAGTGAAGAACAACACCACCAAAAGCACATTTCCACACCGGTCGAATGCAGATGAGTTTAGAAAACGAATTTGTACACGCGGAAATGGCCTGATGCGTTGAGCTTTGGTTCTATCGCTATAACTGGTGACCCTGACGTGATCTGTATACATAACACACAATCTCCCATATGCAAGCAGGATTTTACAACTACAATCACGACTTACGCATATAGCACATGCACACTCGCCTGCTCCGACGTTCTTTCACTCGCTCGTTCCTCGCTTCGTCGTTCGCACACGGAGTTGATCGTAACAAAGTTACTGAGGAGGGAGTAGTGAGACGTTTCTAGCAGATACACACGACAATAGTGAAGAACAACACCACCAAAAGCACATCCATTAAAGCCGTATACCATAGCAATAATATAGCATTTCCACATCAGTCGAATGTAGTTGAGTTTAGAAATCGAATTCGTACACGCGGCAGTGGCCTGGTGCGTTGAGCTTCGGTTCTATCTTTTAGTGATTCTAACCGTGATAGTGTCGGTTCGAATCACATGCTCTTCACTATCGTCGCAAACGCCATGGCCACACTAAAGTCGAAACTACTAGTTGAACGCTGAGAGGATCTCGTAGTCGGAGCCGATTACGGGGAAGCGAGTTCTTTATAGTTCGATTTCTTATCAAAACACTACTCTTTTTAAGATAGTCCTTCACGGCGATCCGTATGGGGAACTAGTTTACCTCTGATATTTTTTACCTCAGGAAGTATCATCATGTCTTATCTCAACTTGGCTAAACGTCCGAAACTTAGTCGAAGATTTTTACCGACCATGTCCCGAAACGTCCATATGGTATCTCACCTCTTTACTATCTACATCACTTTTTTTTTATCCAACCTCCGAAAGATGGCCAAGGATTTCTTCGGCCCATTTCACGGAGGTTATAGCTTAATGGAGTGGTATTTCCCCGAGCACCGCCGCATTTGGACCTCACTCACCACTTGGCTTTTATTCGCCTCTTACGACAACCCGGCCTAGTTGTAAGTATATTCTAAAACCCTACTCACAGGACTAACGTACTAACATTATAATTTTATTCGTACCTATGTCACTTATGAATTGTACTGAGGGTTTTTAAATTTCCCCTCGCATGTATTTCTGTAACATTTACGACATGGAAATTAATATAAATGTCTTGTCTTGTTGTAAATTCCTTTGATCCTCAACATTTATCAAGCGATGACTTACTATGAACATAAGAACTTCCTTGTTAGCTTAATGTAGAATTGCTCGAATTTGCTGACGGCTGCGAAACAATTTATGTCATAAGCAGAATTGACTGAAGTGGTTGATATTGACAACATACCTGAAATTTGTACCTGGCATTAGTGTCGTTATATAAATAACCAAATTCTGACTTCCTGTATTGTAGTGTATTCGTTTATTGTTCTACATTCGCCCCACGGCATCAATCAAAAACCAAAATTTAGAGATCGTTATCTCTAGCTGAAAATTTTCCATTGAGAAAAACAAATACAAAACCAAAACCAGATACATTCCCACATCTGCGAAATAGTTTCGTAAGAATTCAAGAAATTGAATTCTTATCTAAAGTAAACACAACATCTCACTCAGGATACCCAAAAATCGAGATTGTTGTACGAAAATGTGTATTTTCGGGATACAATTCTCGATTTGTTTTCCTTTATAAAGGAATAGTTAAGTGATCTCCGGTACGCAGTTAAACATCATTATTGGTCCCGGTAGGACATACATGAAGAAATAAACCAGATAGAAAGAAATAAATAAAAATAAATATATACTAGATATACCAAAAGGAAAAACGAGCATTGTCATTTTTCAAACAACGGGACATCGAAGAAAAGCGAGACACTTTAATAGACTTTTGGCTAACAACTGGTGAGTAGAGCAGTGGTAGCCCCACAAAGAGAATATCTGCAGATCTAAAGTATCACCTGACCCCCACGGAAGACCAGCGAAACTAAGAACTGAGGCCAAATCAAGGACGTTGCTCTTCCCTCTGGATCAGAGGAAGCACGGCGATGACCCCTCTGTAGCACGGTTTTTTTCAGGAGCGCTCTATTATAAGAGATCCCACATACTTCTCAGGATAAGAAGACTCGCTTCCTGAAACAATACCTACTACAGAACATAACATTTTGGTGGCAGCGGTGGGATTCCCAAAATCCCCTACCACAGGAGGAGAAGACTGGTGGGATTATCCAACAACCCCCAACCATAACATTTTGGTGCCAGCGGTTATGGATTATCCAACAATCCCCTACCGAAGGAACACTGCTGAACGACATCAAGGCAAACGTGTTGTGCTGCTGAATGTACTTTCATCTGGCTTAATACTTCTTACCTGACCATTCTATCTTAATTCATGCCCACTGCGTCGAGTACCCCAAAGATACGAAATCTGCTGCCAAACACGAGTTAATTCTGGAGAATACAACTGTTGCTGAACACATCAAGGACACGTACTCCAGGTGCTTGCAGGCAGACGAAATAATTCTGCAGAAGGAAACAACAAACAGTCAAACAAATTTTTTTTTCTCTCTCAAGCGTATTCCGGGGCTGAAACACCGGAAAGTGACTTAGGTTTTAAAAATGAAAAAAAAAAAAAAACACAAAAAAGCGTTTTCCGAGGCTGAGACACCGGAAAGTGAGTAACATTTTTAAAAGCGTTGCCTGGGGCTTTAACACCGGCAGAATGAGTGAAAAAAAATCTCTAAAACGGCACAGCCGCATCCTGGAAACCCGAACTAAAATCAATGCCGAGGCAACCAGAAGCAGAAGCAGCAACAGGAAACCTTGATGACAGCAGCCCAAACAACATCAGGATCAACATCAACGTGTACCAACATCAGCATAAGGTGTGACCTTTCCTTTTTATTTTTTTTTAATTAACTGTTGAAAATTAAAACGAACTAAAATTAAAGTGGACAAAATTTAAACGTATTACGGAGAAAAGAAAACCCCTAAAGTGAACTTAAAATTGTTTTTAACCAAAAATGTTTTCGAAATATTTTGCCTTTTACTATACAAAGAGATTAAGAAAAAAACACTTACGTTTTAAACAGCCTGAAATGAAATAAAAACCGCAAAAACTTAACTTATCTGACTTTACCTACATTTTACTCTTCAAAAAGGGGACAAAATAAAAATTCCACACAGAAATAAACTATAAATTTGATTTTGATTTTTTGATTTTTTTATATATATTTGAATTTAATATACACATTTATACATTTTTTAAAATCATTTCAACTTTTGGGGAAGATTTTTCTTACATGATAAGCTGAACAACAACGGACAAATTAAATTTCTTGGTCCTTGTCCTTAGCGTCTTTTAGGAAAATTTTTTGGGTTGAATCTTTTCCTCTGAATCATCTGCGACTCTTCGAAAATCTATTCTAAGATATTTTTCTCTCTCGACGGTTTAAAAACTTTTTGCATAGGGCGAAAGGGTGGATTCTCTCACCTTAAGTAAAACAAAAGCTTTCTAATAGGATCAAAACTAACCGAGTTTGAAGACACTTTTCTTGTCGTTGTTCTTGTCTTTTCTCTTGGCCATCTTATCCAACAATAATGAAGATCTCCTCTTTGAGTTCTCTGCCTTTTCTTACCCTTGTATGGGAAGGTCTGTTCCACAAATACGTCGTTGACGCTAAAAAGAACCCGGGTACGCGTTTGCAGAGACCTGAGCCCGAGCTCATACAAAATCGCGAGGACGAAACGTCGGAAACCGTACGTCCGGAAATACGCGAACAAAACTCCAGAATGAACTTTCCTATAGGATTGAGCGACGTACTGGGAATCGTACCGGTATTTAACGGCGACCCAAACGAACTTGAGGGTTTCGTCTCTTGTGGAGACATTTTGTTCTCATAGGCACAGGATGACAACCAGAAATCCTTTATTCTAAGGGTAGTAAAGACCAGATTGCAGGGACCGGCGCGTGACTGTATCAGGCATAAAACCATTTCTACCTGGGAAGATCTTGTTTCAGAATTAGAGGGAGAATTTAAAGCTCTCGTTTCTAGGTCTGCTGCTCAAAATAACTTAGTAGCAACAAAACAGGCGCGTGACTGTATCAGGCATAAAACCATTTCTACCTGGGAAGATCTTGTTTCACCGACCTGGTAAGGTCTCTTCATCAGGCTATTGCGTATGCAGACGATCTGATAATATATAGAACAGCACCAAAAACTGAAATCATTAACGGATTATTACAAGGGGATTTCAATGATGTTCAGCGATACTGCAACAACTGGAAACTCAAAATCAATATCTAGAAGTGTGAAACCATCCTCTTTAGAACACCACTGGCTCAAGCTACCAGAGACACCAGGATAAACTGGCGAAAGCTAGCTATTATGGGACCACACCAACAAACACTGGAAACCAAAACCGTAGTCAAATACTTAGGCATCTGGCTGGATCAGTATCTATATTTTAACAAACATGTGGAAGCTGCCCTAGCCAGGGCAAAGAAAGCTTACGCTATGACAAGAAGACTGTTTCATAGTAGTCAACTTGACAGCAGAGTTAAAGTTATATGCTACATGGCTCTCATCAGACCGATGATCATATATGGATGCCCAGTGTGGTTTAATGTGGGACCTAGCTTAATGGAAAAGATTCGGATTTTTGAGAGGCAATGCCTCAGGACGTGCCTTAAGTTACATCGGACTCCTGAATCCGATCACAAAAAATATTATCCCAATGAAGCGTTCTACAGTGGGGCCAATATAAACAGAGTGGATAACCTTATGATCAAGCTGATCCGAGGGCATATTGCGAGATCAATGAGCTCACAGAACGATTTGATTTTTGGTGCATATCACCCAAACAATATGTATTATGAGGTGGTACGTCGCAATGGCTTTATTCCACCAGAAGCATTCCTTAGTCTTGACATGAACGGCCTCATACAAAATGAATCCGCTATACCGTTGATTTATCACGTGCGTCGGTCGGGTATAGATAAACGAATATGTTTTAATCGAGAGGTTGCGCACACTAATGAAGAGAGCCTGCAGTTCAGTGCGGCAATAGCACAGAGAGACCGAAAAGACGCGAATAAGCAACATCAGAGATTTTGGTGGCTGAGTGGCACATAAAACCCTGTTTCCTTATAAAACTAAAGAAATAATAATAATAATAATTAAAAAAAAAAAAAAAAAAAAAACCCGACAAACAACGGAAAGCTTACATAGATTTAGCATTTCGAAAATTTTGTTTTGATGTTAGGTTTAGAATAGAGTTAAGTTAAAAAAAAAAAAAAAAAAAAATTATAGATAGTTTAGTATTTAAGTTAGATATAAGGTAAAAACAATAACAAGAACAAAGTTTTTTCTTTTCTTCATTTTCTTTGTATCCAATTAAGTTCCCTAAAAATTCATGTAAACAAAATAAACCGTAATGTCGAAAGACAAATTTTCATGCTTTAAGCGTATGCATGTAACTTAGAGAGTCCGCAAGGGACCAGTAAGTTAAGAAATAAGATAACATAAGCTAGAGTTTAATCATTTTTGTCTAGCGAGTAAGTAAATTATAATAATAGGAAGAAATAAAAAATGATATCTATACAAAAAAAAAAAAAAAAAAGATCTTGTTTCAGAATTAGAGGGAGAATTTAAAGCTCTCGTTTCTAGGTCTGCTGCTCAAAATAACTTAGTAGCAACAAAACAGGATAGCAAGGTGGGTGTGAAAGAATTTGCAAATAGACTCGCACACCACCTGCATGAATTAGACAGCGCCACATACTCTAGTTCACCTGAGCCTGCAGTTAGAACTTATCGTCTGCCTGAAAATTAGAAACTCGCGTTGAATACGTTTGAGGATGGGATAAGAAATTCCAGCCTCAGAATCTTAGTAAAAGCGCATACGGCTTCGAATCTTAAAGCAGCCATCAGTTACGCTTTGGAACAATCTCAAAAATTGAACAGCGACCACACAATGGCTGCCTTCACCAACAATTTTAGGAGAAATAACCAACCAATTGTTTGCCGAACATGCAACAAAAGGGGACATACTTCTGCGACTTGCTATCGCCATACAAATTTTCCTAATTTCTTCCCCCAACGCATTAAGACTGGGGCTGAACGTCTCCAATACACATACTGTCGAAAGTATAATCACACTCAGGCAGAATGCAGAACAAGGTTAGTTCATATGCGAAACCAGGACCAACCCTCAACGAGTCGAAATCCTTTTAGGAATCAAACCAATCAATCTCAAAATAGGACAATGACAAACTCGCCTCGGATTGCAAATCGAAACACCCGACAACATCAAAATACTGTGTCGCAATCTTTATTAGAAAAGGGATCCCTCATAGAGTTATATATAGTGGAGAAGTGCGCAGGTTCCGGGTGCTGGAAGCCTGTATCGTACGCATGCCCCTTCAGCAAGGAAGGGGTTTGTATGCGATTGCGGTCTACGCACCTGAGGAGCACCAACATAATCTATTTATAGCAGAGCTCGAGACTCTCTTCCGATGCTTACAGTTGCACCTGGGCAAAAATTACTTTATTCTAGGGGGAGATATGAACGCCAAGTATAGAAATTGGGGAAATTATATATCTAATGCCAGAGGAAAAAAGTTGGCTGGCTGGTTAGATCAGTTTCATATTGAATATAGAACTGACCTGCTAGCTACCGAATATCCATCGTTCCCTAGAGGTAGATCGTTCTTAGATATCTTGCTAATCGACTCACGACTGAGATTACTTAACACCAATAGACGAAATACAAACTGTTTACGGACAATTGAATACGATAGTGACCACTGTGCATTCACGGCAGTAATAGAGCTTCCGAACGAGCTCGCAGATCTGGAGGAATTCGTGATCCCGCAACCCTATAACTACGGGGCAATGCGATGGCCGCGGTTCACCAGATCATTAACAAGAGAACTTCGTTCGAATGACTTTAATCTGCCAGTAAACAGAAACCTGACTAATGTCGAAATCGACAAATAGATTCAACAAATGGACGAAACCGTAAAACGAACAATGGACAAAACAATTCCCAAAACAACAGTTACAAATCACACTAACATGTACAGAAACGCAACAATAAACGCACTCCACAGGCAAAAGAGCAGACTGCTATCGAAATTAAAACAATTACACAGACAGTTTACAGACAGACAAGACCAGGAGATAATATTACTGAAATCCCGATTAAAAAACCTCCAACAATTACTTAAAGCTAATTATAGATTAGCAACAAATTTGTATTGGAACAACAGAATTCGAGCTATAAAAACTAATAACCCGAATTTGTTCCCACAAATAAATAAAATATTCAGGAGAAATAATCAAAATGAGATTCAGTGTCTCCAAATCCCACGTACTCAGGTAAACAAGCAGCTGCTAACCAACATTGGCATAGATGCAGAGAACGCTATCCTCAATGGTGAGCTCTTCGTGATCGAAGATCCTTTGGAAAAGGTGAACGCTTTGGGAGCTGTCTTTCAGGAAATGTACAAGGTGAATGAAAGCATTCACCGAAATCACGACCTGGAGGACAGAGTTGTACTCAATCACCTGCACCTCCGGAATGAAATTTCACTTTGGCAATCGGAGAATCCGGGTTTTACCGAATTCAGTGAAGATAATCTGTCAATTGACATTAATGCCAATGGTGTAGTGGCTAATAGCCTTCTAATAACAAGGGAAGGAATCCAGAGTATCTTCGACTCATTAAGAAGCAAAAAGTCAGTGGGAATAGATGGAGTACCTAATATCGTACTCAAGAACCTGCCCCCAATGGCAATAGATATATACACGGTCCTGTTTAACAACGCGTTGAATAATGCATATTATCCCGCGCGTTGGAAAACGGCTATCATTCAGCCCATCGCAAAAAAGGGCAAAGACTGCACAAACCCAATGAACATGCATTTGAAAAAACCATTAACAAAGCTCTGGTAAAATGGGTAGACGACAACAGCATTATTCCAAATAACCAGTTTGGCTTTAAGGCGGGTCATGAAACCACACATGCCGCAGCTAAACTGGTCTCCGACATACAATGGAATAAATGTAGGAACCAATGCACAGGGGCCTGTCTGATCGACTTGGAGAAAGCCTTTGATACCGTCTGGATCGAAGGGTTGTATTACAAACTGGTCAGACATGGCATACATAAGCCTTTACTATATGTACTTTACGATATGTTAAAGGACGGGAGGTTCGTGGTCAAAAGTGGTAATGTGACCTCTAATAAAACGTATAATATCAAGAATGGCTTGCAACAGGGCGCGGTACTCTCTCCGATTCTTTTTAACATTTACATTAGCGACTTATTAGATGCACTTCCGCAGGCTATTGCGTACGCAGACGATCTCATAATTTACAGAACAGCTCCGAAAGTTGCGATCATAAATAGTTTAATACAGCGAGACTTCAACAAAGTGCAGCGCTATTGCAATGACTGGAAACTTAAGATCAACTTCCAGAAATGTGAAGCCATCCTATTTAGAACTCCATTATATAAAGCCACGTACGACACAAGGAAAAACTGGCGAAAGCTGGTTATCGTGGGACCGCATGGAGATAAACTGGAAACCAAGAGTTTAGTTAAATACCTGGGCATCTGGCTAGACCAATATCTGTATTTCAACAGACATGTAGAGGCTGCTTTGCTCAAAGCGAGGAAAACTTTTGCTATGACAAGGAGGCTATTTCACAGTAGCCAACTTGACAGCAAGGTAAAAGTCATATGCTACATGACGCTAATTAGGCCAATGCTCATATATGGTTGCCCAGTATGGTTCAACATAGGTCCAAATTTGATGGAAAAGATTCGGGTGTTCGAAAGAAAGTGTCTCAGAAGTTGTCTCAGATTATATCGGACACCGGAATCGGACTATAAAAAGTATTACTCAAATGATACTTTATATAATGAAGCCTGCATAAATAGGGTGGATAATTTTATGATTCAATTAATCAGAGGACATATTGCGAGAGCAATAAGCTCGTCCAATGACCTAATTTTCGGGGCCTATTATCCAAACACCTTGTACTATGAGAGCGTGCGTCGCAACGGCTTTGTTCCACCAGAAGCGTTCCTTGACTTGGATATGAAAGGGCTTATACAGTATAGATCCGGAATTCCGCTGATCTATCATGTAAGTAGATCATCTGTAGACGGGCGATTGTGCTACGGCCGGGAAGAAACGCGCACCGAAGAAGCGCTCCTGCGCTTCAGTAGGGCTATCTCCCACAGAGACCGGGACGATAGTATTAGACAGCGTCAACAGTTCTGGTGGTTGAATGGCATATAAAGACCTGGATACCAAAGTCGGTATAGAATCATAGTATCATCAGCTAGCTTACATAGACTTAGTTTTTCTAGAATTAGGGTAGTATAAGATTTAAGTTAAGTTAGGTTAAGTGCTTTTACATAAAAAAAAAAGTAGTTAAATTAGTAAGTAAGTAAGTAAGTAAGTTAAATTTTAAGAAAAAAAACAAAAAAAAATTGACAGAGTTTTTCAAATTTTTCTTTGTATTTCAACTAATTATCAGTACTGCCACAAAGTTCTGTCGCCGAAAGGCAAATTATACAAATGTTAAGTAATGTTTAGCTTAGAGCGTCTGCGAAGGACCAGTAAGTTATTATATAAGATAATTAAGCTAGAATTTAAGCATTTTTTGGCTAGCCTTTAATTTAGAAATTAAGAATATAAAAAGAAAAATAAAAAAAATGTTTTAAAAATGAAAAAAATGGGGAGTTTAGAATTTAGAAGTGACAGGCATTCCATAGGCTTGCACGGCTAGAATCACTCCTAGAGTTGCGTCATTGTAACCAGGAGGAAAGGAAATCTATCCTAGACATCTTCCACAGATTTAACAATCTCTTTTACTTAGAGGGCGACCATCTCACACACACTGACGCCATAGAGCATCAAATTATCACTGCGGAAAGAAAGCCCACACTTTACATGAGACCATATCGCTTCCCAGATAGCTCGAAGCAAGAAATCCACAAACAGGTGAACGAAATGCTTCAGGATGGCGTGGTACAACCAAGTCCTTGGAATTCCCCCTCCTATTAGTACCCCAAAAGACAGGACCTGATGGAACTAAACGATGGAGAGTAGTAGTTGAGTTTAGAGCTCTAAATAAAATAACAGTCGGAGATGCATATCCATTGCCCAATATTACAGATATTTTGGACCAGCTAGGAAAAGCTAAATATTTTAGCACTTTAGATCTAGCAAATGGTTTCCACCAAATACGTATGGACAATAGAGACAAGGCAAAAACAGGGTTCAGCACCCCCTTTGGACATTATGAATATAATCGAATGCCCTTCGGACTTAAAAACGCACCTGCCACATTCCAGAGGCTTATGAACAATGTACTCATGGGTCTCCAAGGAGTCGAATGTTTTGTCTATGTAGATGACATGGTAATTTACGGTTGCGATCTAAACGATCACATTTCTCGACTCAGTAAAATTTTCGAACGCTTACAAAGACATAATCTGAAAATCCAACCAGAAAAATGTCATTTTATAAGAAGAGAACTCACCTATTTAGGGCATGTTATTTCAAAGGAAGGTATAAAACCAGACCCTGAGAAAACCAAAGCAGTAAAAACTTTTCCGACACCTAGGAAACAAAAAGATATTAAATCATTTCTTGGTTTCGTTGGATATTGTAGAAAGTTTATTCCAAAGTTTGCCGAACTGGCAGAACCCCTAAGCAAATTACTGCGGAAAAATGTTCCATTCCATTGGGATGCCTTCTGTGACGAGGCATTCACCACCCTGAAAAGAAAGGTTATTACCCCACCAATATTATCTTATCTAGACTATAACCGAGAATTTATAATAACCACTGACGCTAGCAATGTTGCGTTAGGAGCGGTGTTATCTCAAGGCACAATAGGCCAAGATAAACCTATTGCTTTTGCTAGCCGAACTTTAAACGACACAGAAACTCTGTATCCTGTTAATTCGGGGGTGCCCCAGGGTTCTATTTTAGCTCCAACCTTGTTCTTGCTTCACATAAATGATTTGTTGGAGACAACGGATAACAAAGTGTTCAGTTTTGCGGATGATAGTACGCTTGTTTCCTCCTTTTCGAGTGATCGGCCGATTGGTGCATCAACGTCGCACCAGCTGAGATGTAGACAGATTGACTCTCTGAACCAGGATCTGGATAAAGTCCTGCAGTGGGGAAAGGCCAATCTTGTCGACTTCAACGCAACGAAGACCCAGTATACAACATTCACAAAGAAAACTGGATCATCGGTTCCACAGCTGATGATGAATGGCCGGGCCCTCGAGGCTGGGGAAAGTTTGAAATTGCTCGGCGTCACGGTCTGTGGGAATGTATCGTGGCATAAACACGTATCAGGTATCGCCAGATCAGCCTCAGGAAAACTGAGTTATCTTTTTAGAGCCAAGAAATACTTTACTCCGGCCCAACTTCTTCTCCTATATAAATCTCAAATTAGGCCCGCGCTTGAATATTGCTCTCATGTTTGGAGCTCGGCTCCTAAACATACCCTCGACCTACTTGAGAGCGTACAAAGACGAGCGATCCGCCTGATCGGGGACTCGGCGCTGACGTCGGGACTACAGTCGCTATCACATCGAAGGCGCGTGGCCGACCTCTGTCTGTTTTACAGATATTATCACGGGTGCTGTTCTTCGGAGATTCTTGGCATTGTTCCACGCAATTCGGTCTATATGCGCTCCACAAGACAATCCGACGGATCGCACCCGTTTGTGGTTCATCTCCCGACAGCGCGAACATCCCTGTATCAGAACTCGTTCCGTTACAGAGCGGGGAAGCTGTGGAACTCCCTTCCCACGCGAGTGTTCCCGGAGCGTTACAACCTGCAACTGTTCAAAAAGAACTGCAACAGTTATTTGATGGCATCTCGGGGCGCCCACTCGACGCTATAGGTTCGCCTCTCCCGAGAGAAGTCTAATAAAAAAAAAAAAAAAAAAAAATCCCATTGATAGGCTCTGCTGAGGAAGAAAACCTGGCAGGAAGAATCCCAAACTTCACCAAGCCAGAAGTAGGTGAAATTAAGTTTCACGAGCAAGATGGGTTATGCGCCATCACATTGCCATGGCCGTTCAGAAACCTAACCGACCAGGAAACCGCTAAGAGTTCCCTGAGCGAGCTAAAGAAGATTTGCGATGACCGGAATTTTAGCGCCCATGATAGAAAACCAATCAAAAGTAGCACTCAATAACTTTCTAAAAGAAACTTTTGCTCACCTCAACGTGACAATGTACGTCTTCTCCAATAAACTTCTAACAGAAATACAAAAGTTACTCGCGGAATACCATAACTCACCTTTCGGAGGACACCAAGGAGCTACCAGAACAATCAAAAGATTGAAACAAAAATATTACTGGCGCACAATGACCGCTGACGTTGCGGCGTATATTCGAAAATGTGCCTCCTGCCAGATAAACAAAAGTGGAAGAAATCCTAGAATTCCTATGAAGATAACCACAACAAGCTCCACACCCTTCGAAAGAGTTGCTTTAGATATAGTAGAACCATTACCAGTCAGCTATAATGGAAATAAATACATACTAATGTTTCAAGACGACTTGACTAAGTTTTCAGGAGCTTACGCACTGGCCAGCGCCGAAACCACGGACGTGGCCAGAATTTTCGTTGAAAACATCGTCTGCCAGCACGGCATACCGTCTTCTCTATTAACTGACCGAGGTGCAAATTTTCTCAGCGCACTTTTTAAGGACATTTGTTCCTTACTTAAAATGAGAAAACTAAACACAGCACCCTACCATCCACAAACGAATGGAGCACTAGAACGGAGCCATAGAACTCTGGTGGAATACCTCCGCCACTATGTAAACCAGGATCCTCTCACTTGGGACACCTGGATACCTTACGCAATGTTTGTGTACAATACTACACCCCACAGTAATACAGGCTACACGCCGCATGAATTACTATATGGTTTCCCAGCCGAAATACCCAGTTCTCTCAGACAAAACCCCGAAAGCACTTATAACTACGACCATTACGCAAATGAATTAAAAATGCGATTACAACATGGTTATCGTACAGCTAAGGGAATACTGATAGAGAAAAAACAAAAATCTAAGGCATACTACGACCAAAAAGTAGGCCGTAAGAAATTTAATGTTGGCGACAAGGTTCTATTAAAGAATCACTCAAGACCTAACAAACTAACTTCCCTGTGGAAAGGCCCCTATGAAATTGTCAAGATCCTATCCGAAGAAAATACAATCCTCAAAATAGGAAAAGGAACCCGAATAGTCTACAACAACAATAGAAAACCATTTGTGGATTAGGCAATCATGAATAAGAAACTCCAAATAGCAAAGAAAAAATAAAAGTTGAAGGAAAGTAAATGTATATATGTATAGATAACCTTACAAAAAAAAAAAAAAAATCAAAAAATAACACTCTATCAAAATACTACGATAGTGTGTTTAAAATTTGCCTCCAATTTTTCTTTTCAAATAATTGTATACGAATAAAATAATTTTGTAAATATTATACAACATTTTAAATAACCATAATAAACAAACAAAACAACAACAAAAAAATATATGAAGATAAAGTTTAACTTAATAAAATAAGTTTATAAATATCATACAATATGTTAAACAACTACCACTGACTTAAATAAATAAGCACAAAAAAAATTGTAATAATAAATAATCTTAAGTTATAAAGGAAAAAACACATTATATATATATATACATGAAAAAAAAACGAAATATACAAAAGACGAAACTTACGATATGAAATAACGTTAAAATAAGAATTTCAAACATTTATATAAGTATAAAACATTTTGCAATGAATAAATCCTAAGAAAATAAGGAATAAAAAAATCTTTTAGTATAACTCAAAACAAATTTAAAAATATTTTGAATTTAATTTTACGTACAACTACATGGAATAAATGTATATAAATATATAAAACACACGACAAATAAGGATAATGAAAAGTTATCAAAAAAAAAAAAAAAAAAAAAAAAAAAAACAAATATGCTCTGTAAATAATGAAAATTCTATGTAATACACAAATTGTAAGAGTACGCCGTAAAAACCTTACTTAACACTTATCTATATACCTTTTTACAAATAATAATAGTACTTTATAAAAAAAAAAAAAAACGCTAAGTTATAATACGAAATAATGTTAATATAATAAATTCGAATACCTATGTAATTACAACATAATCATTGATTACTTTAAATATCAAAACTAAAAAATGTGTACCGTAAGCTAAGAAATATAAATATTGTATACCTAAAGCTACTATGTTAGAAAAGATCAGGCCTATGTAGCGGAATCACAATACTATCATCCATTATTCCCAATCACACCATTTTCCAGAAAATTAATCTCATAAAGATCAATTTTCTTTTTTTCAAGGAGGGGAGGCTGTAGTGCTGCAAAAGCCCTACCACCTTTTTCCCCCATTCCTACATCCGAATCCCAGCTATATTACCCTAAAACCCAAAATCCTACCAAAGCCCGAATTAACCCAAACATAAACCAAAATCCGCAATAAACGAATCAAACATTCGTTTATCGCCTAACATTTGCCCCCACGGCATAATTAAATCCAAAACCTAAATTGAAATTAAAATTTACAATAAACGAATCTAATATTCGTTTATTGTTCTACATTCGCCGCACGGCATCAATCAAAAACCAAAATTCGGTGATCGTTATCTCTAGCTGAAAATTTTCCATTGAGAAAAACAAATACAAAACCAAAACCAGATACATTCCCACATCTGCGAAATAGTTTCGTAAGAATTCAAGAAATTGAATTCTTATCTAAAGTAAACACAACATCTCACTCAGGATATCCAAAAATCGAGATTGTTGTACGAAAATGTGTATTTTCGGGATACAATTCTTGATTTGTTTTCCTTTATAAAGGAATAGTTAAGTGATCTCCGGTCCGCAGGTAAACATCATTATTGGTCTCGATAGGACACAAATGAAGAAATAAACCAGATAGAAAGAAATAAATAAAAATAAATATATACTAGATATACCAAAAGGAAAAACGAGCATTTTCATTTTTCAAACAACGGGACATCGAAGAAAAGCGAGACACTTTAATAGATTTTTGGCTAACAACTGGTGAGTAGAGCAGTGGTACCCCCACAAAGAGAATATTTGCAGATCTAGAGTATCACCTGGCCCCCACGGAAGACCAGCGAAACCAAGGACTGAGGCCAAATCAAGGACGTTGCTGTTCCCTCTGGATTAGGGGAAGCATGGCGACGACCCCTTTGTAGCACGGTTTTTTCAGGAACGGTTTATTTTAAGAGATTCCACATCCTTTTCAGGGTAAGGAGACTCGCTTCTTGAAACAATACCTACTACAGAACATAACATAGCTTTCCTTATATGCTAGATGCACTCAACTCTATTCAGTAAGTTCTTTGTAAGTTATGGGATGCAGAATAAAAATAAAATCACACCGAAATAGTATTATCAGATAAAATGTGGTCAGAAAGGTGTCATTGATGGAACTAACACATACATTAACTATATAACCACTAAAATCATAGCAACACGCTCAAAGTACTGACAATCTAAGTCCTATGCGGTCATAAGTACCAACCAATTTACTCAACTCGCAACAGGCCATCGCTGAAACGATCAATAAAATCCAATAAAGGGTTGCAATACCAAAGGCCAAAGCGAGAAAAATTAGCAACGCCTAGTCATTACAACGCCCAGGAAACATTTATCGCTACTCGATAACTACTTCTAGGTCTAAGGGTAATTGAATTTAGCTCGTTTTTATGTGCCTTTAACCAATGTATTCGTCGTTTCCTTTTGTCCAGTAAAGGTTTTTCTGTCAATTACTCGACAATCAGTAACCACCCATTACATCCGTTAAGACTACCGAGCCCATGGATTTCCCAATCTCTAAGCGTTTTGCCCGCAACAGTCAAGTCTGCCGCTGCAAAATTCTTCATCCGTTGATAGAGAGAAGAACGTTGAGCAACAGACAAATACTTGCGTAAAACGATTCTTACTTAAGAAAAATAAAAAAGCGAAAAAAATAATGACAACGAACCTCACGTCTGTGCGGCCAATCGTTCAGATAGTCGCCAATGCAACCAGCGGCTCGAAGTTCTACAATATTAACCGGAGGTGATGGTAGTGATCGTTCCGCTTAATCGATGGCGCAACTATGTTTACTGTCTTTTCCTCACGCCAAAGTCAATTCGTCTATGCGTGTGTTACCAGCTGTTGGAGTTTTTGTACTGCGGAGTCGTCCCAACCACAAGTAACTAGCTACCTGTCCCTCGTCCTTCTAGCTACGGAAATATGTGACGCAATTTCCGCAGAACGATGCTGTTTTAATTCCGAGCCGTGGTTTACTATTTCCCCAAGACAGAAAGGAGGACTTCAAGACCAGTTATAGCAGAGTTGTCTGCTAAAGACAAGTTGGGGTTTTACCTCCCAAGTTTGGCTACCCAGCAATAGATACGAGTGCAGATACTCACAACTATCGTAAAGTTATATAATTGAATTGTCGCGTGCACCTTTTGGTGCATTTGCGATCAATAGAGTCGGTGGTGCGGATTGGCGCTAGACTTGCGGATTAAACAAATCTTCACAGTTCATATCTGTTCGGTGTGCTTAGAGGGAAGAAGAATCTGTAAATTCATTCAATCTACGATGTCTTCAGCGGTGCGTTTCTACTGCAGATTCCTGTTGGCTGGGATTGTCGCAACGACAACTGCTGCCGAAGTCAACGATGCTGAACACTTTCTCGCGGATCCACGTAAGTTATGATCGTTTAGCTGAGCCCAAGCCTAATACTATATTATTTATTCGGTTGGAGAGTAAAGTGTAATCCACTTGTGGTAGTGACCTAGATACGATAACAGTGATTGACTTTCGAACTAAATAACTGGTCAACAAAGACGATTAATTGTACACTGATTTAATAACAAGCAACATACAAGGAGAATCGAATCGCATTCGGTGTCGACTGTTGGTGCGCGCGAATCTGACTTCTTTGGAACGTTGTTAGATTATCGGATTGTGCAAGACATGTTTTGGTAATGTCAAGTTGCCAACGCCTTGCTTAGGGGCGGTTCGGGGTATCCTGACATTAAAATATCTTAATCGGACTTGCATCACGAGTAGAACTGGATTCGTGAGAAGTCAGCAACACCAGTCTCAATTATGTTGGATTGGGGTACAGTTTTGTAATATATATATATAGTTAGTGTCTCGTACAATTTCAAGGATAGCAACTTTGGTTTGTCAATCGTACTAAACCATTCAGAGGACCGCTGGGAGTCAACCGTCGAAAGATGTGAAATATTTTGTCTTCAATATTAGTTTGATGGAAACATGCTGCTCACGTGAAATGAATAATTTATATCTTATTTTACTCTATCTAATGTGAGACAATTTGCTAAATGATTCACTTAAACAGCTCTAGCTTGTGACTTCCTTATTTTAAATGCCCGCTTTGGAGCGAGCTCAACTGTTGTGCATTTTTTTTTTTTTTTTTTTTCAAAATTGTATTTATTAACCATAATTAGAATTTGTACATTTAAGTAATCCAGTGACTTAAAATTAATTTCGTAACAATTGCTTACATGTAGTTATTATAATAATATATACATTTTCCAAACAATATTTTATGAGATACAAGATAGATGCGTGTTTATAAATTTAGTAGTATTATCTTCCTGGAAAAGGTCAGAAAACCAGGAATTTGTTTTTTTCAACTTTACTTAATCTAAATTTAATCCTAATTATATAAATAACTTAACCTAATTTAGCCTGATTACAGTATGATTTTCCTAAAGCCATAAACAAAGTTTTATAATTAATGGGATATATGAATTAAAGGATGTGGAGTGAGGTCAGTTATGGGTTTGAGGAAGAGTATTTCTTTCCGGTTGTTCGTTGGAAAAACATAGGATGTTGGAAATTGGTTGGACGTTACAGTATTTGAACTGGTTAGGGGTAACTTCGGTGTTGTGGTATATGATCTCGTTTGAATCATTTACGAGTCTGCCTGAGGCGAAGATAGCTCTGGTGTGGAGACAGTTGGGATAGGTAGTTCTGATATCGAGAGGGTTCGCTGAGAGCGAGGTTATTATGGGATTGGGATTATTTGGTAGGTTTTCGATAAATTTGATAGACAGCTCGAGGAATCGTCTATCGAGACGCTCAGTACTGGCAGTATTGTAGAGTTCGACGTTACTATAGTACTTATAGGAGTTAGGACGACGATGTAAGCCAGAGACATACCTAGGCATTTTCTTTCGAATAATCGTAACTTCTCCATATGGGAGGGAGTGATATGGTACCACAATGTGCACGCGTACGTGAGTGTGGGTCTGATAATTTGTTTGTAAATGAGCAGTTTGACTTTGTGAGAGAGACTATTAAGCTTCCACATTACTCTTCTACAGAGATTAAGCTGAATTGTGGCTTTATGAAGGGAATTTTTAATGTGGGAGGAAAAAGACCAGTTATTAGAAAATGTGATTCCCAGATATTTTAGGGTTTTGGAGGGTTTTATTAGAGTGCTGTTTAGGTAAGTTTAATTTTGTTGTGGCAGCGTCTAGTGTTGTTTGTACAGTGCTCGTGTTTGCCCTTGAACACTATGAGTTGCGTTTTATTTGGGTTAAGGTGAATTTTCCATTTATTGAAATATGTTGTTATGTTAGGGAGGAAGTTGTTTCTTGCAGCCTTAACAAATTTGCTGCTAGAATAAATTAATGTTTCATCAGCATAATTCAGCATCACAACATTAGGAGATACGCGTTGAGGAATATCCGCGGTATATAACAGATATAAAATTGGCCCTAAAATAGAGCCTTGGGGAACACTCGCGGCTATGTTGTGAGTTTCTGAGACGGAATAATTAATTCTCACAACGAATTTTCTGTCAGAAAGTAAGAGGCTAAGAGCTTTGTTGAGTGAGATTTTAGATTAAATATGGAGTGCAGTTTGTACAGAAGCCCTGAGATCCAGACGCAATCGAACGCCTTAGAAATATCGAGAGTAGGGCTTTGGTTTTGGAGACCCGTTGTAACATCGTGTGTAAGTTTTAGTAGAGCGTGACATGTGGATTGTCGCTTACGGAATCCGACCTGAGAGTTAGGGATGAGGGCATTCTCATTGGCAAATGAGAGAAGATTTTGGTAGATCTTGCGTTCCAGTGTCTTACTTAGTGTATTTAATAGGGATATTGGACGATAATTGCAAGGGCTATTACTACTACCGGGCTTCTTAATAGGAATTACTACCGCAGTTTTCCAGTTCTCTGGGAAGTGCGATGCATTCATTATATGATTAAGAAGAATGAGGATGGAAAGTAGATTCGGTGGGCGTAGCCTTTTAAATAGAAGGCGTGGGATTCCATCTAATCCAGTTGACTTTTTGTTATTTCCTGATCTTACGATCTCGGATAATTCGTTTGTAGTGTCTAAGGGGTGTGAAGCTGTAGCGGTTCCGCCAGATCCCACGGTACGCTTTCCTTAAACACCCCATAACACCCATCTTCCCATATAATTTCGCCAATGCAAATCGCATTAGGCACCTGAAAACGCTACACGCATTAATTGGAGCAAAGCTATAGTCGTAAAGCTTCTGCAAGAGAATTCTTACCTTTTCAAACATTCCTTCGCTTACAAATCCCCTGTAAGAGTTCTTACTTTCCTTATCATAAATTATCCTGAAAAGAAAAACCCCGGTCCACATATCATGTAACCATTCCAGCCAGAGATAATTATCATGGCGTCGCCTATTCCTAGCTTCATTCATGTATACGATAAATTTCTTTATGTTAACATTTAGCTGGCGACGTTTTTCTCCCAGCACAATATGCAACCCAAAGCAAATACGCATTTCGAGTCCCTTGGCATCAATCGAAATCCAAGCATAATCAATGCAAATGGGTATTCAATACGTATCCTTTCTAGCGATGCCATAAACACCATTTCCCAGTAACTTCGCTAAAAGCAATTAGCACATTTTCACATCGGAACATCGTCTCTTTGTTTAAATGAATCAAACATTCGTTTATTGCCTAATATTTGCCCCCACGGCATTATTAACCCTAAAATCCAAATAAAAATTAAAAGTTACAATAAACGAATCTAATATTCGTTTATTGTTCTACATTTGCTCCACAGCATCATCCAAATCCAAAATTCAGGGATCGTTATCTCTATCCCAAAATTTTCCATTCAGGAAAACAAACAAAAAACTCAAAAGCAGATAGATTCACACATCTGCGCCATAGTTTCATAAGAATTCAAGAAATTGATTTCTTATCTTGTGTAAGTACAACATCTCGCTCGAAATATCCAAAAAATCGAGATTGTTGCACGAAAATGTGTATCTTTGGGATACAATTTTCGATTCGTTATCCTTTATAAAGGAATCGTATAGTGATCTCCGGGCCGCAGTCTAAATTCACAGTCCCTGGAGGAAGTACCCCAGGAAAATCACAAATAATACAATAAAAACATTATTACTGAAAAAGGACGACTTTTCATTTCTACGGATATCTAAATATCACCTGGCCCCCACGGAAGACCAAGTGAAGACATCAGGATGAAGGCCGAATCAAAGGACGTTGCTCTTCCCTCTGAACTCAGAGGAAGCACGGCAGCGACCTCTTTTGTAGGACAAATTTTCAGGAGCGGTCAAAATTTCGAGAGATCGCCTTGTCTTTTTAAGGACCAGGAGACACGCTTCCTGAAAATAAAAACCCCTACAAGAAGCACGACAACGGAACCATGATCAGAAGGAAATATAAAGGACACTATAGGTAGACTCGCTGAATAAACATCGTTGGACTTGAGGAAGAAGTCGATTGTTGACTTGGGTGAGCTAGATACACGAGTTGGCTGTAATGGGGAGTCAATGTAAGTATATGAATAAGACGGGAGGATGGCTAGCAATTGGCGAGCATATTCGTTGCATTTATTATCATTGAATGCTATATGACGAGCATTCCAGTCTCCTCCGATTATAAATGGAGCGGGAACGGACTGTTGGATAATCTGCGAAATGTCAGTATCTGGGAAATCTGGTTGTCGTGAAGGGTGAATATAAATGGATGCTAAGACGAGCACTTTATTGTTCTCACAGAAAAGTTTTACTGCTGTGTATTCAATACTGGATATATTGGCGAATCTAATTTCACTGAATCGAAATTTTTTGTGAATTAAGATGCCGGTACCTCCATGAGATCCATTAGTTCTGGGGTTAGAAACTAAAGTATAATTGGGAATGGAAACTCGGGTATTTGGTTTGAGCCAGGTCTCTGAAAGGAAGAGGATATCTGGGGAAAACTTTTCAACAAACAACCGGAGGTGTTGCTTACGTATTTTAGAGTAAATGGATTCTGTGTTGAGGGAGAACTGTTGTGCAAGATTAGATCGCTTTTTATACACTCCTGCACACGGCGATCATCGTGTGCTGCTGCTGTGTGCTGCCGTTGTAGCGTCTTCCTAGAATACGATGATATCTTTGTTTGCTGTAACGTCCTCCTGAGAATCAGATCATTACTATTTCGCGACAGCGAATTTTGAGGAAACTGACGATACTATGTAGCGTTTCCCCTGGAATTGGTATGCTGTTTTTTCATGCAACGTTGTAAGCGGTATCCGATTGGAAAGACCAATTATTGGATGGGCTCCGCTCGAAGTATCAATTGTCGATGGATTCTGACTGAATAATCATTGATAAAGCGGTCTGCATCTTGTGTAATCCCGACATGACGTACCCCTTTTCTCTACCGTGTTGTGGACTGTATAACCATTCCAGCGCTAGCTGCCCAAACGGTTTTCTCCCCCGATCAAACTCGGTGTGTTTAAAAATACATTAATTCAAAGGTCAATCTGATAATTCTCTTTTAAGTCAGTTCTCGGACAGAACTGAACTGAACTTAACTTTTACTTGTCTAACTAGGACTTGCATTCGAAGTGACTCGAATTACTTGAATGAAGACTTCAGTTCAATGCTAAAATAGGAACTGAACTGAATCACAACAAAGGAGGAACTAAACTTAATTTACAATGATTAAGGAGAAATTGAACTCCACGATGATTAAATAGGAATTGAACTCCTCTATGGGAAAAGAGGAACTGAACCCTTGGCGGTAATGGAGGAACTGAGCTCGCCAGGCAACCAAGTCCGTCGTTCATAAGCAGGGGCTCTGGCTACTGTTCTTTCATAAATTTCCAAACAGTTTAACGCCTTTTAGCATTTTCCAAATAATTCAACACGTTGTAGCTGTGCTGTCATCTAATGATTTTACATTCTGTGACTTGTGGCATTTTCCAGGAATTATCACGTTATAGTTTGAAGTATTTTTCAGGAAATCGACGTATTGCGGCTTATGGCACTTTACGGGATTGACACAGTGTAGTTTGTAATGTGTTCGGGGAATTAAATGCACACCCAGTGCGAAGCACTCCACTTTGTGGAAGCGACGACGCGTACTCCAACCTTCTAGTCGCTGGTGTGCTGTTTCCGAAACTTTTTCAGGCCTAGTGTTCCTTGGTAGTGTAGCGTTTCTAACAGATGCACACACTGCACACAAGCAAATAGTGAAGAACATCGAACGAAAATCGAATAAGAAAATGCATCAGAACCGTATACCATAGCGATAACATAACAAAATCCACATCAGTCGAATGTACTTGTGTTTAGAAATCGAATTCGTACACACGGCGGTGGCCTGATGGGTTGCACTTTGGTTCAATTCTTGGTGATTCTAACTGTCATAGCGTCAGTTCGAATCGCACGTTCTTCACTATTCATCCCAAACGCTATAGTAGTGCTGTGTCCGCCACTATAGTTACATATTTCCTGACCCATCTTTTCCAAATGTGACACATTAGCTGCTGCGAAGCGTTTAATTCTCCTTCCGTATGAGTTCGTGACGCTTGAATTTCATATTTTAGGTTATAATCCTTTCCCGACAATCCGAGCTTTGTCGGCTTGGCAAGTAGAAGGACATACATCCTGTCAAATATCTAGCCGGAATTTCTCATTTAAAATTTTCGCGTAAGCCTGTTGTCAAATTTCTTTTTGCCACTAAGCTTGCACCGCTATGAGACATAATGATCTATCTATCAATTAGTTTGTTTACAGCTGCTGATTTTGTTAGTTCACCTCAAGGACGTTTTTCGATTTTTATTATAGATAATGTGGTTGAGCAAAGAGTTCGCAGTAAATTTTGTGTTTTCAGCAGAATTTCTTGTGCGGAATCGTTGAAAATATTGGTTAAGATCTGTGGGGACTTAGTTCTATTGAAAACACAAATCTATGGATGGTACGAAGCATTTAAAAGTGGTCATCAAAACGTATATGATTTGTGTCTCGCGGGCGGTTCAAGACGGGTACGACTAAGGAAAATGGGGCTAAAGTGAAGAAAAAGGTGCTTGAAAATCGTCGTTATAGCTTGCGAGAGCTAGCAGAAGAGCTAAACATTTCAGACGAATCACTTCGTAAGATTTAGGTCAATATTTTGGAGATGCGACGCGTCGCAGTACGGCCTCTCCAAAAAGAGTAGAAAAAGTCCATAATCATCCGAATGGCGTTACCAAAACGAGCCCATACCGAAAAGACCACGACAAAGTCGATCAAAAATGAAGGTCGTGCTCACTGTTTTCCTCGATTACCATGTTGTTGTGCACTATGAATTCCATTTGCAAAGTCAAACAATGAATAAGGAATACTACTGAGGCGTTATAAAATGTTTGCGAGAGAGTGTTCGTCACAAATGGCTGGATTTGTGGAAAGACAAATCTTGGATTTTTCGATAATACACCATCTCACAAAGCTACCACTGTGCGCGAGTTTTTAACAAAAAACTCAACTAACAACATCAAGCAAGCACCGTATTCATGCCCACCTGTGTCTTTTTCCGGTTTCCCAAACATCAATTGCCACATCGAGAAACATGTTTCGAGTTGATTGAAACCATAAAGAGAAATCCAAGAGGGAGCAAAAATCGATCCCGGCGGCGGCCTATCAAATGTGTATAGATGACTGGATTAATCGTTGGGATAAGTGTATTGCCTCGAAAGGGACCTACTTTGAAGGCGATCAAATAAATTTTAATCCAAATTTGTTATTTGTTATTTTATTGAGAAATTCCGGATAGACACTTGACAGAATGTATACATCTTTCACGGTTTCTTAGATTCGTTACAGTAATGCTTTGTTTGGCATCCACTTTTTCCCAGGCATATCTACTTCATCCATCAACATGGCTTATTCTCATCGCTCTGGTCACCTGAAACATCAGTTAGGGGGCTGTCATATAATTTGTCAGCCCCTTCCACTGTTCGTGTTTATCCACGATTCCCGAAGTAGGACCATATACACTCCATTTCTCGCCTTTTTATCGTATCCCTGGGCGTAATTTTTTTTCATATGCTCATCCGACTCTATAACCAAGCAGTGATCTTTGTAACATTCACGGCCTGAGATGCGAGTTCGCCTCTGTGTCTACCCTAAGCAGTTCTAGGCAAAAACAAACTATTCTTGGATGTAGTGAAATCCAGGTAATAACTAATACAGATATTTCCGATTTTAATCTACTTGGATATAACTTAGTGCCGCTGTTCTTTGCACCACGTGGTCTAGGCACATGCTAGGTGTATGCAAAAGCATGCAAACCATTCGTCGAGCATTTTTCCAACTTCCTCGAAATCAATGAATTGCTGTCCTGCGAGCATGTGCCCCATTGATGCGAAGAGGTGATAGTCATATGGGAGTCTGGGGACGACGGCGGGTGCAGAAAGATGTTCCATCCAAGGGATTTCAAGGAGTCTTTTACTAGTTTTGCTGTGTGCTGCATACTTTTCGCTGACGTCATCTCTTAGTTAAAGCGGAAAAGACGTATGCATGCACCGGGTATTGATCTTCCCCATTGCTCGTAAGTGTTTGCTGATTTTTTCTTGTGATACATGTAACACTTCTGCTAATTGCCGTTGAGTTTGAGTTGAGTCATCATCTAATAACTCCAGCAATTGCTCGTCTTCACATGTTTGTGATCTACCAGAGCGCTTGTGGGGGTTCTCTATACTACATGGAGAACCAACCCACAATTCACACCGTATTTCGACCACTTTCAGCGCGTCATTTCAACCCATAATCCCCTACAAGCTATTCCACTTTCCCAAAGAACGCATAGCTAAACTCATTATTCTATGCAGACAATGCATAATTAAGTTTAACTACTTTTTTGCCATACGGCAACTCCATTCCTCTAACCCATGAGATTTCCACCGGAAATTGCAATTCATGTTGGTTAGCAACAACCAAGTCGAATCATCCAATGGGTTGGGTAATTACCGAATTCCTTAGCGTGCTTCCCACGGTAATATTTCCCTAGCGGAGTCGGCGTCCTATACACTTTCCCCAGACACTCCATTCGCTAGAGATCAATGATCTCATTTTATAGGTGAATAGCTACAAAAAATTTTCCTCTCCTTCACATTTTTATCTTCCCAGGGTTCATTGCACTCTGAGATCACCACAGTCACCGCACTAGGTCAGTGGGTCATCCTCAGAGTCTGCATTGGTACAAGCCCATAAGCTAAGTCAACCCCGAAGTTATTGCGCACTCTCTTTTGTTCTTTTCTTCCTTCGCATGCCCAGTCACTGTCGATTGAACGCGCAAGTGTTTATCCACCTCGCTGAGACATGAAACTTAAGAATTCATCAGAGAGCGCGATGATGATTGGCTAATAGCCGCGCAAAGCCCAAATTCCAAATTTCATCCCCAATTGGGATCAGTCGTTTTACAATCACCACCGTGGGCGGTCACGCCGCAAGAGAGTCAGTTTTTATCCACCGAGGTGTTCGTACACGCAACAGGAGTCGCGAGTTATTTTGCTTTTAACACAGTCTATGTGACAAAAGGAATTTCAACACCCGTAGGGTGCGCATCGTCGAGCGTATCGAGTCAGTCGAGTTTTTGGAGTCCCCGACCGGAATAAAAAAAAACAAAAGGAATATTAACGTTGTGACGAAGTGATGCGTTTTGTTCGGAATTTAAGTGCCTATAATCTAGAAAAACAAAAATCAATACATGTGTATAAAACCACAAAAATCCATATAAACTAAAGAGATATCAAATAATGAAATTTTAAATTTCCCAAGCTATAGTCGTTAATGTCAAAGACAAGAAGATACATTAAAGCACTCAGTGCTAGTGAATATAATTTATAAAAAATATTAAGTAAAACCAAATAAAAAAAACATTAACAATAAAAAAACAACCCCAGTGCGTTTTTATTTCATTACTTCTCTTGGTGACAATTTTCTGAGACTTAATCGTCGGAGATTTAAGTGTACCGAGTGCCCGTGTATTGGCACAACAACTTCTACCCCCACACGCTCACTGTCTTTCACATTGAAATCACCCCTTTTAAATTGTTGAAACCATGCCTCTCATGTTGTATTTGAAGGAGCGTGTTAACCATATGTTTCTACCAGCAAACGATGACTTTCAACTGCCTTTTTCTTTTGATTAAATAAGAAAAGCAATACATGCCGCAAATGTTGAGTGTCGGGCTCAAAACTCGACATGATCACTGGACGATAAAACAAAGACGCTAGTTTTTGGCGGACTCAACATGTGTGTGTTTGTAGTTAAATCTCAGACGAACAAAACTACGTATGTGTCAAATTAATATGCTCCGTACTCTTAGTTAAACCGAAAAAAAACCTATGCATATACCTGGTACACACAAAATGATATTGCTTATCAGCTTCTACCTCAATATGGACTCTGCTCCATTCCAGAATTTAACTTCTCGTGGCTAAAACTTCACGTTCGTAAACATATCATATATTACTGCTCTCTTTACAGAAGCGCGAACTTGAATAGAAACGCATCCTTTAACGAATTTTATGCTATGTCTGATTCTATCGATTGGATCTTGACCCTACCTGATGTACCGGTATAAAGTGAAGTTTTTTAAAAATAAAACACTAATTTTAAATGGAAAAGGAAAAAGCATTTCATTGGAAGTATTGGCCATTGCTTTCTACACATTTCGACCACCTTTCTGGCAATTTGTGGATACCACGCCAATAAAACCGGTCGTCTTTGGAGGCAAACCATTCGGAGATCCAATTTTCGACTTCTTTGTAGGAATTGAAATGCTGCTCAGTGTGTGTCCCATCGATGAAAACAAATGGTAGTCGGAAGGAGCCAAGTCCGGTGAATACGGCCGGTGGGGTAACACTTCCCAGCCGAGAGCTTTTATTGTTTCTTTAATGGGTTTTGCTGTATGACTCGGAGCATTATCATGCAACAAAATTACCTTCCGCGTCTTGTGGCCCATTCTGGTCGTTTTTCGATCAATACATGGTTCAAATTGATCATTTGTTGTCGGTAGCGATGCGTATCAACAGTTTCGCCAGGTTTTAGAAGTTCATGATACACCACCCCCTTCTGGTCCTTCCAAACACAGAGCATTGTCTTTTTTCCGAACCGATCAGGCTTTGCAGTCAATGTTGACGCTATTCCTGGATGTACCCATGATTTTTTGCGTTTAGGATTTTTAAAATAAATCTATTTTTCATCACCAGTCACAATTCGATGCAATACTGACTTCCTTTCGTGTCGTAGAAGCAACGTTTTACATGCGGTGTTTCGCTTTTCCATCTGCCTGCCATTCAATTCATGTGGAACCCAGTTTCCACACTTTTGGATTTTTACCATGGCTTTTAAACGGCCAGAAATTGTTTGTTGTGCAACATTTAACATTTGTGCTATTTGTTTTTGACTTAAAGTGTCATCTTGATCCGATATTGCTTGCAATTCGGCGTCTTCAAACTTTTTTGGTGGTCTTCCACGTTATTCATTTCGCACATCAAAATCATTATCTCTGAACCGCTTAAACCACCTTTTGCATGTTGCTTCCGACAGAGCATGATCACCACAAGCCTCGACAAGCATTCGATGTGACTCTGCAGCACTTTTCTTCAAATGAAAACTTTCCGCAAATCATCATTTTCTGGTTCGACATTTTTTTAACAGGATTGAAAAAAATGATGTTGTTTGTACAATGACTTGACGCATACTAAATATGTTTGACAGATGTCATAGCAACCAAATAAAAAAAAATATAAGGGCTCGTTCACAACAAACGTTCCCTATCGATACATTTGTACGTTCACTTCACACCGGTACACCTGGTATATCCGCACAATGAAATCGTTATTGCAGGTGATTTCAATGTGCATAATTTTTAGTGGTCTCAATGTAGACTGAATTAAAATTTTCCTTTTGGGGATGATTCTGCTCACCCGATAGTTCTCTTTTTTTAGTGATTCTCCCTTATTCGGGAATCTCCCTTAATCGAAAATCTTTCCCCTAGCGGAGAACACACCCTTTACCTGTGTCCTGCCATTTCCTGTTTGGTCGCAAGCCAGATGTGCGCTCACACCCACGCACACAGACGCGGGGGTCGCTGCCTGTGTGCCCGGAGATCCTCCTGGGATCGCCAGCATTTTTACACCTTCTGTCGAATCTCTCGTGTATATATTCGGGTGTGTGGTTTATTCTTCTTGGTGATCTTGGGATCGTGGTAATTATCGTTGGTTGTGATAATCGTATTTGCTTTACCCTATGGGAACAGCGTTTTAGTTTATTACTGTTTCTCCGCAATGGCGTTTGTTTAGGCGCAGTGCATTGCGGTAGGGTTAACGGTTTAGCCGATGGATTGTTTTACGGCAATTTGGTTATCGCCGGGAATTTGATGTTTGTCGACATCTGGCGCAGCTGTGCCAACCACTTGTATTTATTCAGCTTATGGATTGGTACACAATTTCTATACTGGGTCGTGTCCTTCAATCGCCGTGAAGGCGCAGGGAATTTGTTCTGGACTTGGGTCCCACGGATCTGTGAATACGTGGGGTTGTTGACGCCAGTATGGATATCACCTTTCGTCAGGTGAAAAGATGGACTTTGGGGGCGCGTGTCTGTGGGCACGTGAAGTTTAGTCATGGGTGAGTATGTTCCTTGGTGGAGCGAAGGTATCTCAGCCTATGGTGATTTGTGCGGTTCGTGGAACCGCAACAATATCACTTATCAATCGCCAACTTTCGAAATATCTGGAATCAAGTGACTTCCTCATTGACCGCCAATATGGCTTTCGTAGCAACAATTTCACAGGAGATTTGATGGTGTACCTTACCGAAATAGAGCCATTCCAGCCACTACCTCGGCGAAAGCCCGGTAGTCGCATTGGATATTTCAAAAGCCTTCGACAGAGTTGGGCATCCAGCCCTTTTGTTAAAATCACATTTCTATGGAGTGGACAATTCCCTCATCCAATGGATAAGAGACTATCTTTCTGGCCGTTCATTCCAAGTGGTTCTTGATGGTGTCAAATCTGTCGCCCATCAAATTAATGCAGGTGTTCCCCAGGGATCGGTACTCTCACCCACTCTCGTCCTGATCTTTATAAATGACTCTTGTCCATCACCCACAACTCAATTCACCTGTTTGGCGATGATAGCACGTTGAGTGTCTCAAACTCATACGAACATTCCCGACCGAACTTTTCGAATGTCATTACCAATCAGTAGGCTATGGTTGATTCATTGAATTCCGACCTCAACAAGACATATCAATCGGGATAACCGAGTAGAATGCAATGTCTTAAAAACTGTCGTCAAAGGCGAACTCCATAGTAAATATACTGTCGATGAACGGCACTTGCATCAACGAAGCCAAGGAACTATCCATCGTCGGCACTCGAATTAATTCAACTCTTGTGGAATGACCATATAATTGAAGCTGCGAAAAGCGCGGCTAAACGTATGTGGTTCCTTAAGATATGCAAAAAATACTTCACTCCATCTACCGTGGCCAGTATTAGCAGGGCGTATCATCTTCATCGGCACTACAGCCGGGGGCCGGTCTTGGCCTTATTTAGCAAGTCGTGAGGCTTGTTAAATTTTCCATAATGATTTTGGTTTTTCCGCGCAAGGTCATTTGTCTTGCGCCAGAGGCTCCCCGACGGGGAATCGAACCCCGGTCTCCCGCGTGAAAGGCGGGTATACTAACCACTGTACTATCGAGGATCAGGGCGTATATTCGTCCCAAAATGGAGTTCAACTCCCATATTTAGTCAGGCGGATCCAAAACTACCCTACACGTGCTCGATAGGATGCAAAAACGAGCAGTGTTACTTATTGAGGACCCAGCCGTAAGTCGTTTAATTCCGTCGTTAGAACATAATGCGCAACGTATCATCCCTGCCTCTTTTCCATAGGTGTTACCACGGTCGTTGCTCAACTGAACTTGCTCAATGTGTTGCCCCTCCTCAGGCATTTTCCCGCTATACCAGTCAGTCGGAGAATGCACAACAATTCACGTTGAAAGGAAAGTTCAGGCGCACATATATACAAAGAGAGTCATTCTTTAGCCGAACCACACGAATGCGGAATGTTCTGCCTGATCATGTGTTTTGTCGTCGTTGTAATGTGCAGGGAATTACTATAAGACCAGTCTCCTTCTTTCCTTATCCACTACCTCTCCGTCCGCTCGAACTGTGCTCGGACATTTAAGGGTTCTTCAAAATCATCTTTTGTGTGCGCGTTCGTGTAAGAAAAAAATGCTGGTTCTTGCCATTTGAAATGTTCGTGCGTTCGAGTTCTGCGATTTTGACAAGTTTCTCTCTTGAATCTCGCCACTTTTACTGGTTTTGTTTGCATCACATTAGTCATACTGATGATCACTTACACTTGTATATCCATTGGATTTCACTATGCGTCAGTAAATTAGTGCCCGGTGGCTTCTTCGCCGGCCTCGCCGATGATATGCGGTTGGGTTTGTTCACCATTAGATGATATGTATCGCTGGATACCCTTTGATTTGATGGGGCTCTTCCTGGAGTTTCTCATCTCATCCGATTACGCTGCGTCAGATACCCTGTCTTAGTTTCTTCCCTTGAATAAGAATTGGCGTTGAAAGTAGAAATTATCCTACTCGTGACTTTCCTTTTCCGGCGCAAGACTAATGACCTTGCCCGAAAAAAAAAAACAAATCATTATGGAAAATTTAACAAGCCTCAGGTCATGCTAAATAAGGCCAAGACCGGTTCCCGGTTGTAGTGCCGTTGATGATGATGATGATGATGACTTTCCTTTTGGTAGGGGTTTTGTTCTCAGTGTGGACGTCTGTTTCATGATCTTCTATCTACTGCTATTTTTCGTTGTTCGAACTGCTTTTGTCTCAGAAAAACTCATCCGGTTCTGCCTAGCTACTTACGCTTCAGTGTTTTTGAGTTTTTTTTCGGATGCCCTTTGGTGGAGGGGGGGGGGGGGGGTTCTCTATACTACGTTCAAACCTAATTCTGACCGCTAACAGCGCGTCACATCAAGCCCTATTTCCACCGTTCAGTTAATTCACCTGAAAATCATGTTTTCCAAAAGGACGTATTAGCTGAATTCATTATTCTATGCAGATAATTGAATTCAGCAACTCCATACGGCAACTCCGTTCCGCTAACTCCATGAGATTTCCTCCGGAAATTGCAATTCATGTCGGTTAGCAACGGCATCGTCTGGCCAAACGACGCGGTTGCAACATCATGTAACCGTTTGGAAAATTATCGTATTTTTTAAATTGCTTCCCACGGTTATAATTCCCTAGCCAACGTAGCGTCGCCTTAGACTTCCCCTAGACACCCTATTCGCTGGGGATCAATGATCACTTTAGACAGGTGAATAGCTACATCCCAATTCCATTCACATTTCATTTCCCCTTTTTAGAGTCCATTGCACTCTGAGATCACCACAATATCCTAATTGGTTCACTGGGACAGTCTCAGAGTTACATTGTTTCACGCACACCAAAGCCAGATCAACGCTGGGTTATTGTGCTTTTCCCTTTTGATTTCTTCATCCCTTCTTTGCCCATCGACCGTGGAACGAATACACAAGTATTTATTCACCTCGATGAGGGGAAAGAATTGAGGAATGCACAGGAGAGCGCGATTACCATTGGCTGGTCGTCGTGCAAAATCAAAGTTTCATCCCTAATTTTTTTTAGTAATTTGCTCAACCACCACCATGCCAGGTCACGCCGCGTTAGAGAGTCAATTAGCATCCTTCCATTGGTACGCACGTGTCGCATAAGTCGAGTCTCAATCGTTGTGCTGTTCAGATTTTGAATTTAAAAATAAGAGTTAAATCTCATTTCCCGCGGAGTACAATCGAGAACGGAGTAAAGTCTATACGGGCGTTGAGTTTCCTTACCAACTAAGTCCCATCTGTAATTTTGTACGTGTGTCGAAAACACTATTAAAAGATATGTGGCCATCTATATTAAGAGTAGAACCAACTGTGCTTAGAGAACAAATTCTGTAAATCGGAACCATTTAATATCCAATGTATGCTGTCGGTATGTGCTGATATTAACAATAAAAAATAAAAAGATCACAAACAACAAAACCGATCAGTGCGTTTTTATTCTTCATTCTTCTCTGGTGAACAATTTTCAGCGGAACATCGTTGGGGATAAAAGTGAAACAGTTCCCGTGTATGGTACATATTTTTACCCCCACACCCTGCTTAAAGTTCATATTTCGCGGCGGGAGGAAGCATTCTGGGGTACCTGAAAAAGAGAAAGGATTGGAGGCGAGTTCCCCATATACCAAATACTATCATAATATAAATATTATCATAATTTATTTTATTATTCTATAAATTCAAATGTTTAAACAATATTTAAATCTATTCCTTATCAGGGAAAGCAACCTCTAAAATCGAATTCCACTTGACTAAAGTTAGATTTTAGATGGACAGAGAGATACAGATCATTGTTTTATAGACTGTTCTTGAATTGGATCTTTCGATGCTTTCTAGATTTCGTCGTGATTTTCATCTTATTCCATCTTAACTCGTTAATTTTTTGCAGCAGATTACATCAAGCAATGCCGCATATCAGAAGCCAATTTCATTAATTGTTCAACGGAGAGCATTCAAATGCTGTTTGATAAAGTAGGATCTATAGGTTTGTAAATCGCTTATTCTGCTTCCACAAAAGACGACGATACTTATGACTACTTTACTTCCAGGAATACCTGTTTTGACTAGCGTCGACCCCTTCTACTTGGATCGGATAAAAATAAACCAAGGCAACAGTCAAGCAATTAATCTAAAAGTGGAACTTTCCAACATTCAGATACTAGGATTTGGTAAAACAGAAGTCTTAGAAAGCGTGTAGGTACATTAACAAACGAACAGCAACAACATTTGACTTGACTTGTTTTTAGGGTTTATTCAAAAGACTTCAGTTGGAAGACAACTTTCAGATTACCGAATTTAAAACTTATTGGTGACTATAGTCTGCTTGGACGGATACTTTTAATTCCACTGAATGGACGTGGAAAGATGGCACTTGATGCAGGTAAGGATCGCTCCACCATTAACATAATTTTTGTCCCCGGATGAATTCGAGAAGAGACTATCCACATTTTTTCTTTTATTTATTAGGCAAAAGGTAGGGACAGATAGCTAAATTAAAATTGGCTTACAAGTTAACGATTTATAATTATAATAAGGTGTGCAAACAGTTTATATGACTCCATAGTGATTAATCTAAGAACCGGCGTTTATAAGGTCAGGGTTACTTAAGCAGTTGAGAGACAAATTTTATTTGTTCGCGTAAAATTGGTTTGAGTTACAGGATCTGGAATTAGTTAAAAGACCACAGCATTCGAGTTCACTTAAGCAATATTTGTGAGCAATCTGTTGGGATTATATTTACTTCTAACGAAAACGCTTGCGCTGCCTTATTTTTACCTTGATTTTTTCCAAGTCATATGATTCACAAACATTTTTGTGTGCAGCTCTTCCGCCATAGTGGCATGTGCGTTATAAATGTAAGAGTGTATTTAGTGGGATGTAATCACCGTCATTCTTTTAAGTAGAACAAACAAGTTGTTTCAAGTACCCCTCATAGACTTGGGTTAATGGGGGAATATTAAATATGGGAAGGCAGTATTGTGTTGTAGTATTCCACTACATAAACCTCATATAACATCCTTACACATATCTTGCATGCGTTCACACACAATGCGCTCAGAACCACTTCTTCTTTAGTTACGTACGTGTGAAGCACAATAATTTCCCAATGATATGCATAACTCAATTACGAATCATTCATATTGTAACTCACAAGTCTGCGAATCACCACATCAAAATATTAACAGCAAGCGCCATACCAGGGGGCATGGGAATTCCCTAGTAATTGCTTACGCTTGTGTTCTGGTTATTAGGTATGACTACCTTGAGGTGGCTTCCGGCTGATAGAGCCCGTGTATGGTGGTTTCCGGCTCTTCCAACCGGTGGTTGGATTCCGGATGCTAACCCTTCTTGGTTCGTCCAAAATAAAAGCGAACTACTCGGATTTTGTGTTTACGTTTTATTTCGTTTTTAAACTACCACCGTTGTTGTAGGAACAATGGCCCAGTTCAATCTCAATCTTTAATTTTTGTGCATACCCTTTTATAGTGCTAACTCTATTACATTTCCCACGGTTGCATCGTTCACCTTGAGACCGTTACCCGATGCCAGCCCAGGCGCAGGGCACGCCAATGACGATGGGAATTGCAACGTTGCAATATTGTCGCCATCCACCCTAAGACGGCAACCTTACGCCTAGTTTGGTTGTAGCTTACCCCAAGGCTATGGGAAAATGTCGGACAACAGATCCAAGTGTCAACCGATTCAAGGTGATGTGAACAGAAGGCATGTGCTAGGTTGGAACATGGCAATTGCAGAATTGCAATTTAGTTGTTACTCAAGGTAACATTATGCCCATCAAGGTTATGGGAATGGAAAATTTACATACAGTCATAGCATAGGCTTGGGCTCCTCGATAGTATAGTGGTTAGTATACCCGCCTGTCATGCGGGAGACCGTCGGGGAGCCTCTGGCGCAAGACCAATGACCTTGCCCGGAAAAAAAACAAATCATTATGGAAAATTTAATAAGCCTCAGGACTTGCTAAATAAGGCCTAGACCGGTTCCCGGTTGTAGTGCCGATGATGATGATGATGATGATGATGATAGCATAGGCTGTTGCATGATGAGAATTTGCGTTTAGCAATAGGTAGGAATGTGATGGGGTTTCACAGATGCTACATTGAAATAATTCCGTCGGTTGTAACAGACAATTAATTTCGATGCTACACCGAAAGAATTCTTTTGGTTGAAAATTAATTAAAACTTTGTTTTAGGCGGTTACTTGTGTAGGTGGCGTTACGTGTGTGTGACACTTATAAATATGAAACGTATGGATAATAACAAATTACCATACACCAGCGTCATAACAGGTGGCATGCATTTGCTTATGGAAACCCCAGTAAAAATGCTTATGCCCGCGAATGAAAGGTATATGAATAATAACGAAGGGCCGCCGGTGAACTGAAGTGACGAAATATGTTTTAACCAAGGCCACTGCACTTTACGTGGATCAACATCGATTAAGCTAGAATGACTCGTGCCGGGCAATTGCACTCAATATGGGGCAGAGCCAACTGGGTAAAACTGAGGCAGAGTAAATGACTTGTGGGTGGTTATGCTGTGCGGAGAAGAATTGAGTGCGTCGCTTTTTGATTGTTCTTTAAGAATTTTCATATAAAGGGAGTATTTGCAAATGGTATCAGGCAGAGTAGATTTTCGACCACAACAAGAAGGTCACAGAAATTAAATAAAGGGTAAAGAATTATATTTAAATAAAATGACTCTCTTTTTCTAACTCTCCGCTCGGCAACTCTTCCCTTAAGTGATTAAGGAGTCTTGGTTGCGACGCATTATAACAGTGTTTTCAAGACATCGAATGCCACTCTAAGTAGTTAAGTTTTTGCGTATAATTATTGGTGGTGACACTTGGATCTGTACTTATGACTTTGAAATAGTTAAATAATCCAGTGAAGTAATTTAACAAAACCACCGACGACAACTTTGTCAAATCACAAAACACGCAGTCACTTCTAAGCAAGTGTGAAGTTTCTAACAGTTGTTGTTACTGCAAGCTACCAAATAAAGATGTACATGGATATTCCATGGATGATAAAATTGTGGATGATAAAATATAAATCATTCGTATGTTGAAAATATAATTATATTCTGCGACAACACAGAATCGAGGTGAATTAATATATTATTTGAATTGAATTAATCACGAATATAATCTCTTGCGCATTGGAGAAAATTTCTTAAGTCAAGAAAAAATGCTGCTTGAAAGACAAAGGCGGAAGGGACTTCTGCATGGTATTGTGACTGAAACCGAAAAATGGGCTCAACACGATAAACCCAAGGGCAGCAAATCATGAAATGTTGGAAGTATGAGAAAAAAAATCATTTGATTGCATCTCTGATATAGTACTATAGCGGTTGCGATGATCTGAAGAATGTGTGAATCGAACTGATGCTATGACGGTTAGAATTACTAAAAATGGAACCAATGCTCAACACATCAGGTCACTGCCACGTGTACGAACTCAGGTACATTCAACTGTGGAATTGCTATGTTATTGCTCGGTATACGGCTGATGCATTTTCTTCTTATTCTATTTTAATCGATTATTTCGATTCGGTGTTCTTCACTATTTGCTTGTATATTGTGTGTGTGTCTGTCAGAAACGCTACAGTACTTGTTTCAGAAATTTGGATTTCTGACTTCGAGATGTGTGATTGTATCTTCTCAGGTTTTATGTTTGGAGCTAAGACAAACGAAAGGTAAGCTACGGACAGAGGTGGTTATTTCGCAGGAGAGGACTAAAAGATTATTGATTTCTCCTGTGCTGAGGTGTCAAATGCTGACGTTTCATGGGCATCCATGGAATTAAGCCATATTGCATTCGTGTTCTTTTGTGTCTACAGACTCCATACGAATAATGTTGGGAGTCTTTTCCATGAGTTGTGGGTGATTTCAATATCAACATTTTGGCTAGTGGTGAATCCGTATCCAGTTACCTAACATTACTTGCTTCGCTACTTTAGGAGAAATTATTTAAATATGTTATCTGCTCTAAATGCCGTACCACAGTTTAACGTGATGTCTTTATAAAACTTACATGAATCAGGGCGCTAGCAAGACCTGGTGCTCTGCAAAGGTTGAATAAGTAGCTCTTCAGCCTAGTTTATGCTGTTTCAGATTCCTGTATTTTTAGTATTCTGGTCTAATTGTATTTAACACATTGCATTAATTTATATTTTTGACTTGCCAGTGTGAAATGAAGTTTTTTTTTAGTGTACAAGATAAACTTTTCATTGAATCTTTAATGCTCATTACATCCATTTTTATTACTTCAGGCAATGTAAAGAGGCATTCAACTCGGTTTTTTCTTTAACTGTATAAAAACACTGAATGTCTTCTATTTTTTAATATATTGTTTTAAGATGACATACACATTGGCGACGCTGATCAGGTTTTTTTTTTTTTTTGTATTTGGTAGGAAGATGGAAATCTGCAACAACAAAAAATTCTCCTGGACCGATAGATATTACACCGCAGGCCAGGACGGAGCTTACCTGTTACTCTGCTCGTCGCGTGGCAACTGCTACATCATGTTACATATAATATCATTTGCTACGGACCATGCCTGTTTGGAACTCAGCGTATATTCCATTACTCCTGTCGGTGTGACTGTCCGTCTCATATGTCTCTCCAAACTCGTTCGTGCCGTCTGGAATCTCACGCACTCTGTGAGCACGTGTTCCGCATTTTCTATTTTCCCTTCACAATACAAGTAGTATGGGTGATTCACATGCTTATACTTCTGAAAGTATTGCCGAAAGCATCCATGTCCTGATATTAGCTGAGTCAGGTGGTAATTCAGCTCGCCATGTTTTCTTTTCACCCAGGTTTCTACATCAGGTATCATGGTGTGGTTCCATCTTTCTTTGGTGGAAGGATCCCGCCTTCGTTGCCTTCGACGATTCTCTTGGGAAACCTCATGCAACGTCGTAGCGTTTTCTTTAGCTGCGGTGTCCTCCCGGCCAAAACATTTATGAAATCTTCCGATACCGTTCGAAATGCACAACTTACTCTTAATTAAGCCACTCTGCAGACTACCTATTGGACTCAGACGTGTGGTAATTAACCCATGTTTCATCCATCGTCACAAAACCTCGAAAAAAATCCGCTGGATTACGTTCCAACAACGTCAAACCGGCCGTTGAATCATCAACGAGCTACTGTTTTTGTTCGACGGTCAGCAAACGCAACACCCAACGCGGCGATAGCTTATTTATCTCCAAAAGATCGTAAAAAATATTTCCCACCCGTTATTTTGAGATGCTCACCTCCTCAGCTAATTCTTGCACTTGCTTTACGATTTCCGCATTCGTAGCCTCATTTGGCTTTCCGGAGCCAAATCCGCCTTCGGTGCTTGTACGACCCATTTTTAATTCACTAAACCACCGGTAAACTGTTGTTCTCAACTGAAGAGATGTGTGATAATATTTCTGCAACCATTACAATGATAGTTCAGAAGTTTTTCCCATCATAAAACAGTGTTTGAACAAGATGCGATATTCCTGTTTTTCAATTTTTTTTTTTTTTTACGAAGGCGGAAGTAGCGTCACTCAAGCGACTGTAGGTTGTAAACGAATGGGTGAAATGTCATAAGACTTCATACATAAAGTAGTGACAGATGAGCCTCTCGAAATGATTCATGATCATTTTCATTTTCAGGTAGCGACCTTGTGAAAAATCGACGGACTTTTCAGCCCATATAATACTTGTATGTTTCTGCTCTCTGCTGGGACTTAATTAAATAAAAAAAGCCCAAACTACTTTAAAGACGTTTCTTTTTTTTTAAAAACGTATTTGTCCAAACGGCGCACAGTTAATCTCCGAACTAATTTTCGTAAATCTTGAGGCGGTTTGTTCATTAATATGTCATGCTTGGTTATTTACCATGATTTAGAAAAAAAAAATGATAATGAAAATATTTGACAAAGCAACAAAACGGAAAAAGGTCATCTTTTATACTTTTTACAAAATCTATAACTTTTTTAGAAGATTTTTAATGAACGGTAAGAATTTACTGCAAAACTCTTCCTTTTTAAGATGCTGTTTCATTTTATTATTTTAGAATTGTCATTCCTAATTGTCCGCAATAGGCCAACAATTTTTTCGAGGACTCGACTTAAATTAAAAAAAAAACTTTTTTGCTGTCGAAAAATGTGAAGATGCTTAAGAAAAGGTTTTGTGGCTTTATTTAATAATCATCTTCTCCTTCTAAATACCATAAAACGTAACTACTACCTATCAATTGTTCTTCAGCCGAACCACATGAATGTGAAATGCTTTCCCTGATCATGAGTATCATTGTCATTATAATCTCCAAGAATTCAAGACCGGTGTACGTCGATAACTCCTTTCCCTAACATCCTCCTTTGTCTTCCGATCGCACTGTAGTTTGCCATTTAAGGACACCTCAAAACCATATCTCTGTGTGTGTGTCTGGTGAACAGCCTCAGGAGAACTGAGCTATCTTTTTAGAGGCAAGAAATATTTTACTCCGCCCCAACTTCTTCTCTTGTATAAATCCCAGATTAGACCCGCACTTGAATATTGCTCTCATGTTTGGAGCTCTGCTCCTAAACATACCCTCGACCTACTTAAGAACATGCAGAGACGAGCGATCCGTCTGATCGGGGACTCGGCGCTGACGTCGGGACTTCAGTCGCTATCACATCAAGGGCGCGTAGCTGACCCCTGTCTGGTTGGATTTAGACTCAGCGATGTGAATTCGCTGGCAAAGGAAATTCGGCCAGTGGTACTAGCTCTCTTAGTTTAGGGTGCGTTTCCTATTCCAAGAGAAACGTGAAGTCTCTCTTTGGGGGTAGGTAACCGGATCTCATAGCGGAGATCGGAGTGGTACGCATGTATGTGTGGGCATTGGTTCTTTCATGGGACAAGGCTGTGGTAGTGTTGAGCTATGCACCAAGCACGGGCGCGGATTCAGCCAACACCCACCGATAGTTCTCAAAAAAAAAAACAGAAAAACCGCACAAAGTTCTCCGAAAGAGGAAAATAAAAACACACGATCAGAATTGTTTCGTTTGATAGGTCACCTTTATTTATTGCATTAATTTACACTGTTTCTGATACACTTCCTTTATATATTTACTTAACAGCTGATACGCTGACTGGGGCAATATTTATTTGTTTTTAAACGCTCAAAGGCACCATCAACAACACCAACATCCCGACGATCTTGTGAATTAGTTAATATTAAGGCAAAATATAATAAACGCACTAAATGACGAAAGTCCACTGAAAACGGTTTTAATTGAATGTTCCCTTTAAAAATAACTTAAGCGATACGGCGTGATTAGAAATAATAGAAAACTAATAAATAAACTGCCGACGGGAATAAAATGTCAAGACTCGCCACACACAAGTTGACTCCAAGGAAAAAGGCTGACTGAACAACTGGAGCTCACCAAAGAAAAGGGGAAACCTCAAAGAAACTGAAAAAGAGGAGGAGCTACACGATTAACTCGAGGTAGTTAATCGTGATTGGACCGGGTGAAATAGGCATACATTATGCATGTGTGCGTATGCCTTGCATACGATCGTCCGGCGACCCTGGACGGATGCCGACATCGCTGCAGCATCTTACATGAATGCAAACAAAAACATCTGGTCATCCTATGGGAGGTCATAAATCAACATCTCGGTTGACGATGTGAATTCCCTTTGGTCCGCCGACGGGTGGCGGCCGTTATTAGGGATTCTTGTATGCATAGCATTCTGTGGTGCCAATGCTATGTTTAGATATTGCAACGAATATAGGGTGCAGCCATTGCCAGATGTTGAAAGTAAACACTTGCTGGCTGCATCCAATTCGCTGCTTGTTTACGGTCCCTGGTCGGTGGAGACCGATAATAGGAAACCAGCGATTGCTGGTAATTAGAGAAATGTTTGGTTTGCCTCAGCCGAAACCTTGTCGGCGGTGGCAAACCAATGGGACCAAATAGCCGCATGCAAGAAGTGCCATGGGCAAACAAATAAAACGAGTCAACAAGGAACTCTTTGTTGATGTTGTTTCCATAGCATAAGGCTATGGAAACAAGATGCCCTGGGCGGAATGTATGCCTAAGGATAGGATTTCAAATGCCGCGGCAATGTGATAATCTTTGCCGTGGACTTATGTTTTTCTTAGGAATCAATGCCCGGTCGAGGGTGAATTTTCGATGCCACGGCAAGGTGATAAGCTTTGCCGTGGACTTAATGTTTTTTTAGGAATTAATGCCTGGTCGAGGGTGAATTTTCGATGCCACGGCAAGGTGATAAGCTTTGTCGTGGACTTAATGTTTTTTTAGGAATTAATGCCTGGTCGAGGATGAATTTTCGATGCCACGGCAAGGTGATAAGCTTTGTCGTGGACTTAATGTTTTTTTAGGAATTAATGCCTGCCCGAGGGTGAGTTCTCGATGCCGCGGCAAGGTGATAAGCTTTGCCGTGGACTTAATGTTTTTCCGGGGTGGTGTTGGAGAAAAAGGGGTTTGGAAGGAAAACCCCCCACAGAATAGGTAAGCTGCCTAACGGATATTCAAAACAGTTATCCGATTGGGTAACCGTATTAATTCCAGCGATTTGGCTGGGGGTAAATGCCGTGGCAAGGTTGCGCAACCTTGCTGAACTTCGACCGAGAGGTAAGTCGTTCGCCTGGAATAGTGGGGATCGAGCGATGCATGGCTCTTCGGGCCCTGAAAAGCCCCACATCACTCCCTCCCCAGTGACGTAGTCACGAAACAGGTAAGGCAGGTTAGGGGGTGGTTAGTTGGTTATGGGCGCGCGCTTGAGCGCGAGTACGGGGAGGTTGTGCCGGTGGTGTAGGAGTGGTATTTGAAGATGGAAATGATTCTGGAGCGGAAGCTTCCAGAAAACAGGGCTTAAGCCTTTCGACGCTGACCGTGGATCGCTTGCCTCTGATGTCGATCTCGAAGACGCGGTCACTGATGCGGCGGAAGACTTTGAATGGGCCATCATAAGGTGGGTCGAGGGGTTTTTTGACCTTATCCACCCTGACAAAGACGTGCGTGCAGCTGTGCAGTTCAGGGTGGACGAACAGTTTTTTGGAGCCGTGCCTGGTTACAGGGGTTGCCCTAACCTTACGTAGCAGGTCACGGAGATGTCCCAATTCACGAAGTTGGTCACGCGGTGTTTCGCCATTCAGGAAAAGTTCTCCTGGAAGAAAGAGGTTGGTACCGTAGGTAAGCTCTGCTGCCGAAGCACCCAGGTCCTCCTTAATGCTTGTCCTCAGGCCGAGGAGGACAGTTGGTAGGGCGTCAAACCATTGTGTGTCATTATGACACATGAGTGAGGCTTTTAGAGATCTGTGCCAGCGCTCTATCATCCCATTTGACTGCGGGTGGTAGGCGGTGGTACGACTTCTTTGGCAGCCGAGAAGATTTGTTAGCTGCCTAAAAATTGTCGCCTCAAATTGTGGACCTCGGTCCGAAGTTATGGTCGTTGGTACACCGAAGCGTGTGACCCAAGTTGAATAAAAGGCCTTGGCGACTGATTCGGCAGTAACTGCCCGGAGAGGTGTCGCCTCTGGCCATCGCGTGCAGCGATCCATCATAGTGAGGATATAAGAAAATCCTCTTGATGGAGTAAGCGGTCCCACTATGTCTATGTGGACATGGGCGAAGCGTGCCGTGGGAAGCTTGAATTGCGCTGGCTCCAGTACATTATGCCGCGCTACTTTGCAGCGCTGGCACTGGAGACAAGCACGGGCCCAACCGGTGAGATCTTTATTCATCCGGGGCCAAATGAATTTGCGACGGACACCAGCGGCTGTTGCTCGGCCGCTGGGGTGGGCTGGGTTGTGGTAAACCTGGAACACGCCCTTACGAAGTTTCTCGGGAATGTAAGGTCTAGCGGTTCCAGTGGAGACATCACACCAGATTTCGCCCAAAGGGTCGCGAAGGGTAATTTTCTTGAGCTCTAGTGCCGTATCGGCAGTTAGGAGGGACTTGAGTTGTTCGTCCTCCTCTTGAGCTAGGGCAAGGTCAGTGTTATTCAAGGCGGTACGCAAATGAATCGTATCGATTCGAGAAAGGGCGTCCGCCGTGACATTCTGTTTACCGGAGATATGCCTTATCTCCGTAGAATATTGCCCAATGAGGTCTAATTGACGCTCTTGTCGGGGGGAGGCATTTCCCGACTTCTTCCGGAACGCATAGACCAACGGCTTGTGGTCTTTTAAGATGGAGAGTGGGCGACCTTCTATCATATGACGGAAGTACTTAACAGCGCTGTAGATCGCGAGCAATTCACGGTCGTAGGCGCTGTAACGTCGCTCAGTGGGACTCAGCTTCCTTGAAAAGAAACCAAGTGGTTCCGGGCGGCCTTCAATGTCCTGTTCCAGGACGGCTCCGATTGCGGTATCCGATGCGTCGCATTGGATAGAAAGTGCCGCTCCCTCGAGAGGGTATCGGAGTAAGGTGGCATTTGCCAATTGTTCTTTGGACAGTTGGAATGCTCTGTCAGAGACTTCTGTCCAATTAATGGGGCGCTTATCATTGCGCTTAGCTCCTTTTAAGAACTCATTTAGGGGAGCTTGAACTTGGGCAGCGTTCTTCAGTGTTGGACGATAGAAGTTAAGCATGCCCAAAAATCGACGAAGCTCACTCACGTTAGTAGGCCGGGGATACTTCATGAGGGCCTCCACACGGTCTGGTAGTGGGCGAATGCCCTGGTTGTCAACGACATAACCCAGATAGGTGATTTGCTCCTTGGCGTATTGACACTTATCTGGGTTGATGACAAGACCGAATTCACGGAGGCGCTCTAGGACCTGACGTAAGTGGCGCTTATGTTCGGCATGGTCTTTGGAGGCGATGAGAATGTCATCAAGATAAGCATGGCAGCAATTAAGACCACGTAAAGCCGTGTCGATATAACGTTGGAATGTCGGTGCGGCATTCCTGAGGCCGAAAGTCATCACTTTGAACTCGAAGAGTCCGAAAGGTGTAATGACTGCGGTCTTGGGGATGTCTTCTGGTGCCACCGGAATTTGATGGTATGCCCTGGTGAGATCCAGGGTAGTGAAGACATTGCACCCTCGTAACTTGTACGAAAAATCGTAGAGGTGTGCAATCGGGTATCTGTCCGGGACAGTTGCTGCGTTCAACAGCCTGTAATCGCCACATGGGCGCCACTCACCAGAACGTTTCTTCACTAAGTGGAGTGGGCTTGCCCAGGGACTGTCCGACGGTTGGCAGATACCTAGTTCGATCATATGCTCGAACTCCGCGCGCGCCGCACGTAATTTTTCCGGAGCCAGTCGACGTGGACGCTGGCTCACCGGGGGACCACGTGTTTCTATGTGATGAAACACCGTGGCTTTGTGTCGGCGTTGGTTAGGTAGAGGAATTGTCGTACTAACAAATTCTTGTACCATAACCTGAAATGGGTCTATGCACTCTGTGGCCCCTGACGTTGCCGCTGGAGATGACGTCATGGGCAAGGGGGGTGCGGTTGGAGCCACAAGTCTGTTATGGGTCGAATCGACCAACAGATTATGTGCACCTAATAGGTCGGAACCTATCAGGGGTTCATTTACGTCCGCAATGACGAAACGCCAAGTGATCGGACGACAAAGACCCAATTGGAGTGTCAGCTTTTTACGTCCGTACGTAAGTATCGGCGTATTATTTGCAGCTGACAATTTAAGTGCGGCTGGCACGCGGTTGCGCGGAGCAAACGATCGCGGGAGGACTGAAATATCGGCGCCGGTATCGACAGTAAAAGCGATATTCAGTTTCGAATCCCGGATGGTTAGGCGACTTATCGTATGGGTGCCGGCCGATTGCGCGAGGGTGTCGGTCGGCAAAATTAGTTTAAAGAGCGCCTTTGGTTGGTGGAAGGTTGCGTCCAACCACAAGGCGCCTTGCAGTTAAATGCGCGATCACCATATCGTTGGTGATTGGCGCACCAAGGCAGAGTAACGGCATTATCGGGTATATTCTGCCTATTGGCATTGCCGTTACGGGGAGGTCGAGCCGGAGCTCGCTGGGAATTGGCCCGGTGAGGGCCATTTTGGGTGGGATTGGCCCTCCGTGGGGCATTTTGAGAGAAATTTTGCCGATTAATAGGACGGCTCGGCATGGCTCGATTCTGGGCGCTTCGAGGATTGTTCCTCACCTCCGCGCGCAATTGAGTTATCTGGCGGAGGAGTGAGGTTTGGAGCGCCCGAAGGTCAGCAGGGGTTAATTGTGTGTTCCCTTTAAAAATAACTTAAGCGATACGGCGTGATTAGAAATAATAGGAAACTAATAAATAAACTGCCGACGGGAATAAAATGTCAAGACTCGCCACACACAAGTTGACTCCAAGGAAAAAGGCTGACTGAACAACTGGAGCTCACCAAAGAAAAGGGGAAACCTCAAAGAAACTGAAAAAGAGGAGGAGCTACACGATTAACTCGAGGTAGTTAATCGTGATTGGACCGGGTGAAATAGGCATACATTATGCATGTGTGCGTATGCCTTGCATACGATCTTCCGGCGACCCTGGACGGATGCCGACATCGCTGCAGCATCTTACATGAATGCAAACAAAAACATCTGGTCATCCTATGGGAGGTCATAAATCAACATCTCGGTTGACGATGTGAATTCCCTTTGGTCCGCCGACGGGTGGCGGCCGTTATTAGGGATTCTTGTATGCATAGCATTCTGTGGTGCCAATGCTATGTTTAGATATTGCAACGAATATAGGGTGCAGCCATTGCCAGATGTTGAAAGTAAACACTTGCTGGCTGCATCCAATTCGCTGCTTGTTTACGGTCCCTGGTCGGTGGAGACCGATAATAGGAAACCAGCGATTGCTGGTAATTAGAGAAATGTTTGGTTTGCCTCAGCCGAAACCTTGTCGGCGGTGGCAAACCAATGGGACCAAATAGCCGCATGCAAGAAGTGCCATGGGCAAACAAATAAAACGAGTCAACAAGGAACTCTTTGTTGATGTTGTTTCCATAGCATAAGGCTATGGAAACAAGATGCCCTGGGCGGAATGTATGCCTAAGGATAGGATTTCAAATGCTGCGGCAATGTGATAATCTTTGCCGTGGACTTATGTTTTTCTTAGGAATCAATGCCCGGTCGAGGGTGAATTTTCGATGCCACGGCAAGGTGATAAGCTTTGCCGTGGACTTAATGTTTTTTTAGGAATTAATGCCTGGTCGAGGGTGAATTTTCGATGCCACGGCAAGGTGATAAGCTTTGTCGTGGACTTAATGTTTTTTTAGGAATTAATGCCTGGTCGAGGGTGAATTTTCGATGCCACGGCAAGGTGATAAGCTTTGTCGTGGACTTAATGTTGTTTTAGGAATTAATGCCTGCCCGAGGGTGAGTTCTCGATGCCACGGCAAGGTGATAAGCTTTGCCATGGACTTAATGTTTTTCCGGGGTGGTGTTGGAGAAAAAGGGGTTTGGAAGGAAAACCCCCCACAGAATAGGTAAGCTGCCTAACGGATATTCAAAACAGTTATCCGATTGGGTAACCGTATTAATTCCAGCGATTTGGCTGGGGGTAAATGCCGTGGCAAGGTTACGCAACCTTGCTGAAGTTCGACCGAGAGGTAAGTCGTTCGCCTGGAATAGTGGGGATCGAGCGATGCATGGCTCTTCGGGCCCTGAAAAGCCCCACAAGGCCATGAGAACGAATCAGAAAAATCGAAAGGGATAATGGGCTTAAATAAGATGTGAATTTATGGGGTTTGAAGTCTTATAGCTGTTGTTAGCTCGGTTCTACTGCTACTACCATAGTATCGCGCACTCTATCGTCAACAAGTTGGGGAGTAAATGTTCGATTGTGGTCTCGTCTGGGAATTAAGCGGAAGGTCGGTTCGTGAAATGCACTGTCGATGAGACAGTTCTATCCGTCAAAAGCTTTTAAAACACATTCTCCGTTTCTGTTCTTTACTTTAGTTTTATTAATATCAACATAAACGCGACGTTTCACTTCAATGATAAAATAGTTTGCTTAATATGCACTATACATTGAATATTGTTAAGAAGAGATAATATATATCACTGTGTATACACTTATTAATATCAGTTAGAAATGGTTCAATCGAAATTACACGTTATTTTATATACACTTAAGAACATCAATTGAATAGTGATTATATGTTATTTTAAATACACTTAAGAACATCAGTTGAATATTATAAAATAGTGATTATATGTTATTTTAAATACACTTAAGAACATCAATTGAATATTATTAAATAGTGATTATATGTTAAATTAAAAATGAAATATAATTTGTACGACACCTCTGGTCCGTTAAACAAATAGAACTTAGTACAACACTTAGAGTTCGGTTAAGTTAAATAAGATATAATTTGTACCACGCATAGGACAAAATGTTATTTAATCACAATTCAGTGTAATCTCCTTTGCTTGGTGAGTCAGCCCGCTATACAATTCAGATGAATATACAAAACAACCCGTGGTTCACTCAGACTATTATCTTGTATATAAAGCTCTATTTTTTCCGCACGAAACAGCGCTACCGATACGACACTCCTGACTAGTATGTATGAATTAATCGATACCTTGGGACGGCCCAGGAGGGATGTAAATGAACGTGAGGGCGCGACCTGCCCTCACGGAATCCGAACCGAGATTAAGTTATTTCATCGAAGCGATAGGATACAAAAATCCCATCATCGCTTCGATGACCAAATTTGGTAATATGTCCCTTTTGTTGTCGTTATATAGATTTAAGATTATAGTTGTAAAGGAATTGCTATCCTAAATCTCTTAAGTACTAGTTGTAAAATATACCATAAATGTAATTATCTACTAAATAAAAAAAAAAATTGAATTGAATAAGCATGTCCCTATTGCGTTTGGTTCAACACAAAAGGGGTAGGAATACACACACGATAATTGCTTCCGCTGCTTATCGTGTGCGCCCGCAAGTATGCAGACATTGCATAAGTCCCCTTTTTAAGGTGCAACAGGTGCGAGTATCTCAACGGCAAAAGGGTTGAAATGTTTACACGATCAATGGCTACTAGTAGCATGATTCTGATCGTGTGCGTGTTGTTGGTGTATCCTCGCAGTCGAACTCTGCTGGTAATTTTCCATTTGGGAATTCGACCGCCGGGGCGCCAGCCGGATGCCCTCATGTATCGGCCGCTCGATGTGGGCATGCTGTGCCAAGGCAAAATACCTTTTTCTGCTGGTGTGCAGCTGGCGTACAAAAGAATATCGTGTAGATATTTGCACAGGCAATATTGGTTGGTTGGTTGTTAAACCAAATTGCCTTGAAGATATTATATTAGTTGCCGCTGTAATTTCATATCAGCGAGAATTAATGTTTCATGGTTTTGCTTCGATTTTGCAGGTACAGTACAGAAGGTAAGTACAGGCTTTTAATGCATTTCAGGAAACTGTTACCTTTTGTACCTGTAAGGTAAGTAGTGGCGTTCAATGGAACTGCCACGATACTTGTTTCTCTTTTGTTGTATGCCCTATTTGGGGGTTTTTACTTAGGTTTATTGGAAGATTGGTTAGTGACGTTCGAAGGAACCGCCACAAGTTCGACTAAGTAAATAGGGCGGATCTCATTGGGTGCTAATTGGATTTCTGTTTGCTCATGCCGCGAGGTCATGAGACGGATCCGGAAAATTAAAAGACCTAAAGGAATTTATGAGCTGAGAGTTCAACTGAGTAAACAACTTGCAACTCATTAGCTGCTAGATGCGTTTGAGATACTTGAAACAATTTCAATTGTTTGTCGTATCGCCGGAATGCCTGCTAAAGAACAGCGTTCTTTTTTTGCACATAGTGTGTGCTAAGTAAGGGCTCCGCGATAGTATAGTGGTTAGTATACCCGCCTGTCACGTGGGAGACCGGGGTTCGATTCCCCGTCGGGGAGCCTGTGGCGCAAGACTAATGACCTTGCCCGGAAAAAAAACAAATCATTATGGAAAATTTAACAAGCCTCAGGACTTGCTAAATAAGGCCAAGACCGGTTCCCGGTTGTAGTGCCGATGATGATGATGATGTGTGCTAAGTAAATTGGTTTTAGCATCTATTGCGCTAACTATATGCAGCTGCGTTGGATTGTTTATCGTTGGGTGAAACGGTCGCCAGCCACTGTGTATGTAAGGGCATTTATTGTACACATGGTGAGGCTGGGAATAGGCGACGCAATGTTTATTCTCCCTAGTTATGATAATTACACTATGTGTGAACCAAATTGTTTCGTTTTCAGGAATTCATCTGAGATTAGCCTGGCAACCGAAGGTGCCGAATTGGGCTTGGGATTTATGATCCGACAAGTGTGGACAGAATTCTTGTAGGGAATTTTGAATGCAAATTAATGCATGAAGGTAAGAATTCTCTTCCAGGAGCTTTTAGATAAATAGATTAGATAAATTTGATGCGTGAAGCATTTATAGGTGCTAATGCGATTGCGTTAGCGGGAGACTATGGAAGTTGGGTTGTAGTTATGGGGTGGTTCTTTAGGTAAGTAGACAGTGGCGTTTGGCGTAACCGCCACAACATAAATTCAAATTTATAAATGATGTGCAGAAAAGAAAAAATAATCTTGTAGATAGATTACAACATTAATCGTATTATAGAGGTGCTAGCACCATAGACAAAATCACTAATTTCAAAACACATTTTATCAGTTTTTTTTCTTATTTCAAAATAATAAACATAAAATTAATTTATTTCTAAATAATATATTTATAATATACCCTATAATGATTGTGTCCTTTTGGACATTTCTAACCATTCTTTTTTAGATAACATGACAATTGTGATGCGATCGAAAACACACCTTTACGAAAAGGCCGGTTTTACATTTTACAATGTCACAGCTGTCCATGTGGATTTCACCCTGGATGGTTTGAAATCGTACTTTTCCAACTTATTCAATGGAAACAAGGTCTTAGGTAAGGAATACTTATTACACTTTTCACAATAGAAGTTGATTACTTTGTACCTTTTAGAGGAGAGTACCAATAAGTTTTTTAATGACAACTGGAAGATGCTAGCTGATGCTTTACACAGTGTTATAACACAGACAATAGAAGATATACTTTTGGATGTTTTAAAGAAAATCTTTCACTACATCCCCGCCAACTATTTCATATCAGACATACCGACTCCGACGGAGCTTTATGGAAAACCAAACAAAGATTAGATACTGAGTCGGTGATATTCAACCGTTGCAATTCTGTTAAGTTAATGTTATTAGCAATTGTTAAATAAATAGTATATTTTTAGGACTCTCCGTGTAACATAATAAATTTAACCAATTCCACTAAACAGCTAAAGAAGTAGCTAAATAATAAAAAGAAATATAAAGAGTAATTCATTGTCTAGCCGACAGATGACGCGTCACGTGTACAAAAGCATTAGTCATAGACAACTTCGAATTGGTTGATTTAACCACAATTTTTTGAAAGTAAATGGTGGAAAGCGGCGCTAATATACGCTGAGATAATGGTTATAGGGAGAGATCTGTTTCGGAGGCGCTAGAAAAAGTCTGATGATAATAAACTTGAGTCGACTGCGGCAGGCCTCGATAGTCCTTGGTAGTCACAACACCAGTTAAGTTGAGCTGAAAGGAATTTGTTAAAGGGAGGATTTGGGTGGCCGGTGGGGGGCGGGGGGGGGGGGGGGGGGTTGAGCACGAAACAACTTGTTGAAGTCAGCCTTACTACGTTGAAGATATGGTAACGTTCTGGAGTGAACGAAATGGGCGAAAGGTTTAAACTGACACTTTATGAGGGAATAAATTGAAAATTACGTGAAATTTTACGAACAGTTTGTGGAGACTGGGCACGTCAGTGGGTAAACCTTCCTGTTGAATAGAGAGTTTGACACTGGTTTTGGTTTTGCCTCCATAGTAGGCAGAATCAGATTTGTCGTTGAGATAGAGGCGAATATTCTCAATGTCTTTCTGTTTCTCAGTTTGGACAGTGCGTAGCGGTAATCAGATGTTTTGGAGGTAGGCTGTGTGATTTTTAGTGCGGGGGGTAAGACGGGGTCGAAAATGTGTTGAGAACGAAGGCTGGAGGTGCATGAAGGGGTTCCAAGGAGGGGGGGAAGCGACGAGTGGCTAGAATTATATTGGGCGATAGATACCTCCAAAGCTTCCTACCCTGAAGCCTCAAAACCCCATTGTTTTTCGCCAATGCGAAGCATTAGCACCTGCAAATGTTTCCTTTATCAAGGATATCTAATGCATAGCCCAAAATAACCTCGGAAAGAATTCTGTACAACATCAAGACATCCCGGCAGTTTCCTGAAAAGAAAACAATTCGGTTAAGATACCAAGTAACCGCCATAAATCCGAAAAAACCTTATCGGCAGACCTTTCTGCCTATGTATTCTGCCGCACACGTGCATAGCAGATTATCCTGGTTTATCTGGATGCACGGCGCCCTGTAATCCAACCGACAATCCATCGTCGCTTCTGGTGCATAGCCACCGACAATAGAATTCTTTAGCATACACAACAAGCAAACAAAGAATTCGATTCTTCCCACCGACATAGATTCTATACACAATTCCCATTGTGTAAGACTTAAATCACCCATTAGCACCCAATGCTTCCCCAATGAGATACAGCTTGTTTACTCAGCTGCACTCTCATCGCACGATGCCCTTGGTCCATTTTCCCTTTGTTTGAATTTCTTTCTACGGTTGGTCTACCCATTAGCTCGCGGCACGAGCAAACAAAGTCATCCCCTCGTAGATAACCACACCCTCGCTAGGATCTATGACAAGAGATCTTCTCCCATTGGTCACTGGACGAAAGGAAGATTTCATTGCCTTTTCACCACACCACCAAACTCACCCCGAACCGAAAGTTGAATCAAAGTCGGAATCCAACCACCAGCGAGTGCACATCGCTGAGGCTTCTTCCGTCCCTTGTAGCGTGCGCTCACACCCCCGAGTCGAGTACCAGCAGAGTTAAAGTCGTACGCTGACGATTACGTAATTCTTGAAACTGTGCAATTTAATTTAACAATGTCAATTTTTTTGTGAAAACCAATAAACCATTTATAAATTGCATTAACCGTTCGATTGTCAACATTTAGTAGTAAATTAAAATAAACAACATTTATACGAATCAATACCACCGTGCGTTTTATTTCTTGTTTGGTGAACTATTGTCCGAGGTATTCAGTGGTGTTCCTTTTCTCATTTTGCTGAACAGTTTTCGATGGGTGAGGGTTAACTCATGATGGGGATAAGAGTGAACCAGAGGCCGTGCCGGCTCACCATACTTCTTCCCCCACAGTGTGATGGGTTAATACAATAGGTTTTAATGAATTGGGATATTTGTTTGATGTTATTATTTCGGGAGTTGGGGTGGGATGAGCACGGAGAGTGTTGCTACGGGTCTTGGGGTCGTTGAGAAGGGTGAGGTTAGTTTTAAAAGAGACTTTATTAGGGGGAAGTTTGAAGAAAAACCTTTTTTTTTACGAGAGAGGTTGTGGTAATCAGCTTTCCGTTTATACGGGGAACCAAGTTTGTCTTGATTAGGACGGGAGGGGTAGTGGGGGTTTGGGGTCTCAGCACGAAGAGTGTAGTCGAGATTGGGGGATAAGCATTAGCCGGTCTGGAGGTTTCGGGCGCGGGAGGGGAAGGGGGGTGATAATTCTGGAGGACTGGCTACGGCGTGGTAAAAAGCTATGTTGGTAATACGTTTTGGGTGGGGGTCTTGTTGAATTACAGTGAGTGGGGACGTTTACGAGTGGCGCTATTTTTATGAATAAGGGAAGTGTTGAAGTTAGTATTGTTTTTGTAAACTGAAAAGTTACCCAGTTTAAGAGCGTCACCTGTTTCGCGATTCATTGGGAGAGGGGATATAAAAACAAAATGAGTTGTAGACCCCGTTTGGTATCTTGTTGACGTTACTGATGCTGATTGCGTAATTCTTTAGGAAGATGTTGGATGCCCAGGAAGCATCCGCGTTTGTGGGGATGCCGGTGATAGTAAAAGCAGAGAAGTTGTTTTTACTTAATTTGATGGTCCTCTCATTTCACTTTTCAAGGTTCCAAGTTGATCCAAGGCGAGGAATGATGGGGGCGGAGGTGGTCGGAGGTGGTCGGGGGCTTAGAGTTCTCAGGCCTAGTTTCAACCAAGACGCGAACACCATCACCCATGAGAAGAAAATTTGGGGATCGGTGTATCGGTAGTAAAACAACGAGCAGATTGGATATCGGCTTGTAATGAGACGTTGTTTGACAGGGCGGAAACCTTTTCCTGAACTTCAACTGTACGGACTAACATGGATTTAATATCATCAGTTTGTGTCGCTGATCAGGACCCTTATAAGAGTGAGGTCGTTTCCCATGTCAATGATTTTGTCGGCCAGTACCGACAGTACGGATAGTATGGGTTCCCCTTGACAAAGGAGAGGTGGTGGGGGGGGGGGGGGGGGGGGTTAGAGGAAGAGCATTGTAGGGTGAGATCAATATTTGTTGGTAAGACATTTATGCTTCCTGTTATGTCTTTTGAATGATTCGTCCTAAGGTTACGAATCGCGTTTGTAGTATATTATTCTATGTCGGCTTTTAATGAATTTGTGCTAGAGGCAATTAGGCTTGAAACCATTCGTGATGGGTTTTTAGAGAACTGGCATAGCGTTCAGAAGCGGAGGCTACCTCCTCAGCTGATTTGAAGTCTAGCGAGCTCGCGTAGACCCTTTTCTTATCTAATTTAATATCTTTGGATGAGAAACTCGCTTAAGCGTTTGATCGAAAGTTATACATAACACACGTGGCTGTCACATTCGTCGCAGAAGAGAGTGAATTTACGCGAGTATTAATTAATGTAGGGGGAGGCTCGTTTCCCAAAGCGCGTGAGTTAATGTTGGAGTTTGGATTTAAAATAAAAAAAATCTTTTCTTTTTTGGGAGTCTAGCTCCTTTATTTTCTTAAAATACTAGCTTCGTCTAGGACAAAAATGATAATACCGACTTAAGTTCTTACGGCTGTCTTACAACTCTCTTACAACTAAAACATCACAGTTTATTTATACTACTCTGGGCGATTGTGGGGGGGGGGGGGGGGGGGGGGTACAGAGGAGAACTAGTTTGTAGGCAGGAGAGGAGAGGTATAATTGCAGGGTAGAGAGGTTATTGAAGGGAGTGGGCGGGGTTAGGACGGGTTTCTTCTGAGGCGTCGTTTGAGACCGGGTGTGGAGTGGTTGAAATCGAAATAGGTGGGGAAAGAGTTGGCTTGTCGTAGCATACACGCGATGGGTTCGTTAGCGCCGTAGGAAGTGTGATGAGCGGGCACATAAAACAGTCGAGGGCAACGTACGTTACGGCGGTTTGTATGAAATGTTAAGATGGAGAGCAAGCTTGGGCAATTGATTGAGTCAGACAAATGGCGATGGACAAAAATGATGTCGGCATGGATTCTGTTACCTTCAAGTGTGTTGATATTGATTAGAGGGAGCCGGCTTGTGTATGGTGGTAGAGTCAGCGGATTTTCCTAGTTTAGTCCACGGACGGCAAAGCGCAGACGTTGAACGCCCTCGATCCTGTGAATGTGAGACAATTGATACGGGGACCAGACCTGACTAGCATATTCGAGTAGTGGTCGGACAAAAGTTGTGTAGAGTGATCAAGTGACGTATGGGTTAAGGAATTCCTTCGACCAGCGTTTCACAAAGCCAAGGGTGGCGTTGGCCTTAAGGATTATGTCATCAATATGTGCGGTAAATTTAAGCTCCTTGTCGCATACGACGCTTAGGTCGCGAATCGATTCAACCGATGTTATCGTTTGGTTCAGTAAGAGATAGGAGCGTGGGTGAGTGGGGGAGTGCTTCCGAGAGAAGGTGATTGTGTGACATTTGGCGATATTCAGTTCTAGGCAAATATTTTGGCACCAAGTCGAAAAGCTGTTAAGATCCGATTGGAGAAGTGAGGAGTCTAGGGGATAGCGGATTGTCTTGAAAATGTTGGAATCATGCTCGTAAAGCGAGATGAAGGTGTGATTAATGCAAGAGCCTATGTCGTTTATGGTTAGGATAAATAGGAGTGGGCCGAGATGACTGCCCTGGGGGACACCTGAGGTTGGGAAAAAAAGATCGGAGAGGGTGGATCTAAATCGCACGCGGCAGGTTCGATAATTGAGATAGGATGAGATCTACTTAATCAGCAGGGGTTCAAAACCGAGGGAAGATAATATAAAGAGAATGAGGTTATGGGAAATTTTGTCGAAGGCCTTGCAGAAGTCGGTAGTGACTACATCGACCTCATCGCCGTTTTCTAGGGCAAGCAGTGTGTGGGATGTTATCTCCTTATTTCTGTAGATTGTTTCTTTTTGATAACACCATGCTCGTTTAGGTGTTCTTATCGTATTTGTAGGTGGATCGTGACTATACATAATTATGGAATTAGTGTTGACTCATTTGTGAGTCATGAATATACATCATTATGAGATTTGTGTTGACGGGTTTATGAGTTATACATATGCATGATCATAGGATTTATGTTGACTCGTTTCTGAGTCATACCTATAAGGTTGGGGTTAATGGGGTTAAGTTGACTCGTGCAAGTGAGAAGCAAGGATTTACGACATAAATCTCCGCATGAGATTAATTTGGCGCAGGTCTCTAAGGCGGTACTGTCAAGTTTAGCACAGTTTTCCATTTTGACTGGGGAGAAAGCAATGCAAATTAGCATCAATAACTTTTCATCTGTGCTAAACCAATCACGCATTATCGGTTGACTAAAGAATATATGACTGGGTGAGTGGACGGTGGATTGGGAATGGGGAAATCGTGTTTTACAAACAGATTAGAAAATAAGAACTAGATAAATTATATTAATATATGGAAATACAATATAACTAAATAACTGAAAAAAAAAAAAACAATAAAAAGAGATAAAGTCAAATTTAGATTACTATAAGAAGTAAGAAAATAAAAATAAATAAAATATGCAGTGAAAAATAGGGAGAAATTCAAAGACAAATGTCAGGAAAAATTATATATACCATTTTTCTTAACGTCGGCCTTGTCGCGTATGAGTCCAGCACCTTCCTCTCTACTGTGCCTGGTCGCCACCGGTAGTAGTGGTTATTAAGAAAGCTTGTGGAAAAAAAATTCATTATTTGATAAATTTTAATTGATGTCCTTATTTAACATGACTCGATTTGGCCGATTTGGATTATATATGAACCATTTTGCTACATAATTTGTTGTCATTTTTAAGGAACATATGAGTCTTCACAAAGTTTTCTTGATACAAAAATAAAGAAAGATGGAAATCGCTTGGTGCAAGGTCTGAACTTTAAGTTGGATGCATCAAAACTTCCCAACCAAAATCCCGGAGTTCATGCTTTGTAAACTATCACAATTGGCATATCCAGATATGTGGGGGTTCGAAGTATTACGCCAACGTATGACACTTGGTTCACTGAAATCCCCAACACTTGTATGCCGAAAAATTGTTCACAGGAAGGAGGTAATATTTAAGCGGACTGAATTGTTGGGCTCCTCGATAGTATAGTGGTTAGTATACCCGCCTGTCACCCGGGAGACCGGGGTTCGATTCCCCGCCGGGGAGCCCCTGGCGCAAGACTAATGACCTTGCCCAGACAAAATAAATCATTATGGAAAATTTAACAACTCAGGACTTGCTAAATAAGGCCAAGACCGGTTCCCGGTTGTAGTGCCGATGATGATGATGAATTGTTGCTTCGGGGTACTCCGTTTTATAGTTCGCCGGGGGAGATAGGATAGCGACTCTTATGCGTCGAAGAATTAAATTGAACTCTAGCGCAGCGGCGTGACCAACCGCGGTAAAATATGGCGACTTACTGTAGTAACGTGGGTGTAGGCGACGAGGTATAATTTAACGACACGGTGCGGCGTGGCCGTTACCGATGGTAGATGCGTACCGACTGATCCCAATTAGGGATGAAATTTGGATTTTGATTTGCACACCGGACAACCAATCGAGATCGTCTTTACGTTTTTGCTCTCTTATGTTCCCCGCCGTCGATGTGTGGTGAACACTTCGGTTAATTGGATAGTCGACGAACAAGGGAAAATGAGAGAACAGAAACACAATGTGCAATGATCTCGGGGAGGGTTTGGTTGTGTGTGCATGAATCAATGCAGCTCTGAGGATAACCCATTGACTTAATTCCGTGAATATGGTGATCTCAGAGTGCATTGAACTGTGGAAAGACAGAATTGTGCGGGAGAGGAAAATGTAGCTAGTGATATTCACCAGCGCAAAGAGATCATTGATCCCCAGCAAATGGCGTGCCTGGAGAAAGTCAATAGGACGCCCCTGATGCTTGGCAAATAATCAGCGTAAGAACCAGACTCTAAGACGCTGAAATAACCCCAGCGGTTTTGCTATAATGCAACTGCGTCGTTTGGTTAGATTTAGTTGTTGCTAACCAATATGACGTTGAGATTTCCGGTAGAAACCTCATAGGGTTAATGATATGGAGTTGCTGTATGGCAAAAGGGAGCTGAATTCAAATCTGCATTATCTGCATAGAATAATGAATTCAGCTATGCTTTCTTTTACATGTAAAATATCTGAACGGCGGGATAGGGGATAATGTGACGCGTTGTAGGCGGTCGAAATTAAGTTGAAATTGTGGGTTGGTTCTCCGTGTACTATAGAGAACCCCCACAGATACTCTTAACATTTCCATGAAATCATCTTCGATAATTAATTGTCATTATCGGATTAAACAGTCGAAATATAGTTCTTCTTTATCATGCTGAACTTTATGGGTTTTATAAAACAAAAACAGCAGAAGCTGTAAAATGTCTGTAAAAGACTATATTATGACAGTAATATAACATTATATATACCATATTATTTATCCCGTTTATTTTCGTGGGTTGTGACAGTGTAGTGCTCCAAAAAGCCCTACTACCCTTCTCCCCCATTCCTACATCCAAATCCTAGCTATAATACGCTAAGACGTATAATCTTATCATAACCCACAATAACCCAAACATGAACCAAAATTCGCAATAAACGAATCAAACATTCGTTTATTGCCTAACATTTGCCCCCACGGCATTATTAACCCCAAAATCCAAATAAAAATTAAAAGTTACAATAAACGAATCTAATATTCGTTTATTGTTCTACATTGGTCCACAGCATCACCCAAATCCAAAATTCAGAGATCGTTATCTCTATCCCAAAAATTCCATTGAGTTAAACAAACAAAAAACTCAAAAGCAGATACATTCACACATCTGCGCGATAGTTTCATAAGAATTCAAGAAATTGATTTCTTATCTTATATAAATACAACATCTCGCTCGAAATATCCAAAAGATCGAGATTGTTGCACGAAAATGTGTATCTTTGGGATACAATTTTCGATTCCTTTTCCTTTATAAAGGAATAGTCAAGTGATCTCCGGGCCGTAGTCTAAATTCACAGTCCCTGGAGGAAGTACCCCAGGAAAATCCTGAATAATATAATAAAATCATATTCATAAAGGAAACATGAGGTGTTTTCATTTTTTATGGACGACGGATATCTAAATATCACCTGGCCCCCACGGAAGACCAAGTGAAGACATCAGGATGAAGGCCGAATAAAAGGACGTTGCTCTTCCCTTTGAATTCAGAGGAAGCACGGCAACGACCCCTTTTGTAGCACACATTTTCAGGGGCGGTCAAATTTTGAGAGATCGCCTTGTCCTTTTAAGGACCACGAGACACGCTTCCTGGAAATAAAAACCCCTACAAGAAACACAACAAATTTGGTGGCAGCGGTGGGATACCGAAAATCCGCCTACCACAGAAGAAGAAGACTCGAGGATTATCCAACAATCCCCTACCGCAGAAGAGGAAAACTGCTGAAGCGTCGAGGTGATTCAGGAGATCCAGAACTCAACGACTCGTTAAAAGAGGATACCGAAGACTGTTGAACACCGGCAAAGTGAAATTTTTAAAGCGTATTTCCGGGGCTTAGAACACCGGAATGAATAGTGACATTTAAAATCTTTTTTTTTTTAACAAAGTAAAACTCACAAGCGTTGCCTGGGGCTTAGATACCGGCTGTAGAGAAAATCAAAGTGTTAAGTGTATGAGGGCCACGAGTTCCGTCGACAGTCCAGTGGAAAAGAGGAAAAATCTTTTCCTTGTACAACAGTGACGACAAACAACTAGGAGCACAACACCAGGACCAAGCAGCTAGATCCAGTGACGACAGGACACCCTACAAATCTGCAGTAGATCCAGAAAACACAGGTATTAAATTTTTATTTATTTATTAAGTGAAAAGTGATATAAATGTAACTTATTTGAAACAAAAAGTGAACTAAAATTAAATTCAGTGTTGTCATTTTTGTCATTTTGTCTTGGAAATTGGCTCCCAACTAAGTAAAGTTTTAAAATGTTTGAATTGTTAACTAAAAGGGGACGCCAAGAATAAATTGAATATTTATTTTAATTGTTCTTTTACACGGGGATAAAGCTTATTAATAGTTTGTTCACGTGCATTTAAATTTAACTTGTTTTCTAAGAATAATAAACAAAGTTGTTCTCATTTTTCCAAGAAGAGTATACGCATAAAAAAAAGCCCAAAGTGATAAATATAATTAATAAAAGAAATTTTTCCCTCACACAAGTATATACAATATACAAGTACGCACTTACTTTTCGGCTAGTAGAGGCAAACATTTTAAATACATTTTTCTTAATAAACGTATCTTTCTTAAACGCATTTTTAAAAAAAAACATATTTTTTGACAATTTTCAAAACTTTTTTCACGCATATATACATATACACATTTTTTTCTAAAAATATCAACATTTTGTTCTTCAAAAGGGGACAAAATAAAAAACCCCACACAAAAATTAACTACAAATTTGGTTTTATTATTCATTTTTTGATATATATTTTAATTTAATATACACATAAACATATATACATACATTTTCTTTTGGGAAGATTTTTCTTACGTGACAAGCTAAAACAATAACGAACAAATTAAAATTCTTGGTCCTTGTCCTTAGCGTCTTTTTTGGAAAATTTTCTTTGGTTTGAATCTTTTCCTTTGACTCATCTGTGGCTCTTCGAAAATCCATTTTAGGTTTAGACACTTTTTCCATAGGGCGAAAGGGTGGATTCTCTCACCTTAAGTAGAACAAAGGCTTTCTGATAGGATCAAAACTAACTGAGTTTGAAGACACTTCTCTTGTCGTTGGTCTTGTCTTTTCCCTTGGCCATCTCACCCAACAATAATGAAGGTCTCATCTCTTAGTTCTCTACCCCTTTTCACCATCATTTGGGAAGGTCTGTTTCACAAATATGTCGTGAGCGACAGAAATAAACCGGGTACGCGTTCGCAGAGACCTGAGCCCGAGATCATACAAAATCGCGAGGACGAAATATCGGAAACCGTACGTATGGAAACACGCGAACAGAGTTCTAGAATGAACTTACCAATAGGATTAAGTGACATACTGGGACTCGTGCCGGTATTTAACGGTAATCCTGACGAATTAGAGGGTTTCGTCTCTTGTGGAGACATTTTGTTCTCACAAGCACAAGAACAGTTCTTCTCAGTTTTTTCCTCAACGATAAGGGGTATTAACATTCCTCTAGACATAAAAACTAATATTAAAGTAAAAATTCCTCATTCCGCAACTTGCAATCACATACCAAATCTAAATGCGCCATTTACAAAATATAATCCTTCACCTTCGCTGTGATATTTCAAAGGGGCCCTAAGGCCCGACAATCGATTCAGAGTTATGCAAATTCAACTGAACAAAATTGTTAAAACATTTTCCAACGTGCTTCATCTACTTATCGTTAAAATGCCGGAGAGTAATTCAATTCAGGCTTTCTACGATCCTAAAGTCGCTTCATCGTTTGTTTTATTAAATTTTCCATGATCTCACTTCGGTCTTGAAAGCAAATCCAATCAGATATTGAGAAGAGAGTTAACTAACCCATCGCGTTGATGCGATAAAACAATAACGTCGGCTCGAACAGGAATAAGGCAAAACTCCCAATAACAAGTTTTCACTCCAGGAAACGTTGACGTCCATCTGTTCACTTACATATAACTCTCTGACAAGCACAATCTCCTCCACACTGAAACCATTGCTGCTCGTCTTACGGCTGTAGTTAATACAGTAACTCAACAGCAATCTAGTCTTGATTGTAAAAGGGATGTAATTGTCCTTAGAGTCATAATAGGTCGCCTTTACATTTCTATAAAGCTAACAAAAACTTTTTCCTGTCTAGCGGTTTAACATTCAACTCAATATAAACAGGAGGCAGTCGGGCAGGCAACTAACTCCTTCCATGCAAACTCAGAATGCCCCCAACTTAAATACAACCAGGGATTGGGGGCTTCGGGTTGCGTTTAGTTTAAAAACCCGAACAAAACTTGGGGCCCCTAGAGCCGAGTTAAGCGAGGGGTTTCGGCTAAAAACACTTTTTGCATAAATTTTCCTACGAAGCCGACCGGAAGGAGTGCGACTCATTCTTCTGCTCCACTGTCGTCACTGTTGTTGTTCCTGCTGTTGCTACTTTCTTGCTTTTTGGAATTTGAAGTTTTAGAAAATACGCGAAACCAAAAGGAAAGTTTCAGAGCAACGCACAATAAAACAAAGACTCAAAGGCAAAGAATGAAAAGTTGACTTTTCACTCGGAAAGTCCAACACTATTCAAACAGAGGACGACGCCTGACACAAGTTTTCATGCCGAGGCAGAGACGGAAGGCGTGCGCTTGTCCTCGTTCCCTCCTCTAATATGTGACCGGAATGACTTCAAAATACGACATTTACCCCGTTTCGGTTGTTTTACTTCTGTGTCCTGTGATTGTTTATGGGCTCTTTTATCTTGCGGAATCGTTTCTGGTCCGGCAATTACGGCACCCAAGGCGGCACTAAGCAAAAGCGACTTTTAGGCCTCGGCCACAATTATCATTCGAAAAAGTAGAAAACGTTAACGAAAACGAAGCCCCCATGACATGGTGTCATCCAACCCTCAGCTGATAGACGAGTTTTTATCGAACACTCCCAGAATATGCATAAAAAGGATCTGCCAACAAAACAGAGACTCCTTCGGATGCAAAAACACGCATTAGACAGACAGACGGATATTCTAACGTAGCCTACTTGCCTGTATGTACTGATGGCGGATTGTGAAGCTACGAATACATCCGTGACTGGCGTACATTGCATTCTCGGAGCAGAACCTTTCGCGTGGTTGGGGCACTCGGTTCAACTGGACGGAATCGAAGCCAAATGCATCCAGAGGTTCAACATAAATATTTGTCACTTGCTGATTTCAAATTCAGATGTGTGGTTAAGCAATGTTTACATGACAAAAACTTGCGACGCAAGGCCAATAAACCGGGCCAGGACAGCCTTGGCGGATGGTGTCGTGGATGTTTTTTCTGTCTTTGCCCCCAACGGAATGTCACACTTTCCTGGATAAATAGTTGGCGAATATTTCATAGAATCGGCGAACGTGAACCGCACGACTAACATCGAAAAAGTAGAAAAGTCATCATGTAAACAATTTTAAAGTTGAATTGGAAAAATTACAAGAAAAGTTGCAATGGACGGCAGAATGAGTTGTCATTATTTATCTCGGTCTCGCTGGGTGGAGTGTATAGAGAAATCATTGTGATAGTAATTCCTTGATATATGAAGAATGACGCAGGAAAAGGATCATTTTAATGGGGATACGTTGAACAAAAAAAATTGGAAGGAAACAGAAAATAAAATAAATGTTTGAGGTAGTTCGAAAATCACTTGAAATGTGTTAAGCTATGTACAGGAGTAAATACTTAGTTTATCGTCTAATGAATTCTGCAGCGGAAGTATGTACCATAGCTGTGGTCACTACTCTAAATGCCGGGAAATATATATTATGTCAAGAAATATTGTTTAGGGAAAAAAAGTCCATTAGTTGTCCGCTGGATTATCGAAAAAATTCAGACTTATGTTTGTGGGAAAATTGACTTTCAATTCTTAACGAGTTTCTGGACGTTAGGTCCCAACTCACCACTTGTTAGATGTTAACGCATATAATCTTCACTTTGTAAGCTGGGCTCGTGAAGGTGTTGTGGGGGTTCTCTATACTACATGGAGAACCAACCCACAATTTCATACCTTATTTCGACCGCTTTCAGCGCGTCATTTCTACCCATTCCTCTTATAAGCTATTCCATCTGTAAATCATGTTAAACGGCCGCATAGCTAAACTCATTATCCTATGCAGATAATGCATAATTGAGTTTAGCTACCTTTTTGCCATACGGCAACCCCATTTCGCTAACCCATGAAATTTCAACCGGAATTCGCATCATGTCGGTTAGCAACGGCATTGTCTGATCAAACGATGCGGTTGCTTAATCTTGCGGCCGCTGGGGAAATTATCAAAACATTTAAGTTAGTTCTCATGATCAGATTTCTCTAGCCAAGTCGGCGTCCTTCTCACTTTCTCCAGACACTTCATTCGCTGGGGATCAATGCTCTCTTTTCGCGGGTGAATAGCACCAGCTTAATTTTCCTCTCCTTCACAATTCTGTCTTTCCATAGTGCAATGCACACCGCACTAGGTCAGTGGATCATTCTCAGACGCTGCATTATTACACACACACTAAGCCAGATCAACCCAGGGTTATTGTGCTTTCCTTTTGATATCTTCATCCTTTCTACGCCCATCGACGTCGAACGAGTACGTGAGTACTTATCCACCTCGATGAGCGTGGGGACTTGAATGATGCACAAGAGAGCACGATTACCGTTGGCTGATCGTTGTGCAAAAGCATAAATATAAATTTCCATCCCTAATTCGGGTCAGTCGCTTGTCGTTCATCATCGCGGGCAGTCACGCCGCCGCTCGGGACTAAAAGAAAAAAGAAAGAGAGAAAGATCACCTAATTCGAAATACGTATGCATCTATCATATTCAAAGGATATTCCACCGTAATTGAAATACTCGTGGTATTGTAAAACACGTTACATATTGTTGTTTAAGAGTTTCGTGGTGATATGAAGAGTGTGCATTGGAATTTACATTCCAATCTGCTGTCACCAGTGCGAAGTTCGACTCTGTTATTAAAAAAAAATAGATACAAGAAAAACTCAAGTACTAAAGAAGTCGCAGGTGAAGTGGACTTTAGTAAATCAAATGTATACGTTTTTTTTTATGTAAATAAATGTGGATACTTATGAAAATAAAAGAAAACATTAACTTCAAATCAACCCCAGTGAGTTCTATTATTTCATCACCAAATCAACACCAGTGCATGTCATTTCTTTCCTTGTGGTACTGGAATTTTTGGTGACAATTTTCGACGACGTAAGTGTTGGAGGGTGAAGTGAATCCGTGCTCATGTTCGGCATCATACTTCGTACCCCCACAGTATTGTTTACTTTCCCACGAGTCGAATTCAACAAACTTCCGCTAAAAACTGTGGAGTACACCAAAGCAAGATAAATAATTATTATTAAACATATGTTCTTCTGGCACATACTCTTAATGAATGATTCCTTTGCATTAAAAATAAAAAAACCTCTTTTCACATAGCTCTTCTGGATACACACTTTCCTTGGTTCCGTCCCCTATTGGTTCCAACACTCTGTGCTCTGCTGCTTTGTAAAAGACTCGTATCGAAAACTCCGTGTGTCGTCGCCAGTTATAACCTTTTGTCAGGCCCACGCTGTGTTCGATTGTGCCATGTTTTTCATTGCGTTCATTTTCCTTTCACCCAAAACCCCAATCGAAATCCTATGCGGAAAAGCTTTAGCTATGTCTGACAGCTCCCCGATGAGACCTAAAGAGAAACAGATAAACGGTGTTCTATTAAACTTTATATGATGAAAATATTGAACAGAATATTTTTATACAATTTCAATATTTGTTTTTCTCATTTTCGTTATTTACTACATAGGCTGAAAAGTCCTGGGATTTTTCAATAGGTGATGCCATTAGAAAATCACTATGACTCATTTCGATAGGGTCATCTGTCACTAGGTTACGTATAAAGTTTTATGTCATTTCGTTTATTCGTTTACAAGCTATAACCGTTTGAGATATGCTGTGGCGGTTCCTTTGAACGCCACCAATCATCTTCCCATTAACCATGTAAAACTCCCACCTAGGGCATATAAAAACCTGGAAAGCAAGTACTTACCTTTACTAGTTGTACCATAAAGCCTCCAAACGCTGTAAAATCACAATATTCGCCGATGCAAAATCCATCAGCATCAAACGGGCACGTTCCTTTTGGGCAATTTGGTTGCATCACGATGCAACCAACATGAACCGAACCAATCCATTAAACATGTCTCGGATCGAATTCCATCATATAACAGGTATCTTCCACACGTAAGAGCAATTTGGTTGCACTATCCAACAACCAACATTGCCCGAACCATATCCATGAGATATACCCTTACGCGCCAGCCGCATACATGCAGGAAATGTTTTATCTTTTCCTTTTGCATACATGCCTACATCGATCAGTCATCCGACCGACAAATACATGATGGCATACGGTTGACCGCCCAAGGAAGTCGAGTTCTCAAAATGGAAAATTACCATCGAGAATTCGACTACGTGGAGATGCCGCCAATATGTGCACGATCAGCAGAAATGCTTTACGCAATCGCTGATCGTGTAAACACTTCAATCCCAATGTCGAGATATTTGCACCAGCTGCACTCATGCCAGCTAATGTTCCCCTTGTGGATTCGGATAATCCACGGTCCGCATACTTGTGGACACACACGATGAGCAACGGAGACGATCATCGTGTGTGTGTTTCACCCCTTTTTTGCTGGACCAAATGCGAGGATAATACCTCATATGGTCACCGAAGCGAGGGGTGGAATTTTAGGTATTCTGTCGCTTCGGTGCCAGTAGTTAAACCCCACTGTTACTTACCTGAAGAACCCCCATAACTTCGACCCAACCTTATAAGTTTCGCTAATGCAATCGCATTAGCACCTTAAATGCTTTACGCATCTAGGTTATCTAAGGTATAACCTAAAAGTCCCTGTAAAAGAATTCTTACCGTTCATGCATATCTTCGCATACAAATTCCCTACAAGGATTCTTTCCATTATACAGGAGCATAAAACCAAAACCTATTCGGTACCTTCGGTTGGCAGGCAAATTCCAACCTTCCCACACCTACACCGCAATCTCACCGCAGCAAAAACATTTCCTTCCCAAGGATAATCAATGCTTTCAATGCATTATCTGGAAATGCCTGTAAAGAATTTTTCCTACAAGGGCATTCCTACATGTATCAATGCATCTCTGCATTAGCGACCAAGAACCGAATTCCCAATTAATGTAGACACTCACATTAGAGTTCGACACTTGAGTCGCCTTAGATGCCATATACAATTGGCATAGATGTTATACAAACCGTCATTGTATAACCATCTAATTTCCTTCGCAATGACCTGCAGCTATTGATACAGCTGCAAGCACTTTACCCCGAAATGCTCCTTTGTTTAAATATCCAAACAATCATCGACTTCGCGCATAGCCACCGGATTTAATTCAAAGCACAAACAATGCAAATATAGAATCCGTTTCCCACAAACGAATTTCCCTGCATATACAAATGCAAGTAAGGGATTCGTTGCGGCCACCGACCCAAGATACGATATACAATTCTCGTTGTATAAAGTATTGTAACCCATTAGCACCTCCTTCTAATGGCTATTCGTCTATTTACACAAGGCCATTGTGGGGCTTTTCAGGGTCCGAAGAGCCACGCATCGCTTGATCCCCACCATTACCAGCAATACAACTTACCTTAAAGTTGAAATTTCGGCAAAATTGGACAATCTTGCTAGGGCATTAACCGCCACCCAATTAGCTGGAATCATTTCGGTTATCCCTACGAAAGCATAATTCATGGCAAGATTATCATCTTGCCATGACGTCAATTCATCAACCGAGCTTCCGCGACCGAACAATGGATGGCACATATCCACCAATACACGCTAATCTTTCCGGGTGTTATCTTTGTACCCATCCATTGTCCTAGAAGTCATTTCGGGTTGCTTGCACATCTGCAAGCCAGATTTTCGACGGCATGTTCTATGATCTATCTTTCCTAAAGTAGAGAAGATCAAATTAAACATTGGCCTTTCAGGCGCGCATATTTGCTTGGTTATCAGCATGACCGATTTTATGATCCGTTGCCGTTTCTTGGAACGATCACCAGCATCGGTCATGACCACCAATTTTAGTTTACACAAAGTAAACACTCAAGCGGATACTTTCGCCTGACAGTACCTTCAACGGGATTAACATATCCCTAAGACAACATGCATCGAATCATACTTGACCGAAATATGTTTATTTTAAATGATCTAGCAACGGCCATACCCAATGCTGGATTCATTATCCCAAAATAGATTCCTGCCTTCGGCAAGGGTTTTATTGACTCACGTCAATCAAGAATCTATCCCTTGCAGCTGGCAGCTTTCCCAAGCATGTAGCAGCAGATTTGACCTGCTACATGAGTTTTCCTGTTTCCCTTTTTTCCTTTTTGACTTTCTCCATTGGCTGGCCTTCGGCAGCGAATCCCTTAGGTTCGTTTTTGCTGGATGTCTGTAAAGAGACATCCAATAGTTAGTAAGATATTATACTCCCAAGTATAAGTGCGAGTCAGATACAATCCTCGTAGGAGTACACACGCGCTGGAGGTCAAGTCGCAAATTAGCCCACGTAGTATCGCGCGTTCGAGCAGTCAATAAGAACGGTGATCAATTGAAACGCGCGAGTACTTAAGTCCGTGAAACGTATATCGAGTACACTACATACCAGTTCGGTTGCGTCAAAAGGTAGATTTTAAATATAAAATTCGAAATATTTGTTTCGGCATCCCTTCACACAGAGGGCTCTGCTTACGCTGATCGACCGGATAAAGTACCTGCTGCGAGTGAGGTGTTCGGTTTAAAGTAATTTTGTGCAATTGATTTGAAGGCAGCCCGAATTAAACGGAGGTTAAGTTTAAATGAATATAGTGTCTAATAAAACGGAAGGCAAAATTTGAACAAATATTGTGAAAAGCAAGTAAAGACAGGTAAATAAAAGAGCGCATTGTATCAACTGGACAAATCCGTGTGTTTTATTTTCACTACCTTTTTTTTGTGAACAATTTCAAGTGTAGCATCAGTGGGTGTTTTTATAGAACCCGCATCCTTGCTGATGCTATCCTAAAGACTACCTACAGCATCGCACATCTAAGACTTTTATAATGCCCTCGTCCCATCTTTCTTTTAACACCATTTCTTCGATACATCGTCGTCTATTTATTTAACCGCGATGCACATCGTAGACAACGATCTATACGGTCCCTTTGTCTTTTAATTTCCCTGGATCCATTCCTCATGACCTCGAGGCATGAGCAAACAAAGAGACCAAGAACCAATGAGATTCGGATTGTGTGCTTACCCGAACTCACATCGCACATTTTGCCCTTTCTTTGTTTAAGATTCGTTCTCATGGTTTTATCCCATGAATGAGCCAATGCATACACATACATGTGTACCTTAATTTGAAAGAGCCGGTTTCACTGGCCGAATTTCTATTGATAGCGATTTAATATCGTGGAGTTTTATTCCATCTACCGATCGCGACGGTAGGTTTTTCTCCCGCTCCCCGTGGGATGCAGGGATGCATAATCCAAAGTGGAGTGATTTTTATCCCCCGAGGACCGTGCCGTTATTTTAGTGTCTATCCATAAGTAATAACAACGACCTTAAGTCAGCAATACGTGTACGTTTAAAGTTTAAGTTGTTTTCCCGACTTTCAATAACTAACATTAAAAATAAAAAAAAGAACCTTTTATACAAATCTAAACAAGTGTTTAATTTTCCATGCTGCAGTTCCTGGGTGTGTTTTCTCCATTGTTGTTCCCTTGGCGATCGTGTTTTTGTATTCAGCGGTATTTGTGATGGTGTTGAGAAGTGAATCAGCGCCGTACGCTGGCGCACAATACTTCTACCCCACAACCCTTATCTGTATTTCTTTTTTGCAATAAATGCGTTTTAAAAAAAAAAGTTTATTTGTATCTCATCATGGTTTTTTAGGTCAAGAATTACAGTGTTTTTTTGTATATGAAGATAATTGTTGTCACCGATTTTCTTAAAATGGATTATTTGGTTCGACTGCAGCCCGATAGTCAATGGATTGTTGAGCTGATTTCCAATCGTAAGCACAGATCTTAGTCCTATAGCTTGTTATGCATTTCAGATTACTATCACCAATAATTTGTTCACAGTGGTGAAAAAAGCATTGGCTTCCATACCCACAGAATCAAATTAGGTCGGCACTTTCTTCTTTTCCTTACTCGTCCTTTTTCATTTTTTTATATCTATTTCTGTCTATCTTATATTTTTGTTTGTTTGGTTTCATGATTTGTATATAATATTATATTAATCTCTTTGGAGTGCTAAAATGTGAAATAGAATAAACTAAACAATAACTGGTGTAAGTTAAGGTACCAAGAACCGATACTCTCCAATTCATAGTCCACCTGTAACGATTACTGACTTCAGATTTAGGAAATGTGTTCTTTTATTACAGTCGTTTAATTTAGTAATTAGATTCCATCACTCACAGTGCCACGATGTATTTTAAACCACAAAACTATAAAATTCAACAAATCAAACCAAACCAAACAATGAACTGATGGCGCCTATCAAAGTATCGCCATACCAGCGATTGACATTTCAATATCTCAACTGAAACAGACAATTTACCTGCTAAACTAGTTCAGTTAATGCTATTATAAATATAACGATAAAGCAAAAAGGAAAATCCGATAAATAAAAACATTAAAAATCCCTTACGACCCACTCCCTTAACCGAAGGATACAAATTAAAATAAATCACACCCCTTGTATATGTCCGGCGCATTTTAGCCGCCAATTAATTCAACATTGTGCCGCCAATTCCGGATGAATGCATAGGGTATCGCGAGTGAATTGGTTGTCCAGTGTAATTCCGCTGCCTAAATTGTTGCGTAGCATCAAATTAAACTGAAACCACAAAGCATTCCGGGCAATGTAGCTTCCAGTCCTTAAACTTTTACCCCCCACAGCAATTACCGCTAAATTCCACATTAAACCAACTGTGTGAAGAATGCTCTTCCGCCCACTTTTTATCAGGTAATCCTTGTGTATCCTCTTTAAACAGCGATACCATATAGTTTGTCGTTTGAGGATCTCGAGATATGTATTTTTAATACACCGGCCATTGCCGGCCGGTCTACCCGCGGTTTCATGCAATTATTTTTGGTGTTCATGGGTGAGATACAATTAAAATCCTCGCATGCAAAAAAGGACGTAAAGACTAACAAAAACCAGGACACAATTTGCTTTCGGTGTTAAATGTGAAAGCCCCATGTTCTGTGGCTTGGTGGCCGCCAAGCGAAAGGCTAGCTCCATTTTATCGGAACGATATTCATCGCCAATTCGATTTATTAAAATTGGTATCAAATAAAATATTGTTAAATCGATTTAAAACGCTTTTATTGGCGTAATTATGTTACCAGTGCGCCAACGCAATGCCAACAGAGGGAGGTTTCTGTTGAATTAAGTTCCCAGGACACGACACTTCTGGGTGGCAGTGGCTCGAGATTTTGGGGAAATTTTTGTCGTTTCAGTTAATTGTCGCCGCATTGTGCGGCATCTGATTCCATGCGACACACACTACCATATCCTTAGGGCGCTGTCCCACAACGGTGGCTTTCATTATCATTGTCATAATGAAACGCAAATAATTACGTCCTCATTAGCTGCACAGAATGGAGACTATGCAGAGAGAATGGCAGTCGATTGGAGGAACAATTAATAAACTGTTGTAATTTGCTATTAACTAATAAAATTGCATCGCTGGCGTAATTATTTTTTCCGATTATCCGGACACAGCTCATCAGGTGCTGGATACGCTAATTTTGTGATGAAATGCTGCCGTTGCTGCGACAGCAACACCGAGTAATGGTGGTGATTCAACTTGAGTGGGTAATAAACGGGTAATGTATGGTGCAGTTCGGTTTAACGCCGATAGTAATCTTTCGGTGATAAATTCCCTGCTGTAAATATACAGTCAATTATAATAAATACAGAATTATAATAACGGCTCAGGTTCTATAATCTACTGAGACGGACCTAAGGGCAACATATTGAATTCAATGCCGAGAAGTTGTATTTGGTGTTCTTGTTTTCACATAAACAAGAGACGTTGGCGTATCCTCAAATGTTAAAGTACAGTGGTAGGAGAAAAAGAGAGAGGGCAAAGGGATGAGGTGTCAATAGTAATGGGTTCCGAATGCCTGATTTTCAATTACCACGAAACACTGATTAGGGAGACCATTCAACGCCCGTGTCGGTCGGCTGAAGAATGATATTCCGGTTTTGTCAGAAGCTAATTTTTAACGTTAATTGCTGCACACTCCGTGGTTGACAGTTAATGCTGGAACATATTTGGAGGAGTGAAATGCCTTGAATTGAACGATGGCGATAGTAATAATAAAAAAATCCTGATAGTATAAAGGAGATATGCGACTGAGTCTGCAATGAGTCTCGTTTTTATATTTATCGAGTATGTTCAGTGATGTTTTAGATGCGTGTGATCAAATATTTGGAACGAATTCTAGTTTAGCACAAATATACAGGGCGTACGTTTTAGTCACGTTAGATGTTTAAGAAACATTAAATATTTGATGCAACCATTTGCGACTTGAATAAGTGGTTAAGTGGTTAGGAGTGGAAATTATTTGGATGCTAAGTATTTGCTACTAGTTCGTTTGGGTGAGGTAAGTGGTGTTCGTAGTCAGTGGTTTTATGCTGAGATCCTTTTTCAAACTGATACGAAATAATTTCACACTACCGCGGTAATATTATAAAGTTCACCTTCTCAATGGTGCAATTCGTGACTGGTTTCTCGTCAGTTTACAAACATTCTCGATAAAACAACAACAAAACTATATTTGAGATTTTTTAGAAATTTCGAAGGCGTCGGTTTTTTTTTTTTTTTTTTTTTTTTTTTTTTTGTCGTGTGAGCATGAGTATGAGTTGGCTTTGGTCGTTCTTAACATGAGGTATATTGGGGTTGTGTGCAATTAACAAAAATTGTTTTGATCATTTCGAATCAAGATCAAATTTTAGCAGTTGTTCAACTATTATGACAGTTTTCAAAAGCTAAAAAGAAAGTTTAAAAAATGTAAAGCAGGTTATGTAAAGAAAACTTTACTTGTTATTCTGTCTAGTTTTAAATATCTGCTCATATACGAAGTTTTCCAGAGATTCCGTGAACCGATGGACAGCCTTAGTTCTCTAACAGTGAAACTATTCCAGTTACTTGCTCTTCTTTCACATCCAACCAGAGTTATAGTTACTAGGACGAACTCGCTAAAATCTTATTGGATAAGAACATGGAATTTCACTTGGTTAGATATTCTTCCAAGTAGTGAACCAAAGCATACAGCGATATGCTGAGAAAGGTTGTCGCAGGGCTAATAACCTTGCCCGTAAAAACAAATTATTATGGCAAATTTAACAAGCCTCGGATATGGACCGGATACACGACGACGGCCACGGAAACGAAAATGGCTAAGCCATTTGAGAATTTTCTCATGGAACGTTCACTCACTATACAGCTGCACAGCAGCTAGCCGATGCCCTGTCTGAATATAAGGCTGACATAACAGCATTACAAGAAATAATATGGACGGGGAGTGGTGTTATTCAAAGAAACGAGTATGACATTTATTACAGCTGCCATGCAAAACACCATGCGGTCGGGGTAGGCTTTCTAGTTAGCCAAGAACTGAAGCGTGCCGTTATCAGCTTTATTGCAATAAACGAAAGGCTATGCACTCTTCGCGTGCGAGGCAAGTTTAAGAACATAAGCCTATAGCGTTTGAAATAATAGTGAAGAAGATCGTGTGATTCGAACTGACGCTATGACAGCTCGAATCACGAAAAAAATTTTACCTAAGCGTTACACACCAGGCTACTGGCCGTGTTTAGAATTTGATTTCCAAACTCGACTATATTCCACTGATGAGAATTATTTTTTTGTTATTTATCGCTTGGTATACGGTTCTGATGTATTTTTCTTATTCGATTTTTCGTTCGTGTTCTTTACCATTTCGCTTGTGAATCGTGTGTATCTGTTAGAATCGCTACAAGCCTCATAAACGTTCACGGACCTACAGAGGAGTCCTCCAACGACGAAAAAGAAGAATACTATGAGAACGTCGAACGGGCCCCCAATGCCTGCCCAAAATACGATGTGAAAATCGTTCTTGGTGGTTTGAATGCGAAAATAGGTCGGGAGCCGGTTTTCAGGCACTACGCAAATTCCCATAGTTTGCATGAGAAAACTAATGACTATGGACTACGAGTTATCGAACTGGCAACATCAAAAACCTTGGTCGTTGCAAGTGTGGGGGTTCTTTAAGCAATCCCGAAGAACCACCCATCGTCCTAATCCAACTCCCCGTCCCCAACCTACAAATACCCTGCAAATACCTGCATCATCCATAAACAGCTTACCGTATACGAGCATTACAAAGCTCGCTTCAACAATACATCCTGGAACATAAGTCCACGGCAAGATTACCATCTTGCCATGGCATCAAATACATAGCATCAATTAAACCATCTCGGTTCATCTGTCATGAGCAGATCGGTTACTATGGGCGACCACATGCCCATCAAACACATGGCAAGCCTCCCGAGTGTTCTTGTTCCAACAATCCGTTGGTCCAAACGGCACGCCATGGCAAATCGCTTGATTATACAGCTGCAGCAATTATCCCTGATCGATTGCATAAGCGATAAACTAGCATCGAATTGGACGTGATCATAGTGTGTTTTCCCTAAACAATCTAGCAATGATCACGTCCCATGTTTTGTCCACTAATACAAAGCATAGCGCAACTCGCGCCTAACTGCCAAGAGCTGAATTCTTCGCCAGTGTAAATATTCACACTGGAATTCGTCCCTGGACTCGCTATGGATACAATGCACAATTGACGTGGATAAATACACAACCGTCATTGTTTAATCACCCTGATCACCAAATCAGGTCCCACGGTATCGTTCTCCTAAACAACCCTCGTACCATTAGCTAAGGCAAACAAACGTATATCTTAGCGTTTGACCTCCGAAATAGCGTTTCTGTTGATATAATACTCAGAAACCTAATTCTGCATCGACGAATCGCTAGTTTAAACATAGCAACCTTTTCGGCCTCTATACGAGCGACCATCTATTTGCACAGCTGACCTATTCGAATTCAAATATCGTTAGTCAGTTTTTGTTATCATTTTTCCTTATTCGACTGCAGCGGATATATGAAATACTGTTCTCCCCATGTACCTTGTTTGTATGCATCTCCAATAGTGATATACGCGCGAAACAACATCTAGAATCGTTACGTAGTGAGATAGAAACCTTCGAACAGCGCACACAGACGTGACGTGAGTTAGATTTGAATCGCGCAATCAATCACACGCGTCGAGCCGATAATCAGGAGTCTGTGGTGAAGCATCGAAAGTCGTGTGAGTGTGGGTTTTAAGTAAATCGGTCAAAACTCCCAAAACAACAAACGTGTTTTGTTTTTTAACTTAACAATCTAGAAATAAGAACCGAATCAAACCTTCAAACGTAGTAAATAAACCACGGCAAATGACAATTATGTGCGTATGTGATTAGTACGATTGACTAGTGGTTTAAATGTTATGTGAAGGACTACCTAACGAAACCGAATTGCTTTTTATATGTACGCAAAACGACAAGAGTCTGTATAAACTCAAGTGATGTCCAATTATTAAACCTCAAATTTCCTGTGCTAAGATCATGAATGTCCAAGGACAATAAGTAAAATTAAACCAAAAAGTAGTTGTGAAAATTAGTTTGAATAAAGGGAACGTTAATGTCAAAATCACCCGGAGCCTTTTACTCGTCCTTTTATCTGGTGTTTGGTTTTTGGATAGACCATTTTCGCAGCGTGTAGTGGTGTTTGTATTGAATCCACGTCCATGTTGATGCACAAGTACAAACCGCCACACAAGTACCAGGTTACCGCGTAAAGATATCCTGGGTATTACCTGATAGAGCCACTCGCAACCAATTTGACCACGCGTTGAAAGATCGGCGCCACTCCTCGAGCTTGATGACGGTACGACCGTACCGAGGTCGCAACGTGGACTCGGATCATTATATTGTTGGTACCGTTTTCCGAGCGCGGATTGTCTTACGGAGACGTATTGCATCCGCGAATCAGGATCGAATCAACACGGCTGCCTTAAGCAATGAGAATACCAGTAACACCTTCGGTCATGCGTTAAGGCTCGCCCTCGAAGAGCTCGACGGAGGGAGAGTAAGTCCTGGGGCCAGAATGCCGAGCGTAGAAGAGAAATGGACACGCCTTAAGAATACTGTCACTAGTACTGCCAACTCCATCTTATGCAGTAGTCGTAGAGATCGGAAGGACTGGTTTGATGATGAGTGCAGACTAGCGACTGAACGTAAGAATGCTGTATACCGGGCAATGCAGCAGTCTCCCAGGATGCGGGTGCGCGAGGAGAAATACAAAGAGCTCAGAAGATCTGAAAAAAAGCTTCATAGACAACAGAAAAGTGTCTGGGAAAAAACCCTGTCTGTGAAATAGAGAAAAGTAACGAGCGAGGTCCGCACCAGACGCGGAAGTTCTACGAAATACTCCGCAGTATGACGCGGTACACACCACGCTGCACTTACTGCAAGGATAAACAGGGTAATCTGATCACCGATCCTGAAGGCATTCTGGAGCGATGGGAAGTGCGCTTCAATGAACTGCTATGCGGTCAGCTCACAGAAGAATTGGAGGCTTCACCAATGCAAGATCAAGACCAAATGCTACCGCCACCAAGCATTGAGGAAACATTAAACGCCATTAGACAGCTCAAATCAAATAAAGCCCCTGGAGCTGATGGCATACCAGCTGAGCTGATCAAACAAGGAGGGACAGCGTTACATAACGCAATTCATTAGATCGTGGTGCAAGAGGAGATGCCAGAAGATTGGCGTCGTGGTATAATTTGCCTCATACATAAGAAGAGAGATATCACACTGTACAGCAACTATAGGGGTATAACATTGCTGAGTACCGCCTATAAGATACTTTCCACTATCCTACAAGATCGGATAGCCCTATACGCTAAAGTCATCATTGGTCAATATCAGTGTGGCATCATCCCAGGCAAATCAGCGATTGATAAGATATTCGCCCTTAGGCAGGCGATTGAAACATGTCTGGAATTTAAGATTCCATTATATCATCTATTTATAGACTTTAAGGCCGCCTACGACAGCATAGCCAGGGTAGAACTACTTATGTAATGCCATGAGAGAGTTCGGCATTCCAAACAAATTGATACGATTTTGTAGGTTGACCATGACCAACGTAACTAGTAACATAAAAATAGCCAGATTGCTCTCTAAACCAATAAACATCTTTTTCAATTCAATTTTTATTTGGTAGATAATATGGTACATTTATATTTTATAACTAGTATTTAAGAGATTTAGGATAGCAATTCCTTTACAACTATAATCTTAAATCCATATAATGACAACAATAAACATCTTTAATGGACTCCGATAGGGGGACGGTCTGGCCTGTCTTCTCTTCAACCTGACGTTGGGGAAAGCAATGCGTGGCTCTGGTGGTACAACTAGATGGACTATTGTCACCAAATCCAGCCAGATACTTGCCTACACAGATGACATCGACATCAGCGGTAGCATCGAATCGCCTCTACAGGATTCCTTCAGCCAGATTGACCAGGCGGTACAAAAACTGGGACTGCACATTAGTGAGGGGATAACTAAGCACTTGGTGGCAACTTCTGCGAAGAGAAGACCTACCGTTGGTCAAACTATGAGGGTAGTGGAACATGAATTTGAAGTTGTGCAATCCTTTAACTACCTTGAGTCAATAGTATCAGCCGATAACAATATGGAAGAAGAAATACGCGAACGGCTGATCAAATCCAACAAAGCCTACTATGGTCCAGGAAGGCTCTTTAAATCCCGAAATTAATTCAGAACATCCAGGGTATTACTGCACAAGACCATGGTCTTACCAGTACTCATGTATGGATCCGAGACCTACGTGCTCAATAAAAGGCACTCTGAACTCTTAGCCGTGTTCGAGAGGAAGGTCTTAAGGAGAATTGTTGGCCCCGTATGTGAGGGAGGACGGTTCCGGAGACGGTATTGTGGGGTAGGTAGTCGTGGCGCCAGAATGGACGCGATTTCTACTACCAACCCACCACTTTCAATGATTGAATGTTCCGCCAAAAGTTAATCACCAAGTAATTGTTCACCGATCAAGGAGTAAAACTCCGCCACAAGACACGCACCAATAAAGGAAACAAACAAATCGAATCTCGTGGGATGCTAATGGGTTTGTGCTTGATTATGCATCGAGGTCATGAGGATTGGATTCAGGGCAATTACAAGACAAAGGGAAAAGGGACCTATGCATCGTTCGGTAATGAGGGTCAGCTTGATAAATAGCAGCCACTCATTCAATGAAAAATGCGTTTAGGATACCACAAACGATATGGATTGTTTATGGTAATGCCAGGAAGCCTATGGAGGAACAGCGTTCTTCGTTTGCACTTGGTGCAAGTTCGGGAAATTGGCTTCAGCGTCGATTGCGCTAATTGAATGCAGCTGCTTGGGTATTTTATTGCCGGGAGAAATAGGTCGCCGGCCAATGTGTACGTTAAGAGATTTATCAAACACATGGCGAAGCTGAAAAATAGACAGCGCAATGTTTATGGCCCCGGTGAAGGTTACATAGTATGTAATCCAAATCCTTTGTTATTGGGAATTCGTCTAGGGGAAGCTGCCTGCTACCGAAGGTGCCAAATTGGTTTCGTATTCCTAATAAGTTGAGCAAGAAATCTTACGGGGAATTGTATGCGAACGGGTGCATGAAAGATAAGTTTTCTTTTACAGGGACTTTTAGGTTAAAGATTTGATCTATTTAATGCGCGAGGCATTTAAGATGCTAATGCGATTGCATTAGTGAAGTTATGAGATTGGGTGGAAGTTATGGGGGCTTTTTAGGTAAGCGAACCGTTGGGTTTGGCGGAACCGCCACAGTATCACCCTGAGTTGTACGCGATCCACCATGAAGCTAATATTGTAAGAAAAATCAAGCTCGGTAGACTCCTGTGGGTGGAACACCTAGCTCGAATGAGTGAAGAGGAGCCAGTCCGGAATGTGTTTTGTGGCAGGATGTATAGAAGGAGACAGCGCGGCAGACCTTGTCTGCGATGGAGGGAAAGCGTAGACCAGGACACCCAGAGCCTGGGAGTGCCAAACTGGATGACAGCGGCCGGAAATCGGGACCGGCGGATAGATTTCTTAAAGGAGGCCAAAACCGGATCCCGGTTGTAGTGCCGATGATGACGATGATGATTGTGCTTGCCATTGTATAGGCTGACTCGGCGTCCTTGGGTCGGTTTGCATATAAAATTCCTCTTGTGTAGTCACACTTCAAGGCTTGTATAAATGCTCGAGCTCCATCATTCATAGTGTCTTTTAGCAGCGGCTCTGAGTTATTATCCTCTTCCATCTCTACTTCGCTCAGGATCAAATTCAGAGCTTTGCTCACTCATCAAAAAATTCTCAAAGGGTCCGTTTCTTTTGCGTGGGATATCGCAGTTTATCTTGCAATACCTACAGTGGTCTTTGGTCCAAATATAGTCTAGGCGATTGATGATTGCATAAAAAATAAATTTCGTGTTGTGTATCACCAGGATATTGGCAGCAGCTCCCTGGATTTTTGATTGTACCATTGATAAACACGTAAAATATTTGTTTGTCTTCTGAATTTTTTTTTATTTTCCATGCAGTTCCATGCTATTCGTCTCCATGCTCTTTAGCAGTCTTGCTTCCCATCGAATAGATGTAATGCTTTGAATAACTTTATATCTATTTTGTCTGAGGTCTGCAACGATAAGCTTATTGACTCTAGTTCTCGTAAGGTAATAGGCTAGACGTTGTTTAATCCTCTGTTTTGTAATGGGCTTATTCTTTTTATCTCGTCATCCAATAATTTTGGTTATTCATCAGATGGGCTATCTGGGCTTGTAGTTCTGCTACGGTAGACATCTCTGGTTCTGGTGTATTTTCTATATCATTTTCATATCTATTCTGGTCAGGGCGATTAAGTGTATTATCTTGTGGGGTACGATTTGATGTACCAACGTATGGCACGCGGTTCACTCGTATCCACATCGAGTTGTTCCGACGAAATATTGTCACCAAAAGGAAGCACCGAAAGGAAAGATAAGAAATGAAATTCACTTTTGTGTAGTTTTGATATTAAAGTTTCTTTTATTTGTTTTAACTTTGTGCCACAGACCTATCAGTTTGGGGTGGAGAATTGTCTCCTGTAAACTCTTCTTGAAATACATCTCTAATTATACAATTGTAACTTTTTTGTAGTTCAGCAACAATACGATTCTTCAGCGGAGAACATTTTTCTCGTTGCTCTATAAGCAACGAATTTAAATAGCAAATTTCGCGTTTCGTTTTAGCTGGTGCACTACGAAGTTCTTGATTATTAAGTATTAATCCACAATTGATCTCACGGTACGTCTCCGTTCGTAAATAAAGTTTTAATTGTTAGTCAGATTTTCTCCAAAACTTGTGGCTCGAGCGTGTGCGCCGGAGTGCACACGCCGCAGTAGTTGAATAACGACTGACTGAAAAAGGGATGAAGATGGGTAATTTAATTTTTGCACACAGGACAACCAATAGAGATCATACTTCAGCTCTCTCATTGCCACGCCCGTCGATGTGTGGTGAATACATCGGTTAATTCGCTACTCGACGAACATGGGAGAATGGAAGAACAGAAACACAAAGTACTATGATCTCGGGGTGGGTTTGGTTGTGTGTGCATGAATCAATGCAGCTCTGAGACTAGCCCACTGACCCAATTCGGTGAATGTGGTGATCTCAGAGTGCATTGAACTGCAGGAAGACAGAACTGTGGAGAGAGAAATTTAGCTGGTGCTGTTGTATTCCAGAATACTACCCTTATTAAATTTAACACTGAATCTCCTAACACATCCTTAAAAACTTCACTTAACATATATTACATTCTCACTTAATACATACCATTCATAAACATTCACAATATTACCAGTTACAGCACACTTAATAACCTGCACCTTTTTATTTATTGAAAACATAGCAACTTGGATTTTCGTTCGAATTGAATGTGAAAAGTCACAGAAGAAAAAACAGATAGAAAAAAAAATTCAGTTCATAAAGTGCAGTTGAGATTGCAAGTTTGAGAAGGAAGTTTGAGAGTTGAATTTGTTTTGAGTAGATGTAGAAGTTACAGTTGGATTTAGCAGTTGTAGTTAGAAGTTTGATTTATAAGTGGAATATTGTAAGAAGAAGTTAAATTAAGAATTGTAAAAGCAGTTAAGTTTTTAGTGTTTAAAATAAATACGTAACTAATATCAAGAGAGAAGGAAAAGTTTTTCTTTGACCATTGATTCTATCGGAGCTACTCAACAATGAAACGAGACTTGATGAAAGAAACAGAACTAAAGATAAAATAAAAGGTCCCCGCTCTTCCCTCAACCGAGGAAGCACGGCGTCCGGACCTCAACAGTGCTATTCACCTACAAAAAGAGAGCATTGATCGCCAGCGAATGGAGTGTCTGGAGAAAGTGAATAGGACGCCGAATTGGCTAGGGAAACCTGATAATGGGAGCTAAATTAAATGTTTTGATAATTTCCCCAGCGGTTACATGATTATGCAACCGCGTCGTTTGATCAGACTATGCCGTTGCTAACCGACATGATGCGATTTCCGGTGGAAATCTCATGGGTTAGCGAAATGGGGTTGCCTGGTGCATTAATTATTATGCATTATCTGCATAGGATAATGAGTTTAGCTATGCATCTGTTTAACATGATTTACTGGTAGAATAGCTTATACGGGGAATAAGGGTAGAAATGACGCGCTGAAAGCGGTCGGAATAAGGTATGGAATTGTGGATTGGTTCTCCATGTGGTATAGATAACCCCCACAATCTGCTATCGTTCCTTTGGGGTTTTTATGTTCATTACATTTTGTTTCACCGAATTCTGAATTAATTGATTTCTTTATTTGTACATCTGGTTCTCCAGGGGAATTCCTTTGTTTACTAGTAATTTTATGATTACCCTATGTATTCGTTAAATGCTCGTCAAGGTTGTGTTAGTAGTCCGTTCGTGATAATGTAATATTGCGATGGGTAGGTTCGTAAGTTATTGCTGTGGTCCAATTATAACTCAAAAAAATATTTCTTTTTTGCTCGAGGAGCATGCATTTTATTCACTTGAGATTTTTACAATAATAAGACAATGTTACAATTTTCTTACGTCTATTTATACTACTTGTTAGGGCTCGGTTATCAGGGTAAAAAGGACATGGGCAAGATAAGGGACTAAGTCATCTTGACTAATGACGCATACTTCTTGTGAGCAAATATGTTTTTATCTTGTGTATGATTAAGATATTCTTTTGTTCTCGAGTAGTGAAATATATTTCTATCTTATGTATGAGTCAGCCATTAACTCCCGCAGGGTGTGTGGACGAGCATTGCGATGTTGCAGGGATATTGGCGCCAAGCTGCTATATAAACTTGACTTGGGAGGTATTTGCGAGTCTGTTTGTACAGAGAAGAATTTCTCGTCCTCCTCGTTCCAGAAAAGCAGTGACATAAAATTAATGAGCATCCTAAAATTCAGACAAAATAAGTTATTGTAGCGTTTTGAACTTTATGGGCTGTTGAGGAGAAGGATGTCTATATTCTGTTTTTCCCTTCCGGATCTTAATGATGGACCCATGACTCATCCCCTGTGTATATTTACACGCTGGAGAATTCGGTTTTTTGATTTGTCGATTGGACAAAAGGCTGCAGAGACTGTGTATAAGCCAAGAAAATGTGCTGCGCACGTGTGTGGCAGGGTACACTGGCTGACAGGGGCGCCGATAAGGTTTCCTAATTTATGATGACGCCTGTGTGTAAGGAATTCTTTTCGGGAATTTCGGATGATGCATTAAATGCATAAATGTTAGAGAATTCTTTACATGGAATTTTGGGTGATGCATTAGATGTCCTTGGGAAGGAAATGTTTGCAGATAACTGCAGATTGACAAAGGGGGTTGGGTTGAGATTGTGGGTGGTTCTTTGGGTAGCTTTAAAGAATCCCCACAAACCCAATAGCAGGTGAATTCCAGGTTACATATTCACTTACATTTCCCAAACAATAAGCATTATCTTCCCAATCAAAAGGGTAGATGCACCAATTGAACCAACGCACAATTGCAAAGATTTCAATACAATTTAGAAGGAAAAAAACCAAGAAACTTAAAGTACATCTGAACACTGGCATCGTTATTATAGCAGTTTGGATATTGGATAAAGAAAAGGCGATACAGAGACAACTAAAAGGATTAGTAGTATTATTTTCACATTTGTGCCCTAAACTTTATTGCCAACTGTGGGATGACGAATTATTCTCAAAAGGTTGTGTCACATTTACCGCGAAATTTACTACGTGCAATTTGAAAAAGGAAAATGTAACTAACATAGTAGAATAGATATTTAACCGGCAAGTGAATGTCTTAGGCCTCCATACACACCGTCCACACACAATTCACATCCCGGTCGAAGTGGTGGACTCTTCCAAACCCCAAATGTCCTGCTGTATCTATTTGAACATTCATGTGCCACTCATGAAATAGCTGAACATGTTCCCATAGTGTTATTCTACTACAGATAGGATAAAAGAAAGGACCGGGGACAGAAGTAAAGGAACTGTCGAAACCAAAGCAAAAGCTTTTATCGTTACAAGGCAAACGGATAAAACAAGTTCTGGTTAAAGTACATTTTTCCCTTGCCATGATCCGCCTACATCCGTTCACCATTCATGTCTTCGTCCTCCGAGAAATGCTCTCTGTCATTTATCGCACCCAAAATAGTGTTTCGCACAACCAACCATTACCCCATCCCGCCTCCCACAATAGGGTGATAAAGGATTTTACCAATCGAACTGAAAACAGGACACGTATCGGTTGTGTGTAATTGATTATATCACCCATGTTAATTTTGATTAAATATGCAAATCGACACAATTTTCATTGTGTCGCTGCCATTACCAGCCCTCGTCTCACTGCAACGATATAGACTGAGGATCCGGCCTATCTTGTATCATGCGCATACAAATCCAAAACCACCCACACGCTCGCATCTTTGTGAAATAATGTTCTGAGAGAACGCTGCCAACCCACAGCATGCAAACATGCATTGCCACGCTCTAAATGATGCTCCTTGTGCATATAAATTAGATATTAAAATTGATTCTTATTCATAATGGATGTAGGTTTTTAAATCGCATTTACACGACCACACGGATGCGTAGGATTTGTAATTAGGGTAAAAATAACAAATTTCAATCAAGGACAAAACGAAGTGTGTTGATAATCCTTTGCTTAACACCTTTATAACTCCTGTTCGGCGGCCAGGGATTTTCGTTTGGCAACCGTTCAAAATGGAACGACTAGCAGGGGATGGCAATCGTCCCGGAGATGTTCGTTGCATTAATAAAATTGATTGAGTCCAATTAATATTCAGTTATTCCGCGAAGAATATTTTAATTAATTTCAGCTTCGTCAGCGCATGAAGATGACTTTTTTCCCTCAACTTGTTTCCGTGGAGCACGCAATCAATCCTGTTTTATCCGGGAATCCTGTTGATGATGGTATGCTTAGCACATTTTTTAACTTTGCAGTTTGATACGGGTTGTCCTTTCAGGTCGGGGAATTATATTCAAGGGATTTCAATTTAATTTTGACACCCAAAGGGATTTGGAACTAAGATATTGGTTTATTTAAGTTGAGGACCTTCCTGTAAGCGTATACTTAAAGCCGATGAATTGGTTGCGTTATAATGGTTTTTCGGGACCTCTAGAAGTTTGATATGTTTGCCATTCTCTTTTCGTTAATAGATTGACCTAATGGGAAAGTATTTTATTATGATCTAGTTTAGTTGGTTTGTTAGGCATTTTAAATTATTCAGCGAATTATTAATGGAATATTTAAATTAATATGTAAATGCCCTTCTCTGGTAGAATGTATAACTAAATGACATACTTTCAATGTCATTTATATCAGGGTTTTCCATTAAAACACTCTACAATGTCTTTTTTATATAAATAGCTTACTTATACTTGTTTAAAATATATTGAATGTCAAAAGGCGTTGTGGAATCTGATTTTACACTTTTTTTCCATATCCAAATCAAATACCGGACTAAAACGTTATTAAATGTGTTTGAATTATTTTGAATATTTGAAGAAGATATTGGTTCACATTGCCCATAAGAATCTTAAGTCATAAATGGAATACTTTTTCTTGGGTGTTATGGTTTGACGACTTCTTAGAACGTGGCTAGGGTAATCGTATACATATTCCTTATAGGTGGACTGTATACTATGGCTGCTGGCCTGAAAATGCCTTGCGGGGGTTCTTTAACCCACTTCCAAAGAACCACCCATTTTCATAAATTACCTGCCTTCTACTTACCTGCAAATGAGCATCGTAAGCTACTCTACATCACCTTCCACCTGAAAACATAAGCCCACGGCAAGATTACCATCTTACCGTGGCATCAAGTTTTCACCCCGGGGCATGCTTGCATACAAACCATCATGTCCTAAAAACCAATTCGGTTTTCCCATCGTATAACCGACATAAACATCCGAACATGTCAATACGTATGTCTGAGGAGCATTTTCTCCATATTCGGCATGTCATGCTTACGCTTGCCTTATCGGCAGACCCATCGGCTGATTGTCCTATCGACAATATACAGCATAGCCATCGCTGGCTACCCAAAAGCGATCGTGGGTTATTTAAAGTAAACACACACTCGATCCATCGACCTATGAGACGTTACATTTCGAGTAGAAGCAAAATCACGGCTTAACCATGTCAAAAGAGTAAACAAACACTGCCTCCATGCTCACCAGATACAGCTGCAGCAGATAGTTTCCCTACCATTCGGTAATTAAATATTGCCCCCATATCTTTAGGTTCGCAATAGCTGCAACCAATTTCCCATTAGCAGCTATCAACCGATCATGGGATTCAGACATGAATATGACTGTTGTTTCAGCAATCATACCCACACTCATGCTATATGACGACCCTTCTGGAAATCAAAGTAAACACACAGTACCACACTGTGTTTGTTTTGCTTACCGACGCTGGTCCATGGTTCCCATGGGTGGCAAATTCCTCACCACCATATCCATGAACCAGCATATTAACCCACATAAGATGACATCTAGCCTGACCCTTTGCCACCGTCAACAAAGATTTCTGTTGACTTAATGCCAACAAAATATCTTCCTTTTTAGAGCACCAGAGCCATACGGCTAAATCAAACCAACCCCAAATCTTCGGTCGACCTATCGTCACCGAAGAATGTATCGCCTACAACGGCATTACATAATCGCAATGCATGCAGCCCCTTGTTGCTCGTCCACTTGTCTGAACAGGTGCGGCATCGTTCGGTGCAGGCTAAGGAGCATCATACTTGTCCTATACGGACACATGGGGAATCCTCCCATTTAACCCTATTCTCGATCACCATTGGCTGATGCCAAGTTGATCTGTGGCGATTCTTTAATACATTCCCAAGGAACCGCCCATCCTCATAAATTAACTACTTTCCAACTCACCATACCTACCTGCTATTTTGGGGCAGCGTAAGCTACCCTTCATTCTCTTTCACCTGAAAGTTAAATCTTAAGGCATGCATCACATTGAATTTTTCCGTTTATGATCCGTACCATATCTCCATCGGCTCGGCTTGTCAGCAATTATAATAGATAAATACTAGCTGCCCAGCGTAATTGTTGACATAGCTGTAGCCGATGGTTTCTTGCTACGGTTCATATCAATTTATTGCCCTAGTCCCAAGGTTCGCAACACTTGCGACCAATTTCCTTTGTCGGTTATCTACCGATCAAGGGATTTGGGCACTAATATGATTGACGTTAGACAATCATAACACAAATCATGCTGACGATGTTCCGGCCTGTAAAACAAACAAAAGCTACCATAGCCTAGGTCATAGGCGAGCAAACCATCGGTTTGCTTATCGCCACGAAAAAATCGATAGCCATGGCATTACCATGAACGCCTAAGTAAACACGATGTGCATATCATCGTGACCCTTGAAATAGCGTTTTTGTGTATCTTGAAGCAAAAACTTATTTCGTTCTCAGGCACAGGTAATTAAAGATTTATGGCCCTCGAAACAGCGTTTCTGTTTATTTAAGACACAGAAATCTATTTCTCCCTTCGGCGATTTTTCGCCATCGCATATCTCTATAATACCAATTCATTGCACCAGCCCATGTTTATTTAGGTGCACTTTCGTCGTCGCCGATATCCAGGCTGAAGGGCCACGTACTTGTGCTATACGCACACATACACAATCCTCCCCTATCGATGCAATTCGTGACCATCGAACAGATAGATGTGAGTTGCATCATCGGAGTCAGATGTCTACCCCCGAGGTGTGCGCATACACAATTCGAAAACCGAACACGGTCTCTGAGCGCGTACGAAATGAGTGCATCCAATAATTAATTCCTTTCGGCTGTATTACGCCAATTTCTGTTTCGCTTCTCCTACATCGATATGATCCACCACCGTGACATCTGACGGATGTCGATTACATCAGGGAGTCAAAATTCATCCGTCGAGGAGAGACGTCGAGTCTCTGCTGTCGTGCTATTCGTTCTGTTGTAAATTCAAAAATAGCGGGAGTCAGATTTTCGTGTCGAGTTCTTGTCGAGAAACATAAGTTCTATAGGAGTGAATTTATTATTTTATAGGAATAAATTTACTTAAATAATTATTGCCAAATACCGATGTGACGTTGATTAATAGAGTTCGTGTACCACGCCGTAAATAATGAACATTAAAATCGAGTCTACAGAACAAATAAAGGAACAATAACATTAAAATTAACTTGCTGTGTTTTCTTTTCCTTTTGGAGTGGAGTTCCGTTTTTCCCGAAGAACAATTTTTAGTGATCAATCCGTGGTGTTTTGCTCAACCTGCGTCCGTGCCGACACCCCTAGCAAAACCTTAACCCACAGCCTTTCCTTGGGTTTTGAAAAATATGCTCTTATGCCGAGCTTCAATTTTTACCAAAGTTTATTCATATTTCCGCTTCTAGCAAAGTTTTCTGCAATCGTACTTAACCTCATTCACGTACCAATAACGTAACTTTTCAAATCGATTTTCTTAATTTCCTTTTTATAAAAGTACAATAACTCAAAAATGTTCGTCTGAAATTTCGAGTCGATTCGAAGAAAACTGAATGAGGTGAAGCATTTTCAGGCCCCACCCTTTAGACCGTTTCCTACCCTACTTGAACATCAAAAACGCGTTTATCTAAACAGCATTTTCAAGGCCGCTGGACATGATATCTCAAAAATTAGTAAACAGGTCTTTACAAAATTGTACACTCTTCTTTTAGTTAAGATTTACTCGGGGTGGACCAAGCATTTTTTTTCAATGAGTAGAGTTTTACCATGACTATTATTTATTGGCCTGTAGGAACCCGGAGGTTCCTAACCTCGCCGAGCCCACGCCGCCATCGTTCCCTGTCCTGTGCGCTCTCCTTCCACGCTTGACCATCCGATTCGATCTTCTCAAGGCCAAACCTAACATTGTCCTCCAATCTCCGTCGCGGCCGTCCTTCGGCCTCTTTCCCGTTGGTATACCGTCAAGAATTCCACACACAGTCCTATCGTTGCCCGTTCGTGAAACACGTCCGGTCCATCTTAATCTCCGCGACCTGATTACTCTCACTACTGTAGATTTGCGGTATAGCTCTTCCAATTCGTGGTTGTGGAGTTTCCTTCATTGTCCTGCCTCCTCGTTTTATTTACCACCAAAAATACCCCTTAAAACTTTATTCTCGAATACGCGAAATTTGTTTTCTCCCCGTTTTGTGCATAATTATGGTTCTATACACACGGAGCTTTATATTACGTGATAGCAGTTTGGATTTCACCAGTTTACTGACTGTGTGGCAACTAGCGTTGCCGAAGTGTAGTCTTTTGTTAATTTCCTTCGACATTTCGTTACTTGCCGTCAGTATTGTTCATCATCATCGGCACTACAACCGGGAGCCGGTCTTGGCCTTATTTAGCAAGTCCTGAGGACTGTTAAATTTTCCATAATGATTTGTTGTTTTCCGGGGAAGGTCATTAGTCTTGTGCCAGAGGCTCCCCGTCGGGGAATCGAACCCCAGTCCCCCATGTGACAGGCGGGTATACTAACCACTATACTATCGAGGAGCCAGTATTGTTCCCAGATATTTAAATTCTTTAACTTTTTCAAATATCTGAGGTTCACCGTAGTCATGTATTTTGTTTTGTCTTCATTTATTTCTACGCCCACCTCTTCTGCCGCTTGCATGATGATTTCACAGTTTTTACTTACAGTTTCTAGATTATCGCCCAGAACGGTGATGTCATCCGCATATGCGAGCTCGATGCAGAGCCACTTCGCAACTGGGGTGAGTTTCCTCGAGAGAGAAAGTGTTTCTCTCGTGGTGAAAACGATGGAGAAGGATCTCGCTGGTGAGGTCGTGTGGGGGTGTGCGTGTACTTGATCGTGAAGAACACGCTGCCTATCCATGCGGTGAAACAAAGGATAAACGAGATGCATTGTTTTACTCACGCGCGAGGGTCATGAGGAACGAAGTTGACAAAAAAGGCAAAATGGACAAAAGGCATTATGAGATGTGCATTGCAGCTGAATCATCCTGAGAAAGTTTGGCGCAAGGCTAATAACATTGCCCGTAAAAACAAATTGTTATGAAAAATTTAACAAGTCTCGGATAACGACCAGATACCAGTGGAGAGACTTGCTAAATAAGGCCAACACCGGATCCCGATTGTAGTGCCGATGATGATGATGATTGCAGCTGAATAAATAAACCGCCAAACATCCGGGAAATGGTGCTAAAAGCAAATTTGATGTTTATGACATCTCTGGCTGCAGTAGAAACCGGGTTCGTGTTTGCATTAGGAAATGCTGGAGAATTCGGTTTCCCTGATAATGCCTGAGATGCGGTAATTGTTTGTCGATTGAACAAACGAATCGCTGGTCGGTTTATTGCAGCTGCATAAACAAGCTGACCAACGTTGCTTCGGTCGTTGGACAAAAGAATCGCCAGCCAATGTGTATGTACATTACAGAATTCTTTCAGGGAATTTGAATAGTGCATTAAATGCGTAAATGTTGCGAGAATTCTGTTTAGGGATTTTTAGATAATGCGTTGAATGCTTTAAATGTCCTTGAGAAAGGAAATGTTTCAGGTACACGAGGAGATTGAAGTGCAAATATTGGAAGGGTGGAATTTGCCTGGCAACCGAAAGTGCCGAACAGGTTTTGGATTTATGATCCTGTATGATGAAAAGAATTCTTGTAGGGAATTTTGAATGCGAATTGATGCGTGAAAGGTAAGAATTCTTTTACAGGAACTTTTAGGTTATGCGTTAGAACACCTTGATGCGTGAAGCATTTACAGGTGCTAATGGTACAATTGCATTAGTGGGAAACAATGGGCGTTGGGTTGTGATTATGGGGGGTTTTTCGGGTAAGCTTAAAAGAACTCGCACAGACTCCTCTGCAGGTCCGTGAACGTTTATGAGGTTTATGCTCAAAAATGTGCCTCGCACGCGAGAGTGCATAGTCTTTCGTCTATTGCATTAATGTCGATAATTGCAGGCTTCGGTTTTTGGCTGACTAGAAAGACTACCCTGGGCACATGGTGTTTTGCATGACAGCTATAATAAATGTGATACTCGTTCTTTTGCATAACACCACTCCCCGTCTATCATATTTCTTGAAATGCTGTTATCTCAGCCTTATATTCGGTCAGGAGATCGGTTTGCTGCTCGAGCTCTGCATAGGGAGCGGACGTTCCATGAGTAAATTCTCGACTTCATTTTCGTTTACGTGGTCGTCGTAATGTATCCGATCCATATCCGGGCTTCTAAATTGTCCATAATAATTTGTTTTGCCGGGAAAAGTTATTAGCATTGCGCCAACCTTTCTCAGGATGTCGTTGCATGCATTGGTTCACTACTTGGCGGGTGCCAAAGTAGATACCTAAGGGTGTCACGTGGAGACTGCATGTCAACGTGGATTGGCGAGGGACAAGGATCATCCTGGCTTTTGCCGGGTTGAAAGCAATCAATGATTTTGCCTGTATGTTCACCCCCCCCCCCCCCCCCCCCCCGCACCTACAACCCGCCAACAAAGGAGAAAATTGCAAATTGCAAAACTTGGAATCATGTTTTATCCTTTCGAGTCGTTCAAAGTGGTTGCAACAACAGAAGTGATAAGTTGAACTATTTAAAAATAAGACCAGAAGCACGGCAGTAGTTGTGTCAGTTTTGGCGAAAGCCGCTTTGCGTTGTAAAATATCCACGTATTTCATTAGTGCTCCACATTCCGTTACGATAATAAGGTATTGCGGATGTTTACGTTGCTTTAATTTTCCAGATAATGGGTTTTACTTAATGGTCTGTCTGACTTTCACGGCATTGCCATATATTGCGTACCAAGCCCAATTAAATCATCGTTTAATGTCTATCAGAATGCCCTGGGCATTAGAAATAATTTCTCTGAAATATCATCATCAATCGTTAAGTTTATACACCGCTTGTAGCTCCAGCTGCCCATTACCAACCCTGCCTATGTCTGTTTCAATCAGATGCTCCACAATTAAGGCGAGAAGGCGGAAGGATCTGGTAGAAAGAGGATGTGGATGCAATCAGTGTTGCAGTCAGTATCGGAGATTTAACACTGGGTCGGGATCAATGTATAGCATAGACATGGAGTTTAGTCTAAATAAAGGACATTTGTCACACACACGCACGAATACAGCCAAATAGCATAGTATAAACTTGCAAGGCGTACGCCATGACCAAACGTATACAATGCTATGCCCTTGAACAAATTCAATAGTAACGTTCGGACATCCAGTAGGTATTCATAGCCTGCCCCGCATTCCCCACTGATATAAGTACACTAGAGTTTCTATTTGCACAGTTGCTGTCGTTGCGATTGAAATCAATTCCAAAAGTTGCAGATTCAGGGGATGGCTGTACTATAATATTTCGGAGTGCCTATGGAATCTATGTCAAATTGGGAATCCTGGACATGTCTGGGATGTACTGAGCACACAATTCGGCGGCTTTCGACCGTGAGACAATCCTGTTTTGTCGCTGGCTAACTAAACAGAGACATTTTGTTTGTTTCTTGTTGTTGCTTTTTAAATGGAACAATGAACCAGAACGCACCGTGATTAAGTTGTTAGTCAGGAGGGTTTAATTATACCAAGCGAGTAGAGGAAACGTTTGATAATGTGACATGTTACATGCTAACAAGCGGCAATTTCTGTGCAAATTCAAAGGTTAACGATGCACGCATCCAGTATGAGAATTGTAGTGCAGTTAATGTTGTCATGTACCGCGATCCACGCCTCTGACATGATTCAATCTGGTGGTGATAAATCGCTATTCAGTGATACAGTTTTAACTAACAGCGGTGAACCGCACTAGATTACGCCGAACCGAGATTTGTAATTAGCTATTGGATAAGTGAGATGAAATCTACCCAACGAAGGTACTATTGGAGAGAAAGAAATGAGAGGGAATTAAATTATCGAGATATACTAACGCTGTTTTAGTTTGATGCAAGTTTAGCGAGATTAGATATTAGAATTTGAGTAGTTTTAATAGTTAGCTTTGACTCAGGATGCTTGAAAAACTTAATTAAAATTTACGTATCTCATTCGACAGTTTGATTCGTTTTGTAACTAAAAATTATCTTGAATATGTTAGAAGCAGGATTTTCATTCCTACGGTGTTATAGAAATTTCGAATGAAAAGCAATGCATTTCGAAATGTAATTCCCAATATCGGAATGTTATTGCAGAAGTTCTAGTTGGAACATAATTTATAGTCTTCCTCTTCGTCCGCTCGTGCACGGGTTTGGTATAAAAGGTTATCTCCATATCCTCTTCTGTGCGCGCATTTGTCACAATTACAACAATGATCGGGAGTTTAATGTGGGATGTCGTGATTCGCCTGACTAGTTTCCCGGGCATTAACTTTATTTCAAAAATCATCCAACAACGGATAATAAATAATGCTGTCACGACTCTTGCCATCGCAAATCAGATTTTCATAATTCCCAAATTTTTTGATCTCGTTTTCCATCATTCTAACGACACAAGATCAATTAGAACTTTTTCTGAGGCTTCGCTTAAATACAATTTAATGCACTTATTGCATCCAAGCCTTTTACTTTTAAATGTACCCTCATTCACATCCTCCATTTCAGTGGCATTTTATTTTTCCATCGGTTTACAGGACTTTTGCCATTTTCACAGAACAACTTCTGACAAAGTTAAACAATACGCTCCCCGCTCCTCCCAACCTGTAAAGTGTAAGACCAAAGGAGCCCCATTTACAGCGCGCGGAACTCAATAAACCGAAATAAAGTTTAAATTGAACACCCAGAACTCTCCTCACTGAAGGACGGTGAAATCCTGTTTCACGTCACTTTACCGCTTACCTTTAGTTGTTCGTCCTGTCGCTGTTCTCCTGCGATTCCACTTATTTTCAACCATCATTTCACCTGCCTACGAAAATTGTAAAAGTTTTTTTTTCCGCGAGAAATAACACGAACAAATTTTTGGAGCAGCTACACCACTTCAGGCAACATGAAGAGGGAAAATCCTTTCTGGACGTTTTTTTTTCTATTTTTTTTCTGATTCTGTACCTTGGCTTGAACAAACGTTATCGTATTTTTTCAACTTCATTTTTATATCTTTTGTGTATTTATTTTGAAGTGGGGAATGGGGAGTGCGAAACAAAGAAAATTTACAAAACAAATTGATGCGAATGAAATGTCCTAATCAGCACGAAATCCAAATGGAATTTTCGAGATCTTCTGGAGCGTATCGTCCTTGTTTTTGAATTCGGATTTGTGAGTTAACAACATAAATTGTTTCGTAGAATTCTCTAGGTGTGGTAAGTAATTCCGTTGAGGTAACTATGGCTCGGGGGCATGCAAATTATGATGTGCAATAGCGGTCGGACATGAAGTGATGTAGGAGGAAGTTTTTTTTGTAGGTTGTGTAGGGAGTACTTTTGGGAATATACTAAACAGATATTTGGATTAATGGGGATTGTCACCAATTATACCTCCTTCACAGCTCCTTGTCAGTTGCTCTTAAAGCTTCGTTTCTTAATTGTATAATAATCAAGACAGTCACCTTAAATATATATATACATATATACATATATATATATATATATACATATATATGTATATATATATATGTATATACATATATATATATATATATATATATATATATATATATATATATATACATATATATATATATATATAACAGGTCAATTGAAAAGTCCCCGGGTTCCATAGTAAAACACATTTTTTTGGCAAAATTCGTTTTTTTTATCCAACATAATTCCCTTCGAGGGTGATACACTGATTATAGCGACCCTCCAACTTTTCGATACCTTTTTTGTAGTACGATTTGTCCTTTGCTTCAAAATAGGCCTCAGTTTCGGCGATCACCTCTTCATTCTACGAAAATTTCCTCCCAGCGAGTATTCTTTTAGGATCTGAGAACAGGAAATAGTCGTTGGGGGCCAGATCTGGAGAATACGGTGGATGCGGAAGCGATTCGAAGCCCAATTCATGGATTTTTGCCATCGTTTTCACTGATTTGGGACACGGTGCATTGTCTTGGTAAAGCAGCACTTTCTTTTTCTTCAAATGCGGTCGTTTTTCGGCGATTTCGTCCTTCAAACGGACCAATAACGCTGTGTAATAGTCGCTGTTGATGATCCTTCCTTTTTTAAGATAGTCAATGAAAATTATTCCGTGCGCATCCCAAAATACAGACGCCATAACCTTGCCAGCCGACTGTTGCGTTTTTCCACGCTTTGGGGCGGGTTCATCGTGTGCAGTCCACTCGGATGACTGTCGATTGGACTTCGCAGTGAAATGATGGAGCCATGTTTCATCCATTGTCACATATCGACGCAAAAACTCGGGTTTATTACGCTTGATCATCTCCAAACACTGCTCCGAATCATCAACTCGTCGTTGTTTTTGGTCAAAAGTGAGCTCGCGCGGCACCCACTTTGCACAGAGCTTTCTCATACCCAAATATTCGTGAATGATATGATGTACACGTTCAGTTGATATCTTTAGAGTGCCTGCTATTTCATTCAATTTCAATTTACGGTCATTAAAAATCATTTTGTGGATTTTTCTAATGTTTTCGTCGGTAACAACCTCTTTTGGGCGTCCACTGCGTTCACCGTCTTCGGTGCTCATTTCACAACGTCTAAACTTAGCATACCAATCCTTGATGGTTGATTTTCCTGGGGCGGTGTCTGGAAACTCGTCATCAAGCCAAGTTTTTGCTTCAACTGTTTTTTTCCCTTCAAAAAGCAATATTTTATCAACACGCAAAATTCCTTTTTATCCATTTTTTTCACAATAACAGAAGTTGCTTCACTCAAAATACTACAATTCACAAACTAATGATCCGACATCTGTCAATTTATACACGCGTCTTTTGAAGGTTTGGGCTAACTAAAAATCATATGGATTTAATTCTAGTGCCGCCATCTATGTGTCAGGCCGGGGACTTTTCAAGTGACCTGTTATATATATATATATATATATATATATATATATATATATATATGTATATATATATATACATATATATATATATATATATATATATATATATATATATATCATTGTTATGCCTTGATAGGCTGCACACCAAGTAATACAATTTGCACCAACTAAGTCCGTAGGCCAGATACGGTTCGTGGGTGGAGCCTCTGGCTTTTCCGTTAGACAAGGGGCGGAGGCTGGAGTCAAGGAAATGTTACCGCGTGAAGTCCCCCTTTTTTTTTAAACACAATTAATTTAACCTAAAGCTTACTTTATTAATTATGATTACTATAAACCTGTTTTATACAACTTTACTTATACATCTGTAATTATTTTAATCTTAACTTAACTTTATTAATTATGATTATTATAAATTTTCTATACAACGTTACTTATACATCTATAGATCATTTTAACCTTTAAATTCCAATAACTTTTAACTTTTAGTTTGTAATTACTTTTACTTTTAATAACTTTTAACAACTTTAAATTTGTAGTTACTTCTACCTATTGATTCGGGATTACTAACTTTTAGTCCATAGTCCATTGATTTAACTTTTAACTTTTAGTTTGTAATTACATTTACTTTTAATAACTTTTAATTTGTATTTACTTTTAACTATTAACTTTTAATAACTTTTAATTTTGTAATTACTTTTGCACAAACTTTATTCTGACGGTAGGACGAGACCACGTTTCTTTTAGAAAGACCCTTGATGAACTAACTGACTCTCATTCAGTTCTCATTCTTCTTGCCTCGCCGGCTGCCGTGATCGCGTTGCTTTTTTTTTGTCGATCATGCAGAAACATTTGTTAGGGGTTCCCATGGGGTTCGTATTTCTGTCTAGATTACTTTGTATCTTATGGATTATACCATGGGACTCGGAGCATTCTGTAGATGAAGCAAAATTGTTTCCCTCGGATCGTATCACATTATGGGACTTGGAATATTTTGTGAATCAGGTAAAATTGTTTCTTTCGGATCATATTAGGAGTATTTTGTGGATTAGGCACAATCGTTTTTTTGTTGTGGTTTCTATGCGGTTTGTATTTCAGGGTAGGTTATTTGCAGATTTAAGCAAGTATTTCTTATTGATGGATATAGGGTTAAAGTTTCTGATAGCTTTTTCTCCTATGGATTCACAGCATCCATAACAATATATATATATTGATAAGTTAGTGACTTGTTGAATTTCCCGCGGAGAACCTTAAATGCAACACTGCCATCTATAAATAGACTACTGTCAAAGTTTGAGCAAGTTGGGTCATTAAGTTTGTGTTTTCCAGGCACTCAAAACGGACACCGTTGCGAATTTCAACGAAAATGGAAAAAAGTGAATTTCGAGCAAAATCCATAAATTGGGCTACGAATTGCTATCCCATCCAGCGTATTCTCCAAATTTAGCCTCCTGCGACTATTCTCTGTTTCCAAACCTGAAGAAATGATTGGCGATAAGAGATTTGGGTCGAATGAAGCGGTCATCACAGAAATTGAACCCCATTTTGAGGGACTTAAGGAAACCTTTTATTTGGAATGAATAAAAAATGGAAAAACGTTGGTCTAAATGTATCGAGCTGAAAGTACAGTATGTTGAGAAATAAAATGATTATTTGCCGAAAATTTTTTTTTTTTTTATTCAATACATCACTGACTTATCAAACTGCCCTCGTATATATATACCATATACCTAGACACAAAGTTACCTTATTATATCGTTACAGTTATATATCAAAGTAAAGTATAATTTCAGTTGCATAGTAAAACGAAATTATTCAAGTTTTCAGTTAGCATTAAAGTACAAGGTGGCGCAAAATGAATCACCCTATCGAACGATGTTATAATTTTTGCAATTGGCATCGTGTGCCAATCATATTTGACATTTGTGAACTAGACAGCTGCAGTATACAAACAGACAAGCAACGGAGTACTATACTCCGCAAGAGCGTGGAATAATTGTGTCGATTTTGTTGACCAATAATCGGCCGGTGGTGTCAGCGCATCGTGAATTTCGACATCGATTTCCGAATCGTGTCGCGCCAACTGGGCAAACATTACGGGGCTTGTGGTGGTTCCACTAAACGCCACTTTTTTTTTTATTTTTTTTTTATTAGATTTCTCTCGGGAGAGGCGAACCTATAGCGCCGAGCGGGCGCCCCGAGATGCCATCAAATAACAGTTGCAGTTCTTTTTGAACAGTTGCAGGTTGTAACGTTCCGGGAACACTCGCGTGGGAAGGGAGTTCCACAGCTTCCCCGCTCTGTAACGGAACGAGTTCTGATGCAGGGATGTTCGCGACGTCGGGAGATGAACCACAAACGCGTGCGATCCGTCGGATTGTTCTGTGGAGCGCATATAAGTCGAATTGGAACAATATCACGAATCTCCGAAGAACAGCACCCGTGATAATATCTGCAAAATAGACAGAGGTCGGCTATGCTATGGTCGATGTCAGCGCCGAGTCCCCCGGACTATCTATTTCTTGGCTCTAAAAAGATAATTCAGTTTTCCTGAGGCTGATCTGGCGATGCCTGATACGTGTTTATGCCATGATACATTCCCACAGACCGTGACGCCGGGCAATTTCAAACTTTCCCCCGCCTCGAGGGCCCGGCCATTTATCATCAGCTGTGGAACCGAAGATCCAGTTTTCTTTGTGAATGCTGTATACTGGGTCTTCGCTGCATTGAAGTCGACGAGATTGTTCCTTCCCCACTGCAGGACTTTATCCGGATCCTGATTCAGAGAGTCAATCTGTCCATATCTCAGCTGGTGGGACGTTGATGTGTAATGCTCCAAAAAGCCCTACCACCTTTTTCCCCCATTCATAATCCAAATCCCAGCAATAATACGCTAACACGTAAAATCCTATCAAAACCCACAAAAACCCAAACATGATCCAAAATTCGCAATAAACGAATCAAACATTCGCTTATCGCTTAACATTTGCCCCCACGGCATAATTTAATCCAAAATCCGAATTAAAATTAAAATTCGCAATAAACGAATCTAATATTCGTTTACGTTTCACATTTGCCCCACGGCATCATCGAAATCCAAAAATTCAGAGATCGTTATCTCTATCTGAAAATTTTCCATTGTGAACAACAAACAGAAAACCAAAAGCAGATACATTCCCACATCTGCGAAATAGTTTAGAAAGAATTCAAGATATTGAATTCTTATCTTATGTAAACACAACATCTCACTCGAAATATCCAAAAATCGAGATTGTTGTACGAAAATGTGTATTTTTGAGATACAAATCTCAATTTCTTTTCCTTTATAAAGGAAATGGGTAAGTGATCTCCGGGCCGCAGTATCTTAATCGTCGTGCCACAGAGCAGTAATTCTCGAATTTAAATTTTACATTTTCCCTCTTGCCTTGGAGGCATTGCCCCCAGAAAAATCAATAATAAACCTAAACTAAAATTAAAACCAAAACTTCTTTTAATATTTTGGAAATTGTGCGTCGTCTCCAACATTGGCTGATTCTTTTGTGTACCAGGACGACCCCAAAAAATTGGAACAGGAACCGGTGAGTAGAGTGGTGTCAAGACCGAAATTTTAACCCGTATAGCGTCCACGATTACGGACATCAACCGAAGGTACTAAGGTTGCAGGGTACAGGGACACTATTCCCAAAGTGACGTCCCACGAACGATCAGGACGTTGCTCTTCCCTCCGGGTCAGAGGAAGCACGGCAACGGCCCCTTTGTAGGTCGATTTTTCGCAGGAACAATATACTAAAGAGATCAAAAGTCGTTTCAAGGACTAGGAGACGCTTCCTGAAAATAAAAACCCCTACAAGAAGCACAACAGATGCACCAATCGGCCGATCACTCGAAAAGGAGGAAACAAGCGTATTATCATCCGCAAAACTGAACACTTTGTTATCCGTTGTCTGCAACAAATCATTTATGTGTAGCAAGAACAAGGTTGGAGCCAAAATAGAACCTTGGGCCACTACTCACCTTCCCAAATTACCTAAAAGCTTCCAGTCCTGAAGCTCGCATAACCCCATTGTTTCGCTAATGCAACTGGATTAGCACCTGCAAACATTTCCTTTCTCAAGGACAATTAATGCATTCAACGCATTACATATAATTCCATACAAGAATTCTTCCTTTTATGCAAAAGTATTTCCTAAAATCCCTGAAAAGAATTGTTCATATCATACCGGCATCATAAATACAAAACCATTCGGCACTCTTCGTCATTACATAAAATGCAACGTCGGACAGCTTGTTTATTCAGCTGCAATAAACCGACTCGCGATTCGTTTGTCCAATCGACAAACAATTACCGCATCTCACGCATTATCACCAAAGCCGAATTCTTCAGCATTTCCAAATGCTAACAAGAACTCTGTTCCTACTGCAATCAGAGATGCCATAAACATCTAAAACCCCATTAGGACCTAATGAGATATGATGTGGGTTAGTAGTAGAACCCGCGCCCATGCTGGCGCATTACATACCTACCCCACAGGCTTACCTACTCGAGTCGAATAGACTGGAGTCACAGGAGACTGGATTGGTCGTTCAGCCGAGAATATCGCGGCTGTGGCTACCGATGTCCCTGAGAACGAAGAAACATCAACCAGACGACGGGCCACGAAATTGGGCATCACCAGACGAACCCGATAGCGGTTTTTAGTGAAATACTTACACATGTTCCCGTATGAAGTGCTAATAGTGCATCAGTTAATGCCTGCTGTTGTGCACAAAAACCCTCCACACCTCAATACCTACCTCTTTGGAGCTAGTCTCCACCATTAATCGCGCTTACATTAAATATCGCGATATCAATTCAATATCAAACAAATTGAACAATGGGTTCAATTTGCTCATATTGAATTTAACTTAAATCCAAGAAGTGATAAGCGAACCATATGTTCAACACGCAAAATCCCCTGGACCCAAATCTGTGGCGCAGATGACTAACTTTCAAGTAAAGTTGTTGAGATTCATAATATGCGCGTCTGCAATTTTATGATCATTTAAAGGTTTGTTTACTCAAACCATTTCCCACAGACAACTTCCTTTTCCGTTCCCAAGTTAAAACAAACAACTTGCGCCAAAGAAACGAAACACACGTTCGTTTTATCGCCCACCGATATAGAGCATCGTAAATGTGCATTACTAACATTCTCTGTTGATTTTTCCTTTGCGTTTCCTCTTTTGATCCTAAGCTGGGAAACATAAAGAAAGGAAAGGGCGGGTGACAAAAGGGCCATACAAACAAAAAAAGGATCCTTCGATCTGCAGGATGAAAGAAAAAGTTTTCGCTCGGAGAGACGAAGGGAAGAAGAGGGGTGTTGGGCGGAAACTAGTGACCTAGACGGTCAGAAAATTAATGAAGAAAGTGGTGAAAGGACTAGTATATGTTCAATGTAATTTAATTTAGACATTAAAAAAGAAAGTTGTGCTCGTGTTCGGTAATTCTAACAAGTACTAATATATTGTCAATGTAATTTAACTTAGATATTAATAAAGAAGGGCTCCTCGATAGTATAGTGGTTAGTATACCCGCCTGTCACCCGGGAGACCGGGGTTCGATTCCCCGTCGGGGAGCCCCTGGCGCAAGACTAATGACCTTGCCCAGGCAAAATAAATCATTATGGAAAATTTAACAAGCCTCAGGACTTGCTAAATAAGGCCAAGACCGGTTCCCGGTTGTAGTGCCGATGATGATGATGATGATTAATAAAGAAAGTGGTGCAGTGTGTCGTGTTCGGCGATACTAACAAGTACTAATATATTGTCAATGTAATTTAATTTAGGCATCAAAAATGAAAGTGGTGCAGTGTCCTTGTGTTGACTGATTTTAACAAGTACTAATATATTTTAAATTAACTTTTATTTAGACATTAATGAAGAAAGTAATACAGTGAACAGTTAGTGTTTGCTTCCGTTGATGATAAGGATTATTAAATTTTCTAACACAAAAAAGTGTGTGACTCCAATTTACTATTATACTTTTATTACTATTTATTGGCCTGTAGGAACCCCAAAGTTCATGACCTTGTGGCGGTTCTACGAACCACACAAACCACTATAGGTCGAGATGTCGTCGTTCCTCCAAGGAACATACTCATCTATATCCAAACTACACGTGCCCACAGACACGTGTCCTCCAAAGTTCTCCTTTCCACCTGAAACAAAATGTAACATTTCATCCTGGAGTCAACAACCACACGTATCCACAGATACATGGGCCACAACTCCGTACAATTTTTCCTACGCCAGCACGGCGATCGAAAGACATGACCCAGAATAGAAATTGTGTATCGATCCTGTTGTATTCCAGAATACTACCCTTATTAAATTTAACACTGAATCTCCTAACACATCCTTAAAAACTTCACTTAACATATATTACATTCTCACTTAATACATACCATTCATAAACATTCACAATATTACCAGTTACAGCACACTTAATAACCTGCACCTTTTTATTTATTGAAAACATAGCAACTTGGATTTTCGTCCGAATTGAATGTGAAAAGTCAGAGAGAAAAAAATAGAATAGAAAAAAAGTTCAGTTGATAAAGTTCGTTTGAGATTGTAAGTTGAATTGTGAGTTTGGAAAGTTGAGTTAAGAACCCCTAAGTTGGTATAAATATATTAAATATAGTGATAATATATGAGTTTTAATATCATCTAAAACCCTTTAAGAGCCGTTGAATTTAAAAAAAGGGTTTTTCTTGTTAATGGCGCCTCAGCCAGTTGTAACTGGACTTTCACCAAAGGAAGGTCCGCCTGGGACGCGGATCATAATACGTGGAGAATTCTTAGGAACCAGAGCGAGTGATCTAATTGGTTTAACTATTTGCGGATGTGACTGCCTTCTATCAGCAGAGTGGAAAAGTTGTAATAAGATTGTTGTGCGTACAGGACCAGAATACAAGAAAAGGAATAATAAAAGGTCCCCGCTCTTCCCTCAACCGAGGAAGCACGGCGCCGGACCACAACACTGGTGGCAGCGGTGGGATACAACCAAAGGATCCCAAATAAAAAGAAGAAAATAAGAAGAAAAAAAAAACAAGAAAAAAAAATTTTTTTAAACAAAACAAAATTTAAAACAACAAAAAAAAAAATGTTTATAAGAAGAAGAAAAAAGTAAACATAAAACAACGAAAAACAAAGTAAACAAAAAATAAAAAAAAATAAAAAATTTAAAGTGAAAAGGAACCACACAAAGGAAACAACCAAGGAAAACTGAAGAAAAAAAAACAAAACAGCAACACTCAAGACTGCTATCAACAGTACAACGACAACATTTAGTAGAGTAAGAATTTTTTTAGCGACTTTTCTCTCTACTTTTTTTTAGGAATATTTTCTACTTGGAAGCTCTCCTTATCCCAATAGAATATTTTTTGGATAGAAATTTCTATCTAAATTATTTGCAAATTCTCATTTCAGTATTTCGAAGACATTTCCGTTTTTTTTCTTTCTTTCTCGTCGAATTTTCTTTCTTTTCAGTTTTGGGACCAATTTATTTTTCTTTCCTATATATATATATATATTGAATAACCAAAAGAAAGGCCAATTTTTCCATAACCATATTTTTAAATTAACCATATTTTAAGAATTGAATTTTCGCCATACATTATTTTAAACTTTCACTATTACGAGTCCATATTACACGAGACAGGCGGCTAGGCAGGGGGAAGAACAAATCCACTATCAACAGATACACATTAAACCCCCTGAAATGGCTCTTTCTGTTGGAATTTCTGATGTTTTCAGAATCGTCCCTACCTTTGACGGGAAACCCTGCGACTTAGGTAAATTTATTTCCGGGGGAGACGTTTTATTTAGATCCATAAAGAAGGCAGACCCGGATATATACGAGACGTTTTTAGAGCTAGTCAAAAATAGACTAGAGGGTCATGCTTACGATCTGATTAGGTATAGCCAAATCGCTAAGTGGGAGTATTTAAAAGATAAACTCGAATCGGAATATAAAGAGGAGCAATCTCGGTCGACGGCACACAATGAGTTGATTTCTCTGAAACAACGCTACAGAGAAACCGTCCGGGAATACGGCGATAGAGTCGCGAATGCTCTAAGGACTCTAAACTCTGCCACGTGTGAAATAACAGCAGACGCGGTGGTTAGGGAATTCTTAATGGAAGAAAACAAAAAATTGGCCGTACAAACATTTGAAAATGGACTAATGAACGAACAGCTAAAGATACTAGCTAAAGTCCATGGGGGAAATAATTTAAAACAGTCGATTGCACATGTAGTATCACATGGTGCTCGAATGGACAACTCTCCCAGGTCATATCAATATAACGAAAAACCTACATTCAATAGTATAGTCTGCCAAACCTGTGGTAAGCCAGGGCATACACAGGACACATGTTATCGGAACATGCAATCCAACTTTTTTCCGAATAGACAACCCATAAAAAGGGAATATAACATTGTATGCAATTTCTGTGGACGGAATAATCACACAGAGAATGAGTGTAGATACAAGATATCTAGGAATGGATCGGCTTCAACAAATTACCAACAAGGTACAACAACACGTAACCCATTCCGAAATAATCCTACAAACTCTGAAAATCGTTTTGGTGAAAATTCTAGGAGCACCAATAGACAAAACGATAGACAAAATGTTCACTTTTCTCGGGTGCAAGAGTCGGAAAACGAGGCCTGACGCCAACCAAAATTTATGGAAGACAGACCAAAGTTTTCTATTTACAGCATTAGATCTTTGGAAATAGATAACGACCATTTTAATGAAGCTCCTAGCCAAATTTACCCTGAGCCCACATACTCCTATAAACCAAGCCATATAAACGAAGATAACCCTGTCCCTAATATAAAGACTCCGATTCATACTCCCATTCTGGAAAACAATTCAGCAACACAGACTGAAAATCCGAAATTTTCAGCAGTATTAAAGACTGAAATCGCTAATATCTCAGATATCCCTATTGACAACGCAGACACTTCAGCAACCAAGACTGAAAACTCAGCAGTATTAAAGACTGAAAATTCGGATCCTGCAGAAAATATACAAACAGAAACCCCTAATATTCCGGCTATCCCAATAGACAACCACGGCACTTCAGCAACAAAGACTGAAAATTCAGCAGTGTTAAAGACTGAAGACCCAATAGTTGCAATAAAAGTCGAAACCCAAGTCAGTTCAGCAGCTAATACTGATGAACAAATCTTTTCAGCAGCAAAGACTGACGGATTAAATGTTTCTACAGCAGATATAACTGAAGAAATAGTTCAAACAGCAAATAGGACTGGGAACCAAGATGTTCTAACAGCTAATAAGTCTGAAGAACTATTCGAATCAGTAAATGAGACTGAGAAACTAAACGATCCATCAGCAGTGAGTAAGACTGAAAAGGTAGACGTTCCGACAGCAGTTAAAGCTATGGACAATGACAACACTAAGCCGAAAACAATAAATATTTTAAACAACGAAAACAAACACAAACACTTACTCAAACACGAAATAATAAAAAATGAAAATAATAATTTAACTAAAATAGGTATTGTAAAGAGTAACTATATAAATACATTACAAGTCTTTTTTTTCAACAATAAAAATTTATTCCAATGCAAAATACAAAAAAATAAAAGGTTACACCGTCATTTAAATTATTTAAGATCATTTTTCAAGAAGATTTTTGGTAATAATCATCTTTATTCAATCATCATAGTAATAGGCCCAGAAAGGTTTTGGAAACTTTTCCATAAATTTAAGGAAAAGATAAACACATAACAAATGGCCTTTGTTTTATTATTCAATATATATGAAATAATCTAACAATTGTAGGAAATGACGGAAATGAAAAAAAAAAAAAAAAAAAATAAAAAATAAAAAAAGTTAATGAGGGGGACGAAAGAAAGAAAATTTTAGAGGTAATATATATGGGAAATTTTAGAATTTATATATATTCGAACGGAAAAGGAAAGAAAGGAAATTTTAGAGGTAATATATGTATTGGAAATTTTGGAATTAATATATATATTCGAACGGAAATGAGAATTTTGAAACAATAATATTAATATTATATAATTAATATAATAAGTAATAATAACTTTTGGATAAGAAAACAAAAGGTTCCAAGGAGAAATATTTAAATTTAGTTAGGTAATATGTAATGTAAATAGACTATTTTGACTATTTTTCTAGTGTTAAGAACTTTTTGATTATTGAAAAAATTTAGTTAATATATAATGTAAATAGATTATTTTTCTAGTATTAAGAACTTTTTGATTATTGTAACCTTTGATGAAAGATTAATTTTGAAAACCTTTGTAATGTAATTGAACGAAAATCCAAGTTTTTAATTAATCTTAATTTAATATATAGTTACTAGAAAATTATTCTCTTCAAGGATAATTTTCTTTCTCGAAGAAGGGTGGGATGTTGTATTCCAGAATACTACCCTTATTAAATTTAACACTGAATCTCCTAACACATCCTTAAAAACTTCACTTAACATATATTACATTCTCACTTAATACATACCATTCATAAACATTCACAATATTACCAGTTACAGCACACTTAATAACCTGCACCTTTTTATTTATTGAAAACATAGCAACTTGGATTTTCGTCCGAATTGAATGTGAAAAGTCAGAGAGAAAAAAATAGAATAGAAAAAAAGTTCAGTTGATAAAGTTCGTTTGAGATTGTAAGTTGAATTGTGAGTTTGGAAAGTTGAGTTAAGAACCCCTAAGTTGGTATAAATATATTAAATATAGTGATAATATATGAGTTTTAATATCATCTAAAACCCTTTAAGAGCCGTTGAATTTAAAAAAAGGGTTTTTCTTGTTAATGGCGCCTCAGCCAGTTGTAACTGGACTTTCACCAAAGGAAGGTCCGCCTGGGACGCGGATCATAATACGTGGAGAATTCTTAGGAACCAGAGCGAGTGATCTAATTGGTTTAACTATTTGCGGATGTGACTGCCTTCTATCAGCAGAGTGGAAAAGTTGTAATAAGATTGTTGTGCGTACAGGACCAGAATACAAGAAAAGGAATAATAAAAGGTCCCCGCTCTTCCTTCAACCGAGGAAGCACGGCGCCGGACCACAACAATCCATTAACTGGATATACACAAACGGTTGGCACAGCTACGCTAGATGACGACAACCATCTCCGGCGATAAGCGAATTGTCGGAAAACCAATCCGCTGACAAAACCGTTGTCGCTGCCGCAATGTACTTTACCTAAACAAGGGCCATTGCGGAGCAACAGCAATAAACGAAAAAGCTGTTCCCATAGGGCAAAGTAAACATTATCCCACGATCGCCTAATGTAAATCACACATTCGATTGTGTGCATAACCGATGCTTTAGAAGTGTAAAATTCTGATCACAGAATGACCCACAGCAACCAGGCAATAACCTCCGCGTCTGTATGCGTGAGCACGATCGTCCCTGGTGGAGAGATTCTCGATTGAGAGAATGTCACCACCAGCGAAAGGGAAAAGAAAACTATGGGGTGAATGGAATAATCCCCAGGGAAGTTACCACAGACTAGTTAGAGAACTCCGACGAGGAGGTAATCCGCGTAGCACAGTATAGTCGAGATAGAACACCGAAAACGAAACAGTCAACATTGAGAATTCCAGAAGTGCACCCGACGAGGAGGTATCCGCGTAGCGAATTAACATGAGTAGATATCGAGAGTCCCAACGAGGAAGTTAAAAAGTGAATCAACCACCGAAGGTCGCGCGTGTGTCGAGTTTAATGTGGTCCCGTGAATTAATTAAGTGTGGTATTAGCTAAAGCGAGCCTCTGGCGCAAGACTAATGACCTTGCCCGGAAAAAACAAATCATTATGGAAAATTTAACAAGCCTCAGGACTTGCTAAATAAGGCCAGGACCGGATTCCGGTTGTAGTGCCAATGATGGTGATATTAGCTAAAACATGTTTTTAACAGTAGATAACAATGAACAATATGCAAAATTAAGCACATTTCCGTTGAGTTTGACACTTGCATACAATACACAAAGCAAGACATAAGAAAAGTCAAATGTACACACACCAGTGTTTTGCAAACCCGTATTAATTTATGTGTTAATAAAGAACAAAATTTAATAACAATAAAATTAAAATAAATCTATGTGGTTCATTTGTGCCGCATTCGCTCCGTGTTACTGGTTGTTCTTTCTGTGTGTGGACAGTGCTCGGCGGAAAACTTCAGATTTCACAAGCCTTAGACTAAACAATCCGCCAAAACCTCACCGACTCGACTCCGCCATTGTTCCCTGCCCCGTGCGCTATCCTTCCATGTTCGACCATCCGATCCGATCTCCTCGAGGTCCAACCTAACATTGTCCTCTCATCTCCGTCGCGGCCGTCCTGTCGGTCTTTTTCCCGTTGGCTTACCGTCAAGAATTTTATGCATGGTCCTATCGTTGCCCATTCGCGCCACGTGTGACCCCAATAGAATATAATATTAAATATATTCTTTAATTACTAAGGAACAAAGAGTGTTTTATTCAAAGTGGTGTGCAAACTGGGTGTGGTCCTGTGGGGTAGGAAGTATTGTGCCAATACACGGGCACCCCGTTCACTTCCTCCTCCATCATAAATTGTTCGCGCGGTAACTGCTCACTACGCAAGGATGAAGCAAACTATGGTCGACCTTCGCAACCGAGCGGACACAACACAGAAACAAAACACTCCGGTTGATAAACAATAATACCTTATTTGTTACATTTAATACTTTCACTTAGATTTATTTTTAGTTTTGAAGGTATATCCAAATCGAACAACACATAAAATGACAGATTTAAATCAATACTTTCACCGACTTTAACTAAAGTTACTTGAACAACGCTAACACGACTCCAGTATATATTTGTGCGTCTTCGTAGTGACGGCGAGTTGGAGTGACGCATGACCGTGGCGGTCTGCGGATGGTAAAGGACTCAGCGATCGTCATCTCAAGCAGAGATGATTCCGCTAAGAAAAAAGGAAGAGAGAGAGAAAAACTCTTCTCTTAAGGGTGTGAATATATCCTTGCCAAGGATATGTTTTATCTCCCACAAGTGTAACGTAGAGTCTCTCTTGTGGAAACAAGAAAACCAGATCTCATAATAAAGGCCATGGTGGTATGTGTTTGATCGTTCGGATAGATGCGATTCACACGTGCAGTGGAACGACGAAACAGGCAGGCGGCAAAGACAATAGGGGAAAATGACCAAATGCGCCGTTGGTAATGCGGGTCATTGATTACACGATGCCTCGTCGCTATTTTCGACGTTAGGAGAAAAAGGTGCTAAAGCAAATTGGATTTTTATGGCATCTTTGGCAGCAGTAGAAACCGGGTTCATATTTGCATTAGGAAATGCTGGAGAATTTGGTTTCGGCGTCTATTGCGCTAATTAATATGCAGCTGCTTGGGTTGTTTATTGATAAGACAAACCAAAAAGGTTGCCAGGCATGTGTATGAAAAGGTATATGACGCGGCTGAGAAAATAGACGGCGCGATATTTATGGTCCCTGTCATGACGGTTACATTGAATGCAATCCGAATTATTTTGTTTACAGGAATTCATCTGAGGGAATTTGACTGGCGACGTAGATGCCGAAATTGATTGGAAATTCCTGGTAAGTTAATAAAGAAATCTTAAGGAGCAATGGTATGCGAAGAGAATGCATGAAGGTCAGTTTTCTTTACAGGGACTTAAAGATCATAGATTTGATCTCTTAAATGCGTGCAGCATTTTTAGGTACTAATACTGTTGCATTAGCAAATTTAAAGGAGTTGGGTAGTAGTTATGGGGGTTTTTCAGGTAAGTAGATCGTAGGGTTTGGCGGAACCGCTACAGTCCACTCAGACTTAACACTGCTGGCCGTCAGTCACATGTGAATTACTGTCAATTTTCACTTAAGCGGTTACGTCAATAAGTAAAATCTTCGTTTCTGGGACACCGAAAATCCGCATGTGATGCACGAAGAATCATTACATCCATTCAAAGCCACTGAGTGGTGTGGCGTTCACGCGGGAGGAGTGATTGGGCCGTCTTTTTTGAGGACACCATCGACAAACGCTACAGGGCCATGATAAACGACTTCTTACTACCGGAATTTGATGAGCGGGGCTTGGTGAACATGTGGTTTCATCAAGACGGTTCAACCGCACACACAGTACGAGCCACAATGGATATTGTGAAGGAAGCGTTTCCTGATCGCGTAATCTCACGGTTTGGCGATATGGCATGGCCAGCAAGATCGCCTGGTTTAACCATCCCAGACTTCTTTCTTTGGGGCTACTTGAAGTCGTCGGTTTATGTCAATAAGCCCCAGACAGCCGCAGCCCTCAAGGAGAATATGCGACAGGAATGCGTACAGTTATCTCCGGAAATCTTGCGGAAAGTCATGGAAAATGCGATAAAACGGGTACAAATGTGTATCAACGCTGGCAGCAGCCACTTGACTGATATCATCTTTTCCACTTAACTGAAAAAATTGTAAAGGTCCACATAAAGATTTCCATCACCCAAAATCTTTTTTTTTTATTTAGTAAAAAAGTAATTCAAAAACAAAATTGGATGATTCATTTTGCGCCACCTTGTACATTCATGTTAGTTCCTACTGCTTAATAATCTAACTGCTATAATTACTAAAATTTCATGTATATGATCCACTGCCTAGCCTACATGCAATAAATAGCTAGCACCGAACGTTCTTATAATACGGTACACGCTCTTGTTGAACATATACTTTATGTATTATTTAGTCGAACCAGAAATTAGTAGTTTCGCTTTTAGCGTGATGACTAAATTTGGGATATAACCAAATAAATTTAGCATTCATTTGGCTAAGTTCGTAAACTTTTTCTCTAGTAAATACCAACTTCTGGCTTGGTAAGTCCATGCCATCCTACTTTTGCTAACTTGTTTTAAATTTTTGTTTTTCTTTCGATTTTCTTTAAACATCTACTGAAGCATTTTTCGCATTTTCCCAGTAAGCTTACGATATCGCTGTGGTGTATCACGAAGCTTTGATAAAGTTCGTAAAGGAAACAATAAAACACTCACTAACAATTTTAGACAGTAAAAGAAAGTGAATGCCCTGGTATAAAACGTCGACTGTATGGAGCGGAGAAAGCGACAAGATTATGATCCGTTGAATTGAATAAACGAATAAAAAAAAGAGTACTTCAATGTGTAAACTTTTCTAGGCTAAGTATCTGCAACGAGGCATAACAGACCTGACTATCATTCAAAGGATTAATTAAATTACGGGGAATGAAAATTGTACTGAAACACAATCGAAACGGCACACAATAATCCTGAATACTGCCTGAAACTCACAACAAAGCAAAGCGAACGGGGAATGACTTTGAAGTGCATCGTCATCCTGATGAATCATTCGAAGGGTTATGCAGGATGGAAACCAAAGTAGGTTCATTCTTTATTTTCCTTAAGCACTTTCACATCCTGTTTACTGTTAGTCTGTAAACTCGAATGTGTTCCTAAGAGATGCTATTTGGAGTGGATTTACATGTTGTTAAACACGGTATCGAACTATTTCCTCTTGAATTGCAGTTCTTTCATCAGTGTGATAACAGAGAAGTAATTTCCTTAAAACAACGAGTATTAAATTCACGGGAAATTGATGAAATAAATTGTCGTAACACGGATGACAATTACGCTTGGTGACATTAACACGGCGACTGGAGATATTGTTCATACCCATGCTCAGGATTGTGGAACCACAAATATCCATACGACAGGTTTAATGTAATAGCTATCCTGTAGTCGAATCTACATTTTTTTATATGACCCGAGAGTAATCGACATTTTTAAACGGATATGTTTAAGTGTGCACAAATGGGTTTACTTGGAGCTTTCATTTTGTTTTTTCATGTTAATTACTTGTCTGTGATACACACACAACCCGTTTTTTTTACTACTTATATAAACAGTTTATGTAGTGTCTTAATAGCCCGAAAATAATTCGTTTTTGTCGGATGCAGGATATAGATTGTCCTTGTTCTGTTTACTTAAATGTTTTCTTAAACGTTAAATATTATAATAAAAAGTTTGAATAGGACACTCAAGATATTCCTATAGTTTAGTTTAGTTTAGTGAGGGCAGAACCCTCGTATATTCAGCTTAGTACAAGCGATAAAACTTAACAATTATCTTAAAACTATATATATAAGAATATAAACTATGGTTAAAAAGAAAAAAAAGCGGGGGGGGGGGGGGGGGTAATGTTTGGCGGGTTGGTTACTGTGTTTATCCATCCTTTATCACCCATTCATTCACTCCGCTTAGTACAGGATGTAAGAGTGTAGACGGGAGCGGGCGTGCTCAGGAGAGGGAAGAGAGGAGAGGTAAAGTTGAAATCGAAGGAGGTAGGGTAGGAGTTTGCCCGCCGCAGCATTCGCGAAACGGGTTCATTAGAGCCATACGCAGTGTGGTGGGTGGGCTGATAAAAGAGATGACGGTTTCGCAGGTTACGGGGGTTAGTGTGAAGTGGAATGATGGAGAGCAGGCTTGGGCAGTTGATTGTGCCTAAAATGAGACGGTGGATGAAAAGGATATCGGCATGAGCTCTGTGCTCCTCAAGTGTGTTGAAGTTGATCAGATGGAGCCGGCTTGTGTATGGGGGGAGAATCCGTGGATTCGCCCAGTTCAGTCCGCGGAGGGCAAACGCGCAGAAACCGACGTTGCACGCTTTCGATTCTGCGTACATGGGACGAGTAGTGTGGAGACCAGACCTGACTGGCGTATTCAAGAAAGGGGCGGACGAAGGCTATGTAGAGAGAACGGGAAACGTAAGGATTCGAGAATTCTTTAGACCACCGTTTCACAAACCCAAGGACGGAGTTGACTTTAAGAATAATATAATCAATATGCGGGATGAAGCTAAGCTCCCTGTCAATTAAGATCCCGAGGTCGCGTATCGAGGGTACGGATGATATCTGCTGGTTTTGTAGGAAGAAGGAGCGTGGGCGGGAAGGGGGACGTTTGTGGGAGAAGGTGATGGAGTGACATTTGACAACGTTGAATTCAAGGCAGTTATTACGGCACCAAGTTGAGAAGCTGTCGAGGTCTGTTTGGAGAAGTGAGGAGTCGAGGGGAGAGATTATCGTTTTGTAGAGTTTGCCGTCGTCCGCATAGAGGGAGATGGATGAGTATTTAATAATGGAGTCAACATCATTGATGGTAAGGATAAATAGGAGGGGACCTAGATGGCTGCCTTGCGGAACCCCTGACGTGGGAAGAAAAGGATTGGACAGGGAGGTTCTGAATTTGACACGGTAAGATCGATCTTTCAGATAAGAAGATAACCACTTGATCAATAGGGGTTGGAAACCTAGGGAGGACAGCTTAAAATGGATGAGATTATGGGAGATTTTATCAAAGGCCTTGCTGAAGTCGGTGGTGATTACATCGACTTCGTTGCCATTTTCTAAGGCACGGAGAGTATGGGATGAGAACTCGACCAGATTCGTTGTGGTCGACCTACCCGAAAGGAAACCATGCTGGTTGGATGAGATGATGGATTTACAACGGAAAGACAACGCGTTGTAAAGAATTCCTTCGAACAGTTTGGAGATATGAGACAGTTTGGCGATGGGACGGTAGTTGCTTATATCGTTTTTAGGTCCTTTTTTATGTATGGGGGTGACGTAGGAGGATTTCCAAATACTAGGGAAGTTCCCTTGTGAAAGGGATAGATTGAATATCTTTGATATCGGGAGGGAAAGAGAAGTGGAACATTTCTTTAAAAATACAGCCGGGAGCCCACCAGGCCCAGGGCTGAACTCGTCTTTGAGTAAGTTTAATTTCTCCTCAACTGCGTGGTGCTGAATAATTTGTGGGGTGAAGGGGCCGAGGGGGAATTCGGGCAAGTCTTTGAAGTGAGACGGATTGGGTTCGAAGGAGATGTCTGTGAACGATTTATGGAAAAACGAAGCGAATAGATTGGCAGTAGTTAGGGGGTCGGTTGAAGTAGTTGCGCCGTAAGAAAGGGAGTTAGGATAGGCGTCGGATTTGCGTTTGTAGTTTATGAAGTGGAAAAAAGATTTGGGGTCATTGATCAAATTAGATTGTGTTTTTGTGAGTTAGTTGGTGTAGAGGGAGTTGTAGAGCTCGGAAAATTTATAAAAGGAACCGATATAGTTGGAGTAGTTTTGGAAGGAACGCGTTTTGAGGAAAATGTTCCACAAGTTATTTCTCTTGTTCCTAAGAGCGCGGAGTGTGCGGTTGTACCATGGCGGCGATGAAACCGATGACCTGTGCCGAGAATAGGGGACATATAAGGCGATGGCATAGTAGATCTCCTTATAGAGAGTGGCAGTAGCTTCTTCTACCCCCAAATGATCCAAGCGAAACGCTGTTTTGCTAAGATGCTCATTTAAAAGGCGGAAGTTAGCTTTGTGGAAGTTGTATGAAAAACTGTCATGAGGTAGAGAAGGATGGGTTTCATGATCAAGGTATGTGGAAAAGAGCAGCGGGGGGTGGTAATTATCAATGGTGGAGAGGGCGTGCGGACTAGGGGCAACTGAGGACTTGTGTGGGTCCGTTGTAAACACGAGGTCCAGTTGTCTCCCCATATGATTTGGGACATTTCTTACTTGATGGAGGCATGAGTCGGTGAGACCGTTTATAAAAATACGTTCCTTGGAGCTAGTGGGGTTTGAGACGTAGAAGGATTGTTCGTCAGCCAATGTCCATTGGAGATGGGGGAAGTTAAAATCGCCAAGAACGACGATATCGTCGGTTGAGGTGCTTCACTCGGTTAGGTTATCTACCGCTTCTATTGCGAGTTCGTATGACACGCCGGGTCGCGAAGGAGATATATAGAAGCAGATAATGAAAAGAGACTTAGGGCGCTTGTCAATTTTTATTGCGACGTAGTCCAGATCCGGAGAAGAAGAGATGGCAATTAGAGACGAAGCGAGTCTGTTATGAGTGGCAAGCAGCACTCCACGGCATGGGGAATAGGGATCTTCTCGATGAGCGTTATCATCGCGAAAAACATTGAAGGAGGGGGGGAATAGTTCAAGACAATTAATACTCGGGATAAGATTGGCCTCAGTCAGAGCGTATATGTCGAAGGGGATATAACTAATAAATAGAGCTGATAGAGATAAGTTTTTAGTTTTTTTAGTTTACAATACGCATTCATAATAAAAAAAAAACGATTTTACTTACTACTAAATGCTGAGCCCTATTTACATTTATTTTTCTTATAGTAACTTACTGGCTCTTCACAAGCACCCTCATTTGTACAATGTGTCTTCATGTTCTGTTTTGCCTTTCGGCACACAATATTTCCTCAATTAACATTTAATATTATATTATATAAGTATATGCATCTATATATAAGAGACCTTTTACATGGTTTTTTTTCGAACATACAAGCATTTTAAAACCAAACGCAAAACATTATTAAGTATTAAATAAAATTGAATGAACGGAAATAATACTAAAACTAAAACTAAATCTAGAGAAGGGAAATACGAGCATTGCGCCTGAGAGGCGTATTATATTTGCGGACGTAAAGTCCTTTTTCGTCACACACCCCCACGCCAGTTGAGATGAGATCGGTCTGTATTTGATTTATCTCTTTCACCGATCACCCTGTGAGTAGGGCGTTAGAATATACTTACAGCCAGGCCGGCTTGTCGTAAAAGTGTAGTGGTCTAAAAAGCCCTACCACCTTTTTTCCCCATTCCTACATCCAAATTCTAGCTATTTTACCCCAAAACCCAAAATCCTATTAAAATCCGAATAAACCCAAACATAAACCAAAATTCGCAATAAACGAATCAAACATTCGTTTATCGCCTAACATTTGCCCCCACGGCATAATTAAAACCAAAATCCTAAATTGAAATCAAATTCGCAATAAACGAATCTAATATTCGTTTATTGTTCTGTGGCGGTTTCCCCTGACGCCACCGCCCGCCTCACATTTTCAACAGGAGCACCCCATAAGAAGGGCATGAATCCAGGCGACAGTGCATTGTCCGAAAAAGGCAGCGTTCGGTGCGAGCGCAGAGTCACTGACTCCTACTCGACGATAGCCAAGTTCGAGTCGGCCTACGGAAAAAAAAAAAGCATTGTCCGAATTTATCGGGCATGCGGTTGATACGCTATGGAGCGTGGTTTTCGTGCCACACCATTGGGGGCAGAAACAACAAAAACCTGGTCGCCGAAAAGCATCAAATTCTGTTGGGAATAAGAGCAAAATTTCCTGTAAGGAAGAATCGCTTGTTTGTGCGTAGCACAACATGAATACCCGATGGAATTTGCCCACCAGCAGCACCACCGGGGAATTTCCAACCGACGCCGACGGCCAACGGAGATATTCCAATTTTGGTTCCCGCCAACATGCACCCCTTCTCGAGTGGAGGAAACAGTCGCATCCTCAACCAACGGATCAATCGAGATATGCGGACAAGAATATCTTCGATCCAGCACCGTCACACACAAGCAGCCTGCCCCCTTCTCATCACCGAAACACGGCAGGCATTCCGGTAGCAAAAACCAACCTACAGGCAAGTAATAACATGCTTGCCTACAAGAGAAACCAACACAAGGAATAGCCACCTGCACCATTTGCACAACGATCGATATGCGATCCACGGCGATCCTGGGTGTGGTCGCGATCGTATAAACATTCATCGTTCCTATGGAAGATTCACCAAGCGAAATGTGCACGATCAGCACTAATGCTTTATGCAGTCGTGATCGTGTACACATTTCAACCCCTGTACGTACTTGCAATCATGTAGATTGCGATGATCCCATGGCTGCATGCCAGGGGATACACACGTAAGCGACAGAAGCGATTATCATGTGTATGTTTTCACCCTTTCTTTTTTTCTTGTGCTTAACCAAAGCTAAATCGCACCATATATGGCCATCGAAGCGATGGATGGAATTTTGGTGTTCTGTCGTTTCGATGGCCGAGGTTAATCTCGATTCGGATTCCGTGAGGGCAAGTCACGCCCTCACGTTAATTTACATCCCTCTTGGGCCGTCCCAAGGGATTTATTAAACTCAGACGTTGAGAAGATTTGAAAAGAGTCAGTAAAACCGTTCGGGCTAAGACTAAAGTGGTGCGCCATATTATGAATATAACTTGTATCTACACAGTGTTATTTTTTTATCCGAAGTACATTGTCTGCCTAAGTTACCTGTGAATAAGAATTACGAACATATAATATATAGTTACCTTGTTTTTTATCCGAAGTACATTGTCTGCCTAAGTTACATGTGAATAAGAACTACGAACATATGATATATAGTTACCTTGTTTTTTTATCCGAAGTATATAGTCTTCCTAAGTTACATGTAAATAAGCATTACGAACATCTAATGGATATCTACAGTGTTTTTAAGTATATTGTCTTCCTAAGTTACATGTGAATAAGAATTACGAACATACGATATATAGTTACCTTGTTTTTTTATCCGAGGTATATAGTCTTCCTAACTTACATGTAAATATGCACTACGAACATCTAATGGATATCTACAGTGTTTTTGAAGTATATTGTCTTCCTAAGTTACAGTATATTGTTTTCCTAAGTTACACTTACATGAATAAATAAATTTCGAATAAGAAGGCGTTTTAATTTTTGGAGTCGGATACGAACTGAACCAGTGGGGTTACGTGGTTAACCTGTGCCCGTGTGGCACCCTGATTGACACGCCACGTAACATTAAACACACATTTGCTCCACGGCATCATGAAAATTCAAAACCCAGAGATACGTTATCTCAATCTGGGAAAATTCCATCAAATAGAACAAACAAACCCGAATCCCTTTCTACACATTCACATCTGCGCAATAGTTTCGTAAGAATTCAAGAAATTGAAGTATTTATACCACTGGGAAACTCAGATCAATGCTTGGTATCTGTCGCGCAAGTTATGTTTTTCTAAATTTGCACTTAAATGAAATAAAGAAAACACTTTCAAATAAAAATGTATGTTTTTATTAAAATTTTTTTTTTTCGAGGATATGAACCGTCTGCTCTTCGGAGAGTCGTTTCATAAACTCAATTTATTTTAACATCAAATCTTATATATATATATATATATATATATATATATATATATCTTAAATATATATATTATATACCGGCCTAGGCAGCTTCGCCATGTATGGAAGTATGGGGCTGCTAACTAGGACGATTTGCGAGATTCCTTCGCATCTTTTCCATGGTCGGATGTGTGCTTGGGAGAGTCCAATGTTAACTCTTGCGCGGAGTCGGTAACAGAGATTATTCTTCTCTGGATGGAGATCTACATTCCACATTCCATCAAACGAAGCTCATCTGATAAACCATGGTTTGACAAAAAATGCGAGCAGATTACAGCGGCAAAAATAGAGCTTTTAATCAATGGCGCTTCAATCCCACCGATGTTAATAGAACGAATTTTGTTAGAATCAGAAACGCGTGCAACCAGGCGATTGATACCGCGAAGAAAGTTCACAACGTCAGAGTGACCAATAAACTTCTTCAATGCCCGAGTGGTTCGCGCTCCTTCTGGTCAATGGCAACGACTGTCAGCAGTGTTCTTACGGACCTCGCATCCAGGTCCTCGCCTAATACCCACTAGTTCCCGCAAATTTCCCCCCCTCTGTCTGTAAAAGGAAGAAAAATCGTCAAGTAGCTAATTTGCATAAACTACTTTATACAAATTCTACTTGGCAGAAAAAAAAAATCATAAAAACGGCGTTGGCGCCGAATAAAAACTAAACGTCAACGGCGAAAATAAAAATTACTTGATTAACGCCAAATCACACAGTTCACAAGCTACCGCTTCAAGCAAATAAGTAAAAGCCAAAATCAGAAAGTTCCTCAATCAGTTGCGCATTTACCTAAACAAACTATTTAGCCACCAGTCAATAACATACAACAATCAACGAAGAACACCCCCTGCAACCTGCCAGCAGCAGAGACCGCAGCAACTACAGCGACCGCTCCACGGTCGATCAAATAAGACACCTTTACTTAGAAAAATGACCATAAATATATTTAAATATATTACCACTATATTATAATGAAATTGTGTAAAATTATGTATAACAGACGATGTGTTTGCGAATTTATTTCCGCGAATTCAAACCTCGATCCCGGTCTTTTGGAGCCACCTGTGATCGCGGCGGCACAGCTACCATGCGAGATGTGAGATTTCGCTGGCGCACTATTCAAGGCATTCTACGTGAATTGGACTGTAGGAAGGCAACCCACCCGGGCGGAATACCAGCAACAGTCCTTAAGAACTGTGCTCCAGAACTATCGCTGGTTCTTGACAGACTCTTCTACTTATCTTATGCACGGGGGACCTTTCCTAAATGCTGGAAAATCGCTCGACTTCAGCCGATCCCAAAGACGGGAAAAAGTGTCTCCCACAAAATTACCATCCGACAGCATTACTGTCTATGGGATCTAAAAAGTCATCAATATTCAGCTAATTAAGTATTTGGTGTGCAACGGACTTCTGAATGATCGTCAATACGGTTTCCATGGCAGGCGGTCCACGGGAGACCTTTTGACACTTATTACCGAGATATGGGCATCTGCGATTGAGCGGCATGGTTAGTCAGGGGCGGTCGCATTGGATATCTCCAAGGCTTTTGACGGCGTCTGGCACGGGGCATTGCTGAGCAAACTCCGTTCATATGGACTTTCCCAACAGCTTTGCGACTGGACGAGGAGTTTCCTCGAGAATCGATCGATCTGGCTTGTTGTGGACGGCGAGTGTTCGGATCTGCATCCTGTTAATTCTGGGGTGCCCCAAGGTTCTATTTTGTCTCCAACCTTATTTTTGCTTCACATAAATGATTTGTTGGAGACAACGGATAACAGGGTGTTCAGTTTTGAGGATGGCAGTACGCTTGTTTCCTCCTTTTCGAGTACTCGGCCGATTGGTGCATTAACGTCGCACCAGCTGTGATGTAGACAAATTGACTCTCTGAATCAGGATTTGGATAAGGTCCTGCAGTGGGGAAAAGCCAATCTCGTCGACTTCAATGCAGCGAAGACACAATATACAACATTCAGAAAGAAAAGTGGATCATCGATTCCACAGCTGATGATGAATGGCCACGCCCTCTATTCTGTGGAAAGCTTGAAATTGCTCGGCATCACGGTCTGTGCGAATGTATCGTAGCATAAAGACGTGTAATCCCAAATTAGACCCGCGCTCGAATAATGCTCTCATGTTTGGAGCTCGGCGGAGGGATCCACCTCGGCGCTGACGTCGGGGCTACAGCCACTATCACATCGAAGGCGCGTAGCCGACCTCTGTCTGTTTTACAGATATTATCACGGGTACTGTTTTTCGGAGATTCGTGGTTTTGGTCAATGGAATTCAGTTTATATGACCTCCACAAGAGAATCCGACAGATCGCATCAGTTTGCGGTTCATCTCCCGACGGCGCGAACATCTCTGCATCAGAACTCGTTCCGTTACAGAGCGGTGAAGCTGTGGAAGTCCCTTCCCACGCGAGTGTTCCCGGAGCGTTACAACCTGCAACTGTTCAAAAGAACTGCAACAGTTATTTGGTGGCATCTCAGGGTGCCCACTCAGCGCTATAGGTTCGCCTCTCCCGAGAGATGTGTATTAAAAAGAAAAAAGAAAAAAAGGCTATCTGGAACAATCCAGATAGCGCTATCATGGAGAATTCGGTTGTCCCTTGCAGCACGGAAAGCGTAGTAAATAATTGGGACTCCATGTTTGTCTTGGATAAGACCTTTTCTATCTACGAAGAGGAAACAAAATAAAGAAAGGCAACTTGCGGTTATGATTTCTAGAGCTTGCTTTGGAGAATGGTTTAGCGCGTATAATTTTTAGACTGTCGGTTTCAACAGTTTTCAATGCCTCAAGTAATTCTTCTAGGGAAAAAGAAGGATCAACTTCTTTCAGGAGCATGGAGACTGCACTTTTCTGCGCTTTTGGAGTATACGTGTAGTACTCGCTATGGCCCTACCCAAAGCGGATTTAATTTTATAGTGGTTCTCTAAATCACTACACATTATACTAATTTTTACATTATTGATGTGTTTGGTTTTAAAATTCGAGTTTTATTACATCGTTAGTTTCCATATGGCTCACAATATCGGGAGTTACTTTCTTCTTCCTATCGAGATGTTGTCTATATTTTCCCTGCTGTTATAGTTGTAAACGGAGCATGTTCCTTTTTTCCAGAGCTGCTTTTACTTCTCTTTTTTGATAAGCTCGGCGATAATCTTGTCGAGCCCAACACCAGACTTATTTTGCATTGGCTCCTTAACGGCCAGATCTTTGTTTTTGTTCCCATTTCCAGAGTAGTGAGGATCACTGGGATACACACTTCTATCATTTTTGCCTATTTCACAGTCCTCGTTCGCATCCCACTTGTGCCTTTTGGTGCTCAAATTCGGTTGAAGGTTCAACCTCCACCATATCTTTTTATCTATGACCGGACCTTCGCACATGGTCAGTGGGGCACTGTTACGTCCAAAACCACCCACCCATTAATACATACCTCTTTGGAGCCAGTCTCCACCAATTAATTGCGGTACACGCGAAAACATCCACTAAAAGGATGAAGCACTCCCCAAGCCCTAGCATTGCCCTATACACTAAACGGGCCCGTATCAAATCCAATATCAAACAAATTGAACTAAACGTTCAATTTGCCCATATTGAATTCAACATAAATCCAAGACGTGATATACGAACCACATGTTCAACAAGTAAATTCCCATGGATCCAAATCTGCGGACCAGATGGCTAACTCTCAAATAAAGTTGGTAAGAATCATAAAATGCACGGCGGCATTTTTATGACTCTGTAAAGGATGGTTTACTCAAACCAATTCTCACAGACAACCTCGTTTCCTTTTCAACTAAAACAAGGTAACCAAGCAATTAGCACAATAAAAACGAACTATACGCTCGTTTTATTATAGGACCCACAAAAACGATCATAAATGCACATTTGCAAGATCCTTGTCTGAATGTCCCTTTGTGTTTCCCTGTTGAACCGACGCCGAAAGGATAATGAAAGGAAGCGACGACCGGGAAAAAGGGTCATGAAGAACAAAAGAGATATCCTTCGACCTGCACGACGAAAGGTGAAAGTTTTCGTTCGAGGAGGAAAACAAAAACTAAAGTGAGTTTTTGGCGGATTTTTTGTATTTTGGTCGGAAGTGTTCCGCCGAACACCATCCACAAATCAAACACGGAGCTGAGTTTGTTTAGCTTTGCTTTTGTTCTTTATTAATCCTTTTGTTTCTTTACACTTAATCGTCCAGGACACAATTTTAATTTTTGTTTATAATAATAGTTCGGGTATTATACTAAAAAAACAACAAACTTCCACCACACACACCTTAAATCGTATCAATATTTGAAAATATCCTTATTTATTCCTGTTTATCGCACATAGCCTATCACTTAGTGTTTTCGGCACAATTACAAAAAAATGGTGAATTAAAATTGCACACATTAGGATACCACGAAAGTTTCGCGACGAGGATAACCGTGTCCGTCTCCGTATTGACTGTCCGCACTTAATTTAATTATTTTAGAACACAGCGTAATTAACCGTAAACAAATTTCCGATGTCTTTAGTGAGGATCACAGGCTTGCGGGCGTTGAATTGCTGTGCGTTGATCGCCGAATATATACGTTTATGGTGTTTGCCTTTGGTGGCAGTTCAGTCAATGTACTCATGATAACTCGCGTATTTTACAAGGTTTAAAATTTCGGGTCGAAACGTTACTTTCTCGTTTTATCGCGTTGCGCAGTTCAACCTACGCGTTAGGGTGCTCCATGTCGACTCATTCATTTTTCTCCTCGGGATGATTCTACTCACCCCATCGTTCTCTTTCCTGGTGATTCTCTCCCAATTAAGAATCTGTCCACCAGGGATGATCGCACTCTTTTTTTGGCTTTGCGGTTACCGCTTCGTCGAGGCCAGATGTGTGGATGCATTCACACATACAGACGCGGACGTTGCTGTCTGTTTGCTGTAGATCATTCTGGAATCGCCAGCATTTTCATCCCTTCTGTTGCGTTGCTTATGCAAACATTCGGGTGTGTGGTTTATTCTTGGCGATTCTAGGATCGTGGTAATTATCGTATTTGTTTTGCCCTACGGGAACAGCGTTTTCGTTTATTGCTGTTTCTCCGCAGTGGGTTTTGTTTAGGCGAAATGCATTGTGGCAGGGACAAAGGTTTTGCCGACGGATTGTTCTACAGTAATTGGATTATCGCCGGGGATTTGGTGTTTGTCCAGCTAATGGATCGGTACACAATTTCTATACTGGGTCGTGTCCTTCGATCGCCGTGCCGGCATAGGGAAATTGTACGGGACTTGGGGCTGACACCAGTATGGATGTCACCTTTGGTCAGGTGAAAAGGTGGACTTTGGGGACACATGGCTGTGGGCACGTGAAGTTTGGTTATAGGTGAGTATGTTCCTTGGTGGAACGAAGATGTCTCAGCCTATGGTGATTTGTGCGGTTCATGGAACCGCTACAAGTTAGTTTTGAGAGATCGACCGCGACGGTTGAATGAAAAAAGAAAAAAAGGTGTTGTGCTGTGCGGTGATTCGTACAAGTGGTGGCAGTGAAAGTACGTAAAGTTCAACATAACATATGTTCTGAAGGCCAAACCTACGGCCGATTTGTAAAATAAAACAGTTAATAAATAATAAAGTGTCGATAAACAACCGAAGATAAAGAAGAATATTTTATTTCTGAAGTGTGAAGTGTATCGCGACTTCGGACGGGTCGTCATGGTATATAAGAGCTAGCAGCCGCCTAGAATCAACCACTAAGTCCAGAAAACCGGAAACCACCCCAAGAGTCCTGGAAGAAAACCACCCCATTGAGGTAAGCCTTTACAAAGAATTTTTAAAATATAACCCTACACAATAATGAGAGAAACACCCCAAGATCACTCCTTTTTTAATGTTTTTCACGGATTTTAGATTTTAGATTGTTGTTAGTTTGATGACACATGTGATCGAGCCATTAAATATCTGTTTACTAAACATGTGCACTCGCGCACTATCTAATACACTCACACCGTTTTTCGTTTTTTTCTTTTGTGATTAACGTTTATACAACGTCCGCATATTACCGTCTTTCCTCTGGGAGGAGGGCACATACGCTATAGATCGCTATAGAGTTCCCTGCACTGAGCGCGATCCTAAAGGAAGCGGTAAAGAGTTTAAGAAGGAAACCAGATGGCTCGCAGGCAGCCATGATCCGCTTACCAAGAGAAAAGGCTAGCATGTTGCTGGCTACAGGTTTCCTACGGGTTGGATGGGTGGATGCAGACTACGAAAACACATCGCATCCATACGATGTTTCAGATGTTGGCAATACACGCATGTGGCGAAATCCTGCAAATCCGAAGGAGATTGTTCAGGAAACTGTTTGAAATGCGATGAAAAAGGCCACAAAGCAATGGGCTGTAAAGCACAACCCAAATGCATGTTCTGCGAATCAGGTAACCACCATTCAATAGAAGGTGACAAATGCCGAACATTTAAAAACGCGATGTCCATTCTTCTGAAAAAACCGGACAGGTTTAAGTGCATTCAAATTAACTTAACCATTGTGGAGCCGCACAAGATCTCATTTCCCAAACGGTAGGCGGCACTCATCAATGAGCAGTACAGGATGTCTCGCACTGGTACAATTCTCTCCCAAAAAATTCGTTCAGACCTTCCCAGTTAGCTTAAGGGGAAATAAATTGGTGTCGTCGTAACACTGGTTCACTTATTCCCCAACTCTTGTCCGCAGAACACTGTTCACCAAATTATCCATGAATTCGCAAACGAAGGAGAAAATGAAATGCACACTGTTGTTTAGTCGTACACTATTTATTTTTATTTCAATACCGGGTCTAGTTTTACAAATTACTCAAGAACAATATTTACCCAAAAGTACAGCTGGGTGAATTGTCATTTAATTTTTTAAACACCAACAGATTTAAAACCACAGAAAAGGAGATTATATTTTATTAACTTTACTCGAAATGCACTACTCGTGGATTCGTCTTGCGTGTGTGTACGCAGCGGTGGTTAACATCTGACTCTGATTATGATGCAACTCACATCCATCTGTTCGATGGCCACGAATTGCATCGATAGGGGAGGGTTATATATGTGGGCGTATAGGAAAAGTACAATGCCCTGCGATGAGGACGATGATCGGTGGACACCTGATCAAACAGAAGTACATCGTTGGTGATGAATCGCAGAGATCGAAATAGATTTTTGTTTCAAAGTAAACAAAAACGCTATTTCACAGATCAATGTGGTATATGATGACGATGATGCACAGATGATGTATATGATGTGCCTATGATACAAAAGGGGTCGTCATGGTATTTGCTTAAGATTCCTTGGAAACACCGGTGTAGGCAATATCCAATCTAGTCATATGGCTCCGGTGCACAAGGAGGCAAATTATTTTGTTGACATAAGTCAACAGGAACCTCGTCGACGACGGCAAAGGGTCAGGCTGGATGGCTATATGTTTAGAATAATATGCGGGTAAGTAAAACACACACAGTGGGATACTGTATGTTTAATTTAGGTTTTCAGGCGGGTCATCATATGCATGGCATTGGTAAGGTTACCTAAATAATGATCTTTTCCATGCCCAAATTCTAGGATCGGTTGATAACCGATGAAAGGGAATTGTCGCAAGTGTTGCGGACCTAAGGGTATAGGCGCGATATTCACTTATGAACCGTAGCAAGAATACCGGCTACAGCTATGTTAACAATTACGCTGGCCAGCGTGTATTTATCTTTTATAATTTCTGACTAGCTGAGCCGATTGTCTGGCACGGTGCATGAATGAATGAAATAATTAGTTTGGAGTGCATGGTTGATAAGATTTAACTTTCAGGTGAAAGAGAATGAAGGGTAGCTTACGCTGCCCCAAAATTGCAGGTAGGTATAGTGGGTTGGAAAGTGGTTAATTTAAGAGGATGGGCGGTTCTTTGGGAATGTATTAAAGAGCCGCCACAAGCTTTCTTGTATAACTACACTCTTCTTTTGGGAGTTTTCTTGCTAGCGTTGCTGTTAGTTAGGGCAAACTTAGCTGACACGACACAGTGGTCTGAAGTGTCTAAGGGCGAGGAAACTTCAATTGTGTATTTGTTCGGGTGGGAGGTGAGAAACAGGTCCAGTGTGTTGGCGGAATGACCTTCTAGCCCTGGTACCCATGTTGGCTCTGTGGGGGTACGAAGTCGTGGTGCCGGCGTATGGCACGGGGGTCTACCTCGTCCCCACGAATTATTCCCTGGTTGGTGCACTGCTGAGAGATCGAAACACTGGTCGCACAAGTGAAAAGTATAAAAGAACACACCCAGGAACGGCAGCTTGGAAATAAAATACACTGAGTACTGTCTATTTATTAAGAGGTTACTTTATTGATTAATCAAACGAGAAAGAAAAAAAAAGAACAGAAATTACACTTAAATATCTTAAGAGTTCACAATTGTAATTTCGACACCTAATACATTTTGTAGTTATTTTTATTATTATTTATTGGCCTGTAGGAACCCGGAAGTTCATGACCTCACCGACTCGACTCCGCCATAGTTCCCTGTCCTGTGCGCTCTCCTTCCACACTTGACCATTCGATTCGACCTCCTCTACCAGTCAGACCTAATATTGTCCTCCCATCTCCGTCGCGGGCGCCCGGCCGGTCTCTTTCCCGTTGGTCTACCGTCAAGAATTCTATGCACGGTCCTATCGTTGCCCATTCGCGCCACGTGTCCAGCCTATCTTAATCTTCGCGACTTGATTACTCTCACTATTGTAGGTTTGCGATATAGCTCTTCCAATTCGTGGTTATGGAGTTTCCTCCATTGTCCTGCCTCCTCGTCATATTTACCACCAAAGATACCCCTTAGTACTTTATTCTCGAATACGCGGAATTTGTTTTCTTCCCGTTTTGTGAGAGCCCATGTTTCGCATCCATATAGAACAATCGGCATGATTATGGTTCTATAGACACGGGGTTTTATGTTACGTGATAGATTTTGTAGTTATGTAAAATCAAATTCACTGCTCGCTAATATAAAAGTGTTAATATAGATAATTCACACATTGTTCACCGCGTCTTAAATTTTCGGCTTTCATTGACTAGGTGAAACTCAACTTATTAGGCACGACACTCCGGGGTTGATAAACAAGACTCTGGACTGATGCATCTCCGCGGCGTCACGGGGAGCAGGCGAAGAACCAACCAGCGGGACTGGATATTGAAATACGACTAAACGATATTAATTCGCTGGCTAAGGAAATTTGGCCAGTGGTACTGGCGCTCTTCATTGAAGGCTGCATTTTCCATCCCAAGAGAAACGTGAAGTCTTTCTTTGGGGGTATGTAGCCTGATCTCATAGATGAGATCATAGAGATACACATGTATATGTGCGCATTGGTTCTTTCATGCTACAAAGCTATGAGAACGAATCTGAAAACAAATAAATGGGAATAATGTGCATCAATGAGATGTGAGTTCGGCTAAGTAAACAGGCCGAATCTAATTGGGTGCTAATTGGGGTCATTTTCATTTTTAAAACATTTTTTTATTTTTCTTTTTATATTCTTAATTTCTAAATTAAAGGCTAGACAAAAAATGCTTAAATTCTAGCTTAATTATCTTATATAATAACCTACTGGTCCTTCGCAGACGCTCTAAGCTAAACATTACTTAACATTTGTATAATTTGCCTTTCGGCGGCAGAACTTTGTGGCAGTACTGATAATTAGTTGAAATACAAAGAAAAATTTGAAAAACTTTGTCAATTTTTTTTTGTTTTTTTTTCTTAAAATTTAACTTACTTAACTTACCTACTTTTTTTTTATGTAAAAGCACTCAACCTAACTTAACTTAAATCTTATACTACCCTAATTCTAGAAAAGTGCTAATTGGGGTTTCTGTTTGTTCATGCCGCTAGGTCATGAGAAGCACATCCAGAAATAAGGGAAGGCAAAGAGATCGGGTAATTGTCTAAGCTATGCATTGCAGCCGTAACGATAGCCGCAGTGCGCCATGCACATGGTGCTAATTCATTCTAGCTTATTTACAGGGAATTGGTGTTTATTGCATCGCTGTCAAGGGTAAGTATACTATACCTATTTGCATTTGCCTATGCTGTAGGATTTAATTTATGGTTTAAGACGCAAGATGCGTATATTTGCTTTTGTCCCTTGGGTATACGTCGCCAGCCAATGTATATGGTGAGGGTGGGAATAGGCGACGCAATGTTTATGACCCCTGTTATGATGGTTCCATCATATGAAAACCCAATCATTTCGTTTTCAGAAATTCTACTAGGGAAAATGCGTATGTAAAATTGGGATTTGCCTGGCAACCGAAGGTGCCGAATTGGGCTTGGGATTTCTGATGTTTGGAACAGAATTCTTAAAGGGAATTTTGAATTAGTATAAATGAATGAAAGGTAAGCATTCTGTTCCAGGAGCTTTTAGCTAAATACGTTTGATAAACTTAATGCGTGAAGCATTTACAGGTGCTAATGCGATTGCGTTTGCAGAAACTAATGAAAGGTGGGTTGTAGTTATGGGGATTCTTCGGGTAAGTAGACAGTGGGGTTTGGCGGAACTGCCACAGCTCATTGACGAGTTGAGTTAAACTATTTGAATCAGCAAAGAGCTAGACATATTGACCTTCAGGTGTTGTGTGTCCGGATTGACGAAGCCTATGAAAATGATGTAGATTGAAATCATCCGCAATAATGATTTCGGTGTGCGGATATAGGATCAATCCTATCGATAGAATATAATCAGACAGAACATCAAATTCGTTAAAAGATGCGTTTCTATTCAAGCTCGTACTTCTGTAAAGAAAGCAGTAATGTATGATATGCTTACGAACGTGAAGTTTTAGCCACAAGTAATTAAATTCTGGATTTGAGAAGAACCCATATGGTGGCAGAAGCCGATAAGTAGTACTCACAGTGGAGAAATTGCATCTCAGGCCGCGAATGTTACAAAAATCAACGCGAAATTCCCCTTCCATTCGAAGGCTTTGACGTTTAGTACTACAGAAAGGGCATCGAAATGTTGGAAAATCGCTGTACCAAGTGAATCGCCCTCGAAGGCAACTATGTTAAGGAATAAATATAACTTTGGTCAGAAAAATTCCTGTTTTCATTAAAAATACCGGGACCTTTCAGCCTATGTAGTATTTCGAAAATCGTAAAAACCAGAAATTGTGGGTTGATCCTCAAATCACTTCAGACGGAAGACATCGTTTAAAATGAGCTGTTGAAATCTGGTGAAACAGTGATTGCCACTGCTATAAAGTTGCAACGTGATCTGCGTGTAAACAGGCGGGATTATCACCAAAGAAGTACACGCTTTGCTTCCCTTTTCAGTGGCTCTGTGTGATGGCACAGAGTTGAGCCGCTTTCTCTCACCGAAATGTTTGGTTATTCATAGCTTCAGAGCTATTTCTAAAACCGTTTCGCGGTACACATGAATATGAATCTTAACGTTACTGTCTAAAAATATTAATGGAGAGTGGCTATAGATCATAATGTCGGTCTCAATCATCTCAAACGGAGCTGTTTGACTACTGATGGCTATTCGAATGTGCAAATTCTCGTATAATTTTTGGTAGGTAGATGCGGTCATTTCGTTTTGTTTACGAATTGTTCAATTGGGGAAGATTTATCATCGTAGAAAGCAGTGCTTGGCGATTATCTATTTTCGCTCAATTACAGAAAACTCTGTCACTCTTACGAGCCTAATACTTTTTGCATACTGTATGTTTTGATATTTTTAGGGCTCAAGTTTGAGATCGTTTTTCAGTTCTTGCGATATTTATTTGGTTTCTAATTGTCTTTCCCGTGGCATCAATATGCAGTATTAGTGGTTCGCGAAAACGCGAATTTTCTAACCCCTATGCAACTAACTGATCCCGTGAATCCAATTTATCTTATTTCTCCCGGCGGTAGTTAGTTTAAATAGCTCCTGTGACTGAGCTCTTAAATTCAGTCCCATAATAAGCAGTAATCCATCCAGTGAGGCCATTAACTCTAATTTGCATTCACTGGCTACCGCAATTAGTCGCACTGGCGTACGTCTGGATATCCGTGCCTCGGTTCAAGTCCATTATGATTCTTTCCGTACCCAGGGTGACAGTTAATTTCCCGACGCCCGTACAATCGCCTTCAAGCAATTAATCGAAATTTCATTCAAAACTTTTAAACAAAAGCTTCGTTTGAATCCTTCTTTACCTTTTCTAGTGTCTTATTCAAGGTATTTGTCGGCCTCCGTCTTTATTCAACACGGTGTGACATTTTGGCGCGGGATGCAATTGTTTCCTTTGCACTTAAGACTAAGGCTGTGGGGTTCTCCTGCACCTTCGGGCTATGAACTCGGGGATAATCACTACGTTTCAGGATGCCAGTACCAATGTCCAGCCCACCATCGTGCTATGGGCCACGCAAGATTCATGTAACCTAGCATCTGTGAAATTACCTTTCATTTTCTCATCAAAAAGCCACTTGAAGTGAAGTCTCGGCCATGCCGTCCTTTCTTTATGTAATTTTTTGGTGCATTAACGTCGCGCCAGCTGTGATGTAGACAAATTGACTCTCTGAATCAGGATTTGGATAAGGTCCTGCAGTGGGGAAAAGCCAATCTCGTCGACTTCAATGCAGCGAAGACACAATATACAACATTCAGAAAGAAAAGTGGATCATCGATTCCACAGCTGATGATGAATGGCCACGCCCTCTATTCTGTGGAAAGCTTGAAATTGCTCGGCATCACGGTCTGTGCGAATGTATCGTAGCATAAAGACGTGTAATCCCAAATTAGACCCGCGCTCGAATAATGCTCTCATGTTTGGAGCTCGGCGGAGGGATCCACCTCGGCGCTGACGTCGGGGCTACAGCCACTATCACATCGAAGGCGCGTAGCCGACCTCTGTCTGTTTTACAGATATTATCACGGGTACTGTTTTTCGGAGATTCGTGGTTTTGGTCAATGGAATTCAGTTTATATGACCTCCACAAGAGAATCCGACAGATCGCATCAGTTTGCGGTTCATCTCCCGACGGCGCGAACATCTCTGCATCAGAACTCGTTCCGTTACAGAGCGGTGAAGCTGTGGAAGTCCCTTCCCACGCGAGTGTTCCCGGAGCGTTACAACCTGCAACTGTTCAAAAGAACTGCAACAGTTATTTGGTGGCATCTCAGGGTGCCCACTCAGCGCTATAGGTTCGCCTCTCCCGAGAGATGTGTATTAAAAAGAAAAAAGAAAAAAAGGCTATCTGGAACAATCCAGATAGCGCTATCATGGAGAATTCGGTTGTCCCTTGCAGCACGGAAAGCGTAGTAAATAATTGGGACTCCATGTTTGTCTTGGATAAGACCTTTTCTATCTACGAAGAGGAAACAAAATAAAGAAAGGCAACTTGCGGTTATGATTTCTAGAGCTTGCTTTGGAGAATGGTTTAGCGCGTATAATTTTTAGACTGTCGGTTTCAACAGTTTTCAATGCCTCAAGTAATTCTTCTAGGGAAAAAGAAGGATCAACTTCTTTCAGGAGCATGGAGACTGCACTTTTCTGCGCTTTTGGAGTATACGTGTAGTACTCGCTATGGCCCTACCCAAAGCGGATTTAATTTTATAGTGGTTCTCTAAATCACTACACATTATACTAATTTTTACATTATTGATGTGTTTGGTTTTAAAATTCGAGTTTTATTACATCGTTAGTTTCCATATGGCTCACAATATCGGGAGTTACTTTCTTCTTCCTATCGAGATGTTGTCTATATTTTCCCTGCTGTTATAGTTGTAAACGGAGCATGTTCCTTTTTTCCAGAGCTGCTTTTACTTCTCTTTTTTGATAAGCTCGGCGATAATCTTGTCGAGCCCAACACCAGACTTATTTTGCATTGGCTCCTTAACGGCCAGATCTTTGTTTTTGTTCCCATTTCCAGAGTAGTGAGGATCACTGGGATACACACTTCTATCATTTTTGCCTATTTCACAGTCCTCGTTCGCATCCCACTTGTGCCTTTTGGTGCTCAAATTCGGTTGAAGGTTCAACCTCCTCCATATCTTTTTATCTATGACCGGACCTTCGTACATGGTCAGTGGGGCACTGTTACGTCCAAAACCACCCACCCATTAATACATACCTCTTTGGAGCCAGTCTCCACCAATTAATTGCGGTACACGCGAAAACATCCACTAAAAGGATGAAGCACTCCCCAAGCCCTAGCATTGCCCTATACACTAAACGGGCCCGTATCAAATCCAATATCAAACAAATTGAACTAAACGTTCAATTTGCCCATATTGAATTCAACATAAATCCAAGACGTGATATACGAACCACATGTTCAACAAGTAAATTCCCATGGATCCAAATCTGCGGACCAGATGGCTAACTCTCAAATAAAGTTGGTAAGAATCATAAAATGCACGGCGGCATTTTTATGACTCTGTAAAGGATGGTTTACTCAAACCAATTCTCACAGACAACCTCGTTTCCTTTTCAACTAAAACAAGGTAACCAAGCAATTAGCACAATAAAAACGAACTATACGCTCGTTTTATTATAGGACCCACAAAAACGATCATAAATGCACATTTGCAAGATCCTTGTCTGAATGTCCCTTTGTGTTTCCCTGTTGAACCGACGCCGAAAGGATAATGAAAGGAAGCGACGACCGGGAAAAAGGGTCATGAAGAACAAAAGAGATATCCTTCGACCTGCACGACGAAAGGTGAAAGTTTTCGTTCGAGGAGGAAAACAAAAACTAAAGTGAGTTTTTGGCGGATTTTTTGTATTTTGGTCGGAAGTGTTCCGCCGAACACCATCCACAAATCAAACACGGAGCTGAGTTTGTTTAGCTTTGCTTTTGTTCTTTATTAATCCTTTTGTTTCTTTACACTTAATCGTCCAGGACACAATTTTAATTTTTGTTTATAATAATAGTTCGGGTATTATACTAAAAAAACAACAAACTTCCACCACACACACCTTAAATCGTATCAATATTTGAAAATATCCTTATTTATTCCTGTTTATCGCACATAGCCTATCACTTAGTGTTTTCGGCACAATTACAAAAAAATGGTGAATTAAAATTGCACACATTAGGATACCACGAAAGTTTCGCGACGAGGATAACCGTGTCCGTCTCCGTATTGACTGTCCGCACTTAATTTAATTATTTTAGAACACAGCGTAATTAACCGTAAACAAATTTCCGATGTCTTTAGTGAGGATCACAGGCTTGCGGGCGTTGAATTGCTGTGCGTTGATCGCCGAATATATACGTTTATGGTGTTTGCCTTTGGTGGCAGTTCAGTCAATGTACTCATGATAACTCGCGTATTTTACAAGGTTTAAAATTTCGGGTCGAAACGTTACTTTCTCGTTTTATCGCGTTGCGCAGTTCAACCTACGCGTTAGGGTGCTCCATGTCGACTCATTCATTTTTCTCCTCGGGATGATTCTACTCACCCCATCGTTCTCTTTCCTGGTGATTCTCTCCCAATTAAGAATCTGTCCACCAGGGATGATCGCACTCTTTTTTTGGCTTTGCGGTTACCGCTTCGTCGAGGCCAGATGTGTGGATGCATTCACACATACAGACGCGGACGTTGCTGTCTGTTTGCTGTAGATCATTCTGGAATCGCCAGCATTTTCATCCCTTCTGTTGCGTTGCTTATGCAAACATTCGGGTGTGTGGTTTATTCTTGGCGATTCTGGGATCGTGGTAATTATCGTATTTGTTTTGCCCTACGGGAACAGCGTTTTCGTTTATTGCTGTTTCTCCGCAGTGGGTTTTGTTTAGGCGAAATGCATTGTGGCAGGGACAAAGGTTTTGCCGACGGATTGTTCTACAGTAATTGGATTATCGCCGGGGATTTGGTGTTTGTCCAGCTAATGGATCGGTACACAATTTCTATACTGGGTCGTGTCCTTCGATCGCCGTGCCGGCATAGGGAAATTGTACGGGACTTGGGGCTGACACCAGTATGGATGTCACCTTTGGTCAGGTGAAAAGGTGGACTTTGGGGACACATGGCTGTGGGCACGTGAAGTTTGGTTATAGGTGAGTATGTTCCTTGGTGGAACGAAGATGTCTCAGCCTATGGTGATTTGTGCGGTTCATGGAACCGCTACAAGTTAGTTTTGAGAGATCGACCGCGACGGTTGAATGAAAAAAGAAAAAAAGGTGTTGTGCTGTGCGGTGATTCGTACAAGTGGTGGCAGTGAAAGTACGTAAAGTTCAACATAACATATGTTCTGAAGGCCAAACCTACGGCCGATTTGTAAAATAAAACAGTTAATAAATAATAAAGTGTCGATAAACAACCGAAGATAAAGAAGAATATTTTATTTCTGAAGTGTGAAGTGTATCGCGACTTCGGACGGGTCGTCGTGGTATATAAGAGCTAGCAGCCGCCTAGAATCAACCACTAAGTCCAGAAAACCGGAAACCACCCCAAGAGTCCTGGAAGAAAACCACCCCATTGAGGTAAGCCTTTACAAAGAATTTTTAAAATATAACCCTACACAATAATGAGAGAAACACCCCAAGATCACTCCTTTTTTAATGTTTTTCACGGATTTTAGATTTTAGATTGTTGTTAGTTTGATGACACATGTGATCGAGCCATTAAATATCTGTTTACTAAACATGTGCACTCGCGCACTATCTAATACACTCACACCGTTTTTCGTTTTTTTCTTTTGTGATTAACGTTTATACAACGTCCGCATATTACCGTCTTTCCTCTGGGAGGAGGGCACATACGCTATAGATCGCTATAGAGTTCCCTGCACTGAGCGCGATCCTAAAGGAAGCGGTAAAGAGTTTAAGAAGGAAACCAGATGGCTCGCAGGCAGCCATGATCCGCTTACCAAGAGAAAAGGCTAGCATGTTGCTGGCTACAGGTTTCCTACGGGTTGGATGGGTGGATGCAGACTACGAAAACACATCGCATCCATACGATGTTTCAGATGTTGGCAATACACGCATGTGGCGAAATCCTGCAAATCCGAAGGAGATTGTTCAGGAAACTGTTTGAAATGCGATGAAAAAGGCCACAAAGCAATGGGCTGTAAAGCACAACCCAAATGCATGTTCTGCGAATCAGGTAACCACCATTCAATAGAAGGTGACAAATGCCGAACATTTAAAAACGCGATGTCCATTCTTCTGAAAAAACCGGACAGGTTTAAGTGCATTCAAATTAACTTAACCATTGTGGAGCCGCACAAGATCTCATTTCCCAAACGGTAGGCGGCACTCATCAATGAGCAGTACAGGATGTCTCGCACTGGTACAATTCTCTCCCAAAAAATTCGTTCAGACCTTCCCAGTTAGCTTAAGGGGAAATAAATTGGTGTCGTCGTAACACTGGTTCACTTATTCCCCAACTCTTGTCCGCAGAACACTGTTCACCAAATTATCCATGAATTCGCAAACGAAGGAGAAAATGAAATGCACACTGTTGTTTAGTCGTACACTATTTATTTTTATTTCAATACCGGGTCTAGTTTTACAAATTACTCAAGAACAATATTTACCCAAAAGTACAGCTGGGTGAATTGTCATTTAATTTTTTAAACACCAACAGATTTAAAACCACAGAAAAGGAGATTATATTTTATTAACTTTACTCGAAATGCACTACTCGTGGATTCGTCTTGCGTGTGTGTACGCAGCGGTGGTTAACATCTGACTCTGATTATGATGCAACTCACATCCATCTGTTCGATGGCCACGAATTGCATCGATAGGGGAGGGTTATATATGTGGGCGTATAGGAAAAGTACAATGCCCTGCGATGAGGACGATGATCGGTGGACACCTGATCAAACAGAAGTACATCGTTGGTGATGAATCGCAGAGATCGAAATAGATTTTTGTTTCAAAGTAAACAAAAACGCTATTTCACAGATCAATGTGGTATATGATGACGATGATGCACAGATGATGTATATGATGTGCCTATGATACAAAAGGGGTCGTCATGGTATTTGCTTAAGATTCCTTGGAAACACCGGTGTAGGCAATATCCAATCTAGTCATATGGCTCCGGTGCACAAGGAGGCAAATTATTTTGTTGACATAAGTCAACAGGAACCTCGTCGACGACGGCAAAGGGTCAGGCTGGATGGCTATATGTTTAGAATAATATGCGGGTAAGTAAAACACACACAGTGGGATACTGTATGTTTAATTTAGGTTTTCAGGCGGGTCATCATATGCATGGCATTGGTAAGGTTACCTAAATAATGATCTTTTCCATGCCCAAATTCTAGGATCGGTTGATAACCGATGAAAGGGAATTGTCGCAAGTGTTGCGGACCTAAGGGTATAGGCGCGATATTCACTTATGAACCGTAGCAAGAATACCGGCTACAGCTATGTTAACAATTACGCTGGCCAGCGTGTATTTATCTTTTATAATTTCTGACTAGCTGAGCCGATTGTCTGGCACGGTGCATGAATGAATGAAATAATTAGTTTGGAGTGCATGGTTGATAAGATTTAACTTTCAGGTGAAAGAGAATGAAGGGTAGCTTACGCTGCCCCAAAATTGCAGGTAGGTATAGTGGGTTGGAAAGTGGTTAATTTAAGAGGATGGGCGGTTCTTTGGGAATGTATTAAAGAGCCGCCACAAGCTTTCTTGTATAACTACACTCTTCTTTTGGGAGTTTTCTTGCTAGCGTTGCTGTTAGTTAGGGCAAACTTAGCTGACACGACACAGTGGTCTGAAGTGTCTAAGGGCGAGGAAACTTCAATTGTGTATTTGTTCGGGTGGGAGGTGAGAAACAGGTCCAGTGTGTTGGCGGAATGACCTTCTAGCCCTGGTACCCATGTTGGCTCTGTGGGGGTACGAAGTCGTGGTGCCGGCGTATGGCACGGGGGTCTACCTCGTCCCCACGAATTATTCCCTGGTTGGTGCACTGCTGAGAGATCGAAACACTGGTCGCACAAGTGAAAAGTATAAAAGAACACACCCAGGAACGGCAGCTTGGAAATAAAATACACTGAGTACTGTCTATTTATTAAGAGGTTACTTTATTGATTAATCAAACGAGAAAGAAAAAAAAAGAACAGAAATTACACTTAAATATCTTAAGAGTTCACAATTGTAATTTCGACACCTAATACATTTTGTAGTTATTTTTATTATTATTTATTGGCCTGTAGGAACCCGGAAGTTCATGACCTCACCGACTCGACTCCGCCATAGTTCCCTGTCCTGTGCGCTCTCCTTCCACACTTGACCATTCGATTCGACCTCCTCTACCAGTCAGACCTAATATTGTCCTCCCATCTCCGTCGCGGGCGCCCGGCCGGTCTCTTTCCCGTTGGTCTACCGTCAAGAATTCTATGCACGGTCCTATCGTTGCCCATTCGCGCCACGTGTCCAGCCTATCTTAATCTTCGCGACTTGATTACTCTCACTATTGTAGGTTTGCGATATAGCTCTTCCAATTCGTGGTTATGGAGTTTCCTCCATTGTCCTGCCTCCTCGTCATATTTACCACCAAAGATACCCCTTAGTACTTTATTCTCGAATACGCGGAATTTGTTTTCTTCCCGTTTTGTGAGAGCCCATGTTTCGCATCCATATAGAACAATCGGCATGATTATGGTTCTATAGACACGGGGTTTTATGTTACGTGATAGATTTTTAGTTATGTAAAATCAAATTCACTGCTCGCTAATATAAAAGTGTTAATATAGATAATTCACACATTGTTCACCGCGTCTTAAATTTTCGGCTTTCATTGACTAGGTGAAACTCAACTTATTAGGCACGACACTCCGGGGTTGATAAACAAGACTCTGGACTGATGCATCTCCGCGGCGTCACGGGGAGCAGGCGAAGAACCAACCAGCGGGACTGGATATTGAAATACGACTAAACGATATTAATTCGCTGGCTAAGGAAATTTGGCCAGTGGTACTGGCGCTCTTCATTGAAGGCTGCATTTTCCATCCCAAGAGAAACGTGAAGTCTTTCTTTGGGGGTAGGTAGCCTGATCTCATAGAGGAGATCATAGAGATACACATGTATATGTGCGCATTGGTTCTTTCATGCTACAAAGCTATGAGAACGAATCTGAAAACAAATAAATGGGAATAACGTGCATCAATGAGATGTGAGTTCGGCTAAGTAAACAGGCCGAATCTAATTGGGTGCTAATTGGGGTCATTTTCATTTTTAAAACATTTTTTTATTTTTCTTTTTATATTCTTAATTTCTAAATTAAAGGCTAGACAAAAAATGCTTAAATTCTAGCTTAATTATCTTATATAATAACCTACTGGTCCTTCGCAGACGCTCTAAGCTAAACATTACTTAACATTTGTATAATTTGCCTTTCGGCGGCAGAACTTTGTGGCAGTACTGATAATTAGTTGAAATACAAAGAAAAATTTGAAAAACTTTGTCAATTTTTTTTTGTTTTTTTTTCTTAAAATTTAACTTACTTAACTTACCTACTTTTTTTTTATGTAAAAGCACTCAACCTAACTTAACTTAAATCTTATACTACCCTAATTCTAGAAAAGTGCTAATTGGGGTTTCTGTTTGTTCATGCCGCTAGGTCATGAGAAGCACATCCAGAAATAAGGGAAGGCAAAGAGATCGGGTAATTGTCTAAGCTATGCATTGCAGCTGTAACGATAGCCGCAGTGCGCCATGCACATGGTGCTAATTCATTCTAGCTTATTTACAGGGAATTGGTGTTTATTGCATCGCTGTCAAGGGTAAGTATACTATACCTATTTGCATTTGCCTATGCTGTAGGATTTAATTTATGGTTTAAGACGCAAGATGCGTATATTTGCTTTTGTCCCTTGGGTATACGTCGCCAGCCAATGTATATGGTGAGGGTGGGAATAGGCGACGCAATGTTTATGACCCCTGTTATGATGGTTCCATCATATGAAAACCCAATCATTTCGTTTTCAGAAATTCTACTAGGGAAAATGCGTATGTAAAATTGGGATTTGCCTGGCAACCGAAGGTGCCGAATTGGGCTTGGGATTTCTGATGTTTGGAACAGAATTCTTAAAGGGAATTTTGAATTAGTATAAATGAATGAAAGGTAAGCATTCTGTTCCAGGAGCTTTTAGCTAAATACGTTTGATAAACTTAATGCGTGAAGCATTTACAGGTGCTAATGCGATTGCGTTTGCAGAAACTAATGAAAGGTGGGTTGTAGTTATGGGGATTCTTCGGGTAAGTAGACAGTGGGGTTTGGCGGAACTGCCACAGCTCATTGACGAGTTGAGTTAAACTATTTGAATCAGCAAAGAGCTAGACATATTGACCTTCAGGTGTTGTGTGTCCGGATTGACGAAGGCTATGAAAATGATGTAGATTGAAATCATCCGCAATAATGATTTCGGTGTGCGGATATAGGATCAATCCTATCGATAGAATATAATCAGACAGAACATCAAATTCGTTAAAAGATGCGTTTCTATTCAAGCTCGTACTTCTGTAAAGAAAGCAGTAATGTATGATATGCTTACGAACGTGAAGTTTTAGCCACAAGTAATTAAATTCTGGATTTGAGAAGAACCCATATGGTGGCAGAAGCCGATAAGTAGTACTCACAGTGGAGAAATTGCATCTCAGGCCGCGAATGTTACAAAAATCAACGCGAAATTCCCCTTCCATTCGAAGGCTTTGACGTTTAGTACTACAGAAAGGGCATCGAAATGTTGGAAAATCGCTGTACCAAGTGAATCGCCCTCGAAGGCAACTATGTTAAGGAATAAATATAACTTTGGTCAGAAAAATTCCTGTTTTCATTAAAAATACCGGGACCTTTCAGCCTATGTAGTATTTCGAAAATCGTAAAAACCAGAAATTGTGGGTTGATCCTCAAATCACTTCAGACGGAAGACATCGTTTAAAATGAGCTGTTGAAATCTGGTGAAACAGTGATTGCCACTGCTATAAAGTTGCAACGTGATCTGCGTGTAAACAGGCGGGATTATCACCAAAGAAGTACACGCTTTGCTTCCCTTTTCAGTGGCTCTGTGTGATGGCACAGAGTTGAGCCGCTTTCTCTCACCGAAATGTTTGGTTATTCATAGCTTCAGAGCTATTTCTAAAACCGTTTCGCGGTACACATGAATATGAATCTTAACGTTACTGTCTAAAAATATTAATGGAGAGTGGCTATAGATCATAATGTCGGTCTCAATCATCTCAAACGGAGCTGTTTGACTACTGATGGCTATTCGAATGTGCAAATTCTCGTATAATTTTTGGTAGGTAGATGCGGTCATTTGTTTTGTTTACGAATTGTTCAATTGGGGAAGATTTATCATCGTAGAAAGCAGTGCTTGGCGATTATCTATTTTCGCTCAATTACAGAAAACTCTGTCACTCTTACGAGCCTAATACTTTTTGCATACTGTATGTTTTGATATTTTTAGGGCTCAAGTTTGAGATCGTTTTTCAGTTCTTGCGATATTTATTTGGTTTCTAATTGTCTTTCCCGTGGCATCAATATGCAGTATTAGTGGTTCGCGAAAACGCGAATTTTCTAACCCCTATGCAACTAACTGATCCCGTGAATCCAATTTATCTTATTTCTCCCGGCGGTAGTTAGTTTAAATAGCTCCTGTGACTGAGCTCTTAAATTCAGTCCCATAATAAGCAGTAATCCATCCAGTGAGGCCATTAACTCTAATTTGCATTCACTGGCTACCGCAATTAGTCGCACTGGCGTACGTCTGGATATCCGTGCCTCGGTTCAAGTCCATTATGATTCTTTCCGTACCCAGGGTGACAGTTAATTTCCCGACGCCCGTACAATCGCCTTCAAGCAATTAATCGAAATTTCATTCAAAACTTTTAAACAAAAGCTTCGTTTGAATCCTTCTTTACCTTTTCTAGTGTCTTATTCAAGGTATTTGTCGGCCTCCGTCTTTATTCAACACGGTGTGACATTTTGGCGCGGGATGCAATTGTTTCCTTTGCACTTAAGACTAAGGCTGTGGGGTTCTCCTGCACCTTCGGGCTATGAACTCGGGGATAATCACTACGTTTCAGGATGCCAGTACCAATGTCCAGCCCACCATCGTGCTATGGGCCACGCAAGATTCATGTAACCTAGCATCTGTGAAATTACCTTTCATTTTCTCATCAAAAAGCCACTTGAAGTGAAGTCTCGGCCATGCCGTCCTTTCTTTATGTAATTTTTTTTACTCGTTGCCCCTCTTGGTCCTTGCAACAGGACGCAATGATTTTCTTCGGCTTATCCTCTGGACGAGAGTCTTTACTGGTGCTGATGCTTGTGTAATAATTAAAGACTAGAGTGAAAACGGCAAACGGATGAAAGTGGATAATTTCAGCAGATTTATCCCCTCGTTTGGTCAAGTCCTTAATGACGACAGCGGCGGCCGGAAAATTACTGGTGGGTGTAGATCCAGTAGGTAAGTGCGAGAAAAGGACGATTACGGAGGTTGTGAGCTGTAAAAGCAGTGGTGTAGTGGCGGCGTTGCGGCGGTTGATTGGGTAGCGGTGGTATTAGAACAGGAAGGTATCCATGATAAGATTTTAGGCTGCTAACCAGCTGCTACCGTTCATCTCAATTTTTGCTCTTCATACTTCGATTTCATTACACAAGCATTCGTTTATTCAGGGGGATGTCTTTTTTTTGTCTTCCATAGAATCCTTTTTTCTTCTTCTTCTTGTTTCGCTTTATAGTTAACAATTAATGGAATAAAACGACGAGCAGGACATCTTGCTTATTGCAGGTTTTGTGTATTTCATTGTTTCCATAGCACAGCGTCAGTCAGTCAGGTCGGATAATTGGTTTTTGGTTAGGTACGGAAATATCCGGAATTCTTGGGTGCCCTCCAGAAAAACCTCTTTATTCATTGTAAGGACGTTGGCCTAAAAAAAAAATCAAAGCATAAAAAAGCACATACAGAGGCAGCACAAAAATGAAGGAAAACGAGTGTAGAAATTAATTGCGATTTCATTACTGGGAGATTCATTCATTTCGACATTTCACAGGAACCACATCAGAGCAACACGATTCACGGATGGATTCACGAGGTTACAATGAGAAAGCGCCTAAGGTCTCGACCCGCTCGAGCTATTCATCATCATCGCTGACACATTTGCATCAAAATGTCCTATGTGTGACTGTGTTCGTTCCTCCTTGTTGGCTGTTTGCTGTTGGGGTTTGAATGAAAAAAAATTCCAATATCCTATGAAAAGCATTTAAACAAAATACAACCGACCGACAACGAGCGGGGAAACAATTTAATCCTCTAGATATGTGGCGGGGTAGCAACCTGACAAACTGAAAAGAAGAAAAAAAAAACAAAGCAACAAAAAGTCTGTTCAGGTTTTGTCAAAGTCACAAAAGCCACCTCATTCATTGGAGATCTCGTAACGATGCCGGTATATCGGAGGATGCAGCCTGCATTTGTCCTCCTGTTTATTTTATCTTTAGTCCGTTCTGCAATTTTGTGCTTCAACTTGATTTTCAATTTGTGGACTGTTTTTCCAGGAGGCTCTGGAAAACCACGGATACCGCTTTTGAATACCACAAGCCAGGGTATAGAGACGAGTACGCTAGCTGTTATTTCAGCTCATTTCATGGTTTGTAACTTTCTCACAGGGAAACAAAACAAAATGATATGTTCACCACGTCTGGTAATGCAAGTGTTTGATGCATGGGTCCAGATAAACGGAGACTCCTGTGTTATGTATTTCTTATTTTCGTATTTACCGCTTTTCAATCTTTTATTTTCTAACTAACTACGTAGCAGGGAGTTTGTCTACCAGTTGAAAAAGGGTGATTTTGTTTGATGAACAGCGTCGAGGTTTAATTTTTTGTCAGGGATGATATTACGTCGGATTAAAGTGCCTTTGTCGACATGGCTTATAGAATGACAGATTACTATCGCCCCTTGTTGTAAACTAGTAAACATGTTCTTATAACACGTCATAGAAGGTGACACCGTATTTTCTAAGTGAGGTGTCTGTTATTATTCCAGCTATCGGGGAATAACTTGCGGATGATTTGAATACCAACACTAAACAACTGTTTCCGCCAAATCGTATCCACTTGCGAAACTCTGTCAATCTTCAACTTGTAGCCGCATTTTGTAATATTAGAGGCCTAGGTATCATGTAAATGGCCTTCATCTGTGGTATATATACACATGACGAAGTTTAACATTATGATATGTATCTTTGTCGAAAGTCGTTTATGGTTAGTATTTTCTAAGTGTCAGAGAACAAATTGTGGATGATTTGAAAACCAACACCAAACAACCCGTTTCCGCAGAATGGGGGTTCTCTACACCACATGGAGAACCAACCCACAATTCTAACCAACCTTGACCGCTAACAGCGCGTCACTTTAACCCAACTCCCCATGCAAAATCTGCCATAGCATACATTCCAAACCTTGCAATAAAACACACTCCAAAACTCCCAACAGAATACATTCTAAATCATCCCCGCATACATTTCCCCAAAATTGCTTCGGTCAATTCTTTACTTAATTCATATTCCTTCCTTGCGACCAAGCAATCACAATTTCCCCGAAATTCATATGCTGTAATAAAACGCATATTCAAATCCACAACGGAACATTAACCATCACCACCAACTATACCGAGCCACATACATTTCGCAGAAATTACTTCGGTTAATATTGTGACGCATATGACAATCAGTACTAGAATATTCTAGAGAGTCCGAAACAGAGTACTAGAATATTCTATAAAGTAATGGAAAACTGGAGACTAGGAACAGTAGAACATTCAAGGCAATGGAACGGACGGAAACGAAACGCTGAAACAGCATAAATACGCTGCACACAGAGCATAGTGATGAGTAAGAAGTAGAACGTGAAACAAGCGATAAGTCTCGAGCGAGAATTAAGCAGTAAAACACGCGATAATTACGGAAGCGATAATAAAGAAAACGTTAAGTGTACGGTAAAAAGTAACGATTGTTATTACGGACTAATAAAATGTCACATTAATTCAGAATCGATTTAACGGCTCTTATTTATTTTAAAATAATTAATCCAGCGAACCCTAAGCTCGCTACAATATCTTATCTAAACGATATTCCTTGCTGGCACTCAAGGAATTCCAATTTCCCCCGAAAACTCATGCCCATACTTGCTCGTGTTCTCAAAACCGATTTCTCGGTACACATAGCAACCGAAAAATCTAGCCCAGCCAGTACGGCAGGAATTCCCGGAAACAAACTCCCTATGCAAGCATAGCAACTCTTCTCGAAATTCCTAGCAAATGGCCGTGATTTTATTTCTGCTATGACTCAACCGCCACGACGCGATAAATGAATTCTTTCCATTCATTAGTCAGTCGAGTCACAACCGCCATCGAGTGCGCATCGCCGCCTGCAAGCATATAGCTTAATTTCACCTTACGTTTGGCAAATCCTCGCGTATCAAACAGCCTTTTGCAATATAGCGCGGCGCAACTCGGGCAACTGTTAGGAGCATGCGGATTTACCCAACCACCAGATGCCGAAGGTCGCGAAGTGTCTCGAGACGTTATTCTGCATTGATTGTTAATCGCAAAAATGCGAAATGCAAAAATGTCACTTAGGGAATCAAATCCAAACCAAAACTAAGAGCTCTCGGAACCGTGGTTAAGTGAAATATATTACTAGAATAATCCTAAATAAAAATGGAAATTAATCGATAAATAAACATATGAAAAACTGAAGAAAGAAAAGACTGAGTTCAACGAAGTCCGGGTGTCTCATTTGTGGTATTTCCTCCTTGTGGGTGATGGCTTCGCATCAGGTTTTCAAGTGCTCGCAACCTGGCCGAAGTGCGATCTTCTAGTGGATGGGCGCCAGTGAATAACTTCAATGTATGACCCAATCAATCAAACTTTTGGAATAATTGCAAACGATTACCCGCAACTATTCGCCGTTCCCCGGATTTCTGTCGGTGAGTGAGAGAGATAACCCCGTGCCGTACGTCGGCATCCATACCCTTAACCCCCACATATCCACTTGTGAAACCTTGTCAATCTTGAACTTGTAGCCGCATCTTTTAATATTAGAGAACTGGGTTTCATGCAAATTCTTTCACATATATATGTATGTATAGATGACGAAGTTTGAAATTATGACCTTAACCGAGACTCAGATCGGTCCGTCAGCGGATTCGATATAACTTCGTTGCCACTCATACAACATCTATACCGATTTTAAGGTGGCGAATGTATTTTTTAACCGATCTGATCTAGCTTGTTGAAGGCAGAAGCATTCGAACCTCTCGCGGATTCGCAATAAAATATATCGAGAATCGCTTCGGGTAATCTAAATCGATAATTGAGAATCTATTCTAGTCCGTATTGGAATCGTGCGCGATAGTTTGGAACCGGCTATTAACATACAACAGATGAATAATGTGAGTAACAATCAGTGGTGAAAGTGAAAAACATCATCCGTGTTAAAGACATATCGCGTTGTCTATCGTCTGTGAGCAATGGTAAGTTTCTCTTTCAGCTTAAACGTTACTCTCTCGGGCGCGTCGTTAAAAGACTCGCAACTATCTTCACGTTTTCCCCATGACCAACGGTCACCATGTTGAAGTGCGCGTAACTTTTCGCCGCTCAATTCTCGGGCAAAGATCAGATGTCTCGCATAGTCATCAACCTCGAAATGGAGGGTGTACCCACTTTGGGTTCTATCGAGGCTCATCAGCGAAACCTCAGTCTCAAAAGGGAGCATATTCTGAAGTGACAGGAGGAAATCCTTCAACTGAAAACTGTTGATATCAAGAACAATAATTCTTTCACAGAGGAATTCCTCGTTGCGGTCGAACAAACATATCTGGATGAGCATGCGAAATTTTTTGGCGTTCATAATGAAATTTAATTAGTTATCCCGGCACCAGTATCAGTAACACCTGCGCTCATCATAGACCCCAATCGGGTCTTCTATCGCCAAATACCTCCAGTGCAGCTCCCTACGTTCTCGGTCAAATCAGCAGATCAGAAGCCCTTTAAGGATATATTCCAGTTGATATTGGCGGGCTTCCCGAATCTTACCGACGTCGGGCGCCGGTATTACCTAAAATCGAATTTCCGTGATGATGCTGCGAAGACCATCAAAATATTTCGGTCATTGAGGAAAATTATAAATGAGCTTGTTGTAGTGCACCAAGAAGCCCATCATTTCCCTCCCACATACATATGACTCACTAATAAAATTACCACCCAAACCATCCATATCCCCAAATCAACGTTGAATTCGATGTCAAACAAATTGAACCAAACGTTCAATTCTCGAACATTGAATTCAATTTCTTAAAATTCAAACATCACAACGCATATGTTCATATGCATTGTATGTAAAATTATCAATTCGCCATAAAGGAGCCAACTGTTCGTTTATCATGCACACAAAAAATGCAGGCAGTCTAAACATCACAATGCATATATATACATGGTAACCATGTGTTTTATGATATGCAAATATTATAGCCCCAGATTCCCATTCAATTTCTCACGAATTTCCCATGGACTCTGGCCCCATCTGAAGTTAGTCGGATGGATAACACAAACAAACCTCATCAAATCTATGATGATAGGCGATGCGTCCGGACTTCGAAAGAATAGGCATACAAAAAGATACAGATAGCAGTCAGTTGGATAGAAGTCGGGTCAGCTATCAAAGTGTCTTACGCAGTTATCAGAGTGTCGTACGGAGCAAATCGTGAGCTACCGCCATGTTCCGACATCGGAGTTTGTTTATTGCTAAAGGTTAAAGTAGAAGTTAGGTCGTTGTGGCAGTTTTGTGAGAACTAGCAAAACACTCTTAATTTATTTATTTTCGATAGTGCGTAAACAAAAAACACCAAATTAATATTTAGTCAAAGTGACAAATTAATGAAAATCTAACTGTGTAAGCGCTTATTGTTGAATTGTACATACGATTTATTTTAGTTCATAATAAAAAGCAAAGTTAGACCCCGTCGTTACTCGTGATTGGGTGTTTTCCCGTAATGTGTGTTTCAATTGTTTCCTAACAAGTAGAGCGTCGCTTGACAACGAATGAACCGTTGAGCCAACGAAGAAAAGGACCTTTCAATTTTAAAACAAAACTGTGGCCCACTCTTCCCGGAAGCCCCGGAAGCACGATGGTGCACTAGGAATGTAATATTGTGACCGACTAGTAAAGCGGTGAAAGTGAGGAAAGAATCAGTCGTGCGCTTACGCCATCTCCACCACGCTACAAACGATGCAACCGAAACCCTAGATGTATCCCGTAAAAAACTGGAACGACATTGTTTATCTGACAACTCAGCTGTTTGATCGTCGTACAGGCCGTGATTGGCCGACATCTTAGGTGGATATTACTCGAAACCCCTAAATACAAACGGCTCGACATCTTTCTGAAAATCTGTATCGAGGTATTGGAGTTCATCGCACTTACCGCTAATCAGGAGCGAGGAGATCCGAAGAAGACCATCGGCCACATCGTCATCTCGAAGTCGCTTGCAGCTATCTCGCGCAAGTTACGTTGTTGAATATCCCCGAAATAAGAAAAGAGCAGAAGAAACAACTTTAAAAAAAAACCTTATTTTATTTACTAAAGTCAGTAACATAGAGGGCAACGTCTCTCCTTTCAACCCGGTGAAGGCCACGACGATCCTTGTCCCTGTTCAATCCAAGTTGACATGCAGTCTCCACGTGACACCCCTGGATAGCTACTTTGGCACCCTCCAAGTAGTGAAGCAATGCATGCAACGACATAATGTGAAAGGTTGCCGCAAGGCTAATAATATTGCCCGGAAACACAAATTATTATGGACAATTTAACAAGTCTCAGATATCGACCGGATATCGGTGGAGAGACTTGCTAAATAAGGTCAAGACCGGATCCCGGTTGTACTGCCGATGAAGATGATGATCTCCTGTGACTGTTCTTCCCCTCTGCAGGTAATCGATGAAGATTATGCTACGCGCATCTTAAAATTCGGAGGTACTAACCTTTCCGGCCGACCGTTGCTCTGTTGGCAGCTTTGGTCGCCTTTCGTAGCTTTCCCCCCACTCTGCAGAACGTCTATTGGACTCAGTCGTATGATAATGGACCCGCGTTACATCTGTCGCCACAAAGCGTCATAAAAAGCCCACACGATTATTATAATGATGATTATAACAACGTCAAACCGGCCGGTAAATTATCAACGCGCTATTGTTTTTGGTTGACGGCCAGCAAGGGTGGCACCCTTCGTGCCGATAGCCTTTCATCTCCAAAAAAGCGTACAAAATGTATCCCACCCTTTCTTCTGAGATCCCAACGGCCTCAGCTAACTCGCACAACTTCACTTTACGATCATTCAAAACGATTTAATGCGGTTGCTTTACGATTTCCGCATTTGTGGCCACTTTTGGCCCTTCAAAGCGAGGTGCGTTTTCGGTGCCTGTACAATCCATTTTCAATTCACTAAACCGCCGATAAATTGTTGTTTCGAAGGAGAAGATGTGGGATAACATTTGTACAACCTCTGCAATGATTGTTCAGAAGTTTTCCTGTTTTTCCATTGTTTTTTTACGAAGTTGTAAGTAGCATCACTTACACTGTAGTTTGTAAACGAATGGACGAAATATCATGAAACTTCATACATAAGCGGGTGATGAGTCGCTCGAAATGTGTCATGTTCATTCTCTACTGGCGCAGCCTATTTAAAAATACCAGGACTTTTCTGCCCTTGTATCTAAAAGCTCAACAACTTAACATTGATCCTCATCGGTGGCTGTTGCGATATTTAGTGGGTGTACAAATAATTTTTTTTTGTAACTTTGAAGCTTTACTCAGAGAAATTGGTATAAAATGTTTTATTCAAACTATTGTCTGTCGGCAATTATGATTTCCCCCATCTTTCGGGTAAGATACGGATTCGACGTAGAAAAAATGCCTCTTTTTTTTAGGTGTTTCAAGAATCAACCCAATTTTTGGTGTCATCGTAAAAAGTGAAATGATGAAGAACAATATGGTGGGTGGGGTAGAACATCCAATTGAAACACTTCCAAAGTTTCTTTGACGACTTTTACAACATGTGGCAAAGCGTTGTCGTGCTGAAAGATCACTGTCTTAGGTTTTGGCATATTGGCACTTTATCGTGTCTTTTGGTATACTGGCGGGGTTTGAACTTTAATTTTCGACTCAATTACATTAGTTGTTGTTGGTAAGGTTCCCCAGTGCTGGTTTTGTTAGGCTGGAGTAGCTCATAGTAGATCACTCCGAGTTGACCCCACCAGATGCACAGCATTGGCTTCCTGCCATGAATATTTGATTTTAGGTTGTCATAGTGGATCCACTTTTCAGCCCCCGTCCCGATTCGATGTAGAAAAAACGTTCCGATTTTACTTTTCGTGCAGCTGTTGGCACGTGAATAAACTTTGGCTTAAGTGCATATGGAACGCAATTTCCTTGTTTTGCACCGTATCCATGGCCTTAAGGCGATTTGATATCGCTTGTTGAGTAACTTCCAACGCTTCAATGTGATCCTCTTGAGTTTGCCATGAATCATGGTCCATTGATGCCTGCTGCGTCAGCGTCAGCGTCTTCAAACTTTACTGGTCTCCTTTCACGATCTTTGTCGTTGGTGTCAAAATCCACACTTTTAAAACGTCGAAACCAGTACTCACATGTTTTTATTGATGGAGAATGTTCCCCATATGCTCCGCATAGTGATAGATGTCCACCAGCTGCAATTTTGTTCAAATTAAAACAAGAAAGCGGCGCCTCCTAGAAATGGTCTTTTGTTGGCACAAAGGATGACATGGTTACAGCACAAAGCAGGAATGTTGTTTACACATACGCGAAATGAAACATAGTGATTTTTAGAGGAAAATGATAACGTTATAACATAAATATAGTCACAAGATGGTCCGATACGATTTAGTGCTAGTTATGCTGTGGGGGTTTAAGTTTGGGTGCCGATGTACGTGTTGTATTCCAGAATACTACCCTTTGTTAAATTTAACACTGAATCTCCTTACACATCCTTAAAAACTTCCCTTAACATATATTACATTCTCACTTAATACATACCATTCATAAACATTCACAATATTGCCAGTTACAGCACATTTAATAACATGCCCCTTTTCATAACTTGCCCCTTTTTATTTGCCCCTTTTCATAACTTGCCCCTTTTTATTTCAAAACAGAGCACTTTGATTTTCGTTCAAATCTTATTCAATTTAAAAGTCACAGAAACTAAAGGAATACTTTGAGAAAATTTGTTTTGTTCATATTATAATTTACAATAAATTAGAACACAATGTTCTATAAGTAGAGAAAAAATTCGATTGTAAAATCAGCTCAGTTCAGTTAGTTTGAGATTGGAAGCGAGTCAGTGGAGAAGAAACAGATTTGAAATTAAATATCTGAGTAAACAGTCAGCTGAGTTTTGAAAGTTAGTTTTGAGTTTGAATTCGGAAGCAGTTAAAATGGCTGGTAATATGAGCTCAGTGGAAAATACTTATTAAGAACAACCACTTAATCGGAAACAACGCTTTTAAATATCAAAGACCGATCTTTGATTAAATACTGGAAAGAAAGTTTGATTTGGAAAAGTCCTTCTGGATATGCGTTATCTGATTCCAAAGACATCACAACGAATCTAGAATCAAGATATCTAATAAGATTGTTGCGCGTACAGAAGTTCCTTAAAAGAAGTAAAAGAAATAAATAAAAGGTCCCCGCTCTTCCCTCAACCGAGGAAGCACGGCGCCGGACGTCAACATACGGCACGTGGTTCCCTTTATCCCCAACGATGTTCCGTCGAAAATTGTTCGTAAAAACATCCAAGAGAAAATAAGCGGACACAGAGTCAAAAGAATAAACACTCACATATTGTTATTGTAATTGATGTGTCCTTTATTTAAACTTCTTAAACTAGTAATGTCCACAATACTGATTTTCGATACTAAATTGATAGAGTTACTTAAGCTCCTTTTGGCTATACAAATTTCACAGGGGGAACTGATTAGTCCATAAACCAGATGACGCATTTGTTGTTATTTATTTTTATAAAACGGGTTTAAACGAAAACGATAAGAGGAAATTATATTTCACAAAACTTTCTTTAAAGAAAAATGTTTGGTTGTGCAAATGGTTTAAAACAAACTAACTCCTGACTTTGAGTGTGCGCGCTCACGTGATTGAAAGCTCGACTCGGGGTGTTCGTGCTCCGCAGCATACCAAACTCGACTCCGCGTGCGTGCGCATTGATGGATATTTCTCAACTGGTGGCGCGGCGTGACCGTCCCCAACGACTGACTGAAAATGGGCAAGAATCCATTCATGGTGTCGTGGCAGTGGAGTCATCTCTAAGTAAAATTCACTGCCACTTACTAGGAACTTGAAAAGGGTTGCTATGCGTGCATAGAGAGTTTGTTTCGGGGAATTCCTGCCGTACAGACTGGGTTAGATACCTCGGTTGCTATGTGTACTGAGAAATCGGTTTTGGAGGCATGACAAATATGGGCATAGGTTGTCGGTTAGCCAAAGGAATATGGGTCTTAGTTGTTGCGATCGTTGTTTCGTGGAAATACAACGCATTGTGCTGGTGACTTACCAGTAAGGAGAATTGGTATTATTTCAGATGGTTTAGGTAGGATGGGAGCCGAAATGGTTTTCGGGGGAACCAAATGTTGCTTGGTTACAAGGGAGAAGTATAGTTTAAGTAGGAAATTAACCGAAGTGGTTTTTGGGAAAAATGCGTGCGGTTTGATGTAGATGAGGGAGACGATTTAAAATTTAATCTGTAGTGGGATTCGGGGTATATTCTGTTGTATGTTTTACAGATGCATTCTATTAGGGATTGGGAAATATATGCTACTGGAGATTGGGGAATGGATTCTTTGTAAGTTTGGGGATGTATGCGATTGCAGATTTGAGAACGGATGCTGTTGCATATTGGAAAGTGTGTTTGTGGGGGTTCTCTATACCACATGGAGAACCAACCCACAATGCCAACCAATCTTGACCGCTAACAGCGCGTCACCCTAACCTAACCTGCAACCCATTTCAAAACATGCAAAACACATCCCAACCTGCAAGCGCATCCACCCCGAACTTGCAGGAATCCATCTCCCAATCTACAACGAAAGGCATTTCCCAAAACCCGCAACAGAATACATTCTAATCACCCCACATACATTTTCCCAAAATTGCTTCGGTCAATTCCTTACTTAAGTTATATTCTTTCCTTGTGACCAAGCAATCTTAATTTCCCCGAAATTCATATGCTGTAATAAAACGCATATTCAAACCTACAACGGAACATTAACCATCACCACCTACTACACCGAGCCGCATACATTTCTCCGGAATTACTTCAGTTAATATCTTATCTAAATGATATTCCTTGCTTGCACCCAAGCAATTCCTATTTCCCGCGAAAACTACTTCGGTTCATTTCCTCCTTAAATTATACTTCTCGTTTGCAACCAAGCGACAGCTAATTTTCCACGAAACAATCACCCCAATCAAGACCTTTGATCATACTTGGCTATGCCGATTTCCCGGTATACACAACCCACGAATCCAACTCAGCTTATACGGCGAGGATTCGTTGCAAGCATAGCAATCCTCTCGAAATTCCTCGTAAGTGGCGGCGTGTTTATTTCAGCCATGACTCAACCGCCACGATGCGATGGATGGATTTTTCCCACCCTATAGTCAGTCGTCATCCAACTACCGCCACGCGCACATCGGGAGTCCCCTGACAAACGCCGCGACCACGCAGGGGCACGCACGCCCCCGCGTGCCAATTAAAGACGAGTCGAACGTTCCCCTTTCAATTGCTGCGGGCACAGCGTCAGAGAGAAATAGAAGAGAAAACATTCGGGCGCAGTTCGTGAATAGAGACTAACAACTTAAGGGAAATCCTAATTTCGTTCAAAACCAGTATTCGGTACAATCTTACCGGTTAAGTGCTTGCCAGTGAAATGGATATATTTAATTTATAGTGCACAAATTTCACACTAACGATATTCGTCTCGCCTTGCATAATAAAAGATCCTTACGGCTAATTCGGCGTGTTTCATTTTTTTCTTGCGCCTGTGGACAGTGCGCTGGTGAACAACTCTCTAGTGGGGCGATAGTGAACTGGTGCCATACATTGGTACACTCTACATCGTAACCCCCACATGTTCTTTGCATGTTTGCGAATGTGTGCTATTGCAGGTTTGGGTTATGGTTACGCGCTGTTAGCGGTCGAAGTTAGGTAGGAATTGTGGGTTGGTTCTCTGTGTGATATAGAGAACCCCCACAGTGCCATCTTTTGTAGAACTCTCAAAACTTATTTGTACGCCCAATAACAGTATTATATGTTTGTCAGCTTCAACATCGGTTTCATCTTCCACTTCATCAATATCGCCGTTCATCAGAGTCCCCATACACAGAGTCCAGCTCATCTTTGATTTGAGTAGGCGTATTGCCTAATGACAGCTCGATACTCAATTTTGTCCATTTTCAGAAAAAAACTCACTTCGACTCACTCTTCACCTTCCACTTCATCAATATCGTCGTTCATTTGCACAGAAAATGTTCCTGTTTATTATCAAAATAAAAATTTGGTTATAGATTTTGTGAAAATCCTTGTCCTCTTCAAAATAAAATCTTGGCACCCAGGGGAAGTCACTCTAAATATACCTAGCAGTGAATGGGTTAAAGCAATGTATTGACATTGATAAACGCCATGTGCCTAATATCCGCTATGAAACTATGTAAAACAAATAAAATATATAGTATGTAACATGAAAGTTTTTCACTTGATCATGGAAAAAGAGGTAACGCGATATCTGTATTAATTTGTCCGTTAATTTAATTTCTAAATCAGCAAGTTCCTCTGCTCCATCCCGTAGCAAAGAGAGAAAAAAATATATAATATCAATTTCTGTTCGAGGGTTGAACCATTAACGTCCCTTTAATATGGCAAGAAATGGCAAAATAAACATTAAAAAAAACACCAATTATATCACGCCGTCCGACAAATGACGTGATAAAGTGTCCCAATATTCAAGAACAAGTGACTTTTTTCCTAGTAATAGCGAATAATTTCTCTTTACTCACCAACTACGCAATCGGTTGCAATTGATTAGCTGTCACCAAAAAGCGACGCTACCACTTCTAAAAACACAAATTGCGGAGGCATTTAGGAAAGTCCTGACGCTACAGAATTCACTGATTATGATTGAGTGCAACATCAGAGTAAAGCTATTAGTGTCGTCCCTCACCAGTGGAGACATAAGTTCGGTGGGTCAACTGCATTTTATAGGTGATAGGCCTTACGGTAACTCACTTACCCACTCTGATCCCTTTCTACGGTCAGTAATTAAGCACCGAACGCAGCAACATTCTGATTGATTGATATAGTCCGCCACCCATGGTCACTGGCTATCATGTCACCCAACGCTTGTTACGCTCTCTTTCCCCGCCTTTCCATAGCATTGTTGGAACGACTGTATTCATATGACGCAGCAGTATACAGCAACGATTCAGGCATCGTCAGCAATTAATTTTACGCTCGAGTGTGCACAATGTGTTCGGTCCTGGCCAAAACATTGCGAACCACAAGAGTACAATGATAGACATCGGGTGTATCCAAAGGGGAGGTGAGTTACTTCAGACTTATGCTGCCAGAGCACAATAAACCAACGTCGAAACTACCACCACCAAGCTCGGCTGTAGGCAGCAATAGAAAATATACATTAGGTGGGTCTGTAAGTGGCAGGGTGAGATTTTACTTTTCGATTAATAGGCAAATTAATTGTGCAACTAATGAATAAAATAAAAACCGATGATATTAGATTTCACATCAACACACATAGTAATTATTTTATTTCCAAATAGAGTTCGGTTACTAATTTAGTTGGTTGAGTTGCTTGTCTATTTCAGGCTAAAAATGAAGCTTTCTCAAAACACACCACAAGCATAAAATTATGTTCGTGTTACAAAACCCGGACGTAGCCAAACCCTTTGTGATTAGACCTTGATTTGATTAAAGGAAATAGTGCACCACACCACTCTCGAGTCAGGGCACATGCCGAGAATCCCGGATAAAGTTGCTTGAGCATAATTCCTGAACAGACCTTAACTTGAATCTCCTGTGAGAGTTCAAGTGAATTTTGTTTCATCTACCAACCCTCTCGGTGAATTGTTGCTGCTCTCCCAGTGTAAACCGTAAAACCATAGGAAACATACTCAGAGTGTTAGATGAGGTGGTGGGCTGCAAAATTTATTTAACGAGCCAAAAGGATGTAAAGGACAAAATTTATGCTGAAACAGGTCAGACAATGGTCACGTTCAGTGAAGATGCCTCCTCGGGTTCTTCGAAGCTCCTGATTAGGCAGATAGGGGGCAATGATATACATATATGCGTATCCCTTTGTTTGTGGTTAGTATTGTTTCCAGTAATCACTTTAGTTCGGGCAACGCTGTTCACATGGTCACTATAATTGCATTATCCGTGAAGCTAATTCGATCTGTTAACCTCGGCTGCACAAAAGTATTGGAATCAGGTGTCTAAGCCTACAATGCATCCGGTTTTCATAAGCCCGGTACAGAGAAAGATTTCCAAGGTAGACAAAAGCGACAATCCAATGTCTGTCGATATTACCAAGCGGTAATAGCAAGTCCTTAACCTAATCAACCAGTCGACAATTCTGCAGCTATCGCAAATTAATGACCTGCGCCACACCATGCGGTCAGAGCCATCGATCGATATTGAGGGACTAGTCTCTAATTCCAAATGCCTAAATCGTACTATATCGTTGTCGCCATGCCAGTTGTCAGTCCATCATTGAATTTCCATATTACCAACTGCTGTTACGTGTGCTGTTCCTTCACGTCCTGTGCCTAATGATCCCTTAAATTGATTCTAATCATCATTAACACTTTTCCCGGTGCAAAAGGCTAACTAACATTTATTCTCCCCAAGGACCATCTTCATCTTTGTACCCTGCGACTGGCCTATACTTTAGGAGATCCCATTCTCAGGTATCCACTCCTCACCCTGACAAACCTTGACTAAAGATATTCAGACATCTCATACATTCACATTCCCATCTACGCATATATCGGTGTGCAGACAGAATCGTGGGCAATTGTGAGAGTAAATTTCTAAAATTATTTGCTCAAGTTCGAGGTCTAACGTTGTAGTACGTAGATTTTATGGCTTCGGGGCCACAGGCTTAACGAACGTTAATTCACTCCCCAAAGAGTGAGACTGTACCAGTAAGTAAATGGCTTCATCACCACCGTCATCATCACATAGGTCCAGTACCCAAGCATCCGCCCAAAATGTACTGCAAGGCAGGATATCTAGGAATTATGAGGGAATGATTCATTCCTATTGCATCCGAACAGAACGTGTACAGGAACTACACGTATTTCATGGAGCATTGTATGCAAGGGCGGGTACAGGAGGCCAAAAGAGCACAGAGGGTGTGGACATGGTGTTGTCATTTTATGTCGACGAGCAATAATTATTCAAATTTAAAGTTTTTCGAGTGGCACGTCCACACATGACCTTCTCCCTGGAGGCATTCGAAATACTATTCGTGCAGTTGTGTGACCATTCAATCCTGCACGAGGTCACAAACACCAATGAGGTCAATTAGGTTGAAAACGTACAGTGATTAAAACTAGGTATTTACTTTGGTCACGCAGTTATGCTATAAGAGAAAACCTGTGCCATTCATTCTCTGGAACTTTACTTGCGTTCGCATTTTGCGGGAAATGTCAAAAGATTGGCCCACCAAATAAAACGTGTCACGAATATTTACTAGAGCTAACAATTAGTCCATACGATCTTCAAATGGGGAGACTGTCAGAGAAACTATGCAATTCTCAATTTCGTATTGTCAATATTAACAGTATTAACAGTTCTCGTTGTTATTTACTCTTGAATCGTCCCTACAAAGGTATGATCTCTGTATTGTGGCCAGATGGGATGGGCTGGAGTATGCCCTAAGAAATCGTATATATTCCGAAAAGGTTTTCCAGCTCCACCTGTTTGGTCGTTATAGTTTAGATTCCAATTAATTTGACCACCAAATATTTAAAAACAAGAGTGGAGTTCGCCTTTGTCATGGGGTCGATCTTGGTGACTTCTCTTTGACGAGATAAGGCGGCATTGGATTTTCAAAATACACTTAGAAAATCTCCATTGGTTATATAGTTTAGCCCAACTTAGGCAACCGTATCGGACAACACCATAACTTTTATATTTTTTGTCTGACAGGTGTCATAGAGCATATGTGATTGGAACTTTAATCTTAGGAGATTTTTGCTACAGAATAGTTTAGTGAGGGCAGAACCCTCATTTAATTAGCTTAATGCAAGCTTACATTAACTTAAATTAAATTCATACAAAAACCTTACAGACTATCTGAAATCTAGAGTAAGAAGGAGAAAAAAAGAAAAAACCCAGGAAGGTGAAGATGACTGTGCGATGGGAGAGGTAGAAGTCTAGGGAAGAGCGAGTGTATGTGGTGGTGGTAAATTCGGTATTTGTGAGACAGTGACAGTGAAGGGCATGTCTACGTACTGGTAGGGGGCGGGGTTGGTGAGCTGGGGGGAGAGGTTGAAATTGTGGGTGGGGTTGGGGGAACTATTTTGAGGGTAGGAGAGGAGAGGTAGGATTGCAGGGTAGAGAGGATTATTGGAGGGAGGGAGCGGATTTAGAACGGGCTTATTCTGAGACGTCGTTTAAGAGCGGGAGTGGAGATGTTGAAATCGAAGGAGGTGGGGAAAGAGTTGGCCTGTCGTAGAATACGCGAGATGGGTTCGTTAGTGCCGTAAGAAGTGTGATGAGCGGGCACATAAAACAGTCGAGGGTTACGTACGTTACGGGGATTTGTATGCAATGTTAAAGTGGAGAGCAAGCTTGGGCAATTGATTGAGCCAGCCAGAAGGCGATGGACGAAGATGATGTCGGCATGGATTCTGCGCTCTTCTAGTGTGTTTAGATTGATTAGAGGGAGACGGCTTGTGTGTGTTGGTAGAATCAGCGGATTTCCCCAGTTTAGTCCGCGAAGGGCAAAGTGCAAGAAACGACGTTGAACTCCCTCAATCCTGTGAATGTGAGTCACTTGATAGGGGACCAGACCTCACTAACGTATTCAAGTAGTGGCCGGACAAAAGTTGTGTGGAGTGATCGGGTGACATAGGGGTTAAGGAATTCCTTCGACCAGCGTTTGACAAACCCAAGGGTGGCGTTGGCCTTGAGGATTATGTAATCAAAATGTGCGGTAAATTTGAGCTCCTTGTCGCATAGGACGTCTGTAGCGGTTCTGCCAAACCCTACGGTCTACTTACCTGAAGAACCCTCATAACTACTACCCAACTCCCTTTAGTTTGCTAATGCAACAGTATTAGTACCTAAAAATGCTGCACGCATTTAGAAGATCAAATCTATGATCTTTAGGTCCCTGTGAAGAAAACTTACCCTCATGCATTCTCTTCGCATACCATTGCTCCTTAAGATTTCTTTATTAACTTACCAGGAATTTCCAATCAATTTCGGCATCTACGTCGCCAGTCAAATTCCCTCAGATGAATTCGTGTAAACAAAATAATTCGGATTGCATTCAATGTAACCGTCATGACAGGGACCATAAATATCGCGCCGTCTATTTTCTCAGCCGCGTCATATACCTTTTCATACACATTGCCTGGCAACCTTTTTTTGTTTGTCTTACCAAGAAACAACCCAAGCAGCTGCATATAATTAGCGCAATAGACGCTGAAACCAAATTCTCCAGCATTTCCTAATGCAAATATGAACCCGGTTTCTACTGCAGCCAGAGATGCCATAAAAATCCAATTTGCTTTAGCACCTTTTTCTCCTAACGTCGAAAATGGCGACGAGGCATCGTGTAAACAATGACCCGCATTACCAACGCCGCATTTGGTCATTTTTCCCTATTGTCTTTGCCGCCTGCCTGTTTCGTCGTTCCACTGCACGTGTGAATCGCATCTATCTGAACGATCCCACACATACCACCATGACCTTTATTACGAGATCTGGTTTTCTTGTTCCCACAAGAGAGACTCTACGTTACACTTGTGGGAGATAAAACATATCCTTGGCAAGGATATATTCACACCCTTAAGAGAAGAGTTTTTCTCTCTCTTCCTTTTTTTCTTAGCGAAATCATCTCTGCATGAGATGACGATCGCTGAGTCAAATTCCATCCTTCGACCCGAGCAGGTCATGTCTTCATCGCTACCCTGGTGCGCACAGGGGAGCGATAACCGCGAGAATCGCCAGTCGCGTTGGTCGTTCACCAAGTAGTCAAGACATAGTGTAATGATAAGTATAGAAATAATGGACGGAAGTCGGTTAAAATTTATTATATTAAATCGTTTACAAGGAATAAGGCTTATTACGTGTGTATTAAAATACCCTGTCAAGTTCTCCGATCATTAATAAAACTAGAATTAAATAAAATAAAACCAGTTCAACTAAATATTAATCCGGAGTGTTTCATTATTTTTGTGCCGCAGCTTCCGAGTGTTTTATCTCCTTTCCCTGGTGATCGTACTTTTCATCCTTCTCGGTTGTTGACGAACGTGGCGGCGTTTCGTTCATTTATTGCTGATGAATTTCGGTTCGGTGTTTCGCGCGGCTAACAATTGATGATGGAGGAGGAAGATAATCAGCGCCGTACGTCGGAGCACACTTCCTCCCCACACGTCCAGATCGCGAATCAATTCAACCGATGTTATCTGTTGGTTCAGTAAGAGATAGGAGGGGGGGTGAGTGGGGGAACTCTTCCGAGAGAAGGGGATTGTGTGACATTTGGCGATATTCATTTCTAGACAATTATTTTAGCACCAAGTCGCGAAGCTGTCAAGATCTGCTTGGAGAAGTGAGGAGTCCAGGGGAGAGGGGATTGTCTTGAACATTTTGGAATCATCCGCGTAAAGCGAGATGAGGGAGTGATTAATGCAAGAGCCTATGTTGTTTATGGTTAGGATAAATAGGAGAGGGCCAAGATGACTGCCCTGGGGGACACCTGAGGTTGGGAAAAAAGGATCGGAGGGGTGGATCTAAATCGCACGCGGCAGGTTCGATAACTGAGATAGGATGAGACTCACTTAATGAGCAGGGGTTCGAAACCGAGGGAGGATAGCTTGATGAGAATGAGGTTATGGGAGATTTTGTCGAAGACCTTGCTAAAGTCGGTAGCAACTGCATCGACCTCATCGCCATTTTCTAGGGCAAGGAGTGTGTGTGATGTGAATTCGACAAGATTGGTAGTAATGGACCTGCCCGAGAGGAAGCCGTGCTGGTTCGGAGAGATGATGGGTGCGCAGCGAAAACATAACGCCTCATATAGAAGGCCTTCGAACAGTTTGGGAATGTGCGAAAGCTTAGCAATGGGACGATAATTGGATATATCTTTTTTTTTTCCTTTTTATGTATTGTGACGTTTCCGCCACCGAAAATTTAGTGTATTTAAAATTGGTTACCTAGTTAGTTAGAGTGGGGTGTCTATTGTCTCGTCCTCCAGTTAGGACTCCCCTTCTTCTTCGGAGGCTGCTCCACCACCTGTGGTCCTTCTTCCTCCTGTTTTCGAACACGAATGTGTCTTTGACGGATTAAAACACGACCATGATGGATAGATTTGACCAGTCCAAATTTAAACACTTGCGTCGGCAAACGGAGCTCCAAGAAAAGAAAACGAGCTTTTATTATTTTTTCTATACGTTTAATTCCAAAACTTTTACGTTGACAATCGTATTCTTCTGTTTTTCTGCCCTTTTTCAACTTTTTTACCTTTACTTTACTTGTTTTGTCGTTCTTCCTCCTCTTCTTTTTTCTTTGTTAACAAACTGTCTTTCTGCAACTGTCTTCAATTCTAACTGCACTGAAAAAACAGTATCGAGCAAGCAAAAACAAAACAAACGGAATCAAAATATCTTGCTGTTCCTTTCTCGCCCTCTCCATCAGCATCCACTCCGAAAACAGATATCTAACTTTCACACGATCCACACTGGAACAGGAGTATGTTCGCACATTCAACATGTGGATCGTGTGTTTTTCTCACCACCTTACCATCTACTATTAAATTATATTAAAAGCAATTAAATGATGGGGGTGGCGGAAGCCGCACGTAACAGTATGGCGGTTATGTAAGAGGATTTCCAAAAGTCAGGGAATTGACCTTGAGCAAGGGATAGATTGAACATTGACGCGAGTGGGAGAGAGAGAGAAGAGGAACATTTTTTTAAGAGGATAGCAGAGAGTCCATCTGGGCCGGGACTGAAATCGTCTTTCAGTTCTTCAAGTTTTTTTATGACTTGGTGTTGTTGAATATGTAGAGGGATGAGAGGGCCGAGGGAGAACCCAGACATGTCAGTAAAGTAGGAGGGGTTAGGCTCGAACGAGTCATCCGTGAAGTATAGTTTGAAGAAGGACGCAAACAGATTGGATATGGTTTGGGAGTCCGTTGTAGTAGTTGAGCCGTAGAAGAGGGAGGTGGGATAGGCATCCGATTTCCGTTTGTAGTTAATGAAGTGAAAGAAAGATTTAGGGTCGTTGATCAGGTTGAATTGAGTTTTGGCAAGGTAATTGTGGTAGAGAGAGCTGTAAAGCTCGGTGAATTTTTAAAAGTAACCCAGATAGTTGGAGTAGTCAAGGGGAGATCGCGTATTTAGGAAAGTGTTCCACAAGTTATTCCTCTTGTTATGAAGGGTGCGTAGTTTGTGGTTATACAATGGGGACGATGAGAATGATAACCTGTGTCGGGAGTATGGGATATGGCGTTGTGGATTTCTGTGTAGAGCGAGGCTGTAGCGTCCTCTACATTTATATCATTTACGCAGAGTGTGATATTGCTGAGGTACTCATTTATAAGGCGGGAATTGGCTTTTCGGAGGAAAGAAAATTGATAGGGGGGAGGCGTGTTGGGGTCTGAGTAGTCGTGGTATAAGGATACGAGAAGAGGGGGGTGGTGGTTATCAATATTTGACAGGGTGTGGGGACTAGGGACGACTGAGGAATTAAAGGAGTCTATCGTGAAGAGAAGGTCAAGTTGTCTGCCCAGATGGTTTTGGACATTGCCTACTTGGCAAAGTCTAGAGTCAGTGAGGCTGTCTATAAAGAGACATTTCTTAGTAGTAGTGGGGTTTGAGGTGTAGTGGGAGTAGTCGTCAGACAGCGTCCATTGGAGATGGGGGAGATTAAAATCGCCAAGGACTACAATGTCGTCTTCGGAAGAACTAGGCTCAGTTATGCGGTCGATTGCCGCAATAGCGAGTTCGTATAACTCCATAGCTTGCGATGGCGGTATGTAAAAGCATATGATGTACAAGGACTTTGGGCAGTGTTCAATTTTTATTGCGACATAGTCGAGGTTGGGAGAAGAAGAGATGGTGATAAGAGAAGATGTAAGTCCGTTTTGGATGGCAAGCAGCACGCCATAGTACATACTAACATGCTGAAATCGTTTACATGCGCATTAAAAATTAGTTATTGGTTGTGAGCACTTAATGTGCTTGGAGAAATGACAGTAGACACCAGAAAACGTTTGCACGAAAGAGTTTTGTCTCCTGCTACTGTTGCTAATCCACGGGGTCCCAGATTTTCTCCGAACCGATCCGAAGCAAATCTCGCAGCCATACAGGCTAGTATTGAGCATCCTGTGTGTAGTTTTGTTACGCAGTGCAGGAAATATTAAGATAAATCTACATATACACCTATATAAAAATGTACAAAACAAAAACAAGTGAACCATAATATGGAGGAAGAACAAACTAGTTTCAAAAAGATGGTACTGAGAGTGCAGAATCCATAGCTGAATCCTCAATCTAAACGTCGCAAATCTCACAAAATCAATGACATAGAAGCTATGAGTGACAATAGTGATGGCCAAGATATTCAGTGTTCAGGAGCTGGAAGTCAATTCGAAGAATTTTCAGGCCGATGACATTGTTTTTGGCGACTTTAATCCTCCACATCAGAAGATTAATCTTTCCATATCACCTCCCCATTTAGTGAAAAGAAATGTTTCTTCAGCGACCGTTTAATAGACTGAAGCCTCGGTCAATTTAGGAATATCTCAAACCATATGGGTGGGCAGCTAGAGATATTTTTCAACTCTGAAACTTTTAATTCCTCGGTCTTATCCTCTCCCCATGTCTCCGCAATCATTCAGAACTACCACCCAACTACAGTTCTTTCGGGAGAAGTAATAGAATACACGCTAAGTTCCAAACAAGTATGGCCCGTAGCAAATGATATTTTATGTGACATGATGTAACAGTTGCTACACCCCGCGATGGAATATCTAAAAGAAAGTTCCACGGGGATCAACGGGAAGATGTGCCTGGTGGGAGGTGTATTTAGTCGGCAAAAATCCAGCATGCCTCCGGATCGGTCCAGAGGTATCTTTTGAAGATTTCCACCTTCCTACCTTTTTCACAAATTCTCCCTGCTGACTGCCACGCAAGATCGTTATTCATACTACTTCTATAAAGGGAGTTGCCGCCTTAGTAATGATTACTTTGGTAGAATCTCATTCTGTTTTGATCATTTAACTGTAGAAGATGCTACTACTAATCTGTCTACAGACATTTTTGAATCCATTTCCCGTTACGTTCCCTATTCTAGGCATAAAACGTCAACCTCCTCATTTCCTTGGTGTAGCCGAAAGGTTGGTTAGTAACATAATAAAAGGAATAAGCAGCGGGCTACTTTACTCGGTAGTCGCTCTATCTTCGACTATTCCAATTATCTAGGTTCCTACGCTATACCAACGTCATCATCATCATCATCACCATCGGGACCACAAACGGCCACATTGATATTGACCAATAATGACTTTAGCGTGTGGGGCTATCCGACCTTGTAACATAGAGGAGAATATCTTATAGGCGGCACTCAACTATGTTATACCCCTATGGTTACTGCACACTGTGATATCTCTTTCGTATGTATGTGGCAAATTATTCTACGACGCCAATCTTCCGGCATTTCTCCAGTTTTCTCTATTTCATAGACTACAGTTTTTTCCCAAGCAATTTTCTTTCGTCTGTGCAGTCTTCTTTTTAGATCTTCTGAGCTCTTTGTATCTCTACTCGCGTAGCCGCGTCCTATGAGACTGCTGCATTGCCCGGTATGCAGCATTTTTACGTTCGGTCACTAGTTTTCACTTATCATCAAACCAGTGGCTCCGATCTCTACGACTACTGCCCAAGATGGAGTTGGCAGTACTAATGACAGTATTCTTAAGGCGTGTCCATTTCTCTTCAATGTCCAGCATTAAAGCCCCAGGACTTACTCTCCCTCCGTCGAGCTCTTCGAGGTCGAGTCTTAACACATGGCCAAATCTGTTGCTGGTGTTCTCATTGCGTAAGGCAGCCGTGTTGATCCAAAACTGATCCGCGGAAGCAATATGTGTCGCCAGGCAATCCGCTCTCGGAAAACTATACCAACCAGATAGTGATTCCAGTCGACGTTGGCATCTCGGTACATTCGTACCGTGATCAGGCTCGTGGAGAGGGGGCGATCGATCAACACTTGGTCAATTTGGTTGCGAGTGGCTCCATCAGGTGATGCCCAGTTGGCTTTGTGGATATCTTTCTACGGAAACCTGGAACTCGCAAGGACCAAGTTCTTTGATGCTGCCAGTTCGATGACTCGTAGCCCGTTGTTATTAGTGTTCTTATGCAAACTATGGGAACATGCGTAGTGCCTGAAAACAGACTCCCAACATATTTTGGCACTCAACATCACCTAGTAAAAAACCTAGGCCTAGGAGAAAGCTTGTTTCTTCAATTTATTAATCACAATTATAGATCCGATGGTTATCCCACCTCTCTTTTAGTAGTGCCTGAAAACAGGCTCCCGACATATTTTGGCACTCAACATCATCTAGTAAAAAACCTAGGCCTAGGAGGAAGCTTGTTTCTTCAATTTATTAATCACAATTGTAGATCCGATGGTTATCCCACCTCCCTTTTCTCGGAAAACCGCATTGGATCCACATGTGATCGCAAACCTCTTTGCCTCCTTTTTCAAACAATCCTTTACTGACGCCTCTTTTGTTTCCGACTCCTCTGATTTCAAATATTTACCAAGTTTCTCTCTTCGTCTATTTGTTTGTTATTTTATTGATCCAACTCCGATTAAAAATAACCTAAGTCTACTTAAAGATGAATTCGCTTCTACCCCAGATGGTCTCCTCGCTATACTCGTATATCTTAAAAAATATTTTCCGTTCTTTCTTCTTTCCTTACGATGCTCTTTAATGTATCGCTTTCTCAATGTGAAGTCTCTGGTATATGGATGTCGTGAACCATCGGCCCATTGCCAAACTTTCCCACCTTCTCAAATTTTCTGAAAGCTTTCTGTAAGAAGCATGGTGTTTCCATAGAAAATCTGTTATTTCTGTCAGACAATACAGCTTTCTTGGTAATAAATCTACTACGATTCTTTTAGATTAATTTACTTCACTTCCCTATCATCATCATGATCATCATCGGCACTACAACCTAGAACTGGTCTTGGCCTTATTTAGCAAGTCCTGAGGCTTGTTAAATTTTCCATAATGATTTGTTTTTTTCCGGGCAAGGTCATTAGTCTTGCGCCAGAGGCTCCCCGACGAGGAATCGAACCCCGGTCTCCCGCCTGACAGGCGGGTATACTAACCAGTATACTATTGAGGAGCTCACTTCCCCATACCCACATACTATTACCCTTAGCGGATGGCATCGAAGTCTACTTTATTACAACCGATTTCAGTAAGGCCTTTGACAAAATCTCGCACAAGTTTATTCTTTTAAATTAAACCTCTTTGGGTTAGAACTCATAATGACACGGTGTATCTCTTCATATCTAAGTCATCGGCTCTACAGAGTATGTTTCAGATCTGTTCCTTAAATTCATTCTATCGCCGCCTCGGCGGTCCCTCAGAGCAGTTACTTAGGTCCCCTCCTCTTTATACTAACCAAATATGACATTGATATGATAATCAAACATTCGTGTATCTCCCTTTAGGCTAACGATACTAAATTTGTCAAAATCATCTGCCCTCTATACGATGCTTCCCATATTCAAACATGCCCCGACAGCTTTTCGGTTCAGTGTCAAAAAAATCGTTTGGAACTTTATGTTGACAAGCGCTAATCAATCACATTTTCACGGAAACCCATCCTTTCCCTTCCACCGCCCTTATTTTTACTCTACCAATCACTGCCCTCTATTCACAAGTTTCGCGACCTGTTCATCTTATGTAACACTAGAGTGCAGAATCCGTGCCATGAGATGCTATTTTTTTCGACCGAAGCTATTAGTCAAACTGCGAATGGTGGTCAAGGATGTCTCCTAACAATTTCATGGAATATATAGTTTAATGCTGTTGTAGCAGGAAATGAAATGAACGGGCGACTCGTACGAAAGATATTATTTATTTAATATTACAAACGAAGCAGTCGTAAGCTTAATTTCAACAAATATACATTAGTCTGACGCGTGTAGCAAAAGGCGCGTTCAGTGTGGTATAACTGTCAGAAGTAGAGCGAGCGCATTACGGCGTGAATTCATTTGCCTTTTACTCGTGACGCTCGGTCCGGCGCTACAATCGCCTAGAGCACGCAGCTTAGGGCGGGTCCACAACACTCCCCCTCGATTGTAGTGCTAGGTCGATCCTCCGAAAAACTCCCGACGCCGATCAAATCCAGACACTTCCGATGTTTTTCTTTTGTCAATCGTGAGAAAGTCCGCGGGCATCTTATCCGAAGGAAGGTGCTTAATATCCAGTCGACACTCGCGCAAGACATCTCTGACGAAATGATGCCTGATGTCGATGTGTTTCGATCTCGCGTGAAACGTGTGATTCTGGGTAGTTGTGTCCCTCGGTTGTAGTTCATCACCAGAACTCTTTCACGCTCGAACAGCTTGAGCTCCGACAAGAATCCCTGTAGGTATAGGGCTTTTTTCGCGGCTTCAGTTAATGCCATGTACTCCGCCTCAGTGGACGAAAGCGCGACGGTGCGCTGTTTCCTCGACTCCCAGCTGATGGCGGCAGCGCTCAGGTTAAAGACGTATCCGGTATACGACGTTCGATCTACCGGGCACCCAGCCTAATCGGCGTCGATGAACCCCTCCAAGGTTTTCATGCTCTTCGTGTACGTGATTCCCAAGTCGGCGGTCCCCCCCAGATATCTCAGCGTTTCGCCGCTTTCCAGTGTGCCTCGCCGTGACAAGTGTTGAACTGACTGAGACAACTGCCAATATGCAAAATGTCCGGTCTTGTGGCGATCGCCAAGTAATTCAGTGCTCCGAAAAACTCCCGATAAGGACGATTTCCTCCTGGTGATGCTTCTTCTTCAACGCCCTTTTCGAGCCTCGAACTCGATTCAATGGGAGTACTGACGGCGTTACAGTCATCCATCCGAAATCGAGAGAGTAGTTCTCCAACGTAATTTGGCTGAGAAATGGTAATCTGATTTCTGGTCTTGGCGATTTCGATCCCCAAACAATAGCGAGCTGTTCCCAGATCTCTCTTTCTGGTGTCGATAGAATATCAAAATATCGTCAAAGTAGATCAGTATTATCAACGGTTCCTCCCCTCGTTTGAGGCGATAAACGCACGGATCCGCGCTCGTCGGTGTCATGTTTAATTCTTCAAGTTTCCCATTCGGTGTCTTATGCCATTGCCGACCGGCCTGTTTAAGGCCGCACAAAGCCCCTTTCAAACGACAAACCTTTTCGCCACCCTGAAGTTGTTTCAGCATTTCCTTGGCGCGGCTCTCGATGTCGGATTTGTCTTGTGCCGCGACGATTTTCTTCAAACATCCTGGGAGTATATCGGGTAATTCCATGTATGTTTCCTCTTCGATCGTAACGTTTAGGTAGGCGGTCGTGATGTCCATCTGATGCACCTTAAGGTCGTGCTTGACCGCCAGTGCAAGTAGCGTACGCATGGATCCCAGGCGAGCGACCGGAGCGTAGGTATCGTAAAAATCGATCTCTGGTCGCTGCGCGAACCCTCTCGCCACGAGTCGTGCTTTTCTTCTCTCGACCTTGCCGCCCGAGTTGTACTTGTTCCTGAGAACCATTCGACATTCGATCACGTTGCGATTCTTGGGTCGATTCACGATCAGCCATGTATCGTTCTTGATTAAGCATTTGACTTCTTCGACGATAGCGTCCAACCATTCTTCTTTGTCCGGTCCGTTCAATGCTTGCCGATACGGGACCTCCGAGTGAAGACCTAAATAAATTTGCCTCCAGGGGAGATGTACGACTCCTCGTCGTCGAGAATTCGGTCGATGTCATCCCCGCTCGATCCGCGAGGATCTTGGTCTTTTCGCATGATTCGATACAATTTTCGCAAGCGACCGGGTCGCCCGGTGAGAATCTTTCTAGGTCTACCCGGAGCTCTTCTGATCGTTTCGGTGATCTCGTCCCTTTCTCCCGTCGGGTCGTCGTGGATCCATTTCTCGATTCCTCGTCGCGGTCCCCACCTAGGTGAAGTTCAAAGAAATTCGGCAGTGATACTCCCTCGGGATTGTGATTCGAATCTCGATTCAGATTTGACGAAGACGATGCCGATACGTTATGTATTTCCGTTTTTGTACCGGTATCAGTAAACTTGATGTATCGTGTCGTGGTTACCCCTCGTTTGTTTGATACCCATACTCGATAGCCTTGAGTCGATTCGTCGTATCCGAGAAAAATGCATTTCATACCTCGCGGTTCCAGCTTCTCTTTTCCGGGAGTTTTATCCAACATATATGCTGTCTCTCCGAAAGTTCGCATGTTCTTCACGTTCGGGCGTTTTCCGTGCCGTGTACGGAGTTTTACCTCCTAGCGTATTCGTAATGCATCGATTTCTTACGAAGTTTGCCGTGGCGATCGCTTCTGCCCAAAACGAGGTTGAGAGCTTCGATTGCGTCAACATGCAGCGCGCCATTTCCAAGACCGTACGGTTTTTCCTTTCCGCTACTACGTTTAACTGGGGAGTGTATGGAGTCGTGAGTTTTCGCGCAATTCCCCCTCCCTTCAAGAATCTGTCGAATTTTTCGTTGCAGAACTCTCAACCGTTGTCGGATTGCATACAGTTAATTTTTCGTCCTGATTGATTTTCGACGAGAGCCTTGAATTTCTTGAAAAACTTCAAGACGTCGCCTTTCTTTTGCATTGCGTTTTTCAGATGTATGAACCGAGTCGTGTCTCCATCAGATGCCGAGATTTTTACGGTTCCTTTCGCTTTTACGTCGGGGGAGCCGTGATTTGCCAGATTAATCTTTAAATTCCCAGCACTTGCGATTTGTTCAAATGCATCCTTGTCGTGGCATAAGTGTGATGTGCATCCACTATCGAGACACCACGTATCGTTTTTCTGAGTGTTCCCGGCAAAGCAAGAATCTGCGTCTGTGTGGGAGGTTAGAAAGGAAATGTCTTCGCAGATGGCGGCTTTTTCTTTATTTTCGGGATGTTTCGCGTTTCGTTCGGCCTTCTGCGGACAATTTATGGCCTTGTGACCGATTTGGCGACATCTATGGCATTTGTATTTGAATGGCCCGCCGGTACGTTGATCATCCGATTTTTCGACGGACCTGTTCGACGCTTTCTTCGTAGTACTTTTCCAATTCGGCATTCCTTTTCTCACGAACATTGCTTGGTCTTCGGCTTGGCTACGTTGTCTTCTCGTCGCGTTTTCGTCGAGGATTTTAATTTTCAGATGTTCTGGCGAAGGTAACTTGTCTCTCGACTCGATGGCGTATCTGAATTTTTCGTAGCTCTCCGGCAGACTGTGTAAAACCATGATCGATTGTAATTCAACGCTGACTTGTACGGATAATTCGGACATTTTGTCGACCATATCAGAGAATTCGTCGACGTGTCCTTGTATATCTCCGCCTTCGTTGAGTCGATGATTCATTAGCCGTTTCCACAATGATGCCTTTTTCGCCGGTCCTTTCGATTCGAAAATTGTTTCCAGTTTCAACCAAATTACTCGGGCTGTTTCGCAGTATCTAATTTGCCCGAGTTCGGCGTCGCCAACAGCGAGATACAAATCTGCTTTCGCCTTTTCGTCCTCGTCCTTCCACGCTTGCAAATTTTCGGCTGCTTCCGGTTTCGGTTTTTCACTGCTTGCGTGAGCCCACGTTTTGGTTTTTGTCATGAGTGCCCGCATTCTTAGTCTCCAGGTATCGTAATTTTCCCTGGTTAGAATTTGTATGCGCATTATGTTCGTAGCTTGACCGTCCATTTTGTTTGCAGTGAGGTTATATTTCCGCGTGTATTTTCCACGTTGTCTTCTCGTCTTTTCGATTTCCGATTACGAATATCCGGACGATGTTTAAGCCTGCGCCCATAACCTGTTGTAGAAGGAAATGAAATGAACGGGCGACTCTTCGTACGAAAGATATTATTTATTTAATATTACAAACGAAGCACTCGTAAACTTGGTTTCAACAAATATACATTAGTCTGACACGTGTAGCAAAAGGTGCGCTCGGTGTGGTATAACTGTCAGAAGTAGAGCAAGCGTATTAAGGCGTGAATTCATTTGCCTTTTACTCGTGACGCCCGGTCCGGCGCTACAATCGCACAGAGCACGTAGCTTAGCGCGGATCCACAACAAATGTGGTGGTATTTCCCTGATCGGCTGAGCGTTGCGAGCCGACTTACCACTCATTAAGTTATATCATTGGGTCGATCACTGATCGTATAGCCTCATTTAAATTCTACCATCTGCTGAAGTAAACGAAGGAGAAGACATCCAAACCTGGTTCCGCTTTGATATCGGTTGGACTGGGGCCTTTCAAATGAAAGTATTGTATCACATGATTCATTAAAAGCGCTCATTTTAGATAGCCGTCAAAAAGTATTAAGAAACGTACCACATTCAAATAAGTTAAATTTACGCCTCTCTAGAATAGTAGTCTACACGATAGTCAACCTTTTCGAAACCGTCATTCGGGCTCTTCTTATCGAGTCGGGCTCGTCTGGAACTACTCGCGCGTTGTTTTGGTTACCGATTAATTTAATTTGGTGAATAAATTCTACTGATAACAGATAATCAGAGAGGGGGCATAAATTGACATTGAAAGTCGACTCACACCGGCAATCATTTTTTAGCCGAGGCACATAAAAGTGAAATGTTTTGCTTCGTCATTGTGAGATGTAAATACTTAGACTAATATATATCGATAATTCCTTGTATTGTCCCTTCTTCAGTCCGAATGTTGCTCTGACATTTACCACAAAAGAGGAATCGAGGGATTTGCGCCGGGATTTCTTATGAAGTTCCTTTCTTGATAGACGTCATACTAAGCACATGCAGTGCTGTGTTTTATGCCCCGACCAAATAAGAAAATTGGATTCAAATTTTGGGCGAATATATATGTGCATATACATATATATATATATATATATATATATATATATATATATATATATATATATATATATATATATATGTATATATATATATATATATATATATATATATATATATATATATATATATATATATATGGATGCTGCGAATCCATAGGAGAAAAACCTATCAGCAATCCTAACCCTATATCCATCAATAAGAAATATTTGCCTAAATCTACAAATAACCTACCCTGAAATAGAAACCCCATAGAAACCATTAAAAGAAACAATTTTGCCTTAGAGCTCCTTATTGACAAAATCAATCAAAACTTCTTCGTCAATTGTTCTTTCTCTGACAATGTTCTCGTTTCCCGTCTTGCGTTATCCTAAATCACTACATATGTACTCTGTCTATGAAAATTATATCGAGGTCATTATATAAAATAACCGGAAGCTCGTGCAATATTAGTCTTAAGATTCAAATAAGGGGTTTTTATTGTAGTTTTCCCTTAATTTATTATTTGTTATTCATTAAAATTGTGCTATTGTCGTTATATAGATTTAAGATTATAGTTGTAAAGGAATTGCTTTCCTAAATCTCTTAAGTACTAGTTGTAAAATATACCATAAATGTAATTATCTACCAAATAAAAATGGAATTGAATTGAATTTTGCCTTATTCACAAAATAATCATAAATATGATATGATCAAAAAGAAACGGGGTAAAAGACCTCGTTCGCCAACATTACAACGACGACATCCTCAACATCATATCCCAACCATCATCATCTAATATCGATAAGCTCTACAAACTACTAACCTTAGTTAAGCTACAAAATCTAGTGTAAACAATATTTAATATTTGTATTCTAGCCGAAAGCCTTAGTCGCTAGTGCTATTAGTTTTAAGTTACCATGTAATTTACTTGCATTGTAATAAATAATAATAATAATAATAATAAAAGAAACAATTTTGCCTAATTCACAAAATAATCCAAGTCCCACAGTCATATTACCCATAGGAAATATTTGCTTGATCTACAAATTGTCACATGGTATAATCCATAAGATACAAAGTAGCTTATACAGAAATATGAACTCCATGGGAGCCCCTAACAAACGTTTTTGCATGATCAACAAAAAGCAGTGCGATCACGGGCAGCCGTCGAGGCAAGTAAGAATGAGAAATGAAGGGAGTTCGTCTAGAGTCTTTCGAGAAGTCAGTGGTCGTGATCTTGTCCTTCCGCTCTTGGAAAGTAAAAATTAAAGTTAAAGCGCAAGTAGAAACTATAGAAAATTAAAGTTAACAAAGTGTACAAAGCGCAAATAGAAACTATAGAACCACATTGTGTAAATAATGTAACTTGAAGATTGAAAAATAAGATTGAAATTTATTAAATATTGTAGCTTAAAAATAAAATTAAAAATAAGATTGAAATTTATTAATTATTGTAACTTAAAAAGAAAATTAAAAATAAGATTAAAAAATAAGATTGAAAATTTATTAAATATTGTAACTTAAAAATAAGATTGAAAAATAAGATTGAAATTTATTAAATATTGTAACTGAAAAAAAAGTGACTCCACGTGGTAACATCTTCCTTGGTTCCAGCATCCAAGCCCGAGGTTCCTCCCACGAACCGTATCTGGCCTGCGGACTTAGTTGGCGCAAAAAAAAATATTACTTGGTGTGCAGCCTAACCAGGCATAACAATATATATATTAAACTTGCCCGGAAAAACAAATTATTGTGGAACATTTAACAAGCCTCGGGACTTGCTAAATAAGGTCAAGACCGGATCCCGATTGTAGTGCCGATGATGATGATAATGATATATATATATATGAATACATATTGTGGCTAAACCAATTGACGAATAGTTATAAGAAAAATATTTATTATTAAGCATTCGTGTTACTAAGTTCGCAGGCTGCCGAATCGGGATAATAGACTAGCTATCAATCATTCTGAATGTCGTCTAAAACTAAACTCCCACCCCGCACACTGCTCTGTCTATTTATCCCACTCCACTCCAATTGTACGCCCACAAAATACATTTCTTTCAGAAAAAATCCCTCCTAGTACCGCGCCTTATTTCCTTACGTGGACATTAAAAAAGATGCCGCGACGACAAGTTCCTCATTGCGATGGAATATCAATCACTGAGCAAACAGATAAATCCTCATATAGTCCTCTTGGTTTGAAGTCAGTCCTTCAATAATTTGACTCGCAATGAATCTCCTCATCCTGGGTTGTTTATTTAACTTGAATACCATCCCCGCGTCGTCTTCAGCCATTTTCCAATATATTTGATATTTTAAATGATAAAAAATCACTTTTCCAATTCCGCAATACTCCTTTCGGCGTCTTTTTATCTGGAATATGGGAATCCTTAAAACTCGCATCCGCACAAGGATGTGCCAATAGTGTGCGCTCCCAAAAGTACATTTACTTGTAAATCCACACACAAGAGAAGAATGATGATAATGCTCCTCTTTTATCTTCATTGATGGTGGGCAGAATTGAGTTGGAGTAGACACACCACCAGACATCAAAGGGAAAATGAAGGAATCGACAGAATCCTGTGGGCAGAGATCGATGGATGTGAATGCAAAGTTATCCTCTCACACAAGCAGCAGCATCAATTTTGGCGAGACGACGGTATATTGAGTTCGATTTTTGGGAGCATGCGAATGTGGAGGCATCAGCTCATCCTTTCCTCTATTTAACAAGGATTTATGTCTCCATTCATCTCTGGGCAGATGTTATGTATGTGCTCGATGTGTTTACCTGTCGGCTTTTTTTTTATGCCCTCTATTTTTTTTTTAACTTCGCCTTTGTCCTTTATACTTGACGACATTTTTTCTATTCCCGTACTACCATCATAATTTGGACAGAATCTGAAAGCGGAACAAAAGTTTTGTGCTGTTGAAAATTCAGGGCACATCCAACTTGTGCCCGGCATGCTCGTCTAATTATTTGAAATTCCCTGTCTCCCTCGTATCCGGCTGGCAACGGGTCAGCCGAGGGAAATTGTGGCGACTAAGGGTGATCGCTATTCAATGCCTTATCACCTTCGAATCTGAGAATGTATCTGAACCAATGGTATTCCGGGTCCAATAGTTTTGCAGCCTTTTTCCCCCGACCAACTTCCGGTCGACATCGCATAGTCGATATCTGCGATTGTCAATCAAAATGAAGGCGATGGAGGTTGCCTTCTAGCTTCAGACGTATCTCTCGATGCGATAGCCCAATGGTCTTTCGTAATGCAATGCGGTCCGATGCAGAACTTAAGGGGATTTAATTAATTTTTACAATGCCAATTGAATTCGAGAACACGTAACTTGATTATGGTACGTGTTCGGGATAAACAATAAGCAGGCGGAATTGTGCCTTGAGAAGTCATACTCGAAATTCCTTGTGAGTACCCAGGAGATAGATTGACTGGGCCAATGCTCTTGAGGGGAGAATCGATAATTTCCGCAGTGATTTTTTCCTTCACCTTGTTTGCAGCGATTCTAAGGGTTTCGGCCACCTGTGGGGAGTTGGACGTCTATTAGGGTGGCGGATTCGGGAGGGATAGGTTGTTGGGAAATTATTTCCGCAGATATAAAGTCGTACCACTCCGAGCATGTGAATTCTTGGGAGCTTTTCAGATGCAAATTCTCTTGGTAAACGCATCTGTGGATGTGTAAAAGGTTGAGATTGAGACGGACGGTGAGAAACCAATTTCCGGGCTTAGGTTGATTACAATGAAAAGGTATCTTTTTTTTTTTTTGCTCTCGGGCGCACAGTACCATGAGGATGCTGCCACTGACATTTAATTAGGTCGTCATCAACCAGACGACGGCACGTTCAGCGTTTTTATTTTTTCTTCTATGAATATACATAAGACACAATAAGTCGTTTAAAAACTGGCTTTCCATACAATTGTGGGAATTAATTGTTAATATTTTTTAAATTAGTACAAGTGCAATTGCATGTCGCATCGGAAATATTGCTAACCCATCTCTCGTCTTCTTTCTCTGTCTTGTTTTTTTAAATGTGATCCGAATTTTCTTCTGTAACTGTATTGAGTATGGCTTTGGTCCTATATAACGTTTTTTGCAATCAGTGTCAGTGTTTAATTTAATCAATAATCAATAATTAGAACTGACTCGCAACGTAGGAATGCTGCGCCATCTTGTGGATTTTTTCTCTGTGCATCACCAATTTATGTTCCAAACACTGAAAGTCATCAACAATGACATTTAAAAACCAAAAAGCCTTTTTGTTTTAAATTGCTATCCAATAAAAAGTTGTTAATGCCACGAAAGACACACTTAAGAGTCTCTTTCATTCAGTTGGCACCTTCATAGAATGTCTCTCGCCCACCTCTTGATCCATCTACTTAATCATCCGGTTTGATTATCTTTTATGGCCCCACTGACAATTAATTTCACGACTGCCTCCGTAATTTCAACTACGATTGGCGTGCACGAAACATTTCCGTCCCAACCCCAAAACACTCCCAGCCGTCGTTCATATTACCACCCCACACTATCACCTTATATTCTCTACCTTCTTTCGGTAACCGTAAAATCGCGAGGCAGTGGCGCGACGATCTCCTTCATGGGGCAATAAACAATCCGAATGCCAAGCCAAACTCATCGCTGGAAAAGAAATCATTTACCAAAAGGATAATTATGTGCGCTTTATTAAGTCTACGTTCTAGAGGCGACATATTACTTGTTTCCCCTCCCTCTGAAGGGTGGTATTCCACCAAATGAAATAATTTCCATTGTTAAATGATAACAGTAAATCAAGTGGCAGGACGAGGAACGTGTTAAGCAGCAAAAACCATCCCAACTAAGGACTAAGCGCAATAAGCATCTATCTTTGGGGCAATTGTGGAATTGCCTTACGACGAACCTTAAGTGATGTTTGTGTATGCCGTCGCATTATCCTGGAACAATGCAACACAGTTTGTTTTCAGTTGGCCAGGAGTTGGGGACTGACGGCTGCTTCTCGAAAATTTTGTTACAAAATAAATGTGTTAATATTTCGGTTGCGATTACATATGTGGTGTCGGATAACGTTTCCTTCACCGTATACACGATGTTTAGGGGAGTTAACGATGTTATATGGAGGCACTGGTTCCACGTCGAGTGCGGCTGTGAGCACAAGGACGAATTGGTTGGATTATCTATGGCATCTGACATTCGGAGTGAACGCAAGTTAACGATTTAACAGTGTTGCTTACAGACGGGAATCCAAGTATTCGGTTGACGATGGTTCAATGACTGTAAAACATATTCTGGAACCCATATTCAAAACCAGTAGTTATTGCTTATAACGTTTGTACCTTCTGTATAAATCGTTTAAAACAAAACACAGATGTTTAAGTTTATAGATCAAAATTAATTATGTTACCTTGTCAAAATAACCCCTATTTTTCCTATTTTTTTTTTTCAATTTTCCCAAGATTTTTTATTTCCGTTTTTGTCTTAAATTCTAAATTATATGCTGAACAAAATATGCTTAAATTCTAGCTTAGCTATCTTATTTTATAACTTACTGGTACTACGCAGTCGCTCTAAGGTAGACATTATATGACTGTTGTGAAATCTGCATTTCGGAGACAGAACTTTTTTTGTGGTTGTAGTTGTGATTATTTGTATAACAAAGAAAAATTCGAAAAATTCTGTGCCCATTTTTTTTTTTGTTTTTAATTTAATTTACTTCTATTTTTTATACTTAACAGACTTTAACCTAAATCTTATACTACCCTAATTCTAGAAAAGCTAAGTCTGCGTAAGCTGGCTGATAATGTAGTTATTCTACCGACATTGGTACACAGGTCCGTATTTGCCATTCAACTACCAGAATGGTTGGCGCTATCTAATATTATCGTCCCGGTCTCTGTGGGAGATAGTCCTCCTGAAGCGCAAGAGCTCTTCTTCGGGGCGCGTGACTTCCCAGTCGTAGCACAATCGGCCATCTACGGCTGATCTACTTATATGATCATCATCATCATCATCGGCACTACAACTGGGATCCGGTCTTGGCCTTATTTAACAAATCTCTCCACCGGTCCCGATTTCGAGCCGCTGCTATCCAGTGTGCTACTCCCAGGTTCTGGGCGTTCTGGTCTACGTCATCCCTCGGAAGCAATATGTCTAGATTATATAATGGACTCTTAAATTTCAGACATTTTTCCATCGCCTGCCTAAGGGTGAATATCTGATCAATCGCTGATTCGTCTGGCATGAAGCCACATTGATATTGACCAATGATGATATAGCATTTGAAATAATAGTGAAGAAGATCGTGTGATTCGAACTGACGCTATGACAGCTCGAATCACGAAAAAAATTTTACCTAAGCGTTACACACCGGGCTACTGACCGTGTTTAGAATTTGATTTCCAAACTCGACTATATTCCACTGATGTGAATTATTTTTATTATTTATCGCTTGGTATACGGTGGTTCTGATGTATTTTTCTTATTCGATTTTTTTCGTTCGTGTTCTTCACTATTTTTGCCTGTGAATTGTGTTTATCTGTTGTTAGAGTTGCCACAATGACTTTAGCGGATGGGGCTATCGGATCTTGTAGGATAGTAGAGAGTATCTTTTAGGCGGTACTCAGCAATGTTATACCCCTATAGTTGCTGCACAGTGTGATATCTCCCTTCTTATGTACGGGGCAAATTATTCCGCGACGCCAATCATCCGGCACCACCCCTTGTTCCCATACGTGCACCACGATCTCATAAATAGCCCGATGCAACGCTGTCCCTTCTTGTTTGATCAGCTCAGATGGTATGCCATCAGCTCCGGAGGATTTATTGGATTTGAGCTGTCTTATGGCCTTTAATGTTTCCTCAATGCTTGGTGACGGCAACATTTGGTCTTGATTTTGCTTCCAATTCTTCTGTGAGCTGACCATTTAGCAATTCATTAAAGTGCACTTCCCATCGTTCCAGAATGCCTTCAGGATCGGTGATCAGATTACTCCCTTTATCCTTGGAGTAAGTGCACCGTGGTGTGTACCGCGTCATACTGCGGATTATTTAGTAGAACTTCCGCGTCATACTGCGGATTATTTAGTAGAACTTCCGCGCCTGGTGCGGACCTCGCTCTCTACTTTTCTTTATTTCACAGATAAGGTTTTTTTCTGAGGCACTTTTCTTTTGTCTGTGAAGTCTTTTTTTAGATCTTCTGAGCCCTTTGCAATTGTCTTCGCGTACCGGCATCCTATGAGACTGCTGCATTGCCAGGTATGCAGCATTCTTACCTACAGTCGCTGGTTTACACTTATCATCACACCAATCGCTCCGATCTCTACGACTACTGCCCAAGATGGAGTTGGCAGTACTCTTAAGGCGTGTCCATATCTCTTCTACGCCCGCCATTCTGGCCCCAGGACTTACTCTCCCTCCGTCGAGCTCTTCGAGGGCGAGTCTTAACGCATGACCAAAGGCGTTACTGGTAATCTCATTGGGTAAGGCAGCCGTGTTGACCCAAACCTGATCCGCGGAAGCAATATGTGTCGCCAGGCAATCCGCTCTCGGAAAACGGTACCAACAAGAGAGTGATCCCAGTCGACGTTGGCACCTCGGTACGTTCGTACCCTTATCAAGCTCGAGGAGTAGCGGCGACCTATTAACAGGTGGTCAATTTGGTTGCGAGTGGCTCCATCAGGTGATACCCAGGTTCCTTTGATCATGTCTTTACGCGGAAACCGGGTACTTGCAACGACCAAGTTTTTTTTATGCTGCCAGTTCGTTGACTCGTAGTCCATTGTCATTAGTGTTCTTATGCAAACTATGGGAACCTGCGTAGTGCCTGAAAACCCGCTCCCCACCTATTTTCGCATTCAAATCACCAAGAACAATTTTTTCATCGTATCTTGGGCAGGCATTGAGGCCCCGTTCGACGTTCTCGTAGTATTCTTCCTTTTCGTCGTCTTGAGACTCCCCTGTAGGCCCGTGATCATTTATGAGGCTTATGTTATTAAACTTCCCTCGTACGCGAAGAGTGCATAGCCTTTCGTTTATTGCATTAAAGCCGATAATGGCAGGCTTCGATTTTTGGGTGACTAGAAAGCCTACGCCGAGCACATGGTGTTTTGCATAATAGCTGTAATAAATATCATACTCGTTTCTTTGAATAACATTATTATTTCTTGCAATTGTAGTGATCTAAAAAGCCCTACTACCTTTTTCCCCCATTCCTACATCCCAATCCTAGCTATAATCAAACATTCGTTTATCGCATTACATTTGCCCCCACGGCATAATTAAATCCAAAATCTTGAATTAAAATCAAATTCGCAATAAACGAATCTAATACTCGTTTACGTTTCACATTTGCCCCACAGCATCACCCAAATCCAAAATTCAGAGATCATTATCTCTTTCTGAAAATTTTCCAGAAATTGAATTCTTATCTAAAGTAAACACAACATCTCACTCGAAATATCGAGATTGTTTTACGAAAATGTATATCTTTGGGGTACAATTTTCGATTTGTTATCCTTTATAAAGGAATAGTTAAGTGATCTCCGGGCCGCAGTCTAAATTCGTCTATAGTCCCTGGAGGAAGTACCCCAGGATAATATTTGAGAAAATAATAAAACACATTCCAAAGGAAACAAGACGTGCTTTCATTTTTACCCAACAACGGATAGCTAAGTATCACCTGGCCCCTACGGAAGACCAAGTGAAGACTAAGGACAGAGGCCGAATCCAAGGACGTTGCTCTTCCCTTTGAAATCAAAGGAAGCACGGCAACGACCCCTTTTGTGGGACAAGTTTTCAGAAGCTATTTTAAGAGATCACTAAGTCCTTTTAAGGACTAAGAAACACGCTTCCTGAAACCAAACCCCTACAAAAAACATAACACAATGCTGTTATGTCAGTGTTATAGGTCCGAGACGCCGTGCTTCCTCGTTAGAGGGAAGAGCGTGGACCTTTTATTTTTAGTCACGATGAGAATGTACTTTTCTTATTTGTTTGAAGATTAAAGTCTTTTATTTATTTACTTGTTTCGAATTTCTGTTTATTCTTCAACTCTGTTTATTCTTTTCTAATAACTTCCGTTCCTACAACTCTGCATTCTATTCTCGACTCTCTTGTTACAACTCTGTTCTCTATTCTCGTCTATGTTTCTTCTCGACTTACTTTTCTCAACTTCCCAATCTCAACTATTTCTTAACTTCTCTCTCAACTCAACTCCAAACTCAAACTGACTTTACAATTCATTTTTCTCTCTTCTTATAGAACATTGTGTTCTAATTCACTGTAAATTATAATATGAACAAAATCAATTTTATCAAAGTATTATTTACTCTACAGTGACTTTTAAATTTTGAATAAACTTTGAACGAAAATCAAAGAGCCATGTTTCAAATGAAAAAAGGGGCATGTTATGAAATGTACTGGAACTGACTTGATATAGAATATTGTGGATGTTTATTTATGATATGTACGAGGGTTGCCTCTTATGTTTCGGGATTTGGCAACCCTAGTGTTGCAATCCGGCAATTGACAGCTCTGTCGTAAAGTTGGACATTTTGGAGGTTATACGCACTCAGAACGTTTTGACATACGAGCGCTATTTGAGTTGTTTACAGTAACTTAAAAGATTCATCTCGGCCCAAAAATGGAATTAAATCGTCAACATTTTCGTGCGATTATTTTTTACAACTTTCGGCGTGGATTAACTCAGCAACAATGCATGGATGAACTTAATTCAATTTCTGGCGATGAAGCTCCATCAAGGACCAGTGTTTATCGATGGTATGGTGAATTCAATCGTGGTCGTAGTTCACTCCAAGATGAATTTCGTGAAGGTCGTCCAAAATCAGTTGTTGTTCCGAAAACCATTGATGCTGTGCGCGAACTGATATTGGAAGATCGTCATGTGACCTATCGTGAGATTGAGACAACCTTAGGCGTTAGTGGGACCAGCATACATTCAATATTGCATAAACATTTGACTGTCAAAAAAATTTGTTCGCGTTGGATCCCACACAATTTGTCAATCGCCTAAAAAAAGGCTCGTGTCAATTGGTCGAAAGAAATGCTCAAAAAATACGGTCGCGGTGCTTCGAAACACGTCTATGACATCGTGACAGGTGATGAGTCGTGGATTTACGCGTATGAGCCCGAAAGTAAACAGCAGTCGACTGTCTGGGTGTTTCAAGATGAGCCAAATCCAACAAAAGTTGTTCGCGCACGAAGCACTTCCAAGCAAATGGTCGCCTGTTTTTTTGGAAAAACTGGACATGTCGCAACCGTACCAGTAGAACAACGCAGAACAGTCAATTCTGAGTGGTACACAACCATTTGTTTGCCAGTTGTCTTCCAAGAAATCAGGAAAACCAACCGCCGAAGACGGATCACTCTTCACCACGACAATGCGAGCTCTCACACATCGGCTGCGACAACTGCATTTTTGAGCACCCAAAACATCGATTTGATGGGTCATCCGCCGTATAGTCCTGACTTGGCACCGAATGACTTCTTTTTATTCCCGTACGTAAAAAACAAACTGAGAGGTCAACGTTTTTCGACACCTGAAGAAGCGGTTGCTGCATTCAGAATGCATGTGTTGGAGATACCTCAATCAGAGTGGCAAAAGTGGTTCGACAATTGGTTCAAACGCATGCAAAAGTGTATAGATCTTCATGGGGAATATTTTGAAAAACAATAAAGTGATTTTCGATGATCAATATTAGTTTTTGTTCTCTAATCCCGAAATATAAAAGGCAACCCTTGTATTAAATGAGAATGATAGATATGTAAGGAGAATGTTTAAGGATGTGTTAGATAAATAATGAGACTCTGTATTAAACTTAATAGTTATAAGGACAGTAGTATTCTGGAATACTACATCCCACCCTTCTTCGAGAAAGAAAATTATCCTTGAAGAGAATAATTTTCTTCTAACTATAGATTAAGATTAATTAAGGACTGGATTTTCGTTCAATTACAATTGGTTTTCAAAATAATAGGTTTTCAAAATTAATTTACTATCAAAGGTTTCTACATTGTTACAGTAATTTCAAAAAGTTTTTAACACTATAAAATTTGTCTATTTACATTATATATATTACTTAAAACTAAATATTTCTCCTTGGAACTTTTTCTTTTCTCACCTAAAAAATTTTTTTTTTAAAAAATATGTTTCATGTAACTTTGAAAATTTTCGTTTGCATTCGAATAAATATTTAAAATTTCAAATATATATAACTCGTTAAAAATTTCAATATTTCCAATATATATATTAACTCTAAAAATTCTATTATATATAACTCCAAAAAAATTATAATATAATATAACTCCAAAATTTTCTTTCTTTCTTCCCCCTCTTTAACTTTTTTTTTTTTTTTTTATTTCCTTCATTTCCTACAATTGTTTGATTTTTTCATATATATATATTGAATAAAAAAAACAAAGGCCATTTGTTAGGTGTGAACCTTTTCTTTAAATTTATGGAAAATTTTCCAAAACCGTTTTGGGCCTATTACTATGATGATTGAATAAAAATGAATTTTACCAAAAACCTTCTTAAGAAATGATTTCAAATATCTTAAATGACTGTCTAACTTTTTATTTTTTTGTATTTCGTGTTAAAATAAATGTTTATTGTTGTTAAAAAAAAAAATTGTAATGTATTTTTATAGTTTTTCTTTCCAATACTTATTTTAGTTGAATTTTTATTTTCATTTTTTATTATTTCGTGTTTGAGTAAGTGTTTGTGTTTATTATCGTTATTTAAAATATTTAAAATATTTTGGCCTAATGTCTTTATTTTACATAGCCTTAACTGCTGTCAGAACATTTACATTTTCAGTCTTACCCACTGCTGTTGGGCCATTTAGTTTCTCAGTCTTATTTACTGTTTCGCATAGTTCTTCAGACTTATTAGCTGTTAGAACTTCTTGGTTCCCAGTCTTATTTGCTGTTTGAACTATTTCTTTAGTTTTATCTGCTGTAGAAACATTCAGTCCTTCAGTCTTTGCTGCTGAAAAGTTGTGTTGTTCAGTGTTAGCTGCTGAACTGACTTGGGTTTCAATTTTAATTGCTGAAGCTTTTGGATTTTCAGTCTTGGTTGCTGAAGTGTCTGGGTAGTCAATTGGGATAGCCGAAATAATGGGTTTGTATTTCTGCTGGAAATTTTGAATTTTCAGTCTGTGTTGCTGAATTATTTTCCAGAATTGTAGTCTGAATCGGAGTTATTATATTAGAATTTGGTTGGCGTCCGGGCTCGTTTTCCGACTCTTGCACCCGAGAAAAGTGAACACTTTGCCTTATATTCAGACAGGGCATCGGCTAGCTGCTATGCAGCTCGAGCTCTGTATAGTGACCGGACGTTCCGTGAGAAAATTCTCAAATCGTTTAGCCATTTTCGTTTCCGTGATCGTCGTCGTGTATCCGGTCCATATATGAGGCTTGTTAAATTTTCCATAATAATTTGTTTTTACGGGCAAGGGTATTAGCCCTGCGCCAACCTTTCTCAGGATGTCGCTGCATGCATTGGTCCACTACTTGGGGGGTGCCAAAGCAGTTATCCAGGGGTGTTACGTGGAGACTGCATGTCAACTTGTATTGAACAGGGATAAGGATCGTCCTGGCTTTTGCCGGGTTGAAAGCAATCAGAGACTTTGCCCTGTATGTTCGTTCCCCTACTTTCGTGATAGATCAGTGGAATTCCGGATCCATGCTGTATACGCCTATGTGTGGGGGGTAATGTGTGTATGCCGACGTATGGCAAGTATTCCATTCACTCCCCAACGATGTTGCTGCACGCAAATGCTCCTCAGGAAGCCCACGAGAAAATTAAAATTAAAATGCACTGTTTTGTTTTCATATTAAAGTTTTTTTATTTTTTTGGTATCACTATTCAAACGACTATAGCATGATAAATTTAAAATTTCATGATTTGACATCTATTGGGTTTGTTGTATTCCAGAATACTACCCTTTATTAAATTTAACACTGAATCTCCTTACACATCCTTAAAAACTTCACTTAACATATATTACATTCTCACTTAATACATACCATTCATAAACATTCACAATATTGCCAGTTACAGCACATTTAATAACCTGCACCTTTTTATTCATTCAAAACATAGTAACTTTGATTTTCGTCCAAATTTGATTCATTGTTAAAAGTCAGGGAGAAAATTCAATAGAATAGAATCCAGTTGAGATTTGGAAGTCAGAGAAACAAGTCAGAAGTCAGGAGTTCAGAAAAAGATAAATATAGAAGTTATTACAATAGAGAAGAAGTTATTAGTTCAGAAACAATAGAGACAATAGAAGAAAAGAATAAACAGAAAAATTCTGAGAGAAGATAAATTAATTAATTCCTGCGTTTTAATTAAGATTAAAAATAAAAGGTCCACGCTCTTCCCTCGAAAGAGGAAGCACGGCGCCGGACGTCAACAGGTTCAAACAGATTTTGTTGCTATGTACACGTATATTTATTTTGTCTTTCTAGCTTTTTTGTCCTTGAATTGCGAATTAAACGCATTAGACCATCACGACATTATTATTCCTTTTGGTTCTCTGGTACAATGTTGATTTAGTATTAGAAAATAATTTATTTTAGCGCGCAGGGTTGACTCCAATAAAAACGTGTGTTCACACTGACTGAATGACAACTGGCTTTTTAAAAGGTCGCGAAATTAATTTTTGGGCCTGACCGGTGGCGTGACCTAGCATATTTCACATTCAATAGTGACTGTTGTGAATTAGGGTTGAAATTCATATTTCTTTCTACACACAGGACAACCAAAAGAGACCACGCCTCTGCTCTCTCAACCTCACGCCCGTTAAAGTATGAGTGACTTTTGTTAATAGGGTAATTGACGGACATGAAGAATGTGAGAACAGAAAACATGATATGCTTTGATCTCTGGGTAGCTTTGGTTGTGTGTGTTGGTATCAGATGCAGCTACTGACATGACCTGGTGACCCAGTGGTGCGGCTATGGTGTAGTCGGAGCACATTGAACCGTGGAAAGAAATACGAATGAGAGGGAAACCTAGCTGATGTTACTCCCCTGCAAAGAGAGATCATTGATCCCAAGCGAATGGGTGATGTGAAGGAAAGTCGATAGGACGCCGCTGATGTTTGGGAAATAATTCGCGTGAGAACCGGAATCTAAGACGCTGAAATTACCCCAGCTATTTTGCTATGATGCAACAGCGTCGTTCTTTTAGACTTGTTGTTGCTAACCGACATTATGAGATTTCCGATGGGAAACTCATGGTTAGCAAGAATGGAGTTGCCGTATGACATTTATGTAGCTAAACTCAATTATGCATTATCTGCAAAGGATAATGAGTTTAGCTATACGCTCGTTTGAAATGTTTTACATGGGAATACATATAAAGGAAATGGGTAAGTATGACGCGCTGAAAGCGGGCGAAATCAGGTGGAAATGTTGGTTGGAATTGTGGGTTGTTTCTCATGTAGAATAGAGAAACCCCTCCACATATGCATCTCCAAATCAAGGAACGCCTCTGGTGGGACAAAGCCGTTGCGACGCACGCTCCCAGAGTACAGAGTGTTTGGATAATAAACCCCAAAAATTAGGTCAGTGGAGGAGCTTATTACTCTGGCAATATATCTTCTGATTAATTTGATCATAAAATTATCCACCCTATTTATGTAGGCGTCATTATATAAAGTCTCATTCGAATAATACTTTTTATAGTCCGATTCCGGAGTTCGATATAATCTGAGACAACTACTGAGACACTTCCTTTCTAACACCCGAATCTTTTCCACCAAATTTAGACCTATGTTAAATCATACTTGGCAACCATATATGAGCATTGGCCTCTGATTAGCGTCATGTAGCATATAACTTTTAACCTGCTATCGAGTTTACTACCTACACTCTGCAAATAGCTTCTATGCGTTAGTGTTAATGAGGAAACAAAACTAATGGGATTCTGGAGTTGTTCAGGTAAAACTGAATTCATCCACATTCTTGCTCGCCCAACTGTAGTGTGCGTCCTAAGTATGTTTTTCAGCTAGCTATAGTTTTTATGTTCGCTTTAAGGACATATTAGCCAAATCTTTTCGTGGTCGACACGGACTGTTATATTGCGCTTCCTTGCTGTCTGGATGTTATCGAGAAGCAGTAGTAATAAATTAAATGAAACAATGACAACCATATACGACTTCTACAATAAAAGTGTATCAACAACTGGCTTCTGCCGCCGTGCTCATTGTCTTCCAGTTAGGACATCCCACACTTTCCCAAATTGTACAAGCAATACAGTACGCAATTTTCTCCCAAGTCAAAACACAATCACTAGGTAGACAGGGAGAGCCAAAATTTCGGTTGTTAAACACTCAAAGTACCCGTCAAGCTTAAGCCCTTTAAGTTGGTAATTAAATTGGATCAAGCGGTGTTAATAGTTTATAATGGCTTCTTATTCGGGATCCTGGGGGCAAGGACCAAAATTGTCAGCCTGTAAGTTTAGAATTTAATTACGAACAGGACAACGTGCACCCACTGTCGCGACACCACTACACGTCTCAATGTCAATTTGTTATGGTAGAGTGAGAGTCTCGAAGGATATTTGTCTAAACAGCTTTATGGCGTCCCCTTTTAGTGTTCTCGGCTTTCCACGCTGATTTACGCCGACTTGAGACACAGCAATATCCACCTTCCCCATGTAATAGTATTAGTAAAAAGGTGAACAAAAAATTGTCACACTTTATGTAGCGACTTGTAATGTTATCATCGTCGTTACGACCTTTTCACGTTTCACATGACTGGCGGAAAGATTCCGCCAACTAACGTCTGGAAAAATAAATATCCGTCGAGTTGACTTCGATGAAGTGGAACGTATGCAATTTTTCGAAGCTTGACAGAGTCAGAATTGGTCTGGGGGTTTGGAATAATAATGATTGCATGCACGTCAGTATGGGCCGTGTGCTCGTCCTGGTGCTTGGTGCCACGTTAAATTCCTTTTGGTCTCGTTCATCTTCCTTAACAAGTGATGGAACGATGTAGGTTCATTAGTAACACTGAACGACCGGAAGGTTGGCCATACATTCAGTGGAAATAGGCAGGCACATACATGTACGGAGGAGTTGCGTCTCAGTGGCCAGCTCATCAATTTTCAGCACCTGGCGAAGGACTGGGAGGACTGAGAAAAATTTGTGCAGTACGGTGAAGTGGAAATTTTTTCCGCAACGAGGACATACTGTTGGTGGTTTTGAAATGGTGGACGAGTCAAATAACGACGCTCTATGTGAGGGTTATGGAAATCACTTGACTATTCAACTTTGAGCCCAGGAAGTTGGTAGTGAATGGAAACACAACAACACACACGGCGTAGGTTTTGTATAGAATGTCAAACTAATAGTTTTAGATAAGGCTTTTTAGGACAAATGTCTCCACCCAGAGTGTGGTGCAATTTGCACTTATTTTATAATGGGTCTTAAATTAAAAAAAAAAAAAAAAAAAAAAAAAAAAAACACCAGGAAGATTGTTTTACAGAATTCATAGTTCTGGCCTGGTTTCGATTGTGTGTGACGTCAATTTTAAAACGCATATGCAATTGTAAATGTGCTTCTCTTTTATTATAACTGTGAATTTATTGTTTTTTTTCGAAGATGAGGTTAACCAAAGATATTTTCTCTTGTCGGAAAATACTCATTATACCACTAGTGTTCTACTATAACATTTAGGTAATATTTTATAAATTTTAATAGTAGGTCTACAGCGTTTTGCGGTCGTGATTCGATTAGAACCAATCGACACAACACACCAAGGCCGCGTGAACAAGAGAGTATACTCATTGGCCGGCTCACCTATGATTGCTACACTAATTCTTTGGTATTCGGCTCTGATAATTATTTTTTTATTTTCTTCTGGGGACAGAATATAAGAGCAAAATCACCTAGGTTAAAGTTGAAGGATATTGACTCTGAGTTAGCATTGCGTAGCATTCTGGAGATAGGCTTGTTGCGGTTGAAGTTAGCATGCCAAGTCAGGGGCGCTGGTTCACTTCACCGCCAACAACGTCTGCGCAAAAATCGTCTTCACGAAACAAACTAACAAGCACCAGTCGAAGTGGAAAATAAAAGACACAGAGTGATTTTGATGTTAATGTTTTTATTGATCTGTTTATGGTGGAACACGCTGCTGTATAATAGTTTATTCCAAATTATAAGAACTCTTTTGTTAACTAGACATGATCCACAGCTTTGAAAATCATTAATTTTTTTAATATCAGCGAAAAAGAAAACAAACCCAACACACACTGACTTAACACCAATTTCACTAGAACAGGTAACGAACGAGATTTTCTCCAGACTCAGCTATTGCAATACTGATTTTTTGTCGATACTCGGGTAGGAGCATTAATTACCGAACGACCGATTGGCGGTAAGCGTGCGATTAAAAACCTCCAGTGGTAACAACTTCTATATTTTACGACTTCGATCAAATAACTCGCACTTGAAAAGAGAATAGGTTCGCACCCGACTGATGATAGAATCTGACTCTTCGATGCAACTCACATCCATCAGTTTCAATGGCCGCGAATTGCATCGAGAGGGGAGGAGCAACGGATCCACTTGACTGTGTAGGGCAGGTTCGATGCCCTGCGATGAAAACGATTATCGGCGGACACCTGATTACACAAATGCACGATCATCGGGGACTGGGACGATGTACCCATACATCGTTGATGATGTATGCCAGGGATCGAAATAGATTTTTATTTCAAAGTAAACAAAAACGCAATTTCACTGGTCGAATGGTGGCACGCATGATGTACATGATGTGCCTATGTTACAAAGGGGACGTCGTTGTATTTGCCTAAGATTCCTTGGAAATACCGATGTAGGCAATATCTACTGGTGTCAACAGCTCGACCAGAGATTGGGAATCTGTTTACTCTAGCCAAATGGCTCTGAAGTATAATGAGGGAAATTGAATCTGGACCTTAAGTCCACACAAAACTCGACGACGGTGGCTACGGATTGTTTGTTGCGGTTGGATGATGGGTCTTCATGGGACATGAACGTGAGTAAATAAACGATCACGTTCATGCTCAAATACAATGCATGGATGGGTAGAGGTTATGGAATTGGTCGCACTAAAGCGGACCTTAGGATAAGATATGCAATTAAGTAGGTATATCGATTGCAACTGTGCCCGCAATACTCTGGCCAGCGTTTGTTTATCGGTAATTGAAGACAAGCTGAGCCGATAGGAGATGAACTGGTTCATGGAGTATGAACCAGAAAAGTTCAGAATGTATGCATGCCGTCGCGTAGGTTTTCTTTTAGGTATGAAAAATGCTGCTGGGAGTTTACGCTGCCCAAAATTGCTGGTAAGTACCATGGCTTTGTATGGGAAGAGGAAGGTGGTTAATTTAAAGAGGATGGGTGGTTTTTTGGGAATGCCTTAAAGAACCGCCCCAGGCTCATTAGAACCGCACGAGGTGTGGCTTAAATAGAATAGTGTGGTAAATAGAATAAGCGAGAATTGCACAAATTGCGGGGGTTAGTGTGAAAGGAAATACAGTGGACAAGATTCGGACATTCAACCGATATTTAGAGTAGACGGAGGATGAAGAGAATGTTGGCTTGGACATGGCATCGTTGCACGCTATCAGTTTCGCGTATGTGATTCATGTTATCAGGTGATCAAACCTGATTTACCTATTTTGGAAGAGAACGGACAAAAAAATGTAGAGGGATTGGGTCACATAGGCTTGAAAAATTGGAGAGCAGAATTGAGCTGAAGGACTATATCGTCGATATGTAAAAGGAAATTTAGCTTTTTGTCACATAAAATGTCTAGTTTGTGAATCGACTGAACAGAGGATAGAGGTTGGTTGAAGTGAGGACAGGGAGGGAAAACTATACACTTCCGTGAAAACGTAATTAATTGGGATTTACCAACGTTAAGCTCCAGGAAATTCTTCTGGTACCTAACCGAGAAGCTGTCGAGGTCAGTTTGAAGAAGAGACGAATCACGTGGAGAACAGATTGCCTTAAAAAATGTGTATCGTCAGCGTACAGAGAGATGAAAGAATGCTTGATAATTACATCAACATGTTTAATTGTCAGAATAAAGAGAAGTGAATCTAAGTGATTGTCTTGAGTGACACCCAAGGCGGGATGAGAAGAATTTGATAGAGCGGATTTAAAGCTCACTCTGTATACGGGTTCAAGGCCCATGGAGCATAATTTAAAAATAATAAACAAGAGCGAAATTTTGTCGAAGACTGCACTGAAATCGGTTGTAATAACGTCGATTTCGATGCCGATTTCTAGGGTTAGCAGTCTGTGGAAATTCAATTCAACTAAATTAGTGGTGGTAGATCTAAAGTTGCTAAATAAGGCCAAGACCGTGTCCCGGTTGTAGTGCTGCCCATGATGATGATGATCAGAAGAAAAGACCCAGACGGCACATAAACAATTCTCTTGTCGCCTGGAATTCGGAACGAAGGAAGTGAGGGATTCTATTTGATATTTTTTTTATAATCTTAATGATTGATCCAATGTAAGGAATGGCATTACTACATTTGGTGATACTCTTGCGACATTGCAATAATTCCTCACAAAACGGAAAACCACCTCTGGGTTAGATGTTCTAGGAAATCGGCAGGCGACAAGTGAAATCTGCTGCTATATTATGTTTTGTAACTGAAACCATGCAGAAATGCGCATCACCACCAATCGGTAGGAAATATTACCCTGCGGCGGTTATATTTTACGCCGTCGGCAACATTTCAGTTAGTTTCCTTAGATATTACATTTTTCTATTTAGAAACATTTTACAAAATTTTAGTTAGTAGGTTATTGTTGCGTGGTCCCCCTCTTCTCAAAACTCATGCGAAACGATACAAATAAAACAAATAAAATAATAATAGCATGAAATAAAAAATGCCCACACAAAAAAAAGAAGGCGACGAAAATGACTTGAAACTGAAGAAAATAAAAAGATCATTCATTCGCCGTAAAACTTTTAATATGATCCATTCATCGTGAGGAAGATTAAAAGGGATTTTCATCAAAAGTGTCGTGTGTGGATTCATTAAATAAAAATATAGTTACAGACTATACTTTGCAATTAACTTATAATTAATTAACATTCAATTCATCAAAAGTGTTGTGTGGATTTATTAAACAAATATATACATTCAATTACAGTCTTTAGTTTTCAATTGAAAGAGACTAGAAGAAACAAAAAAAGAAGAACAAAAAAAAAAAGAAACGGATCCGTTTCCGAAGTACCGCCAGCCACGTCATCACACTCCTGATGAACCAAACCACTGTAAGTAAGTTAAATTTTAAGAAAAAAAAAAAAAAATGACAAAGTTTTTCTAATTTTTCTTTGTCAATAATTATAAGTACTGCCACAAAATTCTGTCGCCGTAAAGCAAATTATATAATGGTTAAGTAATGTTTAGCTTAGAGCGTCTGCGAAGGACCAGTAAGTTATTATATAAGATAATTAAGCTAGAATTTAAGCATTTTTTGTCTAGCCTTTAATTTAGAAACTAAGAATATAAATAGAAAATAAAAAATGTTAAAAAAAAAAAAAAAAAACCAAACCACTGTAGGTAGGTTTTCACATTCATGTATTTTTGTATTGTAAAATTATGATGCTTAGTATTTTTATTTATTTATTATTATAATTATTTTTTGTTTTCCTTGTCGGATTTTATTTGGCAATTGATGAATTTCGCCGAATCAGTTTCCATTTTTAAGTCGATATGACGATGCTGCCAGAAAGGTTTAAGCTTTTACTATATTACTATTTAGTGGACTGTAGGAACCCGGAAGTTCATAACCTCACCGACTCGACTCCGCCATCGTTCCCTGTCATGTGCACGCTTGACCATCTGATCCGATCTCCTCAAGGTCAAACAGAATGATTTTAATCGATTCATTAAATTTTTATTTTCGGAAAGTGAACAATGTCCTTATTATTGTGGGGAATAGATAAATGAAATCATTCATATCGCGTGAGAATGTTAATATAGAAATTAGTTACACCGATGGTTGATAATTTTGTTTGGTTAATATATTTATATTCTAGCTGTCAAGAGTTAAGTGGGTTGGGTGTCTCAAATTTATGACGTGCTAACTTCGACCCGCTAAGTTGTATATAGTTGCTGTGCGGCCGATAAAACCGGTTTGACAAAAATTGTTCATTAATTACTGGAATACCTTATATGTGCTCCTTGAAGTCAACCTCGCTTCTCTTGCTATTAAACTTTGTTTACTTACATAGCCCCCCCCCCCCCCCCCCACCCACCACCAAAACTTCTTTCACTCACAAAATCCTCACTCACCATCATAGTCACATATTGGCTTTCGGCCTATCTTCGGCCTATCCTCATCGTGCCACGTACACTGCCGTCTATCCACTTTGTTAAGTTCCCCATACCTTAGTTTTAAGTTAATTATTAACTCGGGTCCTCGATAGTATAGTGGTTAGTATACCCGCCTGTCACGCGGGAGACCGGGGTTCGATTCCCCGTCGGGGAGCCTCTGGCGCAAGGCTAATGACCTTGCCCGGAAAAAAACAAATCATTACGGAAAATTTAACAAACCTCAGGACTTGCTAAATAAGGCCAAGACCGATACCCGGTTGTAGAGCCGATGATGATGATGATTAACATAATTACTTATATGTTATAATCTGCTTGTACTAAGCTGAATATATGAGGGTTATGCCCTCACCAAAACAACACCAATCTCAATGTGTTCATAATACTAATCTTATCGTGTGTCAAAAGAGTGTAACAACGATAGAAAGTTAGAAAAGAAAGCAAATCACACCCTAACTGAAAATGCATCGTGGTTCATATTCGGCATCGTTGTGAGCAAGTAATTAAACACAAATAAACAGTGCTATGCGACCATCAATAGTTATTTCAGTTTAAGTGCGGTTGTTCACAACTGCCAATTTTAAACTGTCAAAGTAAAAGAAAGAAAAACAAATACGAAGACGCACCGAAGTTTGACATTTTAAAACAATTATTTTCATAATCTTTGGAGACGCGAATATCAGAAAACTAATTCATCATAAATAATCATTCTCGATTCTATGAGGAATGTAAAAATAGTAGAGTAAAAAGAAAACAACATTAATTGATGTGACGCACAGGCAATTGAAAAAAAAAACATTCAATTAGAAAAAAGTTTGACGGTTCTTTGTCAGAAGTCATTTACTTAACACTAAGGACTATTCTTCATGCCACCGTACATTTACCTCTCTAAGGAAATTTTTGTGACATGTGGTGCAATTGTCACCACAATCAGTGAAATGGTCAAGGAATAGAGAATTATGTTGAGATGAAGTCGGGCTGCCTGGTGTATGCCTGGCAATACCTTTCAATGTTGATATATGACTCTACCACAATGATCTGCATATCCTTTTCACCTCTTCTTTTCCAAGCGCACACGCTTCACGTTAAACAAAAGACCAATAATTCCCTGAACGATTTTTATAGGATCGTTTCTCTTTTACTTGTTTTCCAAATTACCTTTGGTTTTCTTTTTTATTTTTTATCCTCCTGAATCTGTGTACGTAGGCTATCCACCGCAGTGGCTACAATTCAGAAGGTGGCGCATGCAAAAAGTCTACGGGAGGCCATCGATTCTATCATGGGAAACCCCTAAATAACGGTAGTCAGGGCAGACAGGGCAGTTTAAAGTGCAAGAGCGTAAAAATTGGCGATTCATGATTATGCTCCGGAGAGTTGAGGTTCATATATATTGCAGTACCGAAAGAATGGGTAAGAAGGTGTAAGCAGCACCCAAGGGATACATTGCAAAGTGAGTGTTATAAAATATTGGACTGCGGTCCAATCAAAAGGATGTAAGGTGTACCAGAACGTTGTAAGTCTGGAGTAACAGAAGGGAAGGAAGACGATCATAAAATCTCGCTAGCCAATTGCCCGTCGAACAAAAACAATCTGACAGGAACTGTTATAGTCGCCACCAATTTCATTAAAAACTGAGTATCCTTCAGAAATTTCCGCTGACATGCTCATTCTCGAGCGCAAAAGGGTTGAGAGATCCTTTTCAGGCTTCGATGATTCAGCATCTAATTTCAAATCCAATTCATACAATAATTGCTTCGAGGCACTTACCGCAGGTGCACATGAGGCCCTCGGGCGCTTAGTGTTCATATGAAACTCTATGTGTGTGCGTATATATAAGCGTTTATCCTTCTCTACTGCGCACCAATGCACAGGAAGAACAGGAAATAATTGCCCTTCAAACATTTACGGTATGAACAGCTGGCAGGACTACTGCAGTGTAATTGGATTTCGCAATCTATGGCGAACACGATTCGCTCGTTTCATAACGTTTCATAATTTCTACACTTGAACTGAAACAATTGACGAACAGGATCTAAGTCGGCGTGTGGAATCACATCCATGAGATCTAATCTATTGGCGTATTTCAGTGTAAATCCTCATTCGCTGCTGCCCCGTGGGGAATTGTGCAGGTCAATCGCAATTGTAGAATGCCACTTATGTATTGCATGCCCCTTCCATTCGAAATTGAATTTCAGCTTTTCCTGTCATATTATATAAATACACTTTGGCCAACAGGGATACGAAGTCGGCTTCTTTATATTTCTATTTTCTTGAATATCACAAATGCATATTTAACGAAGGAACAGGAAGTGTACTCAAGCATATGCTCGAGCAGCCTTCAGTTCACCATCCACCCAAGCTGCCCATCATCGGAGTTTCCTCGCCCCTATTTGGATGTGCAATATTTTTGTACTCAAAAACGAGGTCCTTGTTAATTTCATAGTCGAATGGATACTTTTTTGTGTGCTTCCACACTTGGGGTAGCGGATGGCAAAATTTTGAGTTGGAAACTTATGAACAGGTTGGTCGGGGATTTAGGAACAAGGGTCTTCTTCGATCATTGGGCACCTTGTGTGTGTACATAGCGTACAAGAGTTCTGTTCGTGTTTCAAAAGGTCTCCGCTCTCTCTATACAAATGTTGGCAATGCTCCAGAAGTTTTCTAAGCAACTGTGTGCGCTTTCAATTCAAATTCACCAACTTTCCATTTTTGGCCACTTCTGGCGCAATTGAGAGTCTTGTGAATCGAATAAATGAATTGACTTTCTTGTCCATTTTCATCTGAATGAGAAAACATCTTGGAATCGATTGGATGTCGAGGTGGTTTCAGACATATAACCTGATCGTAACATGGTAATGGTGGTGCTGCTAGAACATTAATTTTCATTGGAATATACTTAAATACTCTTACTGTTGGTGGGATCTTAAGAAGAGTTTCTTCCCTGTTAGTGGTGGTGGCACGATAAGTGACTTGAAATATACTCAGAGTAAACAATTGTGTGAGGAGGTGGATGTATTTTATGTGTTGGGCTTACGAGTATCTTGTAGCCATAGTCTGTGCTTCATACTAATTAAGTAATTTGAATCTTCGTTTGTCATTCGAGCACTCGAATTCATTAGAAAGTCATGTTTAATGCATTAACGATAGACATTTCTAAATATTTTGAGTCTCTCTAAAGTGGAAGTCTTGAAGTGGACGAAGAGCGGATGAATTCAAAGCAATCGATCTGTGGTGGCGTTGTTAGAATGACGCATATCTTAGATGCGCTATCGTGAAATACTATGTTGACAAATGATTTTCGAGGCTTGTCCATGGGTGAAAAAAGAGTGATGACTGATAGACCCGAAATGAATTTAAACAGCATCGTTTTTTTTTCGGAATGGTGAGTTACGTGCCACATTTGTCCCAATGACGGCATTCAATGCAAACTGCCTGAGTCTCCTTTAAGTTTCCTTAGATGTTGTCGGACAACTGCAGTTTCAATACTCCTGATCAAATAAGACAATCATATTTCAATTTTCGACTAACGTTTTGTGAGTTGTGGCTAAATCAGATGGGGTAAATAATTCCTTCTGGCTTCTAAGAGTTTATTAAACAATTACCTTGCTCTTCTCGGAGATAAAAAATATTTCCTCTGGGTTATAAAACACGTTTGCACTCCGAACGGTGATCAATGAGATCCAACAAATGTGAATGTGATAAAAAAAAAAAAAAAAAAAAATTGTGGCGAGAAGGCCGAATTTAGCGAGACAGGACATATGTGTCCTTCATCTTGTCTCTGACTTCTGGTCATCTTGCCATAATCAGAATCACCCACATCCGTGAGGATGTTGGGCTCGGTCTCGCGGCATCTGAAAAGAGAAGAAAAAAAGGGGGGGGGGGTGGGGGGGGTATCCAAGGATAGTGTGGACAGTGTTAGTCCAAGTCCGTCAGGCCTTCTAGAATGATTGGTGCATCTTCTGAGGAGTTTCCTTTTGAAAACCCGAAGTCTTTCCATTTGAGCCGAAGATATGCAGGACCATATGGGAAAGGCGTACGATATTCCAGATCGGATTAGCTGCTTATAGCAGAGAAGCTTAACTTTGGTGTCAACTTTGTTCCTCCACTTCAAGATGTTGTGCAGTTGCTTAGACCGACCGAGGCCCCTTTGGAGAATGTGGGTCACATGTTTGATGAAATTCATTTTTGGGGTATAAGTGACCCCGAGATATTTCATCTTGTCCTGTGGTCTAATCGTAGTATCTCCCATTTTTATTCGAATATTCTGTGAATATCGAGAATGTGAATGTGATAAGGAATTCCTACTGGTATATAAGACACATTGTACGAAGCAACTGTGAATTGTGAATGAAAGAATAATGTGCGCATATAACAGCTGACTGTGGGATTCTAGCAGACGTATGTGGGGAGGTAAAGTAGGTTGCACCGGCATACGGCGCTGATTCACGTCCTCCCCATCATACACGAGGTCTCTTTAAATGTTCATCGACAACCAAATGTTAAAGCGCGGAGCGAACACAACACACGTCACACACAGATGTAAAATAAACACACTGTTCATCCAAAAGAAAAGGATGAATACGCCCAGGCACTGCAGCACTAGAGAAGAGTCGAATGAAACTCACTGATTACCAGTTAATGTTAAAAAGGTTTCTTTATTTAATATTGTTGGTCGTTGCACTTACGGGTTAAAATTAATTTAAACAAAAGGACTCTTATGACTATCGTTAATTTTTTATTGATCAGCCGTGCAAGGTAAATGACGCTGCCATTAAGGAAAATACACAGCACGTGGACGCGGAAACAACAAACTCGAACGACAACAACTGAATTCGCAAACACACTCTCTGGGTTATACGCTCCTCCGCAGCTTGCGGAGTACGGGAGAAGAAAAAAAAAAAAAAAAAAAAAAAAACACCCGTTGCGAGCGGTGGTTGGGATGAGACTCAGCGATATTAAGTCGCTGTCAAAAGAATCTTTGGATGCATCTACTTTACTTGTAGTGATAACCGGATCTCATTAGAGGAGATCGTCATGGCACACATTATGGGTGTACGTCGGTTCTTTTCAAGGATCAAAACCATTAGAACGAACATGGAACACAAAGAAGAGGCAGTGTAAACAAATTGAATCTCGTCGGATGCTAATGGGTTTGCTTACGCATCGTTCGTTGATGAGGGTCAGCTAAATAAATAGCAGCCGCTCATTAAATGAAAAAAATGTTTTTCGGATACCACAAACGATATGAATTGTTTATGGTATCGCAGGAAACCTATGTAGGAACAGCGTTCTTCTGTTTGCACATGGTGCGAGTTAGAGAATTTTATTGCTGGGAGAAAAAGGCCGCCGGCCAATGTGTACGTAAAGAAATTTATCGTACACATGGCGAAGTTGGAAAATAGACGGTGCAATATGTATGGTCCCTGTCATGACGGTTACATTGTATGCAAACCGCATCATTTTGTTTACAGGAATTTGTCTAGTACCGAAGATGCCGAATTGGTTTGGAATTCCAAATAAGTAAAGAAAGAAATCTTACGGAAAATTATATGCGAAGAAATGCATGAAAAGGTAAGTTTTCTTTACAGGGACTTTACGATTATAGCTTTGATCTAATTAATGCGTGAAGCATTTTCAGGATTGCATTACCAAAAACGTATGCGACTTGGGATGAGGTTATGGGGGTTTTTAGGTAAGTGTACCGTGGGGTTTCGCACTCCATAGCTTAAGCAGTAAGAAAATACAACCTTCCTTATACCCAGTGCCAATGCTGTACTTCTCACCATTTCTGAGTGGGTGTGAATCATTTTCTCTTTTACCACTTGCTAATGCCACATGTCTAACTAGCATATGAATAATATTTTTGTTCGGTGTATAAACATAACTACTACTGTTTTTGTTGGATAGCATTATTTATTGAAGAATCCTTGCAGTCGTTACAGTTTAAATTTAGCTGTAATTCGTGTTTATTTTTACTTGTGGGTTACATATCGCTAAGGGCAGTAGAGAAATTTAATACATACGGGACGCGGTTGTGGACTTATAATTATTGAAATATTTGTATGCTGTGGGAATTAGCGCGGAGGTTAGAATTTAAAAAGTAACTTCCGATTTAAACGAGAACAAATTGCGAGAGTACGAAAACAATCGAAGGTGGGAACAAATTGCAACCCTTATTAATTAAAAGGAATTAAAAGTATAGTTTAGACATTTTGAAATTTTAGTCGGGAAATTGAAGTGAAACTTTTCAACAAAAACATATTCGACCAGATGACGTGGTGCGATCTAAAGATATGGATTTCAACAAAAGCAAATTAATGAATTACAAAACAATTGTGTTTAGTTTACAGGAGTTCTATAATACAATTCAAATGTATTCATTATCAAAGACAATTTATATTAAGATATATAAATATTTCCGCCACGTGGTAAAAAACTTAACGTGGTGCTGGGCCATAAATTATAATGAATCACTGAGGCAGCGCTGACGGAAGTGTGGGCGTTCTTTAAAGAACTTTTTACCTGAAGAACCACCCATTTTCCTTACCCAACTCCCCATTCCTAACCTGCAATAAAATTCATTCAATCATATCTCTCACCTGCAACATAACCCACGACAAGATCATCATCTTGCCATGGCATCAAGCAACATCACATTTTATTCACATCCTTCAGGAACCATTTCGAATCTTATTGGTTCCTCTTGCCGGAAACCATGTCCCCCATGTACACAGTAATTTTCCCGGGTACATAGGTCTAAGCAATCATTTGACCAACGACCAAGTCATGGCAAGTTGCTTGCTTGCACAGCTGCAAGCCTAATTGCGTGATCCGTTGTCTAATCGATGAACAATAATCGAAATAGACACGACCCATGATTTGTTTGTCTAAACAATCATCATTCTCGCGCTTGCCATCGAAATATAATTTTCTGTATACATAACATACATGCAGAAGAAGCCGATTCGATCCATCTGGCAATTATCCCATAAACAAATCCCTTTTGGTCTCTATCGAGCTACCATGTGTTTGTTCAGCTGCCATAGGTAGCGTCTTTTCATTGCACCCAAACCCCGATGCGATTTCGTTTGTCCTGCCTTCCAGTGCATGGACATACAAAATTATCTGTACGATCATCATGGGAATCTTTTCAGTGAGAGACAAATCGATTTTATATTGTTCGCCAGGCGAAAAAACGATTTCATTTGCTTCTCACCACATCGGTGGAAATCCACCCCAGTGGCGACTGGCAGCAGGATCCGTGCGAGAGTATGAAATCAAGTTTTAACCACCCAACTACATACACGGGTCAAATACCTTCTTTACGCGAGAATTTTGTAAACCATTTTTAAGAAGGAAAGTCAAGTTTTGAACACAGAAGTGCGCCGACCCTTTAAATCGAATACCATCTCTACGCGAGATAAAACGATTTTCCTTCCTAGTTTAACCCTTATTCCCTCGTGAATCCTCTGTTCATCGTCCCCCAAATAGTGCGTGTTAACTAATCAATAAACAACTTCATGTATATACTTATGTTAACAAATAAGTGTGTTTCCTGAGCTGCTGATAAATTAAACAAACTCTGTCGTGTTAAGAACACACAGAGAGCATTAAAAAAATAAAATAATTCATTGAAAAAGGTGTCGAAGTGCCACTGGTAAATTTGTAAATTGATTGAACTTTCCTTTACATTGTGATTAATAATATTATGCCATTAGGGTTTTAAATAATAAAAGCCCACCCCAATGTGGAGGGAATTTGTAAAAAAAAAAAAAACAGATAACAAAATGCGTAAAATCAAATAGAAAACAGTATACAGCAAAACATCTCCCGCGTTTTATTTATATTTTTCATTCTTCTGTTGTGCACGGCTTTTGTGAACTTAAGTGTGGAGAGCAGTGTTCGTAGGAACAATTTTCATCCAGCGATTTGTGATGTTTATACTGAACCCGCGTCCGTGTTGGCGCACTAGTTAAAACAGCCTCTCCCGAGAGAAGTCTAATAAAAAAAAAAAAAAAAAAAAGCCACAGAAGCAGTGCCACCCATGTTAGACAGGCTAGCCAGTGTCATGGAAATATCTGCCATTCCTAATCCAGGGTGCAACACGTCACCGTATCCATTGGATAGTTTGCAGCCCAAAAACTCGTGGGATCAAAAATGACTGAAAGAAATAAACGGTCGTAGACGTAGGCGTGATGAGCCGAGACTGCCATACGGGAGGAATTGATCTAGAAAATACCAACGCGGTAAAAAGAAGACATAGGGATACACGGGAAAAGCGGGATATACATGTCGGCACGTGAATTTCCGAACGTTACATAAACCAGCCGCGATACAGACGGTCATAGAGAACACGAAATAATATAAAATGGACATCGTCGCACTTCAGGAAGCCGACTTCCTCATCAAGTAATTGAAAGCAAGGGCTCACACTTGCGTGTGGAGGTATCGCTACACATCATCTCGCCCATGTAAAACAGGTGAAATTGATCGATGACCGAACGCCGGTGATAAAAATACAGGGGATATGTGTGGCGGTTCTTAAAGCTATCCCAAAGAACCATCAATTTCTTTAAATCAACCGCTTTTCCCTCACTCCATAAACCACTATATTTACCTGCATTCGAGCAGCGTAAGCTGTCTTCCAAATAACTTTCACCTGAAAGTTAAACCTCATCAAGGCATGCATAAGATTGAATTTTTCCGTTTCATATTATATGAACCATTCCATATCCCCATCGGCTTGGCTCGTCAGCAATTATAATAGATAAACACTCGCTGGCCAGCGTAATTGTTGACGCAGCTGTAGCCGATGGTTTTGCTACGGTTCATAACCATTTATTGCCCCAATCCCGAGGTCCGCAACACTTGCGGCCAAGATCTTTTATCGGTTATCTACCGATCATGGGATTTGGGCACGAATATGATTGACGTTGGGCAATCATACCCTAGATCATGCCAAACGATGCTGTATGATGGAGGAAATTAGATCAAACAAAAGCCACCATCGCCTTGACCATAGGTGAGCAAACCTTGGGTTTGCTTATCGCCACGGAAAAATATATTGCCTGAAATGGCAGGTCTGGGGCGATTATGTAAACAACCGATGTTCCCATGTAGCATCGGCTAAATCACAAATAATGTGCATCGCTTCGTATGAACCTCGAAATAGCGTTTCTGTTTATTTAGGACACAGAAACCTATTTCTTCCTTCTGCGATCTTCGCTATCGCGGATCTCAATAATGCCTGCAGTTCATTACACCAGTCCATGTTTATTCAGGTGTATTTTCGTCGTTGCCGATATGCAGGCTGAGGGGCATCGTACTTGTCCTATACGGACACATATAGAATCCCCCCACACCGATGTAATCCACCACCGTTGAATCGGACGGATATGGATTGCATCGGAGAGTCAGATTTTCTCGGCTGAAGAGCAAGCACATGTGTGTTTTTAGGGCGAGTGCGATCAAAGTTTTCCTCCCGTTTGATGAGCCCCAAAATCGAGTTAGATGTCGCGAATGTGCCAACATTAATTCGGTTATACCTTACGCGAGCTCAACGAACGTTAATTTTGCTATTCAGTAAGGAAGGAGTTAAAACCTAATGTCCAAACACTTTGTTATATCTAGTGATCGTGATGTTCATGTTTAATAAATAAGTGCATTTAATGTTCACTTCGTACATAACCCAGTATAGACTCCCACAAATGTGAATTGACGTAAAATAGTTATATATCAATGGAACAGCAAAAATAAATGAACATTCTTCAGAACAACAATATCCGCGTTTTAATTTGTCATCATTCTGCAGTGTACAGTGTTCTGGAACTCGAGTGTAGAGTTTAGTGTTCTTCGGCTCAATTTTGCATCGGTATCAATAACTTGTGTTTTATTTTGAGAAAGAACGGTGGGTTATTTAGTGAACCAGCGCCGTACGCCGGCGCACCCTAACTAAAACCCCACATATATATCTACAAACGTAGACGCCCCAACAGAATCTACTGACGAAGAAACGAAGGGCACGTTCTATGAGACCCTAGAGGAACTATTTGACGGAATTTCATCATTCGATTTCACAATCCTGCTGGGAGACTTCAACGCGGAAATTCTTTAAACCAACTATAGGTGAAAAAAGCCTACACGACGTTTCAAATGATAACGGAATTGGAATTTTCAGGTTTGCAATATCAAACGATCTGGTAGTGAAAAGCATGTTGTTCAAACACAAAACAATTCATGCGATCATATGGATATCACCCAACGGCGTAACACATAACCAAGTAGACCACTCGAACATGCGGACGAGTTTTCGGTTCGGCGATCGAGTTGAATGAAAAAAGTTGCTTCTATGAGTCGCGAGCGGCTGAAGTGTTGTAAAAAGACTATTTATAAACAAATAAATTAGAGTGATAGAAACGGTCAAGGCAAAGTAAATATAAATAAATAGAATAAAATAAAAGAGAACGAAGCCACGTGTTGTGACAGTCAAAACGAAGAACAAGTTTAATACAAAAAGTGTGTGAGTAACACGTTAACGGTGTTTACGTGTGAGTGCGCGAACATTGTGAGTGTGTGCGCGAGGCCACAATCTGTTTGTCCTTCACCAAAAAAGAAAAAAAGAATACTTTCCATAATACAGACGTAGATCCAAAAACAATAAAAAAAGTGAGAACGTGCGTCCAAAATATGGATGCAATACAAATGGATGCCAAAATGGTAAATCGGAGAAGGCAAAATACGGACCTAAACCTATAGGCTAAACGCGTTAAAACAAATGAAATGATAATTAAAACAAATAAAAATACAGACACGCCGATTGTAACCAGCGACAACAGCCAAGGTGCCCAGTACTCAGGGGCTGGAAACCAATTCAAAGAAGTAGCTGTCAGCGAAACAAATGCAGACGCTAGCAATCAAGTCGAGGTCCTCAACAGACTCATCCATGAGATTAGTCGTAAAAAAGAAGAACTGGATAGACAAATGGAGGAAGTTGTTAAACTAAAAAACAACCTGTCCCAGAGCGAAAACCGAAAATGGTAGAACAACAACAGCAAGAACAAAGACAACAGCAAACCACGAATGCAAAGAAAACACGACAAGATAAGGAAATTCAACAGCAGGAACCACATCAACAGCAGGAATCACACCAACAGCAGGACACATCTTGGCAGGAAACATCTCAGCAGGTGCCAGTCAAAAAAAGGGAGAAAGTACCTACTATATACATTAGCTACATGGAGACAAAGGATCTCATAAAATTGGGTGAGTTGACATGCAAAACTTTTAAAACAAAACGAATAAATAATTTTAAGATAAGTTTAACATGCGAGGATTTAGAAGGGTATAACAAAATTAAATCGGCATTAGGGAAATCGAAAAGCGACTACTACACGTACACCCCTAAATCGGAGAAAACTGTCTCCATGCTCCTCAAAGGAGTTGACCCTTCCTTTACTCCGGAAGAAGTGCTCGAAGAGCTGAAAAACTTCGAAAACGATAGCCTGACGTTTACAGGTGTGAAACCATTTTCTACAGTAAATCCTAGAAATCGCAACCTAGGTTGCCTTTCTTCATTGTGTCGCTAAGCCCCAATAGTAAAATTGATGGACTTAGATATATTAAATACATTAATCACCAAACAATAAGTTGGGAGCAGTGTACGCGCTGTCAACGCTTCGGGCATGTGGCAGCGAATTGCAATATGCATTTCAGATGCGTCAAATGCCTAAACAAACATATCATTGGAGAATGTCCATTAGGCAAAGAACAGCTTCCGGATAGAAGTAAACTATCCTGTGTCCTCTGTAACAACTCAGGTCATCCTGCTAACTTTAGAGGTTGCCCCAAGTACGAGCAACTAAAATCAAAGTTGGAAGCCAAAAAGGAGCAAGTTGAAGAAGAGAAAAAGATGAAAACTCGCTCTTACAACAACTTCGTGGCACCAAATGTGTCATACGCCCAAATGGCAGGTGGAGTAAAAAATGGACCAATTATAGAACAATCACGTAATATCATTAAAACGCCTGATATAACAGCAATATTATTGTCCATACAAGGACAGTTTGCTGCGTTTGATAAAGAATTCGAAAAGATCGAAAAAAACTGACGGAACAAGTGGCTCGAACGGACATTATCTATTCGAGCCTGTTTCCAGATGAACCCACACTCTAATCATAACGTTCACTGCGACTGAATTAACGCTAAAAATTATTGCTGTGAATCTTAATTCACTAATCCGCATGGAAAGAAGGAATAATCTCAGCAATCTGCTGGAAGCTGAACGCCCAGATGTGCTTTTGGCTCGCGAAACTAAGCTAAATCAAAGGCACAAATTGGGCTACCCAAATTATAAAGTAATTAGACGAGATCGTCCAAATTCCACTCAGGGGGGCGGGGTCGCTGTCTTAGTTAAAAATGGTCTACAACACAAAGTCGTCTACAGTAGAGATGTATACAAGTTTCAGGTACTAGAAGCCTGCGTTATAGATATTCATTTGAAAAGTCAAAAACATCTATATGTGATATCTGCGTATGCTCCCGAATCTCCACAGTGTCTACAGTTTATCAATGAACTTGATACCCTTTTTCGAAGTCTCAAGTTAGACTCGGAAAATAATTATTTATTTATGGCGGGAGATCTCAATTCCAAGCACAGTACTTGGGGTAACCTTATCACAAACACAAGAGGCAATGTGTTGTTCGACTGGTGCCAAACAAACGCTATCGAACATAAACTATAATTGTACGCTACAAGTACACCGTCATATCCAAGACGAAATTCGTTCTTGGATTTACTGTTGCTCGACGAGCGAATACAATTATTAGATACGGATCTAACTACTCGAAATTGTCTTCGTACAATCGTGTACGATAGCGATCATTACGGACTTGGTGATGTAATACATGTCCTAAACGAACATTCACTACTTGAGCAGTACAAACAGATACATTCTTTTAATTTCGGAAAAGCACACTGGTCGCGCTTTGATCGGATAATAAAAAAAGAATTACGCTCAAATGGCATAGATCCACCAACTGCCAGAAATCTTCATAATGACGAAATTGATCATTATCTTTCGACGATGAACAACATTGTTACTAATACAATGACTCGTTCTATCCCAAAAGTGTCTCACATGGAGAGCCATACAAACCGATACACAAACGCAAGGATCAACGAGCTGAAGACTGGATCAAGAGAATTCAAGCCATTAAAGCTAGTGGACCGAATGTGTTCCCACAAATAAATAAAGTCTTTCGAAGGAAGGATTATAATGACATCCCATGTCTGCGACTTCCGCGGACTCTCGAGAATTGTCAAACTCTGCTGAACGCAGGACTTACCCTGGAACACATCAACTCTAACGAAGAGTTCATAATAGTCGAGGATCGGCAAAAAAAGGCGAGCTCAATTGGCGCTTGTTTCGAAGCAGTGTATAGATTGAACGAATCGGCTCATTCTAACCTTGAGCTGGAAAATAGGGCTCTCCAAAAACATATTTCGCTACGCAATGAACTTAACAATTGGCGTCTCTTAAGCCGAAGTTTCACTATCTTTAGTGAAAATAATAGAGCGGATTCCCCGCTTAGAGATCTGAACACTAGCATATTTGTACACAAAGATGAACTGACGGACATTCTTAGATCGATTAAGAACAAAAAATCTTCTGGAATAGTATTCCAAACATTGTTCTAAAGCATTTACCTCTTGAAGTAGTGAAAGTTTACACTATTTTGTTCAATAACGCTCTAAATAATGCATATTATCAAACCCAATGGAAATCTGCAGTAGTCCATCCCATCCCCAAAAAGGGCAAGGACAGGAGCAATCCAGCCAATCTTCGATCGATTAGTTTGCCTCCGAACATCAGCAAGATATTCGAGAAAATTATAAATAAAGCATTGACTAACTGGTGTGAGGAAAATGGTATTATTCCAAACAATCAGTTTGGTTTCCGTTCGCAACATGACACAGTTCATGCTGCGACAAAACTTGTTTCCGACATACAATGGAACAAGGCGAAGCGACAATGCACAGGGGCCTGTTTGGTTGACTTTGAAAACGCTTTCGACACCGTGTGGCTAGAAGGTCTGGTATATAAGTTATCAAATCTAGGTATGCCCGAATATTTATTATACATTATCTCCGATATGATAATGGGTAAACAATTTGTAGTGAAATGTGGAGATATAATCTCTAACAAGACTTTCCACGTCAAAAACGGTCTACAACAGGGAGCAGTGAATTCTCCCATTTTATTTAACATTTACACTAGTGGTCTAGTGGGTTCTCTCAACCATGCAATTGCGTATGTCGACGACATTGTAGTGTATAGATCTGGGGAAAAGATTGATGTCATCAACAGACTTCTGCAAGATGATTTCAACAAAATCAAACGTTTTTGCGACGACTGGAAATTAAAAATAAACTGGGGGGGGACTCGAGTCGCAGTAAACCGACTTGACTACTCACGGGAAATGAGCAAAAACTTCGACATTGATAAACTAAATCGCCTCCGCAAAATGGCTGAATATCAAGACGAACTGACGAATAGGTTCAGCATCCTAGAGAGTGGGAGTAGTGAGAGGAAATCAATAATTAAACAAACAGTCTAAACGGTAATAGGACTTAAGAAAACAATTTTTGGTTTGACGATGAGTGCAGGATAAAGATCGAGCAACGTAAAAACTTCAAACTGATCCACTTAGAAAGATATGATGAAGTTAACGCAGAAAGATACGAGACAATTCGGAGAGAGACAACGACATTTTTCAAAGAGAAAAAAAAAAGTGAATGGGAAAAAACTTGGATAGAACAAATTCTAGAAAATGATAGACCAAAGAACATCAGAGCAATGTATCCCGGCATAAAATCAATTAGAAACGGGTACCGAGGGAGAGCGAAAATAATTAGAACGCAGATGTCTGTCTGGTCACAGAAACAAACAATATCGACGAGGTGGAAGCAGTACTATGAAAACCTGCTTAATGTGCGCGCCAACCAACCACAATTAAATATACCAGACGTACATACAGCCGAGTGACAGATACCAGAGCCCTCCTTAAACAAAATTGTAGACACAAAATAACAAAGATTATGAAGCATGGAGGAGAAACAACCGCTCGGATAGTCCACCAATTAATCAAAGCAGTATGCAACAAGGAAACGCTCCCGAGGAATGAAAAGCCTCAATAGTCATCCCTTTTTTCAAAAAGGGCGCCATATTCAGTCCAGACTAATGACCTTGCCCGGAAAAACAAATTATCACGGAAAATTTAACAAGCGTCAGGACTTGCTAAATAAGGCCAAGCCCGGTTCCCGGTTGTAGTGCCGATTATGATGATGACATATTCAGTCCACTAGCTTTAATGGCTTGAATTCTGTTGTTCCAGTCTTCATTAATTACTGATCTATAATTGTCACTATGCCATTGGAGCGTAATTCTTTTTTTATTATCCGATCTAAGCGCGACCAGTGTGGTTTTCCCGAAATTAAAAGAATGTATCTGTTTGTACTGCTCAAGTAGTGAATGTTCGTTTGGGATATGTATTACGGCACCAAGTCCGTAATGATCGCTATCGTACTCGATTGTACGAAGACAATTTCGAGTAGTTAGATCCGTATCCAATAATTGTATTCGCTCGTCCAGCAACAGTAAATCCAAGAACGAATTTCCTCTTGGATATGACGGAGCACTTGTGGCGTACAATGTGTGTTATGTGTGTTATGTTCAATAGCGTTTGTTGTGCACCAATCGAACAGCACATTGCCTCTTGTGTTTGTGATAAGGTTACCCCAAGCACTGTGCTTGGAATTGAGGTCTCCCGCCATAAAGAAATAATTATTTTCCGAGTCTAACTTGAGACTTCGAAAAAGGGTATCAAGTTCATTGATAAACTGTAGACACTGTGGAGCTTCGGGAGCATAAGCAAAGATCACATGTAGATGTTTTTGACTTTTCAAATGAATAACTATAACGCAGGCTTCTAGTACCTGGAACTTGTATACATCTCTACTGTAGACGATTTTGTGTTGTAGACCATTTTAAGCTAAGACAGCGACCCCGCGTGGAATTTGGACGATCTCGTCTAATTATTTATAATTTGGGTAGCCCAATTTGTGCCTTTGGTTTAGCTTAGTTTCGCTGGGCGTTCAGCTTTGATTGCCGGCGTCTGCATTTGTTTCGCTGACAGCTAGTTCTTGGAATTCGTTTCCAGCCCCTGAGTACTGGGCACCTTGGGCGTTGTCTTCGTGGGCTCTATTGACACTCACCGTGTCTGTGTCCTTGTTTTTATTGATTTTAGGGCGTTTAGCCTTTAGATTTACGTCTGTATTTTGCTTTCTCCGAACCACCATTTTGGCATCCATTTGATTTTCCAGTGCTTTTTTTTTATTGCGCGAGTGACACGTAGAAAATCACGTTCAAGAGTTTAGTTATTATACTGTGCACATACACAAACATGAACAGTTCGTATGTCGCCTATCGGCACTAATTGTTTTTTAATTATTTTGGGTGCAGAGAAGACCCAAGCGAACCCGTTCTCATTTATGACGTGCAACGCGGTTTAATTTGAAAATAATAATTTAACAATAATTTAATAATAGTTTAACATACACTTCACTTTGTAGGCCGTTCCGTTGAACGGTTCATCAACTATCGTTTTCCGACACGTCTACACCGGATGGTGGTCAATTTGGTATTGCCGTAAGCTAGGTCTTTATGTACACTATTGTATAGAGTGTGTGGCGGTTTCAATAACACCATCGCTCGCCTTTTACAGGCTCGACATCCAACTCCCCCTAGGGCATACAGAAAGCATAAAAACCTGGAAAGCATGTACTTACCTTTACATAGTTTGTACTATAAATACCTGAAATGCTGCAAATCCATAATATTCGCTGATGTGAAATCCATCAGCACCAAACAGACATGTTCTTTATAAGCACTTTGGTTGCACCACCAAGCAACCAACATGACCCGAACCATTTCATTACACATGCCTCCGAACGAATTCCGCTGCACACATGCAAGATATATTTCTTTCTTTTCTTGTTGATCAGCGGTCGGTAAAACGATCGACAGGAATCAATATCCTATAAGCATTGCCCCCAGGGGCATGCCTGCATACCACGCAGCACATTCCTAAGAATCCAATTCGGTTACGACATTACGTAACCGATGTGAATCCTCAAATTTGTCCATGCACACAGAAAGAAAATATATTTCCTCACACACGTGCATGGCAAGTCGCATCAGAGGACGCCAGCAACGTACGCCCGATCAGCTTAGATCCCTTACGCAGTACCAATCGGATAAACATTTCCTTTTATGGAATTATTATATCCCCGGCTCGTATGCTCATGGACACAGCACGAGCGTGCGAGGTAACCGCATCTGTGTGTGTGCACATCCTCTCCGTGAACATCATCTAAGATCATCCCTTATATGGCCACCGAAGCGATGGATGGAATTTTGGTATTCTGTCGCTTCGGTGGCAATAGTTATTCGCGATACGGATTCCGTAGAGGCAAGTCGGGCCTGCACGTTTAATAAATCCACAGTCTGAACGCAACTCTGTCAGTGGACGTGCACAGGCGAATTACTCAAGTCGCCTTTTACGATAGCTAAATTGTGTACGTTAAACCATCACCTTGTGTAATCTATTATTTAAAGAAACTTGTTGTGTTTTGAATTACTTATATATCCATAGACAATGTACAAACTAAAATTATTCCAGTTACCTTGTGCAAGCGTAAATTAGTTTCCGATGAACGAACTTATGAACCTTCTAAACATGGAGTCGCATTCTTTGGTAAACTAAGAAATATTGTTCCAGTTAGTTTATGGGTTATTGTGTAAATAAATAAAGAGACGAAGGTGATAAAGTGAAGGTGTTTTATTAGGTGAAAATCAGAGGACTTCCAGAGACACTAGAGACCAAAAATAAAAACCCACAGTGGTGACATCAAACGGGACAACAGCGTGGGAAAGGCGAAGAACCCGTGCCAACGACGGCACATCATCATCATCGGCACTACAACCGGGGGCCGGTCTTGGCCTTATTTAGCAAGTCCTAAGGCTTGTTAAAATTTCCATAATGATTTATTTTTTCTGGGCAAGGTCATTAGTCTTGCGCCAGAGGCTCCCCGACGGGGAATCGAACCCCGGTCTCCCGGCACAGCTATGCCTAAAATTACACACGCAAAAGCTTGGATAAAGGTTCTGACTCTGTCTTGAATAGCTTGTCTGCATTGTGGTGCAGCACCGTCGTCCTCTTCCAATTCTATCTTGTTGGAATTGGAAGAGCTATACCGCAAACCTACAATAGTGAGAGTAATCAAGTCCCAAAGATTAAGATGGGCCGGACACGTGGCGCGAATGGACAACGATAGGACCGTGCATAGAATTCTTGACGGTAAGCCAACGGGAAAGACACCGACAGGGCGGCCGCGACGGATATGGGAGGACGATGTTAGGTTGGACTTCGAGGAGATCGGATCGGGTGGTCGAATGTGGAAGGGGAGCGCACGGGACAGGGAACGATGGCGGGATCGAGTCGGTGAGGTCATGAACTCTCGGGTTCCTACAGGCCAATAAATAGTAATAGTAATGGCCTTCCATACTATATTACGCCAAGCTCTGTATTATTCGCGGTTGCCGTCGAATGTGGGCAAACTTTTAAATGTTTCTATGTCTATCTGTTTTGCGTTACATATAGGGATTTCTTTTGTTCCCTAGCTATCTCTACAATCTTATCCTGTATGCACATCCTCATTGATGTTGTTAAATATCGTTCTGTTTTTGGTTCTCGTTATGGAGTCTCCGGTTTTCGTCGCTTAACGTTTTAAAATGACTAGCCAGATCCGCGATCTGTGTCTGTAATTCGGGTAACGATGTCCTGGTTGATGTTTTTGTGTCTTCCTTAGGTTTGGGTGCACTAGTATTTTTATTATTCCTCAGGATCATAAGTTCTTGCTTATAATTGTTTAGAGAGATTGCACAGAGTTTTGTTGTAAACTTTCACGTCGATGTCGGTAAAAAAAATTCTTAACACTTGTAATCGGTAGGCAATACTGGCGGGTTCCTTCTGAAATGACAGCCTTTGGCTAACTAACGTGAAGAACAGCGGAAAAAGAAGCTACTAACCACGGGAACAAAACGGATCTATTTTCAAATAATCGCCCAAGTCAACTATGATTTAGTTATCCATATACGCATCTGATTACGCCGTAAAATCACATTGTTTCAACTAGGGGCCAGGAACCAAGGAAACCTTGAGTACGTTGCCTATATATTAAATGATTTATTTTGTGTGCACCCCAATTTAAAGTCTGTCTAGGACGCCATGGCAGTTGTAATAATTCGATCAACATGATTTTTATTTCCTTAGAACCGGACAGGGCAGGATCGAAAATTTTTTCACTTTGGTTCGGATCCTATTACCTGCGAAGAAATGTTTTGTTGACAGAATTAATTGTTATTATGTTTGCACGAGTGCTGACTTCAATTTACATCTGTGATAAGATATGATCACTAGTGGAACCGCTGTCTTTGGTTTGCATTGAAATAATTTAATCGCTATTTCGCTCATGCGACTGTTAAGTACGCTTTTCCTAATATGAATTGATGCTGTTCCGGTTTAAAAATAAAGCCCTGAGTTATGTTTTTAAGAGAGTTTTGTGGCCAAATTAAATTTTTTTTTTTTTTTGAAATTACACTTTGGAAATAACTTGCATATGAATGTTTTTTTAGCAAACCCAAATATTCGTCATCAAAGTTTACCTGGCGAGTGAAACATGAAAAGGCAATTCATTTGAAAATTTCGCAATTTATACAAGCGTTTGACTCCGCGAGTAATTAAAGAGAAAAAACATTCCACCTTTGCCAAACAATAAGCTTCACATGGTTTACAACCCTTTGCAAAGAAATAGTTTAACGAGGCTTACCACTTGTAATTTTGAGATTCACAGCACAAGGACGCGAAACACACACACGATGATCGCTTCTGCTGCTTATGGTGTGTTCACAAGTATGCGGACTGTGGATCGACCGAATCCATAAAGGGAACATTAGATGGCATGGTTGCAGCTGGCGCAATTATCTTAAAGTAGATATTTAGTTTTTACACGATCAGCAACTGCCTACAGGATTTATGCTGATCGTGCACATCTTGGCGGCATCTCCCAGTAGTCGAATTCTCGCTGGTAATTTCCCATTTTTGAGAACTCGACTTCCTTTGGAGGTCAGCCGTATGTCATAATGTATTTGTCGATCGGATGACCGACCGATGTGGGCATAGATAAAAGAAAGGAAAAGTAGAAATATCTCTTGCACGTGCGTGGCAGACTGATCAGGAGATACTTCATTGATATATTTCGGGTAATGTTGGTTGCTTGATGGAGCAACCAAATTGCTTTTCCTACTGGAAATACTTATGTTGCTGATGCGATCTTACATCAGCGTGGATTATTGATTGAAAGCATTTCAGAAGTGGTTGGTACAACTATAGGAAGGTGAGTACATGCTTTTAGGTGTTTTAGGAAACCGTTTCTTCATTATAGGTTGTAAGGTAACTAGTGGCGTTCAATGGAACTGCCACAATATTTGTCTTATAGCGTTTTTGGATGCTCTAGGTTGGAAGTTTTCGAATGGTTAATGGAAAGATGAGTAGTGGCGTTCAAGGAAACCGTCACAGGCTGATAAGAGATCAAAAACAAAGAAACAAAGTGGTAGGGTGACAGCTGGGCTGTCAAAAGTGTAAACATTAATCGATTAGCAACTGAAAGAATAGAGAACAAAGATTACGGCCGAAAGAAATTAAAAGATGATTGAGGATATACAGGGAAAACAACGAGATCACAAAAACAAAGAAAAGTGGAGTCGAACAAGTTTTTTGGGTGGTTGGAATTAAAATTCTGATAATCGTCATAAATACGAAGTTTTTAGTTCATTTTCTAAAACAAGTAATATTAAGTAACGTCTGGAGTAATTTATAATCGACTCAACGTAGCATTCGTTTCTTGAATTGAATCGGATTCTGATTCATCGGTTTTGCAGTAATTTGCACAAAATGTAAGATTGGTAGCTAAGCATACGACGGAACGATTGTCTTGGGGACAGATCTGGTCTGACGCATCTGGGTTCGTTTTTAGTTTTAGTTTAGTGAGGGCAGAACCCTTATTTATTTAGCTTAATGCAAGCTTACATTAACTTAAATTAAATTAATATAAAAACCTTACAGACTATCTTAAATGTAGAGTAAGAAGTCGAAAAAAATAAAAAAACCAGGAAGGTGAAGGTGACTGTGCGATGGGGGAGGTAGGAGGCTAGGGAAAAGCGAGTGTATGTGGGGGTGGTAAATTCGGCATTTGTGAGACAGTGACAGTGAAGGGTATGTCTACGTACTGGTAGGGGGCGGGGTTGGTGAGCTGGGGGGAAGGGTTGAAATTTTGGGTGGGGCTGGGGGAACTATTTTGCGGGTAGGAGAGGAGAGGTAGGATTGCGGGGTAGAGGGGATTATTGGAGGGAGGGGGCGGATTTAGGACGGGTTTATTCTGAGACGTCGTTTAAGAGCGGGAGTGGGGATGTTGAAATCGAAGGAGGTGGAGAAAGAGTTGGCCTGTCGTAGCATACGCGAGATGGGTTCGTTAGCACCGTAAGAAGTGTGATGAGCGAGCACGTAAAACAGTCGAGGGTTACGTACGTTATGGGCGTTTGTATGTAATGTTAAAGTGGAGAGCAAGCTTGGGCAATTGATTGAGCCAGCCAAAAGGCGATGGACAAGGATGATGTCAGCATGGATTCTGTGCTCTTCTAGTGTGTGTAGATTGATTAGAGGGAGCCGCCTTGTGTATGTTGGTAGAATCAGCGGATTTCTCCAGTTTAGTCCGCGAAGGGCAAAGCGGAAGAAACGACGTTGAACTCCCTCAAACCTGCAAATGTGAGTCACTTGATACGGGGACCAGACCTGACTAGCGTATTCGAGTAGTGGCCGGACAAAAGTTGTGTAGAGTGATCGGGTGACATAGGGGTTAAGGAATTCCTTCGACCAGCGTTTGACAAACCCAAGGGCGGCGTTGACCTTGAGGATTATATAATCAAAATATGCGGTAAGTTTGAGCTCCTTGTCGCGTGGGACGCCCAGATCTCGAATCAATTCAACCGATGTTATCGGTTGGTTCAGTAAGAGATAGGAGCGTGGGTGAGTGGGGGAACTCTTCCTAGAGAATGTGATTGTGTGACATTTGGCGATATTCATTTCTAGACAATTATTTTGGCACCAAGTCGAGAAACTGTCACGATCCGCTTATAGAAGTGAGGAGTCCAGGGGAGAGCGCATTGTCTTGAAAATTTTGGAATCATCCTCGTAAAGCGAGATGAAGGAGTGATTAATGCAAGAGCCTATGTCGTTTATGGTTAGGATAAATAGGAGTGGGCCGAGATGACTGCCCTGGGGGACACCTGAGGTTGCGAAAAAAGGATCGGAGAGGGTGGATCTAAATCGCACGAGTTATAGTTTTTAGGTGACCGCCGAAAAACCAAAGTTCGTAACACCGAGGAAACGAGGACCAAAACCGCTTTTATACCAATTAGTGAGATCTTTTCAAATACAGAGACTTTTTCATTGTTTTATTTATTTTATCCACTATTTTTCTTTATTGTCATTAAAGGAATATTTTGTTTTACAATTGTTGCTATCTACCTTAACTAATTTACTGAGTTTACATTCTCCTTATTTACGATACAGACTCTTAACTATCTGAGACATGGGTCATTTCACAGTTCTCTTCTATTTTTCTTTTTTTATTTAATTTCGTTCTCTTTTTTTCTTTTATCAGTTTACACTTTAGTTAAAATTCATAATATAATAACATTAGGCTAACTTCCATCCTTTCTTTAGTCTTCACTTTAGTAATAATTCACTTCTGATTTCTTTTATTGGGCTCCAACATTAATTAATTTAATATAATTACTTTAGGCTAACTTCCATCCGTTCTTTAGTTTTCACTTTTGTTGTGATTCACTTCCGTTTTCTTTTATTGAGTTCCAACATTCTTGAATTTAATATAATAACATTAGGCTAACTTCCATCCTTTCTTTAGTCTTCACTTTTCACTCTTCTATTACTGTAAGCTGAATCAATCTCCTTCTGGACTCTCTCGTTCCATTCACTCTCGCAACGCTTTACCGCACCACTCTATGACCAACCACTGACTCCCTGTTAAATTCCTCCTGACCGTTTCACAACACTTCGGGCTCAATACCTCCCGATGACGATACCGCAATTACATTTTAATTGCCCTGATTTTCGTTTTTTGGCTTCAGTTCGCAACCACGGTGTTTCGCTGAACCGGTCAATATTTCCTCATTAACTTGAACTCGGTTCACCTTCTACGGTTGCGAACTGACCCAATTAATTGCATTTCTGTTGATTGGGCTGGAACATGCAGTTTAAACGTTTCTGCAATTTAATTGTTCCGGAATATGCAGTTAATAGCATTTGCGTTATTGGGCAATTGCTTTCGACATATGCAATCAATTGCTTTTGTATTATTTGGTTTAAAATATGCAATTAATAGTTTTATCGCCCCGGGGGGTCATTCGAGTTTAAAATCGGATGGCGTTTTTAGGTTTATGTGTATCAAGACCTCTTGTATGTCATCTTTATCTATGACATCATCGAAACACTTAACACACGCGGCAGGTTCGATAACTGAGATAGGATGAGACCCACTTAATCAGCAGGGGTTCGAAACCGAGGGAGGATAGGTTGAAGAGAATGAGGTTATGGGAGATTTTGTCGACGGCCTTGCTAAAGTCGGTAGCGACTACATCGACCTCATCGCCGATTTCTAGGGCAAGGAGTGTGTGGGATGTGAATTCGACAAGGTTAGTACTAATGGACTTGCCTGAGAGGAAGCCGTGCTGGTTCGGTGCACAGCGAAAACATAACGCCTCATATAGTTGGCCTTCGAACAGTTTAGGAATGTGCGAAAGCTTAGCAATGGGACGATAATTGGATATATCGTTTTTTCCCCTTTTTATGAATGGGGGTTATGTAAGAGGATTTCCAAACGTCAGGGAATAGACCTTGAGCAACGGATAGATTGAAGATTGACGCGAGCGGGAGAGAGAGAGAAGAGGAACGTTTTTCAAGAGGATAGCAGGGAGTCCGTCTTGGCCGGGACTGAAATCGTCTTTCAGTTCTTCAAGTTTTTTTGTGACTTGGTGTTGTTGAATGTGTAGAGGGATGAGAGAGCCGAGGCAGAATTCAGACATGCCAGTAAAGTAGGAGGGGTTAGGCTCGAACGAGTCGTCCGTGAAGGAGAGTTTAATGGCGGGCGCGAAAATATTGGATATGGTTTGGGAGTCCGTTGTAGTAGTTGAGCCGTAGAAAGGGAGGTGGGATAGGCATCAGATTTCCGTTTGTGGTTGATGAAGTGGAAGAAAGATTTAGGGTCGTTGATCAGGTTGGATTGAGCTTTGGCAAGGTAATTGTGGTAGAGAGAGCTGTAAAGCTCGGTGAATTGGTAAATTGGTAACGAACCAAGAACTACGCCAGGAACATAGATAAGTAGTGAACTCTCGTCAAAGTAATAACATATTTTTACCTTTAGATTCGGACTTTGTTATTTATTTCTGTAATTGGTATCAGCCCGTCATCGACAAAGTAATTCTTGTCTACGAGCATTGTCTGCAAAGAAGACTTGGAGTCGACCACCACAGGGAGCCTACAGAAGGTTTCCAATACTTCGCCAGCCATTAGAAATTTCTACAAAGGTACAAAATACTGTCCACTTACACCATGGCACATCACAGAATTTAACAGAGGACTGTATCATTTATATCTAATAGAATCTGAACTACAGGACATACTCAAAAGAAATTTGTCACCGGGAGTCTGGCAAAGAACCATTTCCTATAGTTTTTTATGACACACATGTGACTTTCGTCACTAATGACATTTTAGGTTGACCAAACCGCGACAATTGCGACCTATACGGTTGATTGGACCCAAAAGCAATTGTGTTGTCTTTATAGTCACTGATTCTTAAGAGAAATTAAAAACGTAACTTCGGTTAAGGAAAATTAAATTTTAAATACAATGAAAATGAACCCATTGAGGAATGGTAAATTTTGAACTTTAAATTATTATTAGTATTATTCTTCTTTATTTGCAATTACTCCGTTAAGAAAAAAATTGGTCCTTCATTTTATGGTAAATCAAATTTAGAAAAAGCGAGTGTTTTTTTGATAACACCACCCAAGAAAAAAGCGGTTGGAATATTTGCGAGTTCCTCTATTTATTGAATCCTGAGGAATGGGCGGGTGTTTGTATATTGTTCAGTTTTGTAGCCTATTGTTGTCTTGATAGTGTTGTTTTTATTCACAAATATAACATGTATAATTATTTTTAAGACTGCCTTAGCGTCGAACATATTAGCCTCCAACCATTCAAATGAAATTAAGCAGCCCACGTTAGTCCAACCTCAATTTGTAAAAGTTTCCAGCCGGTTCGGAGATTATGACTTTCACCATCACCCATTGCTTCTATTTCGGCAACAGATTGAATGCCTCGGGGCTTTTAAACTTGGCATTACATACTTATACCCCAACACTCAGGATTTATTTTGCTGGGTGCCACAAGGCTGCGGTCTTGTTACCAATCTTTTCCACTTCGGTTACAGTTTGCCTTCATTTAAGTAATACTACTCTGGCTAGCTCACAAAAGGACATACTCTCCAGAAAACCCCGTTTCCTTGATAAATTCCTCCAATTAAACGAAATATGTTAACAGGGTCCCTTAAATATCGCGCCAACCAAAGCGTTCATGTGTGTAACGACGAATTGGATGCCGAGATGAACAAAAAAAAAAACCTATGATGAAACCATAAAAAGTATCTCATTCAAGTGATTTCAACTTAAAATAAAATTTCTTTGTCCTTTTCACTCGGTTACACCCTGCCTACATGTTCACCTCGTGTGTGTTGTGCTGTTATGCAGCTTGTCTTCCCTGTTATGAGACGCCTTCCCTCGTCCAGGTCCTTTTGCGAAGCCTCAATGAAATTCATTTTAACTGTCGAGATGGATATGAAATCCTGGATGCACTGACTGGAAAACACTTTGAACTGTTAAATTTTTAATGAATCGAAATGCTGTCGAGATCCAACCGAGGAACGCCGCCATGCCTCGTGCTGATGAGACGAGATCCCTTTTGCAGGATGTACACGGGTTGGGAAAACACGAAAAAATGAAATGTGCTCTTTTCACACAGTATATCCAGGGCAGTTAAAGGGGAATTGGTAGTGTTGTAGAAACGGTGTTTCAACACAAGGGTGAACTTGGGGGTGGTACTCATGATAGTGATGTTGTCACTTGTTGGTTGGCGGTGTATCAGTTTCACTACTTAAGGGTTTCAAAATAAAAATGTAAAAAAGAAAGAAAAAAATGAAAAGACACGCAGCATAGAAAGAACGGCGACAGAAAAATATCTTCAGTTAAAAAGGAACTGAATTCCCGCACATGAAGGAAGAACTAAATCCGTCCTGCCAGACGGAAATGCTATTGGGAATAATTGAACTGTTTAACACGTCCGATATCTTGCTTAGACGTGAGCCACCCCTAATCGCGTTGTAAGCCCCAAGATGGGATTGTCTAAGGGCCGACCCATTATCGTCTCTTACTCCGTCTTAATGACTGAGCCACTATCGGAACCTAATGCATGCATGCGAATTGTTGCACCTGAATGGGAACGAGCAGACACTTGATGTTATGCAGCATCTGCAGGAATTGCCGATATTTCACACACACTCCCCAGTCCTGTCTAATTTACATTTGTTTGCGGAAGTCTCCTTAAGGAAAGTGAAGAATACATCTTGCGGTTACGCCGGTGAGAACACTAAATTCTGTTGCTGTGGTTGGCATGGTTTCGAAGTAACTGGAAGTCGTGATGCTGGTGACTTCAATGGCAGGGAAAAATATAATTTTCTACATTTAGTCCCACAAACAGACCGGAAAAGTGTACTCCTTGTTCTGGCAGTTCATTCTGGTGACGATGATGGCAATGATGGGTTCGAGGGCGGTCGGAGTGGATATGCTCTTTCATATTTAATTAATTTTGGGTCGAGAATGTGTGTTTTGTATTTTCCAAGTGTGAATGCGGTTAGCCGTATGATGGTTGTGGGTTGGACGATTAAAAATTCATTTGTAGTCGTCGCCCTTAGTTGTCTGAAGGTGACAAAAACACCGTGGGAAGTTTCTTGTTTGTCTCCCGTTTTATGGGTATTTGGGTGAGGTGAGTAAGAGGAGTGTAGACAGAGGAACACATTCCTTAGGAGTACACTTGATGGTGATATTCAGGTTTTTCAGACAAATATCCTTGTTTTGCGGTTAGAAAGTTAAGCATGTGTTTGAAGAGAATGACGCCAGCAGCTTGTGACATTAGCAAAATAATTGCTCTTTATTGGCCATTAAAAGAAAACAATGCTGTAGTTGGTTATTAAGTATGTTTAAGAACGTAGTGATGTCTGACGATGCCATTAATTGAAATAAAAAAGGAAAATAAATAAATAAATGAAAGAGGGTAGCATCCACACATTAATAAATATTCATGTCGATGCACAAATAACATTTAAAGAATTTTGGATGTTACTTTGTACAATTACCACTTACTGAAATAAAAGGAAGGATCTGAAGAAAGTTGGAGAAGTATAATAGCTAGTTGAAGGTAAAGTGAATGCCCAAAATAGCGACAAAGGATCCTCCTGATTGCTTTACTTCAGATAAAACCTACTGGATGTATACTTATGAAGTTTGCTGAACCCGCATTACCAGAGTTAAATGCAACAACTGCCACCCAAATTAGATCAGAGTCAATACCACGATAATCATAATGGATTGGAGACATTTTTAAGATCAGAATACCTCATTATGATTATTTTATTTCGATCAAAGTTTGAATGAAGTAAGAGCCACTGCAGTAAACCATCCACCTACTACCTACCTACCAATATAATTCTTAAACAACACAAAGTATTCATTTGTGTAAATTAGTAAGCGAAAGTAATTACAAGTTTTCTTGAGACTCCCTATTATATTCGCCTGTCTGATGCTTGCAGTCATATAAGCCAATGTTTCTATTTGTTTTATTCCTGGTTAACAAAATATTTTTAAGGATATCAGCTGGAATTAAATTCCTGCTTGTATGCGGTTTTATTAGAGAGTGCTTCAGAAATTACGTTTATACCTGGATTGATGTTAATTATTATCTGTTCGAAATCTTCAGCAATTGTGTTGTTCTGCCCCATCGTTGGTATTCTATAGGAATCTGCAATCTCCACCGATTTCCAATCAAACAATCTCGTCCATCATCGAGATGGATGCCAAATTGAAAATTCACGACTTCAAAAGTTCATTGGAAAAGAAACACAGTCATTTCTATAAAAAGAGTTTCGTTCATCGCACTCGTCGTCAGGATCTCATAGATGGAGAGTAGCCGATAACCATTCAGGATTAGAGCACCACCCTAACAAGCTCCCTTATCTATCTCGATACCGATTTCGCTGTCGTGCATAAATTTTAGAGAACACACAAAAAAATTAACGTAAGATAAAAAAAGCAAAAACAAAATCAATTTTCAGGAAGCTGGCAATTCGTCCTGATGTACATTTTACCTCATGTCCAGTGGCACCATCCGTGAAATATTCACCCACAAAATCTGACAGCTGTGGAATTAATTTTCAGTCAAAAAGTTGCCTTGCTTCCTTTCACGCAGGCCATGCAGCCTAGTGGGGTGTGTATCTATGTGTTGCATGCGAGCGTGTATGCTGCAATGAGATTTACGGAACACGAACACACAGTGCGACACTTTGCTGACCTCGCCTCAAATTCATTATCGAATTAAATTGTCAAATTTTGCAGCGATGATAATTAATTAATGATTATAACCAGCTCTGGATGTCCTTTGCTGCAGCAGGAGCATGCACTAGCATTGGTCTGGCTTGAAGGAGATTGCATTAATACCATCGTTGTCGTATTCGTATGCGAATGTACATGGCAGGAAGTCAGACTATGGGAATTTTAGCTGTACGTCCTCAACATGCACACACACTTCTGAAGGATCAACTCTAAGAGGCCATTCGTAAAGATTTTGTATATCTTTAAGCCTTGCGAAAATATATACTCGTACAGGATGCTAATGAATTTCATTGGCAGCTCATCTTCAAATTACAATTCAAGAGGTTACATTACTCGATATGTATGCTTAAATTGTAGCTGGTGAAAACCTTGTATCAAATATCTACTCGACCACAATATTTAAGAGAATTTTTTGTGCAGGAAGAATATGACGTACAATTGATACCATGGACGCAAAGCCCGACATTATGTTTGAAGTATTGTTATTGGTTTTGTCCCATAAATTCAAATAATGACAAGAAGGGCTTTCTATCTGGATGCCAAGGTGCTTCTTGTTTTATTACACTATTAAGTCAAAAAAAAAATGGTCGTGAAGTTTTTTATATATCAGGTGTATGGAAACGTTTTTTCCGTTTTCTTTGGTAAAACAAAAAACCTAATTTTCTAAGGAAATATATTTTTTTATTCAAAATATTGGCCATCGGCTTATACAAATTTCGCCCATTTTTCAGGCTATTTATGAATAGCATAGCAGGAAAACTGCTTGTGTTTCGCGGCAAACCAAACGTCGAGCCATTTTCCAACTTCCTTGATATCGCTGAAGTGCTGCTCTGCAAGTGCGTGCGCCATTGAAGCAAAGAGGTGATACTCAGATAGCGTCAAGTCTGAGGAGTATGGCGGGTGCAGAAGGATGTGTGGCGGTTCCGCCAAACCCCACGGTTCGCTTACCTAAAACCCCCCATATTTTCCACCCAATCTCATAACTTCACTAATGCAATCGCATTAGCATCTTAACTGCTTCACGCAAAGAAAACTTACCTTTCATGCATCCCTTCGCATGCAATTCCCCGTAAGATTTCTTGCTCAACTTATCAGGAATTCCAAACCAATTTGGCACCTTTGGTGCCAGGCAGATTCCCCTAGACGAATTCCTAATAACAAAGGATTTGGATTACATACTATGTAACCTTCATCAGGGACCATTTTCTTCCATCAATAAAATACCCAAGCAGCTGCATTCAATTAGCGCAATCGACGCTGAAGCCAATTTCCCTAACTCGCACCAAGTGGAAACAAGGAACGCTGTTCCTACATAGTCTTCCTGGCGATACCATAAACAATCCATATCGTTTGTGGTATCCTAAACGCATTTTTCATTTAATGAGCGGCTGCTATTTATCCAGCTGACCCTCATTACCGGACGATGCATATGTTGTGGTCCTTCTCTCAGGGAGCTCCTGAGGGGACCCGTTGCGGTTGCCGCCGTGCTTCCTCAAACCTTGAGGCAAGAGCAGCTACCGATCGTTAACTATGGCCCTGGGAATCGGCCAAGCCCAATTAAAAAGGAAAATACTTTGTCTATTAAGTTTTTATTTTATAAATTTATTTTAATTTTTTTTTTATTGTAATTTACATTTGTTGGCATCCTTACACCTAGGACACCAAACGACACTGATCCTCGAATACCCTTACATACAAAATCTTATCGGGATTTTGTATCGCGGATACATCGAAATGTAAGCAGAATTTCGAAATGTACTTCGACTCGAGTCGAGTACTGGAGAAAAGGAATGTGATACCTATTTTTAGAATGTACACATCTGGCAAGAATGGAGATAAAGATAACGATTTGTAGGAACATGAGTTTGTTTTCATACGAAGATATGAATTGTGGTGTTTTGTTTTTAGGAACTTCTGGACATATGAGTATGGATGATAAATGAATATTTGATTCGTTTACCGGGATTTTGTATTTTTGAATTTGGGTTGATTGATTTGTTTGAATCATCCTGTAGGTGTTGGAATTTGGATGTATATGTGGGACAAGGATTTGGTAGGGCTTCTTGGAGCACTACACATAGGTCGCTTTTCCCTTTGTCTTGTAATTGCCCTGAATCCATTCCTCATGAGGTCGATGCATAATCAAACACAAACCCATTAGCATCCCACGAAATTCGATTTCTTTGTTTCAACGAACGCACATCTCCTCGATGCACAATATGCCCCTTCTTAGTGTTCGAGATTCGGTATCATGGCTTCGGCCCATGAAAAGAACCGACGTACACATATACATGTGTACCATGACGATATCCTCCATGAGATCCGGTTATCACCACCGCGAAAGCGAATGCACCCAAATTTCCCTTGGACAACGAATGAATATCGTTGAGTCCATTTCCATCAGGCGACCACGCTGGTCGATTCGGCTTCCGCTCCTCGTCGCGCGCCGTCACAGAGTCACAAGTGTCCGTGAATTTAGTTTTTTTGTTTTTTGTACCGGAGTGACTTAATCGAAAACCATTACCAGTGCTATGAGTTCGACATACAATAAATTGCATCCAATCGCGGAATTTGTATGTAAAGAGCTGCTCTGTTCTACGCGATTCGCGCCAGCTATAATATCATTGCACCTTTTATCGTTTGTTTTGTTTCACCAATCGTTTTTTAAAATATAAATAAACGCATCAATAACATTAAAACAGTGAGTTTTATTTACTTTTGTTTCGTGGTGATCGTTCGTTTGCATGCCGCGGAACAATCGTAAGTGACATCGGAACTTTAGTGACAATAGACGATGGGGATGGAAGTGAACGGAGTGCCCATGCCTGGTACAATACTTCCTCCCCACAGATGTCCCATTCAAGCGATTCCATGGTGTCTTTCACTAATTTTGCTGTGTTTTGTGTACTTTTCGCTGGCGCCATCTCTTAGTTAAACTAGAAAAAACGTATGCATAGACCTGGTATTGAACGTCTCCATTGCTCGTAAACGTCTGCTGATTGTTTCTTGTGATACATGTACTGCTTCTCCTAAATGCCATTGAGTTTTAGTTGGGTCATCATCCAATAACTCCTGCAATTGCTTGCTTTCACATTTTTGTGGTCTACCAGAGCGCTCACTGCCTTTCACATTGAAATCACCACTTTTAAATTGTCGAAACCACGTCTCACATGTTCTAATTGAGACGCGTGTTCACCATATGTTTCTACCAGAAAACGATGATTGTCAACTGCCTTTTTCTTTTGATTATATAAGAACAGCAATGCGCGCCGCAAATGTTCTTTATCAGGCACAAAACCCGACATGATCACTGAACGATAAAACAAAGACGCTGGCTTTTGGCGGACTCAATTTGTGTGTGTTTTTAGTTAAATCTCAGACGAACAAAATGACATCTGTGTCAAATTAATACGCTGCGTACTTTTTGCTCTGGGCTCCTCGATAGTATGGTGGTTAGTATACCCGCCTGTCACGCGGGAGACCGGGGTTCGTTTCCCCGTCGGGGAGTCTCTGGCGCAAGACTAATGACCTTGCCCGGAAAAAACAAATCATTATGGAAAATTTAACAAGCCTCAGGACTAGCCAAATAAGGCCAAGACCGGCTCCCGGTTGTAGTGCCGATGATGATGATGATGATGATGATGTACTTTTTGCTGGGGCCAACTCTTAGTTAAACCAAAAAAAAAAAAAAAAACAAAAAAAAAACCTATGCATACACATGAGTCATGTGGAATTGTGTATAATATTAAAGTTTAAATATATGGAAATGAACTCCCTAACTAAATAGAAGTTTCAGTTTTCTATGAGATGCAGTCCGATGTGCTAGAGTTGTAACTCCCTTCTTGTTCGGAAAATATTCTTTGTTTTTACCCAATTAAACCGATAGACCTATCTTTAACAGGTCAAAGTTGTTGCACTGGATATTTCGAAAGCCTTCGACGGAATTTAGCATCCAGCCCTTTTATGAAAATAACATTCATATAGAGACAATTCCTTAATCTAATGGATAAAAGACTATCTGTCTGGCCGTTCAATTCAAGTGGTTCTTGATGGGGTCAAATCTGTCTCCCACCAAATTAATGCAGGTGTTCCCCAAGGTTCATACTCTCACCCACTCTCTTCCTCATCTTTATAAATGATCTCTTGTCCATTGCCCACAACCCAATTCACTCGTTTGCGGATGATAGTACATTGAGTTTCTCATACTCATACGAACACTCCCCTCCAAACTTTTCGAACGTCAGTACCAATCAGCAGCCATTGCCCACAACCCAATTCACTCGTTTGCGGATGATAGTACATTGAGTTTCTCATACTCATACGAACACTCCCCTCCAAACTTTTCGAACGTCAGTACCAATCAGACCTAAACAAGATATATCAATGGGGATTATCTAACCGAATAGAGTTCGATGCCTTCAAAACTCAATGCTGTCTCCTGTCGTCAAAGGCGAATCTTAAAGTAAATATACTGTCGATGAACGGCAGTTCTGTGGCGGTTCCGCCAAACCCCACGGTCCACTTACCTGAAAAAAAAACCCCATTATTACAATCCAATCTACATCAGTTTCTGCTAATGCAACAGATTTAGCACCTGTAAATGCTTCACGCAATATAAAGATCAAATCTATAATCATAAAAAGTCCCTGTAAAAGAATTCTTACCTTTTCTTGCATCCCTTCGCAAACAATTCCTGTAAGAGTTCTTTATTACCTTATCAAAAATTACCTGAAAGAAAATTCATCGGTTCATATATAATACAACCGCATATCAGGAAATATTACCCTTGCGTCGCCTATTCCCAGCTTCATTCATGTGTATAACAAATCCCTTTCATTGGCTGGCGACCTTTTTTTTTCCATCAATAAACAACCCAAGCAGCTGCATATAATTAGCGCAATAGACGCTGAAACGAATTTCCTTAGCACGGAATGTGCAAACAAAAGAATCCTGTCCTTCAAAGGTTTTCTGGCGATACCATAAACATCGTTTGTGGTATCCTAAATGCAATTCCCATGTAATGAGTTCCAGCTTATTTATTTAGCTGACCCTAATCACAGACCGATGTATTAGGTCGCTTCTCCTTTGTTCTTTTTCCCTAGCTGTAGGTTTTGTTTATCCTTGCTGGAATGCATCGCTAAACACGATAATGTGATCTTCACTCACGCATACCATTGCACTGAAAGCGTGCACACACCCTTAAGAGAACATTTTTTCTTTCTCCTCCATATCTCACCCTTAATTGAGGGTGGAATTCAAGTCAGAGTTCTATCCTTGAGGAGTCTCATCCCAACCACCGCTCGCGACGGTACGTTTTTCTCCCGCACCCCGCAAACCGCGGAGATGCGTAATATACCTCGGGGTCGTGTCGAAGTGTTTAACCTAGTATCGTTTCAGCTTTAATCGAATTTTTAAAATCATTTTACCTTAATATTAAGTCCGGTGTAAAATAAAAAAAAACATTAAGTATAACAAACTCGTGCTCAGTGCGTTTCATTTATTTGGTGATTAACTTTTGGCGGAACTTTCCTTGAGTGAATTGTGGAGACGAGGTAGAACTCTCGTACGTGCGGCGTCGCGACTTCGTACCCCCACAGTCCATCGACGAAGCCAAGGAACTATCAATCCTCGCCACTCGAATTAATTCTACACTTAATTGGAATGACCACATATTTGAAGCTGCGAAAAGTGCGGCCAAATACATACTTCACTCCATCCAACCTGGCCACTATTTACAAGGTGTATATTCGTCGCAAAATGGATTTCAACTCCCATATTTGGTCAGGCGCATCCAAAACTGCACTACACGTGCTCGATAGGAGCACGACCAGTGTAGCTTATTGGGGACCCAGCTGTGAGTCGATCAATCCCGTCGTTAGAACATAGGCACAACATATCGTGCCCATCTCTCTTCTATAAGTATTATCACGGACGTTGCTCATCTGAACTTGCTCAATGTGTTCCGACTCCTCAGACATTTTCCCGCGATACCCGTCAATCTGAGAATGCACACCAGTTCACTTTGAAAGCCAACTTCGGGCGCACAAGCAGACATAGAGAGTCATTCTTTAGCCGAACCACACGAATGTGGAATACTCTACCTGATCATGTGTTTCCTCGTCATTGTAATGTTCAGACATTTAAGACCAATGTACCTCGATACCTCCTTTCCTTATCCACTTCCTCTCCTTCCGCTCGCACTGTGCTCTGACATTTAAGGGTACTCCAAAATCCCCTTTTGTACGCGCGTTTGTGTAAAAAAGAAAAAAATAATATCGTAACATATGGTGGTAAAAATAAAATTGCTTGGCACACCAAAGGCTGGATAAAAGCAAAAGAACAAGCGTTGCGTCGTCAGATGCTAGGCGATAAAAAAGTAACTAAGAACGCATCAAACGTAAACACATATTGGGATTCTCGTTTGAGCTATGCCCCGAATGGGTTTTCTTCCACTGGAATATTTTCATTAACAACACCATTGAAAAACCATTAAGAGTAATATAATGAGTTCCTAACTTATAGTCAATATCTTTCACCGAAAGACGAAATGGGTCCTTGCCGAACTGGTCACAGATAGCAATGCAAGTGAAGGGATGTTTACATGGGTTATAAATCACACACCAGAAATACTCCTAAAAAGGTTCTCTGAAAAGTGAGACAATTTAAATGATACTGATCGCATATTCGGACACAAAGGCTGCGACAATTATGTGTCCACGCATGGGATGCATCCGTGCCCTATCGTTATATTGATCACCACAAGGAATTGAGCACCAAAAGGAAAGACATGAATGAAATGCACGTGGTTTAGTTTAATTGTTTAAGTATTCTTTAATTTTCGTTTAACTATGTTTATCTCTAATTATAAACTTGAAATTTTTCTGTAGTTCAGCAACAATACGATCCTTCAGCCGAGAATATTTTTCTAGTTGCTCTATAAGCAACGAGTTTAAATAGCAAATTTCGCGTTTCGATTTAGTTAGTGCACTACGAAGTTCTTGATTATTAAATATTAACTCACGATTGATTTCACGGTACGTCTCCATTCGCAAATAAGGTTTTAATTGTAAATCAATTTTTTTTCAAAACTTGTGGTTCGAGCGTGTGAACCAGCGATGGTAATTGAGTAACGAACGTATTCGACTGTCTCAAAATCGAAGCAATGAAATTTAACTCCGAACGTGACCTCCGGCGGTAGTGGTTGGATAGCGACTCAGTTGAATTAGGGATGAAGATGGGTAATTTTATTTTTGCAAACAGGACAACCAATAGAGATCATACTTCTGCTCTCTCATTGCCACGCTCGTCGATGTGTGGTGAATACATCGGTTAATTCGACAGTCGACGAACATGGAGGAATGAGAGAACAGAAACACAAAGTACTATGATCTCGGGGTGGGTTTTGTTGTGTGTGCATGAATCAATGCCGTTCTGATGATAACCCATTGACCTAATTCGGTGAATGTGGTGACCTCAGAGTCCATTAAACTGTGCGAAGGTAAAATTGAGAAGGAGAGGAAAGTTTAGCTGGTGCTATTCACCTGCGAAAAGAGATCATTGATCCCAAGCGAATGGATGATCTGCGGAAAAGACGAAGTGACGCCAAATTGGCTAGGGTAATTTATCATGAGAACTGATTAAATATTTTGATAAATTCCCCAGCGGTTGCATGAATATGCCATAATGTCGTCTGCTTCGACTTGTTATTGCTAACCGACATGATGTGATTTCCGATGGAATTCTCATGGGATAGCAAAATGGAGTTGCCGTATGGCAAAAGGGTAGCTAAACTTAATTATGCATTATCTGCATAGGATAATGAGTTTAGCTATGCGTCCTTTTGGAAATATGATATTTCAGGTGAATAGCATGAACGGTGGGTTAGGGGTTGATGTGACGCGCTGTTAGCGGTCGAAATTGGGTTAGTATTGTGCGCTGGTTCTGCATGTGATATAGAGAAACCCCACAAAAGCCATACCGAATGAGTAGTGTGGTCATGTGAAAGGTTAGTCTCGCCTAATCTGCGGAGGTTCAAGTCCCTAGTACTTTAAAAAATTGCAGTAAGTACTTAAACTTTAAAATTTACTTGGACTATGCAGATAAATTCATTGCTATGGGGGTTATTACACTTTTATTTATAGGGATGTTCAGTATGTTTTCCTGGTAACGCTTTTCTGGTGTTTTTTTTTCAGTGGTGTAATGGATTCCAGTTGTAGTGTACTATTTCCTTATTGTGTATTATTTATTATATAGAATACAAATATTAAGTAAAGAATGTTTTTGAATTTATTTAGTGCAATGAACATATTACTTGACACGTAATTTAGAACGTTCGCCTTTATTTTAATCCAGTGCGTCGATTCATTTATGGCCACGAATTCTTGATAACTATTTTACGGTACTTATACTTGGTACTTACAAAAAAAAAACGCTTGTGGGTTATGACCAAACCTACCACTCAGCTGCTATTTGCCTTTTCAGACAAGTCGGCCTAGACCTAAGTACATCCATATTTTCTACTCAGAGGACAGTTATTGCCATTTTTCTATCTGAATTTGAACGTCCTTTGATCCAAGTACTTAGTGATCATTATTTCACTATTTTACTAACCAAAAACAAGTATATTAAGTGACTTTCTTTAAATTTAAATTTGCATCATCTGCATCGCGTGCCACAGAGCACCTTAAATCCAGCAAAGCTCGTGGAAATCCTCCTGTCTTTCCGATCGAACTCCTTTTGGCCTCTACGCTTTTTTAGTCCTCGAAAGCTGATGACTATTCTTCCACTTCTGCCCGGCCACGAGTTTTTCTCCTTTTTGCTTTACATTTTACCCTCTAGCTCTAACATATGAATATACAATAGTTCCTCAAGTTAAATCAGCACATGTCGTTTTATAACAACTTGCTGAGTGTACTTCTATCATCCGGATATTATCCTCTCCATAAGACCGATCACAATGACAAAATATTACAAAAGAAGGTTAAACGGTTCCTTCCCAGCCACACTCGCCATATAATCCGATCAAATCCTTACCACATTTTCATTGATTTACAACTGCCTTGAGTGAGGTTTATATCGACGATACAATTACACTCACGTCTCGAACGTTTAGTTGGCATTATACTAACGGCCCCCTCCTTAGAGTTCCATCTCATCAATTACAACTGAAATTCAGCATCTGTTGTCGTGACCACAAAGATACATGTCTTTTACCGTTAGCCAATTGAAAAGTAATTTCGTCAAAATTCCCCAGGACTCTGAAGAAGGCCACAGAAAGGAATCGTGGCCCCCCAAAGAAAAATTCCGCACCTGATTCTCTTCATTCATCCGTGTCCTGTCGCTGCCATAATTCGTTGGAATGTCTAAGTACCACTAACCGCAGCGGCAGCGCTAGGGAAAAAAGATTTACAAGAATCCCAGCTAAACTGCTTGATCCGATTTATAATGACAATAAAAGCGTCACAAGAGGAATTCAGGCGAATTCAATAGAAACTCATTCAAGGAATAAATGTCAAGATTAAGACCAAAGGCGACACGCTGCTGCCCTCCCATCAGCCCATTTCGAAGTTTGAGGCATGACGAAATCGCATTTTCGTCAAATTCTGAAAGAAAGCGCCGACATGGAAGCCGAAGACGGCGTCAAGGGTGGTGCAAGGCGAACTCGTGTCTCCTTGGCAAATCGCTACTGGTACCTTTCATGTCCTGTGGACCATGCACAGTCATGCAATATGGTGTAGTTCTGGAGTAGATCACTTCAAATGCGATATGCTCCCCGAACCGCTATCTTTTCGTAGATAGTCCTTTTATCCTGCCCCTCGCTCTCCAGGGCTTAAGTCCTGGCCCGCATTGTGTGTTAGTTAAATTCAATGGGAAAAGCGTTTTATGCTAGAACGCTGCGGCGTGCAACGCTCAGTTTCGACTAGTAGTCAAAAGAGCATGAAATTTTCGTCAAGTTATATGTGAGAAGAAGGACCTGCCCTGGGCTGGCTGGTTGGCTATATGGATGGCTTGGTTCCTTTTTATTTTTGCCTGCAGTCGATCTGTGGGGTAGCTGGGCTGTCAGTAGAGTGAAGTAAACCGAAATTGATACTCATTAGTTGTATATTTGACTATGAGGATGCTGACTTGGAGAGAAGAAATGAAGAGACGCGATTATTTTCGGTCCACAGGATGCCATCAAACGATTTTAATATATTTTCTTCTATTGGGACACATGGTCCTTGGATAAATTGAAGCTTTTCGAATGAGAAATCTTTGTTTTGCCGAAGACCCAAATAAATTGTATTCTGAACTTGTTTGTTAAGCCCAAAAGGAAATCAAAGAATTGGTATCCGTTCGAGGTGGATTTAGTCTCCTTTGGAAGCTTCATTCTAAACACTGAACAGTTTTATTTGCCTTTAAAATGCTAGAAGGGGCGAGATCTTTATAGTCATTTAAAGTTCGATTATTCGATGTTGGTTATCTAAATCAAATGGTTTTTTTGGTTATATGTATTTCCAGGAGAAATTAAAGAAACACATTTCTAAGACTATAGCCACTAAACGTGTGAGTGTTTGGTACTAGAAAGAATTGCATATCATCTGTGAAGACATATTTTAGTGTGACGTAAGGGCTAATGTGTCATATAACGATCCGGACAGTAGATTGATGTCTGATGTTGGTGGGTTTCGGTGGGATCATACATTAAACAGTGCATCTTAGTGCTACCTTAAACTGATCATGTCTAAAAATTTAAGGTGAAAAGCCACGGAGGTCCGAGGATCAAGGTTACCATATATACATATATGACCTGTTCGGTTGTAGATGAGTATAGCTCCTTGTCTTACCTTGAAACACGTATTTATCCCTCTGTCGTTGAATATTATGCTTTTAATCCTGTTTTTGTTGAGATACCACTTTTCGGGAACTGAAGATGACCATTCACCGCAACTTACCTGTTTGTTTCACTTCCTTGGGCTTCACATTGAAAAACAGGGATGTAATTCAACAAGTAAGGGTGTTAAATGATTCTGTACGAGGTTGCATCTATAAGTACGCTTTCATTTCATCAGTAAAAGTAAATAAAATTCGACCTATAAATAGGAGCTTATAGCATTTTACGAAGTAATGGAGATTCGAACCAGCCCCCAGGAAAACTTAGAATCAAAGCACGACGAAAATAAAATAAACACACGGTATGCAGTACAAGGCGGAGATAGTATTGCAGGTTAATTGAAACTAATTAACCCGACTCGTAAGTGAGCCAACAAGGACTCAAGTTTTTAAAGGAGATTCAACTGCCTCCTTTTCAGACATTCAAGATCAAGATCAAGACTTGCAGAACGCCAAATTGTAAGAAGTGATGCGAAATGGTATGGGGTAGGACGTCTGTGTGCCGTCGTTCTACGCCCATTCCACGCTGTTATTACTGTAGCTAGTCGCCAATGTGGGGTAAAAGTTCAAGTATCGGCTTTGTTATTAATGGAGCTGACGATCACTTTGTGCAATGCAACTGCTGTGGATGCTGCTCTACAGTTTGAAACATTTTACTTCTGTAAACAATCGCTGCTTCGAGACACACTGATTTTACTGGGCATCTTGTCGATGGGCTTCTCTATAGCACTATAATCGCGTCTATCGTAATGCGATGAAACGACACATCATCAATAAAAGCGGGTCAACTGACGAAGAGGTAGCAAAAGGATAGACGCCCAGGAATTTCAATGGCGAGCAACGCTCTTCCCGACTGTGGTCAGTCCAGAACTAGTCGAACGAGATTAAAACACATTTTTCATTTCCTTGAATACAACACCTCGTTTCAATATTGTTTTATTCCTTATAATTGACAACCATTAAAATAATTTCACAATAAAAATAAAAAACCAATGTTTATCAAAACCGATCTCAACGCACAACACTCGCGTCGCCACACCACTCGACGTTTTACGTGGAGCACCCGACCTTCCTCCGCGGAATCAGTTTTACGATTGACTATATCAACCGAAGCGACAGAATACCAAAAATTCCATCCATCGCTTCGGTGACTATATAAGGGACGATCCTAGACGATGATCACGGAGAGGATGTGCACACACAGATGCGGTTACCTCGCACGCTCATGCTGTGGATGAGCAAGCGGACCGTGGATGTAACAATTCCATAAAAGGAAATGTTTATCTGATTGGTACCGCGTAAGGGATCCATTCTGATCGGGCACACGTTGCTGGCGTCCTCTGATATGACTTACCATGCACGTGGGTGGGAACAAATATTCTCTTTCTGTGTGCATGGGCAAGTTTGAGGACTCATATCGGTTACGTAATGTCGTAACCGAATTGGATTATTAGCAATATGCTGGGTTGTATGCAGACATGCCCCTGGTGGTAATGCTTATCGAATGTTGATGGCTGTCGATCGGTTTACCGACCGATGTGCTTGTAGGTCAACAAGAAAGAAAAGAAATATATCTTGCATGTGTGCAGCGGAATTCGTTCGGAGACATGTGCAATGAATTCGTTTGGATCATGTTGGTTGTTTGGTGGTGCAACCAAATTGCTTATAAGGAACATGTCTGTTTGGTGCTGATGGATTTTGCATCAGCGAATATTATGGATTTGCAGCATTTCAGGTCTTTGTAGTACAAACTGTGTAAAGGTAAGTGCATGCTTTCCAGGTTTTTATGCTTTCTGTATGACCTAGGGGGAAGTTAGGTGTTGTACCTAGAAAAAGGGAGTGGTGGCGTTATTGGAACCGCCACAATGGTACTATGGGGGTTCTTTAAGCATCTCCCAAGAACTATCCATCGTCGTACCCAACTCCCCCTGCCCAACCTGCAATCAGTACCTAGCTGAAAACATAAGCCCACGGCAAGATTACCATCTTGCCGTGGCATCAAACTTTCACCCCGGGGCATGCTTGCATCCAACGCATCATGTTCCTGAAATCTAATTCAGTTACCTCATCATGTAAGCGACATTAACCCCCGAACATGTCAATGCGCATTGCTGAGAGGCATTTTCCCATACACGTGCATGACATGTTCACCCTTGCCTTATCTGCTGAACCATCGGTCGATCTTTCAAACGACAATCTACAGTACAGCTTAATGCTGGCTGCCTACAGGGAGTTCAAGTGTTGTTTAATGTAAACACACACCCGACACATCGACCGATGCGACGTTGGCAATTTGCGTAAAATCGAATTGATACTGTATGCAGTGGCCAATGAGTAAATAAACAATGTTCCTATGTCCATTCGGTTTTCAGCAGCTGCAACTAAATTTCATGGAATTGGACACGATCATGATTGTATTCAAACAATCATGCCCATGATCGTGTCCCTCGTTACTTTCTTCTAAAACAAACATGCTCCCATCCATTCTAAACCCTAGCCATTGTGGGCAACGTTTCTGTTGCCTTAACGTCAACCAAAAAATCGGTCGTCCATCGTACGGTGGCAATACACCCAGCCCGTACACCGATCATCATATTTGACCAGCTGCATTTTTGTTTTTCCTTTCCTTCGCCCAACGCATGTTTCGTTTGTCTTTCTTTCCGAGGTAAAGACTTTCAACATATCTGGACGATGTCTATGGGAACCTTCCAATGGGATGCGAACCGGTTTCTCATTGGTCGTTGGGGCGAAGGAAAAATTGCTTTCTCCGCCGATGACATGAGTGGAAACCCATCCCACTCACCGAGGTTGGCTCAGCGTCGCCAGGCTCACGACGAGTTAGATTTCATCCCCCTGTCGTGTATACACGCGTCTGAGGAGTCGAGTTTTGATACGCTACGACATACACACCGTTTTAAATAAGAAATCGTTGCGCGAGTCCACACGAGTCCCCTTACGTGTCGAATCTTAATATCAAGTAAATTCTTTGTGAAATGTGCATCAAAGGCACCTCTTAATAAGATCAACTAACTAGTGGCATAATTAACATTAAGACGATTTTAAATTAAAAAAACATTTCTCATCAGCCACATCCGAGAGTTTTATTTCTTCTTCTTGGTGATTAGCCGCATTAAGCAGTGAGACGACTGAGAGTTGCAGTAAGTATTGTTTAGTGCGTCAACAGGTGGAGAACTCCCAAATCGTGTGAACGTATCAACGGCAAATAAGCACGATTCGAATTCGTTGACCAACTGTGTGCTCGTTGTAGAAACGCTATCCTAGCATCCACGGTGTGCTCGAGCACTTATTGCTAAATATCATCCAAAGTTACAGTTCAGCCGCCAAACTTGTGAGAGTTCTGTTTGTTCCCCATTGTCTGAGTGCGCCGCTTATGTGAACTTGTTAGTGAATCTTAGTAAATCCGTGTCCATGCCGACACATAACTTAGTTATGTGCTACAGTACCACAGTATTCCGTGTTTCAAGAAGTCCATCGATGGGAAGGCGCAAGCTTCGTTTAGATGATGATCTTGTTAAAAAATTAAAAGAAAGAAATGAAATATCGTCAGATATTATAGAAGCTTTCGTACTGAATATTAGTTCTGTTGTGTCTTATTCCTGGATTCGTCCATCCACTAGCACTTATCTTGATAAGATTTGGTGGACAGGAAAAAAAAGCGAGCTTGCAACGAGTGCGAATGAAAATCAATGGGACCCACTAACCAGGCAAAAGGACAATCGTTAAAGAGGAGGTGAGAAAGGAAACAAAAATATGCGACCACATACAGAGCACTGAAGATCAATTAATATCTGGAGAAGAAGAGTCGCGACTACTCATATGGCTACATTATACTAGGAACTGGCGATTAAAAGAAGATTGCAGCAAGTTAAACTCTCTGAACCATTCGTCTGGTTCAGAAGTTTGGATATGGTTCTTTATTGTTGCAACAGTAAAGACAATGTTCCAGTAAGAATCGTTAGGGGACAGAAGGGCTAGTGAGGTGCCACTGGGAAATTGGTGATATTAAAGTAGGGTTACGCCATGTCAGACAATCTAAGTAGATAACCAAGTTTTGTGGGGCTACCAACAAATTTATTAGCTTAGTGCAAGCTTAAAAAGGTTGTGACGTAGCGGTTGGAGAATTTTTTAGACTACCGTAGTGGCATTCACATACGGGTCGAGTTCGGAGGAGTTTTCGGGTCGATCCCTGTTGCAGTACAGCAACATAAGCAAAACATTAGGCAGACCAGATTTAGTGGAAATAAAAAACAAACACATTCATGCCCTAAGCGCCAAAGATTATGCAGTGAAAATAAAACGACCACTAGCAAGGTTGCAGTCGAAACATAGCCATGCTGGTGGAATTCGTCGAAAACAACAATGTTCAGTCTGGCTACAGCTCTCGCGAAGGTCTACACAACCGCGGGACAGCCCTTAAGGCTGCGAGCTCTCCTGGGCCCTAAAGCATCCTTTATTACTGAGTCAGCATCACGGGTATTGGAGCTCAAAAGGGATAGTAGCCACGTGGCCGTCTATGGCATTCGAGAAACAAGGATGAGTGCATTAACGCACAATGTATCACTCATCATCCACTCTAAGGACAACGAAACCTTCACATTGCAGGTTAAGGCTTTTATTTTGCCCAAACTCACCGCGGTACTTCCCATGCGCAATCTACAACGTGCTAACTGGGACTATCTAAACAGTATGGAACTGGCTGATACGACTTATTACACGCCAGGCAAAATTGACATCCTACTTGGGGGCGATGTTTACTTGGCGCTTCTTCTGGGCGGAATGATCAAGGGAGCGCCCGGCACCCCCATGGCACAACGAACCGAACTAGGATGGGTGCACTCCGGTAGACAAAAGCTTCTAAGCAGGTCTCTCTGATGGCAAGAGTCGGGGAAATGAAAGATAAGGAACACGGAAAGATGCATTCACCTTTCTGTAAATCACATCAGCGGAATGCGAACTGTGAACATATCGTCCAGCCACCAGTTAAGGAAGGAATGTGCCCAGTGTTAGGATTATTTCATCCAGCAGCGTAATTGTCAATGAAGGCTCCTGCTGGTCAGCAGATTATGCTTCCGATTAATAACATAAGTACGCAGCCTCTCTTGTTCAATTAAACACCAGTTATAGTTCAACAGGATATTTTGCCACATGTTCAACTTATGTTAGAACCACAACACCATCAGAGTCTAAACAACAAAGCAGTGGCTGATGGGCATCTTGTGATGTCACAGCACATGCAACAGCAAGTACATTGTAATGAAAATCATTATGAAGATAATGTTGCTCCACAAACAAGGACTGCGCCCCATGGCCATAGTCCGAGTTCATCAAATAGTAATTGCGTTCAGCGACTTCGACGTCGGAAATGGGAATTGACTGATGGCAACTACAGTTCAAGTGCTAGAGTATCCAATAATACTGGAGAATCAATTTACATGAACCACTGTCAAGGGAACAATCCAATTAATTCTGGTCGTATGGGAATTTCAGCGAACTCTAGCAATTCAGGAAGCACATCGGCTTCTTCTGGTCCTCAATGTCAGCAAGGTTATGCTTATGGTGGCCATAACAGTAATAACCGAAATTATCATTTGCAAAACCATCACTCGACCAGAGGATCAAATAATCCATGCTTTGTGCAATCTTTCGCACCAATTTCTTGGGTCTGCATCCACCGTTGCTTTTAAAACATCGTTGTCCCATTTGAATATCATAAAGGAAGAGGGTTCGAATTTGAGCTGCCGATATCATGGTAAACAGTTCCTAGGAAAAAAAAACTGTACTTGAAACGAACCCTAATATTCTCACACGCCAAGCGCACGTACCACTTCACTTTATAAAAAAAGAAAATTGAACGTTCTGGCACAGATGTTCACTCTAGAACTTCTTATTTCCCAGTGAGCGAAAATCGGACATTTCATGTGGTACTGTGGGTGATATTTGTCAAGGTGCCAGCACGGGCACAGGATCACAAATATTCCACCGCCGTTCATGGAAATAAAACGCCCTGATGCTGTTTCTTATAATTTGTTTTTTTATTGTTAATTAAGGTTCACTTTCGGCTTTACAATCTTATAAAAACTGATGCGGGTGTAGCATAAATTTAGTACACGTAATGTGTCCAAAAAAAAAAACACAAAATGAAATTGAAACCGCGTCAAATTACAGCACTGGAATCGGAGCACTCACGATAAAAATAAATAAAAGGTAAAACTGATTTAAACAACTGAGAAAGGTATGTGAATGACGGGTTCGAACAATTTGTTCAACGAACGGTGATCGCGGAGAGTATCGGGTTAGCGTACTACGTTAAGTAATCAACAAAATCCTCTCAATCCAATACGCGCTTTCTCGACTACACTCGGACTTTCGACTCGGGGGTTGATGATAAACGACTCACTCGTTGGTGGTTGGATTTCGACCAAGCTGGTGCTCAAGGAATAACCTCGAGAGACTTGTGGCGGTTCTTGCGAACGTCACTACTTACCTGCTCACCTACCACCAGGAAACCCCTCTTCAAAAACGGCAAGTTTCAACCAAGCGTGTACTCACTTGCATTGGTATTTCTAATAACCACAAAAACCTGCAAAGCACAATGTCTGCCGATACGAAAAGTATATCAGCAATAACAGACATTCCCTACATGGGCATTTAGAAACCTGAAAAGCATGACTTACCTGCCCATACGACTAACCACCAGCTGCAATGCTTAACTGCGCTGAAGTAAAACACCATCAGAAACACAAGCGTTTCTATAGCAAGGGCAAATTGGTCGCACATCTAGCAACCAACATGACATTGGTTTCCACCAACGAGGTGTCTCCCAAGAAGTCGGCTGCAACGCCACAAGAGACGTTTTATTTACTTTTTGATTCTGTAATGCATGCTCGCATCGGTCGCTAAATCAGGCAACACGAAATGGAAACGCGCAACCAGTACTTCAAGGCAAAATACGGTTGTATTTGCAGCTAGCACCACTGCCAAGTACCAACGAAATGCCCCTAACACACTACTTGCCACCATATAGGAATCTTTCCCATACAGGCACATGGCAATTCATGTCAGGGGACGCCAGCAACGCACGTCCGATCAGCACGAATGTACCACACAGTGCTGGTTGGATATACATATCCTATTATGGAAATGCGATTTGCACGATCAGCAATAATGCTTTACACAGTGACTGATCGTGTAAACATTCTAACCTTTCCAGGAGGACTTGCCCCAGCTGCGAGGGTTGTTGTGCTTTCAATTAATATGATGTTCACGGTTCGCATGCTGGGCGACACCAGCGATGAGCAACCAAAGGGGATCAGCGTGCGTATGTGTGCAGCCCTTCGGCGGTGGCACACAGATGCGAGAAATGGAATTACCAAATATGGTCATTGAGACCATGGATGGGAGTTTGGTGTTCGGTCGCCACGGCGAATGAAGCAATCGCGTTGTGGATACGGGTATGATTGGATTAGATAAGAAAAGTATTCAGTTGTGTTTACACATACGAAAGAGAACGCGTCGTAAGGTACAGCGTATGGCAGTGATTGTTGTGACGAATCCGAGCAACAAACATAGTGCATCGACTTGCAATAACCTTAAGTGCTGTTTGTCAACTTACTATTTTCAATAATAATAAATATAGTCATAGATGTTCAATAATAATGAATATAGTATAGACTTGCAATAATCATAAGTGCAGTTGTCAACTTACTATTTTCAATAATAATAAATATGGTTACATATGTTCTATAATAATGAATATAGTATAGACTTTCAATAACTACAAACATAGTGTACCGACTTACAATAATCATAAATGCAGTTTGTCAACTTACTATTTTCGATAATAATAAATATAGTTATAGATTTTCAATAATAATCAATACAGTCTATAGATTCCCAATAGTAATAAATATAGTTTATAGATTTCCAATAATTGTAAATATAGTTTATCGATTTTCAATAACTGTAAATATAGAGATCAAACCCTTAGAATTAATCACCAAATAAAGACAATATGCGTAAGGAAATCATAAGTGCAGTTTTTATATTGAGTGACGAGACACGACGATGGTTAGGCAGTAGGGACGTCTCGGTGAACCAGTGTCGGACTGACACACTACCCAGACCGCTCTAAGAGAGAGAGAGCAATACCCCATAGACTCGTGATGGGTCCCTCTCAGCTTAGTGAGTTTTATTTTCTTGAGAGAAACGTGAAGTCTCTCTTTATGGTGGTGAATTGGAGAGGAACATTTCGGGTTGATCTTAGCTAGAGTGCTAATGATCCATTGTTTACTCATGCAACGAAGATCATGGGAAAATGAAACTGAGAAAGGAGGATGAACAAAGGACATCGTAGTATCCTACGTAATGCGTAAATAGTCTGCAAGCCATTAGGGAAATTGGTGCTAAAAGCAATTCAAATACACAATGGTGGTTGTGCACTGTATCTTTTCTGGCGGAAGGGGTCGAATTCTTTGTTTGCATGTTTATATACTGTAGAATTAGATTCTTGGCGGCTAGTCGCTAGATGCGAAAACTGCTTTTGTCGATTGGACAAAAGGCTGCCGAGACTGTAGATAAGCCAGGAAAATGTTCTGCGCACGTGTGTGCCAGGGTACGCTGGCTGACATGGGCGCCGATAAGTTTTTCCAATCTATGATGCATGTTTGATGAAAAGAATTCTTCCAAAGAGTTTTGAATGATGTACTAAATGTATGAATTGTGGGTGGGTCTTTGCGTAGCTTTAAAGAACCCCCACAGTACAACCCAATAGCAGACGATTGAGATTTATGTGAACACCATATTAGATTTGATAAGTGCAGGGATCTGTATCGCAACACTAACGAAGATCCACATTCCCCTGACAAAAGTCGACATTTGATTTGAAAGAGAAAGTAGAAGAGGCCACAACAACGGTCTTTGCAAAAAAAAAAATGGTTCAGCTGTTGAATGACAAGGAAAATCTCACACCGAATTACACAAGGAGGCTCTTGTTGCGAGGCAAATAAGTATATGCCCCTTAGGACAAGACGCATGAAACACTATTCACGTTTATAGTAAAGGTCTTTGACCCATCTCTTAAGGTCTCCCATTGACTTAATACACACATAAACTGTACAAGATGACAGACAGGCACCCATTCATTACTCGATATAGAAATTTAAGTGAAAAGAAATCATCGCAAGCTGAACCACCACCTGACTCAACTGATATCAGGGACTTGGATATTTTATGCAGGATTGGCGCAAATATAAACATGTCAATTACCAATACTGCTTGTACTACGAATGCCAAATAGAAAATGTGGAACAGACTGCGTTAGATTTGAGATCGCTGGAATGAGATTGGAGCGACATATAAAACGGACAATTACTCGCTAAGGGAGAAAATACATCCTCGTGCACACGCGGCCATGGTCTGGTATATCGATGCATTTTTTCTGAGTGGGTGCGACTCAGGTCTCCACCGCTTTGTCGAAAATCTCTATATGTCCTCGTACTACGATTTTTTTTGTAATGCAAATCAGTTTCGTAACAGGTCGACCTAACACGGTCTACAGTCTGTACACACAGATAGAAATAAAGCTAAGATTGTAATTTAATATTGGTAAAAAAAAAAAAGAAAACCATCGGCATTTTCAAATCAGTTGAGTATGGTAAAAATGAGTGAAGGAAACCAATAGACCAATAGACCCACCTTAGTCCACTGAGAGACGCCAGTATATATCATTTTTTCAATTAGTAGAATACCGGTCAATATTTTAGAATGACCCTTGATATTAAACTAATGAACAATTTACCAATGATCCTATCAGCTCATCAACGTCGACATAGGCTAGCTGTTAATAATGATGGGTTGGTGAAAAGATTTAAAATAGGGGAACCACTTCAGTTAGACTGCACAATAACAGTTAAATGACTGCTCCCTTTACTAGCCTTCATTTTACTTAATTAATAAATGTCATCAGAAATTATCATTAGGAGGCGTAACCAAAGCTAAGAAACCATTAGTAGGAAACTCCGTAACACCAATATAAATGGCAGCCAGAACACCGCATTTTATAACTACCATTAGCTCTCAGAAGGACCCAAAATGAATCATTTTCTAAATAACTCCAAGTGATAAGTTATCCCTATTTAATCTTTACCAACACGACGTTATACATTTTTCTCTAGTTCGTCAACCCCAGAAGATGGTGTTAATGTCGACCACCTGAAAACTGCGTTATGCCGACGGGTTAAATTGCTTTCATTCTTCGAATTACACACATTCCTTTCGTAGTTGAAGCCCGACTGCTGTCCCGGAATAAACACTCAAATTAAATGGGAAATATCTGAGCAAATTAAATCGTTCCAATATAAGTAAAGGAAAGCAAGCGTAAGAAATCCTTGAGCCCACCATTTAAGACCGTCATCACATGACAAAGACAAGGTAAGACAAGGAAATAGCGCAAATGAGATCTCAAAGTGGGTGGGATCCTTTGGCTTCGCCATAAATTTAATTTAATAATATTGTTGTATCCTTTGAAAGCACTGTGACAGCAGAAGGCATAACCAACCACTCGAGGGCTGTCTAGCTAGTTGAAGCAGTTTGCCCCATCTTCAAGAGATTCTTAGATTTTAAAGGACAACGGTACTTGGCACGATATGACATTGATATCAGCCACCCAACTAGCGGACTTGCACTATGCTTATATGAGTCAGGAGCAGATGTTAGTGAGATAAGTACAAGAATTTTTAGCGGCACCTGTGGAATAGAATACAGTCAAAGCAATGTCTTACAAATAATCCCACTGCCATGGCAGGGGGTGTAGTAATTGCATGGAAAATTTCAGTTAATTGGCCGTTCAGAGAGCTTCGTTATGGGTGCGAAAGGGGCAACTGTTCTAAACTGAGTATAGAGGCAGAAAAATGTAATCAAGTTTCAGTGGAGGTAAACAATTATTATACTTATATCTTTTAATTTTGGGTATCTGATGTCGTTGTTTGTTTATCAAGGGTCAAACTAGAGAAAAGCTTAATGGAAGCGAAATGTTTATAGTATACATATATATATATATATATATATATAAAAAAAAAAATATATATATATATATATATATATATATATATATATATAAATTTATACAGTTAATAAAAGATCCGACTATGAAAGTGAAACTTGGATTTAGGATAAATTTGGAACATTACAGCACGGAAGTACACAAATTCCAGGTCCTAGAGGCATGCATTATAGACATTCCGCTAAAAAGTCAAAGGCATCTGTATATAGTCGCTGCTTACGCTCCTGAATCTGTTCAAGGTACCCAATTTATCAGTGAAATCAATACGCTTTTCCGAAGTCTCAAGTTAGATTCGGAAAACAATTACTTTTTAATGGCAGGTGATTTTAACGCCAAGCACAGCGCCTGGGGCAATCTGACCTCGAACACCAGAGGCAATGCCTTGTTTGATTGGTGGCAAACAAATGCGATCGAGCATAAACTAGAATTGTACGCTACAAGTACACCGTCTTATCCAAGAGGTAACTCCTTCCTGGATTTACTTATGACAGATGATCGAATTCAGTTACCAGATACCGAGGTAACTACTCGAAATTGTGTTCGCACAATTGAGTACGATAGTGATCATTACGGACTTGGAGCCGTAATACACGTGCCAAACGAGTACCATCTACTTGAGCAGTACGACCAGGTACACTCTTTCGATTTCCGAAAAGCACATTGGTCGCGTATCGATCGCGTAGTAAAAAGAGAAATACGCAACATTGGCATAGACCCACCGACTAATAGAAACCTCCATAATGATGAAATCGATCATTACTTCCTAACTATGAACGATATTGTTATTAACACAATGAATCGTTCCATCCCCAAAGTAGCTCATATGGATGGCTATACCCTCCGATACAGAAATGCAACTATCGATGCTTTGTATAGGCAAAAGAGCGCCCTGCTCTCAAACCTGAAATTGTGCTATAGGCAATTCAGAGACCCAAATAGCAATGAAATCAAAACAATCAAGTCCTTGATTAAAAATCCTCAAAAACTGATCCGGGATAATTACCGAGCAGTAATAAATGAGGAGTGGAGCAACAGAATTCGAGCTGTCCAAGCAAACGGACCGAACATGTTTTCACAAATCAAGAAAATATGTCGAAGAAAAGATCACAATGACATTCCCTGTCTCCGAATTCCACGGACTCCCGAGAATTGCCAGATAATGCTGAACGCAGGGCTCACCTTAGACCACATCAACTCCAATGATGAAGTAATAGTAGTCGAAGATCCGCAAACGAAAGCGAATTCAATTGGAGCCTGTTTCGAAGCAGTGTACAGAGTTAACGAATCAGTTCATGCTAACACTGAAATTGAAAGCAATGCCCGTCAAAGACATTGCTCACTGCGCAATCAACTTCACAACTGGCGATCCGAAAAGCATAGTTTCATCACATTCCGCGAAAATAATAGGGCGGATTCTCCCGTCAGAAATGAAAATACAAATATGTTTGTGCGCAAGGATGAACTTAGAAACATACTTAGCTCAATAAAAAATAAGAAATCATCTGGAATAGATAGCATTCCAAATGTGGTTCTAAGGCACTTGCCTCGCGAAGCAGTGAACATATACACTACTTTGTTTAACAACGCTCTAAACAATGCACACTATCCAACCCATTGGAAGACTGCAGTAATCCACCCTATCCCCAAAAAGGGTAAGGATAAGAGCAATCCAGCTAATCTGCGCTCGATCAGCCTGCTTCCCAACATCAGCAAGGTATTCGAAAAAATTATAAACAAAGCACTGATAGGTTGGTGTGATGAAAACGATATCATCCCCAACAACCAGTTTGGCTTTCGAGCGGGACATGATACAGTTCATGCAGCGACGAAACTTGTTTCCGATATACAGTGGAACAAGGCAAAACGACAATGTACAGCCGCCTGCTTGGTTGACTTTGAAAAGGCTTTCGACACCGTATGGTTAGAAGGACTTGTCTATAAGTTAATAAACCTGGGTATGCCGCAATATCTGCTATACATTATTTATGATATGATAATGGACAAACATTTTGTGGTGAAATGCGGGGACATCCTCTCCAACAAGACCTTCCAAATTAAAAATGGCTTACAGCAGGGAGCTGTGAATTCTCCCATTCTATTCAATATTTACACTAGTGATCTAGTGAGTTCTCTCGAAAACGCCATTGCGTACGCCGATGACATAGTGGTGTACAGAACAGGAGGAAAAATAGACGTCATCAATAGACACCTCCAAGATGACTTCAACAAAATAAAACAATTTTGCGACGACTGGAAAATAAAGATTAATTTCCAGAAGACCGAGAATATCCTTTTCAGAACGCCCCTATCCAGGACCTCGAGGGATACGAAATACAACTGGAAACACTTTTCTCTTGTAGGTAACAATAACCTTCCGCTGCAAGTGAAAACTGTAGTTAGATACCTTGGTATCTGGCTAGACCAGTATTTATATTTTGACAAGCACGTAGCAGCGTCCCTCTCCGCAGCTAAAAGCGCTTATTCTATGACAAGAAGTCTATTCCGGAGTAGTCTTCTTGACCCCAGAGTCAAAATAATTTCGTACTCGGCATTCATCCGACCAGTTTTGATTTATGGCTGTCCAGTATGGTATAATATATCTCCACTTTATATGGAGAAGTTTCGTGTGTTCGAACGGCAGTGTTTGCGTTCCTGCCTCGGACTTTATAGAACACCAGAGTCGCAATACAAAAAATTCTATCCCAACAAAATCCTGTATAACAAATCAGGGTTAAATAGGATAGACAATTTCATAATTAAAATTATTCGTGGTCACACAGCAAGGGCAATGTGCAGTGACAATAATCTTATCTCGGGAGCATTCTATCCCAATGATATGTATCTGGAGAATACCCTCCAGAATGGGTTTATTCCCTCAGAAGCGTTTCCTTTCTTGGATCAAAAAGGCCTTATCCAAGACATGCATGGAGTCCCGATTATTTACCACGCTCTCCGTGGTGCCAGGGACAAATGAATTCTCCATGATAGTGATATATCCAATGCCCCAGGTCGCATGCGTTTTAGCACGGTGATCAGTGAAAGAGATAAATCACCCAAAGATCGAACATCTCCCAAATGGTGGTGGCTTCTCAACGAGGAGAGGACTTCACTTCCTCAGATATAGTATGCCTCTTAAGAGCAACGCTCTCCTTCATCTTGTCCCCCCTCCCTCTGTCCGCCATTCCCAATTACTTTTGTGTAGCTATTTTATTTTATTTTTTATTTCTTATTTTATATTTTATTCGTTTTGTTTTGAAGTTTTTGTTTGTTATAATTAAAAAAAAAAAAAAAAAAAAAAAAAATTGTAATAATAATATATACATATAGATGTAAACGAGGAGTCCCTCTAATATATGACTTATTTCATATATATATATATATTTATATATATATATATATATATATTTATATATATATATATATATATATAAGAAACAAAAGAAAAAAAAGATGTACGCCGAAAGGCATATATAAAAATCAAGTTGCAATGTGTAATTTAGAGAGCTCGCATAGAGCCAGTAAGTTAATTTAAGGATTGTGATTGTAGAAAAGGGTTTAACATTTACCCCTAATATTATACATGTAAAAAGAATTAGGAAAATAAATGTGGTTTAAAAACTAAAAAAAACAACAAAAAAAACAAAAAATTGGAACATCACTTGGCGCTATTTTCATAAATTGTTTTGATACAAATACTTTTTATGGTGGTCCGAGTTATTTCTATGCTCATGCCTAGATAAGTTTTGGATCAAATACACCTTATTTATAATGAAGCAGTTTTCAGGAAGCCTAATTAAATTTATTAGTATTCGTTGAGATTTATATAACTACCTACTGGCTTAGCCATTTCATAGTTTTGCAGTTGTGACAGCTGACATACTGGAATGTAATTTAATCTATGGTTTCTTCTGTTTAAGGTTTGTCATTTTACAATATAGATCGTTCAGCAACCGAACAATTATTATAGTTATTTACAGAACTGGCGATTTTTTCGTAGCATCATTTTAGCCTTTATGAACAGGCCCTCCTTCTGAGCACGAAATTTACAGCAGAGGTAAAAAATTTTAAAATCGACATGTACATTTATACACCTACCTATCTATATTCTTCTTTGCCTACGATGTCCAGAATTCCATCATGTGTAGTTCATAAAGAAGTACCTGTCAACCCTAATGCAACATTCATCAAAAAGACCTAAAATCAATACTGAAGAAGGTTGTGAAAACGATGGTGGCGGCGTATTTCGGTCTTCAAGAACATTTCAGTTGAACACTACAGTGTTTCCGATAAATAATTATATTGTCTTTATCTCGATAGTAGCAAATCGAAATCCAATATAAATGAACTAAGAGTTGCTAACAAAATCCTTGACAGTTTTTTAAACGAATGATTCTGTCGTCAGTTATAGGGCGTAAAATATTGAAATTAACTGAGAAAAAATATGGCATACTTTAAAATTTTACGTTAATAGAACCGAACATGAATGAGATAATGTGGGAATAATTTTATGTAGGGTGTACCGGCGTACGGCACTGCTTCACTAAAATACCACTTGATGTTGAGGAACTTTGATCAATGAGCACCCAGGACACAGGAACAATTAAAACTCTTGAGGGTGTTCGGTGAACATTGCCTTTATTGTTACTAATTCAATTTAATTTTACACAGCTTTTTTTAACATATATTCAGTTCCAGGACTGAAGGTACTTTATTTGTTTTTTTATAACTCTTTCATCGCGCTATAATCGTCGATTACGATGAGAGCATTTATCTTTAAGAACGGTTAAGTAGCACATTAAGAATTAATTCCAACGACAAGATTTACTTTTGAAAACTGATTAGAATTTACACGACTCCACTCGACTAAGTATCGGCGAATTATTTATTTCAGTTAGTTTATAAAATAAAAAATATATTTATTTTATTAACATTAGCACTGAGGCTCTTTACAATTTTGACTTAACACTAGCTGTAACACTACAGGCGGATAAATGAGCATCGGTTGCTTGTTGTCATTCTTCTTATATACGAATAGTTATCTTGATTGGTTTATCGGCATTGTCTGTCATCGTCAGCTATTGGCAGTGTGATGAATCATCATGGTTGTCGTCATTCACTTTCATCATTGGTTATTGGTGATATGATGAGTCATCATAGTTGTCGTCGTTGGCTATCATTATTGTCGTTAACTGTAGGTTTCTTAAACTGTGGATTACTGGGGTTATATGGGTGTTAACTCTCCTCCCTCTTAGAATGAAACGTCCTCGTTTCTTGTGAATGACAGATGCTGTAGTCGTTCTGATTCAATTTTATATGCTATCAAGAATACTTTCTGTTGTTTAGGTCTTTGGTGTTCTTGATATAGTTTACAAAGAATTCTTAAAAGGTAGATTACAAATGTAATGAAAAATGTCGATACAATGATTATGATAATGCTTGTTACAGGATGTTCTTCTATTGGTACAAATATAGTTGATAATTCTTGGATGTTTGTAAATTTATTTTCGGTTTCTGATGATACGAGGGTTGCCTCTTATGTTTCGGGATTTGGCAACCCTAGTGTTGCAATCCGGCAATTGACAGTTCTGTCGTAAAGTTGGACATTTTTGAGGTTATACGCACTCAGAACGTTTTGACATACGAGCGCTATTTGTGTTGTTTACAGTAACTTAAAAGATTCATCTCGGCCCAAAAATTGAATTAAATCGTCAACATTTTCGTGCGATTATTTTTTACAACTTTCGGCGTAGATTAACTCAGCAACAGTGCATGGATGAACTTAATTCAATTTTTGGCGATGAAGCTCCATCAAGGACCAGTGTTTATCGATGGTATGGTGAATTCAATCGTGGTCGTAGTTCACTCCAAGATGAATTTCGTGAAGGTCGTCCAAAATCAGTTGTTGTTCCGAAAACCATTGATGCTGTGCGCGAACTGATATTGGAAGATCGTCATGTGACCTATCGTGAGATTGAGACAACCTTAGGCGTTAGTGAGACCAGCATACATTCAATATTGCATAAACATTTGACTGTCAAAAAAATTTGTTCGTGTTAGATCCCACACAATTTGTCAATTGCCCAAAAAAGGCTAGTGTCAATTGGTTGAAAGAAATGCCCTAAAAATACGGTCGCGGTGCTTCGAAACACGTCTATGACATCGTGACAGGTGATGAATCGTGGATTTACGCGTATGAGCTCGAAAGTAAACAGCAGTCGACTGTCTGGGTGTTTCAAGATGAGCCAAATCCAACAAAAGTTGTTCGCGCACGAAGCACTTCCAAGCAAATGGTCGCTTGTTTTTTCGGAAAAACTGGACATGTCGCAACCGTACCACTAGAACAACGCAGAACAGTCAATTCTGAGTGGTACACAACCATTTGTTTGCCAGTTGTCTTCCAAGAATTCAGGAAAACCAACCGCCGAAGACGGATCACTCTTCACCACGACAATGCGAGCTCTCACACATCGGCTGCGACAACTGCATTTTTGAGCACCCAAAACATCGATTTGATGGGTCATCCGCCGTATAGTCCTGACTTGGCACCGAATGACTTCTTTTTATTTCCGTACGTAAAGAACAAACTGAGAGGTCAACGTTTTTCGACACCTGAAGAAGCGGTTGCTGCATTCAGAATGCATGTGTTGGAGATACCTCAATCAGAGTGGCAAAAGTGCTTCGACAATTCGTTCAAACGCATGCAAAAGTGTATAGATCTTCATGGGGAATATTTTGAAAAACAATAAAGTGATTTTCGATGATCAATATTTGTTTTTGTTCTCTAATCCCGAAATATAAAAGGCAACCCTCGTAATGTTTTTAGAATCACAAGATCTTCGTCATGTTTTTTTGAAATGATTTCCTTAATTTTATTCTTTACATTTAAATATATGGTTCCATCGATAGTAATATTGTTTTCAAATTGAATTAGTTTAGGTCCAATAATTGTTTCTTCATTAATTATATGTTTTTTATCGATAAATATTTTTCCGTTTTCTAATTCTTTAATGTAATCATTGTTTTCTTTTATAGTTACACATTTTGCTGGTTCGTTTTTTAATATAGGAATTGTACAGTTGTCTTGTCTATTGATTTCTTTACATATATAGCTACTAATATAATTCTTACAAAGGTTAACGTGAGTATATTGGGTATTATTACATAGTGATATTTTATCAAGTAATTTTAGTTTTCCATACTTAATAGATAGAGGGTATATATTAAATAGTTGACATCGTTTGTGTAATAAAGGATATTTATAAATGATTATAATATTATTCTTAAAGTAACATGTAGAGATCTTTGCATATTCCATAACGTGGATAATTGGTAAATTTACATTTTCATGTTTTATTATAGTTTTTATTTCTTTTAGATTTAATGGATTCGAATAAAAATTACCATTTCGTGCAAAATTGATTGTGGTGGTTATTGTATTTAATTCTAGATATATTTCATCTAATAGTGCTTCTAAACCTAATCTATTCCTATTAGAAACATCAATTAATTTTTGTAAACGAGAGTTGATTGTTTTTTGTTGGTTATTATTTTGTATTAATGAATTAATTCTGGTTTGAATTTCGACCATATCATCATGATCTGGGTTTCCAGTGATGAATTTTAGAGCTGTGCCCAAAAAGTTTATTGCTCTTCTTGATCTCGTTTTATGCGTTGTAAGTTGGGATTCTAGTGCTTCTATTCTCATAATAGTTACGTTTATAGATGTTGTTAAGTTTGGATCTGCGTTTTTCATTTGTAATTTTGCTACTTTTAAAGGTTCTAGAATTTTGGTTAGATTAAAAATATGGAAAAGGTATTCACTTTTATCGTAGAGATATACTGGATCAGTTTCTATCATAAAATATTTCTTGTTGTTTAGGTTTGTAACTTCGTATGAATGCATTGTTTTTAAAAGAAAAAGGATTATAAATACCTTCAAGAACATGGTCTAGAACGTATGTCGTCTTTGTGTACTTTGGAACTTTTATTAGTTTCTACAGTTTCTCCGTTATCTCTTTTTACACAATGGATCACGAATTTATCTAAATTTTTGTTCCTTCTTTTAGTTTTAACGTATATTTTTTCTCCGGGTGTATATTGTTTTTGTACACGATCTTTGTTAAAATATTTTATGATCCTTTTTTGGTTTTTTGAAATGTAGGTTTTCACGTTTGGATAAGAAGCGCGGTTAAAAAATATATCTTTGGGTTTCAAACCGGTTACCGTATGTATGGTAGCGTTATACTGCCTTACAGATTCGAATATTAATTCTTTATGTTCCGAACTATGCTGTTTTGCTAAGGTACGAATGATCTCTAATATTGTGGAGTGTGATCGTTCCACTTGAACTGGATTGTAGGAAGGCAACCGGCCCGGACGGAATACCAGCAATAGTCCTTAAGAACTGTGCTCCAGAACTATCGCCGGTTCTTGGCAGACTCTTCCGCTTATCTTATGCACGGAGGACCTTTCCTACCTGCTGGAAAATCGCTCGAGTTCAGCCAACCCCAAAGACGGGAAAAAAGTGTCTCCCACAAAATTACCGTCCGATAGCATTACTGTCTATTTTATCTAAGGTGATGGAAAAAGTCATCAATGCTGAGCTTGTTAAGTATTTGGAGTGCAACGGACTCCTGAATGATCGTCAATATGGATTCCGTGGCAGGCGGTCCACAGGAGACCTTTTGACACTTATAACCCATATATGGACATCTGCGATGGAACGGCATGGTGAGTCAAGGGCGGTCGCATTGGATATTTCCAAGGCTTTTGACCGCGTCTGGCACGGGGCATTGCTGAGCAAACTTCGTTCATATGGACTTTCCCAACAGCTTTGCGACTGGATGAGGAGTTTCCTTGAAAATCGATCGATCCGGGTTGTTGTGGACGGCGAGTGTTCGGATCTGTATCCTGTTAATTCGGGGGTGCCCCAAGGTTCTATTTTGTCTCCAACCTTGTTCTTGCTTCACATAAATGATTTGTTGGAGACAACGGATAACAAAGTGTTCAGTTTTGCGGATGATAGTACGCTTGTTTCCTCCTTTTCGAGTGATCGGCCGATTGGTGCATCAACGTCACACCAGCTGAGATGTAGACAGATTGATTCTCTGAATCGGGATCTGGATAAAGTCCTGCAGTGGGGAAAGGCCAATCTTGTCGACTTCAATGCAACGAAGACTCAGTATACAACATTCACAAAGAAAACTGGATCATCGGTTCCACAGCTGATGATGAATGGCCGGGCCCTCGAGGCTGGGGAAAGTTTGAAATTGCTCGGCGTCACGGTCTGTGGGAATGTATCATGGCATAAACACGTGTGGAACATCGCCAGGTCAGCCTCAGGAAAACTGAGTTATCTTTTTAGAGCCAAGAAATATTTTACCCCGGCCCAACTTCTCCTCCTATATAAATCCCAAATTAGATCCGCGCTCGAATATTGCTCTCATGTTTGGAGCTCGGCTCCTAAACATACCCTCGACCTACTTGAGAGCATACAGAGACGAGCGATCCGCCTGATCGGGGACTCGGCGCTGACGTCGGGACTACAGTCGCTATCACATCGAAGGCGCGTGGCCGACCTCTGTCTGTTTTACAGATATTAACACGGGTGCTGTTCTTCGGAGATTCGTGGTATTGTTCCGCGCAATTCGGCTTATATGCGCTCCACAAGACAATCCGACGGATCGCACCCGTTTGTGGTTCATCTCCCGACGGCGCGAACATCCCTACATCAGAACTCGTTCCGCTACAGAGCGGGGAAGCTGTGGAACTCCCTTCCCACGCGAGTGTTCCCGGAACGCTACAACCTGCAACTGTTCAAAAAGAACTGCAACAGTTATTTGATGGCATCTCGGGGCGCCCACTCGGCGCTATAGGTTCGCCTCTCCCGAGAGAAGTCTAATAAAAAAAAAAAAAAAAAAAAAAAAAAAAAACTTGGGCGTTTGATACTGAATGTCCAGCTGGGGTTTTAACATGTTCAATGTTAAGACGTCGAAAGATACTTTTTGCTGATTGACTTATAAAAATAGATTCGTTATCGGTCATCAATGTGTGTTTGTCGTGGTATGCGAATGTTTGTGAGAGAATTTCGTCGAGAACTCTATGTACGTTTGTTTTATCTGGTATATGTCTCAAGTGGAGGAACTTAGAGTATCTACATATAGTGCTGATGAACATTTCGTGGTTCATATAGAAAACGTCCATTTGTAAATTTTGAGAAACTTTATCAGGAATGGGGGTTTTTCCTATAGGTTGTATGTTTGGATGTCGGTCGTATTTAGATGTTAGACATATATGACATTCATTTGCAAATCTTTTGAAATCTTTCTTTAATGTAGGCCAATAATATTCTCGTATGATCTCGGTTATATTATTATGATATCCGCGGTGGGCTCTATTATGTACTTTTGTTATAATTTCTAACTGTTCTTCCTTTTCTGTAATGTCTTTCAAAAATAACTGTGCCAAGACTATTTTATAGTTACTGAATACGTTTTTAATCTTTTCGTGATGTTGAAATATATCTTCTTCTGGGCAGTTTATAACATTTACTAAGTTTGGGTTTAAAATTTTTTTCAGTTGTGAAATTAAATTTTCCTCGTCTTTAAAGTTTATTTTATGACGTGTATTCTTGAAGACTGTACATGTTTGGAGATCATTGAATGTGTTTTTTTCTAATAAAATTTAATTTTTATAGCGGTTGAAAGGAAGATTAACTCTCTGTAAAATCTCTATGGGTGAACTAAGGGCTGAATGATCAGAGCAAGAAGATGTGTTAACCTGTTGATGGCGTGAAAGTGCATCGGCTACGACGTTTTTATTCCCTGGCTTATATGCCAATTTTGCTCCATATTCCTCTATTATATTCTTCCAACGTTTAAGTTTGTTGTTGGGATTTTTTTCAGAGATAGCATAAGTAAGAGATTGATGGTCTGTATAAATTGTTAAATTGGTAATTCCATACAGTAAATTTCTTAGTTTTTGTAATGCCCAGATAATTGCTAATAACTCTTTTTCGTTAGTGGAGTAGTTCTCTTCTGCTGAGACTAGAGTCCTTGAAATAAACGTTATGGGTTGTTTTCCCTGACTTAGTACTGCTCCTATTGCATGATTACTTGCATCAGTAGGAAATTGGAACGGCTTACTATAGTCTGGTTGATACAACTCTATTTGTGCTTGAAGGGCTTTCTTTATTGTATCAAATGCATCTTTGGCATTATCATCGAATTTTATTTTTATTTTTGTGCTCTTATTGCCTGATACCTGTTTTCCTTCGCCTTGTAAAAATACTGTCATTGGTTTTACGATTTTTGCAAAATCTTTAACGAATTTCCTATAATAACCAGCTAAACCTAAAAATGATCGAAGTTCCTTCAAATTGCTTGGTTCTGGATATTCTTGTATTGTTTTTATTTTGTCCGGGTCTACTGTTATTGCCCCACCTTTCACTATATGTCCCAAATAGTTAACGGATTGTTTAAAGAAGTGAGATTTTTCATCAGAAATCTTCATGTTAGCTTCCCTTAATGTTTCTACAATGATCTTTATGTGTTTCATGTGTTCATTTTCATTTTCTGAGAATATTAATATATCGTCTATGTAGGCATATGCGAATTTTCCTATGGATGGACGTAGAATATAGTCTACACATCTTTGAAATATAGAAGGGGCATTTTTTAAACCGAAAGGCATACGAATGAATTCATATTTCGCACCATTGATACTAAATCTAGTTTCGAGTGTGTCTGAATCTTTTATTTTTATCTGATGAAAGCCGGCTTCTAAGTCTAAGGTAGAAAAAATTCTAGATTTTCCCAGATTTTGTAATGTGGTGTTAATAACTGGGATGGGATAACGATCAGTTATAGTTTCAGTGTTTAATTTCTGATACTCTATTACTAGTCGACGTTTTGGTCTGCCGTTCTCATCTATACCTTTCTTTGGGACTACCCAGACTGGCGAGTTGTACGGTGAATGAAATTTTGGTTTAATTCCCTCGTTTAAAAGTTTTGAAATTTCTTCTTCTACAAATTCGCAGTCAGTTTCAGGATAAGGATATTGACGGGTGTAAATTGGATTTTCGTTTTTTGTTCGTATTGTAGCTACTATGTTCGTAGTAAAAGGGAGAGTAGGGTTAGTAGCACTATTAGTATACATGATTTCTCTGATTTCGCTTTCGAATTTTTTTCGATCAATGGTAAAATTTACGCTTTGCCTATTTTTATTATTTTCAAGTACTTCGTTTAGTTTCGTTTCATTACTACTTTTAATGTTTTCTTTCTCTTCTAATCTATTATCTTCTAATTTCACTTTATATTTATAATTTAATTCGTAAGTTTCTATATTTGCCTGAGCCTTTAATTGCCTGAGTCCAGATTCTCCAATAATCATGGTAAAGTCAGTGAGGTCATCGGTCTCGTAGAACGTCATGGTGTGGCTTAGAAGATGTATTAATTTTTTTGAAGTGATGGTGCAGTCTCCATGCATGGTCTTCATTATCTTAGGGTCGACTGGCTTTGATTTGCCGTAGGGGTATGATTTAGAGATGTAATTATTTGTTGGTCCTGTGTCGATGAGTATATACGTTTTAATTTCTGGTTTCCCTTTATCCTCAGAGAATAGCTCTAAACACGGGAGACCTTTCCTTTTCCTTAAAGAAGTGACCTCGGGTCTTTCTTCTCCTTCGTCTATTTATGCTATAACGGATTCCTTGTCTTCTTCCAGTATATTATTTATCCTATGGAAATTAGGTCGACGGTTTTGTGATAAACTTCCGTGTTCTCTCTTAGTTGGGTTGTTTCCTTGATATCTGTTTTGCCAATTGTATTGTTGTTGATTACGTTGGAATTCTCTGAATGGGTTCGCTTGTGTGGGTCGGCGAAACTGCGTTGAATCATCTACATCCATTGGTTCGGCTGCTTGTCTGTACTGGATTTGTACATTTGGTCGATACTTTGGTGACTCATACTGTTGTCCATGGAATTGACCTTATTGAGATCGTGATGGTAGTTGTGGTCGTCGAGGTGGATCCTCTCTTCTTACACGGTGTAACTGGTATCCTGGACTGTCATGAGCTATTGTACTGGCCATGGCATATGCTGATTCCAAATCATTGGGTTTAAATGTGTACAGAGATGTACGTGTATAATCACAGTTTAGTCCTCGAATAAATGCTCGGACTCCTCCTTCTACTGCTCGACGGGTTGCAAATTCGGATTGAGTGCCTTCTTCCATTTCTAACTTGCTTAGCACCAGATTTAGAGCACGATTTACTTCATCATGGTATTGTGACAATGATAGGTGTCCTTGTTTTAATTTGTGCAGGTTTTCTTCTAGAACTTATAGTGGTCTTCGGTCACCGTAAACATAATCCAGGCGATTCATTATGGCATCAAAATTGAAGATTGTGTTATGTGCAACTAACACATTTGCTGCAGCTCCGATTATTTTTGCGTTGACGATTGAAAGGCACGTAAAATACTTATTTGTGTTTTGGAAATTTTTTATATTATTCATGCAGGTTGTGACTTTGCTTCTCCATGCACGATATCCTTCCTGGTTTCCATCGAAGGTCGGTAATGCTTTAAATATTTCGGTGTCTATTTCATTAGCATTTTGAATTGATAGATACACGGGTTGTAGTTTTTTCACAGTCACTGGTTCGATATTTCCGAAATTCCTGGATTCTAACGTCTTGATATGTTCGGCCAAAGCTTTATTATCATTTTGTAGCACTTCCTGGTTTCTCAGGATTATATCTAGCGTGGCTTGTAGTTCTGCGTTCGACGTCATGGTTTCTTCGTTTCTTGGGACACTTATTTGCGTAGCACTTCCTTTGGAACCTTCAGGGTTTTCTTCCTCGCTGCTATAGTCCGTTTCCGTAGGTCTTTGGAAAATTTGGAAACTTCTACTTCTTTGTTTTTTCTTGTTTGTAAGTTTCATGTAGTTAGCACATGATTTTTTTTTCTTTCACTTGGCGTTTTTTCCCACTTTCACTTTATAAAAAAATTTAAATTTCTTACCCAGTTTTCCTCCTTGGACTGTTGATTCGTCTTCTCCTTGGGTTTACAGGGTTTTATCCTCCGATCGATGTGTTCGCCGACTACTCGTTGGTGAATTAACTTCTCTCGATATTGTTGTTTGCTTCAAGATAGTATCGCTGAGGTGTCACTTGTATTTGTGTCCTATTCGGGATGACTTACTTGTTGTTGGTCCACAGGGTGTTCAAACGATAGAAGTCTGAGCACTCCTGGCAGGATTGCCAATTAATTATTTCAGTTAGTTTATAAAATAAAAAATATATTTATTTTATTAACATTAGCACTGAGGCTCTTTACAATTTTGACTTAACACTAGCTGTAACACTACAGGCGGATAAATGAGCATCGGTTGCTTGTTGTCATTCTTCTTATATACGAATAGTTATCTTGATTGGTTTATCGGCATTGTCTGTCATCGTCAGCTATTGGCAGTGTGATGAATCATCATGGTTGTCGTCATTCATTATCATCATCGGTTATTGGCGGTGTGGTGAGTCATCATGGTTTGTCGTTATCATCATTGGTTATTGGTGATGTGATGAGTCATCATAGTTGTCGTCGTTGGCTATCATTATTGTCGTTATCTGTAGGTTTCTTAAGTTGTGGATTAGTGGGGTTATGTGGGTGTTAACTCGCGCGCACACTCTAGTTTTGTGTGTCCACACACCACTGGGGGAAAAATCTGACTCCCTGATGTGTTCGTCGTCAACATCCACTAGCTGCCGTAGTAGTGAATTTCCCGATCTCCGTGGCGATCATATTGGGATTCCGTGGGAGGGTTTTCGTATGACCGTACGTATGATGCCCCTTTCGCTCGAAGCATCGACAACGAACGATACTGCACCTGAATCAACAAAGGGACGAACATGAGGGACTGCAGGCAATGTGTTCGTAAGTCCTTGATGACCTGCGCCTGAGAACGAAATAGGTTTTTGCTTTAAGGTAAACAAAAACGCTATTTCAAGGGTCACGATGTTTACTCACGTGTTCATGATAATGCCGTTGTAGGCTATACATTCTTAGGTGACGATAGGTCAGCCGAAAATTTGGGTCTTGTTTACATGACGGTGCTGGTACATGAGTACAATGGCGAGGAATTAGTGTTGCAGATGTGCAAGCGTACGTCTCGCCCAGGGCGTCCATGGATTAGCGGTTGGTTAATAGCATAAACACAGTGATGCTACTGTTTGTTTGTTTGATTTACAGGCCGGAGCATCATTAGGCATGATCATGGGTATGATTGTCTAACGTCAATCATATTCGTGCCCAAATCCCATGATCGGTAGATAACCGATAACGGAAATTGGTCGCAACTGTAGCGAACCTTAGGGAATAGGGGTAATGTATATTTATGTATGGTAGAAGGGAATATCGGTTGCAGCTGTGTCCGCAATACGCTGGCCAGCGTTTGTTTATCGTTAATTGCTGACAAGCTGAGCCGATAGGAGATGTAAACTGGTTCATGGAGTATGAACCAGAAAAGTCCGGAATCATGTATGCCGTCGGAGAAATTTCCTTTCAGGTATGAAAAATGCTGCTGGGAGCTTACGCTGCCCAAAATTGCAGGTAGGCATGGTGTCTCGTGGGTGGGGGTAAAGACAGGTTGGTTGAGGAAGTGGGTGGTTCTTGGAGAAGACTTTAAAGAATCCCCACAATAGCACCACTCGGCAGTAGTCAGGAAAGGGAAAACTTAATCCGTTTTGGATATTAGGATGGATAGTAAACGGCCAATGATAAGGAACAAACCTTCGAAACTGGACACAACAAATTTGTCATACAAACGAAATAAATTTGTCATACGTGGATATACACACATCGTAGTGTAGAGGCGAGTACAAGCTTGAAGCAGTGTGGGAAGCTGTATCCATAATTTGAAAATTTCAAAAAGGCGGTTTGCTTCTTCGGCTGAAAAAAAGAGCGGGAGTGCATATGGCCACCATTAGTGCGCTGCTGGGGCAAGAGGTAACAGTGAGAAGTTTAGCACATAAAACTGCAGTACAAAGATGCGGATGAGGTCATCTCAAACATCTTGGTATCACTAAAAGCTGGCCTGAATTAGGGAGTGGAATAGATAAAAAACAAGACAACTTATTCTATTATGGAGTCGCTTGTGGTATCCTGATCTAAATGGCCAACAATGAGAAAGTTGACGGGGCACTGATCTGCTTGGCTTTTGTTAGCAACAGGACGAGACCAAACTGCCACTCATGTAGCTTTGCGGAAGACTTGTAGTACTCCAAGAAGCCCTGCCATTTCTTTCCCACAAACACGATTACCCACTTACAAAAATTCCATCCAAAAATCCCATTCATATCCCCAAATTAACATTGAATTCAATGTCAAGCAAATTAAACCAAACTTTCAATTGCCGAACATTGAATTCAATTCCAAAAATCCGAACATCACAATGCACATTTTTCACATGCATTGTATGTGCAATCAAACATGTGTCCAAACAAACCCATGTGGAGGTTATATTTTTATTTATGTCTTTATGGGCTTACCTCTAGTCCCGCAGGTCTTTAATGGCCGGATAAGTCCTGGTTTGGGTGCAGCCGATTGAATGGTAGAGGTCAGCCGGGTGGAGTCAGTCCGGTTTCCAAATGGACTGGGCTGGGGGAAGTCGGGGTTAATCACGTGAGAGACCGGGGTTTCGATTTCCCGCCGGGGAGCCTCTGGCGCAAGACTAATGACCTTGCCCGGAAAAACAAATTATCATGGAAAATTTAACAAGCCTCAGGACTTGCTAAATAAGGCCAAGACCGGTTCCCGGTTGTAGTGTCGATGATGATGATGATGAAGTCCAAATGAAAGATGTTGCTTTTTTTTTTTTGTTACTTTACTTTTATTTTTAATTATACCACTTTATTTACTTAGCTGCCTTCGGTTGTAACTTTGGCCTTCTGGATTTCGACTGATCATGAAATTAAAAAAAAGAAAAAAGGGTTGGCGGGAGGCCGACTTTAGGGAGACAAGGACAAATGTGTCCTTCATCTTGTCTCTGGCTTCTGGTCATCTTGCGATAACCAGAAACACCCACATCCGTGAGGATGTTGGGCTCTGTCTCAAGATATCTGAAAAGAAAGGGGAAGGACGTATCTAAGGATAGTGTGGACAGGGTTAGTTCAATTGTTCTCTAACTACTTGGATGGGGGGATGGTGGGAAAAAAATCGTACAAGACCGGTAGGTCTTGAGTGCGGTAGTAAACGCAGATCACGTCTTTGGCGGCTGATAATCTGCGCTTTGGTCGGTGTGTATGTGTGTGTGTTTGTGCTGCCTTGTACTGTGCGTGCGTATTTGTAGTGTGTCAGCAGTAGACCCTATGGGATGGGTCCAGGAATCCTCTATTATAAAGGAGTATGTTGTTAGGAAGGGTACTTTCTTCAGTTTTGTACTGAAGAAGAAATTGTGGTGGTCTGATCCGAAGAGATCGAAAAAGAGAAGGGTCAAGAACGCAAAACTCCTGTACAAGTGGGTTCTCGCTGTTCTGAATGCTTTCGAGGTACTTATATGCGAATTGTAGCAAGTACTCGTTGATAGGGATAATGGAGGCACTTTCGTATATGTAAATGTTTCGCCAGCTGGGAACCGCAACTCCAGTAGTTGCAGATGGTTCACCAACTGGGAAAAGCCAATCCATAGTCTGCGTCGAGCTCCTCCTCGACGAGAACAGTAAATTCACAAATTGCCGCATTGGGCATAAATAGTATAGTGAGAGTTCGGGTAATGGCGACCGTCAGGCCTTCTAAAGTGGTTGATGCATCTTCTGGGGAGTTTTCTTTCGAAAACTCGAAGTCTTTCCATTTGGGTCGAAGATATGCAGGACCATATGCGAAATGCGTATGATATTCCAGATCGGATTAGCTGCTTATAGCAGAGAAGCTTAACTTTGGTGTCAACTTTTTTGCTCCACTTCAAGATGTTGTGCACTTGCTTAGACCGACCGAGGCCCCTTTGAAGAATGTGGGTCACATGTTTGATGAAATTCATTTTTGGCGTATGGATAATCCCAAGATATTTCATCCTGTCCTGTGGTCTAATCGTAGTACCTCCTATTTGTATTCGGATATTCTGTGAATATCGAGAAGTAGGTTGGGAGTGTTGTAGTAGAGAAGTAGGTTGGGAGTGTTTACTACTCAGAATTATTGCTACTGCTTTGGATGGGTTAAGTCGAATTTTCCATTGACTGTAATACTGACACAGTTCGTCCAGATGACGGTTGAGTCGGTTTGTTGCAAGTTTTGGGCTTTTAGATGACGTGTACACTAGGACGTCATCCGCATAGCATATCTGGTTTACTCTACCATCCCCAGGGCGAGGAATATCTGAGGTGTAGATATTAAATAAGACGGGGCCTAGAATGGAGCCATGTGGTACGCCTGCAGCGACGTTGAAAGTTCGGGAAAGCTTTCCATTCACTCGAACTTGGAAGGTTCTGTTTAGAACGAACTGGTAGATGATACTACACAGCGTGTTACTGAGGCCAGTATTCAGTAATTTAAAAACGTGATCTTCGAACCAGGTTGTGTCAAAAGCCTTTTCAATGTCCAAGCTCACCACAGTGGCAGGTTCCTTATTAAAGAGGCGCACGCAAACGTGGTTTTGAAATATGTTGAGACTTATCATGAAATAAAAATGTGTCGCTCTTTTATACTCTGTGATGACAGAGATTGGATGAAATTTTATTTAAAAATTCCAAGAAGCACAAATTAGATTTTGTGTGCTTCAATTGGAATAAGGTTCTGGGAAGTGTATAGGAATTTACTTGAATAAATTCCCGGGCCGGAGCAAGGCTAATAACCTTGCCCGTAAAAATAAATCATTGTGGAAAATTTAACAAGCCTCGAGACTTGCTTAATAAGGCCAAGACCGGATCCCGGCTGTAGTGCCGATGATGATCATGAAATTCCCGAAGGAGAAATTATGAAATGTATTTAGAATTGGCCATTTCATAATGTTAACAGTTATTGGGAATTGAATCAATGCACGACAAAAGGACTTTCGGTTAAATTTGTCGTGCATATGATTCAATTGGGGAACATGATTGGGATTTTGGGTAAGTTTGGCAATGAGCCGATGGTTCGCGACATCGTTTTTGGATCCCTTCTTGTAGAACAGGGTGATGAAGGGGGTTTTCCAAATGTAGAGGAATACACATTGAGAGAGGTAAAAATTGAAAAATTTCGAGAGAGGAGCAGAGAGAATGGATGAAAACTTTTTTAGAAGAAGTGGTGAGACTTTCTGGGGCCGGAGTAAATTCGTCTTTGCGTTCGAGTAATTTAGATCCAATTAAGGGCAAATTGATAGAGTTGAAGAGAAGGGGCCCGGGGGCAATGTTGGATAAATAATATAAGTAGGAAGGGCCGGGAACAAAGGAGTCATTTGAGAATGATTGTTTGAAATGAGTGGCAAAGAGATTAGCAGTAGTGAGAGGATCAGTTAAGGTTTGGGTGTTAAGGTAAGCGGTGTGAGATAGCCATAGCATTTGAGTTCAAGATTGACGAACTGAAAAAAGGATTTTCGGTCATTTTTTAAGTTGGTTTGAGTTTTGATTAGATAGTTTTGGTAAAGAATGTTGTGTACTTAGACAGTTAGTGTAGTTGGGAATAGTTGGTTTCCGAAGTAGATGGCCCACAACTCCTTACTTTTGTTACGTAGGGAAGGAAGCCTGCGATTCTACCAAGGCTGGGATGTGGCCGCTGTTCTATGTCTAGAGTTTTATTTCAAAACCGGTCGTTTTTAATGGTGCAGTTTATTATCTAATGACAGCAAAACGCTATTGACTGTACAACTACTTGTAATTTTGATTGCCAATATAATGTAGCGACCAAGAATGACGGATAGAGATCGCTTCAACATTGCACATCAGTGAACGTGGTAGCTGTTGATCTACCATCCGGATTTCTCGACCCCCTTCCGGTCATTCTTTCCTTTCTTTCCTGGGTCGCAGTCAAGGGGGGTAGCAGTAACAGCGGACTCTATTAAAGCAAAATAATTCAGAATATCGTTAAGATATAGAAGTAGCTGCAGACGCAGCAGTGGTCTCTAGTTAAGCAAACTAATCTCGATATCGGGATGATCTCAGGCAGCAGCAGCACACCAGCGGACTCTGGTAAAGCAAACTAATTTGGAGAGCTTTAAATTTTAATTGACCATCTTAAAACTATGTATGCAATTGAATTAAGTTCAGAATTCCTTTACTGTGAACAGTTTAGTTTAAGTTTCAATAAAATTATTCTCTTTTCGGAAAATAAAATCGGTTTTCAAGAAGAACAATACAAAACTTTTCTTAGTTGCATATGTTCATTAATTATGCAATGGTGATTGCTACAGACTCTCTCGAACAGACAACCAGAATAAAGAAAAGAGAATTTAAATTTAATTAAAAAAAAAAGGAAACCCTCAAAGCCGTATTAAGCACAAAAATGCAGTAATCTACCGCGTAAATAGTGAGTTGAAACGTCCTCGTCTACACGTGTTAATGATTTGGTTATAATCTGGTAATAACATGGGTTCGTACTTAAGTTCGTTGCAAAAATGCTACAGTGCTACCGTGAGATAACGTAATGATAATATTAAAATTTTACCGACAAGGATTTATTCAGAAACGTTAAGTTACGAATAAATAAATACATTAATAATTACCTTCTACCCAAAAAAATAAAAAATAAAAAATATATTAATATAACCAAAAATGTTTAAATAAATACAATCATCGGAGAATGTAATAAATTAAAGCAAATTTATTTTGTGTCTTTTTCCCTGTACCAGTTCGAGTGGCAATCGGTTTAGGAGCTTCTCCGCTGAATTCTCTCAATCGTAAAAAGTGCACAGTAAACAAATATGGATCCTCAGATATCTCCTTTTTCTGTAGTAATTTCTATTGAGTCGGTTGGGGTTTAATTTTGAGGAATTTTCTTCTCTACAGATAAACGTTCTTAACTCTTTAAAAGCATAGTTGATCCCTTGTAGCCCCGAATAAGAGACCATGCACTTCGTTGAACTTAATCGAAGTGAACTCTGACGAAAAGGAAAAAGTATAAAGGACGAAGCAATGAAATCTGCCCCCTACAATTTCTTTTTTAACCTCCACCCGAAAGAACCAGCAGTTGAACGTAGCCCACGCGCGTCTTGTATACTGCACGCCTCGAAACATGTTAAACAAGCGCGAAATAATATGAAACAGTTCTGCATGTTCTTTATGCGGGATGTGCTGTGCCTTCCTCTGTCAGTTCGGCAAGCTTTTTGAAAATCGAAGCATTGAAAAACAAACTTTCTGTTCATTCGGAAAAGGATCTGTGAGGAGAAATAAGAAACAGAAATTCAGATAAACTTTTGTATCCTTAGCCGATTGGCGGGCCATTCCTTGAGTAATCTTTAAAGAAATTGTCAAGGGCTTAACCGTCCTTGCTGACGGCAACGGCATCAGCTCTGATGGTACACATTCTTCTTCCTAATGCAAGCCTGCAAAATGTCGAAGAAAAATACAAACTTGTTCCTAGTCTTTCTGAATTCACGGAGGATAAATAGAAACTGCAGTGGACTGGATTCGGGTCTGTTTCGTTATCCTACAAAAGGACAAACAAAAAAAAAAAAAAAACGACATGGGAAAAACACCATTCACATCGACTGCTCTCTCATATTATTCGTTTCGACGTCTTGTTCATCCTTTTTTGAAAGTTAAGACGAAAACAATTTTACAAATTCATTCTCGAAGAAAACCGAAAAACTTCGGTTGATGTTTTTCGTTTTTGTTTCGGTTTCCATTTTTGACTTTTTTCCAATTTCTTTCTTTTTTTTTCTTGTTAGTTTTTGTTATTGTCTGTTTTCATTTTGGCAAAAGGATCTTGATGCGATGACACTCTAAGGCGAGGAATCCTGATATTTACTGTTCAAGAAGTATCGCTCTCGAATGCAGTTGATACTCTTTCTCTGACGCAAAAATTGTGAACTGGCAAAACGTTTTTAAACTTCCTACATCCTTACAGATTTTTGAGTCGTTTTTGCACGTTTTCCTATCCCATTTAGACTGCGGTTAACATTAAGAGCCAATTACTTTAAGTGAATTTGAGATACTCACATATGGAAGGAAGCGACAAAGGCCGGGAGAAGCCGACTTAAGAAAGCACATAGAAGATATGTCGGCGATAATGCGGCAGTTTTCTCACAAGGAAATCTACTCCGCCCACAATCATAAATGGGTATTTTCCGTGAATCAGTGAATTATACTCTTCAACATAGTTATCCTTTTATCGCAAATCGTGTTTTGTGCGAAAATTCAATTTTGCAAAACCACTACGACACAATCTAACCGGAAGCAGAATTCAATACAAAAAAAAGGAAAAAGATAAAAACGACGATAACAGACTTCTCCGAAATTTGATTGTCGTAAGAATATCTCTAGAGTCATCATTTTCGTCCTTCCTCAAAACTAATAACGAAAACTAATGGCTCAACTCTGAACTAATGGCCGCAGGATAATGCCATTTTCGACCGATTCCTGTGGGAGTTTCGTGCAAATTCACGAACATGTTCACACGAATAAAATAACAACATCGCCTGGAGGCTTAATTACGAAGTACACAGGACACTGCGAATAACAAAGTAAGCGGGAACAAATGAAGGAGGCGTTCATCGTTCTAGCTAACATCTTTTGGTACTTGTTAAACGGCTTCCTTCGTCCTGCAGTAATTGGTGAAGTTTTTAAACAGCTTAATCGATATTTATTGCCTGTTCGTGAGCAAGAGCGGGAATCCTTTTTAATCCTTATTTAGTCAATCACATTCGATTTAAGAGGAAATAAATTTTATCCATCCGACTTCTCGTTGCAAGGGGATTACAATAGTACTAGCAACTCCTTGAAATAAGGATTAATGTTCATGCAGTTGGAAGTTTCGCAATGTTTCTTGCACTCTCCTCAGGCATCCATTTGACGCCGCTGAACCGTATAATTTGTTAATTGTGGTTGCACTAATTACGAATCGAGATCCTTTGAATGGGGAGAAAAATTGTTTAAGGATCATCTGATTTAAATGGATGGACTTTTTATTTATTGTTCTGTTGTTTATTTGTATTTATAGCCGAGTGGATAGATGTGGAAATATGAAGGCAAAGTTTGCAGAATATCCAACGAAATAGTCAGAGTTTCAGTCCACAAGTTAAACTTGGTTTTGAAATTTTAACACTTGGGCAGAGCATTTGTAGCGAAAGATTTTTCAAGTGAATTAGTTCAAATAATCAAAACCCAATCGGTAAAACGCGGTGGTAATTTTTAATTTTTCATATGGAAGAAGCTTATAGTAACTGATTCCATGACAGGCCATTCAACTACACAGTCCTGGTTTGGCTACTATTTGAACAGGTTCATAGTTCTGGTTTCTTTGTACCCAGCGGTGATACGTTTTCTCGGACTACCTTTTAATTTACACGATTTCCTGCCTCTTTGAAATGACTTAACCTCATCGAAAATATGTTCTTTTAGTCATCGAAAATATGTTCTTTTAGTCATCGTAAGGTGTTGGTAGATGTTAACTCACTTAAAACACAATATTTTATCGCCTGTCTAACGCAGATATCTCTAAATTTTAAAGGCGACACTTTATACGGAAACTTTATTGTGCTATCCATGTGTAAAATGCATGTGCATTCTGCAAAACTTGGTATGGTTACAGCAAATTCTTCTTTCTTTCTGGTGCATATTAAAAGGTGGCACTAATGATAAGTATTCGACTACTACGAGAGTAGTGTCTGTGTTTATTGAGCACGCCTCCCTCGCATGTACAAAATAAACTTTAAATCAGCTTGAATTATTATTTCTTCCGTGAACTTAGATTTTTTATTTATTTTTTTATTTTCTTATTTATTTATTTTTTTTATTTTTTATTTTATTTTTTTATTTTTTTTATTTTTTAAGTGGTTGTCATTGAATTGCATACCACCGAAGTTAAGAGACAATTAATGGGGTTTCATGGAAGGTTCAACATTTATATCCTATATCATGTCCTATATGCTATGGAGCCTGCGGTGGATTATCTTATCGGCTATGTTGTGGGGCATGTTGCGAAATGTTTGGGAGATCACTGGGACATTATGCGTACGGCCGGTGCAAAGTGGGGGCTGCAGTCACTGTATAGTATGGCTTCTTTTAATGTGAAACAGACAAAGGCACATGCTTACGTATATGCAAACAAAATTTTGATTTATTACACAATCACTCATACACTTTACAAACAATCGTTTTCTTATAGAAACCGGTAACGCACGTATGTTTCCACGACGCTTGACCCATATCAGTGTTGTTTTATGACTAACTCATTTGATTGATTCATTCCCGAAAATCCTCGAAACTTTAAAGATGAATCATAAATAATGTACTGCACTCATTTTAACTGATAGGAACCAGTAGTTTTGTACATGGAATTATGTTCGTATGAATATTTCTGTTACCACAAATTAGTATAAGCGCGCCGGTCCTCAAAACCGTAGTTTAAAACGTTATTTGCGCTTCGTCGTGAGACGCCATTCGACCTCTTACCTTTGTTCACCCTAATTTTGTTTTAATTGTTTTCTTGAGTGATGTATATGAACTTGCTTTTGGGATTCGTAGCCCATTTGGTCATCGGGATATCCTTTCCCTTGGGTCGATTTGTGGGGAAGTTAATCATGATGTCGCCACAACACTTCTGGGACGGCCTTGGGATATCCTGGGGCCATTTTTTGAGACCCCCTTGGAATATTGTGGCATTTCTAACAGATACACACACTATATACAAGCAAATAGTAAAGAACACAGAAAGAAAACCGATTAAGAAAATGCATCAGCTGCATACCAAGCAATAACATAGCAATTCCACATCAGTTGAGTGTACTTGAGTTTTGAATTCGAATTCGTACACGCGGCAGTGGCCTGATGTGAGAACGTTACTACCACCAGTGTGAGAACTTCACTACGCAATCACGACTTCCGCACAGACCACCGGCACACTCGCCTGCGCCGACGACCTCTCGCTCGCTCGTTCCTTGCTCCGTCGTTCGGACACGAAGTTGATCGTAACAAAGTTACTGAGGAGGGAGTAGTTTGGCGTTTCTAACAGATTCACACACAATAAACAAGCAAATAGTGAACAACACCGAAAGAAAATTGAATAAGAAAATGCATTAGCCATATACCAACCAATAACATATCAATTCCAGATTAGTTGAGTGTACTTGAGTTTTGAATTCGAACTCGTAGACGCGACAGTGGCCTGATGTGTCGAGCACTGGTTCCATTTTTAATGATTCTAACTGTCATAGCGTCAGTTCGAATCACACGTTCTTTACTATCGTCGCACACGCTATAATATCATTGGGGTATCCTTGGCCCATCTGTTGAGATATCCTTGAGATATCCTTGGCTATCTCTTGAAACACCTTCGGGGCATCTTCGGGAGGCCGTTGGTACATCCCTGTGACATTTTTGGGACATGTTTTGGACCTATGGACCACGTGGAAAATGTTGTAGGACATGCGGAGCATGTTGAGTCACATGCAGAATATGTTGTAAAACATGTAGCGGAACATGTTGTAGGATATGATATGGAACTCCACTAGTAGTCTTGAATTTAATAATACAGCTCAATAATTGACGAATTCTTCTTAAACATTACAGTATCGATAGACTTATGCGCTGTTGCGTCAGCTGGTATTTCGTTTTGAATACTTAAATTGATAGGAGTGACATCGTTGTTTTTGACTGCTAATATAGTACGCGAACTGAGCCACAAAACAACTATTGGCTTTCCATTTTCTACAATTTTGTAAGTAAAAATATGGCATTGGTGCACGTAAGTTATAAAACTAAAAGTGCGAAGTTATGCATGTCTCGAATGCAATTATTCCACGTATGTAAGGTTTAGTTATATACTTACTAAATGCAGTGAACATTTAGCGATATATATAATATATATATATATATATATACATGGGTGGCCAGAAAAGTTTCCGACCTACCAAAGATACAAGACAAGTGTATAGATCGGATTACTCATAAGAAGGTAGCAAGGCGTCCTTTGAATTTGGTCCATCATGGTTTTATGCTGTGCTGACGTTAAGAAAGATGAGGTTCACAGACAAGCCCATATTCTGATGGTCAGACATTTCTTGATTGATGGATTATCAACTTCTAAGAACCCAACCTGGCAGGAGCACAACTTCAGGAGTTCCGAGTCACTAACGGGTCCAGTGAGCAAACGATGACCTTCCGAAGGGACACACATGATCCGAGGAACGCTCGAGCACCATCGTGGTATGTTTTCACTCCGCCACCGGCGTGAGGTAAGGTAAGCCAACTTATCAGACGTTTAGTGCCGGCGGCATAGTGAAGAAGGATCTCAACCTTCTGCTCGATCGAATGCCCTTAGCCCTTGCGTGTATTAATCTTACAGCGGCCTCGTAGTCTCGTTCCGTAATAGCCCACGTTGCTGGCCTCTGCGGTCGAGTTCTCTCGCCCTGACGTTGATAATATTCATCTGCGGGTTTTTTCTCCCGATAACCCTATCAGGTTGCGGAATCGGTGATACAAAGCTGGTTCCTCCCGAGTGCCCTGTTAGGTTGCGAAACCAGGAACTCCCCTGGCCCTTTCAGGAATCGAACTCTGTGAGAAGACCTACGATAATGGTACCTCGATATTGCTGGCCAGCTATCACGTTCTTCACACAGTTAATTTCGGAAACACCTTCGAGGCCCCGACGTTGGGCTCTTTCATCCGTTCTCGCTTGTAGGTAACAGTCGACGCAACAGGAAATTCCTCGATGGTTGTTTCACCCTCCTTCTACATGAGATGCTCATGTAGTTTAACCGTTTGCAACATGGAATAATAAATCTGCCATTCTATTTAACATTTATACTAGTGATCTAGTGGGATCATTGAATCATGCCGTTGCACGTTCTGACGACATTGTGCTGTATAGATCTGGAGAAAATATTAATGTAATCAACAGAGTTTTTGAATACAGCGTTTTTGCGACGATTGACAATTCAAAAACAATCTCCAGAAGCTGCCGTGAGTTGTTTCAAGAATGGTTGTTTTAGGATGCGATCCTGGTGGTGAGGAAAAAGGGACGTGATGTTCAAGATGATGCAAAACTGATAGGGTAGTGTCCAACGTGTGAAATGAACAGAGAAGTGAGTCCAAGAATATGGAAGGGTAATAAAGCCGCGCCCAAGGTGATATAAACAGAGAAGTGGCGTCCAAGGTGATTCAAGGCTGATAGAGCAGCCTCCAAGTAAACCTCCAGCGGTCGTGTAAGCAAAATGCACTCTTTAAAATGTGTAACATTTATATTTTTAGTATTTACCTTAGTAAGGTAAACAAATTAATCCTAATTTAGGGAGTTTGTTTCGATTTAATACCGTGACGCTGTTTACAGCGAGAGAACATGAAATGTTAAGTTGACTAGCGAGCGGTGCACTCGCGACGAAGATCTGACAGGAAGTAAAAACCGCTTCCTCAATACAGGACGATTTTTATTTTGAGAAAAACGGAATTAGGGGACTATGGCTGTGTGCAGTATGATAGTGATTTTGTAATGGGGGTTTTAATTTATTTTAATTATATATTTATTGTATGTGGGAATATTCTCCCCCGGTTGGTAGAAACCTTGACGTGGTGCGGGGGCTTAAACTACGATGAAACACTCAGGCTACGCTGACGGAAGCATACGCTTCCTGCAGGGCCACCCATGTCAGACAGGCTACCGAGGAGTAACACACAAAGATCTACCGCCCCTAATCCAGGGTGTTACGCGTCACCGTACCCATTGGATGGTTTGCAGCCAGGGGTATACCGGCTGTATTATAATGGCGCCTCTCTGACACCGGGTCGAATCAGAGCAGTAAGCAGACCGTACCATATCAAAAAGGGGCTCTGATATGGCGGACCATTTGAAACCCCAGAGTGATCCAATGAAATGAATGATAAATACACAAAAAACCCGGCAGGCGTAGGTGTGATGAGCCAACACTACCATAAGGCAACAAATCATCAGGAAAACACCGACTCGGCAAAAAGAAGACGTAGGGAAAAACGTAAAAAGCGGGATATACGCGTCGGCACGTGGAATGTTCGAACGTTATATAAACCAGGCGCGATACAGACGGTCGTAGAAAACACGAAACAATATAAAATGGACATCGTCGCGCTTCAGGAAGTCCGACTCCCACATCAAGTAATCGAAACCAACGAATTTACACTGGTGTGTGGAGGTGCCGATACACATAACCTCGGAACCGGCTTTATCATAAGCAAGAAGATTACGCCCCACGTAAAAGATGTGAAATTTATTAATGACAGAATGTCTGTGCTAAAAATACAAGGCCTATGGTACAATTATGTATTTATAAACGTACACGCCCCAAAAGAATGTGCGGACGAAGAAACGAAGGACACGTTCTACGAGACCCTAGAGGAAGTATTTCATGGGATCTCATCATTCGATATTAAAATCCTCCTCGGGGACCTCAATGCGAAAATTGTAAAGGAATATATCTTCCAACCAACTATAGGTAAAGAAAGTCTACACGACGTTTCAAATGATAATGGAATTCGAATTATCACGTTCGCAGCGTCAAAAGATCTGTTAGTAAAAAGCACGATGTTCAAGCACAAGGAAATTCATAAAGCCACATGGATATCACCTGACGGCGTAACGCGTAACCAAATAGACCACCTCCTAAAAGCAAAAGACACCACTCGAATATCCTTGAAGTAAGATCATATAGAGGAGCAGATTGCGACTCCGATCATCTTCTAGTGATGGGCAAAATCAGGAGTCGCCACGCAGCAATCCCACATGGGCACTCACGGGAGACAAGCAAAAAGTTCGACACTGATAAACTGAAAGACCTACGCAAAAGGGGTGAATATAAAGACGAACTAACGAATAGATTTAGCATTCTAGAGAATGTGAGCAGTGAGGAAGAGGAAGCTAATAGTGTGAACACTAAATGGACATTGATCAGAGACACAATCAATCTTACAGCCCAAAAGGTATTATGAGTTAAGAAAACAACTAAGTCCAAACCTTGGCTTGACGATGAGTGCAGTGCGAAGATCGAGGAACGTAAACGCCTCAGAGTGATCCACTTAGAAAGATATGATGACGTCAACGCAGAAAGATACGCGACAATTCGGAAAGAGACAATGAGGCTCTTCAAACGCAAAAAACGCGAATGGGAGAAGACTCGGATCGAAAAATTCCTAGAGAAGTCTAGGGCAAAGAACATCAGAGGTATGTATGTCGGCATAAATTCAATTAGAAATGGCTACCGAGGGAGAGTCAAAATAATTCGAGACGCAAACGGCTGTCTGGTCACAGAAACCAACAATATCGTGACAAGATGGAAGTAGTACTTTGAAAACCTGCTCAATGTACGCACCCATCAACCACAGATAAATGCACCAAGCGTACATACAGCCGAGCCTCGGATCCCAGAGCCGTCTCTCGACGAAGTTGTAGACGCAATAAAGCGATTGAAAGGCTCCCGGAGTCGACTGCATACCGGCAGCGCTTGTGAAGCATGGGGAAGAGGCAACCGCTCGAAAGATCCGCCAGCTCATCCAAACAATATGGGATAAGGAAGTCACTCCGGAAGAATGGAAAACCTCAATAGTCATTCCCATTTTCAAAAAAGGCGACAGATCTGACTGCGAAAACTACATAGGAATATCATTGCTCCCAACCACATACAAAATACTAGCAAATGTCGTAGTGGCAAGCATCACACCGTACACAGAAGAAATACTGGGAGACTACCAATGCAGATTCCGTAGGAACCGGTCAACAAGCGACCAAATGTTCACAATAAGACAACTGCTAGAAAAGAAGTGGGAATACGGAGAGACGGTTCACCAACTGTTCGTTGACTTCAAAAAAGCCTACGACTCAGTTGCAAGGCAGAGACTCTACCATATTCTAGTTAAGGTGGGAGTCCCAAAAAAATATGCCGCCCTCATTCAAATTTGGATGAACGAAAACAAAGAGCGAGTCAGAATAGAAAACCATCTCTCAGAACCATTTGAAATCCGGGACGGACTAAAGCAGGGAGATGGTCTATCACCGTGTCTTTTTAACCTCGTGCTCGAGTATGTCATCAGAAAGGTACAAGACGACAACATGGCCGGATCATCCCTGAACGGGGTCACACAAGTGCTCGCATATGCGGATGACATCGCCGTTCTGGGCGTTAATCTAGAAACTGTAAGTAAAAACTGTGAAATCATCATGCAAGCGGCAGAAGAGGTGGGCCTAGAAATAAATGAAGACAAAACAAAATACATGATTATGGCGAGAGCAGGTGGACCACAGGGAACAGATATAAACGTCAGAGGTAAGATCTTTGAAAAAGTTAAAGAATTTAAATATCTGGGAACAATACTGACGGCCAGTAACGAAATGTCGAAGGAAATTAACAAGAGACTGCATTCCGGCAACGGTAGTTGGCACGCAGTCAGTAAACTGCTGAAATCCAGACTGCTATCACGTAACATAAAGCTCCGTGTCTATAGAACCATAATCATGCCGATTGTTCTATACGGATGCGAAACATGGGCTCTCAAAAAAAGGGAAGAAAACAAATTCCGCGTATTCGAGAATAAAGTTTTAAGGGTTATCTTTGTGGGTAAATATGACGAGGAGGCAGGACAATGGAGGTAACTCCATAACCACGAATTGGAAGAGCTATACCGCAAACCTACAATAGTGAGAGTGATCAAGTCGCGAAGATTAAGATGGGCCGGACACGTAGCGCGAATGGGCGATGATAGGACCGTGCATAGAATTCTTGACGGTAAACTAACGGGGAAGAGACCGACAGGACGGCCGCGACGGAGATGGGAGGACAATGTTAGATTGGACCTCGAGGAGATCGGATCGGATGATCGAACGTGGAAGGAGAGTGCACAGGACAGAGAACAATGGCGAAGCCGAGTCGGTGAGGTCATGAACTTCCGGGTTCCTACAGGCCAATAAATAATAATAATAAATAATAATAGTTATGCGGGAATATTCTATTGTATTTGTATGCGATGTGTTGATATTGGTAAAGGATATTCATGTGCAGACACGAGATTGCAATTATTATAGGGGGGGTGATCATTAAATGAACTTAATTATATAACATGTCCACATACATTTTTTATTATTGTGTCTTGCCAACAATGCGGTCACGGTCACCAATTATGGTGGTTTTGAATAATAAACACTCGTTTTACTTATTTTATTAACTTTATTTCATAGATAGTGATCACTTAACTTTCACAATCACTATTTATTTATTTATTCACTTGGCTAATGACTTGGGAGGTTTTTCGCAAGGCTAATAACCTTGCCCGGAAAAATAAATTATTATGGACAATTTAACAAGTCTCGGATAAGGACCGGGTAGGGTAGCTGAAGCTGAGGTCGCTTGCATAAGTTTGAAAGAGTTTAGTGACGTTACTGAAAAGACGGACCCGCCGCAAATTACCTAAAATAGCCCCTCTATTACGTTAGAAATCTTTACGCCAAAGCCAATAACAAATCACAAATTTTCATCGCAATATCATGAATAGTTTAGGAAGGCATATGGAATAAACAAACTGGCAAATAAATATACATTCAATTTTTGATATGTAGACAAGTCGACGAAAAAGGTATCAACAATTAAATCCAGCTCCATTTTGCCAGCACGTGGATCATGATTATCATCATCATCGGCACTACAACCGGTATACCGGTCTTGGCCTTATTTAGCAAGTCCTGAGGCTTGTTAAATTTTCCATAATGAGATGTTTTTTCCGGATAACGTCATGAGTCTTGCGCCATAAGCTCCCCGACGGGGAATCGAACCCCGGTCTCCCGCGTGACAGGATCATGATTATAGGTGTAGATTAAGTCTTTCCCATACTCTTGATACTAATCGTGGTTTTCTTGTGTATCTTGTTTACAGAAGCTACTTTTTAGAAAGAAATCCATACATTTCCCCGTAAAATATCTAATGATGTTTGTTACAAGGCCTTACGAGGTTTGCCTCTTATGTTTCGGGATTTGGCAACCCTAGTGTTGCAATCCGGCAATTGACAGCTCTGTCGTAAAGTTGGACATTTTTGAGGTTATACGCACTCGGAACGTTTTGACATACGAGCCCTATTTGTGTTGTTTACAGTAACTTAAAAGATTCATCTCGGCCCAAAAATGGAATTAAATCGTCAACATTTTCGTGCGATTATTTTTTACAACTTTCGGCGTGGATTAACTCAGCAACAGTGCATGGATGAACTTAATTCAATTTTTGGCGATGAAGCTCCATCAAGGACCAGCGTTTATCGATGGTATGGTGAATTCAATCGTGGTCGTAGTTCACTCCAAGATGAATTTCGTGAAGGTCGTCCCAAATCAGTTGTTGTTCCGAAAACCATTGATGCTGTGCGCGAACTGATATTGGAAGATCGTCATGTGACCTATCGTGAGATTGAGACAACCTTAGGCGTTAGTGGGACCAGCATACATTCAATATTGCATTAACATTTGACTGTCAAAAAAATTTGTTCGCGTTGGATCCCACACAATTTGTCAATCGCCCAAAAAAAGACTCGTGTCAATTGGTCGAAAGAAATGCTCAAAAAATACGGTCGCGGTGCTTCGAAACACATCTATGACATCGTGACAGGTGATGAATCGTGGATTTACGGGTATGAGCCCGAAAGTAAACAGCAGTCGACTGTCTGGGTGTTTCAAGATGAGCCAAATCCAACAAAAGTTGTTCGCGCACGAAGCACTTCCAAGCAAATGGTCGCCTGTTTTTTCGAAAAACTGGACATGTCGCAACCGTACCTCTAGAACAACGCAGAACAGTCAATTCTGAGTGGTACACAACCATTTGTTTGCCAGTTGTCTTCCAAGAAATCAGGAAAACCAACCGCCGAAGAAGAATCACTCTTCACCACGACAATGCGAGCTCTCACACATTGGCTGCGACAACTGCATTTTTGAGCACCCAAAACATCGATTTGATGGGTCATCCGCCGTATAGTCCTGACTTGGCACCGAATGGCATCTTTTTATTCCCGTACGTAAAAAACAAATTGAGTGGTCAACGTTTTTCGACACCTGAAGAAGCGGTTGCTGCATTCAGAATGCATGTGTTGGAGATACCTCAATCAGAGTGGCAAAAGTGCTTCGACAATTGGTTCAAACGCATGCAAAAGTGTATAGATCTTCATGGGGAATATTTTGAAAAACAATAAAGTGATTTTCGATGATCAATATTTGTTTTTGTTCTCTAATCCCGAAATATAAAAGGCAACCCTCGTATGTCTACAGACTTCGATGGGATTCTAATGTTACCTTGATTCTGAGAAAACATGGGAAGACTATGACTCATCACAAAAACTATAACATAATTTGGGTGTATCCAAAAGTATGGGGAACACTTCAACTATTTTCTTTATATCCTTTGCATTCACTAGAGTTTTGAAATATATGAGTGAGCTTATTATATGTCATAGATGGTTTTGGATTCAAGTGTTTGCTTAAATTCATTTGTTTTAATGCCTCAAATTTGATTCCACCACATCGATTTCATCATGAAACCTGTATTATAATAATAATTGCTGGTAATCAACGACTTCTCTGTGGCGATCTAATCACCTTTACCAGGTTCAGCTTTTGGCTGATAAATGGGCCAATTAAGCCAGTCAACGTAAATCAGACGTGCCTTTGATACAAAAGTAATTTATGTTATGCTCCCATTACAAATGCTCACTACCGGAAACGATAATGTGCTACACGTCGACTGCCCTTTCCTTTTCGAGGTCTAATTTTCCTTGAATTTTTTCTATTTCAATAATCCATCTGCTATTTGATCCAGTTCCGAGAACTCCCAGCAGTCTCTAACGATTTAATTACCTAAATCCAGTTCAGTTTAATTCCGTTGCGGTAGAAATTAATATCCCCAACACGTTTGTCTATTTTTCTAATTTATAATTTGTGTTGAGTATAATTAATATTCCGTACCTCATTACATGATTTCCTAGAAGATCCCTTCAAGCATGAAAGTGCGCTCACTTTTGCAACTGAACTTCAAACAGGATTTGCATGAATAATATCAAAATCCTGCGAAAAACTTGGGCGAAGATAAATTTAGCAAAAATGGGAGAAATAAAAAATATGTTAAAATACAATTTTCCGTGCACCCCGTCCAATTAAAGTTGTATCCATATATAACACTCATTAGAAATGGCTTTGCCCCTTCGAGTGGCGCGCACTCGGCCTAAAGCCGACCATATCCTTGGCACAATCTCGTCATCATCGTCGCCGTCGTTCTGCTTGCCTCCCAGTTATCAATGGAAAACTTAAACAATTGAAATCCCAGCTTAGTAATATTTATCCTAATGAGATTAAGGAAGAACAGAGGCAGAAAACCCCCCACAGGGAATGGGCTAGTCATACCACTCACCAAGAAGTTTTTTTTTCGAAAACGGGATAACGTGCTGCGGTAAAAAAGGCCGAATAGCGAGAAATGAAATGAAAATGATAAATGAATGGAAGGATTCATGTGAAAACTGGGCTGCTTCTTCTCGGTGTTTTTTTTTATACTATTGCGCCAAGGGAAGGCGGGTTGGTTCAGTTGGTATGGTATTTGGATGAACGATATACTTGCTATCTTAATTATATATCTTGAACTACCACGTGATGCTTGATATGCGAATGACTGTGGTTATAGCGGCTGATGGTCCCGGTGAAAAAGAAAAAAAAAACCCAACCATCGGATCCTTCATCCTTCGTTCCGCTTTCTGCGACTCTTTCTTTGCGAACGAACGCTACAACAACAGTAATGATGAAGCAGAACTCAAAAGTTAACAGAAAAATATGAAATCGTGGAAAATAAAATGAAATAAAAAAGAATACCGGACAAAAAAGTCCTTACACCCGCAGGCTGTCACATTTGCAATGGCAATGGCAGCCGGAGTAGCAGCAGAAGCTACTTTTGTTTCTTCCGCCGCTTCCGTTTGGCGAGGGTGACATATTTTTTCCTGCGTTGTTGCATCCGCACAATCCGGACGCCACAAAGGAGAAACTTATTATTGTCCTGCCTTTTCTTGTTCCAGCTCGCGCTATGCTAATTGCTTGAAGATTCTATCAGCTACCTACTGGCTTTTAATTGTGACAGGTGACCAGGACGGCACGTCCACCCTTCTGTTTGTGATTTATTTCCAAGACGCGACCTCACCCACATCTAAAAATCCTGCTCAAGTTGATGGTAACAAAATAAAGCAAAAAAAAAAAACTGGTTTTCCACCACTAACAAAGTCCGACAAAAGCAACTGGAGAAGGACCAGGAGCGGCTTGGGCTGTAATAACAATGGTGGTAACTACGGCGGTGGTATTGGCGGTAATTTTAATCTAGAATTGTACGACCCACTCGTCCGCCACTGTTAAGCCGCCACCAACGATTAACAATTGGAATTCACTTAACTGTAAAATCAAGAATTTATTTAATAATTGTTTACCCTCGCCAGCTGCTGACCAACCACAGCATCATAGGTATGCGCGTGTTACTGTTTATGCATACGTGTCTGGTGTGCTGCAGCTCATTTAAAAAATAAATTTCACGCGCTACCAGAACGAGCCTTAAAAAATGCGCCGCACTCATGCATACCCAATAAGTGTAATCACTAAAACGTAATTGGCCAATCAATATTGTCATTGTCCTGGATGGCTGGGTCGTCTGTCTGACGGGGCCCTAACATGCGAACGTAGCTTCCACATCCTACCATCTCGAGTAAGAACATACACCAACGTACAAACAGAGGAAAAGTAGCGCGCATTAAAAGGATGACTATGGTTGTGGTAATGATGCGGAGTCCTGCTGTTGTGACGTCAAATGGGGTGATGTACAGGAACAGACGATAAGGATACTTACTATGAATACCAGTGATGCAGAGTTAACCCGATCTCAAGCTCGATAGAACGAGGAACCGGTGGCTAAGATTGCGGGCACAGGACGATAGTTAAGTCATTGTTTCTATATTTTTTGCTTCTTAGATTTTATGGATGGGGGAGAGAACAATGAGGAGATTAGCCACGTATGCAACATGCAAGGTGTTCACACTGGTGCCCAAAAGTTTTCAAAGTGTATTTTAAGCATTTGTTCGCTCAAATGCAAGTCTGTATATGTAATCTGAACATATCCGTTGATTTTGGGTTATGAATTTTTACAACTTGCCACAAAGGTTTTTACGAAGTTCAGCGTAAATTAATATCATGAAAACTTAGTCAACGTGCACATCGATACTTTCTTTCCTAATCTTCTCGTTCTTCTTCTTCTCCTTCTATTTTGACATTTAAGTATAAACCTTGTTATCCGCCCGTCTGTTTACAAGATACTTCAATTTTTGTATTTTTTGCCCTCAGGTAGGAGTTGAAGCTTTTTCTCACGAAATCGATTTCTTCAGCATACACAACATGCAAACAAAAGAATTCGATTCTTCCCGCCGGTATAGATTCTATACACAATTCTCATTGTATAAGTATCTAAATGGAATATCTAAAAGAAAGTTCCGCGGGGATCAACGGGAATATGAGTGGTTTTAGTCGGTAAAAACCCGGCATGCCCCCGGATCGGTCTAGAGGTATCTTTTGAAGATTTCCACCTTCCTACCGAAACCAAAAAAAAAAAAAAAGTATCGAAATCACCATTGGCACCCAATGCGTCCCTAATGAGATACAGCTTGTTTACTCAGTTGCACTCTCATCTCTCATGATGCCCTTGGTCCATTTGCCATTTGTTCTTTTTCCCTTGTTCGATTTCGTTTATCATTGGTCGCAGTGCATGGTTAAACAATGCGATCTACACGACCGGCTCACACACACCACTAGGATCTACACTGAGAGAGCCGGTCCCCTATTCACCAGAGAGAGAAATTTCCTCTCGCCGCGCACGAAACTCACCCCAGTAGCGAGTCGGCTTTCCTGGAGCCAAGGGTGGAATGGTGAGTCGTGTTTCAACCACCAACCAGGGCGAGTCGTCTTTTAAGCACCGCCGCGTGCACCTGGGGCACACCCCCGAATTTATAGAGAGTTAGTGATGAAGTGTTTTGTCGAGCTAGTGTTATTTGACATTTAAGTGTACCACCTTGTTATCCGCCCGTCTGTTTACAAGATACTTCAATTTTTGTATTTTTTGCCCTCAGGTAGGAGTTGAAGCCTTTTCTCAAGAGTCGGGACGACTTAGGGCAACCAACTACCAAACGACACCGGACTGTTGCGTGTCGAGTTCGAACTCAAACTGTCAAGATAATTTATATATTTTACTTTTTATTTTTCCCACCGCAGTTTTCTTTCTATCTAGGGTACCTTAAAATCACGTTTAACTTTCTAAGATATTTTAAGAGTGCCCTTCAGGCTAATTTTTTTTTATATTAGTACTTTGTATAGGTTCTTGCTGGTTTCAACCCAATGCGCTTTGTTTCTGAATCATTCCTACAACTTTTAGACGTTTCAAACTTTTAATAATTTTGCTAGATCAGCTAGCGCTGGCACAATACTTCAGAACATATTTGAATCAGCAAATACTCAAGTGTTTATTTTTTTTATTTTTTTTTATTTTTATTACACAAACGAACGCACTAAAGGGGATTTAGAAGTACCCTTTAATGTCACAGCACAGTGCGAGCAGAAGGAAGTGGATAAGGAAAGGAGGTATCGATGTATATTGGTATTGGTCTTAAATGCCTGGACATTACAACGACGAGGAAACACATGATCGGGTAGGGCATTCAAAATTCGCGGCTAAAGAACGACTCTCTAAGTTTATTCGTGCGGCTGAAGTTGACTTTCAACGTGAACGGATGCACATTCTCAGACTGACGGGTATCGCGGGAAAATGTCTGAGGAGGCGAAACACATTTAGCAAGTTCAGTTGAGCAACGACCGTGATAATACCTACAGAAAAGAGGTAGACATGATACGTCGCGCCTATGTTCTAACGACGCTAGCATCAGCAAAGGAGTGTGTGGGCGGTCTTTAGTAGGGCTGCCAGAACGGACCCGGGTTCACTATCACCCACTGCGTTACGCCGCAGATTGTTCACGAAAACATCCAATGTCCCAAGAACAGAGTAAAATAAAACGCACTGATGTTGTTAATTGTTCGAATGTTACTTCTTTATTTTTATATGTAATTTTGTCTATTTTCGCAACTTCACCAAATTGCTGTGGACTTTTATTATTTAAACACAATGTCATTATAATCGGACTGATATGCTTTACTCGTTAAAAAAACTTGAAAACTTAACTCAATAAAACAACAAACACTTAACAAACGCCAGTTTTAATTTTGTTCGATTTATCTTTTGTAACATGTTCGGAAAAAAGAAATAACACTAGCTCCTGGAAAGCCGACTCGCTACTGGGGTGAGTTTCGTGCGCGGAAATTTCTCTCTCTGGTGAATAGGGGACCGGCTCTCTGGCGTGTAGATCCTAGTGGTGTGTGTGAGCCGATCGTGTAGATCGCATTGTTTAACCATGCACTGCGACCAATGATAAACGAAATCGAACAAGGGAAAAAGAACAAATGGCAATGGGGCACGCGCTCACAGAGCGGCACTTCAGCGATTTCGAGAAAGTTGGAAAATGGCTCGACGAAGGGTTAGCCGCGAAAGGCAAGGAGTTTTTCTGGCATGCTATTCATAAATTACCTGAAGGATGGGCGAAATGTGAAGAAGCCGATAGTTAAGATTTTTGAATAAGAAACATTACGTTTTTTTTTTTTTTTTACCAACGAAACTGGAGAAAACTTATGTATAACCTCAAAAAAGTCGTTCAGACCCTTCCAGTTCGTTTTCTCATAGAACCATACTGTTCTTTTCGGAGTTTTCTCGCTAGCGGTCTGAAGTGCCCAAGTGCGAAGAAATTTCAATAGTATATTTGTTATGAAGTAATATCGCTCATAAGTATTATAAATAAAGATATGATCAAGGTAATCAATTTACTAATAAAGACGGAGAGCGTTTCGGGCCGAGTACAAGTGTTAATGCAAGTTCGATTCAAAAAGAACTGAAAACTACCAGCAGTGAAGATATTCATACAAATCTTTTACACGGACATATAGTTATTGAGTTTGTGGGGGTAGGGGGTTGTGGTGCCAGCACGGGCACAGGTTCACTAATATCCCCCAACGATTGCACCGAAAATAGTTCACCGTACAAAAGGAATTTGTTCTTTAACCACTTGATTGATGTTCGCTATACAAAAGGAATTTGTTCTTTAACCACATGGTTGATGTTCGTTAACGAGCGGACACAGCACAGATTAAACACACAGGTAATATTGTTTAACAGGGTTAACACCCTATCGAGGAGCAGCACAGGAACAATAAAACGCATGATTATAATTTGTTTTATTTTATGTAAAAACATTTATAGTTACTTTAAACACTCGGTACAAACATTCAGTGAATAAAATTATGCAAGTAAAAGGGGGTACCAGGTAAGGTAAGCAGTACACATTTTAACTTTCACTTTAACTATTGTTCGCGCGGCCGACTCGCACGACTCAAACTCAAGTCGACTCACACGATTTAAACTCGATCCGGCGCACGGTACGGTGGATGGCAGACAGCCCGACCGGCTTGATGGTTGAATTACGACTCAGCGATATGCATTCGCTGGTGGTTGAAATTCGTCTCGGTGGTGAAATACTCTCCCAGCCAGGGTGAGCTTTATTTATCGCAAGAGAAACGTGGTCTCTCTTTGTGGAATAGGGAACCGGCTCTCTTCGTGTAGATAATAGTGGTGTGTGCGCGCTGATCTTGTAGATCACCTTGTTTACCGATGTTGAAGTCCGGCGCCGTGCTTCCTCGGTTGAGGGAAGAGCGGGGACCTTTTATTATTCCTTTTCTTCTTTTGCTGGTCCTGTACGCACAACAATCTTATTACAACTTTTCCACTCTGCTGACATCCGCAAATAGTTAAACCAATTAGATCACTCGCTCTGGTTCCTAAGAATTCTCCACGTATTATGATCCGCGTCCCAGGCGGACCTTCCTTTGGTGAAAGTCCAGTTACAACTGGCTGAGGCGCCATTAACAAGAAAAACCCTTTTTTTAAATTCAACGGCTCTTAAAGGGTTTTAGATGATATTAAAACTCATATATTATCACTATATTTAATATATTTATACCAACTTAGGGGTTCTTAACTCAACTTTCCAAACTCACAATTCAACTTACAATCTCAAACGAACTTTATGAACTGAATATTTTCTCTCCTCTGTTTTTTCTTCTGTGACTTTTCACATTCAATTCGGACGAAAATCCAAGTTGCTATGTTTTCAATAAATAAAAAGGTGCAGGTTATTAAGTGTGCTGTAACTGGTAATATTGTGAATGTTTATGAATGGTATGTATTAAGTGAGAATGTAATATATGTTAAGTGAAGTTTTTAAGGATTTCATTTTTTATTATTTCGTGTTTGAGTAAGTGTTTGTGTTTGTTTTCGTTGTTTAAAATATTTATTGTTTTCGGCTTAGTGTTGTCATTTTCTATAGCTTTAACTTCTGTCGGAACGTTTACCTTTTCAGTCTTACTCACTGCTGATGAATCGTTTAGTTTCTCAGTCTCATTTACTGATTCGAATAGTTCTTCAGACTTATTAGCTGTTAGAACATCTTGGTTCCCAGTACTATTTGCTGTTTGAACTATTTCTTCAGTTATATCTGCTGTAGAAACATTTAATCCGGCAGTCTTTGCTGCTGAAAAGATTTGTTCATCAGTATTAGCTGCTGAACTGACTTGGGTTTCGAATTTTATTGCAACTATTGGGTCTTCAGTATTTAACACTGCTGAATTTTCAGTCTTTGTTGCTGAAGTGCCGTGGTTGTCTATTGGGATAGCCGGAATATTAGGGGTTTCTGTTTGTATATTTTCTGCAGGATCCGAATTTTCAGTCTTTAATACTGCTGAGTTTTCAGTTTTGGTTGCTGAAGTGTCTGCGTTGTCAATAGGTATATCTGAGATATTAGCGATTTCAGTCTTTAATACTGCTGAAAATTTCGGATTTTCAGTCTGTGTTGCTGAATTGTTTTCCAGAATGGGAGTATGAATCGGAGTCTTTATATTAGGGACAGGGTTATCTTCGTTTATATGGCTTGGTTTATAGGAGTATGTGGGCTCAGGGTAAATTTGGCTAGGAGCTTCATTAAAATGGTCGTTATTTATTTCCAAAGATCTAATGCTGTAAATAGAAAAATTTTGTTTGTCTTCCATAAATTTTGGTTGGCGTCAGGCCTCGTTTTCCGACTCTTGCACCCGAGAAAAGTGAACATTTTGCCGATCGTTTTGTCTATTGGTGGTCCTAGAATTTTCACCAAAACGATTTTCAGAGTTTGTAGGATTATTTCGGAATGGGTTACGCGTTGTTGTACCATGTTGGTAATTTGTTGAAGCTGATCCATTCCTAGATATCTTGTATCTACACTCATTCTCTGTGTGATTATTCCGTCCACAGAAATTACATACAATGTTATATTCCCTTTTTATGGGTTGTCTATTCGGAAAAAAGTTGGATTGCATGTTCCGATAACATGTGTCCTGTGTATGCCCTGGCTTACCACAGGTTTGGCAGACTATACTATTGAATGTAGGTTTTTCATTGTATTGATATGACCTGGGAGAGTTGTCCATTCGAGCCGCATGTGACACTGCATGTGCAATCGACTGTTTTAAATTGTTTCCCCCATGGACTTTAGCTAGTATCTTTAGCTGTTCGTTGTTTAGTCCATCCTCAAATGTTTGTACGGCCAATTTTTTGTTTTCTTCCATTAAGAATTCCCTAACCACCGCGTCTGCTGTTATTTCACACGTGGCAGAGTTTAGAGTCCTTAGAGCATTCGCGACTCTATCGCCGTATTCCCGGACGGTTTCTCTGTAGCGTTGTTTCAGAGAAATCAACTCATTGTGTGCCGTCGACCGAGATTGCTCCTCTTTATATTCCGATTCGAGTTTATCTTTTAAATCCTCCCACTTAGCGATTTGGCTATACCTAATCAGATCGTAAGCATGACCCTCTAGTCTATTTTTGACTAGCTCTAAAAACGTCTCGTATATATCCGGGTCTGCCTTCTTTATGGATCTAAATAAAACGTCTCCCCCGGAAATAAATTTACCTAAGTCGCAGGGTTTCCCGTCAAAGGTAGGGACGATTCTGAAAACATCAGAAATTCCGACAGAAAGAGCCATTTCAGGGGGTTTAATGTGTATCGGTTGATAGTGGATTTGTTCTTCCCCCTGCCTAGCCGCCTGTCTCGTGTAATATGGACTCGTAATAGTGAAAATTTGAATTAAAGTATGGCGAAAATTTGTTATCAATTCTTAAAAATATGGTTTATGAAAAAATGTTTATGGAAAAATTGGCCTTTCTTTTGGTTATTCAATATATATATATATATAGGAAAGAAAAATAAATTGGTCCCAAAACTGAAAAGAAAGAAAATTCGACGAGAAAGAAAAGAAACGGAAATGTCGTCGAAAAAAAACTGAAAAGAGAATTTTCAAAATTTCTATCGAGAAAACACTTTTTTTTTTTTGAAAAAGGAAAAAAAATCCAAGTAAAATATTCCTACAAAAAAAAAGGAAGAGAGAGACAAAACAAAATATTGAAAAAAATTTCTTACTACTCTAGATGTTGATAGAAGTCTTGTTGAATTTCTTATTGTTGTCCCTTTTTTTTCTTCTTTTTATTTGGGATCCTTTGGTTGTATCCCACCGCTGCCACCAGTGTTGAAGTCCGGCGCCGTGCTTCTTCGGTTGAGGGAAGAGCGGGGACCTTTTATTATTCCTTTTCTTCTTTTGCTGGTCCTGTACGCACAACAATCTTATTACAACTTTTCCACTCTGCTGATAGAAGGCAGTCACATCCGCAAATAGTTAAACCAATTAGATCACTCGCTCTGGTTCCTAAGAATTCTCCACGTATTATGATCCGCGTCCCAGGCGGACCTTCCTTTGGTGAAAGTCCAGTTACAACTGGCTGAGGCGCCATTAACAAGAAAAACCCTTTTTTTAAATTCAACGGCTCTTAAAGGGTTTTAGATGATATTAAAACTCATATATTATCACTATATTTAATATATTTATACCAACTTAGGGGTTCTTAACTCAACTTTCCAAACTCACAATTCAACTTACAATCTCAAACGAACTTTATGAACTGAATATTTTCTCTCCTCTGTTTTTTCTTCTGTGACTTTTCACATTCAATTCGGACGAAAATCCAAGTTGCTATGTTTTCAATAAATAAAAAGGTGCAGGTTATTAAGTGTGCTGTAACTGGTAATATTGTGAATGTTTATGAATGGTATGTATTAAGTGAGAATGTAATATATGTTAAGTGAAGTTTTTAAGGATGTGTTAGGAGATTCAGTGTTAAATTTAATAAGGGTAGTATTCTGGAATACAACACCGATGCATTTCGGCCAAGGATAAACGGAACCGAACAAGGGGAAAAAGAACAAGAGGAAAATGTGCCAAGGCGTCATTAGTGATGAGAGTGCAGCTGAGTAAATGAGCTGTACCTCATTAGGAACGCATTGGGTGCTAATGGTGATTAGAAAAGCTAAGTCTGTGTAAGCTGGTTGATATTGAAGTTACTTTACCAACTTTGGTACATAGGTCCTTATTTTCCATTCAACCACCAAAAATGTTGGTGCTGTTTAATAATGTCATCCCGGTCGCTATGGGAAATAGCTCTATTGAATCGCAAAAGCTCTTCTTCGGTGGGGGTGTTAGGTGTGTCAGTGACATCATAGATAAAGATGATGTTCACGAGGTCATTGATTCACCCAAACCAAGAAAAGCCAGCCGATTCTAAACTCGAATGACCCCACGCATGCATTAATTGCATATGCCAGAACAATTGCCTAATAATGCATAAGCAATTAACTGCATATTCCGGAACAATTAAATTGCAGAAACGTTTAAACTGCATGTTCCAGCACAATCAAGTACGAAATAATTAATTGGGTCAGTTCGCAACTGCGGATACGGAACTGTGATGCAAGTCAATGAAGAAATATTGACCAACAGCAGTTTGAAGCAATTACGAATCAAAAGCCATTAATCGGAAATGGGGGCAGTTAAAATGAAATTGCATTGTCGTCACCGGGAGGTGTTGACCCCGAAGTGACGAGAAAAGGTAAGAGCAAATTAGGAAGTCAGTCAGTGGTTGGTCAGAGTCGGTGGTTGGTGATAGAAGCGAAGGCTACTTTGGAGAACGGAAGTGAAAGTTCCTTTGATCGTGAAAGTTTAAAAAAATAAAATGTATTTGTATAATAACCTCCGAAAATTAGGTCATTGGACGCAACTATTGCTCTCGCAATATGCCCTCTGATTAATTTGATCATAAAATGATCCACCCTGTTTATGTAGGCTTCGTTATACAAGGTCTCATTTGGATAATGCCTTTCGTGGTCAGATTCCGGTGTTCGATATAATCTGAGACAAGTTCTAAAATATTTTCTTTTAAACCCTCGAATCTTTTCCATCGTATTTGGACCTATATTGAACCACACTGGGCAACCATATATAATCATGCACCTTATTAGGGCCATATAGAATATAACTTTTACCCTGCTATCAAGTTGGCTACAATGAAATAGCCTTTTTGTCATAGCAAACGTTTTCTCGGCATTGACCAAAGCAGCTTCCACATGTCTGTTAAAGTACATGTACTGATTTAGTCAGATACCAAGGTATTTAACCACACTCTTGGTTTCCAGTTTGTGTTCATGGGGTCCCATGATAACTAACTTTCGCCAGTTTTTTCTTGCGTCATTCGTGACTTTATGCATCGGGGTTCTAAATAGAAAAGTTTCACATTTCTGGAAGTTGATCTTAAGTTTCGAGTCGTCGCAATATCGCTGTACTTTATTGAAGTGATGATTTCAATTTTCGGGGCTATTTTATTAATTATAAGATCGTCTTCGTATGCAATTGCGTCGGTAAGTGCGCTTAATATGTCGCTAACGTAAATGGTAAAGTGATACGAAGAAAGTACCGCTTCCTGTTATAAACCATTCTTGATATTATACGTTACACGGGAGGTTGTGGGGAGGAAGTATGTACCAGCATTGGTACTTGGTTCACTTCCTCCTCCATCATAATTGTTCGCCGCGTAAAACACTGAACCAGAAGAACAATAAGGTAAACACATCTAGGATAAAACGGACGCACTGGAAGAAAAGCACAAACGAAACTCTAAAACGAAACGTCGACCAAAGTTGCAATGAAACACTGGTTTAGTCTTATTGATATGCCGCCACACTAAATTAGTTGTAAGAACACGGATCGGAATAATTAACAAGACGCAACACTACATTATACGGCAGAAAACGGATTCGAATTATTTATGTTACTCCCGCGCTTACTCGACTCGACAGTATTTTTTACGCTTCTCCGCTGCCGGCGGAGAGCGGGAGTGTCGTGTGACCAGCGTGGTCAATGCATGGAATAAGACTCCGCGATAATTATCTCGTGCAGAGATCACTCGCTAATCTTGATCATGGTGGTATTTGTGCATGGTCCTTTCATGGATGAAAAGCGAGCCTAGAACAAGGAAAGGGAATAAAGAGCATTCATGGGATACGATTTCGGTAAAGCAAACAAAACCGAAATCGTCGGATGCATGTGCGTCGCGGCTAAACAAAGAGACAACGATGCGGTGTGGAAATGTGCTAATTGGTTTTAGCTACGTTACTTTTATTTGCATTTGTTTATGCTGTAGGATTTAATTGATGCCAAGAGACTCGGAATGCGCATTTGCTTTGGTTTGCACATTGTGCGAGTTAGAGAATTTTATTGCTGGGAGAAAAAGGTCGCCAGCCAATGTGTATGAAAAGTTATTTGTTGTACACATGACACGGCCGGGAAAATAGACGGCACAATATTTATGGTCCCTGTCATGACGGTTACATTGAATGCAAATCATTTTGTTTACAGGAATTTGTCTGGAACCGAATTGGTTTAGAATACCAGATAAGCAAAGAAAGAAATCTTACGGAAAATTGTATGCGAAGAGATGAATGAAGAGGTAAGTTTCCTTTACAGGGATCTGAAGATTATAGATTTGATCTATATAATGCGTGAAGCATTTACAGGTACTAATGCTGTAGCGTACTTAAGGAAGTTGGGTAGTAGTTATGGGGTTTTTTCAGGTAAGTGGACCGTGGGGTTTGGCGGAACCGCCACAAGGTCACTTTGCCACTTTTGACAACGAACCTCCTGTCATTGAGAGTAAGGGTATATTTATGCCCTGTCTGACAATCTTGTAGTATAATCGTTCAAGCCAAACCGTTTCGAAGGCTTTTTCCAAGTCGATCAGAGAGGCCCCCGTGCATTGGTTCTTGCATTATTCTATTGTGTGTCAGAAAACAGTTTAGCTGCGGAATGTGCGGTTTCATGACCCGCCCTTCGAGAGGAAGGTCTTAAGGATAATTGTTGGCCCCGTATGTGAGCGAGGCCGATTCTGGAGACGATACAACCATGAGTTGTACGTGATCTACCTTGAAGCTGATATCGTAAGAAAAATCAAGCTCGGTAGACTCCGGTGGGCGGGACACCTAGTTCGAATGAGTGAAGAGGAGCCTGCCCGGAAAGTCCTTTGTGGCAGGATGTATGGAAGGAGACAGCGCGGCAGACCTTGTCTGCGATGGAGGGATGGCGTAGATCGGAACGTTCAGAGCCTGGGAGTGCCAAACTGGATGACATCTGCTCGAAATCGGACCGGTGGAGAGATTTGTTAAATAAGGCCAAGACCGGATCCCGGTTGTAGTGCCGATGATGATGATGATAATTAGGGCTCGAGGAATTAGCGTCTCCTGGGAATCGTCACAATGATGCGTTCATCGGCGTGTGATGTATCGGGGCGACCTCTCTTCTGGAAATACAGTGACGCGTCGATAACAATATTGTTGGTCCAAATTTTGGAATTCTGAAAATTGCTTAGAAGACGAGATTATAAACATATTAGGAGTAAAGGTATAGCGTTTGAAACAAGAGTGAAGAAGATCGTGTGATTCGAACTGACGTGTGATTCGAACTGACGCAATGACAGTTTGAATCACCAAAAATTGAACCTAAGAGTTACCCATCAGGGAAGTGAATTATTTTTGTTATCGCTTGGTATACGGTTCTGATGTATTTTCTTGTTCGATTTTCGTTCGGTGTTCTTCACTATTTTTGCTTGTGAATTGTGTGTATCTGTTAGAAATGGCACACCACTCCCGCCTCAGTAACTGCGTTACGATCAGCTTCGAACTGACGCAATGACAGTTTGAATCACCAAAAATTGAACCTAAGCGTTACCCATAAGGCTCACGAAGCTAACGTTATAAGAAAAATCAAGCTCGGTAGACTTGTGGCGGTTCTTTCGAGCGCCACTACTTACCTGCTCATCTATCACCAGGTAACCATTTTCACAAGCGTCCTATTTCATAAAAGCATGTACTTACCTGTCCTTTATTTGCGAAAACCTTCGCCTAAAATATCTAATGTATCATTTTCGCAGAGGTAAAGTCCATCAGCACTAAACGGATATTTTTCCTGAAGGCACGGTTCCGGGCGCACCATTTACATAAGGCCAATTGAGTTGCAACACGAAGCAACTGACACGACCACCACGGTGCACATAGCACCCATTGAAATTGCAGCACACAAGCAAGAGATACTTTCGCTTGGCTTCAATGCTGCAATCACATCGGTCGCTAAATCGAGCCACACGAAATGATAACTTACACCTGGCCGCAGGAAGGCATCGAGAACTCGTCAGTGTAAATACACACACGACGGTTCGACCCTGTTGACGCCAACAACAACACGCACACGATCAGCATCATGCTACTCGTGGTCACTGATCGTGTAAGCATTTCAACCCTTTCTTGCGTTGAGATGCTCGCACCTGTTGCGAATTTGTGGAGGGATCTTTGCTGAGTCTGCATATTTGCGGATACACACGATGAGCAGCAAATGCAATCATCGTGTGTGCATTTCAACCCTTTTGTGTTGAACAAAACGCAAAAGGGACATATTACCATATATGGTTATCGAGGCAATAAATGAATATTTCGTAATTCTGTTGCTTCGTTGGCGATCTTTAATCGCGTTCTAGATTCCGTAGAGGCATGTCGGGCCTCCACGTTAAACTAAATATAAGAAGATCGAAATCAAGTGCCAAGTGACAAGGAGAAAGGAAGTAGATAAACAGCCCATAATCGTGTTTAGAAAAAGCGAGTCCTTTTCGTTAAATATTAATTTGCGTTTCATATAGATTGTGTGTGTTAACCCTTGAACAGGAAATATTCATTCATTGCGTGAAACTGTTTATATAGTATAAGAGCGTTGTTCGAGTTGTGCAAATATCAATATCAAATTAAATAATTGAAAAAGTTGTATTATTTTGGTGCGCGGCCCAGTTTCCGAATTTATGAAATTAAAAGCAAACTCCGCACATACGAACGTCAATTTAATAAAATATCAAAAGGAGAAGAAATCTTTGTATACATTTCGAGTGTAAAAATAAATCTGATTAAATGGAGATCTGTACAAATTCTATGGATTATTCAACAACACACACTGAAGCATATGGGATGGAGATAGAACCGTTGCAGTACGCTTGCACAAATATACCTCACACCGCATAGACTCCGGTGGGCGGGACACCTAGCTCGAATCAGCGAAGAGGGCCCTGTCCGGAAAGCCTTTGCGGCAGGATGTATGGAAGGAGACAGCGCGACAGACCTTGTCTGCGATGGAGGAATGGCGTAGACCAGGACGCCTAGAGCCTGGGAGCGCCAAACTGGGTGACATCGTCTCGAAATCGGGACCAGTGGGGAGACTTGCACAATAAGGCCAAGACCGGATCACGGTGTCGATGGTGCCGATTATAAAAATCCCAATATTAATAATTTTCAAAATCCTTCGTCCACCCTGAGATAAGGGAATTTCTTTATAATAATTTCAGATGATCCTGTTTTGACTTATCATGTCCATGAGAAATCACTTTATTTGGTGACAAGAGGAATAAATGTTAATAACTTTTACAATTGGCAAGGTAATTAGTCTTGCGCCAGAGGCTCCCCGACGGGGAATCGAACCCCGGTCTCCCGCGTAACAGGCGGGTATACTAACCACTATACTATCAAGGAGCTTATAGTTTATATACTCGCATTTATTTTATTTCATTTACAAAGTTTTAAAAATGATATCCTTTATCGTTAATACACTGTGTTAACCAAACCCGAAGATTTCGTTAAGCTTAAATTGATGGGTACGGTAACGACACACTGACGAATGTGGTTGTGGAGGACCAAATCAGGTGTTGGTCTGATGAAGAACTGTTGGAAAACTGCGACTCGAAAAAGAATGGGTACGCCGTTGTCGTTCGGTCCATGATGATAATTAATCCCCAAAACTTTATATACCGTCCTTCCCCTGCTGCAAAATTAAGTTGCACACAATTAATATATTATATAATATAAAAAGGTTACTCGCGTTGCTGTTGTGGTGGCGATCTATGTTTTCCTTTTTTTTTACCTCCCTTCGATATTATTGAAATATGTATATATTATTGAAATGTTTTCTACGTCGTCCTTCGATTTTCTTATGTTCGTTTGGACAGCTATGTCTTTTCACTTTTGGCTAATAAACTCAAGAAATAACGTGGTGCTGGCTAAAACAATTACATGATTTTACGATTAGTAGAAGTTTAAGAATTGTTTTTATAAGAAACACAGGAGTTCACACATATGTATATATTTTTTATTTATTTTACAATTTTGCAGACTACTCAAATAACTTATATTTAATTATCCTTTACTCCATTTCTGACTCACGCACCACCAAGTTCTTAAATATGAGAGAGCTGTAGCGGTTCTTTAATACATTCCCAAAGAACTGTCCATCCTCTTAAGTTAACCACTTTCCAAACCCACCTTATCTACCTGCAATTTTGGGGCTGCGTAAGATACCCTTCATTCCCTTTCACCTGAAAATTAAATCTTATCAAGGCATGCATCACATTGAATTTTTCTGTTTATGATCCGTACCATATTTCCATCGGCTCGGCTTGTCAGCAATTATAATAGATAAATACTAGCTGGCCAGCGTAATTGTTGACATAGCTGTAGCCGATGGTTTCTTGCTACGGTTCATATCCATTTATTGCCCCAGTCCCAAGGTTCGCAACACTTGCGACCAATTTCCTTTGTCGGTTATCTACCGATCAAGGGATTTGGGCACTAATATGATTGACGTTAGACAATCATAACACAAATCATGCTAACGATGCTCCGGCCTGTAAAACAAACAAAAGCTACCATAGCCTAGGTCATAGGCGAGCAAACCATCGGTTTGCTGATCGCCACGAAAAAATCTATAGCCTACAATGGCATTAGCATGAACGCCTAAGTAAACACGATGTGCATATCATCGTGACCCTTGAAATAGCGTTTTTGTGTATCTTGAAGCAAAAACCTATTTCGTTCTCAGGCGCAGGTCATCAAAGATTCATGGCCCTCGAAATAGCGTTTCTGTTTATTTAAGACACAGAAACCTATTTCTCCCTTCGGCGATTTTTCGCCATCGCATATCTCTATAATACCAATTCATTACACCAGCCCATGTTTATTTAGGTGCACTTTCGTCGTCGCCGATATCCAGGCTGAAGGGCAACGTACTTGTGCTATACGCACACATACACCATCCTCCCCTATCGATGCAATTCGTGGCCATCGAACAGATGGAAGTGAGTTGCACCATCAGAGTCAGATATTAACCGCCCAATCGCACACACGTGCCCAGGACGTTGCGTTGTCGGAGTCAATAGAGTGGATTACGTTAAGTGTTCGATCCTCGTGTAGATACACCCGTTCCAGATGTCCGTATTTTGAAAATCGTTTTCCGTCCGAACTTAGTGTCCCCGTTGCTATTGCTGCCACGTCGCTTGACGCAATAAATAATTAAACGCAAATAATGTAAAATTAAATTGTAATCCCCACCAGTGTTAATTTTGTATCGAGATCTCGTTTGGTATCGTGACCGGAAAGATTGTGAATTTATCTTATAAATAACACAAGAAGAACTGGACTCTGTGGATTATGAAATTTAATGACATTGTGTGTAACTAGCCGGGAAATTATTTAGTAAATGGCATAGGGCTCCTCGAAAGTATAGTGGTTAGTATACCCGCCTGTCACCCGGGAGACCGGGGTTCGATTCCCCGTCGGGAAGCCTCTGGCGCAAGACTAATGACCTTGCCCGGAAAAAACAAATCATTATGAAAAATTTAACAAGCCTCAGGACTTGCTAAATAAGGCCAAGACTGGTTCCCGGTTGTAGTGCCGATGATGATGATGATGATGATGTGTGTAACTAGCAAAGGTCCATGTCAACAGGGTGTATTGCGAAACTTGTTCTTTCAATTATCCTTTAACTTGTAAACAATTCAATGTGCGATAGAAACCGATTACAACCAGTGAATTCAATAAAAATAACTTTTTTACGACCGAACAATTATACTTGTGTTTCGTTTTCCAATTCGTTTGTCTTCTCTTAGTGGTCGATCACTTTCGTCAGCGTAATATCGGTTGTGTTTCTGTTGAACCCGCATCCGTGTTGATGCAAAATAGAAACTAGCCACAGAGCTATCAATAAAAAAAAGGAAAAAAAAGGAGTGGCGGAAGGCCGACTTAATCGAGACAAGGAGAAATGTGTCCTTCACCTTATGTGTGGCTTCTGGTCATCTTGCGATAACCAGAATCACCCACATCCGCGAGGATGTTTGGCTCTGAAAAAAGGATAGTGTGGACAAGGTTAGTTCAACTGCTTGGATGGACGGATGGTGAGAAAGAAATCATACAAGACCGATAGGTCTTGAGTGCGGTAGTAAGCGCATATAACATTTATTGATTCGTCGAAATTGGTTTGGCTCTCGCGAACCTGACCCCTGTCAGCGAACCTAGTTTATAAGATAGCGGTAAATTTGCCTAGAAGGGTCATCGTACTTAAAGTATGATGTGTGAAAATATTCAAAGTCCTCGTTAAGAGAATCTTATAATTCGTTTTGATTTAAGAATTACGAAAATGCGAGATAGGGCATGAAAAGGGTGGAAAATATTGGTATGTTATATACAATGGAAAGTTTTGATCATGAATTATGGTTGTTGGGATAGGTTTATGTGTTGTAAGGGGTGGTAAACATTTGATTGGAATTTGTAAAGTCCTGTTGAAGTATAGGACAATGCTGTTTTTGGATATGGTCGATGTGTGATTATGGGATAAGGACGCGAATTCTGGTATTGACTTACATGGAAAGGGGGATGGTAATTAACATTGTTAATTATGTATCACCCCACGATCGGATCCAGCTATATTTAAAATTGTCCAATAAAAATCAATAAGTTCGAACTCCTCTGTCTCATCATGTATTCATTTTCTGCCGTTGTCATGTATTAGATGCGTAACTAAGTTCCCGCTGTTTGTCAATAGATGGCTCCAGCAATAATCGTTGGTAGATTTCGATACCCAAAACCAAGAACCAAGCTTACACTTATGGTAAACAAACTGCTTTGACACTGTAGTGATTTTGTTTTGGCGTCATATACCTTTGGTTGTGTGAAAATGTCTGTTTTTGGGCTATACGAGGGTTGCCTCTTATGTTTCGGGATTTGGCAACCCTAGTGTTGCAATCCGGCAATTGACAGCTCTGTCGTAAAGTTGGACATTTTTGAGGTTATACGCACTCAGAACGTTTTGACATACGAGCGCTATTTGTGTTGTTTACAGTAACTTAAAAGATGCATCTCGGCCCAAAAATTAAATCGTCAACATTTTCGTGCGATTATTTTTTACAACTTTCGGCGTGGATTAACTCAGCAACAGTGCGTGGATGAACTTAATTCAATTTTTGGCGATCAAACTCCATCAAGGACCAGTGATTATCGATGGTATGGTGAATTCAATGGTGGTCGTAGTTCACTCCAAGATGAATTTCGTGAAGGTCGTCCAAAATCAGTTGTTGTTCCGAAAACCATTGATGCTGTGCGCGAACTGATATTGGAAGATCGTCATGTGACCTATCGTGAGATTGAGACAACCTTAGGCGTTAGTGGGACCAGCATACATTCAATATTGCATAAACATTTGACTGTCAAAAAAAATTGTACGCGTTGGATCCCACACAATTTGTCAATCGGCCAAAAAAAGGCTCGTGTCAATTGGTCGAAAGAAATGCTCAAAAAATACGGTCGCCGTGCTTCGACACACGTCTATGACATCGTGACAAGTGATGAATCGTGGATTTACGCGTATGAGCCCGAAAGTAACCAGCAGTCGACTGTCTGAGTGTTTCAAGATGAGCCAAATCCAACAAAAGTTGTTCGCGCACGAAGCACTTCCAAGCAAATGGTCGCCTGTTTTTTCGGAAAAACTGGACATGTCGCAACCGTACCACTAGAACAACGCAGAACAGTCAATTCTGAGTGGTACACAACCATTTGTTTGCCAGTTGTCTTCCAAGAAATCAGGAAAACCAACCGCCGAAGACGGATCACTCTTCACCACGACAATGCGAGCTCTCACACATCGGCTGCGACAACTGCATTTTTGAGCACCCAAAACATCGATTTGATGGGTCATCCGCCGAATGACTTCTTTTTATTCCCGTACGTAAAAAACAAACTGAGAGGTCAACGTTTTTCGACACCTGAAGAAGCGGATGCTGCATTCAGAATGCATGTGTTGGAGATACCTCAATCAGAGTGGCAAAAGTGCTTCGACAATTGGTTCAAACGCATGCAAAAGTGTATAGATCTTCATGGGGAATATTTTGAAAAACAATAAAGTGATTTTCGATGATCAATATTTGTTTTTGTACTCTAATCCCGAAATATAAAAGGTAACCCTCGTATAATCGTCATTTGCGGGAAGTGTGGATTTTCTTCTTTCATTCAAAGAAAACGGCGGCTGAAGCGCATCGAGATCTCCACACGGTTTACGGAGATGCTGCTCGAAGTGAATCAACGTGCTGTGATTGGTTCTGTCGCTTCAAAGACTGTGATTTCGATGTTGACGACCGTCTCCGTGAATGAAGGCCAAATACCTTCGAAGACGTTGTATGCGAGGCATTTCTCGATGAGGATTCATGCCAAATGCAGCAAGAGCTTTCGTCGGTATTAGGAGTTAGCCGCCAAGCCATTTACAAGCGATTGCATGTGTTGGGAATGATTCAAAAGCAAGGAACTTGGGTCCCTTATGATTTGAAGCCAAGGGACGTTGAATGTCATTTTTTTCGCCTGTGAACAACTGCTCCAGCGGCAAAAAAGAAGGGATTTCTTCAGCACATCATGACGAGTGATGAAAAATGGATTCATTACAGCAATGCAAGAAGAGAAAGTCATGGGGACTGCACGGTCATGCTTCTACGTCGTCGGCTCGGCTGAATATTCACCCTGCGAAGGTTATGCTGTGTATTTGGTGGGTCCAGATCGGTGTTATTTATTATGAGGTGTTGAAACCAATGAAACCATCACTGGGGACGGTATGACTTCTATTGAAGTGATCGAGCCAAGCACTACGCAAAAAAACGGCCACAATACGAGCAGAGACACGAAATAGTGATTCTCCAGCACGACAACGCTCGGCTTCACGTTGTCAAACCCGTTATAACCTACCTGGGAATGCTCAAATGGGAAGCCCTACCCCACCCGCCATATTCCCCAGATATTTTGCCGTCCGATTATTACTTGTTCCATTCGATGGTACTTGGTCTGTCTGATGAGCAGTTCCGCTCATATGAACACATCAAGAGATGGCTTGATTCGTGGATAGCCTCAAAAGGTGAACACTTTTACCGTAACGCTATTCCAGCTCGGCCAGAAAGATGGGAACACGGTGTAGCTAGCGATGGGCAATACTTCAATGATTTGTTTGTAACCATTTTTTCACAACAAAATTGCGTTTTCATAAAAAACAGCGAGAACTTCGTTGCGCACCTATTTTTTTCAATATTAAGTGTCTGTAATAGTGGATATAGTACAAGATAGATTCGGAAGGTGAGTGGATTGAGCTAACTTTACGGAAAATGCGAGAGCTAGATCCGCGTAAATTATGAGAGGTGGAATAGATTACGAGGATATCGCAAATTACGAAGAATAATATGAAAAAATGGTGTTTTAAAAAGACGCAATCTACAGAACCTTCGATTAATCGTAAAATGCATATAATGTTTACTACGACCCTCTTTCACTTACAAATAATAGTTCTATTTTCCATAAGGCGTTTTATTTTTATTTTTTCATGATAGTTTTACTGTTTTTCTTTTTTTCGTTTTTTATTTCTGTGTTTTAAGACTAAACGTAAGAAGTAATTTTTTTTTACTGAAGGTAATTGTAGAATCCATTGGTGCCTTGGCCGAGTTCTCGGATTGCGGCGAATGGATCCTTCTCATCGCTCATGGGATGATTTGGTGCTGAATGATGAGGTTGCGGTAAAATCTGAGAATTCTGAACATTTCCTCGACTTAGGACTGCTGCGTAGGTGGTGTTGCGTGTCTCGGTGTGGTTTTGCAGTTGATGTATTTGCTGTGGGTGCAACATGGCGGGGGGAGGATGTTTTTGCGGTGGATGGGGCTCACGATGATGTTCATTTCTCATGTCGAAGTCATTTAATTTGATTGGAAAATTGTTGTAGAACACTATTTGGAGGGAATTGTTTGGGTATAGTGAAGATGAGGGGGGCTAAATCGTTTGGGAGTGCTGTGTTGAAAATTGTATCAATTAGGTTGCCAGAGGAGTGGAGATGATTTGAATTTCCGAGAGAGTTATCCAGCAAGTTGTCCGGTGTTGATGATGCAATCGAATGGGCAGCGGAGGATGATGATTTGGAACTGTGGTAACAAGAGTTGCCATTTCCAATAACTTAACGGCGATATAATGGTACTGATTCAATCCGTGGCGTCGAGGTGGCGTGAAGATCGTTTACCAGAAGAAAATATTTAGTATTGGGTATGATATTCTGTTGGTTCGGGAACAAGGGCGCCGTTGTGTGATTTTGATGAATCGTGAGCGGGAGATCTTTGTCGAGAATATTCATATAGGTTTAATAACTAGTTGCATAGTACACCTGGAAGAGTAAATCGAAGAGGCTTTCTACTTTAAGCATATACATTTGGTGAGAGGAGAATTTCGCATGACTCGTATATTCAAAAAGAAAGATGTACAACATCTGGTTCGGTGGACAGAGCATAATGAGACCATATTTAAAAAATAAAAAATTCGTGCGCTATGAATATTTATATATCAATTTATTTGGCAGGTTGGTTTAACTTTGACAGAAGCCGACAGAATTTTCATGAGGCTTTTCTCCCTAGGTTAGAACTAACCGCTTTTGTCTTTGAAGAAAATTGTTGTTGATTGTGGGATTTGGTTATACATGGGTCGAGAAGATCTTAACATCAGCGTTTTGGAAGTTGAGTGATAAGTTGACTTTCAGAATTTTTCCGTCAGTATATGAACGGACGTTTAAATCGCTGTAGCCCAATACATTAATGTCGAGAGAAAAACTTTACAAGAGATACAGATTGATTTTAGACCAGACAAATCCGGTTACCAATAAAAAAACGTGACAAAATTATGGCATGACACTACTGTACTGTAGTCAATTTGTGGGTATCATATGGGCAAAACATTGAAATCCTTTTGCAGGCGACTAGAGTATTGGAAACTGTCATCATAAGTATACAGGGAGCAGAAAGTTTTATTCCTCTCCGAAGTTTTTATTTAAAATAAAGGAGAGGGTACCCATATAGTTACCTTGGGGAATACCAGATTGGGTCAAGAAAGGAGTTGAGAGTCAAGATTTGTAGCAAATACTGTAATAATGAGTATTAATTTAAATAACATCGATTCACTGCCGGGAACTTGAAAGTGGGAAATTGATTAGATATCTTATTGGGGTTTTTGTTAAAACCAATTGCAATAATATTGATATCCCCTACCGTTTAGTGGATTGATAGAATAAAATACGCGGACACGACAAGGTTATACTAGTTGACTTACCTTTCAGGTTTGGTTAGAGGAGATGAGATATTTTCTCTGAATCTATATGACTTCGTGCAAAGAAAGATTTTTCTACAAGAATGGGTGTTTCCAAATATATACGGATACGAGGGTTGCCTTTTATATTTCGGGATTAGAGAACAAAAACAAATATTGATCATCGAAAATCACTTTATTGTTTTTCAAAATATTCCCCATGAAGATCTATACACTTCTGCATGCGTTTGAACCAATTGTCGAAGCACTTTTGCCACTCTGATTGAGGTATCTCCAATACATGCATTCTGAATGCAGCAACCGCTTCTTCAGGTGTCGAAAAACGTTAACCTCTCAGTTTGTTTTTTACGTACGGGAATAAAAAGAAGTCATTCGGTGCCAAGTCAGGACTATACGGCGGATGACCCATCAAATCGATGTTTTGGGTGCAGTCAAAAATGCAGTTGTCGCAGCCGATGTGTGAGAGCTCGCATTGTCGTGGTGAAGAGTGATCCGTCTTCGGCGGTTGGTTTTCCTGATTTCTTGGAAGACAACTGGCAAACAAATGGTTGTGTACCACTCAGAATTGACTGTTCTGCGTGAAAAAAAACAGGCGACCATTTGCTTGGAAGTGCTTCGTGCGCGAACAACTTTTGTTGGATTTGACTCATCTTGAAACACCCAGACAGTCGACTGCTGTTTACTTTCGGGCTCATACGCGTAAATCCACGATTCATCACCTGTCACGATGGCATAGACGTGTTTCGAAGCACCGCGACCGTATTTTTTGAGCATTTCTTTCGACCCATTGACACGAGCCTTTTTTTGGGCGATTGACAAATTGTGTGGCATCCAACGCGAACAAATTTTTTTGACAGTCAAATGTTTATGCAATATTGAATGTATGCTGGTCCCAATAACGCCTAAGGTTGTCTCAATCTCACGATAGGTCACATGACAATCTTCCAATATCAGTTCGCGCACAGCATCAATGGTTTTCGGAACAACAACTGATTTTGGACGACCTTCACGAAATTCATCTTGGAGTGAACTACGACCACGATTGAATTCACCATACCATCGATAAACAATGGTCCTTGATGGAGCTTCATCGTCAAAAATTGAATTAAGTTCATCCATGCACTGTTGCTGAGTTAATCCACGCCGAAAGTTGTAAAAAATAATCGCACGAAAATGTTGACGATTTGATTCCATTTTTGGGCCGAGATGAGTCTTTTAAGTTACTGTAAACAACACAAATAGCGCTCGTATGTCAAAACGTTCTGAGTGCGTATAACCTCAAAAATGTCCAACTTTACGACAGAGCTGTCAATTGCCGGGTTGCAACGCTAGGGTTGCCAAATCCCGAAACATAAGAGGCAATCCTCGTACATGTATGTATACCCTACCCTTTGATTCCCTCTTGAGTATCGGGATTATGAAGGAGGTTTTCCAAGCCCGGAAAAATTCCCGTTGTGAGAGAGTTACTCCACGAGTTTCGGAAGTCTCGCATTAATCTGAAAGAGATATGGTGTAATGAGGAAGTATTGTTATAGCGGAAACTGCTGGTCCATTGGTAAAACCAAAAACAAAAATCGTCAATAATAATGAGTAAAGTAACTAGTGAAACTTGCAGTCAAAGTCTGTTTCTTCCACATCTGTTCAAAAACCAAATGTTTTTGGAATGCGACTTTGGGAAAAACTATTATAGCGTTTGAAATAATAGTGAAGAAGAACGTGTGATTCGAACTGACGCTATGACAGTTTGAATCACCAAAAATTGTACCTAAGCGTTACCCATCAGGCTACTGGCCGTGTTTTAAATTTAATTTTTTTTAAAACTCGACTATACTCCACTGATGTGAATTGTTATGTTATCGCTAAGGTATACGGTTCTGATGTATTTTTCTTATTCGATTTTTCGTTCGTGTTCTTCACTATTTTTACTTGTAAATTGTGTGTGTATCTGTTAGAGTCGCCACCCCACTCCCTTCACAGTAACTTTGTTACGATCAGATTCGTATGCGAACGACGGACGAACGAGAGAACGACAAAACGTCGGAGGCTGGGCTCTATGCGGAAGTCGTGACCGCGTGTGAAGTTCTGCTTACTATGGGAAAGTGTATGCTGCGTGTACAGATCACGTCGTAGTCACCAATTATAGCGTTTGAAATAATAGTGAAGAAGATCGTGTGATTCGAACTGACGCTATGACAGTTTGAATCACGAAAAAAATTGAACCTAAGCGTTACCCATCAGCCTACTGACCGTGTTTTAAATTTCATTTTTTTTAAAACTCGACTATACTCACTGATGCGATTTGTTATGTTATCGCTAAGGTATACGGTTCTGGTGTATTTTTCTTATTCGATTTTTCGTTCGTGTTCTTCAATATTTTTGCCTGTAAATTGTGTGTGTATCTGTTAGAGTCGCCACACTATCACTACGTGATGTCTTATTTTTAAGTCATTTTTTATTTAGTACAAATTGCTAGAGAGTTTGAATATCTGGTAACACTATTTATAAACCTAAACACTACTGGTGAAACCTTATTCCAAGGAGGCTCACTTAAAGCAATACATTATTAAAAGTACCTGCATTCTATTTAGTCCAACAGCGACTAAGGCGATATTTCGAAAGCTGTTGTCAAACTCCTGGCTACAAGTGTGCTTCTGGTTTCATCAGACGGATGTCAATGGATGAGCCGATGAATGAGCAATAATAACACTGATGATGATGCTGGCTGACGGCAGTCGTACGCTGTGGTGATGGTGGTGTCGCCTGATGGTAACGCTGACCCATTACCCGAATAGCCCTTCTATATCGTATGCGCTTTCATTTGATGGCATTGTGCAATTCCAGCAATTAACTTTAAAGGACGAACAAGTAATCGTTTCGGACGTGAGATCCATACACACACATTTACAACACCGATGCACTGCTGGTTTTCCATGCTTGGAATGATGAGAATTACGATGACGACAACGACAAGTGGGGTGTGTGATAGAATGAAAATAGCACCCTCCAGTCAGCCTCTTCAATTCAAGTATGTACGTGTGGCATGGCTTACTTTCAATACGATGCGACATTGCAAGGACAACACAGACGGTAACGTATAAACGTCCGGTTGTGCGCCTTGATGTAAGTTTGTAAATATGTCCCGGCCAATGTAACGGCATATTAATCTCGTTAATGATGAACTGAATCAGCATTTTAATCGACCGAACCAATTCAAGAGACAGGAGCTATCCAAATAGATGGATGAGCGGCACTTCCTCGTCTGATTGCCTAACCACTCATCGACCCTTAATTCTCAACCATATGCTTGCAAGAGACCATCAACTCCATCGAAACGCTGGAAAAGGATCGCAGATTAATTTAGGAAATTTAAGAAAACGAAAACATGAATTATTCGCAGTGCGACGCACATTCGTAGGGGGTGGTATACGGCAGGACAAGGCCAGGAAACACGAGGCTGAGGTCGGTGGTGTCGTTCCGCGGTTAGACACCTCCACGGTCATGAGTTTCGGAATGGTACTTAATGCGCGACCGACGACGTTATTGATGGTTATAATTCTATGGCATTAGTCAACATAATATGATTGCGGTTGGAGGTACGTGTTTGCGATGCCAGCTGCCCATAATCCAACCTGTCAGTCAAAATCTAATCAACTGACTGCGCTGATTAGACGATAGCTTTAGGTAACTAAGCACACCGGGATTATTAGACGACTTTTCGCACGGTCGATTGATTGTTGGCTACACGCCCATTCATTTAAACCACCAAAACCCCAAGGCCCGAAGTGTCATACGATTAATTGTCGATTTGAGTCAAGTTGACGGGGTGATAGGTTGATATGAAAAGTTTACCTCCCAACATGTGGGTGACTTCTATTGGATGGACCTCTTGAAACATCCTGGTGGCTTCCAGTTGAAAGGATTCTTCAAAAATAATTACCAAGATGCAGATGGGCGTTGGCGGCGTCTTGTCTGGTGTAGTTCATTAAAATTCTGGAAGGTCTTGCTTTCGCATGATATGTCGCGTGTGGCTTCTGTGGTTTCTGAGGCTGCAAGTTTTTCGCTTTGCCTGAGGATGCATTTGTGTTTCGGTATGCATGCACTTTTCTATCCATAGTTGGGTGCTGGGCTCGTTCTTCTCCATCTTCGCTTCATCTTGGCACCGGGACAACGGCATGTAGAAATGAACAAAACTCATTTTTATCATTTGCGCATATTTTATTCAAATTGCAGGAGACGAGATGTCAGCCTGAAAAGTTGAATGGAAAGTTTGCGCCTTGTCATAGAAGCTGTGCCTCGGCGGCCGAATAATTATCCAGTAACATCTGTTGCGGTGGAATATAAAAAACGGTACGTCTTCAAAATTGTGTCGGCGAATTTAACTAGTTTAGTAGAATTTGATGAAGTTGAATGGAGTTTAAAAGAGCTTAATGATGGTTGCAATATCTGTGATGTATGGAATCATGGCATACCCTGGCAGAGGTCGTGATATTTTAAAAATATAAATGTAAGCGCATCGTAACTAAGCTTAAGTGATGTTCATCATCACCATCACCATCATCATCATCGGCACTACAACCGGTATCCGGTCTTGGCCTTATTTAACAAGTCTGAGGCTTGTTAAACTTTCCATAATATTTTGTTTGTCCGGGCAAGGTTATTAGCCTTGCGCCAACCTTTCTCAGAATGTCGCTGCATGCATTGGTTCACTACTTGGCGGGTGCCAAAGTACCTATCCAGGGGTGTCACGTGGAGACTGCGTGTCAACTTGGATTGAACAGGGACACGGATCGTCCTGGCCTTCGCCGGGTTGAAACCAATCAGAGACTTTGCCCTGTATGTTCGCCGCCCCCCCCCCCCCCCCCCCCGATGCCTTTAGCGAAGGAAAGGAAAAAGAGGGAAAAAGGAAAAACACATATGCCACAGGTCAAACATGCTGATCGATGCATGGACCGGGCATATCGCCGCCGTCTGATAAGGATAAATTCCGTGATTGACGTTAAGTCAATAGAGTCTTTGCCCACGCTGGCTAGGCACAGGGTAGATGGGATAGTGAGGCTGGCGGAACATACCGTCATAAATCATAGGAATTGGTTTCCTATTCTGTTGGTCTTAAATCAACAGAGCTCGAAGAGACGATCGAGGTCACGATGCATGGGCGCATACAATTTTAGTATATAATTGGTTTCCTATTCTGTTGGTCTTAAATCAACAGACCTCGAAAAGACGATCGAGGTCACGATGCATGGGCGCATACAATTTTAGTATACGTTAATCCCAGAGATGTTGCCGTCAGGCAAAAATATTTTCTTGTGTTTACTTTGGGTATTTGCATGAACGAAAACAAAGGGCGAGTCAGAATAGAAAACCACTTCTCAGAGCCATTTGAAATCCGGGACGGACTAAAGCAGGGAGATGGTCTATCACCGTGTCTATTTAACCTTGTGCTCGAGTATGTCATCAGGAAGGTACAATACAACAACATGGCTGGATCATCCCTGAACGGGGTCACACAAGGGCTCGCATATGCGGATGACATCGCCGTTCTGGGCGTTAATCTAGAAAGTGTAAGTAAAAACTGTGAAATCATCATGCAAGCAGCAGAAGGGGTGGCCTAGAAATAAATGAAGACAAAACAAAATACATGATTACGGCGAGAGCGGGTGGACTTCAGGGAACACATATAAACGTCAGGGGCAAGATATTTGAAAAAGTTAAAGAATCGAAATATCTGGGAACGACACTGACGGCCAGTAACGAAATGTCGAAGGAAACGAACAAAAGACTGCATTCCGGCAACGTGAGTTGGTATGCAGTCAGTAAACTGCTGAAATCCAAACTGCTATCACGTAACAGAAAACTCCGTGTCTATAGAACCATAACCATGTCGATTGTTCTATATGGATGCGAAACATGGGCTCTCAAAAAACGGGAAGAAAACAAATGCCGCGTATTCGAGAATAAAGTTTTAAGGGGTATCTTTGTGGGTAAATATGACGAGGAGTCTGGACAATGGAGGAAACTCCACAACCACGAATTGGAAGAGCTATATCGCAAACTCGCAGTCGCGCAGATTAAGATGGGCCGGACACGTGGCGCGAATGGGCAACGATAGGACCATGCATAGAATTCTTGACGGTAGACCAACGGGAAAGAGACCGATAGGACGGCCGCGACGGAGATGGGAGGACAATGTTAGGTTTGACCTTGAGGAGTTCGGGTCGAATGGTCAAGCGTGGAAGGAGAGTGCCCAGGACAGGGAACAATGGCGAAGCCGAGTCGGTGAGGTCATGAACTTCCGGGTTCCTACAGGCCAATAAATAATAAATAATAATAAATTACCTTGGGTAAACGAAAGCCGTTTCGATAGCCAGCGTGAGAATCGTGGCTACTCGTTGTTTGGGTGGGTTAATGCAAACACATTAGGGTCGCATCCAATTCATTGCGTGTTTATCGCCTATGTAATCGATCTGAGATAATTGGTTGCAGCTGTATTAGCTAGCGATTTGCCATGTCTTGATCGTGGGATCAGCTGTTGCTTGCGAAAAGCAAACACAGTGAGATTGCTGTGAAAATGATAGGCATGAATACCGACGAGGGGACCGGGGAAGATTTCCTAATGGTTTGCAATGGTCATGGGTGCCGACCAGAGGAACCAAATATGTTTTCGTGGATACAGCGATGGATACAGCGATGTGGTTGATGCTGTGGCAAGGTGATGATCTTGCCATGGGATGATTTACAAGTACTTAAGATGATTGAAGGGTAGCTTAATGCTGCCCTATTGCAGGTAAGTACCATGGCGTTGTAAAGGGTAGAGGAAGGTTAGGTGGGGTTGAAACGATGGGTGATTCTTCGGCGCCTTGAAGAAACCCCACAAATGCGTCGGACAATACTATAACTTGACATCTTTGACAGCTGTCAAAGTTTCAGTCTTAGGAGACTTTTCCTATGAAGCACTACATGCCAATCGAATGTCCTGAAATTGTTCAGCTGTGCATTCAAATTCTTCATTGTGAAAACACATCGTGCTTGTAAAGAAAAAAATAAAGCGATTTAAAAAGGCGCATTCAAATGTCTATACGTATGATTTCTTTTTTTCTATTACTGTTGTTAGTTGAAGGCGTCTAAACAGACGGCTGATCAGATTCGCTGCAAATATCGCACACATCAGGTCAGTATTGAAACTTTGTTCTGCGCAGTTAGACATCATCAATCATCGTTGTAGAGTAGCAACACTTAATTCGTTAATCTGATTCCGGGTTTTCTGTTATATATTACATTGTAGTGGCTGCACTAAATTATTAATAAAATTTGTTATAGTTGTGTAAGATACTTTATCCACCAATGGGCCTAATTTTAAATTGTAAAGAACAATTCTGTTCAGTGTAATCCAGATTCTGGCGCGGCTGACGTCTACTTGTGTTCTTCTCGGGCACTGAACGTTGAGTATGCAGTATAAAAAGAGCACATGCCGGGCACTCGGTCTCTCTCTTTTTCCGGTAGTAGGCGTCAGGATTATTAATAGAAATATAAGACATTTTGTTAATATTATTATGATAAATAACCAAAACTAACTTACAACTTCAGTAGTGGGGTTTAACCCAGATTCCGCCCAGAGATAACCCTGATTTAGTCCAGATACAGCCCAGATCCAGCCCAGAAGCAAAGCCAGCAGAGTGAAGAAAGCGGAAGACGAGTCGGAGAAGCGTGGATTAAGGGGAGAAAAAGAGAAATCCCAGATCCTGCACAAGTTGGTAGTCCACGAAGGACTAGCGAAAAGGAACCAGGTGAGAGCAACAAGGAAGTAGGCGTCCAAAGAGGAAACGACACCTGATAACGTCGAATAAAACACAGAGAAGAAGCTGATGGACAAAATTGAAGCCATGAAGACAAAGCTGGGGAAAATCGAGCTCATCCGAGCAAATTAACAGAGGGAGGAGTCGCACAAAGAATTCGTTTCAAGGACTAGATATACGGAGAAGGACGTGGCGGAGATACTCTGTGAATTTTACCCTAAAAATACAGCAGGACTATCCTCCAAGGCATATGTAAGAAGAGTCCGGGAAATTAGAGATGTCTAGCAACTAGATGGAAGATTGGTAATGATGGTAGCCATCAGTAAACTAGCAGGAGCAGGAAAACTTTAGTTCCTATCATCATCATCGGCAATACAACTGGGAACCGGTCTTGGCCTTATTTAGCAAGTCCTGAGGCTTGTTAAATTTTCCATAATTATTTGTTCTTTTTCCGGGCGAGATCATTAGTCTTGCGCCAGAGGCTCCCCGACGGGGAATCGAACCCCGGTCTCCCACGTGACAGGTGGGTATACTAACCACTATACTATCGAGGAGCCCTATGCCATTTACTAAATAATTTCCCGGCGGAAGATGAAGCAGAAGCAGCCGATCTGCATGAACGTTTGCGGAATAAAAAACAAATGGCCCCAATACAGAGGGATCTGTATTCACCATAAAGGCGATCGCTTCGAGAGGTCAACTGGACGAGAAGACTCTTATGAAATACGTGCTACGAGATATAACCAACATGGAGTTGGTTGAATGAAGCACAGCCCGATATCATACAGGAGCTCCCACAGAAAATTCATTGGAGCGAAAATATAATACCACAGATATCAACCACACGGCGTAATATCGACGCAGCCGGGACGTCAGTGACAAGTGCATGAAGTCCAGCTTTATCCGTGATCAGATGCTTCAGGTGTGACCTAATTGGAAACGTTGGACGGAATTTCCCACCAAACAGACGGGGAAGAGAAACAACTACAACAGAGCAGGACAGACAACTACAACAAAGCAGGACAGACCCAGAACAACCGACAACAGCCAGAAGGAAGTGCTTCAAGTGCAATGAGGTCGGGTACATAACCCCTAACTGTATAGTAAGTGGGAGCCCAGTAGGTCAGAGCTCAAGTGGGCATTACCAAGAGAAAAGAGCAAGATAGCTGTGGGTGTGAGAAGACGGCAGTGTGTACCGGAAGACGGTATATGTCAACAGGCAAGCGGCCGACGGTTTGTTGGCCTGGGAAACGATTACGTCACGATGCAGGAGTCGATCACAAACGACTACAACTTTGCCTACGAGGAGGATGACAGAAAACTAATCCCGTTCGGCGGAGGATGCTGTCGAACAATAGCAAGATTATATGCGGTCATTCAAGTAGACTCCCTATGAAGTTGGTGCGAAGTACTAGTTCTCTCGGATGATAGCCAACCATACAAAATAATCATTGGGCGACGATTACTGGAGCAAACTTAAGCTCGAATCGAGAAGAGCCACAACGAACTGAAAATTAGCGTTTGTACTGGAGCGGACCGAGATCAAGAGTGACGCCCTGGACACGGGGGAATTGGGGAAAGGGAAAATACGTGATTTAGTAAACGCTCACCGAGATTGCTTCGCCCGAGGTACTAACGAACTAGGTGAGTATAACTGGGGGGAATGCACAATAGAATTTAACACCACACACTCAGTGCGCGTTCAACCTTACCGCATACCTGTGGGTGTTCTTTAACTTTACGCAAGAACCACCCGCAATTTCTACCCCAAACTCCCTTGGCAAATTCGCAGTTACCTGAAAAAATCGCCTTCACATTTCCTTCATTAAGTTTTTTTCAAATGTCCCTGAAAAAGAATTCTTACCATTACGCATTCAATGCACATTCAAAAATTCCTGAAAGAATTCCCCTACATACATATCAAAAATTAGAGAAACTATTCGGCACCATCGGTCGCCAGGCAAATCCCAGCCTCACACATGTGCAGAACAATTGTCTCTACATGCACATTGGTTGGCGACCTATTTGTCTAACAACACAAAGCAACACCAAGCAGCTTGTTGACGCAGCTGCAAACAATCAGCGCGATAGCCGCTAAAACCGAATTCTTCAGCATATACAAATGCAGGCAAGTATTCGGGTTTTTTTCCCACCGACCAAAGATCAGATATACAATTTTCAGTGTGTATCCTAAATCAATAGCCCCCTAATGAGTTGCAGCGTATTTACCTAGCTGAACCCTCATTACAGAAAGATGGCCTAGGTCGCTTCTCCCTTTGTAGTCTTTCCCTTATTTAGCCTTCGTTTATCCTTGGCCGAAATGCATCGATAAACAATGTGATCTACACGACCACACACACACACGCACACACACACCAACCAATATCATCTCCCTGGCTATCCACCAAAGAGAGAAACCTTCTCTTTGTTCTGACAAACCCACCACTAAATTGAGGATTGAATCAAGAGTCAGAATTCAGCCCTCGGTGAGTCGTTTTCCAACCACAAGACGCGCCGGTTGTGCCGTCTTCCGCTCCCCGTAGCGCGGATACGTACATCCCAGAGTCGTGTGTTTTACCATCCCTGAGTGCGAGTCGCGAGTCGAGTTTTGAACTAGGTGTATTTTATATTAATTTACAACAAAAATAAAAAGTTATGTGCACCCAATAGAACTATTATTAAACCAATGAACAGTATCGTTATGTTAACAAATAGATTACATCAAATTCAAGAATAAACTATGTCAATTATTGTAAAATAAAAAGTTCCCACTAGAAACAATATCAGTGTTTTATTTTTTCTCTCTCCTCTGGTAAACGGTCTGCGGCATTTTTCAGCGAACAATTTGTGGGGACGTGGTAGAACCCAGCGCCCGTGCCGACGCACCGACTACGTACCCCCACATACCCCTCACCAAACGGAAGATAATAGTTCGATGAAATGCTGCGACAAGGAGTTATCCGACCGTCAACTTCCAGTTTTTGTGCACCAATAGTCCTTACGAAGAAGAAAGATGGCTAAGACAGGATGTGTATCAACTACCGGGGACTAAACAGAGTAACAGTCAAGCAGAATGTCCCGATGTCTACTATGGAGGAGACCCTTTCCACGATAGTACTTTACGACGTTGGACCTCAAGCCCGGATATCAGCACATACTCATAGCAAAACAAAATAGGAAATATACCGCTTTTGCTACGGAAAACGGGTTGTATGAATTCGTTCGCATGCCGTTCGGCTTGGTGAATCCCCCAGCGTACTTGCAAATGTGCATAAATAAGATAAAAGCACAAATGAACCGCGGAGATATAGCGGACATTGAAATTAGATGACATCATCATCGGAGGTGATTCAGTAGCGGAAGGTCTACAAAAACTTGAGAAATTTCAGGTGGTTTTGAAGGAGTCGGGACTGACTCTCAATATCAGAAAGTGTGCGTTCCTTAAAACCATTATTGCGTTTCTCGGACATCAACTGGGTCGGAGGGGAATAAAACCAGGCGAATGGGAGATAGCTGCAATTAAAGAGTTTCCTGAACCAGAAAATGTGCATCAAGTGAGGCAGTTTCTGAGCCTTAACGGTTATTTTCGGAAGTTCCTACCGATGTACGCACAATAAGCGGGGCCCTTAACCAAATTTCTAAAAGAGGGAAATCGCTTCGCGTGTGTGGAGATGCATCAGGCGGCATTTGAAGACCTCAAGTCCCACACTGATTAACGCTCCTCTCCTGGCATTGTACGATGGAAATTGTAATCACGAGATCCACACGGATGCGTCAGCACTAGGACTTACCGGTATATTGATGCAGTGTGGGAAGAGCGATGACACACTGACATCGGTGGCATCCTTTAGCAGAAATGTGATGGAGGCGGAAGCAAAATACCACAGCTACGAATTGGAGATCCTAGCGATAGTGGAATGCCTGGACAAGTTCCAAACATATCTATTGGGAAAACCGTTCAAGGTCATCATCGATTGTGAAGCCATAGTAGAAAATCCTCGATAGTATAGTGGTTAGTATACCCGCCTGTCACGCGGGAAACCGGGATTCGATTCCCTGTCGGGGAGCCTCTGGCGCAAGACTAATGACCTTTCCCGGAGAAAACAAATCATTATGGAAAATTCAACACGCCTCAGGACTTGCTAAATAAGGCCAAGACCGGTTCCCGGTTGTAGTGCCGATGATGATGAGTAGCAAATCAACAATCCAAGGATGATACCGCGTGTGTCGCAAGGTGATGGCTCAAACTCCAGGAATTTGATTTTAAAATGATTCATCAGCCTGGGAGGAAAGCAGGATATGTGGATGGCACGAGTCGTCGGCCAGTAGAAAAAGAATGGGACATGGAGGAGGCATCCGTCAATATACTTAATATATGCATTGACGGCGAGGATTGGTTAGCCACTATGTACTGGCAAAATGAGAAGCTATGCGACATCATAAACTAACTTAAAGGAGCGACGAACTACACAAATGGAAGGTATACCATCTAGACGGAGGAAGACTGTTTAGGTGCGCCGGTAACCAAAGAAAGTGGGTCGTGGCGAAACGAGTTCAAGGGCGAATTCTCCGGTGTGCCACGATGAGGCGACGCTCATGGACTTCGACAAAACCCTTGAAAGGCTGAGAAGGGCGTACTGGTTCCCAAGGAGGCGAAGTTTTGTCAGGGGCTATGTCAAGGAATGTGTGGAGTGCACGTATATAAATAAAAGGGGTGCGGCCACCGAGGGAGAGCTGCACTGTATGAAGAGGGTGCCCATAACCTTCCATATGGTCAATTCGGATCATCTCGGACCCTTATCACTGGAAAAGGAGGAGATAAACCCTTGACAGCACTGGTGGACAACTTTGCCAAATACACGGTTTTGAAGACCGTTAGAATAACTAATAGAAAAAGAGCGATAGCCGTGCCCAACCAGGTCTGAGAATTCTTCGGTATGCCAAAGCACCTAATCTCCGACAGAGGTACAGAATTCACTGGCAGCAAATTTACATATTGTCAAAACTACGGTATACAGCATATTATGACGGCCGTTAAAACACCACGTTGCAATGGGCAAGGGGAGGGGGTCAATCCCCGGCAGGGATTGGGCGCCACAGTTGAGAAGCATTCAATGGAGTCTGAGTACGGCAAGGAGCGCAACCACAAGGATGACCCCACACGAACTAATGTTTGCCTATACGCCAAGGGAAATTGCCGGAGACAAATTATTGTTGGAACTTGAACAGGAAGTATGCCATGATCAAGGCGAAATGAAATAGAAGCGAGATGCTGCCTTGCGCAACATCATGGTAGATTACCAAAAGCAGATGGAACGCTTCGATAAGGCACACAGAAGACCAGGGCGAAACAGACGAAACGGAATAAGAAGATCTGGACATCGACGCGCCCGGCTCAAGGTTTCCAGAAAGACTCGAGGTCGAATCTTAGATCAGGATGGACGAGCTGTAATATACCATAGCCGTAATTTTATATGGTGAATATCTGTTTAATATCTTTCTCTCGCGAAGCTGTTACCATGAGTGATGGGAACACACCTTTAATAAACCTAAAACGAAAAGAATATGCTTCGAGCACCACTTATCGCTGGTGGGGGGAAGTGGTACTGGGGCGGTGAAGTATGTACCTGGCACGACACGGGTTCACTTAACTCCCCAAACGCGCCACTGGGCAAATAGAACTCCGTAACTTTCACCGATTATTAATTAAATGCTCTTTATTCCGCTTCTTGGCTGCCATTATTTTGTTTTCTTTATTATTTTTGTTTATAATGTTCACTCTCTATCAAGAACATGGATGTATTCGGAAATGCAGCGACAATACCTTGGTATAATACAGTAACAAGTTAATGGAATTATTAAGAAACTAAAGCACTGGCAAGACGTCTCTCATGTTATTATTTGGTTCGTCCGCCCCAACAGTGACTATTGCTTGGCCATTAGTGTATCGCCGCCCGAAATAAATTTATCATTCACGTACGTTCGATTTAAAGTTTTAGTTTCCGTGTGATTGAACAGCGAAATCAATTTATTTGAACTGAGGTGATACAAGGTACATAATTTAAATTCAATTAATGAGATCGCGCGGTAGTTTACTAACAACACACTGTCCGTACAGACAGTCTCGACTCCCGTGATATACGCACTACTTGTGGGATGAACATTTTACTCTGATGTTGTGTGCACCGTTTGAGGGATGATTATCGACTGACTCAATGAAGGCAAGAATCCATTTACCGGTGCCGTGGCAGTGGAGTCATGGCTAAGTGAACTCACTGCCACTTACTAGAAACATGAAGAAGGGTTGCTATGCGTACATAGAACATTTAGTTTCAGGGAATTTTTGCCGTACAGGCTGAATTGATTCCTCTGTTGCTGTGTATACGGAGAAATCTATTTTGGAGGCAGTCTTGATTGTTGCGATGGTTGTTTCGTGGAAGTGCAACGCATCGTGCTGGTGCCTTACCAGTAAGGAGAATTGGTATTATTGGTGGAAAAATGGTTTAAGTAGAATAGGAACTGAAATGGTTTTTTGAGAAAATTAAATGCTGCTTGGTTGCACACGAGAAAACTAGTTTAAGTAGGAAGTGAGTCGGAATGGTTTTCGGGGAAAATTAAATGCTGCTTGGTTGCAAGCGAGAACAATGGTTTAAGTAGGAACTGAGTCGGAATGGTTTTCGGGGAAAACTAAATGCGGTTTGATTGTAGATGAGGGAGATGATTGAAAATGTATTCTATTACGGGATTTGGAATGTATTCTGTTGGAGGTTTTGAAAATGCATTCTATTACAGGTTGGGATATATATGCTATTGCAGATTTAGGAATGGATGCTGTTGCAGATTGGGAAACGCATTCTTTGCAAGGTCGAAATTGGTTGGAATTGTGGGTTGGTTCTCCATGTAATATAGAGAACCCCCATAGTACCTGTAAGAGTGAGAAACAAAAGAACGGAAAGAAAACACTTCCTTCTAAAACAACCAGATATTTATCCAAAATGAATTTATTTATATGAAAAAATGTCGTACATACGCATCCCTTGAACTCTCGTGTTGAACTTTACAAATTTTTTCTAATGTTATATATTATACTATTTCCATACGACCTCCGTCGCCATGTTCCATTCTGGGGCGAGCAACTGCAGCACGTGCTGCTATTGTGTCGGTCGCGACATCCAAGGAACCGACCAATTTGCTCTCGGGCAATTAGGGCTTAGGGGGATGGGTGCGAACATACAGGGCAAAGTCTCTGATTGCCTTCAATCCGGCGAAGGCCAGGGCGATCCTTCATCATCATCATCATCATCGGCACTACAACCGGGATCTGGTCTTGGCCTTATTTAACAAGTATGAGGCTTGTTAAATTTTCCAGAATAATTTGTTTTTCTGGGCAAGGTTATTAGCCTTGCGCCAGGAGGACGATCCTTGTCCCTGTTCAATGCAAGTTGACATGCAGTCTCCACGAGACACCCCTGGATAGCTACTTTGACACCCGGCAAGTAGTGAACCAATGCATGCAGCGACATCCTGAGAAAGGTTGGCGCAAGGCTAATAACCAGGCATGTAAAAATGAATTATTATGGCAAATTTAACAAGCCTCGGATATGGACCGGATACACGACGACGACCACGGAAACGAAAACGGCTAAATGATTTAAGGATTTTTTCATGGAACGTACGCTCACTATACAGAACTCGAGCTGCACATCAGCTAGCCGATGCCCTGTCCGAATATGAGGCTGACATAACAGCATTGCAAGAAATAAGATTGGACGGGGAGTGGTGTTTTTCAAAGAAAAGAGTATGACATTTATTACAGCTGTCACGCAAAACTCCATGTGCTAGAGGTAGGCTTTCTAGTCAGCCAAAAACTGAAGCCTGCCATCATCGGCTTTAACGCAATAAATGAAAGGCTATGCACTCTTCGCGTGGGAGGCAAGTTAAAGAAAATAAGCCTCATAAACGTTCACGGACCTACAGAGGAGTCCCCCGAGGACGAAAAAGAAGAATACTATGAGAACGTCGAACTGGCCCTCAATGCCTGCCCAAGATACGATGTGAAAATCGTTCTTGGGGATTTGAATGCGAAAATAGGTCGGGAGCCGGTTTTCAGGCACTACACAGGTTCCCATAGTTTGCATGAGAACACTAATGACAATGGACTACGAGTCATCGAATTGGCAGCATCGAAAAACTTGGTCGTTGCGAGTATCAGGTTTCCGCGTAAAGATATCCACATAGCCACCTGGGTATCACCTGATGGAGCCACTCGCAACCAAATTGACCACGTGTTGATAGGTCGCCGGCACTCCTCGGGCTTGGTGACGGTACGAACGTACCGATGTGCCAACGTCGACTCGGATCACTATCTTGTTGGTACCGTTTTCCGAGCGCGGATTGCCTTACGAAGACGTATTGCATCCGCGGATCAGGTTCGAATCAACACGGCTGCCTTACGCAATGAGAATACCAGCAACACCTTTGGTCATGCTTTAAGACTCGCCCTCGAAGAGCTCGACGGAGAGAGAGGAAGTCCTGGGGCCAGAATGCCGGGCGTAGAAGAGAAATGGACACGTCTTAAGAATACTGTCACTAGTACTGCCAACTCCATCTTATGCAGTAGTCGTAGAGATCGAAAGGACTGGTTTGATGATGAGTGCAAACTAGCGACTGAACGTAAGAATGCTGCATACCGGTCAATGCAGCAGTCTCATAGGACGCGGGTACACGAGGAGAAATACAAAGAGCTCGGAAGATCTGAAAAAATACTTCACAGACAAAAGAAAAGTGCCTGGGAAAAAAACCTTGTCTGTGAAATAGAGAAAAGTAGAGAGCGAGGTTCGCACCAGGCGCGGAAGTTCTACCAAATAATCCGCAGTATGACGCGGTACACACCACGCTGCACTTACTGCAAGGATAAAGGGGGTAATCTGATCACCGACCCTGAAGGCATTCTGGAGCGATGCGAATGGATTGCTAAATGGTCAGCTCACAGAAGAATTGGAGGCTCCACCAATGCAAAATCAAGACCAAATGCTGCCGCCACCAAGCATTGAGGAAACATTAAAAGCCATTAGACAGCTAAAATCAACTAAAGCCCCTGGAGCTGACGGCATACCAGCTGAGCTGATCAAACAAGGAGGGGCAGCGTTACATCACGCAATTCATGAGATCGTGGTGCACGTATGGGAGCAAGAGGAGATGCTGGAACATTTGCGTCGCGGTATAATTTGCTCCATACATAAGAAAGGAGATATCACACTGTGTAGCAACTATAGGGGTATAACATTGCTGAGTACCGCCTATAAGATACTCTCCATTATCCTACAAGACCGGATAGTCCCATTCGCTAAAGCCATCATTGGTCAATATCAGTGTGGCTTCATCCCAGGCAAATCAGCAAATGATCAGATATTCACCTTTAGGCAGGCGATGGAAAAATGTCTGGAATTTAAGATTCCATTATATCACCTATTTATAGACTTTAAGGCCGCTTACGACAGCATAGCCTGGGTAGAACTATATAATGCCATGAGAGAATTCGGCATTCCAAACTAGTCAAGTAAAAGTAGCGGGATTGCTGTCCAAACCAATAAACATCTATAATGGACTCCGACAAGGGGACGGTCGGACCTGCCTCCTCTTCAATCTGGCGTTGGAGAAAGCAATCCGTGACTCTGGCGTTACAATTAGAGGGACTATTGTCACCAAGTCCAGCCAGATACTTGCCTACGCAGATGATATCGACATCATCGGTAGAACCGAATCGGCGGTACAGGAATCCTTCACCCAGATCGAGCAGGCGGCACAAAAACTGGGACTGCACATTAATGAGGGAAAATCTAAGTACATGGTGGCAACTTCTGCGAAGAGAAGACCTAACGTTGGTCAAACTATGGGGGTAGTGGAGCACGAATTTGAAGTAGTGCAATCCTTTAACTACCTTGGGCCAATAGTATCAGCCGATAACAATATGGAACAAGAAATACGCGAACGGCTGATTAAATCCAACAAAGCCTACTATGGTCTATCGAGGCTCTTTAAATCCCGAAATTTATCCAGAACATCCAAGCTACTACTGTACAAGACCATGGTCTTACCAGTACTCATGTATGGATCCGAGACCTGGGTGCTTAATAAAAGGCACTCTGAACTCTTGGCCGCGTTCGAGAGAAAGGTGTTAAGGAGAATTGTTGGCCCCATATGTGAGGGAGGACGATTCCGGAGACGCTACAACCATGAGTTGTACGCAATCTACCTTGAAGCTAATATTGCAAGAAAAATCAAGCTCGGTAGACTCCGGTGGGCGAGACACCTAGCTCGAATAAGCGAAGAGGAGCCTGCCCGGAAAGTCCTTTGTGGCAAGATGTATGGAAGGAGACAGCGCGGCAGACCTTGTCTGCAATGGAGGGATGGCGTAGATCGGAACGTTCATAACCTGGGAGTGCCAAACTGGATGACATCGGCTTGAAATCGGGACCGGTGGAGAGATTTGTTAAATAAGGCCAAGACCTGATCCCGGTCGTAGTGCCGATGATGATGATGATAATTAGGGCTCGAGGAATTAGCGTCTCCTGGGAATCGTCACAATGATGCGTTCATCGGCGTGTGATGTACCGGGGCGACCTCTCTTCTGGAAATACAGTGACGCGTCGATAACAATATTGTTGGTGCAAATTTTGGAATTCTGAAAATTGCTTAGAAGACGAGATTATAAACATATTATGAGTAGAGGTATAGCGTTTGAAACAATAGTGAAGAAGATCGTGTGATTCGAACTGACGTGTGATTCGAACTGACGCAATGACAGTTTGAAACACCAAAAATTGAACCTAAGAGTTACCCATCAGGGAAGTGAATTATTTTCGTTATCGCTTGGTATACGGTTCTGATGTATTTTCTTGTTCGATTTTCGTTCGGTGTCCTTCACTATTTTTGCTTGTGAATTGTGTGTATCTGTTAGAGATGGCACACCACTCCCTCCTCAGTAACTGCGTTACGATCAGCTTCGCTGCGAACGACGGAGAGAACGAGAGAACATCGGAGCAGACGAGTGTGTCGGTGCTCTATGCGGAAGTCATGATGGTGTGTGAAGTTCTGTTTACTACAGGAAGTGTGTGCTGCGTGTACAGATCACGTCGTAGTCACCATTTATAGCGTTTGAAATAATAGTGAACAAGATCGTGTGATTCGAACTGACGCTATGACAGTTTGAATCACCAAAAATTGAACATTAGCGTTACCCATTAGGCTACTGGCCGATTTAGAATTTGATTTTTAAACTCGACTATACTCCACTGATGTGAATTGTTATGTTATCGCTAGGTATACGGCTCTGATGTATTTTCATATTCGATTTTCGTTCGGTGTTCTTCACTAGTTTTGCTTGTGAATTGTGTGTATCTGTTAGAGATGCCACAAAGGTACTCATGCGGCTTTCATTCATGTGTCCTTACCTTTCGATAATACTGGGTCATGCTTTTATTTGCGTTGCAAATAAACTTAGTTTCACTGCCCACAGAGGGACAAATTGTCTGCAATTGAGTGACTACAGATATTCAAATTGTCATTCTTCATTTCCAAGTTTCTGTTACCAAAATGTGCTCTTCGCTCCACATCCTTGTTAATTGTGCATCATCATCATCATCGGCACTACAACCGGGATCCGGTCTTGGCCTTATTTAACAAATCTTGTGGTCGTCGTCATGTATCCCGTCCATAACCGAGGCTTGTTAAATTTTCCATAATATTTTGTTTTTCCGGGCAAGGTTATTAGCCTTGCGCCAAATTGTGCATACACGAATATAATTCTCATTAGATGCAATGTTTGAAACATAAAATCCTTAAGTGGGCTGTTCAGTTTTCCAATTGTTACCATTTTTGCCACTGATAAGTTGAACATAGAGACAAAGATATGTTAGCCTCTCTGATATTATTCATACTCAGTTGGCCCGCATATACCTCATGCAATTAAATCTGTTATGAAAAAGCAAATAAAATGTACCCACATGCAATACCTATCCATACATGATATCCCTGCTTTCCCACAAATGGCCCATTATCGTAAATATTCTGCAATTAGTTTTCGAGTTACATACTTAAAGAACACATGGTATCGACATCCTACGAAGTTTGTAATATATCCCATTATATTTCCATTCCAATGCGTACAACTCCCATTTCCGGGTGATTAGACCTTCATCGTTCGGATGACCAACACCATCGATTTGATACCTTTGACCGTTTAATAATACAAAAAAAAAAAACAATCTGGTATATATCTCACTTTACTGTCACTCCATTGAATCCGCCTACCTTCCGCATTCTGTCAATAATTTCTTCGGAACGTGGTGAAGTAAATAAAATCACAATTATTTGAGAAATCTACGAAGCGATAATTGTATTCGATTGAACTCACACGGGGATGACACCTTTAAATCGTTTAAACTTCCGGCCAGGTGAAGATGAACATTACGATAAGATTGAGACTAAGGAGCAACGATGGTTCCCTATTGGCTTCAATGGAAATCCACTCAATACGGAAACTTTTCAATCAGTTCACACTTTGTCGTACGGGCTATCATCTCACACCTCGGTACGTAAACGTCTTCAATCTATCTATCCATCCATCCGTCAAAACGATTGTGTCTCCTTGAAAACTTTCTCCTTTTATTGTCGCACATATACACGCAGAAAACAATTCACAAGGGCATCAAAAGTGTGATGGGATACGACAGGAAATTTTGGTCGTTATCCGAGTTATGCAGGAGAATTCTATATAGCCTCATCCTACCAAGCTCGACATCACCACCTCCACGGGTTAACAGGGTCCTTCCGAATAAAGAAACAAGGAAAAAGGTAGAAAAGTATTTAAACGGAAATTGGCACCATTATTGTTGCGTACCGTGTAGTGTCGTGTCGTTCTAGTAAGCGTGTTGTTCATCTTTTCTTGTCGGCGTGTATCCAACAGGGAACAGCTGCCGGGCAGGATGTATCGCTGATATCGGGGACATAGATACCAGATAGAAGCAGGCAAACTGCGGGATTCGATTGATATCGGGAGCTTAGCATTTCACGTTTCTGACACTTCCTACAATCACAGTACTACATAGATATGACAAATGGAATAAAGGGCGTTCAACCACTATATACATGGAAGGATATCCCGACTCGAATGACTTCTTCGACGGATAGATAATCATATCCGTTCCAATTCAGTTATTTCCTATCCTTGAAATAATTCCTCGTATCTTATCTTGAATCCTGCCAATGAGGGTTGCGACCATTCAATGAGCGGCTGGTCTTGATTAAGGTGTTGTGTCACACGTTTATTTGACATGATTGGTTTCTGGGGAGCGGAAAAAGAATGCCTACCTTATGACAATAATTCTGGGGATCCTTAGTTCCAGATATCCTACTGCGATAATTACAATTCATTGAATTGTATTTTTGACACTCAACCGGATGCAACATCAGCTGGAGATGATCCGAATCTGAAGGTTGACATCAAGGAAGTATCCACCTAATTGACTCCTTCTAATTGGAAGAGGCCTTTGATTGTGATTTGACAACAGTTAGAGATATCAATTTGGTCTTCATCACAGAATGTGGTATTTGACGTCAATAGGCGACGATAGGAAAGGGATCTTTTTGAAGAAGGATTTGTTATGGGTTTCAATAAGAGGAAATAATTGAGGCGAATGAAGATCTCTTGCTTACTATCATTTGCAATTAATTAGCATCATCTTGCATTGTAATCATCAACAATTTACTTTAAGGTTATACAAGATTTGAGTTCATGAGCATTATAGTGCCAACGGCTTTGGTGGTGAGCGCAGTAACATCACAAATAATATGAAAACGAATGAAAATATCAAAAAACTAGTAAAACGATTACTTTGTTACGGTTTCTTCTAAAGGCATAAGTTAGCCATCATAGACTTCGACTCAAACAGGAAGCTGCTATTCACGGTTAGGCATTTTGTTGGATGATATTTTGGTGAATTTAAGTGATTCCCTGACACGAATTTAATGGGCCATAAATACGACTCTCCTTAGATTTGATCAACTGATTAATTTGTGATGTTGCCGTAGTTGTGCAGCATTTATTCCTCTTCACTTGTGATCAATTACAGAATCTGAAATTGACAGCTAAGGACTTCCGCCCTATAAAGCTTATTCCATATCTACCATATTTTGACAATGCAGAGAAATACAAAAACCCGTTTGGGCAGTTAATATAAAAAAAGAAACGCAGATGTGATCTAATAACAAAGATAACGGTCATGACGACTTCGTCGCCAGCTTCACATCTGTAGTTATCAAAAATCACTACTCTTCCTACAACCTTGTAGTTCAAAATGAATCTCGATTCTGTAAATGGTTTAATAAGGTTTTGTCGACGATTCAGAGAAGCATCACACATTTTTCAAACACAAATCTCGAAAGGATTTTGTGTAAAAGGGCGATGAATTTCAGTTTTGAGGATCAGTTTCCACATTTTTCAAATACAAATCAAGACGGGATTTTGTGTAAAGGGTGATGAATTTCAGTTTTGAGGTTCAGTTTCCCAGTTGACTAACCACAGGGAAAGACAAAACAATTTATAGCTATATAATTAAATAAATAAAAACAAATTTCAAAGTTAAATTACTATTACTATTTATAATATGATTTCACCGACTCGGCTGTGCCCCCGTTCCCTTTCCTGTGTAACTCTCCGTCCACTATTGACCAGCCGATCCGATTTCCTCAAGGTCAAACATAACATTGTCCTCCCATCTCCGTCGCGGCCGTCCTGTCTGTCTCTTTCCCGTTGGTCTACCGTCAAGAATTCTACGCACGGTCCTATCGTTGCCCGTTCGCGCCACATGTCCGGCCCATCTTAATCTTCACGACCTCATTGCCCATACTAGTGTGGGTTTGCGCTATAGCTCTTCCAATTCGTGGTCGTGGAGTTTCCTCCATTTTCCTGCCTCTTCGTCATATTTACCGCCTAAGATACTCCTTAAAACGTTGCTCTCGAATACGCGGAATTTTTTTTCTTCCCGTTTTGTGGGAGCCCATGTTTCACATCCATATAGAACAATCGGCATGATTATCGTTCTATACAGACGGTGCTTTATATTACGTAATAACAGTTTGGATTTCAGCAGTTTACTGACTGCGTGCCAACTAGCGTTGGCAGTCTTTTGTTAATTTCCTTCGAGATTTCGTTACTGACCATCAGCATCGTTCCCAGATATTTAAATTCTTTACCCTTTTCAAATATCTTGCCTCTGAGATTTATATGTGTTCCCTGAGTTCAACCTGCTCTCGCCGTAATCATGTATTTTGTTTTGTCTTCATTTATTTCTAGGCCCACCTCTTCTGCCGCTTGCATGATGATTTCACTGTTTTTACTTACAGTTTCTAGATTATCGCCTCAAACGCCGATGTCATCCGCCTAGGCGTGCACTTGTGTGACCCCGTCTAGTGATGATTCGGCCATGTTGTCGTCTTGTACTTTTCTGACGATATACTCGACCACAAGGTTAAAAACACATGGTGAGAGGCCATCCCCTGTTTTAGTCCTTCGTCGATTTCAAATGGTTCTGAGAGGTGGTTCCTATTCTAACTCGCCCTTTGTTTTCGTTCATGCAGATTTGAATGAGGGCGACATATTTTTTCGGGACTTCCACCTCAGCTACAATATGGTAAAGTCTTTGCCTTGCGACTGACTCGTAGGCTTTTTTGAAGTCCACGAACAGTTGGTGAACCGTGTCTCCGTATTCTCACTTCTTTTCCAACAATTACCTTACTGTGAACATTTCGTTGCTCGTTGACCGGTTTCTACGGAATACGCATTGACAGTCCCCAGTATTTCTTCTGCGTACGGTGTGATTCTTGCCAGTATGACATTTTTTAGTATCTTGTATTTGCTTAGCAATGATATACCTCTGTAGTTCTCGCAGTCTGATCTGTCGCCTTTCTTGAAGATTGAGATGACTGTTGAGGTTTTCCATTCTTCCGGAGTGACTTCCTTACCCCATATTGTTTTGGTCAGTTGGTGAATCTTTCGAGCGTTGGCTCTCGTCCATGCTTCGCAAGCTCTGCCGGTATGCGGTCGACTCTGGGAACTTTGTTGTTTTTCAATCGATCTATTGCGTCTACAAGTTCGTTTAAAGACGGCTCTGGAATATGGGGCTCGGGTGGTGCATTTATTGAGCAGGTTTTCAAAGTACTGCTTCCATCTTGTCACGATATTGTTTGTTTCTGTGACTAGACACGTCTACGTCTCGAATTATGTTGACTCTCGCTCGGTAGCCATTTCTCATTGAATTTATGCCGGCATACATACCTCCAATGTTCTTTGCTCTGGGATTTTCCAGAATTTTCGGTCCGAGTCTTCGTTGTTTGCACTTGAAAAGTCTCGTTGCCTCTTTCCGTAAAGTATATATTTGCATCGTATATTTATGCGTCGACTTTATCATATCTTTCTAAGTGGATCACTTTGAGGCGTTTACGTTCTGCAATCTTCGCCCTGCACTCATCGTCAAACCAAGATTTGAAGTTAATAATTTTCTTAATCCTAATACCTTTTGGGCTGTTTGTTTGATTACGTCCCTGATCGATTCCCATTTAGTGTCTAGATTATTGGTTTTGTGGCGGTTCCGCCAAAAGCCACTGTCTACTTACCGGAATAACCCTCCATAACTACAACCCAACTTCCTTAGTTTCCGCTAATTCAATTGCATTAGCACCTGTAAATTCTTCACGCATCAAGGTTATCTCACCCGTAACCTAAAAGCTCCTGGAAGATAATTCTTACCTTCCATGCATCAATTCGCATTCAAAATCCCCTACAAGAATTCTGTCCATCTTATGGGATCATAATTACAAAACCTATTTGGTACCTTCGGTTGCCAGGCAAATTCCAGCCTCCCCATATTTGCACTTCATTCACCAGCTACCTGAAACATTTCCCTTCTCAAGGGCAATTAATGCTTTCAACGCATTATGTAGGAATTCCTGTAAAGAATTTCTCCCACAAGGGCATACATGCATGCATCAATGCATATCTGCATTAGCGACCAAGAACCGAATTCTCGTTTAGTGTAAATACTCACACCAGAATTCGACCCTTGAGTTGCCTTAGATCCCATATACAATTGGCATAAATGTTAAACAAACCGTCATTGTGTAACCATCTAAATTGCTTCGCAATGACTTGCAGCTATTGATACAGCTGCAAGCACTTTACCCCGAAATGCTCCTTTGTTTGAATCTCCAAACAATCAGCAACTCCACACATAGCCGCCGGATTGAATTCAATAGCATCAACAAATGCAAATAAAGAATCCGTTTCTTACAACGACCGAAGATACGATATACAAATTGTATGATGTATCCCAAATGCATTTCACATCTAATTAGTTGCAGCTTATTTATTTAGCCGACCCTCGTTACAGACCGATGCCTCCCTTTGTTCTTTTTCCCTCGTTTCAGGTTTCGTTTATCCTTTGCTCAAATGCATCGATAAACACTGTGAGTTGTACGATCACCCATACATGCATACCACCATGATCTTCTCTATGAGATCCAGTTACCTACCCCAAAGAGAGACTCCGCGTTTCTCTTGTAATAGGAAACACACCCTAAATTAAGAGAGCCCGTACCGCCGGCCGAATTTCATTTCCTAGCAAATTGACATTGCTCAGTCTAAATCCAACCAACGATTGCGACGGTCGGTTCACCCCCCGCTCCCCGTGGCGTGTGGGGACGCGTTCATCCAAAGTCGTGGGATTTTTAGAACCCCGAGGTGCGGGCCGTTATTTTAGTGTTATGTCAAAACTGTCCATGAGTAAAAACAAAGACCTTAAGTCAGCAATAAATGTACATTTAAAGTTTAAGTTGTTTTCCCGACTTTTAATAACAAAACATTACAAATAAAAAGAAACCATTTAATGAATAAGCAATGTCCAGTGTGTTTCGATTAACATTCCACCTGTATGCGTTTCATTTTCTTTTTTTTTTTCTGGTGGACGGTTTATCATGCGGTGTCTTGATTTTCTTTCGCCGGAACTTTGAATGACAGGCCAGTAAATAAAAAAAAAATGTATGGGAGAAGAAGTGAACCTCGTGCCGTACGTCGGCGCAACCTACTTCGTTCCCTACAGTTTCCTCTCTCCCACAACTCCCATTCGCTAGGATGCTAAATCTATTCGTTAGTTCGTCTTGATATTCAGCCATTTTGCGCATGTCTTTTAGTTTATCTGTGTTGAACTTTTTACTCGTGACAGTCCGTGTGCGCCTAATTTTGCCCATCACTAGAAGATGATCGGAGTCGCAATCTGCTCCTCTATATGATCTTAGGTCAGGATGTTCGAGTGGTGTCTTTTTTCTATGAGGGAGCGGTCTATTTGGTTACGCATTACGCCGTCGGGTGATATCCATGTGGCTTTATGATTTTGCTGTGCTTGAACATCATGCTTTTCACGACCAGATGTTTTGACGTGTCGGCTTTCTTTACCTATAGTTGTTTAAAAAATATCCTCCTTTCCAATTCTTGGGTTGAGGTCCCCGAGGAGGATTTTATTATCAAATGATGAGTATGGGTAGTCAAATACTTCCTTTATGGTCTCGTAGAACGTTTCCTTGGTTTCGTCGTCGGTAGATCCTGTTGCGGCGTGTACGTTTATAAGCCCTGTATTTTTAACACCGTCATCGGTCATTAATAAATCTCACATCTTTTACACAGTGCGTAATCTTATTGTTTGTGATGAAGCCAGTTTCAAAGATATGTGTGTCGGTACCTCCATACGCCATTGTGAACCCCGTGGTTTCGATTACTTGATGTGGGGTCGGACTTCCTGAAGCGCGACGGTGTCCATTTCATATTGTCTCGGGTTTCCTACGACCATCTGTGTCGCACCTTGTTTATATAACGTTCGAAAATTCCACGTGCCGACGCGTAAATTCCGCTTTCCCCGTTTTTCCCTACGTTTTGCCAAGTCAGTGTTTTCTTGATGAATTGTTCCCTAATGGTAGTGTCAGCTCATCAGACCTACGCCTACTGTTTTTTTTTTTTGTGTGCATGTTTTGTGAATATTGGTTGTTCTTTTTTGTTCCTACGAGTCTTTGGGGTTTCAAATAGTCTCCTGGTAAGGTCTGCTTACTGCTTTCATTCGACCCGGTTCAGAGAAGCGCCGTTATAATACAGCCGGTATACCCCTAGCTAAAAAACCATCCAATTGGCCTGGATGCGTAACAACATGGATTAGGGGTGGCAGATCTTTGTGTGTTACTCCTCGCGAGCCTGTTTGACATGGGTGGCCCTATTGGAAGCGTATGCTTCCGTCAGTATAGCCTATATATTGTTTGTTTTTAGATATCGCCACCTCAGGCCATTGAAGAATAAGAATTCGCTCTTAACGCAATTGGCCAAATTGTTGAGTTGAGTGGTTGACAGGATGACATCATCGTTGTTGACGATTTCAATTTGTCACAGTTAACAGTGACGTTATACGACGATCATTCTTTCTACATTTCCTATCCCGTTCCAGCAAAGAAGTGTCTATTCATTAATCGGCTGGCTGAATCTAGCACCTGCCAAATTAGCAGCTTGTTATACTTAATGGGCAGGAAGGCTACACATTATCTTCACGACAGAATTCTGGAGTTTCACCCACTCTGCTAGTCCTCTAAACCATGGCCCACTCTCCTCCGGAAGCATAGGGTTAGTGATTATTCTGATTTTCTCGGATGGTATCTTCAGTTTACCGAGCTTTAGAATACACTCTACCCAACCTACTTAATATATATATAAACAAACTGAACAAAATACCTCAATGTATTTTTCAACACTTCACATTACAAACACTGATCCGATGGGTATCCCACTTCGCAAATCCGAAATCTCAAATGTCCCACTTACTATCGCTAATCGCCAATGACTGCTTTGTGCCCGACGCTTCTTATTTCGATTAATTACCTCAATTCTCCCTTGGTCCACTTTTACCACCAATATTCACACTAGATAGAAAAAAATTACACCAGCTCACCACGCAATCACGCCCGGCACTGATGGTCGCTATGCCATTTTCCTTTAAAAAAACTCCATCTTTTCTATTTATCCGTCTCCCAGGCGGACTTCCCGAACATTTGGAAGACCTCCTTCATCATCTTCATACGCAAAAAAGACCGAAAATGCTTTGTCACGAACTATCGCCCTATTGCTAAGTTTTCCCATATACGCAAGCCTATTGAAAGTTTGCTTTATGAAACGCTAAGATTTCATTGCAAATTGCGTATTTCTCCTAGACTTGGTTACATCACCTCAGCAACCCTTTTGAGAAGATTTCTCGTAAGCTGTGGCATTTCTTACGAGAACTCAGGTGTTATCTGGACATGTTAAACTCTTATCCCCCAACACTTCGAAACGCCACGCAAGTCCAGGCCCCCTTAACGAGTATCTGATCGGGGCTATGAGAAACAGTAAACGACCGATTACATGGACTGAGTCAACTGATCAAGACGTTCGCTTATCAAAAGAACAGCTGGCTAATGGCACCTTGCTTCAACACCCCATCGAAGGAGCCCCATTCTCCGTACAATGTAACGCTTCCGACACCGCAATGAGGGCCGTACTCGGTAAAGAGTACAACAGAAAATCGAAACCGCTGGGTTTCATCTCAAAGAAACTGAACCCAACCCAGCGACGTTACAGTGCCTACGACAGGGAGTTACTACCTATATACAGCGCAGTGAAGTACTTCTGACACATGATTGAAGGAGGCCAACTCACGATCAAGACAGATCACAAACCGCTGGTATACGCTTTCCGGAAGAAGGCAGGAAACGCGGCCCCTCGACAGGAACGGTACCTAAGCTTTATCGGACAATTTAGCACCCAGAACGAGTGCGTTCCGGGAGCCCAGAATGTAATTGCTGACGCCTTTTTCCGAATCGACACAATCCAACTTCATGCTGATATCAACAATGCTGATCTAGCATAGGCACAACGAGAAGATCGTCAACTTGAGTCTAAACTGAAAGCGGAGACAGCACTAGATTTGCGTAAACTCCTTTCCAACGATTCCCAAGACCAACTTTTGTGCGATGTTTCGACAGGGGTAGCTCACCCCCGCATTCTAGAGAAACTTTGACGGAGTATTTACGAGACGTACCACAACCCGGGTCATACAGGCGGATGCGCAACAGCCACAGCCGTCTGAGGTAAATTTGTTTGGTCACACTTGGCAAATGACCTAACCAAATGGGCACAATTGCCTGTAATGCCAACGCCGCGATGTCGATCGATACAATGGGTTGCAGCCAGTACTGTTTAAACTCCCCTAGGCACGTTGTGCCCATATTCACATTGACATAGTGGGACCAATAACACCGTCGGGAGGATATACGTACGTCCTCACGATGATCAACCGTTTCACACGGTGGCCACAAGCAACGCCAATACGAACAGCAACCACAGAGCGTGTAGCAAAACCTTTCTACACGGCCAGGGTCACACGTTTCGGTGTGCCAGCTACCCTCACGGCAGATCGAGGACCACAGTTCGAAGCAGCAGTCTTCAAACAGCTGACCGACTTAGTACGCTGCCACAAACGTTACACGACCGCATATGACCCGAATCCAATGGAATGATAGAGCGATGGGACACCAGTCCCTCAAAACCTCTTTGATGCGCCACAATGACAGCCAATGGCTCGACGCCCTACCCGCCGTACTCTTAGGTCTACGACCGAGTATTAAAGTGGATCTGGGAGCATCCGCAGCAGATTTAACTTATGGAACCAATCTCCGCCTGCCAGGAGAATTCTTCGCAGATGGAGAATCTTCTCACGATCAGTGTAGAGAAGCTCATGCGTGAGGTCAGGGCAACGACTATCACCAGATATGACTTCAAAAGCACGTTTTTAGCAGAGTGGACAAAGTAAGGAAACCTTCAGAGCCCCCATACGAAGGACGATATAAGATGCTGGAAGAGCGGTCCTACGAACCTCACAAATCACTCTAGGGTTAAATATCTGTTTGCCCAGCTCAGGGAGCCATACATGCCGGTGTTTTTTTTTTTTCCACATTTATTAACAATTCATTTACAGAGCTTACTTAAGACTAAATGTTAAATACTATTTTACAAATATCATTCTTAGATTAACTTACTGGATCTTCGCAGCACTCTAAATTATACATTATCAATCGTTCATTTTTCTTATGCCTTTCGGCGTACAATACATATCGGTGTCCACAACCCCACGTGTCCATAAACACAAGGGCCCAATTCGTTTGGCAACCCATTAGCCGGGTAAACACAAGTGGCCAGACGCCGACAGCCACCAAAAATACCATGCGATAAAAAGCGGCCAAGATATAAAAAGTATATATGATCTTCTCTTGAGCCTTGATCTTCTCATTTATCGAATGGACCATTGTGAAAACAGAAGATAAACAATAAAAACCAGTTTCTACAAGGAGATACAAACCTTGTAAAAATATTGCAACCGAAGGTAATCATTTCGGCCGAGGAAATCACCAAGGCCATAAACCACCTGCGGGTAAATTACACAAAGGGATACCGCGGATGTGCAAAAAGCCTAACGATCCTTAACGTATCTCCGGCCAAACGCACCGCAAAGTTCGTATCAGTGTATGAGGATACATGCACACAGTATATCCACGAATGGGAGCGTAGAATAAGATAAGGTGCGATTTCTTTGAGAGGAGTCATCCCCTCAAACAGAGAGAACTACAGAGGAAGGCGAGTTTAAGAGAAATGTGAGTTTAAGAGGAAAGGACGAGCAACCGGGTGAGTTACCTCCTAAGGAAAAATTTTTAATTAGAGAGTCAGATTATAACGTTTGTGGTGGAAGGATCCGCAAAATAAGAAGAAAACGGACAAGAGTGTGCCGGTGTGAAACAGTGTTTCGGTGTGAAACAGTGTTTCGGTGTGAAACAGTGTGTCGGAGCAAAATAAATAAATCAGAAATTAATAAAACTATTTATTTTACTTTATTTGTGGACTGTCATCGGTGGAGCACATCGAGCGAATCCGCCAAAAGCTTACGCTTTTTAAATTCTTCACCCTGGGGTTTAAACCCATTCTGTTAAAATGAAGTTCTTTTTATCTGAAAAGTAGACTCTGCGGTGTACGTTTAGGACCCTAGATATCTTCCTTTCTCCGGCGTACCTAAAGACAGTCGCCCACTTTTTATACTATACTGATTACATGAAAATCGATGACTATCGTGTCACCGCATGATTGTGCACCGATTCAAACAGACCATGGCAGCTTCTCAATTTGGTATCGTAAAAAGTGAACGCAGCTTAATATCGCCAAATGCCAATCTATAACCTTTTCATGAAAGCGCACACCTTCTCCTCTCAGGCCTTCATCATCATCGGCACTACAACCGGGATCGGGTCTTGGCCTTATTTAACAAGTCTGAAGCTTGTTAAACATTTCATAATATTTTGTTTTTCCGAGCAATGTTATTAGCCTCCCAGTCCTTACTCCCTTCATAATCAAACTCTCAACATCGTTCAATCGATCGGGGACATTGGTATTTTATGTGACGGGGAACTTAATTTCCTCTCACATATTGATGAGATGATCCTTAGGGCCAACTCAACACTCGGCTTTATAAAACGGTGGTATAAATTGTGTAGAAGTTATGACATTTGACTTGTTGCCCTGTGGGTTGATATCACAATGAATCATAAAGAATGTTTTTGAAAGATGGTGTACTTCACCAGAAGAAGGATTGCGTGTTTCTGTTGCTCCGAAAAAATTCGTTTATTATGCGTCCGCTCTGATTTAGTGCAAATACTATCGGAAGAGGAAGGCTATCTTTGAGATTGCTCGAGTGTTAAAGTGGCGGTTCCGTCATACCCCACGGTTCGCTTTCCTTAAAAAGCCCCATATCTTCCATCCAATCATATAATTTCGTTAATGCAATCGCATTAGCACCTTAAATGCTTTACGCATCTAGGATTATCTAAGGTATAATCTAAAAAGTCCCTGTAAAAGAAAACTTACCTTCATGCATCTCTTCGCATATAATTTCCTGTAAGATTTCTTTTCTACCTTTTCAGGAATCTCAAAACCTATTAGGTACCTTCGGTTCCCAGGCAAATTTCAATTTCCCACACCTGCAACGCAATCTCCACCGCATACCTCAAACATTTCCTTTTACATGGACATTTAATGCATACATCGCGTTAGATATAATTCCTAGAAGCAATTCTTTAAAGTGCATATGGCATCATGAATCCCAAGCCAGTCGGCACCCTTTGTCTGTGTTAAAATCCTATGTCGGACAGCTTGTTTTTATAGATGCCATAAACCATATTTCTACGCATGTAAACATGCATAAGATCCAATTCATCGTTTGTTTTTCCACTAAAAAACAATCTTCAATTTCTTTCCCTGCCGCAACTAATTACCCGGCATATACAAAGGCATTCAGGGGATTCGTTCGGCCACCAATCCCATTAGCACCTTTTTTCCCAAAGTCGATAATAGCGACGACGCTTCGCGTAAATAATGAACCGCATTACCCATGGCGCATTTGGTCATATCTCCCTTTTATCTTCGCCGCCGGTCTCCTTCGTTTACCCATTGCCTTCGAGCGCGAGTAAACAACTCAGCTCTGAACGATCGCACACATACCACCATGATCTTCATAATAAGATCTGGTTTCCTATTCCACCAAGAGAGACTTTACGTTTCTCTGGTGGTAGGTAAAAACGATATCCTTATTGGAGAGGATACCTACCACGACACCACAATCTCGCCCCATAAGCGAATCATCTCTGCATGATGCATGTCTGCATGTCTGTAGCGCTGCAGACACACGAAAATACCTGAAGTCGGGTCGTGCAAAGAAGTGTTCGCCTTGTCAAAATTAATGCCAATCAATTTAATGTTAGCAATAAGCTTAAGTGAGAGAATAAAACGGAATAAACAAATCAGTGTGTTTTCTTTTCCTGTCGTGTATGTTTTATCCTGGGTGTGTTTGTTCTTTTCGTTGTGGACAATGCGCGGATGAACCTTTAGTGACGGCGGGACGAAGTAGAACCCCGTGTCGTGCGCCGGCACAATGACTTCGTACCCCATAGTAACATCACTAGTACAGATAAAGGCAGGAGGCGTTCCACATATGTTATAACAAACGAATTAAATCTTATTTAGTAGAAAAGGTTCTGATGAACCCCACTATTCCATCTCAGACAAAGAACAAACTCATTGGAATAGAAATTCTCACTTTTGATCAGATCTGAGGGTGTAAAGAATTTCCAACATCTGCCTTGGCTGAAATATTTGACATTTCACTGTAATTTTTCTATAGCGTTTTGTAGGTATGAGTCACGAGATATTCACGTGGGCGCGGGAGACATGTAGATATGGCTCACATGTTTTGAGATAGTCGTGCAGACGCCACAACGATACACACTGACCGAGCGCGGACCTGTTTTCAATTCGCCGATCGAGTTAAATGTATAAGTTACTTTTATGAGTCGCGAGTGAAATTTGAAATAATAAGACTATTTATAACTAAATCAATTCTAGTGACAAGAACAGTCAAAACAAAGTTATTATACATAAATATAAACAAATAAAAGAGAACGAAGCCACGTGTTTTGACAGTCAAAACAAACACCGTTTAATACTAATCAACCAAACAAAATTAAAGTAAAAGAAAAACAAAACAAAAACAATAAATATAAATAAAAAAGAAACAAAAGGAACTAAAATATATAGTGAAATTACAAAGTGAAGCCAACCTAATAACTGGTTTACAACAAAGACTGGCCTGCTATCTTGGATGCAACAAGCTTGGTGTACTGACCCTCAGCATGCAGAATGGCAGACAAAAAACAAAATATTAAAAAATTGTAATCAAAGTCCTCTTTAATAAAACGCCCGGCGAACTCCCCACTAACACGAGCGACAACAAAAGTCAACAAGCCAAACGAGGCAATAACAGACTTGCTCGAAAAGGCGCAAAAAATGGAAGAGGACAATACATTCCCCCCGGTTCCATATAATGACGGCCATGTAACCAATAACATGTTTGCATGTTTAGCGACTACGGATACTGAGGACGAGGAGGAGGAAATCAGCGATCTTGAAACGAGGGTATCCCGAGCAAGGGCGCAATTAGCAGAGAAGCGTCGCAGAAAAAAGGAATTGGCGGAAAAGGAGCAGCTAATGGTAAAACAACAGCAGCAGAAAAATCAGCAACACTGTGCACAACAAAATCCTACCCAACAAAAAGCATCTCCACCGCAAGAGATTACAGAGAGCCTGCAGTTCAGAACGGCAGTAGCACAGAAAGACCGAAAAGACACGAATAAGCAACACCAGAAATTTTGGTGGCTGAGTGGCAATTAAAAACCTGTTTCCTTATAAAACTAAAGCAATAATAATAATAATTAAAAAAGAAAAAAACCCCCGACAAACAACGGAAAGCTTACATAGATTTAGCATTTCGAAAACTTAGTTTGGATGTTAGGTTTAGACTAGAGTTAGGTAAAAAAAAAAAAAAAAAAAAAAAAATTATCTATTGGTAGTTTAGTATTTAAGTTAGATATAAGGTAAAAACAATAACAAAAACAAAGTTTTTTCTTTTCTTCATTTTCTTTGTATCTAATTAAGTTCCCTAAAAATTCATCAAAAACAAAATAACCATAATGTCGAAAGACAAATTTTCATGCTTTAAGCGTATGCATGTAACTTAGAGAGTCCGCAAGGGACCAGTAAGTTAAGAAATAAGATAACATAAGCTAGAGTTTAATCATTTTTGTCTAGCAAGTAAGTAAATTATAATAATAGGAAGAAATAAAAAATGTTATAAAAAAAAAAAAAAAAAAAAAAAGTCGTGCAGACGTGGAGAATGGGGTCTTTGCCAAATCATGTAGCAAGAAATTTCATTTTTGTGTATGACTGGTCTACAACCATTTTGAGTAATTGATTGGATGACGAGATGTAATATTTTATATTTTTCACACAAGAATAGAAATGTCTACTAGCTGTGGTGAAGTATTATATTTTTCATGTCACTTTCTGGCCATCGAATGCGCGTTGAATGTGGGGATTGTATATACCGTCTTGAATTCCCCTTGATATTTATATATAGTAACAGTATTCGTGTTCTCGCCTACAGAAAAAAAGTTATATGTGTCCTTAAATCTATTCTGTGGCGATAAGTTTTATTTGTTTCTAAAGTACAAAAAATTACTTAGTCCGTCCATTTGATGGTCACTGATCCTCCTCCTATTTGATCACTTTTATTATCTGATGAATTTGTAAATCCTGTTATGACGAATCTATATTTGCCGGGTCGAAGATATACTGTCAAACTTTCCTTATGTACCTGCATACTTCGGACGTAGTAGCGGCCCTAAAAACAAAGCATCCAAATGTCAAAGAAGTGGCTCTCCGCGATGAGAATTTTTAGCTCACTTCTAAAATGGGACAACTTTCCACAAAGTTTCCATACTCGAGTATATTTCTGTACCACCTCCTCATCAGAAGCAGCGAGGGCATAGATTCCATTTCACAAAACTCAAATGTTTCCACAAATAAACTGTGAAATCTTGAAGAATCTTTCAGTTGTATCTGGACATCAATTCTAATCCAAAAGTCTCTATCAATGCGTTTTATTAAATTGCAATCCAGGTTCAGGCTGCCTACTCCCGCATCCACAAAAGCTGTCAAATTGGATAAGTACTTGTGATTGTAGTGGCTACTCACGGCCAGGAATCGGGCATCGGATGTCTGTGAAAGAGATCTAACACTTCTGGAGAGAGGATCCATATCCGTACATACAATCCCGAGAGGCAAGAGTTGTCCAACAGTCCAGAACAGTATAGCCGACCCGTACATGGTGAAATCAATTTTCCATATGAACCGAAGCTCAAGTAATTAGTCAGATGAATTATCTGCTAATCTCATGCGATTAACCAGGCGGGATGAAACACATCAAATCTTAGTTGGTTAATGAGGCATCACACTAGAATGCGGTTTGATGATTCTTGGTTACCATTAATGATCGTGATAAATTAACGATTAGTTCATTTTGGACACCAAAAATAACTAGATCAATGTGGAGGCAAACTTTGATACTACTCGCTGTTACTCTCTCTGTCATGGTGATTGAGTTGGCTTGCAAACAGCCGGTAAGTGATATTATCTGTAGATAAACTCTTGATCGTGACATATCCCATTTTTATAACTTCCCTTAGACATCATCTTATGCGCGGTTTACCGCAGCGAACTGCACTTTTAATCCGAAAAATATAGAATTTTGCCACGCTACAATCGGACCGGGCACCGATAATCTGACATTCAACTGGGACTGTTATCTTCTGAGAAACATTACTGACAATTTGTATACACTCACAATAGTACATAAACAGGACCAACGGACAGGAGAATGGAACAAATTCTTTGAAGGTGACATCAGTTATTGTCGCGCCTGGGATACCTTTCGAATTATACCCAACGCTAAGTTGATTCGAAATAATTTAAAAAAAAATACAAACATGTTCAATAGCTGTCCGCTTCAGAAGGCATGTACTCTCTAAATTACTGAAATTGTTACACAACTCAATCCTTTCCTCTCCAGGGCTATTTGTACTTGAAAAAATTGCGAATTGAGTCGAGAAGTATTCCAGCGTTCGTTACAGAGGGATTTTATGTTATTAACACAGTTCTTCACATTAAACGTAATAGAATCAGGGATGTCTTAACAAACACTACAATCGGGGTACATGTCATGAGGAACTAAGGCATGGCTAAGGCGGGTGGAAAAATAGTGATAAATGAGGAATTTGGTGATAATATTTGAAACACTTATTTATATTTCCAAATCAATTTCAACCCCAAAGTAAACCCGTTCCTATACATTACACTTTCATTTTTTCAATCTTCACAATATTCATTAAAATCGATTTCTGAAATACGCTGCAGAACGCGTGATGATTTGGCTTTTATCGCGTCCGTCGTTTCGAAACATTGTCCTTGGAATAATCTTTTGAGCTTAGCGAAGAGCAAGGAATCGTACGGTAATCATGTGAATACGGCGGCGATGGAACAATATTAGTTGCATTTTGAGGGGGTATTCCGAAGAACCAATACCATTAAAAAAAAAAGCAATGTTTATTTGTTGTTTTCAGGTTCCGAATATCTTTTGCAAAGGTGTTAACTGATCCGTTTGAATTGCCAATACCATCAAGAGCATGTCTTATTAACAATTGAAGATTTTAAGGATCAAATGGTTGATTTCTTTGACGTGTTGTGCATCAATTGATGTTGCCTCTGATGCGATTTATTTTCGATGTGTTCTCGAGCCATTTTTAACATTTTATCCAATTCTATGTTTGTGTTTTCTTTCGTTCTTTGTTGTCCGAACGCCTTCTGTAACATTTACACGATACAAATGTTGCACAAATCTAAAGATAATAGAAATGGGCACAGTCACTGTTTCTGTGCTGCTGCTGTTGTTCCCTCCGGAGTAAGTTTTGATGAAAATACTTGGCGCCAAATTGTTGTAGGATATTTCGCATAATATATGATAAATAAATTTGCACATGTTTATGTAGTATCAAAAAGAGCAAAATAACAAAATAGTGCCTGTTATGTGAAAATCAAAATTAATTCTTCCAAAGTTCAGTGTTGCGTTAAAAAAAAAAAAAAAAAAAAAAGTAAAAGCATATTACGAGACAACGTTGATCGAGTCCGTTTGTGTGGCAAATATTCGAAGATGTTTAAAGTGCAGGACAGTACAGGTTCAAGACCATAAGGTGAGCGGATGAATGGGGAGAGTGAAAAAGAGAAGAAGTTAAATGGAACGAAGTGTTCACTTGACATTCGAACGACAAAGACGTTTTATATAGCGCTCCTCGCCAGACATCGAATACACACAACAAAAAAAAACAAAACTGAAAGAAAATAAATGCGTACACGGGTTCTCTGTCAATAGTGATAAGTGAATAGTGTAAACTACAAAAAAAAAAAAAAAAAAAAAAAAAAAAAACTGTAAAAACAACACCAAAAATGTGGAAGATATAACTTAATAATACTAATGGATGGGGGAATGGGAGCGAACACACAGGGGAATGTCTTTGATTGCTTTCAACCCAGCGAAGGTCAGGACGATCCTTGTCCCAGTTCAATGCAAGTTGACATGCAGACTCTACGTGACACCCCTGGATAGCTGCTTTGGCACCCCCCAAGTAGTGAACCAATGCATGCAACGACATCCTGAAAAAAGGTTGGCCCAAGGATAATAACCGTGCCCGTAAAAACAAATTATTATGGAAAATTTAACAAGCCTCGGATATGGACCGGATACATGACGACGACCACGGAAACGAAAATGGCTAAACGACTTAAGAATTTTCCCAAGGAATGTCCGCTCACTATACAAAGCTCGAGCTGCACGGCAGCTGGCCGATGCCATGTCCCAATATAAGGCTGACATCACAGCATTACAAGAAAAAAGATGGACGGGGAGTGGTATAATCCAAAGAAACAAGTATGACATTTATTACAGCTGTCTTGCACAACACCATGTGGCCGGGGTAGGGTTTCAAGTCAGCCAAAAACTGAAGCCAGCCATTATCGGCTTTAATGCAATAACCGAAAGGCTGTGCACTCTTCGCGTGCGACGCAAGTTTAAAAACATAAGCCCACAAACGTTCACGGACCTACAGAGGAGTCCCCTGACGATGAATAGGAACAATACTATGAGAACGTCGAACGGCCCCTCAATCCCTGCCCAAGATACGATGTGAAAATCGTTCTTGGGGATTTGAATGCGAGAATAGGTCAAGAACCGGTTTTCGGGCACTACGCAGGTTCCCATAGTTTGCATGAGAATGCTAATGACAATGGACTACGCGTCATAAAACTGGCTGCATCAAAAAACTTGATCGTTGCAAGTACCAGGTTTCCGCGTAAATCTATAGCGTTTGTGACGATAGTGAAGAACGTGTGATTCGAACTGCCGCTATGAGGGTTAGAACCACTAAACATTTAACCAATGCTCAACACATCAAGCCACTGCCGCATGTATGAATTCCATTTCTAAGGCCAAGTAAACTGATGTGGAATTGTTATGTTATCGCTATGGTATACGGCTCTGATGCTTTTGCTTATTCGAATTTCCTTTCGGTGTTCGTCACTATTTGCTTGCATATTGTGTGTGTGTCTGTTAGAAACGCCACATATCCACAAAGCCACCTGGGTATCACCTGGTGGAGCCACTCGCAACCAAATTGACCACGTCTTGATAGATCGCCGCCACTCCCCGAGCCTGATGACGGTACGAACGTACCGAGGTGCCAACGTCGACTCAGATCACTATATTGTTGGTACCGTTTTCTGAGTGCGGATTGCCTTACGGAGACGTATTGCATCCGCGGATCAGGTTCGAATAAACACGCTGCCTTACGCAATGAGAATACCAGTAACACCTTTGGTCATGCGATAGGACTCGCCCTCGGGGAGCTCGATGGAGAGAGAGAGTAAGTCCCGCTGCCAGAATAACGCCGTAGAACAGAAATGGACACCCCTTAAGAATACTGTCATTAGTACTGCCAACTCCATCTTGGGCAGTAATCGTAGAAATCGGAGCGACTGGTTTGATGATGAGTGCAAACTAGCGATTGTACGTAAGGATGCTGCATACCGGGCAATGTAGTAGTCTGATAGGACGCTGGTACGCGAGGAGAAATACAAAGAGCTCAGAAGATCTGAAAAAAGACTCCAGCGAGAAAAGAAAAGAGCCTCGAAAAAAAACGTTGTCACTGAAATAGAGAAAAGTAGAGAGTGAAGTCCGCATTAGCCGCGGAAGTTCTACCAAATAATCCGCAGCATGACCATGTGTTTATGCCACGATACATTCCCACACACCGTGACGCCAAGCAATTGCAGGCTTTCCGGAGATTCGAGGGCCTGGCCATTCATCATCAGTTATGATCCACCTTGCTATGTAAATGTTGTATAACGTGTCTTCGTTGCATTGAAGTCGACAAGATTGACCTTTCCCCACTGCAGAACCTTACCCAGATCCCGATTCAGAAAGTCGATCTGACTACATCTCAACTAGTGCGACGTTGATGCCCTAATCGGCCGATCACTCGAAAAAAAGGAAACGTTGACCCCCAGAAATCATTTATGTGAAGAAAAAACAAGGTTGGGGTCAAAACAGAACCTTGAGGTTCCCCGGAATTAACGGGATACAGATCCGAACACTAGCCGTCTACAACAACCCGGATCCACCGATTTTCGAGGAAAATGTTCGTCCCGTCGCAAATTTGTTGGGCAAGTCCGTATGAATGAAGTTTGCTCAGAAATGCCCCATACTAGACGCGGTCAAAAGCCTTGGAGATGTCCAATGCGACCGATTTTCAGCAGCTAGGAAATGTTCTCCGTGCATCCGATAAGCGGAAGGGGCTGTCAAGAACAGTTCAGAAGCACAGTTCTTAAGGACTATTACTGGTATTCCGTCCGGGCTGGTTGCTTTCTTACAGTCCAGTCCACGTAGAATCCCTTGAATAGTATGCGGTGGAAGCTCACATCCCACATCGAAGACCGCACCGGTGGCATCAAAGGTGGTTCCAAAAGACCGTGATCGAGGTTTGAAAATAACCAGACGGGCACTCAAGGATTTTTTGGTACACTCTGCCGTTGTAGGCCTTCTTCGCGGTATCAATCACACACTCCACCCTTAAAACGAAATCTCGAATGCAAGTCATATCCTGTGAATCGAAGATATATCAGATCAGTTGACGAACCGACCCGTGTCTCAGATAGGGCAAGGATATCAGGTTTCGCTGTTTGCAAATATTGGTGGACGGCGTTTACATTCGTATTGGTGAAACCAATGCGATGCCCCTGATGTTACAAAATGCCGCTATCAGCCGAACTTCGACAGAGCCTTACGAGCTCCTTTATGCGTTGACGAATTTCTTAAAATTAGGTTATTTATCAGAATATTTACGTGAATCTTGGGATGATGATCGATCAGAAAGACAATCAAAAATACTGAAAACGACCCACATATAGACGAAGATGACAGCGACTTCGAGTCACCAAACGCCACTGAAAAGAACTGCCAAGACAGCTCTCACCAGCACAAAAAATGGATAAACGGAAGCCCACAACGATTAAAAGAAGTAAGAAAATTAAATTTGGAATGGCTGGCGACAAATCTGAGGTTACAAATGCTGGGTTGTATAATGCTCCGTTGATCAATGTGCTTCATCGGGACGGTACCAGATTCGATTTTTTTATCGTTAGTGGTATCTCTAGTTGGATACTTGCTTAGACTCATGATGTATTATACCTTTAACTGGGGCGACATTAAACCAGTGGATATCAGATTCGATCGTTGGCAATCCGACGGATTGACATTCGGGCTATAATGTGGTGGTGGATAGTATACAGCTCGGGACACTGTAGTACTTAATCTTTTAGTTCAACGCACCTTAACATTCGATTTCTCATCACCAAGTTGCGGAGGGTTTAGTTGAAGTTATTCCGCCATACATGGATACGCACTATTCGACTAGACTATTTCCTCGTTCTTCTTATCAGCTTCAACGGACTAACTTATATCATCATTACCACTTTCAACGGACTGAATTGCTTGCCTATTACAAAAATAAAATTGTTGAATCCGTGGAAAAATCAAACAACGCACAAGGATAGATATTATCACCGCACTAATCTAGTTATTGTAAGAGACAGAGAAAACTATTCTTGGAAAGGGACGGGGGATCAATTTAAACCTTTGCACACATTTGATTCGTAGTCAAAGACGTGGATAACACACGAGAAGAATGTAACACGAATGAGGAGGTACATACGTTTGAATGTAATACAATTGGGGCGATGCTACGAACGCCACAAAACCATCTACAATGCGAAATACCCTTTTCACCCTGAAAAAAGCGGTCTTAAATCCTAGAGTCTTCCGCCCAACGTATACGCAGGCACGTGGGCTGCATTCATATAAATAAATCGAATTTGTTTGGTAACCCATTTGCTGGATAAACACAAGTGGTTACGAGTTATGATATCAAACCTCCCTACGAAAGATCGTATATTTCATAACACAAAATAATAATATTTTATACCTTATATTTTGATTATATTACACATTTTCGTACCACACTGTAGCATTGTGCTACGTGGCCCGAGTTCATCAATTCGGCTGACGTTACGATTCGCACGGAACGAAAAATCGTGATAGTGACACGTGGGGGTAAAAGTGGTGTCTGACACGGGCACGGGTTCACTAATATCTCACTGTGTCACGTCGAAAATAGTTCACAAAAATCCAACCGCCAAGAAAAGAGATAAATAAAATACCCTGTTGTTTTTTTCTTGTTTTAATGTTCTTTTTGTTTAACTTTTTTCCGATCTTTTTTTGCTAATTCTCCAAATTGCCGTGGACTTTTATTGGTAAAACACAAATGTCATTATATTTGGTGATCACAACGTAAAAGAAAATCTCTGTACAAAAACAAAAATAACACTTGGTGTGGGCAACAATTGAATTATGAATATTTGTTTATAAAATAAGCTCACACACACGTTCACATTTGACGGTGATATTTTGTTAAATTCTTATTAAATACACATGGTTCTTTATGGTAAGTTCTTTCAGAATTGTCTAATATATTGCAACAAATTTCACTTCATTGAAAATCGTCTTTACCGCCTCATAAAACAGAAGGTTAACTTGACTGACGACTCGCTCGTAAAACTCGCACTGATGACATGTGTGTGTGCGCAACCCGGTGGTTAAAATTCAACAGCGATTTGGGTTTTGGAACCCGAAAAATGAAAAAGGACGTGCACACTTGCGGGCGCACGCTGCGGTGGTTGGATTTCGACTGACTTCAGCAGCTTACTTAGGGACTCTCTTTAACCACACGATTACCCATGCTTCATCGCACACTCATCCTCATTCTCCCATTTCCCCGGCCATTAAGGTGAATAAACTCTTGCGAATTTACCTACAGTCAATGAACTTAGGGAGAATGGGAAAACTGCAACGGAGAGCATGGCGATTTCAGGTATGATTTGCTTTCGCTTGCAACGAATGCGAAACCAATTGGTGACCGCATGGCCCAGTTACGCATTTGATTGTTCTCAGAGTGCAGAACCAAAATGAACTCCGAGAAGGGGAAATGGGGTGGGTTGAAAAGTATATATCTTGTACTTTTCACCTGACTCTGGGGTTTTTAATCCCCAATGAATAGCTGTGTCTGACGCAGGTCAAAGGGACGCCGCGGTGGCTTGGTAAAATATCGGCGTTGGAAAAAGACTAAAGGAATACGCGATAACCCAAGCCGTTTCGCTATGTAGCAACAGCGTCGCTTACACACACTTTGCTGTTGCCAAGCAGGCATGCGATTTATGATTTCCGATAGGAAATCTCATGTGGTATATCAAATTATGTTGCCATATGGCATGAAAAGGCGGAATTCGGTTATGCATTATCTGCATAGAACAACAGCGGGCGAAATTGCGGTTGAAATTGTGGGTTGGTTCTCAGCGTAATATAGAGAACCCCTACAAACATGCTACAACTGCTAGGCACACCACTACCAGATGCCTACAGCCACTAAAAATCTCATGCGATAAGAATGCGCAAAAAAATGATCTTGAGATATTTCTCTGAGCCGACGTCAATCTGGTTTCTGAATATGCACCTCGTTTTGAGCATTCTGTAGTGATCCTAAATTACTACTCCCATTCACTTCCCATTATTACCTACAATCCCAATCTTGTTCCCATAGTGAATCATACGAGCGACAAATTAAACCAAAAGTTAATTTGTCGCACATTGATTCAATTCCCAATTACCTTACCCTTACCCATAACTCCAATCATGTTCCCCAATTGAGTCATATGCAGGACAAATTTAACCGAAAGTCCGCTTGACGTACATTGATTCAATTCCCAACAGCCATTAACATTATGAAATACCTATTTCTAGATACATTTCATAATATATCTTTCCGGGAATTTGTTCAACCAAATTCCCACCAGCTTCCCAGAATCCTATTCCTATTGAAACACACAAAATCTTGTTTGTGCTTCTTGCAATTTTTAAGTAAAATTTTTAAAAAATCTTTGTCGCCACAGAGTATAAAAGGGCGGCACATTTTGGATTCGTGATCAAATCTAATCCAGAGGCCGAGGCAACGGCCACAAAAAGTAACTAAGTAAAGAAATAAAAAAAAAGAAACCCAATAGTTGAACTTTTCATTTTAAACACCCTGCCAGAGACTTGGAAGAAGGCCCCGGAGGTAGGCAAAAAATAAAACCCTACTCTTCTACAGTGGCTATACCCCCTAAAGATTTTTTCAGGGCGTTTTGACATAAAATTGGTCAATTATTAATGAGACTGTTGTGGTGTGTGGGGTTTGTTTTATTAAAATCTCATAAAACATTTGCTTCTATTGACAGCCAACTTTTGATACACTGTAGATGACGTCGACCATTACACGACTCCTATTTCATCCAAATGCTATGGTTCTGTGGGGGTAGAAGTTCGTATGCCAACGTATGGCACGTATTCACTTTAATCCCCGACACTTGATCCAAAATTGTCACCGGAATCCAAAAAATAAAAAAAATAAAAAAAAATAAAAACGCACTGGGGGTTCTTTTTTGTTTTGGTTTAGTAATTCTTTATTTTTAATTTAATTTGGTTATGTTATCACAATTGCTAACACGTCTGTTAGTTGTTATAAGTTCACAACTTTACGAAAATACTTCCGACATTAATACTCGAGTGACGTGCCCGAACTCACTTGAGGTTGAGATGCGACTTCTGACGCGGTGCAGCGTGACCCACCGCGGTAATGTTTGAATAGCGACTGGTGTGAATTAGGGTTGAAATTCATGTTTCTTTCTACACACAGGACAACCAAAAGAGACCACGCCTCTGCTCTCTCAACCTCACGTCCGTCAAAGTATGAGTAACTTTTGTTAATAGGGTAATTGACGGACATGAAGAATGTGAGAACAGAAAACATGATATGCTGTGATCTCGGGGTAGCTTTGGTTGTGTGTGTTGGTAAAGGTGCAGCTACTGACATGACCTGGTGACCCAGTGGCACGGCTATGGCGTAGTGTAGTGAACCGTGGAAAAAAATACGAATGAGAGGGGAAGCCTTGCTGATGTTACTCCCCCGCAAAGAGAGATCATTGATCCCAAGCGAATGGGTGATCTGAGGGAAAGTCGCTGATGTTTGGGAAATAATTCGCGCGAGAACCAGACTCTAAGACGCTGAAATTACCCCAGCTATTTTGCTATGATGCAACAGCGTCGTTCTTTTAGACTTGTTGTTGCTAACCGACATTATGAGATTTCCGTTGGGAAACTCATGGTTAGCAAGAATGGAGTTGCCGTATGACATTTATGTAGCTAAACTCAATTATGCATTATCTGCAAAGGATAATGAGTTTAGCTATACGTCCGTTTGAAATGTTTTACAGGGGAATACATATAAAGGAAAGGGGTAAGTATGACGCGCTGAAAGCGGTCGAAATAAGGTGGAAAAGTTGGTTGGAATTGTGGGTTGTTTCTCATGTAGAATAGAGAAACACCCCACAGTTCAACACGATCATCGTCGCACTACTCTCGGATCCTTGACGGATCTATTCTCGACTCCTTGAGTTCGGTCATAAACATGTCGCTGCGGCTTGACATTTTTCTTTTATTTGTTGCTTATTTAACACAAGATCCTGTTTTTGGGATTTGCTTTGTTAGTTAGCAGACCGAATTTTTTATCTACTTATTTCAACTGGGATTATAAGTGCTGCAAATTACTAAGATCTTAAGTAATGTTATCATTGAGATGTTATCCTATGATTTTGGATAATTGTTTAGTGGTGACCTAAAGCGACAAAGATATCTCGTTGCTACAAGCTTGTTTATTCGTGGGAGGCACCGTTTATTCCGTGCTGAACATGTTTCCCGGAACAGCCTTCAATGAAAGTGGTAGCACCATCGAGTTTTCTTTCCATAAGAAGAATTTCTATTTGATGAATTGAGTGATTAACTATTAATCAACCCGAGGAAATCTACATTAATTGGTTTTTATCATAATAAGACTCCACTTCAGAAGATAAATGTATTGGGATGGGTGATTTTAATTTCGAGGGGGAAGAAAATGCAGGCAGTTGAAATTATGAATGGGAGTTATGGATCTGATACTGTCACAGCGAATTTCTCCTAGATTTGTTTTCATCGATTCCGGTCTACTATTTTCGATGCTAAAGATACGCCTCACACAAGCAGATCCTTCGTCAAAAATATCGATATGTTACATAATTATAATAATAACTAATAATTCGCATTAAAAAACGCTCGTCATTCTGCATTCAAATACAAAGAGTCGAATATCATCGCTAGTAGGGAGCCGAACAATTGATGCCTAAAATGATATTTCTAAATATGACTAAGGTCTGTATTCAACGTTTGTGCCATTTTTGCATTGAGAGAAAAAGAAGGTTATTCTAGTAAACCGTAATCGTTTTGAACAAATGCAAACCCTTTAAATCACTAATAGAAGTGTCTTTCATTTTCGGCCAATAATCCATTAATTCAGTAAGCCCTTTATATGGGATCCTAGACAAGTGTTGTGATGTAAAGATATTGTTCTGGATTCTGGTTGTGTTTCTGATGCTTTGTTTAGTTGGACCTTTGTGTTAAAGTATTATCTAGGGTTGGTGATTTATTATTATATCAAATAACCAACGAAGTTCGGCGGTTTTTATAACTTTTCATGCTAAAGTAATACTACCGACCGCTAGGAGTATATGTATTCGAAATTTTCTGGAAGCTTCTGCATCGGCACGTTGCGTCGCCCAACGTAAAGAACAGGTTAAATGAAGCAGCTCAAGAGGATTGCAGCCAAACATGTTAGTAACTTCCACAACTGTTTGGGTTAAGCGATGACACAATTTGTATACATTTATATCAGTACCATCTGCTTTCTTCACAAGACCCAATGCCTTTCAATGCTAAACCTGCTCTTCATCAATGCTGTGTGTGTGGTGAACTATTCCTGGGATTGTGTATTTTGAATTTTTGGAAAGTGACAATACAATTACCAACGAGGTTTAGTCAGTACAATTGCGCTGAGTAGCCTAAGAAATCGGAAAAAACAGCCAATATGAAAGGTGTTCTTTTCCGCCAAGACCATGCGAGGCCTCATGTAGCAAGCCCTCTTCACTACGTTGGGAACTTTTACCCTATCCTCCATATTCTCCAGACATTTCTCGTTAGATTGCAGTCTCTTTTTGGTCATGGACAATTGTATGCGCGATCGGTGGTTCAAAACTCGAGGAGAGGTTGAAAAACGGTAGCACAGTTTTCTGAATCCTGGGAGAAATTTTTGCACAAATGGCATCTACACCACCGCTTGGTAGAAACCTTGAACAAAAACAACTTGGTGGAAACTATAATGAATCACTCAAGCTATACTGATGGAAGCATATGCTTCCAGTACGGTCACACCTGTCAGATAGGCTAGCGAGGAGTAACACACAAAGATCTGCCACCCCTAATCCAGGATGTAACGCGTCACCGTGCCCATTGGGTGGTTTGCAGCCAGGGGTATACCGGCTGTATTATAATGTTACCTCTCTGACACCGGGTCGAATCAGAGCAGTAAGCAGACCCTACCATATCAAAGCGGGGCTCTGATATGGCGGACTATTGGAAACCCCAAGACTTGTGGGAACAAAATTAATAATCAATATACACAAAACAATTCCACGAAACACCCGGTGGCGTAGGTGTGATGAGCCGACACTCCCATAAGGGAAAAAATCATCAAGACAACACAGACTCGGCGAAAGGAAGGCGTAGGGAAAAATGGAAAAAGCTGAATATACGCGTCGGCACGGGAAATGTTCGAACGTTATATAAACCAGGCGCGGTACAGACGGTCGTAGAAAACGCGAAACAAATATAAAATGGACATTATAGCGGGTCAGGAAGTCCGACTCGCACATCAAGTAATCGAAACAGATGGGCTCACCCAGCTTACATAGACTTAGCTTTTCTAGAATTAAGGTAGTATAAGATTTAAGTTAAGTTAAGTTAAGTTTTTTAAATAAAATTATATCAAAGAAAAAAAAATTAAATTTTAAGAAAAAAAACAAAAAAAATTTCGACACAAAGTTTTCAAAATTTTTCTTTGTCATTTAAATTATTACAAGTACTCCCACAAACAAAATTCTGTCGCCGAAAGGCAAATTATACAGTCGTTATGTAATATTTAGCTTAGAGCGTCTGCGTAGGACCAGTAAGTTATAATATAAGATAATTAAGCTGGAATTTAAGCATTTTTTGTCTAGCATGTAATTTAGAAACTAAGAAGATAAACAGAAAATAAAAAAATGTTTTAAAAATGAAAATGAACCGATGGGCTCATACTGGCGTGTGGAGGTACCGACACATATAACCTCGGAACCAGCTTCACCATAAGCAAGAATATTACGCCCCATGTAGAAGATGTGAAATCTATTACTGACCGAATGTTGGTGCTAAAAATACAGTGCCCATGATAGAATTATATAGTTATAAACGTACACGTTTCAACAGAATCTAACGACGAAGAAACTACGAGACCATAGAGGAAGTATTTGAAGGGATCTCATCATTCGATGTTAAAATCCTCCTCGGGGACCTCAACGCAAAAATTGGAAAGGAAGATATCTTCGAACCAACTATAGGTAAAGAAAGCCTACATGACGTTTCATATGATAATGGAATTCAAATTATCACGTTTGCAACGTCAAAAGATCTGGTAGCGAAAATTACGATGTTCAAGCACAGCAAATCCATAAAGCCACATGGATATCATCCGACAGCCTAACGCGTAACCAAGTAGACCACTTCCTCCTAGAAAAAGGACACCACTTGAATATCCTTGACGTAAGACCATATAGACGAGCAGATTGCGACTCCGATCATCTTCTAGTGACGAGCAAAACCAGGAGTCGGGTCGCAGGAAACCCTCACGGGCAGTCACGGGAGACGAGCAAAATGTTCGACATTGATAAACTAAAAGACCTGCGCAAAAGGGCTGAATATCAAAACAAACTAACCAATAATGTGGGCACTAAATGGACATCGATCAGAGACACAATCAAACAAACAGCCCAAAAGGTATTAGGATTAAGGAAACAATTAAGTGCAAATCTTGGTTTGATGATGAGTGCAGGGCGAAGATCTGAGAACGTAGACGCCTCAGATTGATCCACCTAGAAAGATATGATGATGTCAATGCAGAAAGATAGGAGACGTTCCGGAAAGAGACAACGAGACTTTACACAGGCAAAAAACGCGAATGGGAGATGATTCCGATAAAAAAAAATCCTAGAAAATTCCAGAGCAAAGAACATCAGAGGTATGTATGCCGGCATATATTCAACCAGAAATAGCTACCGAGAGAGAGCCAACATAATTCGAGACGCAAACGGCTGTCTGTTTACAGAAATAACCAATATTGTGACAAGATGGAAGCAGAACTTTGAAAACCTGCACCCATCAACCACAAATTAACGCACATACATCATCATCATCGGCACTACAACCGGGATCCGGTCTTGGCCTTATTTAACAAATCTCTCCACCGGTCCCGATTTCGAGCCGATGTTATCCAGTTTATCACTCCCAGGCCCTGGGCGTCCTGGTCTACGCCATCCCTCCATCACAGACAAGGTCTGCCGCGCTATCTCTTTAAATACATCCTGCCACAAAGGACTTTCCGGGCAGGCTCCTCTTCACTCATTCGAACTAGGTGTCCCGCCCACCGGAGTCTACCGAGCTTGGTTTTTCTTACAATATTAGTTTCAAGGTAGATTGCGTACAACTCATGGTTGCAGCGTCTCCGGAATCGTCCTCCCTCACATACGGGGCCAACAATTCTCCTTAAGACCTTTCTCTCGAACGCGGTCAAGAGTTCAGAGTGCCTTTTATTAAGCACCCAGGTCTCGGATCCATACATGAGTACTGATAAGACCATGGTCTTGTACAGTAGTAGCTTGGATGTTCTGGATAAATTTCGGGATTTAAAGAGCCTTGATAGACGCACATACAGCCGAGCCTCAAATCCCAGAGCTCTTGCTCAACGAAGTTGTAGATGCAATAAACCAATTGATCTTCGTCTTCAGAAAAGGCGACAGATCTAACTGCGAAAACTACAGAGGAATATCATTGCTCCCAACCACATACAAAATAGTAGCAAATGTCGTACTGGCGAGCATCACACCGTACACAGAAGAAATACTGGGAGACTACCAATGCAGATTCCGTAGGAACCGGTCAACGAGCGACCAAATGTTCACAGTAAAGCAGTTGCTAGAAAAGAAGTGGGAATACGGAGACACGGTTCACCAACTGTTTGTTGACTTCAAAACGGCCTATGACTCAGTCGCAAGGCAAAGACTTAACCATATTGTAGTTGAGCGAAATATGCCGCCGTCATTCAAATCTGCATGAACGAAAATAAAAAAAGTAAAGGGCGAGCTAGAACTGGAAACCACCTCTCAGAACCATTTGAAATCCGCGACGGATTAAAACAGGGAGATGGCCTGTCCCCCTGTCTTTTTAACTTTGTTCTCGGGTATGTCATCAGAATGATACAAGACGACAACATGGCCGGATTATCCCTGAACGGGGTAACACAAGTGCTCGCATATGCGGATGACATCGCCGTTCTGGGCGATAATCTAGAAACTGTAAGTAAAAACTGTGATCTCATCATGCAAGTGGCAGAACAGGTGGGCCTAGAAATAAATGAAGACTAAACAAAATATATTATTACGGCGCGAGCAGGTGGACCACAGGGAACAGATATAAACGTCAGAGCTAAGATATTTGAAAAAGTTAAAGAATTTAAATACGTGGGAACAATACTGACGGTCAGTAACGAAATGTCGAAGGAAATTAACAAAAGGCTGCATTCCGGCAACACTAGTTGGCATGAAGTCAGTAAACTGCTGAAATCCAAACTGCTATTAACGTAATATAAAGCTCCGTGTCTATAGAACCATAATCATGCCGATTGTTCTATACTGATGCGGAACATGGACTTCACAAAACTTGAAGAAAACAAATTCCGCGTATTTGAGAATAAAGTTTTAAGGGGTATCTTTGGAGGTAAATATGACGAGGAGGCAGGACAATGGAGGAAACTGCACAATCACGAATTGGAAGAGCTATACCGCGAACCTACAATAGTGAGAGTAGGGCCCGAAGATTAAGTTGGGCCGGACATGTGGCGTTAATAGACAACGATAGGACCGTGAGTAGAATTCTTGATGGTAGATCAACGGGAAAGAGATGGACAGGACTGCCTTGACGGAGATGGGAGGACAGTGTTAGGATTGACTTTGAGGCGTTGGGATCCGAGGTCAAACTTGGAATGAGAGTGCATAGGACAGGGAACAATGGCGCAGTCGAGTCGGCGAGATCAAGAACTTCCGGGTTCCTACAGGCCAATAAATAGTAAATGGCGTCTATAAACCTGTAAATAGAGGAGAGAAGATTGTAGAGGTAAATAGGGGATATTTTTAAAGTAAACATTGTGTAATCTATTGCTTTTGGTGTTCTTCTTTTCGTAGTGAAGCCGCATGAAATCTCTTGGTTACCGGATAATTATAACTATTCTGAAAAAAGTATAATCATCATCATCTTCATCGGCACTACAACCGGGATCCGGTCTTGGCCTTATTTAGCAAGTCTGAGGCTTGTTAAATTTTCCATAATACTTGGTTTTTCCAGGCAAGGTTATTAGCCTTCCGCCAACCTTTCTCAGGATGTCGCTGCATCCATTGGTTCACTACTGGGCGGAGTCCAAAGTAGTGTGGGGGTTCTTTTAAGCTGACCCGAAGAACCCCTCATTATTACAACCCAACTCCCATTGTCTCCCGCCAATGCAATCGCATTGGCACCTGAAAACATTTGCTTTTCCAAGGACACTAATGCATACAAGCATTGCCTAAAATTCCTAAAAAGAATTGCATCAACAAGGGCATTTTCCCATGCATCAACGTATCGGCATAATGTTCCCAACAAAGAATTCTTTATGGAATAAACATCATATCCCTGAAAGAAAACAATTCGGTTCACATATCATGTAATCATTACAACCAGGGATAATGATCATTGCGTCGCCTAATCCCAGCCTCATCATGTGTACAACAAATCCCTTTTTATACACATTGGCTGGCGACCTTTTCTCCCAACAATAAACAATCCAACGCAGCTGCGTTTAATTAGCGCAATCGACGCTGAAGCCAATTTCCCTAACTCGCACCATGTGCAAACAAAAGAACGCTGTTCTTCCGCAGGCATTCTGACGACACGATAAACAATCCATATCGCTTGTGATATCCCAAATGCATTTCTCATTTAATGAGTTCCAGCTTATTTATTTAGCTGACCCTAATCACAGGCCGATGCCTTAGGTCGCTTCTCCTTTGTTCTTTTTCCCTCGTTGTAGGTTTTGTTTATTCTTGCGGAAATGCACCGATAAGCACTGTGATGTGTACGATCAGACATACACACCACTGGACCAAGAGATCGCCGTCCATTGGTCACACCCAGTAAGGAAATATAGCATTTCCTTGGTGGCCACACCCTTAAGAGACATTTTCTTTCTCTCGATTCGATCTCACCGTCGAACTGGGGGTTGGATCATAGTTCGAATGACAACCTCAGTAGAGTCATATTACTTCCGCCGACCGTGCTGGTCGTGACGCCCCCGCTCCCCGGTGCGCACGGGGACGCGTATAAACGATGTCGTTAAACAACCACAATAAACCGATGCAAGTTGTGTGTTCTAAAGTTCAGTTCATTTCATCATCGTCATCGGCACTACAACCGGGATTCGGTCTTGGCCTTATTTAACAAATCTCTCCACCGGTCCCGATTTCGAGCCGATGTCATGCAGTTTGGCACTCCCAGGCTCTGAACGTTCCGATCTACGCCATCCCTCCATCGCAGACAAAGTCTGTCGCGCTGTCTCTTTCCATACATCCTGCCACAAAGGACTTTCCGGACAGGCTCCTCTTCGCTCATTCGAGCTAGGTGTCCCGCCCACCGGAGTCTACCGAGCTTGATTTTTTTTACAACATTAACTTCAAGGTAGATTGCGTACAACTCATGGTTGTAGCGTCTCCGGAATCGTCCTCCCTCACATACGGGCCCAACAATTCTCCTTAAGACCTTTCTCTCGAACGCGGCCAAGAGTTCAGAGTGCCTTTTATTAAGCACCCAGGTCTCGGATCCATACATGAGTACTGGTAAGACCATGGTCTTGTACAGTAGTAGCTTGGATGTTCTGGATAAATTTCGGGATTTAAAGAGCCTCGATAGACCATAGTAGGCTTTGTTGGATTTAATCAGCCGTTCGCGTATTTCTTCTTCCATATTGTTATCGACTGTTACTATTGACCCAAGGTAGTTAAAGGATTGCACTACTTCAAATTCGTGCTCCACTACCCTGATAGTTTGACCAATGTTAGGTCTTCTCTTCACAGAAGTTGCCACCATGTACTTAGTTTTTCCCTCATTAATGTGCAGTCCCAGTTTTTGTGCCGCCTGCTCGATCTGGGTGAAGGATTCCTGTACCGCCGATTCGGTTCTACCGATGATGTCGATGTCATTTAGTGCATTTACAATCATTTATTAAGTTCCAGAATTAGTATACAAGCATAAATTATAAACGATTTCGTTAAACAAAAACAATTAACCAAGTAAACAATAAAAATAATTCTTAAACAACAATAGCCGGTGTTTCTTTCATTTTTACTATTGTTGTTCCTCTGGTGATCGTACGCGGATATGCCGGTGACCTAGCGGAGTTCCTCGAAGACTATTGGTGGGCAGTTTTCGGCGGAACATAGTAGCAGTGCTTGATGGGGTAAGAAGTGAATCGAGTGCCCGTGTCTGGTACATACTCCTTCCCCACAGTAGCCATCCAGTGGTGTCACGTGGAGACTGCATGTGAACTTGGACTGAACAGGGACAAGGATCATCCTGGCCTTCGCCGGGTTGAAAGCATTCAGAGACTTTGCCCTGTATGTTCGCTCTCATCCCCAGAAAAAGGTTTAATAAAGAACGTTAATTACTTAAGGGGTTATTCCCGGCTTAATTTTGTTGCCATTTTTTTTATTGGATTAAATCATGGCAAAATGTCCCTAAAATCAAAATCTACAACGCCCAAGTACCGACCTATAATCAAAATATCTTGAAATCAAATTTTTCGGGTCAAATATGCATGATTTCCGCTTGGAAACAAACGCATTCTCAAACTTTAAACGCGTTTTTCCTGAAATCGTGTGTTCTAAATCGGCCGGCAGTAGAACTCAAAAACTTTTCACATGACCGACTTGAAATTTGAATTTTAGCTTCAGCGTTTGATTATCTACTGAAGCACCAGCGATTTCAGCGATTGTTAACAGGGAAAACGTTATAAACACATCGGGTCGCGTTTTTTCGTCGGAAAATCGAGTTTTGTTAAAACAATCGCCATTCTGCAACACAAAAATTCTAAAAATATTATCAAATATTATTGTTTTCCTAGATTTCAGTAGCGAACGTCAAGTACATACGAGGGTTGCCTTTTATATTTCGGGATTAGAGAACAAAAACAGATATTGATCATCGAAAATCACTTTATTATTTTTCAAAATATTCCCCATGAAGATCTATACACTTTTGCATGCGTTTGAACCAATTGTCGAAGCACTTTTGCCACTCTGATTGAGGTATCTCCAACACATGCATTCTGAATGCAGCAACCGCTTCTTCAGGTGTCGAAAAACGTTGACCTCTCAGTTTGTTTTTTACGTACGGGAATAAAAAGAAGTCATTCGGTGCCAAGTCAGGACTATACGGCGGATGACCCATCAAATCGATGTTTTGGGTGCTCAAAAATGCAGTTGTCGCAGCCGATGTGTGAGAGCTCGCATTCTCGTGGTGAAGAGTGATCCGTCTTCGGCGGTTGGTTTTCCTGATTTCTTGGAAGACAACTGGCAAACAAATGGTTGTGTACCACTCAGAATTGACTGTTCTGCGTGAAAAAAAACAGGCGACCATTTGCTTGGAAGTGCTTCGTGCGCGAACAACTTTTGTTGGATTTGGCTCATCTTGAAACACCCAGACAGTCGACTGCTGTTTACTTTCGGGCTCATACGCGTAAATCCACGATTCATCACTTGTCACGATGTCATAGACGTGTTTCGAAGCACCGCGACCGTATTTTTTGAGCATTTCTTTCGACCAATTGACACGAGGCTTTTTTTGGGCGATTGACAAATTGTGTGGGATCCCACGCGAACAAATTTTTTTGACAGTCAAATGTTTATGCAATATTGAATGTATGCTGGTCCCACTAACGCCTAAGGTTGTCTCAATCTCACGATAGGTCACATGACGATCTTCCAATATCAGTTCGCGCACAGCATCAATGGTTTTCGGAACAACAACTGATTTTGGACGACCTTCACGAAATTCATCTTGGAGTGAACTACGACCACGATTGAATTCACCATACCATCGATAAACACTGGTCCTTGATGGAGCTTCATCGCCAAAAATTGAATTAAGTTCATCCATGTACTGTTGCTGAGTTAATCCACGCCGAAAGTTGTAAAAAATAATCGCACGAAAATGTTGACGATTTAATTCCATTTTTGGGCCGAGATGAGTCTTTTAAGTTACTGTAAACAACACAAATAGCGCTCGTATGTCAAAACGTTCTGAGTGCGTATAACCTCAAAAATCTCCAACTTTACGACAGAGCTGTCAATTGCCGGATTGCAACACTAGGGTTGCCAAATCCCGAAACATAAGAGGCAACCCTCGTAATAAGAAAAATTTTGTTGTTCCAGGTTGAGCTGGACGAGACTTGTACTGCCGGCCGCGGAATGCCTTTGTAGCAAAATTCCAATAAAAATATTGTGTTATAACTACAAGAGTTATTTAATATATTATTTGTATATCATTCATCTCAAATGTCCTTGCAAACAAATTATAAAAAAGGGTTTTTTTGGGAGCATAAGCTGGGAATTACCGCTTACCAAATATTGTTTAGAAAACATTAATAAAAAATACTGGGCGCATGGTATGTTGCGGTGGAAAAGTTTTACGGTGTAAAACATCTCAAGATTTCCCTTGTGACCTAAATCTTTAAACTAATTCTCTTTTGATAATCAAACATTTTCAAGAAATTGTTTGAATAACGAAGATCATCTAACCTCCTTATGAGGATGTTATTGTGTTCTTTACCTCAAGTTCTTAACACTGTAATCTTATTTTGCAGCAACTGCCCAAGGTGTCTTGTATACAAATCACTCGATTCCTCAACTTCTAAATACGTCTGAAATGTATTTTCAGTTCTTGTCTAAAAAGGCTTGATTTAGTTGAACACACATGAAATGCTTTATTCTAGGATCTATTTTAAACTTTTGTCAGTGTTATTTGATTACCTAATTTTTAAAGATATCTGTAATGAAACACTCCAACGTCTGTCGTGTGTGCATAATACTTACTTACTTCTATAAAGTTTATAATTATTAAATATATCTGCAATTACCGACGCATAAGACGTCTTTTAACCATGTTGTCACCTTTATGCAAAACTGTGAACCGTTAAGTATTACACAAGTATAATGTTTTGTTTTAGAAGACTTGTTTGCATGTCAACTAATCCATTTTGGGAAGCTTGTAACCCCTAAATATATCAGCAATGATCCTTCTTAGAACATTCTATTGGCGTTTTTAAGTAATTCTGAGTTTTACTCCACCACCTATCTATCTAGTCTTGTTTGTGGTGTAGGGAACTTCGCAAATCCTTAATTCTTTGAATTTGAAAATTTAAATTTTGAAACAATAGTCAGTGTCCCATCTAATCCGAAACCGCGAAATTAATTCCGTCCATTCCTCACAGTCTAAATTCTAAGCTAGCTGCCAGTTGTCCCATCCCTGGTACCGGCTTTATTTTTCAATTTTCGTGTACAATCCCAAAGCCGGCAAATTCTAGAACCGTGGTCGTGTAAAGGATCGGAATAGGTGTCACAAGTTCGTGTACTTTAAAGCAAGCATGTTTGCAGATAAGATTCAACCTCATGTGGTGTCCTGGATTGTGTTGTGGACTTAAAGTACAAGCTCCAACCAGATCTGCTCACATTTCAATGCACACCAGGCCGATGCAGTGGCCAGGAATATGAAAGTAGAAATAGGGACACCGCATACAATTGCACAAGTACGGTTATACACATGGGTGTACTAATATGCGCCACTTTTTCAATCAGATGATTTGGGGTTTTACATTTGTCTCCCTAGATTCCTCTGTACACTCGACAGTCCAATGATATATGTATTTACAAAGGGATCCGGTGACGTATTTAAACCACCAAACAGTGGGCTCTATGCGTGGATACAAAGAAAAAAAAAAGAGAACCTTAACAAAAAAAAAGAAATACTGTGTGCAAAGAAAAAAAGGCGCTAACACAAAAAAGGATTCGTTTTGCTGCCGATTCTAGTGCGATGCACCATAAAAGGAAACAGAATCAAAGCACAGATCCTGTGGGGCAAAAAGATTTGTCACCTTGAATCAGCATGCAACACATTAAGGGCCATACATCTATGTGTGCGTGTGTATCTGACGGCAGTCGTTACTTCACTGCGCACATTGGCATAGGGGCGTCTCCCCTTTCGACTGCAACAAAATTGCATTCGGTGCGCATGCAATAAACCTGTCACAGTGGCAAGTTTATGAAATCGATGACGAAAAGCTTACCAAGGACATCCCTGAAGCTTGGTGGTGAAGTTGAGACCGGCAATTGTACAATCATTCAATTGGTTGGTCGTGACAAGAGTAGTGGTAGTATTCTGTATTGTGATTCGTTGGGATAATCGTCGGATAGTTGTGCGCATGATAATGACTTTTGGAGTCGACCGCCTGTTGCGGGGGTTGATTTGTATTACTTGGAGTGGGAGATGAAAGTTAAGAAAGTCTCAGTGTTTTGTTTGCATTGCAGGGTGGAGTAATGTGCTTTTCTTATGGGTGTGAGTAATATACTGGGTTTGGGGTGGGTGAGCAACAGTGACGTGCTTAAGGGAAACTTTTTGGGAGTTAGTACTTTCAGTAGAAGAGGGAAATTTTGCAATTCATGGGAAATTTTACCAAGAAACTCCATTGACGATGTTGTAATTCTCGAAAATAGGAGAATTGGGGCTGTGTTTAAGGATCATTTTCGTTTTGAGGGAATTCTGTAAACAACTATTCATTGAGCTTTCACTTTCCCAGTATTTTTCGTGTATCAAATAGAAAACTGTCGACGGTAATAGGCTTTATTTATTATATAGCGAAATATAAGATTCAAGATATAAAAGTCAAGATTTATATTAATGCATGTATGTATGTATAATGAAATTGTTACTTAATCCACAAATAAAAACACAAAACTTAATAGTTCTTCACATTTTTTACAGTTTTAGGGGAAATATCCAGTATTTGCTATTATGGTAGCGACATTTGTTATTATAGAGGCGACATTTTTGTTCTTATTGCTTCTTTTTTGAGGAGCCTCTTTATCGAATCAGAGCCTTCTTCTTCTTTTTTGGACAGTCATGAGAGCATTTTGGTGTGAAATCTTGTTATGGCTGGATTTTAAGTTGGTCAGTATTTTTTTTTTTCTTTTTTATACACAAACGCGCGCACAAAAGGGGATTTTGAAGTCCCCTTAACTGTCAGAGTACAGTGCGAGGGGAAGGAGGTATCGATGTACATTGGTCTTAAATGCCTGGACATTACAAGGACGAGGAAACAAATGATCAGGTAGAGATCAGAATTCCACATTCGTGTGGTTCGGTTACAGAATGACTCTCTGGTACCTTTCAATTGTTCAGATGAAATAAAATTGATCAATAAATGTAATATGAGCTGCATCTAAGTTAATATTAACCTTACAATTCCTATTATATTCATTTTAACGTAAGTTTTCGTAATATATGGATGTAAGAATCATGTATATCCTTATTAAAATTAGTAATACAGAGAGAAGTGAAATAAATTTACCATTTCTACCAGCAAGGATCGCGCGTATAGTGGTGGCTGTAACTTCGCTTCAGTAGCCCATGTTTCCGCTTAGATTGTAAGCAAGAAAAACTGTTTTTATAATAAAAATTTCCAATGAACATATAACCCACTCATAACTATCATTTTTATTCAATTAATTAATTTTTACTTGATACCCTTATATACTAATGGAGAGTGTGTGCAGTAAAATGCGGAAAAAGATTGGATAAGTAGATCCCGGTGCTCGTTGCTTTTAAATGCATATTACGAGGATGTGTGGCGGTTCCGACAAACCCCACGGTTCGCTTTCCTAAAACACACCCATAACTCTATCCAATCACATAATTTCGCTAATGCAATCCCATTAGCACCTTAAATGCTTTACGCATCTAGGATTATCTAAGGTATAATCTAAAAAACTTCAGTAAAAGAATTCTTACCTTTTCTTGGATTTCTTCGCATACAATTCCTGTAAGAGTTCTTTCTTACCTTATCATAAATTACCTGAAAGAAAATTCATCGGTTCATATATAATATAACTGCACAATCAGGAAACCTTACCCTTGAGTGGCTTATTCCAGCTTCATGATGTGTATCATAAATTACCAGACAAACACTTTGGCCGACGACCTACACCCAACGGACTAAAACAAATACACACATCTCTTGGCACCAATTACATCCTACAGCATAAGCAAATGCAAATAGGAATTCAATACTTACCCTTACCAGTGATGCAATAAACACCATTTCCTGGTAATCTATCCAAAACCCATTAACACCATTTCTTCGTTGCGCCGCGTCTATTTATTTAGCCGCGACGCATATCTCAAACAAAGATCCAATTAGCATCCGACGAGTTTCGGTTTTCTTTGCTTTATCCCATGAATGCACATCTTCCCTTTCTTTGTTTAGATTCCTTCCTATGGATTTGATCCATAAAAGAACCAGTGTACACATATACATGTTGTTATAATCCGTGCCGTGTTTTCCCAAAACGGCGGGAGAAGAGCCCGGAGTGTCGACAGTGAAAATAAAAGACGCGAAAAGTTTAGTCAAAACAATCTTAATAAGCTTTGTTCTTTTATTTGCATCTAAAAGTGAGAGTGATCTTTATGATTTGTGATCGGCCAGCGGTTCGGCCTCCGAAATTATACTGATTGGGATTTACATTTCGTTGGCCATAGGTTCGGCCTCCGTACTTCTACTGATGCCAAAATTGAAAAGCACTGCCCCTTTATAGTTTTTGTAGTTGACTTTTGTCAACTATTTTACTGTCAAAATTCCAAGAAGCACACGCAAGACTTGGCGTGCTTCGATTGGAATTTTGTTCTGAGAATTGTTTGAGGATTCTGTTAGATAGATTCTGGGAAGGGGAATCATGAAATGCGTTTTGAATTTAGCATTTCATGATGTCAAGGTTTTGGGAATTGAGTCAATGTATGATGAATTAACTTTTGGTTAATTTCGTTGTACATGTGACTCAATATGGAATTTGAATATGAGGCAATGGCAAATTTGGGATTTGGGTTATGATTTGATGTTATTGGGGATTTGGATAGGGGTAGCGATTTAGGATCGCTACAATGTGTACCGTGGCGATCTTCTGTATGAGAGCTGTTGGTTACCCTAAAGAGAGACTTTATGTCTCTCTTGGAACAGGCAATGCATCCTTAATTTAAGAGAGCCAGTTTCACTGGCTGAATTTCTTTTAACAACGATGCCACTCCCGCTCACCGGTGCGCATGGTGATGCGCATATAGTTGAGTCGAGTAATAACCCCCAGTCGTGTTTTAATAGTTTACCTTTTTAATTTAACACTTGCTAATTAATCCGATTAAGTGTACCCTCAAACAATCCGTTTCCTGTATGGTGTATATTAATAAGAAACAAACAATAAAATTAATTTATAGTGGTGATCACCAACCAACACTGGTATTTTATTTCTCTCGGCCTACTTCCTGTGTTGGTGTTTCCATTGTTTCGGCGGAATCGTGTAGTGCTCGTCGGAACAATTAAGTTATGATGGAGGAGGAAGTGAATCTAGTGCCCGTATCTGGTACATACTTCCTCCCCACAGGTGAATTAAATATAAACGGTTATTTCTTTTTATACATTTATTGAATAATGTTACAAACCAACTATACTATCAACATTTTTCAATATAGTCTTCTGTAGGATCTACACACTTTTGCCACCGATTTGAAGCTTCAATATCCCTTGTTTGTAGAAAGATTTAGGGCGAGTTGTTAGCCAATTGCGCACGTGCTCCTCGACTTCTTCATTGCTTACGACTTTTTCCTCCAAGTGATTCCTTCAAGGGTGCGAACAAAAAATAGTCACAGCGAGACAAGTCTGGGCTATAAGGAGGGTGTTCGAGGGTTTTATGGAGTTTGTGACGATAGTGAAGACCGCCTGACTCGAACCGACGTTATGACGGTTACAACCACTAAAACTTGAGCCACTGCTCAACACATCAGTCCACTGCCGGGTGTACGAATTCAATTTCTAAACTTAAGCACACTCAACTAATGTGGAATTGCTTTGTTATTACCTGGTATGCGGCTGTTGCTTTTTCTTATTCGAATTTCTTTCTGTGTTGTTCTTCACAATTTGCTTGTGTACTGTGTGCGTATCTGTTAAAACGTCATAGTTTCCCAGCCCATTTCTTCCAATGCATCCCTTGTCAAGGACGCGGGCTGAGCCCTGGCGTGTCATGAAGAAAGATGACATCTCGATTGGGTATACCTCCTCTTTTGTTTCTATATGCGGCTTTTGTCGACTGTAACAATTGACATTCACTTTTCGTTGTTCGTGAAGAAAATCAATCATTAAAACTCCTCTTGAGTCGGAAAAAATCATTGCAAGAATCTTTCCGGCTGAGAGACGAGTTTTGGTCTTCACTTGGCAGCCTTCACCTTTCCTTCGCCACTCCTTAGTTGTAATTTTCGTCTCGGGAGTATAATACTGTACGCACGTCTTATCACATGTGACGATACGCTTCAAAAAATCCTCCCATTCTTGTCGAAATCGATCTAGAAGTCATCCACTGATCTCCGATCTGGTCTGTTTTTGTTTTACGGTCGGTATGTTCTGGAGCCATCGAGGAGTAATTTTTTTGAAGCTAAGGTCATCAGTGATAATGGATTAAACGCTTCCATAGCTGACACCCACTTCTGATGAGATTTCTCCAACAGTTAACCGATGATCACTTTCAATAAGCTCCCGAACTGCACGTATGTTGTCATTTGTACGACTTGTCTTTGGGCGTCCATTATGACTTTCGTTTTCAATACGTTCTCGCCACACGATTCTGAGAGAGTGTATCATCACCAAACTGTGCCTTAAATCGAGAAAAAATGTTCGAGCGTTTAACGCCTTCATTTCTTAAAAATTTTATAGTAATACGTTGCACAACAGACGTATGCAACTCTTACTCGCTTATGGCTGTACTGACTACAAAATCGAGCGCGACCACTACCCAAGCAGGTTCTCCTACTCTTCATTAACCAAACAACAGCCACGCACACGATTATCTAGCTCGTACTTTAATAACACTTTTTGCAGTCAAATACGATACCCTGAAAATAAAGGGTTTGACAATGAGGACGATATGCTTTCAAAACAAAATTATGGGTTTCCTAATAGGACGATAAGCGTTTAGTACTTCATGGCGGCTTTATTGATTACTTCGATTTTAAAATATTTATACTTGAAGATAAAAAAAGCTTCGCTTTTATCTCAAATATTTTGTATTTTATTTAATTTTAAAAACATACCGTTCTTACTGGGAGATACTGTGGGGCTTTTCAGGGCCCGAAGAGCCATGCATCGCTCGATCCCCACCATTTCCAGCAATGCGACTTACCTTAAAGTCGAATCTTCAGCAAGATTATACAACCTTGCTATGGCATTAACCGCCAACAAATTCGCTGGAATTAATTCGGTTATCCCCAAGGATAACCGACATAAATACCTTATAGGCAGCTTACCTTTCTTTGGGGGTTTTTCCAAACCCCTTCTCCACGGTCATTTCTGAAAACATAATTCATGGCAAGATTATCATCTTGCCATGACATCAATTCAGCTTCACCACGAGCTTACGCGACCGAACAATGGATGGTACATATCTACCAACACACGCTGATCTTTCCGTGTGTTATCTTTGTTGCACATCTGCAAGCCAGATTTTCAACGGCATGTCTATGATCTATCTTTCCTACCAGTAAAGAAGATCAAATTAAACATTGGCCTTTCAGGCGCGCATATTTACTTGTATCTCAGCATGACCGATTTTATGATCCGTTGCCGTTTCTCGGAACGATCACCAGCATCGGTCATGACCACCAATTTTAGTTTACACAAAGTAAACACTCAAGCGGATACTTTCGCCTGACAGTCCCTTCAACGGGATTATCATATCCCTAAGACAACATACATCACCGAAATATGTTTATTTTAAATGATCTGGCAACGGCCATAACCAATGCTTGATTCATTATTCCAAGATAGATTCCTGCCTTCGGCAAGGGTTTTATTGACTCACGTCAATCAAGAATCTATCCCTTGCGAATGGCGGCAGTTTATCTTTCCCAAACATGTAGCAGCAGATTTAACCTGCTACATGAGTTTTCCTGTTTCCCTTTTTTTTCTTTTTGACTTTCTTGATTGGCTGGCCTTCGGCGGCGAATCCCCTAGGTTCGTTTTTGTTGGATGTCTGTAAAGAGACATCCAATAGTTAGTCAGATTTTCACCTTCCAACGGGGCAGAAGTTTAAAGGTCGTCGCGATCACCAAAATATATTGTACGTCGAGCATCGAAGTGGAGTTCGTGTCGGTGTAGAGATTAAATTAAATAAACACAAAATATATTGTACATTCGGGCATCAAAGTGAAGTTCGTGCCCGTTCTCATTAAATTAAATACAGAGTGAACTTATGTCGCGAAGTTTGCTAACATTAGAAATATGACCTGGAACCAAACTGTTGTCCTCTCCACTGATTACAATAAAGAAGTGTTAACAATAGAACCAGACTGCGTTTTTATATCATATTTCCTTCCTCGTCGGTGATAGTACGGAGTCCTGTTATACCAGGGTTTGTGAACAATTCCAGCGTAACCTCAGTGTGTTTTTTTTATAGAACCCGCATCCTTGTCGATGCCTACGTAAAAAACTACCACAATACCATATATGTTTCTAATACTTAACAAGCCAGTTAACATTTCTCGAATGGAGAACAAATCACGCGGCACTACAACCCATTACTTGACAGCCCCCAAGTAATTTTTCGTAAAACGTAGTTTTCATGTTTTTTCATTCTAACCGCAAACGAGTCAGCACGTGCGTTTCTGTCTCGTGATCCGTACCAGCGGATCAATTGCCTAATCCGTTTAGGGTATCTTAAGTAAACACAAGATACCCTAATTGCACTATCGGTTCGCGCATCAACTCTTCTGTGGGATCCGAAGTAAGCAAACGGATCACCACAAACGCGTCCGACTGAAGTGCAATGGTATATATGGGATTCACGCCATAGTGTGAAAATTGTGTGAAAGTGTACAGTGCGGGAAAACTCGTACTCTTTCCTTCCCCTGTGTCTGTTTTTCCCCTTTTTCGCACCCCTATTGCACAGGCATCGATACTCTCGATTGATTAATAATCTTTGGAGGGTTTTTGGTGTTTGAGTGGCCGTCACGAAAGAGATGTGACAAGGATTTCACCACGGATTTAGTGCGGCGCCTACTACAAGCGCATAAAACCGGTAGTGGTTGCTTTCGTTTATCTATCGACGGGTTCAACTTGCATCCTATTCTGAGGTGGTGTTGGTTTTCTATATCGCCATTTCATTGGAAGGGGAATTTCACGTCGATCTGTGTAACATGCGGGACTAAGGTGGAATTTCTCCTCTGTGTCTGCCCACGTCGGTAACCAGAAACCAGCAATCCTTGCACTGAACGAGACTCAGGTAATAACATTCAGATATTTCTGATTTTACTATACTCGGTTATAACTTAGTGCCTTTGTTCTTTCCACATCGTGGTCTACCTACATACATACGAAATATTGCGTATAAGCTTCTGACACAATATGGGATCTGCTCCAATCCAGGATTTAATATCTCATTGCTAAAACTACGCGTTCGTAAGCATACCATGCACCTCCCACCCAAACAAATACACAATTGAAGTTTCTTCACCCCTGGGCCCTTCAGACCACTGTGCCGTGTTAGCTAAATTTTCTCTAACCAACGGCAACGCTACCGCAAAAACTCCCAAAAGAACAGTATGGTTCTATGAGAAAGCCAACTGGGAAGGTCCGAACGACTTTTTTCGGAAGTTAAATTGATCGTTATTTTTCCTCAATAACGATGTTGACTCTATAGTGGACACATTGACAGACACTATTCTGTTTGGCATGCAAACCTTCATTCCACACAGAGTAAAGAGTATCAAATCCAAGTGAATTGTGTGGTTCGATTCTGGATGCAGAGAAGCCATTAAAGCTAAGGAGTTGAGGCTCCCGTTGTACAAATCAAACAATACAGAGGAAAACCGAAAAAGGTTTAAAATAGCTAGAAATGACTGCAATGCGTATATTCAACGCGCAAAGTTTTTGTATGACCAGAGAGTGAGACAAAAAATATTACTCTCTCCCACAAGTAGTAGAAACTTCTGGGCATTTGTGTAGAACATTCAAAACTCGGTGTCCTCAGCCATTCCTTCGCTAATCGTTGATGACACACCAGTCATCAGCGCAATAAAGAAGGGTAATCTACTTGCTGGACATTTTGCAACCAACTCACCGCTGTCTGATATCACCTCAGTTCCACCTCAACTTGGACAGAAGCAGCACACCATGAGCCAGATACGCTTCCAAACGCGTACTGATGCCCGGGCGCTCAAGGAGCTAACCGCAAACAAATCGGCTGGTTCTGATCTCATTCCCCCAATTCTCTTGATGAGATGTTCCTCTTCACTCGCTAAACCACTGCGGAAACTCTTCCATTTGTCTTACTCTGCCGACCGTATCCCAAATACATAAAAGCGAATATTCAGCCAGTTCTCAAAACCGGCGAAAAATCATCCCTTTCTCCTTATCGATCCCTAGCACTAACTTCTATTCTCTCGAAGGTAATGGAATCACTTATCAACCGTCAACTTTCGAAATATCCGGAATCAAGTGACCTCCTCAACGAGCGCCAGTAAGGCTTTCGTAGCAACCGGTCCACAGGAGACTTGATGGCGTACCTTACCGAAAAGTGAAGCCATTCCATCCACTACCTCGGTGAAAGCAAGGTAGTCGCATTGGATATTTCGAAAGCCTTTGACAGACTTTGGCATACAGCCTTTTCATCAAAATTACATTCATATGGAGTGGACAATTCCTAGATCCAATGGATAGGAGATTATCTTTCTGGCCATTCAATTCAAGTGGTTCTTGATGGTGTCAAATCTGCTTCCCATCAAATAAATAAAGGTGTTCCCCACTCTCTTCCTCATCTTTATAAATGATGTCTTGTCTATTACCCACAACCCAATCCACTCGTTTTCTGATAATAGCACATTGAGTTTCTCAATGAACATACGAACATTCCCGACCAAACTTGTGGCATAAATCTTCGCCTTGGTGGCGGCGTTGGCACAGGTTGTACGAAGATTCGCCATCATGCACTTCCATGGATTGTTACACCGAAAGATGACATCTGAACAGCTCACGAGGGAAAGGAGAAACCCAATTCGAGACATTGCAAGTACCGAGCAACTATCGACGAGTTGCGTTCACCAAATAAGCAACACAGGATAAATGAAACACGCAGGGTTTTGGTAGTTAATTTCTTTCTTTGTTTATTTTCGAACTTTATTTAAGAGTTATTTTAAATTTCCGCTTTAATTAGTTCACACGGTCGACTCACACGATTCGTATTAACATTCAGGGATTGTGAAATTACTTTAAGGGTGACACACTCAGTGGAGTGCACACTCTCGTGTGCACTCTGCAGTGGAGAAGAGATGCTGCGCGCGCGACGGTTGGGATACGACTCAACGATATCTTGCTCGTTCAGAGCTCACTCGCTCATCGTGATCATGGTGGTATGTGTGCCTAGAACAAAGAAAGACATAAAGTGCCTGCCGAGGATTTGATTTCGGTAAAGCAAATAAAACCGAAATCGTCGGATGCTAATGGAATCTTTGTTGGAACATGTGCGGCTAAACAAAGAGACGATGATCCGATGAGAAAATGTGCTAATTGGTTTTAGCTAGGTTACTGGGAAATGGTGTTTATGGCATCGCTAGTAAGGGTACGTACTGAATACTTATTTGCATTGTTTATGCTTGGATTTCAATTGATGCCAAGGGACGAGGAATGCGTATTTGCTTTGGGTTGCACATTGTGCGAGTCAGGGAATTTTATTGCTGGGAGAAAAACGTCGTCAGCCAATGTATGCATAAAGAAATTTATCGTATACATGAATGAAGGTGGGAATAGGCGACGCCATGATAATTATCTCTGGCTGGAATGGTTACATGATATGTGAACCGGGGGTTTTCTTTTCAGGATAATTTATGATAAGGAAAGTAAGAGCTCTTACAGAGGATTTGTAACCGAAGGAATGCTTGAAAAGGTAAGAATTCTCTTGCAGAAGCTTTACGACTATAGCTTTGCACCAATTAATGCGTGTAGCATTTTCGGTGCCTAATGCGATTGCATTGGCGAAATTATATCGGAAGATGGGTGTTATGGGGGTTTTTAACGAAAGCGTACCGTGGGGTTTGGCGGCATCGCGACGGTAGCCCCCCCCCCGTGACGTAGTGACGAAAAAAAAGGTAGGGGCGAAGGGAAGCTCGATGGTGGGTGCTGTGATGATAGGGAGGCCGGGCGCTTGGGAATCAAGGTGGCCCAGCTTGCTTCGGGCTGCGCTGTGGTAATGTTAAGGGAACTGTCGTGGTGACGAGTTCCTGGCTCTTGTTTGGGCTTTTGTCGATAAGGTGGACACATATGTTACCGCTTGATACCATCAAGGGCAAAGGTGTGTGGCGTGGTCAAAAGACCTGTTATGGGTCACTTGGACCAACATGTTTATCGTCCGAGTAGGCCGGAAACTATCGGAAATCTGCTCGCGTCCGTAGTCACGAAGTAGGGTGTGCGGGAAGATGCAGATACAGGCACTGTGGGTATCGATCTGGTGTTGGCGGTATCTGCCAACAGGTTGTACCTATCTAATAGGTATAATTTCATTAGGAGCTCGCTGCCATTGTGGTGAAATGCCAGGAGATGGGATTTATTGGTGACTCACTGACGTGTCAGTGGATAAAATTGAAAAAAAAAACGGAGTCCACAGTCGGTGCCTTTCGTCCCTACGTTTGTATGATGAATTGTTTGCCGCTGGGACTGGTAAAATGGGGTGGGCACTCCAGTTGGGCGGCTTACCGATCGAGGGAGGTCCGATACGTCGGCTCCGGTGTCGACCCCGGAGCTTGATAAACGGCAGCCGCGACCTCGACCAAGCGGCGCTTTGTTGGGAGGGCCGGCCAATCGCACTCGGTTAAGTTGGGCGACTTAGATTATGGGGGCTCCTGAGGTATGGTTGGTTGTGTCTAACCACAGGGCGGCCTAGAGTAACGGCTGCGCTCTCCGAAGTGTTATGCACCTAGGTATTTGAGGCGGCGTAGAGGGGCGTGTATAGCCTTTAGTTGCCGCTAAAGGTGAGCCATGGTGGCTAAAGATTGGGGAACCAGGTATATTGTCTCAGTCCGGTGGTATCGGTTTGGTTTGCGGACCGCTATTGCTGAGGCGTTTGGGAAACGTCCAGGGACCTAAGAAGGGAGGACCTGAACTCGATGTCCAGAGGTGACGCCTGGCGTCCTGCTGTGGAGGTGCTACGCGTAGTAGCTGTGGTTACATGAAGAGCCGAGGCTGTGGAAGAAAGGGTGTCGAGCAGAGGCAGGCAGGGTCGCATGAAGTCTGCGCTTTGGCGAGCATGGGGGCCAATATTTAGAAAAGGGCCGAAAAAGAAGGTGTTGAAATAGAGGGTGGGCCAAGGCGAATTTCGCATCTTTATTTAAACTTCAGGACCTTCGTCCTTTAATCTCTTAACGCCTCTCAAATGTCTCAGCAACACCGGTCGACAAATCAAATCGATACCACCGAACTGAGACAATATACCTGACCACCTCATGCAGATACCCTAATCTTTAGCCACCATGGCTCACTTGTAGCGGCAACCAAAGGCAATACACGCCTCTCTATGCCGCCCCACACTTATCAGGTGCATAATACTTCGGAGCGCACATCTAGTAACCCTAGGGCGCCCCGAGGTTGGACACAATCAACCACCCACCAGGAGCCCCCTAAGCAAAGTCCCCTATTTTTTAACAAGCGTGACCGGCCGGCACCTCAACACAAGTTCCCGTTCGGTCGAGGTCGCATCTACCGCTACATTGGCAGTAATGTACCGGACCTCCCTCGATTGGTAAAACGTGCAACTGGGGGCCCGCCCTCCTTTACCAGTCCCAGCGGCAAACAATTCGCCATACAAACGTATAGACAATAGACACTGGCTCTGGACTTGGTCCCTTTCCATCCCGCACACGGCAACCCGCCACTGCGGATGGGAATTACCCTGGGATAAGTCCCCCTCCATCTCGCACACGCCATTTCGTCACTGCGGATGCGAGCGGATTTCCGATGGGTTCTGACCTATTCGGACGATAAGCCTGTTGGTCCATGAGACCCATAACAGGCCCATGGGCCACGCTGCACATCTTTGCCCTTGATGGCATCAATCGGTAACACCTGAGTCCATCTTCTTTATCGACAAAGGCCCATACTATAACTTGGAACTAGTCACCACGACAGTTCCCCCGATTTAATTACAGCGCCTCCCGAAGTGCGCAGGGCCACCTTGTTCGTCAAGTGTCCAGCCCTCCGTCCAGCATAGCACCATCCATTGGAGCACCCGTACAGCCCTACCTATTTTTCGTGACTACGTCACTGTAGGTAGGGGGGGGGGGGGGGGGTACTGTAGCGGTACTGTAGCCAAACCCTACGGTCCGCTTACCTAAAAAAAAAAACCATAATAACTACCCAACTTCCTTAAGTTCGCTAATGCAACAGTATTAGTACCTGTAAATGCTTCACGCATTATATAGATCACCATCTATAATCTTAAAATCCCTATAAAGAAAACTTGCCTTTTCGTGCATCCCTTCGCATACAATTTCCCGTAAGATTTCTTTCTTTGCTTATCTGGTATTCTAAACCAATTCGGTACCAGACAAATTCCTGTAGACAAAATAATTCGGATTGCGTTCAATGTAACCGTCATGACAGGGACCATAAATATTGCGCTGTCTATTTTCCCAGCCGCGTCATGTACCTTTTCATACACATTGCCTGGCAACCTTTTTTGTTTGTCTTATCTATAAACAACCCAAGCAGCTGCATATAGTTAGCGCAATAGACGCTGAAACCAAATTCTCCAGCATTTCCTAATGCAAACATGAACCCGGTTTCTACTGCAGCCAGAGATGCCAGAAACATCCAATTTGCTTTTAGCACCTTTTTTCTCCC